>JAPWDM010000009.1:6572697-7853000 GCA_035578155.1 Brachynemurus nebulosus | reverse complement strand
TGCATTGGCTTAACTGGCATCTCTCCCCAGAAAATTATTTACTATTTTTCGAAAAAAAAGTGTTTTGTTTATATTGCAATATACATTTTTTTTTTCAGAAAATCTAAAAACAAATATGGCGAAGGATCATCTAAAATCACGGGGAATATAATAAGCTATTAGTATCACAAATACAATATTTTCTGAAATAGGAATAAAAATATATAAAATAACAAGAATTAAACAAATATTATTGGCTAAAATAAATATTTTCTTTTTTCTTCTTTATTGAATATTAAACGAAAATATAACAACAATTTTTACATAGATTTTCTCTGGAAAAATATTTATTTGGAATTTTTCGTTCTCTATTATTTCCGCTGTCTTATTGTTACTTAAGAAAGAGAATGGAAATTAATGGGTACAACCTGGCAACATAACTGAAGAACGAGTATAAAAATTTAATAATATTACGAAAAGGAATATCACGTTTAAAAATAAACATTAACTTCAAAATATATTTTTAAATGTTAGTATATAAAAACATTTTATTTGGAAAATACCACTTTTATTGAATATAAAAACTCTTATGACATGTTTCGGTCAATATGACCATTCTCAAACGTGTCAAGATTACATTCAGATACATGCCTATTTATTGTAAAATCTTAACTTATAAATTGTAGCAATGAATGATGGGAAATTGGTAGGGATAGAAGTTGTGGGCGGAGTTAAAAACAAGGAAAACAAGTTTCGGTGAGTTCGGAACATGTGACATATAAACAAATAAAGTAGGAAATACAGTCGTATACAAAAATTATAAAACAGAAAATAAAATAGAATTGTAAATATCAGTATAATCATTTAAAGTAATATTTTGTAAAGTGTTTTTATATACTAATATTAAATATAGAATACCATAAAGTAACGCTCAAATCTATTAAATTTATATTTCTGAATTTTACGGAAATTTCCCAATTTTATTCGTGTTTCGTAGAAAGTGTCCTAACTCCTAAATCAAAGACAATGTTCGAAGAAATTTATTTTTAGAAAATTCTTTACAGGAAATTAAAAATTTTTTTCTTTATGTTTAAGGTGGTGGGCCCCTAAGGGATTAAGAAACTATTAAATCTTAAAAAAGTTTCTCAAGAAATCTTTTTTCTTTATTTTCGAATTTCATTTAAAATTGCACCACGAAATTTTATCTCTGTCTCAATTCTCAGTAGTCTCAGTAAGCGAATTTTCTCCGCTGCATGAAAAAAAAAACACTAAATCATGGATATGTTTTATAGTTCAATTGCTACACGTAGAGACAGTTACAAACATTACCTATTTATCGGGTTTACTCACTTACATACATCACCACAGCCAAAAACCATATATATGTTAAAATTAAAAAAAAAAATTAAAATGGTACAATATAAATTGTACCTATGGAATAATATGACATTAAATGTACTTGGGAGAAATTAAGCAAACTAGACAATATAAAAAGATTGTTTGTTCTTATAATCGTTTGAATTTGTTTATTATTTTAAATCAATAGTTCAGTATCCAGCAACGCTACCAAATTTTACCAAAATAGTTTCGAATTTATGCCACTTGAGGGATCTTCGGACACACAGACGGACAGACAGACGAGTCGACAGACGAACCGACAGACCCACACGAAACCAAAAGTCTTCAGGAAAGGGAAAAATTTTAAATGTGAACACAATAAATACTTTTGTTACTTTAATAATCTTGAAAGCAAAATATGTACCTACCTAATTTTTAAAAAAAAATTTTTTCACAAATGACAAAAATTTTCTATAAATATCTCAACATTTTAACCAAAAAGTTCATTTACCCGAAAAAAACACAAATTCTAATCCTTCAAAACAATTTTCACATTTAGTCCTTATTCACCAAAAACAAAAAAATACCCCTGTCGCAGCATCCTGCATAACATAGCGAATTTCCGTTTCTAAAAATTAGTTTTACTCGGAAACTAGTTGACAGAGAATAATAGTTCAAAGACCTTTTTCATGTAATTTTTTTCTCCTCTTTTAAATTTCGCAAAAATTGTTGATTAAGTGAAAATTTTGGCAAAAAACTAATTTTTTGCAAGAACAAAAACCATGTTCCTGGCATCCGACGTGTCTACCTAACGAACTTGTCCAACGGTTTGGCATTTCCAACATTTTCACCAAATTTCGTAAACCTAGGACATTTCGTTCGGGAGTTATCGTGCAGACACATATATACATATATACATATATATATATATATATATATATATATATATATATATATATATATATATATATATATAAATTTTAGTGAATATTATTTTCGGTTTCTAGGGACCTCAAATTTCTGCCATAGTGCCAGGCTCAAGTCGCGTCATGACAGTGGCTGTAATAAGTGAATTCCATTCTGGATATTCGCTAAAACAACCCATACCTATTCACCCCCCCCCCCACATTCGTCCCCTAACTTGTTTATACGGTTATGTTATGAGATGGTTTGAGGCTGCCTGACTACTGACCGCCTGGCTAGTCAGGATCATATGTTAACATAGTACAAATTTTTGGTTGTATTACAATTATTTTTCGATTTAGAAAGAAATGGAAAGATACGGTCAGCTGTAAGCTGAAATGGAACAGCGCATCGGTTTAACAACGAAATGACCATTGGGGCACACCGTGCGAATCAACAGCAGTCGCTACTGTACCTACTGTTTTTATGAACATCCTCGAGGCATTATCATGTCCACGACTAAATTGTGTACATTTTCATGTATGTGTATTTCATATTAGGGTATTACTATAGTATACGGTCGACCAACTTGCCCCAATATACTTCTAATATCTCATAATTATTTACAAAATATTTTGCTAGAAATTTATTAATTTTTGTTTTGCCAAAAATATTTCTTGGCAAGTGGCTATAAGTAAGTTGAAATTTTGCCAACTAAATATTGATCGATCGCCTACTATAGTAGTACAAATGTATGTACATACCTTTCCTTCAATTACACAACTTAAATAGTTTCAATCCTGATATTTGAATTTACTATGTAAATAGTAAAAATTCGCCAAGTGCATGTTGGACGCGCATTCAGTCAACGTTTTTCAATGGCTACAGTTTTGCGCATGCGTTACTTGTGGGTCAATTTAATTATTTAAGTCTCTGGAAGAAACACTAAAAATTTCAAGTCAAAAATTTCAAATATGGGGCTTTCAAAAACTTCAACTTCATTTTAAAAATACAAACATTGCAGCTTTATTTTTGGAAAGGTTGCAAAGAATCAAAATCTATTTGGGATTTTTAATGGTAGATATGGTTCATTTCAGTTAAATTTAACCATGCTTCGTCACTTTGAATTTAAATAATTTCCGTTTTCTTGGCTTTATTTCTTTTATTATTGCATTGACGTAAATTTTAAATTTGCAGTTTATTTTTAGAAAAGAATAGAAGATTGATTTGTTTCGAATATAAGAATTATTTAATTTTTTAACGAAAACTCATGATCAATTGTATCTGAAATGAGGTATAGTTATATTTTCAAAAGATAAAAAATTTTTCAATTCTGATTAAAAGGATAAGGGTTTTTGAAAAAAAAAAAATAAATAAAACTCTTTTTGCTAACTAAAAATTAAAATTTGGGCTAAAAGTGAAATTTTCTTTTATTACCCCAAAAAAGGACAAGCAGACCACAGTAGCAAGGACACGAAATACAGTGGAACCTCTCTTAACCGGACAGCATGCGGAAATTACCATTTGAATATGAAGATGGCTAATTTTGAGTCCTCTAGTGAACGAAGTGAAGCACTATAAATAGCTGATTTTGTGAAGAATTTTGAAATATTTGACTTAAAAGGAAATTATCGTGTAAAAATGTTGTCCGATTTATGAGAGGTTCCACTGTAGTAGTTTTTAAAACTAAGAATAAACGAATGAAAAACAAAAAATTCCCATTTTTATATTTTGTTTTTCTATTTCAATTTATTCCCCGCCAACCCCTTCACCATTAACCACACCCACACGAACCACCATTTAAATGATTTTTTTCCCGATATGGCTTTTAATTTAAGCCGATAATAGATTAAAAACAATTTGTTGTAACATCATTTTAAAATTTTTATATTTTGCTGCGCTAGACATACTTATATGATAAAATAGTGCCATTGAAAAAATATTTTTATTGGTAAAATAAAAAAAAAAAAAATAAAACATGGAAATGGAACATCCTGTTGAAAATATTACGTCATATAGTATACAAAATCTATAATGCATAACGCAAAACGACTTACCTTTAACAATACTGCATTAATCTCTACCATGTTTGATCCAATTGTGTAAGAATGGTATTTTCAAAATAGGATCGAAAAGTTTCCTGGGATTTATAAACAGATATACATATTGTAGTAACGTGACGACATCTTTGTTTCTCTATACGCGAAACTGTTTTGTTTCAGAATAAAAAATGTATATAAATATGACAATAATTTCTTAACACTGTAAGAAAGTACAGTATCCTCTCGATAAATTTCCACTCAAGGGACTATAATAGGAACGGTAAGTTACCGGATGCCACCAATTAATCGAATTTTTATTATACCATCTAATTATCAAGTCAAGGGACTATAATAGGAACGGAAAGTTATCGGAATCAACACTTAATCGAATTTTTATTATACCATCTAATTATCAGGTAAAACGTTTGAGAACCTCTGTCAAATTTCTGTGTTTATCTTTTTTTTTTTCGATGAGTCGATTATTCGATATTTTCGCTAAATTCTGCTCTGAATATTCTAAAACAACGTTTCTGAACCTCTTCTTAACCACGCTCTTTCTTAACCACGGCGTGGTAAAATGAAATCATTTCTACCCTTAGTTGGAATAATATTCGTTCGTGTAATATGAAATGTCGTTTTCCGATCACTTTGACTATCATGTAATTCTGTTAAATATTGACCCTTTCTTAAGCATTGGAGAAATGTTTAAAAGCAGTTCATTAAATTTAAACAGAATATTTGTAGCCTAGAATCATTCCTATCCTTAGTTGAAATACCATTTCTGTCGTATAATATGAAATGTCGTTTTCGACCACTTTGTCTACCGTGTAATTCACTTAAATATTGCTACTTTCTTAAGTACTACAGAAATGTTTAAAAGCAATTCGTTAATTTTAAATAATGGTCTTGTAGCATATTCTCACTAAGTTCTTTCAATTTTAACGGAATAATTTAGAAAATGAACTACAAATTCCGAACTCTAGTCAGTAGTTACCTACTACGCAAACATATCGAGAGACTACTGTAGTGTTACAGTTGTGTACATAAAAAACTTTACACATTAACTGAAAAATATAAAAACAAAGCTACATTTACGTCTGTAACTCACACTCAAAACATATGTACCGTAAAACCGTCTAGACCCGGACAGGGGGTCTAGACTCGGACACTTTACACCAATCTTCAAAGTAAATAATTTCTACATTAACCTGCAACAATAAACATTTGTTCTTGACGTCATTAGAGAGAGAAAAACATCCTCTAAACAGCTGTACCAATAAAAACTACGGGTTTCAACTTTTACTATTTCATTTTACACGATTACTTTTACTATCCTACAGTTTTTCAAAGAAATAAAATGTGTGTCTAACTTAGGCATATAATTTTCGTCATAATTGTCATATTGTTTTTGTTTTTCGCGCATCATTTAATAATGTTTGAAGTTATATTCAATGTATATATAAAAAAATACATGCTATATGTATATGTATATCCGTTTAGACCCGGACACAACAGTTTATTACACTATGGCCGCGATTCCCACCGACTGTAACTCCCACTGTCCATACGTTAATATTCCCCACAGAATTATGCGGTTTATGCCTCCTTCTGGTTTCATATCGTATGTTTACTTCATAGAGATGCATACTATGTACTGACCCCTCCCCCTTCCCAAAAAATATTTTGAAGTCAATGACAGGATCAAAGACATCAGACGATATAAAACACTGACCTAAACCCGACGGGAGAGGTTAGCTTGCATGTTATTACATTATTTAAATAAGTGCCCGGGTCAACACGGATTTGGGGTGTAGACCCGGACACTTACTAATTATTTTTTTATTACTTTTTTATTTTTACTTATAATGAAACAAATGGGTCAGGGATATAACAAATAATATACACTCTTTCTAATGGTAATACTTTTATTGGTGATATCTATAAAAGAAACATGTATAAATATAAAATTATACCAAAAATGTAAAAAAGTGTCCGGGTGTAGACGGTTTTACGGTATATCCATTCGTGCTTGCCCATACATATATCGCCCAACTGTAAATATTACAACATCGGAAATTAATATCGATACCGTTGGCCGATAAAAATAAAAAAAAATTAACTGTACATCGGTGGTATCGGTTTTATCTTTTGACATGACGTTGTACGTAATGGATCAGACAGACAGACAGACAGACGTGGACGAGATGTATGTAGGTATTTATGACTTTTCAAGTTGGTACTCTACGTATCTAATACCTACGTGATAGCTGACAATTTTCTTTTTTTTATATTGGTATCAACGCAAAAGTTCGAAGTTAACGTTTGAAAGACAATAAAATTTATTGGTACGAAAATATAGCGAATATTATTATTCGATATAGAAATGAATACATAATAAAAGATGAAAGTTGTAAATATATTATTAGCAATTTAGTGAATTATTTGCAATGAATATTACGTCAGACGTCCGTTAAATTGGTACCACAGCAACGAAAAATTGCCTATATGATGTATTCTTTTCAACATAATAATTTTTTCTACTTTTTTTTTGGAAAAATGTCATTCTTATAACCTGTTCCGGTCAACAACACCAGTATCAGACAAGACTTGTTTGATAATGGCCATATTGACCGAAACATGTCATAAAAGTTTAAACAATAAAAGTAGTATTTTTTCAAAGTGCAGTTGATCCTTTTTTTGTACGGTGGATAGGGACCGCATAAACAAAATTGCACAAAAAAGATATATTCAAGAATATCATAAATAGCTATAAAAAGTTTAGTTCGATCCAGATTGTACAAAAAAATTTTTTTATGCAATGTATCGGGACCGCATAAAAAAAGTTTCATCGAAAAAACATAACTCAAAACGTTGAAAACTCTCCTTAGAAGTTGCTTCTAGAGAGTGTAAAACAAATAACTTTCGTCCTTTTGTAGGGAGACTCACTGCACTCTGTAGACACTAAAACCGCAGGAATTTTTTCGGAATTAACAATCGCGTCACCCCTCAAAAGGATAAGAGTTATTTCCTTTGCACCCTATATATATATATATATATATATATATATATATATATATATATATATATATATATATATATATATATATATATACATATATATATATATATATATATATAATTATATATATATATATATATATATATATATATACACATTATATATATATATATAATGTATATATATATATATAATGTATATATATATATATATATATAGGGTGTAAGGTAAATAACTCTTATCTTTTGAGGGGTGACGCGACTCTTAATTCCGAAATAATTCCTGCGGTTTTAGTGTCTACAGGGTGCAATGAGTCACCCCACAAAAGGACGAAAGTTATTTATTTTACACCCTGTATAAACAAGAAACACAAAAACAATATAGGCAATAAAAACTTAAATTTGGAAAATATGTACTTTTTTCTGACAAATACCATATTTTCTCGTATTTAAAAGATTAGATACTTTAGTTTTCTCAAAAAAAGTTGGTAACTCTATAGTCCTGATCGCTAACAGTTTACCCAACCATTTCTCTTGTTCTCTATCGATGTTATGATGTGAGTGGTGTCTGTCACAGACAAAAAAGTTTATGATTTCTATTTGTTAACATCAGTATTTGAATCACAAACATTTTTAATCGACTTGCATTACAATTTAGATGTTTAAATAAATAAAATTGAAATTATTAACACAAATAAAATTCTAATTGTTAATGTCTCGGTTATAAAATGATTCCACCAAAACCACCCACTAGTCGACTCTATAATAATAACGCCTAGTTAATAGTTTACAACGCTTATTTCAATTATATTGGCTTCAAATACTAATAACTCACTCACAGGCTGTTTATTTATTTATAACGTTATTACCTACGTACTATTATTTTAAACATTTATAAACAATATTATGATTATATTTTAATCGTAAAGGTAACGAAGCTGGAAGTTGGTTGGAAGCCGTATGTTGAGAGGGGAGAAGCGAGAGTGAAACACTACGACCTAACCGGCTGGCTTATTCAATCTATTCACTATTACCGGTAATACCGACTCAGTGAGTGAGTGACTGTAGACAATCGAATAATTAATTTACATTGTTTATAGTGTTGTAATTAACATAAAATAATACAGTTAGGGGGAAAACAGAGGAGTGGAGGGGGTAAGAAGTGGGGGAACGCTGATAAAGAGACGGAAAAGGACATAAATGAACAGCATTATATAGTTTAAATCAAAATAAATTCAAGTTACATGGTTTAAGCGATTTTTAGGGTTTCGTACTGGGAGAAAAAGGGCGAGGTAGTAGTCTGCACAAAATTAACCGAGCCGTGACGAAAAAATTTTTGAGGAACGCTGATTTAAAAAATGGTCGATATACAAGTATTAGTAATCAATCTGTTATGTGGCCTGAAGCCTTTTTCGCGTGTACCAATGTAGCCTATACCCGTATTAGACAATATAGGTATAGGTCAAATCAACTAAAAATTGTCTGACGGCATTAACAACTGAAACAAAATTAGACGTACAATGTTAAGTTACTCTGGTTACTTTAAGGTAGTTGGTGGATAAAATGATTTTTTCAAAGGATTTTAACGAAACTTCTCTAGATATTTATTTAATTCAATACCAATAGTACGAGCCCATTCCGATTAAAATTTGCTACCACAAGTTTGAGAAAAACGGTTTCAAAGTTTTGTAATTTTAACACGAACTCTTATGGGAAAATTGTATTTTTTCTTTTTTTTTATAAAATGAAAACGTACCAAAGGAATTTGATAAAAATTTAATATGTTATAAAACACAAAGTTACAAATCATATTTAATAACAAATAAAAATTATTCACTACGCCGTTTTTGAAACATACTTTATAAACATCATTTTACAAAGTTTTTTACAACGCTTTTTCAACGATATTGTTATATTGCTACAACATAAGCGCGCGGAAATTAAAAAAAAAAGTGGTATACAAACTGAACAATATGAATATATTATTTAATTTTTGATAAAAGAAAGTTTGAGATATACTTTTGTACCTGACTGTGTCAGAAAGGAAAAAAATCAGAAAACTAGGTACATCTAAATTTTGTTTCATTTGTTGCACTTATTTCATGACGTCATACCATTTTTAGTTGAATTGATCCATATAGTCCTACACAGATATGAAATTGCTTTATTAAGTGAATTTCCATTTTGGAAAAATTCACATATTACGGCAGGTGTCATGAAAAGACCTGGGCCCGGGGACTACGGCGGAAATTTGTTTTGATATGCAGTTTCTTTCGCTCGTTTGTAAAAATATTTAAAAAAAATTTTGAATTCTGGCCAAATTTTGCAAAAAACCACTAAAAATGGCGAAAAATGGCCAAAATTTTTGCTTCTAAAAATTGGACATATCTAGCTGACAAACTTATCCAAGCTATTGCGACTATTGACCTTCTCACCAAATTTCGTTTAAGAGTTATCGCACACACACACACACATATATATATATATATATATATATATATATATATATATATATATATATATATATATATATATATATATATGTATATATAATGCCAATGTATATTATATATATACATTGACAGACCTCATATGTTATATGTTAAGACCTCATATGTTATATGTTAACGATTTTGAAAATTTTCTCACAGTTAGAGAACTAAACTATTTTAGATGGATACAGGTTGTTGTATGAGATTCGCCAGTGTCAAATCTTTGGAAATCCACTATGTTATGCAGATGCTGCGACAGGGGTATTTATTATTTCTCTATAATAATAATAATTATTTTACAACGTAATTTGTAATGTAAGTTTCAAAACATATATTCAATAATTGTTTTCGAGTAGCTCCGCCTTGTATGACCTTTAGGTTATAAATATACTGGATGTAGGTATCCAGGTAGGGTGCCAAGCCGGGAACACAAGTGGGAGCTATTAGGGGGGCAGGGATAGGTAATAATAGTACTTAGTAATAATATAAATTTTTATATAAACAAAAGTATATAATTTTTAGTATCGTACCAGAAGAAAAGCAGGAAAAGTCGCAGAAAAATGACTATATTTGCAATTTTAGAATGGAAATCGATTATTACGTGATAACCGAACACAAGTAGCGACAATCTATGACCCAGAGGGTCTCCAGTTGATTTAAGAATCATGATATTCCACGACTTTCCAGGGTAAAGATAAAATTAAAAATTTCCAAAAACTCACTTTAAAAACTGGTAATTGTGGGATGGTTCTCAGCCACGGTTAATGAAAATGAGCTCAAGCGTTTCCAGAATATTCTAGGATTTTCGTCGTACTGGTACATCTGGAGCTTTATATTGTTCCAAATTTTTTTTAAAATATTGTAATCCAAAACCCAAAACCACCCAATATCATTGGTTAATATTGATCAGCAGCCAAAAAAGCTTATCGATATTGGATCTAGTGATGAGCAAAATTAGTCTTGGTCTTGCATTTTTTGCAAGGCAAAGACCAAGACCAAGACTATGTCTACTAAGAGCAAGATCAAGACCAAGACAGTAAGTATGGCGGCAAGACCAATACCAAGACTCAAGTGAGCAAGACCAAGACAAAAGCAAGAAAAAAACAAGACTTTTGTAAAACTATTTAAATTGTTTGAAAGTATAATTAATACCGTAAAGAGAGAAAATTCTGATTTTAGAAGGAAAAAATTCGCTAATAAAAAAATGCAAGAAATTGCAAGATTTTTTAGCAATACCAAGACCAAGACCAAGGCTGCATTTTGCAAGACCAAGACCAAGACCAAGACTCAAACTGCTCTAGCAAGACCACGACCAAGATTCTGAATGCAAGAGCAAGACCAAGACAAAGACTGTCAAGTCTTGGTCTTGATCTTGCATTTGCTCCTCACTAACTGGATCCCAGGGCCAAACCTACTCGAAGTGGTGCCCGGGGCAGCGTTGAAAAATGGCGCCCCTGTAGAAAAAGAAATATTTCCTCCATACATTTTGCCTCCCAAAAATCAACTGACGAGCAAAAAGAAAAAATGTGACATACCTGCTTTTGGCGCCCTCTTAAATCACCGCCTGCCCCCTACCCCTAGATTCGGTCCTGCCGAATCCGGCAACTATACAGATGCTTCTAATCAATAAAATTAAAAAAAAAAACATTCTTTTTAAAATTCTAAATTTTTCAAAGTGGCTGCGAAACTTTTTTTTATATTTAATTTGTAAATAATAACTGTGGGTTATTTGGTTTTGACGGCAAATTCAATTTTCATTTTCAAATTGAAATTGGAAATCAAAGAAATTCAACACACTCAAATACGTTAATTGAAATTAATAATTAATAAAATATTGGAACGAGTACGAAGGGGGTGGGGTGGGGGTGGGGGGTAGCACAACAAAAACAAACTTTCTGGTATTGCTATGGTGAGAAATTTTTTTAGAATTCTCTCACATTTTTCATAAATTGCCAACAGCTCTCCGAAACATACAGTAGTGACCTCACCCCTCCATCAACCCCCACCCCCTCCCTCAGCCACCGCCTTCCACAATGGGATTACAACACACACAAAAATGTTAATTAATTTCGCTATATTATCAAACAAATGATTTAACCGTCTGTCTATTTGGTAATTATAATTTTTGATATGTTTCCTCAAAAGGCATAATAATTAACTTTTTTTTTTCCATATTCACATTTCACCGCGGCACTATAGGAGCTAGAGTGGCGC
This sequence comes from Brachynemurus nebulosus, assembly GCA_035578155.1. NCBI lineage: Eukaryota > Metazoa > Arthropoda > Insecta > Neuroptera > Myrmeleontidae > Brachynemurus > Brachynemurus nebulosus. The sequence goes on along the minus strand of JAPWDM010000009.1, from coordinate 7,841,014 downwards.
AGCAAACGACGGTAGCAGCAACTGGCAGCATATAGAAATTGGCTTGCTCTGTGTGTATTTGACTGACATACCGCAGGCAATTTTCTGATCCCTTGTCATTTTTCTACTTTTTTTTTTTTGTTGTAATTTAAAAGTTTAATATTAAATGCGTCTTTTATTATATTTTAAATAGAAATTAATTTTACAATACAGTCGAAACTGTTTAAATTGATATTGTCGTGCCAGAGCAGAGACCAGATATATTTCCGCTTTCCAAACGCAAGCTTCAAGTTAAAACGATTTTTAGCATTTAAGGCAAGGATTCTAGTCTAGAAACGCGAAAAAATCGATTTATTTTTCATATTTTCAAAGTTCAGACCTTTAAGAATAAGCCTCTAAAAGGATTTACGGAAGTTCGAATTATTTTCGGAGTTATGGTGATTTTTTTCCCCGTGTACTGTGTACCTTTCCGTTTTAAATTCAAATTTTTAATATAAATTACTCGAAACTACTTTTTTCGATACGGTTGACATAATATCTCAAGTTCTAATGCACCGATTTACCTGAAATTTGGTACAAACCTTCTTAAATACTATCAAAATTGGTCCGACGTAGGAGTTTTTGAATTTTTTTTTTACTGTTTGTAAAAAATTCCAAAGTTGAAAAAAGGACGCGAAAAGATGATTTTATTTTTAATAGGACGCAATTTTGTGAAAAAATTTATTTTTTCAAATCGGCTACGTCCGACTAATTCCCCATCCTTGTTCATTAAGAATTAACTAAAATTTTATGTTTCAGATCACCAGGAGGGTTAGAATTACGTCAACCAGGAGACACCTTTTTTTTGAGTCCCCACTTTGCCGACCTGTACCGATTTCAATTTAATAAGAAAATGGATACTAAAAATGTTTACTTTTCTTTTTTATTACCCCCATAAAATCACCTCAAAATCGAACTTTTAGACTAGAATACCCCCTTAAAAATTACGTTTTGCACTGGCTCTATCAATTTATATCTGATGTCGGATACAGTACTGTGATACTTCTCGGGTTTCTTTCAATAATTTGATGGTGATTTTTATTCCGTTTAAATGAATCAACGCCCTATAGTACATTTACTCATCACAGAATCTGTATATAATTCGATCTAAATTAGGTATATACAGGTTGATCTAAAAAAGAATCGACAAATTTTTAGAAAAAAGTACGAAAACCATTCAGATTGTGTGTGTACCGTCCCCCGCTCCCACGGTCAGTTTTAAAACAAATCTCACCCATGATTTGATATATGTTTTTCTTCATTCGACCTCCTATATGTAACAGGAATTGGTCCGACAGAATAATACATTTATATGATACACATGTGTGATGGCATATGCGGTAAGATGGGTACCTACATATATAGATTTTGTAAAATGAATTTTGGTACCATTTCGTCGGAATGATGGTTGGTCGGTGGAATTGGGCGGACGAAGATGGCATAAGAAACGTCTGCTGTACCAGATTTCACTTCGCAGAACCATACTTAGGTACTATATACCATATTATATACTGGTTAGTAACAACTGAGAATGCTTTAATGAAACCACAAATTAACCCAAGGTTATATTCCATCATGGACATATATATATATATATATATATATATATATATATATATATATATATATATATATATATATATATATATATATATATATGGATTGAGCAACAGTACATTTGCCTTAGGTTATTTCACAAACGAATGAACAAACCATCATGGATGGTCCTGATTCAAATTCTAATAATAATGTTCACCGATTTACTCCCCCCCCCAGCACTCCCCCTCCTCACCCCCGCCTCAACATCTCCTATTGCTACTGAGTATACTCTATCTCTCATATAATTCGAATGATATGTATATGACTATTAAATAAAGACAGTGTTATACTACATATATGCAATAATTTTGAACCTATAACGAAACTTCTAATCTTAAAGTTTTGAACTTGTCGAAACTCTAATTGAAAGACATTCAATTTTCTTTATAAAAACATCAAAGATTTTTGTCTAGCATGTAAAAGTTTTCACGTACTCTACGTAAAGTTTGGATCGTTAAGAATATATCGCTTCAGTGGGATATTTGGAAATTCCCAATATTGATGAAGTCGACCCAAAATAGATTCGACTTAGACTCTTAGTAGTTGTTTGAAATTTCGCTCCAAATTTTCAACGTGTCTTTCACGAGACTACACTTTTCGATCTGATCAACATAAAATCTCAAATTCTATCCAAATTGACTGCCTTCAAATTTGGTATGAACCATCAATAGATGTTTCTCTACATATATGTGGTCCAATACCTTACTAATAAAAAAAAAAAAAAAAAAAAAATTGAAAACCTTGAAGGAAAAAGAGTAAAAAAGTTTATTTTTGACGAATTTTCTTTTTTTTTACCTGTTTCTCTTTGATTCCGAACATAACAAGTTGTTAATTAACTTAAAAACGTAAAATCTAACACTCACTAAATTATTTCTAGTTATACCAGTAGTAGGTATAGCTTAGTGAACAACGTTCTTATTCAATATTCTAAGGTACCCGGGTTCGATCCCCCATCACTCCTTTCAATTTTTATTTAAATATTTTTAAATTTTAACATGTATAGTATGATACCGACACACTGAACATTCACGCACAGATGCTGATATACTCTATTTATTCATAATATCTGTTCATACGTTATTAAGTTAACTTTATAAAGTTACCAGTTACTTTAAACACTGCGGTGATCGTTTTACGAGAAGAAATCGGTGGGTATATGTAAAATGATATATCCAATTTATGTAACTATTCTATCCACCTACGGACAAGGATGCATATGATGCCATCTTGCGGTTAACAACATAAAAAGGAATTAATTGTTAATTTAACCATTGATATCGGGTCCCATCCTGGGGAAATATTTTTATAAAGGCTGGGTAGGTATATTATACTTTATTTGAAAATATGTTTTCATAACCAGATAATTCACCGGAAGCCAACCTGCTGTGTAATTGAAGTATATTTAATTAATTGTGTTTAATAATTAAACAATTAACTTTGTAAAAATCCATATTAGAGAATATATATGGAAATGTTTCGATAAAAATCAAAAATATTGATCGTCTTTTTCAAAGGAAAAACTAATGCTTTCTGTAAGTATAAGTCAAATGAGATCGAACTTTCAAAGTCACGTTTGGTACAACCAAAAAATATTGTACATTTGTCCCAAAAAGCCGTAAACTGCCGCAATCTGTCTTGTAATTACATTTCTCCAGTAATTGTTTTCCCATTTTAATCGTCAGTGTATTTACTTCAGAGTAGCTAGACTAGGCTGGTACGGCCGCACACTACGTCATCAAAAGTATGGACACACCCTGTGCCCACACTTTTGACGACATAGTATGCGGCCGTATCGGCCTAGCCTATCTACCACTAATGTTTCAGTGTAATGTGAGACAATTTGAATAAAATTTATATATACATAAATAAAACAAGTTTAACTTGGCCTATTGATTGCTCAGTGTACGGTACCCTATTTGTGCGAGCTCGACTCGCGCTCGACAGCACTAGTATCCTGCACCCCCACCACCATCAACGTGTAAAAAAAAAAATGTTTTTCATAGTTGGGTAAAAATTGTATAATAATAACTTTATAATCGGAAAACGTGACTAAATCTTAGTGAAAAATGGATGAAAGAGAAATCTTGTGTTGGAAATTATACATTTTAATGAAAACTTTTCAAGTGAAAACTTATCTATCATTACCACGGACTTTTTTATTTAATTTATTTTTTATATAATTTACAAAAGTCTGTAGGTACAGATAGTCCCCGTACTTACGGAATACAGTAACAATTTTGTTATTAATATTAATTTTGTTATTACCAATTATTAAATTATATTGTTTTGTTCCACATAATTGGCATAAAATTGATCCATGGTGCCAAAATAGTGTTTAAAGCAACTCGAAACGATGTAACTCGAAAAAAGATACTTCGAGAACTGCCTGTATCACAATGAAAATGAATCTACACCCCGTTAAAGTAGCAACAAGTTATAGAGAAGTCGTTATAGTATGAAAGTATATTAAGAAATGTTCCTTCTTTAAACATTCTAGGTATTATTAGTATAATTGAAAAAAAAAAACTTTTAAGTTTCCCTTTTGCGACAAAAATCAGGAAAAATGTAATTATATATTAGATCTAGTCGGTTAGGAAATTTAAAAGTAAAGTCAATTCATTTTTAAGTTCGTTTGCACTAGTGAGAAAAAATTGTAGGTGGCAGCATTTAGAAAAAACTTGTTGGACCAATCTGTACGACAAAGCGGCTTACAGGCGGCTTTATTTCTGTCTGTACTGACGTTTCCAAGTAAAATCTAAAACACCGAGTAAAAGAAATATCGCAAATGACATGAAGCTTCTTTATTTAAGAATGTTTTATGACTTCATAGCATTCGTAGTATTCCTTTTCTTTGACTTTATAAAATATATTATTTAAGTAGATATTGCTTTGACACTCCATCAACGAATATATCCATTTTTCATTTTGATCTTATGACTTAACTTGAAATAACACTCACAAAAGTAATTTAATTTTCATAATTTTCATAAAAAAAAAAAAAATTAAAAAAATTACCAAATTAAAAACTAATTTTAAATTAGCAAACTACCTACATTGGAAAATTGTCGAATTTTCGTTTTTTTTTTTTTACTCACAATTCAAATATTTGTATCATTTCACTTAATTAAATATTACTTTTTCAATTAGTGGTGATAATATCGGTTTCCGTTTTAATTTTTTTTTTTTTGTCTCAATCGACGAGCTAATTGGAAAATAATAATTGATAAATTTTCATTTTACACCCAAAAAGAATATGTAATTGATTCTACCTGAGGCAAACCACATCAATACCCGTCCCTCCCTAGAAATATCGGCCCCCAATTTATTTCCCATTAATTTGTCAAGGAGATTTTTCGGCTATTTTGAGTATATCTGTATGTAGGTACACGAAAATCAAATTTGTTGTCACATGATCAGCTAATTTATTTTCTAGGTCAATTAATATCTAATAAAATTGATAATTGTATTATTTCGGTACCGTAAATACATCCAACAAATTTGATGACACCCAAGACTATAAAAGAATTATCAAATATTGTTTTAAAATTTTTGAAGAAAAGCTCCCAAATTCGCAACAAAATTTTCAAAAATACCCAAGTGAGTGAGATCAAGGTCGCTCTGGAAGTATTTTTGAGCAAAACCAAGCCAAAAAATAACTAACGAGCTCTTGGTTTAACGCGTACGTTCATAAGCGTATAAAGCGTAATTTTTGCAATTTACCGAAGTAAGAATATAAAAAAATGTAAATAATTTCCCATGAATTAATGAATTAATGAGCCAAATAATTATATTGCCAGTTAAATTAAATGTCAATCTTTTAAATTTATCTATTTTGTTGCAAAAAAAAACCATTAAAAGTTGAAGCGTGGCATCTATATTATTAAAGATAAACTTCCTGTCGGGCTATCTATTAATTACTGGTTCGTTTCTTAGATAAAATAAAGAAAACTGCTACGATTGAACCTAACCCATACAGATACGTATATCTATTTATCGCAAAAAATAAAACCATTTCTACCAAGAGATACAACAATGTTTATAACAAGTCACTAGATGCGACCCTGTACAACGTAAATAATTTCCAATGAATTAATGAATATGGACCAAATCATTAAATTGTCAATTAAATTAAATGCTAATCTTTTAAATTTATTTATTTTGTTGCACACAAATAAAACCATTAAAAGTTGAAGTGTGCCATCTATATTATTAAAGATGAACTACCTGTTGTGCAATCTATTAATTACTGATTTGTTTCTTGGATAAAAATAAATAAAACTGTTTCGATTGAACATAGCCCATACAGATACGTATCTGTTTACCGCAGAAATAATAAATTTTCGAGAAATAAAACGATTTGTACCAAGAGATACAACTCTGTTTATGACAAATCACTAAATCCGATCCTGTATACCGAATCTGTATACGAGACGAATGAATCAGTTTTTTTAAAATAATAGAATAAAACGGTAAAATTTCATTTTAAAATATAATATTTTAATAACAGAATTGAATATATAGTATGTACACCGGGGCTATATTGAGGTAACCGACTACTTCCTTCAAACTGCCGTACCGTTTTCCACAAACGCACCGTACAATAGGAGATTGGCCTCGGGCCTTGTATGTAGACAAAGAAACGGTTGTCGGTATGTATATATGCGGAGGTATGTACCGAGGTACGAAGCTTGCTACAATCCGCAATAATATTTATCTCGCTTACTCCTCCGCTTTTCCTGGTCTCTTTTTTTTTTTAAACTACCCAACTATTACTGACCATGATTTATCCATTTCCCATTCATTCATATACTTACTTCGGTTAGGTATATGTAATTTTTCTATATCGGCTGATCATAAACTCCGCATGTGGTGATCAATTTTTTTTTTAATTTCCGAATTTTTGTCGCGTGTTTGTGGTGTTTTGTAGGAAATAGGGAATCCTTGTTGGTTCTGTAATGTCTTCCAGTCACGCAGTCATCACATAAACAAAATTTTTACTTACGATTACACATAATATGACGAAGGCAATATGACAAATACACATATTACTTGCAACGAATCGCGTTCCATCTATTGTAAAATTATTGTACTAATTTAGAAACCTTCACAGACGTGCGCACAACATCTCATCAAAATTTAATTGCTATAAACTATGTACCATGTGAGTTTTTTGAGAGTTGCCATTTCTATTACAAACAAATTTTTATAATAGAAATGGTACTGGAAAAGGTTCTTTTCTTGGATATAATGTAAATGTAACCAAGAAAAACACTATCGGTTGAAGTAGCCTCAAGTACATATGCATATTTTTACCGCCTAACTAATAAATTAAAGAAAAATTAAAAAATTAAACATGGGTAAAAGAATTTTTTTGCTCATTTATGTTGTTATTTAATGCATTAGATCAGTTTTATCGAAAAATTAATATATAGTCTCATTTAGAAATCTATAAGTTTGTATCATAGCCAGGGCCGGACCTAACCTAAGTGGCGCCCCGGGCAGGGTCAAAAGATGGCGCCCCTGTAGAAAAAAAGATTTACTTTTCCCTGTCAAAAAAACCGTCACATGCCTTATTTTGGCGCCCCCCACAACATGCCGCCTGAGGCACGTGCCCCGGCTACCCCCCCTAAATCCGGCCCTGTCGGCGCCCCTCATAATTTGGCGCCCCGGGCGGTTGCCCGGCTTGCCCGCCCCTTTATCCGGCGCTGATCATAGCTCGAAAACCATAAGAGCTATAAAATTCCTGACTATAGCAATCGATTGCCCCCGTCGATATCTACAACTCTTATTTGAACAATTTTTCGATTAAATAAAATGGCAACTCTCGAAAAACGCACACAGTATATGAAATGAACACTTTACTTGCAACGACTCGCGTGCCATCTATTGTAAAATGGTTGTACTAATTTAGAGATGTTCATGGGCGTGCGCACACAACTCAATAGTGTCATTACAGTGGCGCTCCTGTTTGGAGCGAAATTTAAATTTTTTTTTAATATCTAGGTAAACACTGATATGTCTCTATAACATTCCTGGAACAAAAATAGGATATCCTGTATATTCCTGTTACAAATATGTGATGATATATAGCTGTGAATGTGTATAGTCCATATATAGGTACTTTCTATTCTATTCCATTGTATGTATATTCGTTTGCCTAAACACAAAGTAAATTCATTCCAGTCGAGTGAACATCGTTTGCTTACCGGCTCGAAGTGGTTGGTACTGAACTAAACTGAGCCACTCTCAGTTCCCACTGTTTTATGAAGAATATTTTTTTTTTTTTGAAATTTTTTTAAGGTTAATTTTTATTATAATATACCTCAAAAAAAAAAAAACCGCCAGTAAAAAGAAAATACTATCGTTTATATTATTTTCTGAATAAATAATTATCTACGCCAGTGTATTTTTTTGGCATACGCTTTTAAAATGTTTTTTTTTTTTCACTGTTCATTTACAAGCATACTTTTTTCGTAGGGTTCCAAAGAAAAAAAATTCGGAACCCATATAATTTCAATCTGTTATGCTCCCATAATTAGTGATGAGCAAAATTAGTTTTGGTCTTGCAGTCTTGTCTTGGTCTTGCACTTTTTGCAAGACCAAGACCAAGACTATAATTATGGCTGCAAGACAAATACCAAGACTCAAGTGAGCAAGACCAAGACAAAAGCAAGACTCTTGCTAAACTATTTAAATAGTTTGAAAGTATAATTAATACGTAAAGATAGTAAGAATTCTGATTTTAGAGGAAAAAAATTCGCTAATAAAAAAATGCAAGAAAGTACAAGATTTTTTAGCAATAACAAGACCAAGACCAAGACTGTATTTTGCAAGACCAAGACCAAGACTCAAACTGCTCTAGCAAGACCAATACCAAGACTCTTAATGCAAGAACAAGACCAAGACCAAGACTTGGCAGTCTTGGTCTTGGTCTTGCATTTGCTCACCACTACCCATAATTCCCATATATCTTGGCCTATGAACATGAAATTTTGCACGTGCAGATCCCACTTTTAACCGTTGCCTCAAAACAGGCTCGTATGGCGAAATTAAGTCTCGAAATAGTCTGAAAAATACGTTCTGCGTGACCAGGGGCAAACCCATCTCTAAAATTAAGAGGTGATCACATTTTTTTAAATGCTTCATCATGCTTTTTTCACATTAGAAATTTGAAAAAAAAAATGTAGTTAAGTTAGCATTAAAAGAACGACTTCAAAAACCAATAATTCTCCCAAACCAAAAATTTTCATTTTCTCAAAGCAAGCCTTATTGAATTGATTTAAATTTGGATGACTGACTGAATTCGAATAATTTGAGTGTAAACGCTTCATTTTTGAGAACCGAAACCTTTTTCTAGTGATTCTACGTACCCAGTTTTTGTAAAAATCCAAAAGAAAAACTTCTAAAACCTATAATTCATTTCCAGATTCACTATTCTACCATTTTATTTACGATTTCTACAACGGAATTGAAAAATTTTAGTATACTTAATGACCACAATAAAATTTGAATTGATCTCTATTCAGAGGGGGGAGGTCAGGACCATTATTTCAACAAAATGTTTATTTTGCTATGAGATTATATATTCGCCTAAACTTACAAAATTTAATGCTAAAGGAAACTGACTAACCACTAAGGAACCCTAACTTAACACGTTTCCAACATGCATTTGACGAATTTTTATAAATGTAATTTTTTTTTGTATTTGTCTTTTGTACTCTTGATATGCCAAAAAAAAAAGTTATTAGAATAACAAGTTCATTAAAACATATCAAAATACACAAGAACGGAAAAGGCTTTGGGAAATTAAGCAAGTGACTCTGATGTTTCCGACAAGTGTAAGAGTTTTTTTTGTTGTTGTTCCAAAGATGTAGGTAATTTAAATTTTTTTTTTTCATTTTGGGTAATTCTAATTTCTTGTGTAGGAACACAGTTTTGTAAGCCTGCAAGGTATTCTTATGTCACCAGTTTTTCAATTAAATTTTCAACAAGTCAGTTGGGAGTAAGTCAAATGTAAAATATTTACACAAAAAAAAATTATAAAAATACAAAATGACTCACAAAAAGTTCCAGAATTACAATTGTACAAAAATATTACAATATTTATTTAATGAAAATATATAATTTATTTGAACCGTATCCAAATTTTGGTACTATTCTGAAAACTGTATTAACTATCAATACCACTTCAAATTTTAAGAAAATTTTCGCAAAAAAAAATGCCCAAAAAATCATGTTCTGGACATGGAATGTGTTTGGTTGAAGAACTCATCCAAGGATTTGAGATTTACAACATTTTCACCAAATTTCATAGAAATAGGATGCTTCATTCGAGAGTTATCGTGCTGAAATATATATACATATATGCATATATCAATTTTAGTGAATATCATTCTCCGCTTCTAGGAACAAATTTCTGACACAATTACGGTCTCGAGTTTTATCACAAAACAGTAGTCGGGACTTTCTTCTGGAAATTGGCTAAAACTAGTTTGTATAGAATAATGATTTCAAAAACTATCTTTGTGATTTCTTCCACTCTTTCTGATGGAATAAGAAGAAATTTGGAAAATTTTTAAATTGTAACATTTTTTTTACAAATAATTCATCTTACCTAACGAAAAATGCCCAAAAGTCCATGTGCTGGGCATTGGATGTGTTTGGTTGAAGAACTCATTCAAGGGTCAGAGGCTTCCAACATTTTCTCCAAATTTTATGCTTCGTTCGAGAGTTATCGTGCTGATACATAAATAGATACAAATATATAGGTATAATTATATAAATTTTAATTGTCATTTCCGAGTTCTAGAAACAAATTTCTGTCAGAATTTCAGGTGCCAGCAAGCCTCACCACATAGCAGCGGTTGCAATAATTGAATTTTCCTCCCAAAAAATCGATTTTATCCATCAAACTTAAGTAATAAGATTATGGCGGGTCTACGTCAAAAGTAGTAAGGTTCCAGCGGTACTGTTCCAAATAGAGTATTAATAATAATTTTCAGGGGAGTGTTTTTAGGAAAGGAAAACTCTCCTAATTAAAACTGAAGCCTACATTCAATATACAATGCAAATATTCTGTTGAAAACAGTTGTAGCTGCCAACTTCCTGATGAATGGGGCATTAGCCACTATAAGAACTATCAGAATCCCATATTAAAAAATAAAAATAAAATTCAAGCAAATTGAAATAGTAAAAACAAATACTTTTGATTTACATTCTAATAATCGACATACGTTTTAATTCTATTAAATACTTTCCACTCGCACCCCTCACGCCCCCCCCCACACACACAAAACAACAAACACATACATACAGTGGTCCTTATAAAATGCACAATATTCTAACTAATAATAAAACTACGTCTGTCTACAAACCGACATATATGAAAATTGGCCAAAATGCATGCATACATATGCATATTTATACGTAAACAGTCCCTGGATCATATAATCAGAGATTACATTATGTTGTACAAGTTAATCAGCTTATAAAATCAGTATTATATAACTAACTACTATAGTGAGCTACTAACTCCAGCTCTACTAGCAACAACCGACAATAAAATCAGTGCCTAGCTCTGCGCTATACACATATACATACATATAGAGTAAAACTCACATATGTATGTGTGGGTAAATGGAAACGATTCAAATCTGTCTCTTCTCAACTCATGTTAAAATGCACAATCCCGATCAAAATATTATTATTTGTACCGAATGTTTATTAAAAAAATATTACGATCGTATGGTTTCTTTTAGTGAATTTTTGGAAGGAAAATTATTACACGACTCTGGGATTGTGATAGAAATTTGTCGTTAGAACCCGAAAATGATATTCACTAAAGTTTAGATATGTATGTATATATGTATTTATGTATTAGCACGATAACTCTTGAACGAAGCATCTTATTTTTATAAAATTTGTTTAAAATGTTGAAAGTCCTAAACCTTTGGATGAGTTCTCCAATCAAACACATTCGATGCCCAGAACTTGATTTTTTGGGCATTTTTTTTTTTTTTACGAAAATTTATTACAATTTAAAAGTTTTCCAAATTTTTTTTACGCCATCCTAAAGAGCGGAAAAAATCACAAAGAAAAATTTTTTATGGACCCGGAAAAAATAAATGGAGATTTTCTGAGAGGAAAAATTTTAAAAAATGTATTTTTTCCCCGAGATCCGCTATTTCTCACCACGGCTCTGCACTTCTTGTATCATGTTGAACCAAAATCGTTTCACAAAATCAAATTTTCTTGTAAAATTTCATTTATGAAGTGCTACAAAGCAACTGTTCGTGAAAAAAATTGACTTTTCAGAGAATCTTACAAAAATCTTACAAAAATAACATGGGATCGTTGCTTTGTCACTTTTCACAATAAAAATCGTAGAAACACGAGTCGACTTTCGGTCATTACGCCATCATCAGGTGAAAAAACTTAACTAAAAAAAAAAAAGTTTAGTTAAGTTCTTTCACCTGATGATGGCGTAATGGCCGAAGTCGACTCGTGTTTCTACGATTTTTGTTGTGAAAAGTGACAAAGCAACGATCCCATGTTTTTAATATGGATTTTGACAAAGTAAACCTTTCTAATATTAATTATTTAAAAATATTACAATTTAATTATTAAGGGGGACCAATGTGACATTTTGAAAAAATTGGAAAAATTTTTTTTACATTTAGTAATGACTATACCTTTAGTAATGACATACTAAAATTTCAAGTGCATATCTCAAATAGTTTTTGAGTTACAGCCATTTGAAGAGCGAATTCTGATTTTCATTGTTAACTCTGAGGTATTGAGAAATGTATGAAGGTTAATACTTCGGCAGTTTTTGGACGTGTTGTGGAGCAGCTAGATCCTGGCACATTTTAACGACTCATCTAGTTTTACTATGACCGTTATAGTGAGTACATCTTAAATAATTTTAGTAAAAATTCCCAGTGATTAAAACTAAAAGGTAAAATTACGAGAAACTACATTTTTCAAATTTGCTGCAGTTATAACTCGAAGACAAACCATCCGATCGATTTGATTCTTATTGCAGCTTCTTTTATATATGTTTCTTCGTGCCACGAACCTCCAGTTTTCCGATCGAATAAAAAATGTATTTTTCGCAGGCCAAAAATCATCAAATTTTCGAGCAAAATTTGAAACTTTTTTTAAAAATTGAGATTCACAGCACGGGCAATACTTTCTAGTTTAATAGGCTTTTTGGTTTTTTCTTATTTCAGGCACTGTGAAGATCGCTATCATTGCAGAAGTGGGGGAACTTTTTTTTTGGAGGCTTGGAGATCTCGAATATCTCATTGAATTTTTGGATTTTTTTTTAAACATTTTTTTAAAAACTCCGCCATTTTGTTAAATTTCAACTTTTTTTTGATCGAGGTTCTAGTTTAATAGGCTTTTTGGTTTTTTTGGTTTCAGGCACTGTAAAGATCGCTATCATTGCAGCAGTGGGGGAACTTTTTTTTGGAGCCTTGGGAGATCTCGAATAACTCATTGAATTTTTGGATTTTTTTGGTCCAAAAGTTTTATCATGAATTTATTATATATCAACGAATATATCCTTAAAATATTAAAACATTCCATACAGTAATTTTCTTTAAAAAAATTCCGAAAAATCACCTTTTTTTCAGGCGGGTCACACTAGTGGTCCCCCTTAAGAATATCAAGCATTAAACTCCCTAATCTTTGGATTCGGTAAGTAAATACATCTGTAGGTGGGTACTTGATAATTCATTAAGGACCTTATTATCCTTTACGTAATATAAGTCCTAATTAACATTACACAGATATCGATCGGTGGGCAATACCCAACGCATATCTGTTCAACAGCACTTACAGTAATATTAATCCATACTCCAATATGCAGTAAATTAATTAAAGTGAATCGCTTATTAAAATATCGTAATCGCTGACGAATTTTTTGTCAATTAAACCAACAATACGGGTCTACAATTCCATTAAATTGACCCCCGCTTTTACTTTCGACAGACACTGATCATATAATTTGTCGTAAATGGAATCGAAAAATATAAAATACCCGAAAAGAAAAAAAATTGGAAATTATTAGCGTCGGTTCCATAGAAAATTGTCATTACACATTGACATGCAAACGACAAATAAAAATAATTCTTATTCAGTTAATGTACCCTACAGAGTGTACCAAATATTCCGGCCTCCCCAAGTGCACGTGCTGAATCACTCTTGAGGTTGAGACTCGAAATAATAGACAAAATTTTTACAGTTTTTCCATAATGAGATAGCAACGGACGCGAGCACATTTTTGATCCTCCACCCACATCATAACATGCTGTAATATAATATTTTGCAACGTCGAAGAAATGAGCGCCTGTGTTCAGTGTTTCGTATCAAAATTGACAAAACCACAGAGGAGACAGATCAAGCCTACGTATAAAAAAGTGAAATCTTAAAGTTGCAGTAAGTAGCAATTTACACCACTTCACACTTTCACGTCAAAATAAAAATCATGTTTTTTTAATCAGCTCGTGAAATTTAAACAGAAAATAATATGAAGTGTATCGTATTTAAGTGTAAAAATTCTATTGAATAAAAAATTTCTCAAAATAAAGGGATATCTTTCTTAAATAAATTTATTTTTAATTGTCGGCCATGATAGTATATACTATATGTATGCGTACTGCATATATCATCATCAAAATATATTACTAACTCATTGGTATATTCGTGTCCATACATCGTGTGTTTTCGTTGTATGTGTTCTGTGTTACGTCACCCATTGATTACAGTGGGCACAGTTTGGTAGACATTCTAGTTTGACCCCTTGGACAAAACGGACACATTCAGCATAAATATCGGAACTTTTTTAACCATTAGGGAAATGTTTTAAAGCAGTTCTTTAATTTTAAATAGAATTATTGTAGCCAGGAATCATTTCCGCCATTAATTGGAATTACATTATGTCTTGCAATATGAAATGTCGGCTTCCGACCACTTAGTCTACCATGTAATTCCGATAGATATCGACACTTTTTTAAGCATTACTGAAAAGTTTTAAATAGATTTTTTGTAGCCTGGAATCATTTTCGCCATTAACTGGAATAACATTAGGTCGTGTAATATGAAATGTCGGTTTCCGACCACTTGATCCAGTATATAATTCTGATAAATAGAGGGGTCATTGTAAAAGTGAACCAAGTCCATAAAATTTTTTTTTTCTAAGAATGCGTTTAAAGTTTTAGAAATTACAATTCTTTAACGAAAAAGGCATTTAAAAAAAAAAAATTGATGGACTTGGTTCACTTTTACACTGATCCCTCCAAATATCGGCACTTTCTTAACCATTAGAGAAATGTTTCAAATCAATTCTTTAATTTTAAATAGAATGCTTGTAGCTAGGAATAATTTTCTTCCAATAACTTATATTGTAATATTAACTTGCACTTGAGCAATTTTTTTTATTTACATGGTTTCATGTCTTGCCGGTGAATTTGTATCATCCGGTAAAGTATATAAAATAAATTTCTAATTTCTCCAAAAAAAAGAAAATACTTATTATCTGTAATATATCACATTGTAATAATAATAATATATTTTGGGGGCGCTTCGATGCATTCATGCTATCTACAACGAAATCAAATTACTATTTGATTGCAGACTTTGAACGTGAACGTGGAAGGGGTTAAGGGGGGATACAATTGTCTAAATGCAAACAAAAAACGAACTTTATGTAATAATTGAATTTTTAATTTCAAGATTTCTGTAGATGATAACAAAAATTTGATTCCGTCATCAAAAATGAAAATATAAAATAAATTAAATTATTAAATATTTATAATTTTAATAGTTAAAAACTATTTTTACTAAAAATGTTAGCCGTTCCCATTTGAAAAGACCAGCTGAATTTTATTAGCTTCCGGGTAAAAAATAAACAAAAATTATGGTCCAACAGACAATTAATAAATAATAGAAACAATTTTATTCAAAAAAAAAAAAATAGTTTTTCTTTTTTTTTGGGTTGGTAGTACAAAATATTTTTTATATAAAAAGTATAGAACAATCAGACAATATACCTATACAACAAAAAAAATATACCATACCTGAAAATGAAAACTCGATTTTTGTAATTTCAAATTTAATTAAGCGAACACCAATTTGATATTTGGAAGTTTTTTTTACTACTATGTTCATCGTATATATAAAAATCGGTAACAGTGGCGGCTTAGAACATTTAATATTTAAGAGTACATTGAAATAAAAAAGCTCTTTTTGGATTTGAGTATCAGAAAACGGAAAAGTTATCGAATTAAACTGATTGAAACTTAGTTGAAACACTTTTAAAATACTTATTCCAGCCAAGTTCGAATGGTCCTTTTTTTGAAATAACAGGCCTTAAAGATCAGGGCTGGAAAAATTGGTTCATAGAAACCGTTTAAAATAGAAAATGGAAAATGGTTTCCGAAAATGTATTTAAAATACAAAATGGAAAATGGTTTTGCTAAACATATTCAAAATAGAAAATGGAAATTAGCTATTTAAAATGGATTATAAAATGCAAAATAATTTTTTATCTTGATTTATATTAATAAAAAAAAAAAAAAAAAAAAAAACGTTAAGAAAATGTCAAACGTACTGAAATCAAATAAGGGCAGTCCTTTGAAAAAATTTTATGAAGTTTGCATGATATGAAAACGAAATTCAACTCTGGAAATATTGTTACTGAAAAATATTGTAAAATTTAATTCAGCCTTGACATAATCAAACCTTGACTACGCTACAACTGCGACTTCTAAATTATGAAAATCATCTATTCGAACTACCAAAACATTTCTTATCGACGTGTCTTAAAGATAATAGCACACAACTTAAGTCAGAAAAATTTGACTTGAGAGAACTGCAACTCTAGTAACAAATTTAACTCAAGTGACTCAACTCGAGTTCTATAATTAATATAAGTCATAAGTGACATACATATACACATAAATTTGAGTGTACATGCATTTTCATTTTAAATGTAAAATGGATTCAAATTTCCATTTTAAATACAAAATAGAAAATGCTTTGACCGAACTTATTTAAAATAGAAAATGCAAAATGCCATTTTGTATTTTAAATACCTACATATTTAAAATGAAAACATTTTAAATAGTTCCCAACCCTGTTAAATATGTTAAAGGAGCCAGCTATTTGATTTTTTGGGACAAGCCAACTGTCTATGTAAAGTAAAACCACTCCTTTTTAATTTTCTCAAGTTAAAAATTCATTTGCTATTCCTGAACCTTCTTTTACTTCATAATTTTCCATTTTTACCGATTTTATTTGATGTAGCAGTTATTCTTGCGTTGGTATAGTAGCAACCTTAATAAAATTAACTTCCAAAGAAGATAAAAAAAATCAGTGTAGTTCAAGAAATTTTAAAAAAAAAAATTTTAAATGTTTTCAAAACAATTTCTTCCTTTTATATTTTTGGTAGTTCAGTGCACCACTTACATTTTAATCTATAGCCGTCACTGATTAGTAGCTAGTTTTAAATAAAACTAAAAAAAATTGCATAACAATAGTTTACAGCATACATGCATGCATGTGGGATCTTCCTCTACACCAAGTGTAATATATACTGTGTGATGTTCAGTTTAGAATATACAATATTGGTTGCAACGGGGATTCACACAATACAACACAGGCATCGCAGTAGCTCTCACTAACGTTCCCTCGGGCGCACTATGCGCGCCGCATAGCGACTACATACATACATGGCTGGCACACAATGGAACCGCTATTATTGGGTACCAATTCTCGTATATAGTATTTGTTGCACCGGTAATTGCATTGTTAAACGGAACGCCACTGTACATAGTTAGAAACATATGCATTTTGTATGTATATTTATTTACATGTGAGTACAGTAGAAACTAGTTTTATGGACATTATTCCAAGTAGTTTGCAAATCAGAACGGTGCGGTTGGGTTTTAAAAGGAGACCTAATTTACTTGAAAGTGCATTTAAACTTAGAATCATTTTAAAAATATTGGTGGAGCACTTGCTCTATGGCGCAGCAAGCAATGGTATTCCCAAGTAGAGATGGGCAACGGAAAAATTCCCATCGGAAATGTTCCCGGGAATATTCTCATTTAGGTAATTATTGGATATTTTCCCGGGAAAATTCCCGAAACCTGGGTAAAAACGATTAATTCCGTTCCACGGGGATTCAATTTACGCGGATAAAAGATCGCGTAAACTAAGTCCGTTATTATAAAAGAAAAAATACTGGAAATAAAAGCTACTAAAAATTTTAGAGAAAAATTTTATAATGCAATAATGCTATTGTTAAATTTTTAATATCGTTATTTTCGATATCGATAATTTTCGATAACGGAAAGCAGGTTTTGACAGTCCTAATATGTTTAGAATACCCACAATCTGCTTCGCTTAAGTCTTCAAAAATTTTTTATAAGCAGTGATTTTAATAGTTTAAATCCAAAATAATACACAAAATAGTAAATTAAAATAAATTCCCATTTTTCGGGAATTTGCGCCGTTTTTACCCACTTTGGGAATTTTCCCGGTAAAATTCCGTGTAGAAATCCCATCTCTATTCCCAGGGCCTATTACACACAGGTAAGGAAATTTAAAAATTTTTTTTTATATTTTTTGGGGGGGACTTTTGAAAAGTGGACGCTTCAGTTAAAATTGCTCCCGGGCGTAAAAATCATAGTTACGCCACTGTTTACGACGATGATGTGCTGAGCACTTATTTTTGTCTTTCAACAATTTCAACGAATTGTTGTTAATAAAACAACAAAAGTAACTGATGACGTCATTAACGATCCGTAAACAATGTACGAATTCAAACAATAAATGAAATTAATTTATATATAAGTAATTCCAGTAATATATGAAACGAAATTTAAAAAAAAATAAAAGTCCAGCACTTATATAACATTGTTTTATTATATCATATAATTTGGAGTATTAACTCGGGAAAATTTCATAAAATTACATTATATTTTATTAACATTAATATAGAGCAAGCCAAGAGACCGAATAATAATATTATTTATTAATTTTTCTTTCCAGTTAGTTCTGGCTCTGGCCACTGTGACATACATTTTCATGTTGTTTTTGGGGTGTCATATTCATAACGTGGAAAGGACAATGGGCAAAACTACAGGGGGAGCTACCCCCTAGCGTCCAAGGTTGAGACCGGTCTCGATCGATAGCCCCGGTCAAGTAGTCCAACTTTGTCAGTGGGCACGTACGTTCATGGAGAACCTAGCCTTCAAAAGTCTGCACGTGGCCATAGCCAAACGGGATACTCTGTATAGGTACAAAAGGGGTTATGAAGGGCGTTTTTCACGTGGCCTATGGCAGAAGACGTACCGAGCGGCTTTAAACCTGTACTACATTGGGAGTATCCGAAGAGAAATTTGGGAGTCCTACCGGTGGCGATTTCTGGCAGACCACTTGGTAGATTGCCGAAATAAAGTAGTCCGAAGTGCACCCTCCCGAAGGGGACTCTAGTGCCCGCTGCAGGTCAACACACATCGTTTCCTTAAGAAATGGCCATGTGGAATATGCAAAATTAGGTTCTCCATACCTAAGATGGGTATATTTGTGACCTACTAGGAAGGCGCTTTCAGAAAAACATATCTCACCACTGGGCGCTGGGGGGCAATTTTGCCCATTGTCCTTTGAAACGACGCACACATATATTGCCAAGTCAACGATCAAAATGGGAGGCAGTTAAGACCAAAGAAAGAAAAATTTATTTAATATATCGTGAAAGGTTCTAAAAATATTTTTTTCTACTCCTACTATTAAAGGTTACATTTTGCGCACGGGTAACTATATGCAAAAATTAACAATTGTCCACAGGGTGCGGGAATAGCGTGCGAAATAATATGCCACGGCTTAATATAATAAAAAAGTAGGCTATTTCATTGATTTAATATATTATAATCTATATAGATAATTCTAAAAATATACATAATATGTATGTTGATTATTTATTATTGTTTCCATAGTTTTAAAGTATGCTTTGGCAAAAATTTGAACATCTTAGCACTGACATTATAAATTTAAAAAAATTTTTACTACTTATAAATACAAATAAATATTAATGTAAATTTTACGAAAAAAAATGTGCTCGTAGAAAAAGTATAGTGTAAAATACGTGGGAAAAGTTTATTTCTCACTCATATGAATTGTTGCTTTTCCCACTTGTTGTACAATATACTATAATATAGCTCAAAATTTGCTAGAAATGATCGTCCCTCTGATCCCCTACGTTTCTAAAGCTAGAATTTTGATTTTAATAACGTTCGTAGCTTTTAGTAGCGATCTGTTCAGTGCTCACACTACGGAATCCGAATTGTGCGAGCCCCACTCACTTTTGGCCGACTTTTTCTATCTTGTTTATTCGTTTGCTTCGCTCGTTGTGAATAATTACATAAAAATAAAATAATTGTCATTAATAAATAATAATAATGAAATTAATGGAATCATATACACATATATATACATTTAATATTTATAATGGAAACACTCCGGCACAGTGTTTTTTTTTTTTTGCTACTCCTATGGACTCCCGGACTCGACGTCGCTCGTTCCTCTAAATTAATATTAATTGTTTCCATAGTATTAATGTCATTTTCAAAGTCCCAAAGCTTCAGGGTATATAAAATATATGTAATTTCTACATTAAATATTGGTTAAAATTAAAATTACAAAGGGGACTATTGTGTTTACAATTACACGCATATTTATATTGCGTACTGCGTATATGTGTGTTTTGATGGCGCGTGTTTTGACAGCGCGTGTTCACAGAGCGAACATAATTATGGTGCAATAAAAATAAACTGACCCGATGTACAAATATACATTGATAATAACAGTGCCGTGCCAAAAATGATATTGTCATTCTGGAACTTTCAATTTGTTAACAAAATTGAAATTTTGAATGAAAATTTTACTAACTGAATAAGTAATAATTTACTTACCGTAAAATCGTCTAGACCCGGACAGGGGGTCTAGACCCGGACACTTTGCACCAATCTTCAAAGTAAGTAGTTTCTACCTTAACCTGCTACAATAAACATTTGTTCTTGACGTCATTAGAGAGAGAAAAACATCCTCTAAACAGCTGTACCAATAAAAACTACGGATTTCAACTTTTACTATCTCATTTTACAGGGTTACTATTCTCCAGTTTTTCAAAGAAATAAAATGTGTGTCTAACTTAGACATGTAATTTTCGTCATAATTGTCATATTGTTTTAATTTTGATATGTATGTGTTCAGAATTTTATCGCGCATCATTTAATGATGTTTGAAGTTATATTCGACGTATATATAAAAAAAATACATGCTATATACATATATCCGTTTAGACCCGGACACATCAGTTTATTACACTATGGCCGCGATTCGCACTGGCTGTAACTTCCACTATCCATACGTTATATTCCCGCCAGAATTACGCGGCTTATGCCTCCTTCTGGTGTCATATCGCATGTTTACTTCATAGAGAGGCATACTATGTATTGACCCCTCTCCCTTCCCACAAAATGTTTTGAAGCCATTGACAGGTTCAAAGACATCAGACAATATAAAACACTGTCCTAACCCAGACGGGAGAGGTTAGTTTGCATGTTATTACATTATTTAAGTAAGTGTCCGGGTCAAGACGGATTTGGGGTGTAGACCCGGACACTTACTAATTATTATTTATTTTTTTATTTTTACTTATAATGAAACAAATGGGTCAGGGATATAGACCAAGACTGCCAAGTCTTGGTCTTGGTCTTGCATTTGCTCATCACTATATATGATTGCTTTTTTTCATTTTCCGTTCAATTTGTCTGTCCTTGCCTCATATATTTATGTAAAAATTAGGATTGCAATGAATGTTCGGCAACTGTTCGATATTCTGCCTATTCGGCCATTTTTTTATATTTGGCCGAATACCGAGTACTGACTGAACGAATTCTGTCAAAATTATTTACTTAAATTAGGCCAAAAAATATTCCTAAATATTGCAATATTTTAAATAACATAATAAAGAATCGATGAAAAAATTATGTGTGCACAAATATACACACATACAGCTATACAATCATGATAGGCGTATTATTTAGTAAACGTATTTAAAAATTTTCAAACTTGAAGTAATTTAAGGAAAACCGTTAACTGCTGCAATTCATTATTGAATTTAAAAGAATCAAAAGAATATTTTAAAAATTTGTAGCTGACACTTTTTTTAAATATTTCATATTCTATTTTTTTGTATATCTGTGCTGTATTTTACCTTTTTACTGTTTTGCATCAAAATCTAGCTATTATAACTTTTCAATTCTTCATAAAGTTTAAGCTATTCATTTAAGTATGAAAATGAAATTGTTTTTTTTCGAAAATTTCAATGAATTCTGACCCCTTAAGGCTCGAATAAAACTTTTTATCAAAAAAATCAAAGAATAAAAGCATTATTTTTCCTTTATTCACTATTTTCAATAATATTATTCCTAAATAATAAACAAATACTTTACTTTGCAAAATACCACTTTTATTTTTGAAACTGTGACAATATTTTTTCGAACCGTTTTAAAAATAAAGGTGGTATTTTGCAAAGTAAAGTGTTTATTTATTATTTACAAATTTAATATGGAGTACCATAAAGTAAACGCTCAAATCTATTAAAATTAATATTATTCCTATTTCAAATTCAAAAGTCAAACATTATTTTACATAACTGTCACACCTGTTGAACTATCTTCCCCAAAAAAAAGAAAAAATTCCATCTAAAATTAAAACTGACTATGCACACTGGACATTTATTTTTGTCTTAAAATAATAATAAAAATACAACAAAACACACAATTCACATAGATTAATGTCATATCATTATCTAAAACGGACAATAACAATTTATCTTCATTGTTTAACATTACTTTTATTTGTCACTTTATATTGTATGGTCTACCTTAACCGTGTGTACATGAATATATCGTGACAAGACAATATTACCATGTACCTAACCTAAACTGTTTGCTCTTTTTATTCGTCTGTCGGCCAACAATAAAAATAAAGGGACAAATTTAAGGGGACACTATAATAATTTTATATCAACTATATCATTACTATTGTTTGTCGTTTATCAAGATTGTCTAATATGACTGTTTAACAAAATAATACAAAACCCAAACCGAAAAAAAAAGTAAAAAATCAAAAATACTTCCATTAAATATTTTATTTTCTTCGCACGCCATTCATTACGCCAGACAAATTACTCTTTAAAAAGACAATAAATTAGGGTGTCTACACAATCAATGAAATAAGGAATAAGAAGTATGCCATCTAGTGACGTCGAGTGGAACTTTAACGTAACTGCTCATAGATATAAATACACGGAGAGAAAAATCCTATAATTTTTGTAGAGAAAATTTCAGAAAAATTACTATGCTCCCCTATAATCCATGCGCGATCGACGACCAAAATAAAAAATATGTGCTAGCATGGTAAAATTTAATGTGGTGCTAACACAACTTTTATCACACTCTTATGCATGTATATTATAGTTTAATTCTTGTTGTCGTACTCTTTCATTTGCGCATCTGACTCGCGACCTTATATTGGTTGCACATAACCTGTAAAAACATGTATACAAAAATGATGGCCAACAATATAATTCTAATACATATACTAAAGATAGGTAAATAACAAAAATATGAATTAAACGATGACATCATCCTAAGAGAGTGTAAAAGCAACTGACAAGTAGCTGCATCAAGGGCGTCTGACAAAGTTTCTTCCACAGTCCACACCTATATGGTTCGCATGTAACCCATGTAACTCGCTGATTGAGGTACATTTCATTAGAGCGATCCCAACACAACCAACCTTCTTTCTGTTTTTTTTTTCTTTCTATTATTAGCATGTTAGCATGGAAATTTTTTTAATAAACACAATTAAAAATTATTTTTTTGTCGGTAATGGAACTTTTTACTGTGCTGATTTACAAATTTTACGGAGATAATATTACGAAAAGAACATTCCATCCTTTAAATTTTTTATGATTAATTATAATCTTTATATTTTTACCTTACAGAATTTAATATGTTCGCCTTTTACACGTCGATTGTAGTGCTGAGCACAGTAATTTTTATAGGAATTTTCTCTCCGTGTATGTAGGTACTTTTGTACGTCAAAATTTGTGATTTTTTTCACTTTAGTGACAAAAAAAGTCATCACGAACATTATTTTTTCATGAATTTTGATGTACAAAAATACCTAAATACATATACCTATGAGCAGTTACGTTAAAGTTCCATTCAACGTCACTAAACGGCATACTTCTTATTCCTTATTTCATTGATTGTGTATGGACCCTTACTCTTTTTACATGGGATATTGTAATTATAAACAAACGACAGTACAGTTATGTTACACTATTTACATAAAACACACAACAAATGCAATTTCAACAGCCTTGAGATCTTTGTGTATTGCTGCAATGTACATATAAGTGTTCTAACCGCTTGTCTGCGTATACGAGAAAATTAATTAATAGACGATCTTAAACAGATGCTATTTGTGTATGACGCTTTTAAAAAGCATACCTGCAATCTA
This sequence comes from Brachynemurus nebulosus, assembly GCA_035578155.1. Taxonomy (NCBI): domain Eukaryota; kingdom Metazoa; phylum Arthropoda; class Insecta; order Neuroptera; family Myrmeleontidae; genus Brachynemurus; species Brachynemurus nebulosus. The sequence continues at coordinate 7,816,792 of JAPWDM010000009.1, read as the reverse complement.
TTTCTTTATACTTTGATTGTAATTATCAAGGAGACGTTTAATTTGAATTAATTAGAACGGCTAGAAGGCAAATATTGTTGAGAAAAAATTAAAATACATACCACATTCATATCTGTTGGATTTGCCCAAACGTATATAAACTTACAAGCTCACAATTAACCCGATTGCTAACCAATCGACCAGCCAATGTACTAGACGAAACCACCAAAATTAGAATAGACGAAAATTCCAAGACGTTCATTCACCTTCGGAAGAAAAAACATTATCTCTCATTCCCTTTGATATCTTAAAAGAATAAAATTATAAAGGAATAACTCACAAGATAATTAAAAAAGAATCCTCGAATGGTTGCTTCGGTGGAGGAAATACAAACAGAAATTAAAATATTTTAAATATTTTCCTCACTTACTACGATTTATAGAATTCTTTTATTATTGTTACATATTTATTACAAAGAACGCTACACTAAAATCAAAAATTCTTATCAATTTTTACTATAAATACTTAAATCCATTTTAAAAGCAGATTTAAATATTTGTATCTAACTATTTCGAGTAATAATACAAAAATTTATTCATAAAAACTAAATAAAAATACTACTAGATAAAAACTTTTCGAAAATTTTCATGCTTTCGAACGTGTTATAACATTAAAATCAAGAAATATTAAATTATCAGTTGTCTAGAATTATAAAGGATTTGTACGTATTTCTTCAAAATATCAACTACAAAAAAGAAGTAAATATCTTTATTATAAACGTACATATTTAAATATATGTAAAAATGAGAAAATAATAACAAAGTCTTTACATTTTTTTATCTACAAAACGATATTCCATAAAATTTAATTTAAATAACGATTTCTTTTTTCTAATCGTTACGGTTAAAAAGTTTATACCGTTATTATAATAATACTAGTGTTATCTATTGGAAGCGTTGTAAACGAGTACGGTTTCAATCATGAATAACACATTTTTTATTTAGTCAATATTTTAAGAGATGGCACCAATAAACGCATATGTAATATCAACGATATGGTGGGAGCGCTGTTTCAACTGATATTTAAACACAATACATAATTTAAAAATCAATCTCTATGACGTCACATTTAATGATTTTTTGATTATAAAATTCATAGTTCAAGTCATAGAAACTTTATCTATTTGGAAAAAGATGGCAGTAGTAATACAATATTTTTAGTCAGATTTCTTTAACCTTTTTGTGGATATTTCTTAAATTGACGATAGGTGAATATTCCAAAATTTCACTTTAACTAACTTTACCTATTAACGATAACTGTTTAATCACATTTTTACGTCAAGTAAATCAAAATTTCATGCCTTATGATGTGTGTAGCATTATTTTTTCGTGACAGAGGTATTTCTAACAAATCAATGGTATCATTTATAAACTTTTTTCTTCAATTTCTTTAAATTACTATGAATATTTTTCTATCCTCTAACTCCTGTCACTAAAAAAAATGCTACAGACACCATGAACCATGAAATTTTAATTTGTTTAACATAAAATGTGGTTCGGTAAAGTTATTGTTTAATAGGTTAAGGGAGTATTGCGAATGCTATGAAGCTACTTGGATTACGAGTGCTTCGTGGCTTTATAATGTCAATGAGATTCTGCTTTAAAACGTAACCAACAGGTGCTACATTACTGCAAGCCGATTGTGGGTACTTGCTTCCACGAATATATATATATATATATATATATATATATATATATATATATATATATATATATATATATATATATATATATATATATATATATATCTATTATTACTTAAAAACTATAGAACTAATCAAAATCAGAGCTTTAAAGGGGACTACTAGTGAGACCGCCTGAAAAAAGGTGACTTTTGGGATTTTTTTTAAAAGAAAACTACGGTGTCGAATGTTTTAAATTCATGATAAAATTTTTGAACTAAAAAATTGAAAATTCAGTGAGTTATTCGCGATCTCCCAAGGCTCCAAAAAAAAAGTCCCCTCACTGCTGCAGTGATAGCGACCTTCACAGTGCCTAAAATCAAAAAAAACCAAAGAGCCTATTAAACTAGAAGGTATTGCCCGTGCCATGAACCTCAATCGAAAAGAAAAAGTTGTAATTTAACAAAATGGCGGAGTTTTTCAAAAAAAAAAGTTTCAAATTTTACGCGAAAATTTGATGATTTTTGGCCTGCAAAAATTACATTTTTTATTCGATCGGAAAACTGGAGGTTTATGGTACGAAGAAACATATATAAAAAAAGCTGCAATAATCAAATCGATTGGATGATTTGTCTTCGAGTTATAACTGCAGCAAATTTAAAAAATGTAGTTTTTCTTTACCTTTTAGTTTTAATCACTGACAATTTTTACTAAAATTATTTACGATATACTCACTATAACGGTCATAGTAAAATTAGATAAGTCGTTTAAATGTACCAGAGTCTAGCTGCTCCACAACATGTGACTGACTGGCAGCCACGTCCAGAAACTCCCGAACTATCAACCTTCATACATTTCTCAATACTTCAAAATTAACAATGAAAATCAGAATCCGCTCTTCAGATGGCTCTAACTCAAAGACTATTTAAGATATGTAGTTACTTGAAATTTTAGTATGTTATTTTTAAAGGTTTCCAATTTTTTCAAAATGTTACACTAGTGGTCGCCCTTTAAACAAAAATCGAAAAATTTACTCCCAAATTGTTAAGAGACTTTACCCAAAATATTGGTAAGTATGTAGGTCAAAATATTTATATTTAATTTGACCCAGAAAACAAAAAATCAAAACATAAAGACCTATATACTTTGGACATATCAACCAGTAGGTACTCCCACGGAGATAAATAATTTCAAATTTAACACGCCAAGCCGGCCACACTGAAAAAATACAGTTACGTCCAATAATGTAACAACAACATCAAGAACGCGTTAATAAACAAACAAACAAACAAACACGACTGGTCAGTTGTGCGATTAATAAATAATTCAAAAAGACTTTAATAAACAAGATAATCGCTGGGTTTTTTTTTCGTTCTTTCTTGCAGCTATAAACGCAGCTGAGCTAATGGAGCTAATATCCAATATGTTTGATGTTACATTTGTTATATTACACGTTATCATCCCATTAATGTTTTGCTAACGGTATGAGCCATCTGATAAAATGCAGAATTGAATGTGTTGCGTTCCTAGCTGAGCTAACCGCTAAAACACCGCTATATCGCCGCATCAGTCATTGCTCTTCGTGCCAATCGTACAACTTATCTTTTACTATAACACCGTAACCAGTGGCGGTTTATTATATAATCACGCGTAAATGTGTATTTTCTTACCCACTGCGTTGGGCTAAAGTAGGTAAAAGATGGCAAAAATTATTTAGTCCTTTTATTGACTACAGAATAGTTATATAACAATATATTTTACTTTTACTTGATATTTATTAATAAAATACCGGCTGTCCCACTATACCGGGTGTCCCATAACGGTTAGTCCAATGATATATCAAAAACCACTCGTTGCATGAATTTGAAATTTGCAGATTTTGTTTGACCCTAGGTTGAGACTTTTTTCATACAACTCGATTTCATGTCCGGTTATTGGTTTCTAGCCACGTGGTATCAACTTATAAATTTTAAATGGAATAATTTTTGCTCATACAAAATGAAAATAAAATCAGCAAATTTTGAAAAAAGGTGCAATTTAGTGCAAACTCTGCAATCATAATATCAAAATAAACTAATTGCTTTATCAAATGCCACAAATATATCCGTTGGACTCGATTGGATACGTAACTAAAATTCTTTGAGAAATTAATTTTTACAGAATTTTTCTAGATAATTCAACCATCTTTCATTAAAGCTTGATAGTATCAATACGAGTACTGATTGTAACAAATAAGATACATAAAAAAAATAACATACCATGGGGAACATCGCCCATTATAACCGGTTTTAATTTTTTTTTATAACTTAAATAACGGTCCCGCAAATCACTACTTTACATACAATGATATCGTTTAAATAGCAATCAATTTATAGAAATAACAAATAATAGTCGATATATTTACACCCCCCGCGCTATTTTACATAAGTTAATTACAGCGGTCGTTGCTAGAATATTTTAGCTATTAATTTGAGTGGTCATATAATTTATAGCTTATAATTTAATTTTTTTATTTTTGCCGCCTTTAATGGTATTTGGCCCCACTGTGCACTGCTAGGAAGATCTCTGAAACGGTTCAACCAATTTTAAAGCGGTTTTTTATTTGAAAATTAGTAATTGTAAATTGGTTTTTAACTAGGTTTGATGAAAATTGGTTCATTCGTTTCCAGGATATTCCAGGATTTACAGAGTAAACTGTAGAAAAAGTTTCACAAAATTCGAAATCAACAATTTCTTTTCTTAATTGTATGAGAATAAATCTTTTTAAAAACCCAAGACGACAAAGATCGAAAAGATTTTAAAAACTCACAGCGAAAAACTCCAAAAAGTTTCAAATAAAAATTCCCCAAAAGTGGTAACAGACATGCACAATTCTTAACACCTCCCACCCCTTTTAAAAAAATTAATATATCTGCTTTTGGGTAAAAAAGATGGTTCAAGCAAACCACAAATTATAATTATGAATACGAATTTTCATCATAGTCGGATCAACAAACTGTTGAATAAAGGCCCCAAATGAAGATACATGTTCCAAGAAATACACAAATTATCATCGCTTCTGAGGACCGATAGTCATAAATGGTCCGTTTCCACATTTAGCTTCAATTTTCCCTAAAATTCAAAAGTCTTAGATACGTTCACAAACCACGTGGCCTAGTCAAGGGTGAGGGATTGGGTGACGAAAGGCATAACAAAACTACATTCCTCCTTTTGGGCAATGTAGGGGAAAGGGAGGGTTCTAAGGCAAGATCCTCGTTATAGGCTACATGAAGCATGGAAGGGGCACAAGAGAGGGGCGATTCACAACCATTCCCTTACTTGATAGTGTCGGGTAAAAATTAGTTAAATACCACCTGAACTTTATTGATATACCGCCACTGTTTTACTAATGCGCATGAGTCTTCTTTCATTGTTCATTTTCAATTCATTTATTCTATAATTTCTTATACACCGTATACACGTGCGCCACAGTAATTGTCACTATTGTTTTGATTAAAGTTCGTTGAAGATTCAAACCTCGCAAATCCCTCCGGAATCGGTAAAATTTTTTGTTTACATCTTGTGAATAGTGTTGCGTTTAATTGTTGACTTTGTTGCTTGTTTTTTTATTTAAAATAACAGTAAATTTTAATTAATTATGATAAAATTATTTTGTGAAATGACAACAATCAATTTATTTCTGGTTATTCAAAAATTCTAAATTGTTTGTGGAGTTTTTCTTCAACACTCGGACAAATTGGACTCTAAATGGATTTTTTCAATTTGTAAGTAAAAATTTTGTATTTTTTCCAACTGTGTTCTTGATAATTTGAACTACAATTTACCGAAATAATCATTAATTAAGATGGTTAGCGCGTTAAAAAAAGGAACTGTTAAATCTTGAAAAAAATTAGTTTTCAGTTCTGGCTAAGACTACCTTCCGTTCGAATTTCACCGGACTTGTCCATTTTTTAAAAGCATCTGTACAAGATTTTCGATACAGTCCGAATTTAAAACCTATACTGTATCGAAAAATCCCGCCTGAATGCTCCCTAGACTCTCTTAACAAGAGGACAAGTCCGGGGAAACCCAAACGGATGGCAGCACTAGTTAAGGCTAACATAAATTTCGATACATTTTTCAGTTTTTAAAATTAAATTACTAGAATACTAAACATCAATATCTACTGAATTTTATTGTTTAAATGTTCCTAAAAAGTTTTTTAAATAGCGGGAGATATTTACTTATTCAATTAAATGCTTGTTTTCGATGTGTTTTGGGGATTCCCCCATTAGACGTGTGTTAAAAAAGTAATTTTTAAAAATTTTTATCTCACAAACCGTACATCAAAATTGGTTCAAATTTTGGGCCATTCACCTTAAGTTAGTATAGATATTTTTAATCTTAAACCCTGTTTCACCTTATTTACTTCCTAAACATAAAAAACGCTTCCAAGAAGAGATTATGCCAACTCATGAAATGAATTACACTGGAAAAGCTGGAAAAAATATATTTTCTTGCATGACAAAATATAATTAAAAATCTATACATTGTTTTTTCAAAGTTTACCGCCAAAATATAACAAAGAAGTTTCAATAAATCTTTTTGTTTGAAAATTGTCGTCGAAATAATATACGACAATTAAATATCAGATCTAAATCGATCTAAAAATTTAAACCAGTTATAAGTTTGACTATAACGGTGACTTTTTTTTTAAAACAAATATTTACGATATCATTTTACATCAAAAAAACAGAAAAATTATAGATCTTATCAAAACAAAATTATAATAATAGACATTTTGCAAAATAGTTGCAATTGATTTTAACAGTTATGTGTTTTAAAATGGGTCTTTGATTGTATCTTGAAAACTATGTTTTTTTGTATTTAAATCATGTAATTAATTGTTTTATTACTGCTGGTAGCCACAGGAAACACTTACCAGTTACCGGAGAACCAATTTCATCTCATCTTATTCTTCTAATTTTTTAATTACAGTTTTTATTAATTAAATCGGAAATTGTACATTATTTCGGAACTAACAATTAAAAAATGAATATTTACAAAGTTAATTTACATTTTGACAATGAATAATAAAAATGTATTATTGTTGAATCATAAATATTATTATAAACAATCGCTTTGCTATGTGTGAAATTACTTTTTGATTGATATTGTAAAACAGTAATTAAGAAAAAATTATAAATAAATATGAAATTAATTGTTTAAATTACGAACCGGTTTCGAGCGATTAGCTCATCATCAGGTATCAAACAAGATTGGCGGTTATCTTTTGGATTACAACTCTTTATATAAAACTAAATATGGTGGTGTTACGTGTGATAATTTCAGAGTTCGGCAAAAAATTTTTTTTTTAAAAACAATTAAATATAGTGAAAAATTGACAACGCAAATTATTTTCATATTTATTTATAATATGGATTTTCACAAAGTAAATCTTTCTAGTGTTAATTATTTAAGAAAAAATTGTTATGAATTAAAAATTTACATCAATCAGTTATTCCAAAATAGGAATTTATAGTTATAATTATAAGTTTTATCTTAAATACAATTAAAAAAAATTAAGGAAAGTAGGTACATTTCAGCGATTTTACTCATAAAAGTCATAAATTTTACCCTAAAAATCTGCGACTTTCGAGTAATTATAGGTTTTGGGCATGATTTTTTGAATTTTTTGATAAAATAAAAACTACTTTTAAAGTGTGAGTTACATTTTTTTGAAAGAATTTTATTATTTTGATGATGGTAGCAATAAGGACAATGTTGGCAACTGGTACACCATAAGTAATAAAACCATAAAACCAAGTTCAAGGAATGCACAATGTTTACACTTGCGTGAATTATGGTGATTGACATACCATTATCGATGCATGCAAACTTTTCGTTGCATCTATCATGCACATTTTTATGCATTTATGTTGCAAAAATGAAAGTAATGCATTCGCATCTACATAAATTATTAATTACTTTAGTTTTTTTCTTGTAATTACTTCCCCTGTGAAGATTAATTCTTCATTACTGCAGTCATTACATATTAATACGTTCTGGATATTACCTATAATATGTTTGCGCTTAATCTAGTGATTCAGTCGAATGGATCTGTTGTCGCGGAATGCTTTAATTAACACTTTTTTTGTAACGGAAATGATTTGAATTGATAATTTTTTAAGTTTTGTCAACTATTTTTTTTATTTTTATAAAGAAAGGTACAAATTCATTAATTATGCCTTGTTTTGTTTTGTCAAATTAAATAAAGAATTTGAAAAAATTAGTACAAAAAACAGTTAGAATGTTTGAAAATGTCTTTAAGGTGTGGTTCTATTTTTTTTTTTAAATATGTGCAATATTTAAATTTGCCTTAACAGAATAACGTCTCTAATTTCAAACAAATATGTATGATGTTGCTTAATTCGCTTATGCTGTTCAAGGAAAGAAAATACATATGTAAGTAAAAATTTAAAAAGGTATCAAGGTTTATATAGAAGTGTTTTGAATAAGGATGATTGCGATTGGTTAAATTAGGACAATTTAAGTTCGAACTTTTGGTTTTTGCTATTTAAATGACAAAATTCTATTTAGAAATATGATTTATTCATCAAAGGTCCCTTTTCTAATGATTCTACATGTCTAATTTTGGTAAAACTGAAAAGAACAACTTCAAAAACGAATAATTCGTCTCCAGTTGCATCATTCCGTCATTTTATTTAGTGTTTTTAAGGCCTTGAAAAAATTTTAGTAAACTTAATGACATTATCAGAATAATTAATCAGAATAATTGATTGAAAATTTATAATAAAAGACAGCAATTTATTATACTAATTCATCTTAACTATCATTATTTGATTTTAAAAAAATTGATTAAAAAATTAATTTTTTAGCTAAAATCCACGTAAGCAGAAACGGGCTGTGACGTTGCATTCTCTTATATTTCAACACTATCGCCACTAGTGTCGCTACTTAAATTCCATTTAGCAAACATAACTATGGAAATTAACCAAATTTAATTAATTCTTTTTAAAATCAACAATATATTTTCCTAGTGACAGGAAAAATAAGCAGTTATTTTTCTTAGTTACAGGAAACCTGTTGCTATCTAGAGAATGTGACGTAACGTTTTCGCGCAAATTTTGAGAACAAATGCTAAAATAATTTTTTCTAACAATTTTCGGCATTATTTTTAAAAATTAAAAACGTATACATGCCCAATATATAAATATTTGTGTTTTAAAATAATTTCCCAAAATTAGTCATTCTCCATTAGGGTAATTTTTGCTATCAAAGAGACGAAATTCGTTTTAGAAATATAACCGATTCAAAAGGATTCTCTTTTCTGGTGGTCCTACGTGCTTAATTTGGCAAAAATGGAAAGAACGCCTTCGAAAACCTATAATTCGTCTCCAGTTGCATCATTCTATCGTTTTATTTATGATTATAATTATTATTCAAACCTCCTATAAATCATAACTTTACATGAATTATTTGTAGCTACGAATACAACTTCCGGTTAACGTTACTGTTAAAAATTTAATTAGAAACGTAATTCCGAATCATCGATATAACCTATTTTGATTCTGAGAACATTTCACAATAAACAATAAGTACATTTTTTTCTGGTAATTTCCTTTAGTAGTCTAATTTTGTTTGTGTTCCCAAGAACTTGACAATGACTACATATTAGCAACAAGTAACTAAATATACACGACATGCAGCTCAGCAGATAACAGCACTTTTATTAAATATTATAATTAGCTTGTAAAACAAGTAAAACGGTGAATTTTCTCACGACTTAATGAAATGTGTAATGTTATGCATAATTTTATATCATCACTACGAAGTGTCCGTAAGTCCACAGCTGTAGAAATTCAGTCCGCGGATGACTTCGCGTTTTATTTTTGTGTATGTATAAAATTTAAATGAACTCATTTTTCATTCTTTGAGCTGTTCACAGTAAAAGTCTTGAGACCCGCGTGAATGTTATTATCGTATATATCGACTCGTTGTTGGGGCTATGTGTCTTTTAGTAGACCCGTTACAAGGTCACGCTATATGATTTTAATACTGACGAACAATTTATTCAAAATAGGGGACATTGGTCCAAAAAAATTTTAATATACAGTCAAAATCAGAACTAAGGATGAGCATCGATAAGAAAACATCGATGTTTCCCATCGATGTTAACATCGACTGTAAACCATCGATATATTAAAAACATCGATCTCGAAACATCGATATTTTCTGGTCTTAAACATCGATGTTTTGTATTGTTTAAACATCGACATTTAAAATATCAATACAGAAAATAACTATTATAAACTATTGCCAACTGTAAATTGAATATTAAAATGAAGGTGAATATTTTTGTAGTTTTACGACTTACTATCGATGTACGAAAAACATCGACGACTTACCATCGATGTCAAAAACATCGAACATCGACAACAAAACATCGATGTTTTGAAAACATCGACCATCGATGCTCATCCCTAATCAGAACTCTAAAAATCGTTCTTAAGATACCATCACAGTGTGATTGGCTGAAAAATAGTCAATTTTCGATTTTTTTTCGGATGGACAAGATGGGGGAATGGGGATGAATTTTTTTTACGATTAGCACCACTATTTAACAATACAAAAATATTTTTTCATTCATTTTTATTTATTTTTTAAAATTATTATAATTTTTTGAAAAAAGTGTCTAAAAAAGAGCGGAAATCGATGCCCACGATTGCGGCCGCAGTTTTCATTTGGAAAAAAAAAATCAAATAGATTATCAATCTGTAGGTAAGCAGTTATGTACCTATAGGAGCTTCTTTTTTTTGAAATCTTCCTATTTTTCCACACAGAAAACTATAAAAAATATTGTACTTTTTATTCAAACCGCCGCCATTTTTTCAAATTTCAAAAAAAGGCTCCCATAAGTACATAGCGGCTTACCTACAGTTTGATAATCTATTTGATTTTCTTTCCAAATGAAAACTGCGGCGGCAATCGTGTGCACTGATTTCCGCCCTTTTTTAAAGACAGTTTTTTCAAAAAATTATAATAATAATTATAAAAAATAAATAAAAATGAATTAAAAAAAATATTTTTGTATTGTTAAATAGTGGTATTAATCGAAAAAAAAATTCATCCCCATTCCCCTATCCTATCCATCCGAAAATTTATAAATTGATAGAATGAGTCTTTAGCATATTCAGAACATGTTCTTTGGTCTGTGGTCAGGAGCAAGTGCATTTGATTTTTTTGTTTTTTTTAACAATATAATTTCCAAGGAACCAAAGATGTTGCTAGTTGAAATTGTCCTACTGTTTTCAATCCATTCTAAAAACTGAAGGATTGAACTGTACGTGTGTGTGCTTTTACAGTGTACAGGGTGTACAGTTTCACCTGACAGTTTAAACTATTCTAAACTAAATGACTCATTTAATGAGGCACAGTTCCTTTATAAGATGCCGCTATAGTAATCTTTGTGAAGCATATAATTCGAAAATTTACCGAAAAAATTCCAGTTATATTTTTGATAGATACCGAAAAAAAGTCAGTTACATCTTTTTATTAAATTATTGTAACTGTTAGAATTAGTTCCGCTACATTACAAGCAGCAGTAGCAAAATTAATATAATTTAAATTTTTTTTACCACAATGTCCTCTATTATATTACATAATTGTTAAGCAATTTTATTCATAAGTATTAAATGTATTAAATGTACTTATGTTACGTATATGTACTTACGTATATTCAGTTTTTATTAATAACAGTAAAAACGCAAATATTTATCTTAAACTGGTAGTTAGTACATGACCACCTGGTAATTTATTTAGGTCAGTAATGAATTTTACAAAAAAAGATTTTTAAAAAAAAATTGCATAACTGTTATTTTTGTCAATTATAATTATTGTGTCTTCTTTTTTGATTGTTAACATTTTTAAACTGGTTCTTTTTCGAATGTTCCTTTGTTGAAATCATTGTTACCGACAATCAACAACAGATGGCCTTGTCGGTGTTAAGAGGATTAATTAATAAAATTGTTTTCTGCGGATGAAATCGCAAGATAAAATCTGCATCCAATCTGTTTGTCTGTGAAAGTATTTACATAAATGTACGTTCATTTAGAAAATCACTTGAAGAGATACATTGAAAAAATACGATATTTTATATATTTTCTTTGTTATGTTAATTAAATGAGATTCAATTATTGAGATTCCATCATTCTTCTTGTATTAAGACATTTAAAAATAAATTATTTAAATAAACAAATTTATATTGCGTAAATTTACTCAAGTCTTTTTCTACTTAAACAATAAACGTAATGACAATTTAACGTTTCTTTGTTTTAAATGAGTATCTAGTCTCTGAAGAGTGTTTACAATATATTTTTTTGAATTGTTTCAAAAGAGTAGCATTATTTTACTCCCAGGAGTAATTGAGACTACTAGAATCAAAACTCACAATATCCAAATTTGAAAAAAATGAGTTAGCAGTGATTTCCTATCTAAATTTAAAATCGGTTTGTGTCAAATCTTACTTTATCTAATAGAAAAAGACATTGAAAGTTGAGGATAAGAATCAAAAGTCACATTATCCAACAGGATATTGTTAGTTTTAAGTCAAAGAGATCAAGCCAATAAGACAGCTCATTTTAGGTCACGTGGTCACGTGATTTGGTTTCAAAACTAAACAATATCCACATGGTTTGGTTTCAAAACTAAACAGCATCCACATGCTTTGAAGTCAAAACTAAACAGTATCCATATGCTTTGCAGTCAAAACTAACAATATCCAACGCGTAGTGACAAAACTCACAATATCCAATATAAAATTTGGTTTTTTTTTTCATATTTATGCCTTAAAAACTGTGGTTATTACTACTTTAATCAATTCCAGTAGTATGTTTTATCCTAAAAACCGTTCAAAAGTCAAGGAAATTGTATTGGAATATAGATCTAGAAGTTTTTGGCCTGTACTGAAAATTTACGTTTTTGGATATTGCGAGTTTTGATTCTAGTAGTCTCAATTGCCTGAGTCTTACATATTTTGAAAAATTCATAATACGGTACTTGACTGTATTTAAAATTTGTGTCAAATGTTAAATAATTCTATGCATTATCATTACATATGTCCAATTTTAATGATGAAACATAAAAAAATTTGATAACAATTTAGAAATTTTATTTTGAAAATCGCTATTTTCCAACAAATATTCAAATTAGTGAAAACGCGCCATTTCTTGAAAATGACGTAACATTTTGTAGCTAGATATGTCGATTTTGATAATTTTCATCGGTGAGGTGAAATTGTGTTTTCTTTTGAATATTGCTATTAGCTTATATACTTATATAGTAATAATAATCGAGCAGAATTCAAATAAATACTTGCTTTTACTTTGGTATTTTATGAATATAATCAAAGTTTTGAGGTTATTAATATTGACATTGACATTTAGTTGCTTCAAAATGTGACGTCACTATAGTGAATTGTTTTTCCCGCCTTTTTCTCATTTAAAATTGTAGGGTTATTTTTTTAATGATTTTTTACAGAATCTGTCGAAAATAAAAAAAATCACTTAACTGATATGGAAAAACAGTGCTTTTAGAATATTTTTGTAACTTCAGTCAAGTACCCTATTACGATCCGTCGGGTATACGGAACCGTCTGCACGGAAGTCAAAAACTCTTAAAATTCTTATCTTATTACGATTAAATTTTAACAGATTTAACAAAAACTTTCAAAACCGATGTTAGCTAATTAGTTAATCATCATTTCTGATCTGCCTACATACATTTTGCACTTATAACTTAAGTGTATTCTTTACGAATTGTACACGATCGGTGTTTTATGGTTTTTTCACGCTGTTAAGCACATATGTGTTAATTAATGCAAATTACTTTCAAATATGTTATAGAAGTAATTCGTTAGATATTATTGTTAGATTCTTTGTTACTGTAAATTACTAATTATTAACTCAAAAAATATTAGAAATGATTAACAACAGAGCTCTTCAATCAAATTTATAAGAACCGTTAAAGAATCATTTAAAAAAAAAGAAAAAATGATGATCTTTTAATTTAATCAAATTGGTTTTCAAATTATTTTGTTGTAATTATAACTGTTTTGAGACGCCTATTTTGAGACTGAAGTTTGAGTGAAAGTTTGATTCCTCATTCATTAATTAATTAAATAATTAACAAATTATCTTTTTTAAATGAACAATTAAACAATTCCCATCCCAAACTCAGTTGAATGTCATTGTTAATTTTATAACGATCTTAATTTGAATAATTTGTTTAATGCACAAACACATGGTAATTGATTTCTCCTTTGAATTATTTCAAAAAAAAAAAAAAAATGTCTGCATTTAAGTGTGTGGTCGTATTAATTACTTACACTTTCTTTGAAAGTAAACAAAAAGCAAAAAAAAAAAATGCATAAGTGCGTCAGAATGTTATATTATATGAAAAAAGAAAATATACAATGCAATATTTTTACAACAATTGTCAACAATACGAAAAAAATAGAAAGTTAATTTTTTTATTGTTTTATTTTATCTTCTTTAAACAATAATTTTTTCGAATTGTTTACGTTTAATTTTATCAGCTTGTATTTATCTGACCTAATACTCGAAACATTATCGTGACATTCACCTTTTCTGAAATAAACCGACCAAGTAAACGCTTATTAAGGGGTTATTCAGAGTTAGAAGCCAAAAAAAGACACATTTTCAATAATTTTTTCTAAAGAAACCTTATACGCAATCAATCTGAAACCTTATACACATTGTTAGGCATTTCTTCAACTATCAAAAAAAAATTTAATTTCCTTTTTCCGGATGACGTCGCATTTTATATGCAGCGTCAAAGTCGACGCTTCAAAAAAACTATCGTTTTCGACTGCCTTCAACAGGTGGTCAGAAATTAGAAAATCGAACAGGGTTTTGATGAAAACCATTTTTTGTGAGTCCCTGAACCTAAAATTACATCGATTCAGAAAGAAAATAAGAAACTGTAAGCTTTTAAAAAAAAATCAAAAAATCCTGGGTTTTTTTTTTTAGGTTATTTTTGTCTGTAAAAAAGGGTTGAAATTTAAACGGGTGAATTTTTTAGGTGCAGGCACAAAAAAAAATATTACGCTTCCAGCCCACCCTTATACGTTATAATTAATAGAGAGCTACAGCCGATTTGAAAATGTAGTTTTATGTAACAGGCATTTAAAGATTTTTTCCTAATATTTTTGTATTAAAATCGATTAAATCCAAAAAAAATTGCTTACATGTATTTAGTCCGCTATCCCAGCACCATACAGGAGCCCGAAGGTTTCCTTATACAATTCTTCCTGCTCAACAATCATTTGTTTTCTAGGCGTCCTCGCCTTCTTGGATTTTGCAGTGCAGCGTTTTCGTACAGGTGCAATATTAAACCCGAACATATCGAAAAATTTTAATAAGGATTCTAATCCTTTATTAAAACGACACACGTATATCTAAGAGGACAATTCAACCAGTTTACTGCATATACTGTGTGAGTTTTTCGAGAGTTGCCATTTTTATTACAACCAAACCGTTGATTTAATCGAAAAATTGTTCAAATAAGAGTTATAGATATCGACGGGGGCAACCAATTGCTATAGTCATGAGCTTTATAGCTCTTATGGTTTTCGAGCTATGATACAAACTTATAGATTTTTAAATGGGACTATATATTAATTTTTCGATAAAACTGATCTCTAATGCATTAATTAACAACATAAATGAGCAAAAAAATTTTTTTTACCCAAGTTTAATTTTTTAATTTTTCTTTGATTTATCAGTAAGGCGGTAAAAATATGCATATGTACTTGAGGCTACTTCAATCGATAGTGTTTTTCTTGGTTACATTTTCATTACATCCAAGAAAAGAACCTTTTCCAGTACCATTTCTATCATAAAAATTTGGTTGTAATAGAAACGGCAACTCTCAAAAAACTCACGTGGTATATGCATATAACTCGGCGACCGTTTCATATGTCGTTTCCAAATTTTAACTGATGATTCTTGGGTATATAAAGGAATAAAAATGCCGAAGAAAAAAAATATAATTTTTTTCTGCAACCCTGAATAACCTCTTAAATGTTGTAGCTCAAAATCCTGACATCAATTGAAGTTATTGAATCATTGCCTAGTTAATGATTTCCATTTTCTGTTGCAGAAAATGTCGAAGAAGCAATATAACGGTTTACATTTTTCTAACAACTTTCGCCCTAATCACAAACGAAATCACAACGAAGGATACAGATGACAATAGTGAAAATCGTCTAAGTGTTCTACCGACGCCTACCAATCGAATTATGGGCATTAGTACAAATTGTTCGGCGCAAAGATTGAGCGTCACTGTAACAATGGAAAAACCGTTCAAGGGAATCATTTTTGCCAAAGGTTTCCCGCAAGAATGCAACATTTTAGGCATTTTTGAACGAGTAATTGTGTTGCATTTGCCGACGAATGGGTGCGGGGTTCGTCTTTCGAGACAAAAAGCTTCTTCGAACGCAAATAGTGACAATTTAGAGGGTGTGGAGGAAAATTTTTTACAATACACGGTCACAATTGTTGTTCAAATGGATCGTTTCTTACAACAAATAGTGGATCAAGAAAAAACAGTGACCTGTTCTTTGGACAGTGACGAAACCAAATTGCGTAGTAATGCCATGCGCCAAATTATTTTGAATAATGTTAAGAAGGACTCAAGGTATGCTCCAACATCTTTTTCACAAATATCCCCTTCTAAAATTGTTTTGGTGTGTTTCAGAACTGGTCGCATGAAATCCGACTGGTCCATGGATTCTTTGCCGCCCGAGGTGAATACTGAATTACAAATTTTGGACAATTCTCGTGCGTGGATGGAAATTTCTGGAGAGGCTGAAACGGATCCAATGTATAAGGTGGACGATATCATAAAAGTTGGGGACACAATGGTTTTAACGATCAAAACCACACTACCTGGTAAATTTTTTAAAAAATCCCCAAAAAGAAAACTCATTTTAAAAATTTTCCCCCAAAAATTTTTTTTAGCAAATATCGGTTGGCGAATAATAAACTGTATGGCGCACGACGGAATCGGCGACTCATCACAAAAACTTTTGGACGACTATGGATGTCCAATCGACGAGCAAATTTTACCGGCAATGCAATTTTCAACGCCGCGCATGATTGGTCCAAGTACAAATAGATTAGTCACAAAACGGAATAAGCCAAATCGTGAAATTCAAAATGTACGATCGAGACGTGCACAGAATTTCGAAAAATATCCATTGATGAGGTATCAAGAGGCCACAACGAAATTTCCCGCTTTTAAATTCCCGGATCGCGATCGTTTACATTTAACGTGTGGATTACAGCTTTGTAAAGCTCAGTGCCAAGAGGTAAGAAAAAGTTGCGTAACGGTTAATATCTGAGTATTGAATAGATAGAAGGAGTACAGGCATATATAATACAATGTATGTCAAAATGAAGCCAAAAAAGTGACAGGTGTCGACAAATATGGCGGATAAATAAGGTTGGATTTAAAATTTTTCTATATTTATTGATTTTAAATTTGTTGTTATAAGCATTGTTAGAATTGTTATTAATAAATATTCTTAAAATACAACTAAAATCACATAGAAATTCGAAAATATGTATTACCACCGACACTTTATAGGTTATAAAAGATGTTAACCAATATGGCGATATTGCTTCAAGCAAAACAAAAAAAAGTACTCCATCTATTGTATGATACATACATATTCTAATATCTATAGTGCGGTTAAGAATTCATTAAACTAGATTTTTGGAAAATTTTAGATTGACTGCAAAGCTTTACGGCGTTCCTCGCGCCATCTGTCCAAAAAAAATAGTTCGCAGATTCACGATCAGCTAAACTCACTTGACACGTTGAAACTGAATGATGAAATTTTAGACACTTTAGAAGTCTACAATAGCGTTGAAGTAATCGCACCAGAAATCGAAATCGACGAATACAGAGGAAGAAAGATACCCAGTAAGTAACCCACATCTAATTTATTTGGCAAAATAATTTGATTTCATTTCTCAAAATTTCAGAATCACATCGACCAAAACCGATTTTAATCACAAACATTCCCGGTGATCGAGCATTTTGTGTATCCACCAACAAAATGGCGATCGCATTTTGTGCGCTGGGTGTGATATTTATAATTGCTGTGATTGTGGCAATAATTTCGTTGTTTCATTCGCGACGAAAAGATATGCGATCGTACTATAGTCGAAGTTTATTCTCCAGCAGCATAAGTACAGGATCTGGGTTTGGGGGTAGTAAATTGTTGTTACACGATAGTCCATGTTTGGGCACAACGATACGCAGTTGGCAACAATATGGACGTAATTTTTAGTTTACCACGGAAAAATTGAATGGTTTTGGGTTTTTATTTGGAAATATAAATTTTTTCTGCATTCTGAAATTGAATTTGTTCGATTGATAGTTCTTAGATGTTGTGCCAAAACATATATTTTGGTTCTAAAATATTACGGTTGGCAACATTGTAGTTCCTATATTATGATATTGAATGTGTCAAATTTCGTCGAGTGCGCAACTCAATAATATTTCGAACCAAAAGTATATGGCGAAGCAAATAGTAATTTTGGAGTGCAGACCTATATGTAGAATATTCTGTTATTAATATTATTATGTTAGATTTAAGTTAAATTTTGACGTGGCAACGCCTAACCTCGTCTAATGTCATTACAATTTTTTTTTTTAAATCTAAACTAAAATTTTAAAAAATTGTATGTATTTCTGGTAAAAATGAAAAGAACGACTTTAAAAACTTATAATTATGTTCCATTTTATCGTCCTACTATTTAATTTATAATTTACAAGGCACTGAAAATTTTTAGTAAACCTAATGACGTCATCAAATTAATAGATTCTTTTTTCTTGAAATAATTTTTATGCAAACGATTTGAATTAAGATAATTTTGATTTGAATTAAGATAGTTTGACAATGAACTCTTCGTTTTTGCTATTAAAATGAGGAAATTCTTTTTAAAAATATGAATAATTCGATAGAAGTCTTTCTCAATGACCTTAAGTACCTAATTTTAATAAAAATTAAAAGAACAATTTCGAAGACCTATAGTTCGTTTTCGTTCGTTCGAATTTATTTTTTCTCAAATTAAGCTTTACGGATAATTCAACCAGTCACATTAATTTAGATAATTTGAATGTAAATTTTTCATTTGCGCTACAGAAAGTCGGAATTTCCTTCAAAAAAAATGATTGATTTGACAGAAATCAATTTTTTTTATGATTTTATATTTATGCATGCGACATAACTGGCACGTTATGTCGGTTGCATAAAAGTACAGAGCGTGGTCGCGTCAAAATAGTAGAGGGCATGTAATTCAACGATACAGCCAACTTTTTTTTTGAACCAAGGATATTTTCAACATATCAAATTGTTACATATCAAAAAAAATGTTAAATCAGTATTTTTTTATTTAAATAAAAATAAATTTTATAATTTTTTAGTTTTTTTATTTTTATTTTAAAAAGATTTAATTTACATTTTAAAAAAATAATCCTTAAATCTACTACAATCCACCTATAATTTCTCAACAGGATAAATTGAACGTTCAGTAAAGAAATTTGGCAATTGTACAGTCTTATCCTTATCCGATGCAAATTTCGCAAAAAATGACGTGATTTTTTTATTTTTCATGGCCGGTTGTTGTTCAGTTTTCTTTTTCTTGGCTTTCGTTTGTTTTTCCTCCTCCTCCACATCAGACCACACCACATCCACTGACGACTGTTTCAGGACATTTTCGCTACTCGACCAACTGAATCGCACCAATTGTGGATATCCAAATACCGGATCCACATTTGATGATAGAAATCGTTTCGTTAACGGATCATTTGGGTATCCACTACCAAAATCTTCGTGTGTGGCTTCAACGCCCTCTCGAAATTTCCACGATTGTAACGCGTGATCACGCACCACTTTGGCACATATACTTGCCGCCGAGACGATTGGATATAACGAATCGGCTTTTTTCTCCACGTGAAAACTGATTTTCTTATTGAAATACTCGGTAAGATTTTTCTGATGTTTATCCGGTGGCCCCAATGTATCCACAAAAACTTCTTTTAAATTTACGCCGGCGTCTAAAACTTTTTGGATTAGTCCAACTGTGGATTCGAAAGCCACTTCATTCAGAGTGATTTTTTTACGATCCAACATATTGTTACAAATTGTGTTTGGAGAATTTAATTCGACGGCCCAACCCATCATTTCACAATTTGAGCAAATGTTCATTAATAGCGAATTTCGTTTATCTTCTGTAAGAGTTTTCGAGTCGGCACATTTTAATTCGTCTAGCTCGGCACTTTTATTTAATGGACAGTACGCGACTCCATAGACCATAGGACCTAAAAATATTTCAAAATAATGTAGAAATTGATTTGAAATAATTCGTTGTGTTTCAATTTTAACCTAAGACTGGACCACGACCAGCTTCGTCCACTCCTAAAATACATGGTTCTTCCTTACAAATTTCAGGAACTTTTGAAAAATACGTATAATTTTTTGAATTATCATTTTCTTTTAAAAATGATAATAAATCGTCGAGGCTTTCAAGATTTTCACAAATATAATCTTGTTTATTTTCCATTTTACCATATGAATGAGGTTATAAAATTAAACACACACAATATTCATTTAAATATTTCCCTCCATTTTTTCTGGTGGCATTTGATCAACCAGTGACTTTAAACATTTTATTCGTTCGTTCACAAACGAAAAAAATAAAAAGCTTGTGATGTTAAATAAATCATTTAATTAAGTCTCACTGTGAACACAGTGCAACGAATTTCGCTTACAGTAAAACAATAATGACAACAAACATGAAATTTTTCAATAAAATATAAATATTATTTTATTTAGATGCCACAGATATGACAGTTGTCATATAGATTTTCGACTGAAGCGCAATCTAGTTGGAGTTTGTAGATATTTTGAAAATAGTTGCGGGAATTTAAATATGAAAAATATTTTCAAAATTAAAAGCTAAATTGATTACACCATTAATTAAGCCCAAAATAACTAAATTGTTTGTGACAAGAATATTTTTTATTCAGAATTTTTTTTATAGTCCAACTGAAATCATTTTACATTAAAACTGTATTGCTTTTACATTTTTTTTAAAGTTTAAACCAAAAAATCAATATTTACCAAAAATGGAAAATATTTTTTGATATTTTCGTAGGTGTATCACTATGCAATCCAATAACTGCTGGGTATTGTGTTTATTACATTTTATTGCGAAATATTATTTCGTTTCTAATGGTTACCATTTCCCCGAATAATGGAAATGGAAAGTGTATTAGACGTACTAAAAATAGCGAAACCATTAAATTAATGAACGTGTATACTTTTTGATGTTACTTTTTATGTAAACAATAAAAAAACCATTTTAATAAAAGACATTTTCGTTATATTTATACTTGTTGTTTCTTTTATGTTTCTGTACACCACAAAATTTACACATATTTATGTAAAATTTTCCTTTAATAAATTATGAGAATATGTACAAAGAAAATGTTTTATTTGGACCTTTTTACAAATTCATGAATAAATTGTTGATTGAGTTAAAATTTATGTTATCCTGAGTAAATTTAATTTTAAATAATAGAACAATTGTTTTACTTCGCAATATACTTACCTACCATTTTATTGTTTAATAAGATTGTGACAATCGTTTCGGAACAATTGTCACAAGTTTTTAATTAAAAAATAAAATGGGCTCTTTTGCAGAGTAAAATATTTGTTTTACTCACTTATTATTACACGAGAGGTTTGTATTTTTTCGAATAAATTTGGGTTTGTCTAACGGAAAACCAATTTAACGAGAAGAACTGTCAACTAGCAAAAACGCGACAGCGAAGCTGAAGCGTTTTTGGATTGACAGATTTTCAAGTTAAATTTCTTTTAGGTAAGAAATTTGAGTTGTAGAGAATACAAATTTATTCAGAAAACATATAAAACTAAAGTATAACACGGTAAGACAATTTAACGAATAAAATAAATCAGGATAATTCATATTATTATTTAATACGTTGTTACTATGGTTCTGAAATCAGTTAAATTTACCAATACGAATTTTTGTTACGTTTTTATCGTGTTTATTACCTACAGTGAAATGACCAATGAAATGTTTTGTACCATTTCTTTCGCTGGTAAAAGTGAAAAAACTACAATATTCTTACCGGACTTAATAATCTTTAAATTGTCTTTATAAGTATAGAATACCTTAGAGAAAAACAGTTAAAATTAAATTTATTTTAATACCTGATTTTAAGTTCAAATTTAGAAGAAATTGTAGGAAAAGCGTCAAATCAAAAGTAGATTTCTGATACTAGAATTACTGAGCTATATAATCTCTTAATGGGTCACATTAGGGAATCTGGATAAACTGATCAGTTAAACAAATCCTATTTGTAGCCGGTAATTGACGCGTTAAACTTTATCTCACTTGATAAATTGATTATAAATACATTAATCTTATTCGAGATCAGCGCAGCGTCGTGGAATAGCGTCGTTATTTGTTAACTAGAACATACAACGTAATTATATATTTATCAACCCACATTATACGTAGAAAATATATTATGTACTACTCAAAGTGACAGAATTGTATCAGGTGAAAAATGACTAAGGCATGTGTATGTGATGTAATAATTAGACTTCGAATATGAAGCCAAGAAAAGTCGACAGTTAAACAACATATGTATTTTAAACTAGTTTAGATAAATGTAAACTTATATATTAAACAATGAAATATTAAATTTCACAGTGAGATATTTTCCTGTCGTCTATAAAACGACAGTAAGTTTGTTTGTCTAGATTTTACCCTTCAATAGCTTAACCAATTGACTTGAAACCTTACAATTAGATAGACAAAGAAGGACACAGGCTATTTTTTATCGCTGAGAAACATCTCAATACTGAAAAACAATATAGTCAAAGCAAAACAATGAAATTATAACAGTTAACTATTAAAAAAACAAACTTCAAACTTTGCATATTGTTAACAGAGTGGACGAAGAAGGACATAGGCTACTTTTTATCTCGGAGCAGCAACTGATTTCCTTGGAATAATATATTTAAGACGAAACAATAAAATTAGTTCAACGTAAAGTCAGACAAGTTTGTCTATTCAAGACAATGTTGGCTGAGTTTACAGTACATACTTTAAATACCACTCACAATCAGACAAAATCGTGGACAGAAGGTAATAGTTAGGCTACTACGGTTGCAAGAAAATATCAAAATATAAAAAATTTAAAATTGCTACGCTCCTGATGTTCCTGATTTCAATGATGGTCTCATATCCCAATTCTGTTGTAATAATTTAACGACAAGAGACAAGAGAATTGAGAAATGACAACACTAGCTTTTGTGGTACTACTACAAGCACTATAAGTAACACTACATATATACTATATACATTACATATCTGTACAAACATATACATATATATTTGCGATGTCGAAGCTAAAAATAACTTTTAACAGACGACAAACAGATAGATATGTATTAGATGGGTAACGAACGTTCAAAGCGTTCAAAATATAACGAAATAACAATGTTGCCAATGTTGTACTTTATATCGCCTTTTGATACTCAAAACTCAACATATTTTTGTTGCATAAAAGCAACATTTTGTAATTAGTTAGATAAAATTAATGATCTTGTAAACAGGTTTTTTTTTGATAAAAATGCTCAATAAGCGTAATGGAACATTACCCCCACTTAACAATAATTTTTTACTTGGAATTCGTGAAAATATTTTTACGAATCAAATTAAAAAAAATGCTTGAACAGGAAAAAAAATACTGATGATGCTAAAGCGCGGTGATGAAAAAGTATTTTTTGTTCAAAATACGTCGTTAGGATTTTAGATTGATGACAATTTTGTCCAGTTTTTCATTCAAACTGACATTTTCTATCCATTTCTTTTTTCCACGCGTTTCCTCGACCTTCTAAAAATAATATAATTAAGGAAGTAAAACGTAAAAAGAACAAAATGATTTCTTGTTCAAATCAATTAGTATAATTAAATCAAGCACGGAAAAGTATTCGTTTGTATCTTTACCACCCAAGGTTATAAATTTAATTTATACTAAAAGGTTAGCGCATTATTAAAATGCGGAATAAGAAAAAATATTTTACATTTTCTAACAAAAATGATTGCAATATATTTTTTATATGAAAATTCACTTGGTAAAATTCACGATATATTTCAGTTCCCCGAATCCCCCACCATATTGCGTTTATTTTCATAACATACTAAATTTTATATATTCGTCGTGTTCGGATTCGTAATTTATTTAAAATTTCCACAATTTAATACATTTAAATTGAATTTATTTAATATTTTCATTCAATCGCCATATGTTAAGGGCAGCTTTAATGTTACGGCTACCATCGTAGAAAGCACATTTGCTTCTAGTCGTTTGTAAAGTCTTCAATTTAATAAAAATATTTGCGATTTATTTTTAAGAATCCTAACGCTGTAACGAAACATATTATAAATACATATTATTAGTTCATTACCAAGATATCTTAAAATGTCTTGGCTAAAATAATATCTTAGATTATTGTCGATATTTGCGGTACCAATCCGGGCTGTGCGTGTAGCCAAACGATGAGTTAATTTAAGTGATAATTTATTTAAAAAAAAAATTAATTAATTAATTTTTTAAAAGGTGAAATTTTTTTATTAATTTTCTAAAATTAAAATAATTTTTAATAAATTTTTATATGCTATTTATTTGGTGTGTTTGCTGATGTTATATGATATTTTAGTTAAAGTGTGACCTAATTTTATTTTTATATAATAAAAAGTTTTCTTAAAAAGAATTTATGATTTGTTTTTGTGCTTTTTTTCAAACATTTTCATTAAAAGCTGTTTGTTATTATTATTTTTTTTTACTGAAAAAAAGGAACAGGTATCACCTTACCGTACTTATTAACAGATTTTCTTTTTACCAAAGATTCTATTTAATATTTCATAATTTTCGTCTTCGTTATCTTTTACCTCAAAAGAGAATAATTTGTTATTTCAGGAATAATTAATAGCGAATTATGTAAGAGAAAAATGATACGATTTAAGGTGGTTGATACATTAGAAATTAAATCTTAGGTTAATTATTGTGATTTTTTTTTTCAAATTTCCTTTCCTTTATTTATTTTAATTTCTTTTTGTATAATTTGAAACTACATATTGAGAAAGCTCATTTTCTAATTAAAAAATAATTTTATAATGAAAAAAAAATGGACGTTCTCAGTTTTAAAATTATTACAAATTCTATACCTACCTCAAAATTGGTTGACTATTTTTTGAATTTTCTAAAGAGTTAGAAGAATTATTTGAAATAATTCTTATTGTTGACTTTTGGTGTATCTTGAGGATTCCCCTATTGGTTACGACTTAAAAAAGATTTTAAAAACTATACGTACATCAGAATTGATTGAAATTTAGAATATTCTAGCACGCCAATCACCTTAATTATTAATTATTAAAGAAAAATACGCTGCCAATGGAGTGTGGCACACAGCTTCCTCGTACTCGTAAAAGACTTTAAAACAGTATTCTACCAAATATATATACCGTGAAATTATATTTTCGCCTTAAAGTTCATAAGAAATTGTTGTAACTCAAAATACTTAACGGCTAAATTATAAAATAATAGCAAAAATATTTTAGAAACTAACCCCAAAAATACTTTAAAAATTTTAGCGAAGTGGGACTAATAGTAAATAAGATATTGACATTTAATCGGATTTCATGGTAGCGTTGTGGATACTATTACTCCGAATGCAATGAAATCTGTAGGGGACCATCTAGGGACTAGACCGCATAATTTCTGACAATTTCATAAAAAAGAATTGAATAGTTAAGAAGTTATGTCACTTGGTGCAATTTAGTATATTAATGGAATGATATGGTAGCGGCGTAGCTACCGTTAATCCGATTTCGATTAAATTCATAGGGGACCATCTTGGAACCAAACTAAAAACAATCGAATAGTTCAGAAGTTATGCCACTTGGTGCAAACTGGCGACACACAGACGGACAGACGGATACCAAACCAAAATTGTTCAGAAAGCTCTAAAACGTAAAATGTGCGTAAAAAATTTTATTTTAAAGGGAGAAAATTTTTTATTTTTCAAAAGTGATCACAGTGCTTCTGCTACTTTAGTAGTCTCGAAAGCAATAAATTAATGTTTCTGACGTCAAAATAATTATCTAGATATATATTTTTAGAGATTTTAGTAATTCTGTGTGTTGAATTAAATTGTCTGTGGTGGAAGTTTTGGATACTACTTTAATTTTTGTTGTAAACTTTGAACTTTTGAACAAATGGTTAGCGCTAATGACTTCCTAAACGATTTGCACCATTTTTTGTTCATTAACTGACCTAGTAATTAAATAAATTGTAATTTCCCTTTTCTCTTTTGGATAATAATAGAGTATAATCTTTTAAAAGAATAATTTATCTCAATACAACACGTTGATTAATTGATAAATATAAAAAATATTGCATCTTTTATAGCTAGTTTTTTTATTGTTTCATATTATTAGCATTAGGTATATAGAATACATTAGTTTAAAAAGTAATATAGGAGCTTCCTTTATCCTTTATATTGTATACAGAATACTACTTTAAAAAATTTCTATTATGTTGATATACCGGGAACAAAACCCGAGTGAAACGATTACAATACTTTTTTGTTTTTTGTTAAAAGCATTTTTAATAAATAATGAAAACGAAATTGTTTATAAAATATGAATAAAAGACCTATTTTTGTAAAATACTAGATAATAGAGGTGAAACATACCCAGTTACTAAATTGGTTTGGTAACCAGTGTTGTAAAATGTAATTTCGTAAAAAAAAATTTTCACCGAAATAAATTTTTGGGTGAATAAAAGTAATAACTAGGGTTGTTTGTGCTTAATGGAATGGCAGAAGGCTCCAAAAATTAGTTTTCTAATATTATTAACCATATTATAAGAAATACTGAAAAATTGAAGTTTAACACTGAGAGTTAATTCAGTCATAGGGGTCATGATCCCCTTCCTTGGGGATACTGTAATTGAAATAAAATGACAGATAATGATAAAACTGAAAAGGAATTATAGATTTTCGAAGTTGTTTTTTCATTTTTATCAAAATTAAGCACGCAGGACCACTAGAAAATAGTCTTCTGTTGGATCAATCACATTTACAAGAGGAATTGGATCGTTTTGAGGGTGAAAATTCAACTAGTCATCCTAATTTAAATTACTTCAGTATGGTTTACTTTAAGAAAAAGGGAAATTTTTAACTTAGTGACGTCATCAAGTTTAGTAGAATATTTTAATTCCGTAAAAACCGTAAATAAAATGACAGAATGATGATACTGGAAGCGAATTATAGGTTTTCAGACTCGTTCTTTTCATTTTTATCAAAATTAAACAAATAGGACAGCTAGAAAACAGTCTTCTGTTGGATCAATCACATTTGTAAAAGAAATTGGGTCATTTTTATAGCAAAAATGAAAAAGTCCAGTCAATTACCCTAATTCAAATCATTCTTAGAAAGCTTCTTTTGATGAAAAAAGGAATTTTTGATTTGCTGGTAAAATTTGCTAAATTTTTCTGTGTCTTAAAAATCGTTAATAAAATGAAAGAAGAATGGAACTGAAAGAGAATGAATAATTGGATTCGTTCGAAGTCGTTCTTTTAATGCTAAAAATTAGATATGTTTTTTGAAAAATAAAAAAAAAAAATGTAGTTCGAGAGCTAGATCCACCCCTGGGTAATATTTATTTAACATTGTCTTACAAAAGGTTAAAATTACCTTCAAATTATTAATTGACTATAAACTTTAAATACACATAACACAGTATTATTTCGAGATGAAATATTTAGTATTTCATTAGGATATTCTAAAATTATCAACCCACAGGCTAGTCAATGACTGTTTTAATTATTTTGCCTTTCAATTGTGTAGTCGAATGAATATTAATTATTATTATCCTGTATGTTTCAGGATTATATTTATTGCATGGTTAGTTAGTTGGTTTGTTAAATGAACTTGAACATAACCACAACTTTCATTTTCTACCTCCCACGCGCCTATTGTAAGCTAAAAATAATGGAAATATAAAAGCTTTGGAATTAAAATCATCCAAATGGTACATCTATAATATATATTACTGAGTAGACTATTTGCGATGATATCAAACGAGGTAGTCCTTTCCAAAACTTACAATTTTAGTATAGTTCAGTAGCCACAAAAAATTAAATTTTTAGGTTATGTGATCCTAAATCATCGTAGTTATTTATTAATTGTCTCAACCAATCATGCGCCTTGATTCAGTCACGTGTCGCCGCTCAGACTGTTATGCCAAAACTTGTTTTATCCTGACACTGAAAGCTACATTTGTCAGATAAAAAAAAAATCAAAATATTAAGTTTCTTTCGTTTTCTGCATTCTGGAATGGACCGCTTCTAAACATTCAATTTTTGAACAACTTTTTGTTTGCAGTGAAACGAAACTGAATCAAAAATGCGAGCGCCGTTAGTACGTCAAGGTTCATCCTTCTCCAAGCGGCATTCAATTAGCACGAATCGACGCACTAGTTGCCAAACGAATGCCTCAAACAGTACCGCAAATGCTGGTGGGCAACCGGCTCAAGCACCACAAGAAATACCGTGGGATATGATCGATCGATGTTTGTTGCCGCTGATCTTTTGTCATGCCACGAGCGTTGTGCTGGGCACTCTGTTGAATATGTTACGAATATCCCAAATGTCATCGTTTACACTATTTATTTGGTTGACAATTGTAACAATGAGCGCTGTTTTGTTCTACCATAATTTGAAGGTGAGTTCTCAGGTCTCATGTTTAAATTCGGTTGATTCTAAGAGTGAGGATATTTTTTTCCAGGTAAGAGCAGCAGGCAAAGCAGTATTAATCACCGGCTGTGATAATCGTATTGGGGCTACACTAGCAAGACATTTAGACGATTTAGGTTTTACTGTGTTCGCGGGTTTTTACAGTAAAGCGGGGAATCCGATTGCCGAGCAACTGAAGGAGGAGGCTTCCGGTAATTTTTGAACAAGTTTACAACAAATCCCAATTTGATTTAATGTTGTTTGAAAATTTTCTAGGTCGTTTACATTGCTTACAATTGGATACGTCATCTGAAACACAAATTCTTGCCGCAAGTTTACATATATGCGAAAATTTGCCGGAAAACTCGAACGGTCTTTGGGCCATTATAAATGCCGCGCATTTTGTCGCGTTGGGTGAACTGGAATGGATCCCGTTTTCCGTTTTACGTAAATCCGTCGATATCAATATTTTAGGCACGGCCCGTTTAATCCAAATCATGTTACCGTTGGTGCGACGTGCTAAAGGTCGCGTGATAAATGTCACTAGCGGTTTGGCACGTATTGCTGCACCGGTTCGCGGCATCTATTGTGCCAGTTTAACGGCGCTCGAAACACTGTCCACATGTTTACGCGAAGAATTACGTCAACGGGGTGTTGATGTTGTTATTGTGGCGCCGGGCGAGTACACGACCGGTGTCGGATGGCTGGACGATGACAATTTACGGGAACAGGCGCGTGAAATGTGGCAACAATTGTCCAAGGAACAACAGGAGGAATATGGTGAGGAATATTTTGAACGTGCATGTCGAAGCTTGGAGAAGTTTACACGTGGCCCGGTAAGTGCTTTAATGGTTGTTATTGTTACATGAAACTTGTTCGTACTGACTTGTGGTTTTTTTTTTGTTTGCCTTGAATGGGAATATGGCAACAAATGCTCTATATTACCTTAGATGTACAGCTGAACTCTTTTTTATGCGGTCCTTTTTTGTGCGATTTTTTTATGCGGTTTGTAAAAAATAGCCATTAAAATGCATCATGTGAATCAAAATCATGAGACAGTAAGAAACTTAAACAATTATTATAATAACTTTCTTTGATAAAAATTCATTTTAACGGCTTTTAAAGGTTTACTTGAGATTTGATAAAAAAAAAATCGATTTTTTTTTGCCGAAATTGATAGCAAATTATGTGTAGAATATGTTCCCAAAGTGATTTTACTGAAAATAATTTAAAAACAAGATTCTTGCACATTAGCCGAATCCAGCTTTCTATAAAAAAAAATTCAAAAAACGTACTTCACGCAATAATGAGTGTTAAATATAAAATTTTGAAAATACGTTTCTTTATATATATTTTATAATATCTCGGAACTACATTTTTGGAACTGGTGGACACGATAACTCAAAAACTATTCGATGGATCCTTGTTTTTAATTTTTTATTTTAAAGATAATTCAATTCTTCGGCACCTCTACCTAAGTTCGATACACTTTCAATATTTTTTTTATTTTTAAATTTACTTTAAAGAGCGAAAAATAAGACAAAAATCGTAATCAAAAGTTCATTCAACATCCGCCATTTTTTTTTTCTTTCAGCAATTTATTGATATTATAGGTAGACGTGCCGGTACTCTTCATATATTTTATAAATCTTTTTTTTTTTTTGGATTTCGGTGGTTTATTACCGGCGCTAGAATGTCCACCAACAAGGCATTGGATTTTCGGATCGTCACACTGCACTATCTATAAAATGGACACTTTTTCATATTTTTCCTTGAAAAATTTTTTTTGTGAAGTTTAATACTTAATAAATATGTACACAACATTTGAAATTGATATTTACTTCTGTTCTTGAGAAAAAAATTCTAGAAAAATACATAATTTTTAAGGACTCTCGAGTAAACCTCCCCTTAAGCATTTAATCAATACATTGCATAAGAACATAAGCTATTGCCTCATTTAATTTTGTTAAAGATGTATTTTCCAAATATTCTCATAATATTATAAAATTGAAATAAAATGTTTCTACGTGTAAATTAATGCTTTATCTTGTTTATAGAAGCAATTTCTAAGGAAATTTCTAAGTTTTGAGCGTTTTGAGTGATGTTTTTTCGATGCAACTTTTTTTATGCGGTCCCGACCAACTGCACAAAAAAAGTTTTTTGTACAATCTGGATCGAACTATACTTTTTATAGCCATTTATGATATTTTTGAATATATTTTTTTTATGCGGTCCCTATCCACCGTACCAAAAAAAGTTCAGTTGTATACCTGTACGGTTATACCCGTATAATAGACGTAGATTCCTGTAGGTTGTGATGTCGGTATCGTATAACATGTAGCGTAATGCCATTTCTCTTTGCCTTAAATTTATTATTATTGTAATAAAACTTGGTGTGATATAAACTAGAACAGTGTTTCCCGAACAGCGGTCCACGAAACTTGATTAAATTTGACGAAATAATCCTGCTGATTCTTCGATTTTGATTTATTTAATTAATTTCTATGGCATGTTTCGATATACACAATTATTATCAAACAAGTGAAAGTTCTAAAAAACAATAGTAGAGATAATAATGGAGAAAAAAATAGTAGGGGTTCAGAAACAAAAAAGTAAGGTCGAGCTGACTGAGTGATACTATAACACAGTGAAATTTTAGACAATTTGATCGAAAACCACTTTCCATAGCTTTTGTACGGAGTCCTTTGCTGAAATTTTGTAAAGAAACTGTATCATAAGGCAGTCTACATATAATAATATAGGAATATTCATTTTTATGTCATCGAAAGATGACATATTAATATCGTTGTGTGATCATAGTGGGGGAAACATTATTATAGAGTTGTATATCCATATTGAATAATTATAGAGTTGTACATCCATATTGAATAGACGCAAGAGGGCTGTAGAGTTAACAAAAAATCATAAATTAACACTTTCACTGAGGTGATATTACTTACAAGTAAAGGTCCCGAGGCCGGACCTATCGATTTTGATGAAACTTAAATATGTTGTAGAACACTAAAAACTAAGGGACACGTATTTTTTTTTATCTGCGGAAAAACGGTTTGAAGGGGTGAAATCGCCCTCCAAAAATTGGGGTAAAAATTTAATTTTTCAAATATCTCGAAAACAGTAAGAGATAGAGCAAAAGTTTAAATTGGCGATATTACTCTTTTTTAAAGAGCTATCTATTGATATGCAATTTGTTCAAATTACATCAACAGGGGTGGTTGGGGGTTAAAATTTGGGGGTTAATTTTACAAAAAGGGGGTGAAAAATAAACAATAGAAAAATTTTGTTTACAGATTTGAAATCTACGTCAAAAAATCTAATTGACCTGTTTTTGCTCAATATCTTAATATTAAGTCTAGGGGTAGTTAACTAGAGGGTGACTATGTCGAATAATCGTACTATTTGGGTATTTCCAGAAGTTCTTCTTCATGGAAAATAGCTTAGGACAATTAAAATAACGTAGAAATGAAATTCTCGAATTTAAAATTGAGTTTGAGTAACATTGGAGAGGGGGTGAGTCACCCTCTTAAATTACATACTAGTTTATATACACTAATTTTTTTAATTTAACACACTGATAGTGGGTAAAATAATGTCACAATAAGTGGTTCTGAAGTTGGACTATCATATGTAAGGTCTTTATTAGGTTTGTTTTTTAATGGATATTATAGTTTTCCTTATCGAAAATTATCGATACCGAAAATTACATAACCTAACCTAAAATAACGAAACCTAATAAAAACCTTACATACGATAGTCTAACTTCAGAACCATCTATTGTGACATTATTACCCCCTGTTAGTGTGTTAATTGCAAAAATTAGTGTATGTAAACTAGTATGTAATTCAAGAGGGTGACTCACCCCCTCTCCAATGTTGCTTAAAATCAATTTTGAATTCGAGAATTTCATTTTAGTCCAACTTCAGAACCACTTATTGTGACATTATTTTACCCACTATCAGTGTGTTAATAGCAAAAATTAGTTTATATAAACTAGTATGTAATTTAAGAGGGTGACTCACCCCCTCTCCAATGTTGCTCAAACTCAATTTTGAATTCCAGAATTTCATTTCTACGTTATTCTAATTGTCTTAAGCTATTTTCCACGAAGAAGAACTTCTTGAAATACCCAAATTGTACGACTATTCGACATAGTCACCCTCTAGTTAACTACCCCTAGACTTAATATTAGGACATTGAGCAAAAATAGGTCAATTAGATTTTTTGACGTAGATTTCAAATCTGTAAACAAAATTTTTATATTGTTTATTTTTCACCCCCTTTTTGCAAAATTAACCCCCAAATTTTAACCCCCAACCACCCCTGTTGATGTAATATGAACAAATTGCATATCAATAGATAGCTCTTTAAAAAAGAGCAATATCGCCAATTTAAACTTTTGCTCTATCTCTTACTGTTTTCGAGATATTTGAAAAATTAAATTTTTACCCCAATTTTTGAAGGGCGATTTCACCCCTTCAAACCGTTTTTCCGCAGATAAAAAAAAATACGTGTCCCTTAGTTTTTAGTGTTCTACAATATATTTAAGTTTCATCGAAATCGATAGGTCCGGCCTCGGGACCTTTACTTGTTAGTGCCTGTCAAAAACACGCACTTAACGAATTTTTTATGGTTTAAAATACACTGAAAATCCAAAAAAGTCAGGTTCAATCAAATCTACACTCAAATAAAATTGAATCCGTTTTTCCTTCAACAATTGAACAGAAAACAAAAGCAATTTACTTTCGTAATTATATCAAAATAATCCTTATACACCATTTACGGTATCTCTGAGTATTTAATACGAAAAAAGTAATTTTTACCGAGAACTATTAATTGAAACCTTCGTATTTTAATAACAGCAACTACTACGATCGCTACAGTGAAAATGCTAGAAGAAAACATTAAATTAGATCACGCCCCACCAGGTGGTTCGAATATACTTTCCACCAACACTACGACTACAAAACATATTAAACTTTTATGCTTAATTATTACACCACTGACAATATATTGACCTTTTATTTAAAAATTTACAATATCCTTGACATATTTACTAAAAGCTCACCATATTCCCCGGCCCCCATTTCCCTTACACAGCATGTAACCGAACCACATATTCCCACATTTGCTTACCATTACAAACTATGGAATTATTCCCAACGCGTTCCATCAGGAACCACCAAATACACCAACAACTAGTGAAACCGTCACACTACATGGGTATCGTCGTACCGTGCGAACCGATTATTTCAATTTTTCAGTAACATACGAAAAATCTATGTAGTGTTGGGGTGGCTAATGATGGTGATAAATAATTAATTAATAAAACACTACTTGTATATTTTGAATATAATTTTATTTTAAACAAAATAGATAAAACAAGTACACCAATACCTCGCTTTGCGTTTTTTCGAAGTTGCGTCATTGCTGAATTGGTACTAATTTTCACTGTGCGTCATTGGATTTTCGAAGTTGCGTTGTTTTGGGTTCGAGTGTTTAATTTTTTTTTCGAAATTTTTTGGACAAACGCAAACATTGGACCAATTTTTTTGTGAAAGAAAGCCGATTTACGAAAACAGCCGCTATGGACTCATCAGACAGTGATTAATTTTTACTTTGTTTTTATAAATTAATTGGTTATTTTATTTTGTTTTAATTGAATTTGTTTTTTTTTTTTTTTGTATGTATGTAATAAAATTTTATATTATTTTTGCTTTTTAAATGTTTACTTTGTTCAATTTTCTTTTAAAAAAATAGTATTTTCGCAACTCTGAAACCTATCTTCGATCTTTACGTGGTTTGCTATAGAAAATCATAATTCACTTTGCGTCGTTTCAATTTGCGTCGTGTTTTTTTGGAACGTAACCACGACGCAAATTGAGGTATTGGTGTACACTATTTTTGATGTACACTATTTTTGATGGTTGATGTT
Organism: Brachynemurus nebulosus; assembly: GCA_035578155.1. NCBI lineage: Eukaryota > Metazoa > Arthropoda > Insecta > Neuroptera > Myrmeleontidae > Brachynemurus > Brachynemurus nebulosus. Next base: position 7,782,251 of record JAPWDM010000009.1, on the reverse strand, counting down.
GGACAGTGGACTTGTGGATGTTGTACGAATGATCATAGTGCAATGTCTGTATGCGTATACATATATATGATTTGTAGGATTGTTAAGGGTTAATAAGGGTACATAAGTGAGTAGCAGGATGTTATGTCTGAAATATATGTATGTAGTCTTGGGTGTTGTATCTACTGATCATAGGAACAGTAACAGCGGCGAACTACAAACGCACCGACATCATAGATAAGTATGTTAGTTATGACGCGCGATTTGAATTATTTGTTGTATAGCGGATGCTACAGGCTATTACCGTAAACGTCAAAACAGAACCTTTGTCTATTGAAGCCAACTTTGCCATACCATATTTTGGTATAACGAACTACTGATGTATAAAAATTTTTGACATTAGCAGCCGCGATTTTTTTAAAATCATTAGCTTTAATATTAGTTCTTGTTGTACATTTATGTTTCTATTTCCAATGTGCAAATTTTAATTGGTGTTTCAAAAACTATAAAACTGAGATGCGCAATTTTATCGTACGAAAAATTACATAACCTCACAAATATTTAGACATAATGTTCACATTTACTAATTTTTCGCACATTTTCGAATAATTCGCTTGAGTAATAGCCACATTACATTTTAATATAAAAATTCAGCAACTGGAAGTGTCCAAAAATTTCCAATCTACTACGTTTTATTATTAAATATCACTTGGAATTAATTAACAACAAAGTGTGAAAAACAGTGGTAAATTTAAGAATTGTTGAAGTCTCTAGAAAGTTAATAAATGAATCAAATCATAAATTGTGTCTATTGATTTTTTTTCTCTATGTCCGATAAAAATTAAAATGTGCAGTACATCAAATCAAAATGCATATTAATGATTCGCTGAATTTATATAACATAGGCAACGATTCGTGTCGGGCCGTGCGGCCGAGCAAATTTAATATTCGTCATCATCATTTATATTAATATATTATGAATGATTGATATCAATCTCGGTAGATTTTTAATTAAAAAAAAAACTGTGCTTTGGTCATTGTGTTATCTAGATATATAGCACACACTTATAGATATAGAAACACAATGTGCAAAGTTAGAAAAAGCTGTCATAATAAGTGTGATGTTTATTGTTACTGGTGGTTATAGCTTTTGATTTGTAGATTACAATGATGAAAATATTCATAAAAGGATACATACAGGGTGTGCCGTAAATGTAAAGGCTAACAAACACTAAGCAGAAGTCACTAGTATCGTAATATCTAATCGCTCAAAAAAACCATAATTTAAAACATTGAAAAATTTTAGCATCATCAAATACACAACCACAGAACACTATAGAAGCAGTGTACATATAAAAATCGGTCGTTCGTAATGTGCAATATTGTGTCATTTATACCGCTTCTGATTTAGTCTGTTACTGTTCATCATAAGGGTCATATCGATCTTAGATTCATTGTTTTTGTAATCAACTCGTGAAATTTAAACAGAAAAAATATGAAGTGTATCGTATTACATTGGACAAAAAAATTCTCAAAATAAATGGATATCTTTCTTAAAATAAATAAATTTACTTTTTTAATTGTTGGTTGTTGGTCACATAGGTCGGCCATGACAGTTACTACATATATCCAAGCTGCGTACATCACCATATTACACTGACACACTCACATGTTTGTGTATATACAAATGATGTGTTTTGTTGTATGTATCATAATCGTTTGGTAGGGGTAGCGGTGTCCACGTCATTTGCCGGAGATAGCAGACACGGTAGTTATGAAATAGGAAATTTTAGATCTTGTATATTAGTGTAACGCGCTTACCTATAAGGCCCGATTTACATTAACGCTCCGCTCTCGGTACGATATTACTACGCTCCCGATTCGATAAAATATTCTTATACAATAAACAATGAGTGTATTGACATCATCGCTCTGATATCGGTCCGATATCAGTCACGGTTCGCTCCCGCTCCAATGCCACTCCAATATCAATACCACTCAGGTAATATTTTATCGAAACGATATCAGACTTGTTATGGCTTGTACCTATAGTGTAAACACTTTTTTGATTCCACTCAACTCCGCTTGCATTCAGTTGTTATGAAAAGATATTTACATTTGGATAACATTTTACTAATTTTTGCTTACACACGTTAGGGGCCTCTGTAACCCGTGGGCCCCGTATCGTTGATACGGCGGTAGCTACGCCCCTGATTCGAAGAATATTTTATTATACCCACCCACTCAAAACAGATTTTTACAGTTCAGTAGTCCTCGAATCTTGATGTATAGTACAAACTTTTTATAATTTTCTTTACAAATAAAATATAATCCAGAATAATTTAAAAAATAAGTTTCATCTGAACATAAGATGTAACCAAGAAAAATGAAGGCCCATTAAATAAAAAATTCTTCAATTTAAAAAAAAGTTTTTATTTTATTTTTATTATACATTTGCACAACACGTGCCCTACAAATTTTTCACAATTATCCTCAACACTTGCTACGAGTTATACACAGTCTACATTACTACAATATAATATAAAATAAAGTCAATATGAAAAATTTAAAAACACATTGGTATGATATCAGTTGGCAAAATATATAAAAATAAATAATGATATATCGCGAATAATAATTCACGTGGGAAATATTTTTGATCGTTGTCCAATTTCTCAAACAGAAAAAAAAAATTACAATTAATTTTTACATAATCGCCACTTAGAATGCAATTAACCATTGCTAAAAATATTTTAATGAATATTGTAAAGTATTATCAAACGTTCTTCAAACTGCAATTTGGATATTATTTCGATATTTTTATAATAAAATGAATACATATAGGCCATATAGGGCATATAGGTATGCTTTAATAGTCCTTTAATCAACCCGGAAGTAATCCGAATGTACGTAGCGTTTCATTTCCGGTGGTATTATAGGTAAATTGGGCCGAAGTACTGATTTTCAAAAACAGTTTATCAGACTAGTTTGGAAATTTTTGTCTCTCTCAATTGTTTAACTATAACCAGAAATGCATTTTTTGATCAATTAATAGTATATTGTGCAATAAGTGCGGGAAATTGTCGATTACCCACGAAAGCGAAGTTAGTGAGTGCGCTCATTCGCTTGACTGGGGCAATCGACAATCCCGCACGAGTTGCACATACTATTTTTTATTACGAATTTCACATACTTTTTTCTATTATTATCACTATTTTTGACATTTTTATTACTTTTTAAAATAATATTTTTAAGTGTTCGTCTTTTTTTCTGAATTAATTATCGTTTAAATTAGTTTGTTGGTGGTTTCTATATACTCGTAGAAATAATTATTAAATATTTATTAAATGAAAAATTAAGAGGCGGCTTTGCGTGTTTTGATTAAATTTTGCGTGTTTTATTGTCAATTTGCGTGTAGAAAGTTACTTTCCACACGCAAAAAAGTATGCGGGAAGAGTACAGTGAGCAAACAGCTATTTTGCGTACAGAAATGTGTGCGCCAAGTTAGTACTTCTCCCGCATGAGTAATAAAAAAAAATTTAGATTAGTATAGAATAGGGTATTTGACTAAACTTGAGAAACTATTTAAAAGACGTCACGTATATTTATGCATTATGCATAATATTTGTTCTTAAAGTTTACGCAAAAGCTAGGTATTTTATAACTAACAAGGAAAGGTTGCCAGGTGTCCGCCTCCGATTTCAATGCCGCTGAAATATGTTATTCTACGTCGAAATCTAAGAGACACGTATTTTGTTTTATCGGCGGAAAAACGGTTTGAAGGGGTGAAATCACCCTTCAAAAATTGGGGTAAAAATTTAATTTTTCAAATATCTCGAAAACAGTAAGAGATAGAGCAAAAGTTTAAATTGGCGATATTGCTCTTTTTTAAAGAGCTATCTCTTTTTTTATTTTGCTTGCCACTTACTTTTTGTAGGGAAAAACACTTATTTTATCATTTTACAGAAAGACAGGGGCGTCATTTCTGCACCGTGCTCCGGGCGCCACTTAGGGTAGATCCGGCTCTGTTCATACCAAAACATTGTTGAAATTTGGATATTAGGTCTAGTTTGGATCAAATTCCATTAAAAACCTTTTCAGAATTATTTTTCGAGACAAAAAATTCAAAACTAACAACAAAAACTGTTCTCCAAAATTGAATAATACACTCTTTCATGAATTTTATCTACAATACTCTAGCAAATGAGATACTACATGTGTTTAAAATTTTAAATGTTCAATTTCCTTTCATTTTTAAGTACTTTTAAATGTTTTTTACCAATTTCAATTTTTGTTACAGGATGCTGATTTAACCCCCGTGATACGTGCCTTAACCGATGCCGTGATGCGCACCTTCCCATTGGCAAGATACACGCCAGTGTCACGTCAAGAGAAATTACAAGCATTGATTGCTGAACACTTGCCACGCTCCATTTATGATATCATTTACTCCCGACGATTCTATTAAGCTCCAAAAAAAAAGAAAAAAAATTTACAGAAATTTTCTGATTCAAAAAATACATTTAATAAAAATTTTCAAGCTACTTAATTGTTATACGAATTATTTAAACTTGAACAGAACTTTGTAAGGGCATAAATTATTCATGAAATTAATTTTTCAGTTTCGTCGACAAAGTTTTCTTGAATGAAGTGTGTAAATAAATAATCAAAAGAATGAAAATTTTGTAGACGGACTAACGAACTTCCCCTGTTTTATTTAAATTTGCTCGACACCAAAACAGTTTTGACACTGCCAGTCAACAATTGGAAAGGGTCGAGTTGTCTTCTCAAGCAAAATATACCTTCTAACTTAGCAGCGAAACTTACTTTTTTTTATCGTACGGGGAGTTCGGAGGCAGCTCGACCCAGTCCCCAAAAATTATTCCACCATTTTGGTTTCATAAGAGCGCGTACCTGTATCATAGTCTTTTTTACAGATCTCGCAAAAAGCTTTTCGAAACTCCAAAAAAATTTCCGAAATTAATTTTGATGTTTCTCGAAGTTTCAACCTGTGGATTTTAAATTGGTACGTAGAAGGACACATTGTTAATTTTAAGCGTAATTTGTAAGATTATAAGGAACATTTTCAAAATTTTATTATTTGCTCCAAAATTAAAATTGGCCAAAATTCGATTTTTTTTCAGGTTTTATTTTCTTATAGTGTTGAGTTAGTTATTAAGTTGAGCATTTTCGCTCAAATGTATATTTAATATTTATGTATATTTATTATATTAATAAATAATTTTAAAGTCTGCTCAATTTTTGTGAAGTGATTTTGACCTGATATCTCATATAGTGAAAATGTGATTTTTCAGGGAACTCAAATTTTTGTAGATTTACGTTAATTATTTCACCAAAAGTTGAAAAGAACAATAACAAAAGTCTAAGATTAGGTAAAAATTCCAGGCTTTCAGCCCTTAAACTATGAGTTGTTCAAGTTCATTAAATTAAAATTTCTTTTAACTTAAACTTTTTATAACTTTTTTAATGGATTTTGAGTAAATTTTGGATGAGTGATCCATTTTTGCTACCAAAATAACAAAATTTGTCACCCAAATAGCACTGGCGTATTGTATCTCAATTTTCTGTAAATCCTACGTCTTTAATTTTAGCAAAAATTAAAAAAGAAACCCTATAATCCTAAAATTGTGATTTTTTCGAATAAAATTATTTAGTCATTAAGTTAAAAGTTTTTTTTTTTCCCAAACCATATTGTATTTAGAAGATTTTTTATTGACGCTTTAATAGATTTTTAGTAAATTCTAAACCGAAATGATACTTACAAAAACAAAACTAAATTTTCATTAAATCCAGTGAAAAGAATGACATCAAAAATTTGCTATTTTTCTCCTTACTTTTTTACAAAACAACCGCCATATTAGTTTTTTCAATTTTCCAGACAGGTGACATAACATTTTTAACAGGCCGAGTAAAATTATAAAGAGAAAAAATATTAATAAAAATATTTAAAAAAAAGAAATAGAAAAATTATTATGAATGCTCTTTTAATTATTCTGAAATACTAAACAAAATATACACGTATAGGGTACTTTACCTAATAAATTGTACTTTATAAAATGTTCCCTTTGTAATTTCAGTATATTCATAGTATGCACAATACAAATAGATAAATAAATGAATAAATACATAATGCACTAATTCACTAAAGAGCATTCGACTCTGATGCACCATTGCATACAAATAAATCAATTTATTTGCATAAGAAACATATACAGTCATGCAAACGAACAAATGTATATACTCGTTTGTTTCGAGAAAAACAAGAACTGAAAATTCCGGTACTTTTAATAGAAATAATACAAACATATATTCATTTATTCTAATAGATGAATCATCTCTTATTACTTGTATTTGTAACCATAAGCGCCAAAACGTATTTTTATTTTTACCAGTTTCAATATTAATGATGAGTAGCATCACTAGAAAAAAAGACTTTTGCCCAGTTGGTCAAATTCCGTCATTTTAATAGCAAAAATGAAAAATTCACATCCAGATTACCCTAATTCAAATCACTTCCATAAATATTGATTTGAGAAAAACGAAATCGTTTAATTTAATGACGTCATCCAAAAATTTTCAAGGCGTTGAAAATAGTGATGAGCAAAATTAGTCTTGGTCTTGCAGTCTTGTCTTGGTCTTGCATTTTTTGCAAGACCAAGACCAAGACTATATATACCAAGAGCAAGACCAAGACCAAAACTATAAGTATGGCTGCAAAACCAATACCAAGACTCAAGTGAGCAAGACTAAGACAAAAGCAAGAAAGAAGCAAGACTCTTGCAAAATTATTTAAATTGTTTGAAAGTATAATTAATACCGTAAAAAGAGAAAATTCTGATTTTAGAAGGAAAAAATTCGCTAATAAAAAAAAATGCAAGAAAGTGCAAGATTTTTTAGCAATACCAAGACCAAGACCAAGACTGCATTTTGCAAGACCAAGACCAAGACTCAAACTGCTCTAATAATACCAAGACCAGGATTCTGAATGCAAGACCAAGACCAAGACCAAGACTGCCAAGTCTTGGTCTTGGTCTTGCATTTGCTCATCATTACTTGAGAAACGTAAATAAAATGATAGAATGATGGAACTGAAAGTGAATTATAAGTTTTCGAACTCATTCTTTTCATTTTTGCAAAAATTAGACATGTAAGACTAAACGTGGGTATTATAATCGAATGATTTTGGGAAGTTATAACCCCCTCCTTTTCCGTGAATGGAGATAAATGCAAATTTTGGACTACAAATCCTCTAAATACTCAATAAAATCATGTCTTTTTCATCTCTAAAAATTTCGAAAAAGAAAAAACCAGCCAATGATTCTAGAAGCATCTTTTGAAGTATTTCATTGACTTACATACAAAAATAATAAGAAACAAATAAAGTAGGAAAGAACCCTTGAGAAAAACGTCTTAATATAAAGATATTTGATACAAAAAAAAAAACTTCTAAACTGTACAGACTATACAGGGTGGGTTTTTCAGAAAAAAAAAACGAATAGGTTAAATAATTAATATTGGAAAGGTTTACTTTGTGAAAATCCATATTCAAAAACATGGGATCATTGCTTTGTCACTTTTCACAACAAAAATCGTATAAACACGAGTCGACTTCGAACATTACGCCATCATCAGGTGAAAAACACAACTAAAAACTGTTCTTTTAGGCGAAGCTTTTTTTTTTTGAATAGGTTAAAATAACAAAGAATGAAACGTTCGAAAATCCCGAGGATAAAAGTTAGAAAACCGTATTTATCGTATTTTTAATATAATTTGATATTAATGAAGCAACCCACCTGAATAAACTACCATAATTAACCTACATTTTTTCCGCTGTCATGCCGCTACATTTTGATAGAATAATTAATTGCATACCGTCAATTAGAACGTGTTAGGACAAGGTCAAAATGGCCGAATCGATTCGAAAACAAAATAGAGACACTCATGTGACCCGATAAACTCGAAACCGCCATTAAAACGAACACCAAGTTCATAAATTTATTTATATAAAATGTAAACTCATCAGGGATGTAACTTGATAGTTGTAGAAAACCGTACAATAGCAAAACAGAAATGAATGAGCCGTAACTACAACTGGGTCATAGTATGGCGAAACACAGTCATATATGAATTTATATTTTCCATTAACCGTGAAAAAAAAAACAATTTCATCTTTTTTTGCATTAGGTATCTAAATTTTCTATTTTTTTCGAGACAGTAAATAGCGAGCTCGTAAATCATAATGTTTTAATAAACATTTCGGCAACATTTCTATTTATAGAATTTTCTAGGTGAAAGTCATATATTTTATCAAATTTTCGGTGAAACTAGGCCGTGAAAATGTACCCAGGTAATTTATTTTGTCATGTATTACATAAAATATATTTGTACCTGGCCGAAATTTCGTAACAAACTAACACATCACAATACGGTCTCACGAGTAATAAAACACAACAAAAAAATAAAATACAGTAAGCGCTGTAAGCCTCCTGTTACAATTCGTCAAATGCATGTCGATCGTACACTAGGTCAGGGTTCCTTAGCCCTAGAATCATACGTTGGTCTACGAGAAACGTTAATCATACATCGTCGTCAATTTGACGAATGGACTTTTACGGAGAATTTTAGAGTTCATTTGCAAAAATCACTTTTTTTTACATAAGTATAAATATTTACTATAAAAGCGAACAAAATATTTAAAAAAATTGCATTTGGAAAAATTTATTTATATGTTAAATATTTATTAATTTTTTTAATCTTTTTATCAAAGCATATTTTTATTATAAAAATTAAAAAATAGATAAATACAATAATTGTATCATAATGACATGTCTTTCAAATAATTAATTTATGAACTATTATGAGTCGGTGGACATGTGTGACTTTATAGAATGTGAAATTTTTCGGTCACAAATATTCCCGTAGATATGTAGTTTTTCTAAAATTTGTTAGTAATTTTTCGAATAAGATCTCAAAAAATAATAAAAATTAAAATATTTTCCACAAAATAAATTGTTAATCTTTTATTAAGTCACTTGAAAAGCATTCTTTGGTTTTCGATTCAATATATTAGAACTTCAGTATTATGTCGTGTCTATAAGTCAAACAGCTGTAATCATCTTTCACATTATCATTATCATTGAATAAATTAATTATAACATCCATATCTTTAATAAATTTTAGAAAAATTAGGAAAACTTTTATATGTAAAGTACAAAATCTTTAAAAAAAAAAAAAACTTCATTAATCATACATCGTCGTCAAATTGACGCACACTATTGTAATATAAAAAAAAAAACGACAGCACCTATAAACAAAATTGGTACGTCTTCTGTGTTATCATAACAAATTAATTAGATAACAGAAATTTCAGAGCAGGCAGGTAACTGTAAGTTGTAGTACTGGAGCAGATAGAGAAGTTTGGTAGTCAATTTGACGAGTACGTATGATCCTAGGGTTAAAGGTTAGGGTTTTTCATATTTTTTTAGGGATTATTATAAAAATAGAAAAATTTATTCGATAATGTTACCTAGATGTAGTAACTAGGGTTGCAGCCCCAGGGCCCGGGCTTGAGGAGAAGGCTCGTAGTTGTCGGTAGAAGACCAGGAAAAAATTAAGAGGTTTTTTTTTTGCTCATCGCTTTTTTTTGGAGGAAATTTTAAAAAATACGGTTTAAGTCCAGGGCCCACCATTTTTTTCCACGGCCCTGGTTTTAAATGTTGAATATAGACCAGTGGCCTAGAAATAAAAATTTTATTTTTCCTTAAAGTCTAGACTTGATTTTTAAGGGATGTTTCCTAATACTAAAAAATACCTCCATCGTCATGCAAAAATATATCCACTGGGACCACTTTTTCACTTCATTTTCCTTTACTTGACCAATGAAAATTTGATTTACCTTATCTTTGAAAGTTACCGAAGCAACTTAGCCAAAATAATTTTAATTGATTTTTCTTATCAAGTGCCAGCATGTAGATTTTTTTTTTAAATTTCTTGAACCCTCTGTTGTAAAGTTACAGTAAGCGCACTTTGAAGCTAATTATTTCGAAAATGGAACGTGAAGAAAAATTTCATCCCCATTTTCCAGTACAAGAAAATGACTTAAGGGGTGCACAGTAAAACTGAGATTTACGCCTGTAGTATATATATGAAAAATTTCATTTTTATAGGCTAAAAGATTTGGCAATTACGGAGAATTTAACAGATAAACAGTCAGAAATTATGAGGCTTTTGTGATTTTTTCTTCGGGACCCTAAAAATGTTAACACAGTCAACATACACTGTAGAGACCAAAAAAAAAAAAAAATATTGGATTTGAAATTGCTTTTGAAAATAAACAATATTTTTTTTCTTTTTTTAATTAAATTCGTTTATTCGGAATATCAAAATCAATGAGGATCAAATTGAAAAAGTTCAAAAGAAATTTTTTAGTACATTAATGATTCCAAGAATGGAACAAACGCTTAATACTTAGAGAAATTTAAATGAACCCAAGCAATCGCTCGTATTTTTAAGAAAAATTTTTAATTTGATATACTATGTCAGTTTTTTGAGAGTTGCCATTTCTATTACAACTAAATTTTTATAATAGAAATGGTACTGGAAAAGGTTCTTTTCTTGGATGTAATAGAAATGTAACCAAGAAAAACACTATCGGTTGAAGTAGCCTCCAGTACATATGCATATTTTTACCGCCTAACTCAGGGGTGGCCAACCCAAATGATCTTGCGGGCCACTTTGGAAGTGAATCATAACTCCGCGGGCCGCATGTAAATTATGTGTTCCCATATATTATGTCTTTTTTTTAATACATTAGTTTTCACTACCTTAGTCATTATAAAATAAATATATTTTGTATAAGTGTGATGAATCTCGCGGGCCAAAAAAAGTTCAAGGCGGGCCACATGCGGCCCGCGAGCCGCGGGTTGGCCACCCCTGGCCTAACTCATAAATTAAAGAAAATTTAAAAAACCAAACTTGGGTAAAAAAAATTTTTTTGCTCATTTATGTTGCTAATTAATGCATTAGATCAATTTTATCGAAAAATTAATATATAGTCCCATTTAAAAATCTATAAGTTTGTATCATAGCTCGAAAACCATAAGAGCTATAGAGCTCCTGACTATATCAATCGGTTGCCCCCGTCGATATCTACAACTCTTATTTGAACAATTTTTCGATTAAATCAACAGTTTGGCTGTAATAAAAATGGCAACTCTCGAAAAACTCACACAGTATATAGAATATAGAATTTGAATTGAGCTATCTTTTTTTTTCGAAGATAAAAAACAGAAGGACAATTAAAAAAAAAAGTTAATGAGTCGAATGCAGGTAAGACGTGACTGAAATATGTAATCCACCTGTGATGGACAAGTGCCAAATGATTTGAGGAAGAAATAGACACATTTCAAAATATAAATAACCCATGAATCACAAAATACCGATCATTTTTATTATTTCGTATAAATGAATTGATATTAGTTATGTAATTTGTTTCAGGAAAATGTATTATTACATAATCACGCTATAATAAAGAAAAAACTTGTGTGACAAGTGCTGCTTACTAGGCCAATGCATTGTGTAAAGAAAAGCATAAATAAACGGCTTGAACCTACTTATGGAGTTCATTGGCTCGCTTGTCTACTGTCTACGATACCAGGTCATTGTGCTTTTGGAAATTGCTTCTGATTATTCCAGACAATTGAAGCTTTCGGTGACCTAATTCTTTTAACATCAAAAATTACCCTAGTTGTATGATTTAAATGAAACGAACCAGTTTTTATAATAACCCACTTATGACTGTTATTCAAAAAATCGACCGATCACACTTGAAAATTGATGTTGTAGAGTGAAACCTAGAAATTTCTAAATTTTCATTAAGAAATTTACATAAACGTTTCGGTTACTTTCGTGCAAGGTCGGTTTTATTGATTTCGACTGTGACCTTAAATGACCTATTGCTGGCTACCGTGTATATTCAATTACCGTGGGTGAAAAGTAATGGAAGTAATAAAAGCGCACCTATAATAGCAAATACATTATTTTTTTCTACATATAATATATTTAGAGCTTTCATGTTGCATTACTGTATACACAAATTTTCAAAAAGAATATACCTTAGGCATAAATTTCTTTCTCTACTTCGTTTTATGCAAACGTTCGTACATACATGTTCTTAAAATGTATAAAAATGAATGCCATAGTAGAGATGTGTTATTGCAATAAGTTTTTCTCTCTACCGTAGAAGGGTTCAATAGACACGATTTCAGACTTCACACCGTACACCACAAATCCAATTTTACGTAGTGGTCGGTGCAAATTTAAGGGGAAGTACGTAAAATCGGAAGATCAGGGGCGTCGGCAAACTTTTGTTTCGGGGGTTAGTAAATATTATTTATCTGAATTTATTTAAAACAATATTATTTTAAGAGACAATTTACACCTAAAATTCGGTTGTGTAGACAAAGGAAATCGAATGTTATACTAATGAATATGAGTGACGACTTTTAGAAAATTGTCGAAAAACCTACTTCCCTATCGCATTCATCAGCGTAAAAGACGTCAAATAGCGAAAGCTGACAAAAATTCTAGAATATTCTACTCGTGAACTAGCAAAGATACCAAAAAAGAAACTTTACTATTGAATTGGGCACTAAAAATTAGATTAAGCAGCGCATTTTGACAAAAATTCTAGAATGCTCTTTTGGTCAACTAACAAAGGTATCGAAAAATCGATTACACCATTTAATTGGTCATCGAATAAAAGACGGAATAGCACATTTTGATAAATGTTCTAGAATATTCTATTCGTCAAATAGCAAAAATTGTTTGTCAAAATCGGACATTTGGTTTACATTAGTTTAATTTCGGTTGGACAATTAAGTGGTGCAATAGATTTTCCAATATCGTTAGTTGAAAAATAGAATGTTCTAGAACATTTCTCAAAATGTGTTATTTTGTCTCTTTTTTGGTAGCCAATTCAATGGCGACGTCTGTTTTTGAATATCTTTGCTAGTTGACGAATAGAATATTCCAGAACATTTGTCAAAATGTGCATTTTACCTCTTTCTCAATATGGACAATTAAATGATACAATTGATTTTTCAATATCTTTGCTAGTTGACAAATAGAACATTCTAGAATTTTTGTCAAACTACACTGTTTAATCTCATTTTTAATGACTACTTCAACGGTGAAGTCTGTTTTTTGATATCTCTGCTAGTTGACGATTAGAATATTCTAGAATTTTACGTTACTCATTTTGCATATTACCTATGCAGATAAAATATGTGTATAATATTTGCAGTGAAATTTAAAAATTTTTAAATGCTTCGAGACCCTCAGACAATATTACCTACGGCCCTGACTCTGGCTTAGTACATAAATTTTCACCAACACAGACAAACAACAACATATCTGTGAGAGGAGAACCCCACTAAATCGCTGACGTCACTACGTAAAATCGGAGTACGTACCATTGGATGGATACTGTATTTTTTTTGTATTTATTTTATGAGTATCTAATCTTTAATATATTAAAAATTTATGCGAGGATGGTCACTTTACCACAGTATCCACAAAAATTTTGAAAATATCGGTGGTTTTTGAAAAAGTAACAAAATTCATATAATGTTTTCTCTATGAAAAATTGGGGTCAAAAGAAACGATAAAAGAGTGAATGGGGACGATCCGGGGGGCCGACTAAAATTAAAATTTAAATATAACGTAATTTAGAGTTTTTTGTATTTGTACATTCAAAAACGAAATAATACTTGATGATCTTCTGTAGAAATAAACGTGGAATCTAAAGTAAAGTTTATAAAGTATAGAATTGTCTATGAAGTGTAGAAAGCACTCTGTTCGATGTTCTAATACACCTCTCATCCGTCCCTAATCACCCCACATTCGTCCCTTTATACTTTTATATAATGTCCCTATTAACCAATATCCTGTCCCTATTCACACCTTTTCCGTCCCTATTAACTTTCAACTTAGCCCAAATATCTAGTCCTTATTATTTCCTCTTAAAAAAATAAAAACAACTAAAAGTTTGCAGTCCTCTTTTTTCAGATATGTTTCAAAATAACTAAATTTTCGATTAAACAACAATTTATTCATAAAAGCACCAAAATAAATAGTTTTTAAATACAGTTGATCCTTTTTTGTGCGGTAGATAGGGACCGCATAAAAAAATCGCACAAAAAATATAACAAAATATGCAATAACTTATGTTCTTATGCATTGTATTGATTAAATGCTTAAAAGCCGTTAAAAAGTATTTTTATCAAAGAAACTTATATGTAGTAAATGCTTAAGTTTGTTACTCTCTCTTGATTTTGATTTATATTATGCATTTTAATGGCCATTTTTTTAAAAACCGCACAAAAAAAATCGCATAAAAAAATCGCACAAAAAAGAATCACATAAAAAAGAGTTCAGCTTTAAGTTTTAATAAGAAACAAAAAAAATAGCACTGTTTGAAGACGTCAATCTAAACTGATTTTGTTATATTTTTTTATCCAACTGCAAGCTTAGTCACTATTGTTACTCGAAAGAATAATTATTTTACTATAGTTTAAGGAAGATATATGTTCGCATTTACGTCTAGTATTTTTAAACTAAGTTCATGAATAACATTTATCGTTTCGTCCCTATTCACCCGCCTGTCCCGACTTAGTCCTATCTACGGTATCTTTACGAATTGCATTATGAACTTTTTGACATGCGCGTGTACGATAAGGCGGTGTCTATATTTACAAGCACACAAAATTTTATTCACCTCATATTTACGTTGGAAGCGGTGCACAAACGAGTGTTTGAAACGGTCATTGTTTATACTGCGAGTGCAACAAACAAAGAGCTAACCTTTCGCAAGTGCTGTCAAAAAAAACCAATTGTAAATTAATACGTGAAAATCAAAACGACCCCGTGAAAATGAGCGACGACGAACCGGAATCGCCACAAAAAGGGACGCCGTACAAAATAACCGATGTGACACGGGACGTACGTAAAGGAATTGTGGCCACATCCTTGGAAGACCTAATTGCAAAACTTCGCAACAAATTTATACTTGGACCGCACGCGTTAATAAAAATTGTACTTGAATGTGACGGGACTGAAGTGGATGACGAGGAATATTTTGCCACACTCGAACCGGACACAAATTTAATGTTTTTGGTCGGTGAACAAAAATGGGAACCGTGGTCGCCAAAATGTCGAATCTCATTGGATCAGGTGGACGACGGGGAAACGTTCGAATTGGCCGGTCTTGTGGATCGTATACAAAACAACGTTTGTCACGTCTCGTTACTGAGCAGTAAAGAATTGGAATTGTTGAGCGATATGGATCCGGACTCGCTTGAGGACTTGACACTGCCGGACAAAATTTTTCTCGAACAATTAAAAGAGGCGTCCGGACGTTTTTTAACTGAAAAGAGACAGGCCCAGGATGCAATGGAACTGTTACGCTTGTATAATAACGCCGGTAATGCAGCTCAAGCCGAAGCTTCTTCGGTCCAATAAACCAAAACGTTAAGTATTCATTTATTTTTAAGGTTTTATATAATATCAAAATTGTTAGTAGTTTTGTTTTTTATAATTTTATTTATATTTTTTACATAATTTAATAATAATTATGTCTTTTAGATTTATTTATAAATTACAATATTTAGACATTAGCAATTTTTTATACCAGTATTTGCGTAGTTGATAGTAAATTTTTATATTAAAATATTGTTTATTTATTAAACTGTTTATTTTAATATTGTTGTACCGGGTGAATCAAATAAAATTTTTCGCATGGAGGTCTCATAAAGACCTTTAATGGCTTTCACACAATAAATGAAATAAGATGTGTTGGGTGTTCGCCATCGAGTGATGTTGAATGAAACTTTAACTTAACTGCTATGTAGTAGTGATGTCGAATCGAGATGCAATTAGTCGATTAATCGACAAAAGTTGTTTTTCCAACAAAATTAGTCATTAGTCGAAAATATCGAGCATAGAATAGTCGATTAATCGACTAAATTTTTAGTCGAATTCATGAATAAGGTAACCTTTGTAACTCTTTCAAAAACAATGTTTTAAATTTAATTATTGACTTTTATTATTATTATTATTTAAAAAAAAAAATACATATTACAATGTATTATTCACATAAAAGTCAAAAATCATAAATAAAGATAATTTTTAGTTTTCATTCAGAAAAATTGCATTGCAAAATGCAGAAAAATTATTAAATTAATCGTTTTTAATCATTTAAAAAAATATTAGTCATTTTAATCATTTAGTCGACAGTAAAATAGCCGATTAAAAAGTGACCAAAAGTAAACAAAATTAGTCGACTAAACCGATTAATCGATTAATTATTCGACATCACTACTATGTAGGTATTTTTGTACATCTAGAATTTGGATACCGGTATTCTGGTACTACCGAAAAACCGGAATACCAGAAATTTTTTAACGTTTTGTAAAACCGGTATTAAAATTTCAAATACCGCTATTTCGGTTTCGGTATTAACAAAATCAAATACTTTATATATTACATATTTTGAATATTTTTTTTACGTTAGATTTACAACATAAATTTTATTACAATGTCTTTAGTTTTGCTTAATGTTTTCCATATGTGCAGATGATCAGATATCTTATACCTATTCATATTTTTTCATAATTCTGGAATATTTTTAAGTATTTTTCTATAAGAAAAAATACAAAATTATGTATTTAAATTTTTAAAAACCAAAGATGATGTAGTTTGTTATTATTACTGTTACTAATTAATTTTATTAAATGATTTTTAATGTTTTTTCCTTTTTTCTATACTATTTTAAATCCTAATACCGAATAAATAGCGGTATTATAAAAAATACACCGGTATTCTAAGCCCTATGTACATCCAAATTCATAAAAACATTTTTGTACATTAAAATCACGAATTTTAATGTACAAAAATACCTTTGTAACACCTCTGAGCAGTTAAGTTAAAGTTTCATTCAACGTCACTCGATGACGAACACACATTTTCGCTTATTTCTTATTTGATTCATTGCGTGAAAGCTATAAGAGATACAATTACAGTTAAATTAATTAAATTATGTAGAAGTATTAGACGAGTAAAATGCTGCCTTTGTACTTCCCAAATTCTGTCTAGTTTACGAGTTATAGCCAAAAAAAAAAAACACTGCAATTCCAAATTTCTTCCAATAACTTCGTAGTAGTAATAGTGCTCGTTGCCTTTACAAAACTACAAGTTTCAAAAAAATTGAGATTACATGATATCAACTCAAATTTTGTTATCAAAACTAAACGAAATTGTATGATATTAAACTTCTTACTTAATCAGCTAACTTATTGCGAAATTTGTTTACTTTTCTATCCAAACTTAGGAGAAATTTTTAGAAATATACCTAATATTTTTAATTTTAAACAAAATTTGAGAGAAATAAGATATCGAAATTTTTTAGGTATAAAGGCAGTATTCTACTTGAGTGCTTCAAATCTAACGAGGAGACACCTATGCTGAAAATTTTAAGGGCACCCTGTATTTCTACTTGTATGTAAATTTTAATTAATTGATCTCATTTTTATACAAAGATTGCAAAAAAATATGATTAGTAAGATAATAAAGAAGGCCTTTTTGATTGTATATTCATATTTCAACAAATACATTTTGACCATTTGATTACAAAAAACACTTTTTTAAAAATAAAAAAAAAAAATGAAATCAAGTAAGTTGTAAATATAATAATTATAGTTTAACTAAAAAAATTCGATGCCTACACGAACATTTCATACAACGGTCTAAAAAAAAAACTTCTAAAATAATATGCTTGAAATATGAACAGGGTTAATGACTGATTCAACAAAAGCGATTGGCAAAAAACTAATAATTGGCTAACTCACCATCATATTTATATTAGTTTTTGGCTTTATAGGTCTAGAACGTAAAAAATTAAACATTGCTCAGTAAAGTACTTAGACGCTCTTTTGTAAAATGGCAGTAAAGTTAGAAACATTATAAATATGAAAATTAAAAAAATTAATAAAAAAAAATAGTATTTTTTTATGAAATGTATAGAAATAAGAAAAAAAAAACTAAACCAAAAGTGTTAAAAAGGAAAGGGCTTTCGGTGAATTTTCTTTAGGGATGTTGATAAAAAGAACGCTCACATACAATTAACCCTCTGGCAACAATTGGGAAATAACACATTTTATAAAAAAGAAATTAAGGGTTAATTGTTACGGAAATTTTAAACGCAACTGCCCGGCGAGAATATAATTTAATTTTCGTATATTAAGAGTAAATTATTTAGTGTCAAGATTTTAGTGCATAAGTTTTTAAAAGCTATCTAAATTCAGTTCGACGAGCACAACTTAAAAACGGGTAGACGTTAAATTTAAAGCCGCTTACAGTAAAATTATTCTAAATTTAAATTTTGTTCCAATTTGAACAAAATCATAAAAATATAGTAAAGCGTCTATCTCATAACAGTTTCAAAGTTCTGTGACCGTCTAGACATGGAGCAGTGAATAACCTTTAATGTCATTTAAAGTTCAACTTTCGGGATATACGTTTTGCTCTTCAAAATTATATTGAAACCCCTCGCCCACCCCCTCCAATAAAAATATGTTCAAAAAGAAAATGGAATAGAAACTTTTACGTTAGTTTTTAAATAATTTAGATTATTATTATCAATGAATGTTACTAAAAATAGAAAAAAATGAATCAAATTTCAGACAGACTAGATTGCAGGGGCATGAGTGGTGAAAATTATTCCGAAATATACGAGATCTCTGATAATTTATTGCGCGTGAGAGTAAGCGAGACAACAATACAAATTAAAAGAAAGAATTACAAAGTGCATATTGGATGCACTAAAAGCGTCAGAAATCACGAAAACATAAGGATTTCGTTGTTGTGTTATGACGACTACTTCAGAAATAGCAACTTTTTGGAAAAAATTAAAGAAATGTAGGAATAATTTTGACCACTCATGTAGTCTACATATATTGTCTAGTCTGTTAGACTCTCTTGTCTTCTTTTAGACCACAATCTATGGGACACAAAATAGTTTTAACGGTTTTAACAACTAACCTCATCAGTTTATTAACAAAAAGGTATTTACAGCGATGACAATGTTTTCTCAGAATCGAATAGTTATTAAAATGTATCTCAAAACAAAGTGTTGCTTACTTTCTCTTCTGTCACAAATATTCCCGATATTCCCCGTCACATCCCTAGATTAGAATATTTTATGAAATTAATATAAAAAAAAAAAAACGTAAATGTAATTTTTTTAAAAGAAAATTTCAAACTAAAATACTTCAAACAAATTTTGAAGTATTTTTATCGATGGAATTGACAAGACTGAGTAACGTGGCTCTTGACTTGATATAAAAAAATCGCTTTATTAAAAAAAATATATATAACGAAAAACATACGATTATACAAAAAAAAAAAACATCAAATTTGCTCAAAATAATTCACATCATTTTAATTCATTTGCCAAATACAAAAAAGCCAATGTAAATTAAAGCTCTCAAATACCGGAAACAAGTGGACGCCGGAAATTGAAAAACACTAATTGCTCCAATAAAAACTTAATCCATCGAATTATCTCTGAATATATGCAAACGATAATACACAACATATGTCTAATTGCCTAATAATCATATAAAAATTTTCGCTCAACTTTCGGCACCAACTTCTTTCCGGTCGCTCAAATTCATATTCATCATACCAATTACCAATTCAAAACACACATTGTACAATAAAATTGTATAAAATTACATTTAAATTTGCCTGTACAATGCCTTTTTCCGTAAAATTTAACGTAAAATCATATTTGTTTACTGAGTGAGTTTAAATCATTCGAACCGTTCAGTATCGTTACATTATTTAAATGTACGGGTCATTCTTTTAAACGAGGAACAATGAAAATTATGCACAAATTTAATTTTTTTGATAATTATTCGAATATCGTTACAATAGTACAAATAAGTTTACTTTTTATGAGGTTGCTACTGGAGTAATTTGTTTTAAAGCCGTCATACGGGAACTTCATAAGAAGTATTTTCTAAAAATGGGGCAATTTTTATTATGTTTTTCGTGTGTGATTGGAACGTAAAAGCAAAACGCAAAATTAACAATAAAATTTTTTCAATTGGTCAAGAACAACAATTTGTATTTAAATCACTTGACAATATCAACTTTTAAAAAAAATAACTTGTCACAAGTCGTGCTATTAAAACGTTTGAAACAGACAAAGGGCTTTTACACAATAAAATGACGTAAGATGTAAGGGATGTCGCCATCTTATGACACTGGATGAAGCTATATGTAGTTTTCTAATTTAACTACTCGTAGTATGCAAGTATTTTCAAATATCCATTTTGACTTGTTTTAACTTATTAACACTGAGACCCGAGCACTTTCACAGTAAACTTCCCCGGAAGCCGACAATATTTTTAAAGAAACTTTATATAACCAGATACATTTAAAATGATTCAACATGTACATATATGTGATACGTACATACATATATTTGACATTCAAACACATTCAAATCAATTACAGAATTACAAACTGGTAAAAATAAATGAAAAATAACCCGCAAAGAAATTTTACTTTTGACGGATTACAAGTACACCGTGCGTGAGTCACGCACTTGTCGTCCTTAACACTTTCCGTCGTTAATAATCCTATAAGGTCTACTCAGGGTCACTAACCCTGAGTAGCCCTAAAAACAAACAAGCAAATACTTTTATTAGTTTTTATATTGTTTATATTCAAATTTTTTATATAAACCAAGAGAGTAGTGTGTGTTGGTGTTTGTGTGAGTTGAGTATATACACATCGCACCCATATATAATGCGTAATCAATTAATCATTGATCGCGATCGGCCTCTGTGGTTGTTTTGATTATTTTCGGATGCCGAGCCCTGAGACTGAAAGTGTTCATAAAAAAAATCAAAATGGATGTTGGTCTTTTAGCAAATTTTAGTGATATTCAAAAATAACTACATACTATGCAGCGGTTAAATTAGAAAACTACATTAGGGATGTTATGGATATGAAATTTCGGATACGGATATTTAAAAATATTTTTTTCGGTTTCGGTTACGGATATATGAAAATATCGGACAATGTTTCGGATACGGTTACGGTTACGGATAATTGCTTTCAGTGAACATTTTTTTTTTTTTAGAAAAAGGGGAAAATTTTACCCCAAAAAGTGAACGCCAAACACAAATTACCGGAAATCTTTAAAAGAAATATATGCAGCAAGAATTTGCTTCGATTTAACTTCAATTTTCCAACGGCAGCGGCAGTTGTCTGTTATTATCCGAAACAAATTCGTAACTTTTATTTTCGGGTACGGTTTCGAATATGTAATTATTTCGGATATCCGGTAGTTTCGATTACGGTTACGGATATCCATAACATCCCTAAACTACATACAGCTTCATCCAGCGTCACTAGATGGCGGCATCCCTAACGTCTTACGTCATTTTATTGTGTAAAATCCTCAAAGAATTGGCTTGCTACTTATAAAAAAAGGAAGTAAACCCCAAATTAAAGACAAGTCAATGTACTGTTTCAAACTTTTAACACTTTTTCGCAGTCTAAAAATGTGTCAAGTAAAAATTATAATGTTAATTGAAAACACACTTCAAAAATTTATGTGTTCTTTGCAAGTGTTATTAAAAAAAAATATTAAAACATTATAAATGTTTAAATAATAAAAAAAAAAAAATGATAAAAATGAATGTTAATGCAAAAATGTTATTCCATCTAACAGATGTATGTATTGTACACAACACACGGTTTGCACAAAACAAAAAGTAAATTTGTAAAACACCAAAGTAAACAATTTAAACGTCATCACTAACTTGTAATTATAACTAGACACCACGTTATTATTAAAAATTACCATCACCAAACAAAAAAAAAAAAAACAAATTACTTAAATACTAACGATTACGTAAGGTACTTATGAAAAAAAATTAGATGTATTACTTGTAATGTATTATCCCCTAATGAATAACCCCTACACTTTGTATGAAACAATAAGTTTTTTCCAATTTTTTATTATAAAAAATGTAATGTTACTCGTGTTATTAATAAATCGTCTAGAAAAGTAAATAATTTTTCATTTATTCATTGTTTTTCCTACTTTTTTCAATCCTTTACCACTCTAATAAGGTTCTTGACTGAAGTTACGAAAATATTCTAGAAGCATTGTTTTTCCATGTCAGTTAAGTGATTTTTTTATTTTCGACAGATTCTGTAAAAAATCATCAAAAAAAGTAACCCTACAATTTTAAATGAGAAAAAGGCGGGAAAAACACCTCGCTATAGTGACGTCACAGTTTGAAGCAACTAAACATCAATGTCAATATTTATAACCTCAAAACTTTGATTATATTCATAAAAAGTCAAAGTAAAGCAAGTATTTATTTGAATTTTGGTCGAGTATTATTACTATATATAAGCTGATAGAAATATTCAAAATAAAACACAATTTTATCTCATCGATGAAAATTATCAAAATCGACATATCTAGCTACAAAATGTTACGTCATTTTCAAGAAATGGCGCGTTTTCACTAATTTAAATATTTGTTGAAAAATGGCGATTTTCAAAATAAAATTTCTAAATAGTTAACAAATCTTTTTGTTTCATCATTAAAATTGGACATATGTAATGATAATGCATAGAATTATTTAACATTTGACACAAATTTAAATACAGTCAAGTACTGTATTGTAAGACAGAGTTTAGTACTGGTAGCACTAACTAGAATTTGTAATTAACTAGGAATTTGTCCTTCATTCTGCCAGTATACGAAGAATATGGATCCTTCAATTAGTTGAGAATGTGTAAAAGATAAATGATTATACTGAAAAAAATTTTAATTTTGTCAAATTTTCACTTAAATATATTATTTATCACTAACTAGTTTTAGTTTTCGGCTGATTAAACCATCATCAGGTGAAATTTGAACTGAGCAGAATTCAGTTTGGATAAAAAAATATATATAAATTAAAAACAATAAATGGACTGGTTAAGAAATGGGGAAAACCTAAAAGAGATGTAAACAAATACACGTGTACCGGAAACAAGTACTTAAAAAGTTTTTCACCATAATCATTATGGATTTTCACAAAGTAAAATTAAAAGATTTAAAGATTAAATAAAAGATTTTGTCGTACGCTTTTTATTTTTGTACCTCAATAAGTGCACAGATTGAATAACTGCAACATTTCTACTACCCACTGACAATGAAATTTATGTTTGATCAATCAAACAGAATTTCTGGAGCACGTATTTGTGCATATCTCTAGATTATTTCACTTTTGTGATTTAATTTGTGGTTATATTTTGTTACTTTCTACACAGTAGGCAACGATGAGGATTTAACAAGCATTTCCAGTCCCGAACTATTACATTTATGTAACTTTGACTGTATAATTGAACATATAATTAAATGAATTGTAAATCTCACAAAAAAGTTTTAAACCGCCCATGGAATGTCTATTTGTATGGACAGAGACAGTAGTCTAATGTTAATGGTAAAACGTTATGAATAATCAGTGCGAAGGACCAGAAATTTAAATCCTATGATTTTTAAGATTTTTATAAACTTTTTAATTTATTTAATAAGTATTCATTCACTTTTGAATCTAAAAAGTTGATGAGAGTTTAAAGTCTATTCGCGTAAGTGTATACTCGCTGCTGGCATTGATAGCAAAAACGAAATAGCTATAACGAACGAACCAACGTAAAATTTTGAAAAAAAAAAATACGTAAAATTTCAGTTAGCACTTACCCAGTTCTTACTTTAATTCATTTATAGCGCATCAAATCTTTAAATTTGTATTTTTTCAAACTAGTTTTGTAATCTCATGAGTTTTATAAAATAAATATGTATATATTTACACAATACTTACCTTTTAAAGTATTCAAGCAGAATTCTTAAACTGTGATTTATTTAAATAAATCTTTGGAGAATAAAACAAAGTGCAGAATTATGTTACATATTTAAACATTTCCAGAATAGCGCTACGACCGCTACTGACATTTATATTTTGTTTACATATTTGCTCTGTGGGAATTACCTCCACCCTCTTTTGTCGTGTGGTTTGTTCCATATACATTAACAATGTCAGTACATATCTATGGTATATTTTTAAATTTGGAAATATGATGCAACTGTAAAATTTTCAAAAAATCATTTTTTTTCTTGAGAAGGAGCGATTGTTCCATCAAGGAGTTTTCAGGGGTGGTGGTCCATCAAAGGAATGGCCAAAAAATTAAACATCTTTTTCCAAAACTCTTTTAAAACTATAATGTACAATTTGCAAAAAATTGTATTTCCCTGTAATTATAAGGTAAATTATATTTTATATGTATATTCTGTAATGACCATTTGACCGTAAACGTCACGGGGCTGACAGTTTTATCTTTATTTTTTTAAGGTATTAAACATTATTTATTTTTTTAGATAAAACATTTTGATGCGATTTTAGAATAAATAATACATGATTGTCTATACCTATTATGAAAATACCGTTTTATATCCGTATATTTTTGAATATACATATTTATCCATACATTTCTTGTTAAAACTTGTTTGTGTAACTTTAATTTGAATACTTACATAATATGTATTGAGTAAGGTATTTTTTGATGTTACAAATAAATGATTTATGTATATCAATTGTCTTTTTTCTTCCAGTAAAATGTGAGAAAGACAATACATTGTACTGTTTTTGTAAAAATATTTTTTTTAAATGACAACTTATTTTTTTTATTAACAAGTTTTAAGTTACAGTCAGTTAGAAAAGTTAAAATTTTATAATTTTTTCAAATAAAGCGTTTTAGTTGCTTTAACGTAGTTGCTCTGAGATAGTCAGGTACAAAAGTATATCTAAAAAAAAAATTGTTCTTTTATCAAAAATTAAATAATGTATTAATATTCTTCAGTGATTATATTTGTATACCACTTGCTTTTTTTAATTTCCGAGTGCTTATGTTGTAGCAATTTAAAAATATTGTTGAAAAAGCGTAGTAACGTAGTAAAAACATTGAAAAATGATGTTTTTAAATTATATTTCAAAAACGGCGTGGTCAATAATTTTTATTTCTTATTAAATATGATTTCTAACTTTATTTTAAATAACATATTAAAATTTTATCAAATTCCTTTGACACGTTTTAATTTTATTCAAAAAAAATTGAATTTTCCCATAAGAGCCCATGTTAAAATTATAAAACTTTGAAGTCGTTTTTCTCAAAATTGGGGTGGTCAATTTTTTTTCGGTAAGGACTCGTATTATTGGTATTGGAGTAAATAAATATCTAGAGATGTTTCGTTAAAATCCTTTGAAAAAATCGTTTCATCGACCAACTACCTTAACGTAGTTGCTCTGAGATAGTCAGGTACAAAAGTATATTTCAGCAAAAAAATTTTCTTTTATCAAAAATTAAATAATGTATTAATATTCTTCAGTTATTATATTTGTATATCACTTGTTTTTTTTTTTTTTTAATTTCCGCGCGTTTATGTTGTAGCAATTTAAAATAAATGTTGAAAAAGCGTTGTAAAATGCTGTTTTTAAATTATATTTCAAAAACGGCGTAGTGAATAATTTTTATTTTTTATTAAATATGGTTTGTAACTTTGTACTTTATAACATATTAAATTTTTATCAAATTCCTTTGACACGTTTTCATTTTATTCAAAAAAATCGAGTTTTCGCATAAGAGGCTATGTTTAAATTACAAAACTTTGAAATCGTTTTTCTCAAAATTGGGGTGGTCAATTTTTTTGGGTAAGTGCTCGTATTATTGGTATTGGATTAAATAAACATCTAGGGAAGTTTCGTTAAATTCCTTTAAAAAATCGTTTTATCGACCAACTACCTTAAACAGCTAATGGTTAATAGAGAACATATTGGCATAAATTTTAAAAAAAAAAATGTATTTACACCCATTTATTAACGTTAAAATTTTTTAAATATAAGTACCGTCCTGTCAACACCGTGAACTTACGAAGAATAGTAATGACAATATTATTTTATTTCAGTCAGTTGAGCTAAATCAGGGGTTCTCAACCTTTCAGACTCTGAGCCCCCCTTCATACGTTGGTGTGAGATCACGTCTTCCTTTACTGATTAAGTTAATTTAGACTTATATATGATAAATTCACTTACATTATGTTTGAGTAAATGACTTTGAACTTAGGCTACACATACTCTGGTAAGGAATATAAAATTATATTTCTTCAAATACAAATTTTTATTACTTAAATCATCGAAAAAATCACAAGTCAGCTAGTTTCTCACGCCTGGCCGGACGCTCAATTACATTTTATTGAGTTAATAGCTGTAAAGAAATTTCAATGATTGTGTGTTTGTGTCCAGCATTAAATTCAAATTTTTGTTGTTGTAAATATACATGCAAAAACAACTGTTTCAAAAACTACAAACTTATTTTTTTTAATTTGTTGACGCCTCCCCTGGAATTCTTCCACGCGCCCTCCGGGTTTAGAACCGCTGAGCTAAATCATGTACACCAGCTAAAAATCGATTAAAACGCAACTGTTGTCATTTTATCGGAATTAACGAAAATAAAAAATTAAATTTTGAATAAAACCAATCGTGTTTCCAGTTATATTGTTTTTTTATACTGAAATTTTGTATACACAGACAGCGTTTATAGAAGTTTCATACAATTTATTCGCCTACAAGAGTTCCGATTTGATTTAGTATTAAATTTTGATTGGAAAATAGACACCCTATATACACATTTATTATATAATTATATATACATAAAAAAAGTATATTTTGTAATTACATCTACAAATTTTCTATAAAGTTATATAAATATATATTTTTGGAAATATTTTATAGACTGATTTATAAAAAAATTTCGAAAAAATAAGCATTTTTTAATTTAAAATTAAATTATTACCGAAAAAAAAAAAAAATATATATTTTGAAAAAGCCGCAAAATTAACTTGAAAAATTTGAATTTTTTGAAAACGAATCAATCTATAAAATATTTTTTACAAGATTTATTAAATTTAATAGCTGTTATTACATGCTAATAGGAGTCACATTTTAATAGAATTGCCATTTTGAACACATATTAGTTAATATAAGCTATTAGAGTAGAAGGGCGGACATTTCAAGTATCAGATTGACAGTAAATGTGGCCGCGAATTGGAGCAATCACAGCAACTCACAGGAGCTTTTCTCCCGGAACGGGTTCACTTTTTGACTTGAAAATCCTACGAGAAGGCAATCCTCTTGTTCATGTTCCGTTACATATTTGATAATATCTTCAACGGCTTGAGAAACTAAAATAACAAGGATAAAAAAAAACATTAATTTTGGTTCCAAGACTACTAAAGTAGCGAAAGCATTGTGATCATTTTTGAAAAATAATAAATTTTTTCCCTCAAAAAAAAAATTTACGCACATTTTACGTTTTAAAGCTTCCTGAACAATTTTAGTTTGGTGTCTGTCCGTCCGTCCGTCTGTCTGTCGCCAGTTTACACCAGGTGGCATAACTTCTGAACTATTCGATTGTTTTTAAAGAAATTTTCAAAAATTATGCAGTTTGGTTCGTAGATGGTCGCCTATAAATTTAATCGAAATCGGAGTAACGGTAGCTACGCCGCTACCATGCCATTCCATTAACATACTAAACTGCACCAAGTGGCATAACTTCTGAACTATTCAATTCTTTTTTATGAAATTGTCAGAAATTATACGGTCTGGTTCCTAGATGGTCCCCTACAAATTTCATTTCATTCGGAGTAATAGTATCCACGGCGCTACCATCAAATCCCATTAAACATCAATATCTTATTTACTGCTAGTCCCACTTCGCTCAAATTTTTAAAGTATTTTGGGGGTTAGTTTCTAAAATATTTTTGCTATTATTTTGTAATTTAGCCTTTAAGTATTTTGAGTTGCAATTTTTTATGAACTTTAAGGCGAAAATATAATTTCACGGTATAGGTATATATTTGGTAGAATACTGTTTTAAAGTCTTTTACAAGTACGAGAAAGCTTTGTGCCACACCCTACTGGCAGCGTATTTTTTTTTTTATTAGCCATGCCGGAGAAGTGCTAACTTGGCGCACACATTTTTGTACGCAAAATAGGCGTTTGACCACTTTACTATTTCCACATGCTTTTTGCGTGCGTAAAGTATACTTTACGCACGCAAATTGACAATAAAACACGCAAAGCCGTCTCTTGGTTTTTCATTTAATAGATATTACATAATTATTTCTATAAAAACCACCAACTAAGTAATTTAAACAATATTTAATTCGGAAAAAAAGACAAACACTCAAAAATATTATTTTAAAAAGTAATAAAAAATAGTAAGTGAAATTCGTAATAAAAAAATAGAATGTGCAACTCGTGCGGGATTGTCGATTGCCCACTCGAGCGAATGAGTGCACTCACTACGATCGTGCGCCCAACTTCGCTCTCGTAGGCAATCGACAATTTCGCGACCTTATTGCACAATATACTTTTTTTTTTTAATTAAATGATTAATTAAATGACAGGAAATGCGTTAAAAATTAATAAGGAAGTTGCATAAAATGATGATTCATTCGTTTTTGAAATTTTTTTTAGTAGTACACAAAAAGGGTAAACACTTTATGTTTTTAAGACACAATTTTTGGAATTATCACCTGGAATTCTTTTAATTCCAGCCTCACGTCGAAGTTGTTCGGTGATGGCCCTTTGCTGTTGCAAATTAGAAACCATCATGTCCATAATAGCTGTATCTGATAGGCCTATGTTGATATTTTTATTTTAACACTTCACCAAAAATAAACACATACGCGAATAACGCGTAAACAACGAAATAATTAAAAATTTATAAACAATTTTCGTAACGATACACGAAAACCACGAAAACGCGACTTTCAATGTCGTCAAGTTTACTCCACTAGTGACATAAATTATCTTTCAGATTCATCCGTCATAATCAATTTACTTGATGTCATAAAACCCTGAATTTTTTTAATTTATCAAATTATTGATTCAAGGTACAAATGCTTAATTACTGCCTTTAAGGCATTAAAAATTAATGTTTCATCAACTTTTTAAACTTTATTTTGAATTTACGCCTAACTAGTTGAAAATTTCACGAAAAACAGGGAACTATATCATAATGCGGAGTATTGACAACAGTACCATCTCGTGTTATTTTTAATGACTAAATAGGAGCGGTACTTTATAAATTAACAAAATGAATCATTTATTTTCTTATAAAACAAATAAAATAATTAACTGCATTGTATCTTTTCATGTAAAAAAATTTGAATTATCTCATTACTATTTTTTTTTTAAATAATTATCAATTATTCAAGTAAATAATTAACCCATTAGTGACCACAATATTACACGTAATACCGTGGGAAAGTCAACTTTACGGGCTGTTTTTCTTAATTGGGGGTATTTAAATATATAAAATTACAATTGAAATACGCTCTTCGAACCTTTCTCTCTCCGACTGTGAAAAAAATACCGTTAAAAAGCTTTCAGTTGAACTGTTATAAGATTTAAAAAAGGGTCTGCAATGCGTAACGGAGATTGCCACAAATTTTTGCAATGATTTTTAAAATTAAAATATATTAATTTAAAAAACCTTGTCTGAGTGTTAGTAAAATATGGGTTTAAAGTATTAAAAATGAAATATAAATGTAAAATAATTAAACGAAGAAGGAATGAAATGCGACGTACGATTTAGTAATTTAATAATATATGAATTCTTTTAGAAATTTTGACAAATTAAATGGGATATACGAAAATCATTGGAATATTTCGAAAACATTTTGTGTGCAGATTTTCCTGAACATAATAAAAATTAAATATTCTCAATAAAAATAACATGATATTGGGGTAACAGATACATTTCCTTTAAATAACGTAACCACTTTTATTTTCGTAGTGTCAGTTTTAAAAAGTCCAGAATAATAAATTAGTTTAAAAAAAGGATAATTATAACCTTTCTATTTCGTTTTTTTTAATGTTAACAATATTTACTTCTGATCAATTCATTTCATATTTCCCACCAAAGTTTTTATATACACCACGACCCAGAATTTATATAATACAGGCTGCCTTTACTATTATCCTGCGAATGATACAAGGATCATCTTTGCGAATTTATTTTATAATACCATTCTAGATCTTTGCATGAAAATTCATGAAAATCTGACCAGTAGAAACAGGAGTGGAATCTAATGAGTTAAAACAAAATTGGGAGGTTCATTTCAGTGCTACCACACGTTCAAAAATAACACCAAATCAACATCAAATTTCATTTCAAAATCAAAACGTGCTTGTGAACTTGTGATTTACTTTCTGATAAATTAATTAAAATAAATTCGAAAAAATGGCTTTACACGTACCAAAAGCTCCGGGCATGGCCCAAATGTTAAAAGAAGGGGCACGGGTAAGTAATATAAATTTTCTTTATTTTCGCACGTTCTATATTAGATACATAGAATATTCGAATTATTCTGTCATTCATGCATCACATGCGGCTTATTTGAAAATTTTCTAAAGTTGTTCTAATTTATTTTGATAGCATTTTGCCGGATTAGAAGAAGCCGTGTACCGTAATATTCATGCATGTAAACAATTTGCACAAACCGTAAAGTCGGCTTACGGACCAAATGGTATGAATAAGATGATTATAAATCACATCGAGAAGATGTTCGTGACAAGTGATGCCGCCACGGTGATGCGTGAACTTGAAATCGAACACCCAGCGGCCAAATTGATGATCATCGCCAGCGAAATGCAAGACGCCGAAGCCGGTGACGGAACGAACTTCGTAGTTATTCTGGCCGGTGCTCTATTAGAAGCCGCCGAAGAACTGTTGCGATTAGGCGTAACCCCCGGCGAAGTTGCCGAAGGTTACGAAAAAGCGTTAGAAAAAGTCCTGGAAATTCTTCCAAAGCTGGTGGTGAAAGAAGTTAAAGATTGTCGCGATTTGAACGCGGTGAAAGAAGGTATTCGGGCGTCGGTGATGTCCAAACAGTATGGTCACGAGGATTTCCTGGCCGAATTAATCGGGAAAGCGTGTATTTCGATTCTGCCCGAACAAACCACGTTCAATGTCGACAATATTCGGGTCTGTAAGGTCCTTGGATCCGGTTTATTGAATTCGCAGGTGGTAAACGGAATGGTTTTCAAGCGCCAAGTGGAGGGAGACATTACTTCGGCCACAAAAGCCAAAATCGCGTTGTACAGTTGTCCGGTGGACATTATGCAAACGGAAACGAAAGGAACTGTACTCATCACCACAGCCAATGAACTCATGAATTTCAGTCGGGGCGAAGAAAACCTGCTGGAACAACAAATCAAAGCTATCGCTGACACGGGCGCCAAAGTTGTCGTCGCCGGGGGTAAATTTGGCGACATGGCACTGCACTACCTCAACAAATACGGTCTGATGGCCGTACGACTCAATTCGAAATTCGATTTGCGTCGTTTGAGTCGAGCGGTGAACGGGACCGTGTTACCGCGCATGACCGCACCCACGCCCCAGGAGCTGGGGTACTGTGACGAAGTGGCAATCGACGAATTGGGCGACACTGTGGTGGTGGCGTTTCGGCAGCACGGAAAGGATTCGAGAATTTCGACGATTGTCGTGCGTGGGGCAACGGACAACTATATGGACGATATTGAACGAGCCATTGACGATGGGGTGAACACGTTTAAGGGGTTGACGCGTAATGGGAAGTTGGTAGCGGGGGCGGGGGCTGTAGAAATTGAATTGGCCAATCAGTTGATGCAGTACGCGGATACGTTACCCGGACTGGAACAGTATGCGGTTAGGAAATTTGCAACGGCGTTGGAGAGTTTCCCGAAAGCGCTGGCGGAGAATTCCGGATTGAATGCCACTGAAGTTTTAGCGAATTTGTATGAAGCACATCAGGTAAGGATGGATAAAATTTATTTTGTTTTAACTGCTTTAGTGAAGCACTTGAAATTTTTTTTTTTTTTTTTTGTTCAGACTACCCTGCTTTTTATGGTAGGTTAGGAACCAGAAATATTTCTAAAAAATATTTATTTAATCTCTGATATTCCCTACACCAGTGTTTCTCAACTGTTGGACCACAAAAAGATGTATGAATTACAACGAATTTAAAAAAAATAAAAATAAAACAAAATTACTTTGGCTACAACAATTCTATTTAAAATTAAAGAAATGTTTTTAAACATTTCTGTAATACTTAAAAAAGTGTCAGTATTTATCTGAATTTTATGGTAGACCATGTGGTCGGAAAACGACATTTCATATTACACGACCTAATGTTATTCCAACTAATGGTGGAAATGATTCCAAGCTACAAAAATTCTACTTAAAATTAAAGAATTGCTTTTAAACAATTGGCAAATGCTTAAAAAAGTGTCGATATTATTCTGAATCACATGGTAGACCAAGTGGTCGGAAAGCGACATTTCATATTACACAACCTAATATTATTCCAGTTAATGGCGCAAATGATTCCAAGCTACAGGAAATCTATTTAAAATTAAAGAATTGCTTTTAAATATTTCCGTAATGTTTAAGAAAGTGTCGATATGTATTTATATGAATTACATGGTCAGCCAAGTGGTCGGAAAAAGATCCCAGATTTTACTGGACCATGACTGAAAAAAAAGTTGAGAAGCACTGCCCTACACCCCCTAGTTTTTACAGATATAACAATTTTTTTTACCAAGGAAGGTAGTTTCCTCATAATTGTAACATTCTTGTTACAAATCGATGAAATGTCCTTAACTATCAGAATTGATCCGACGAATAGTAAGTTTGCGCATGCGTCGATTTCAATGAATTTCATTGAAGACGATCTAGAGACCAATATAGATGCGTCTTAAAAATTTCATCAAAATCGATTAAATAATTCCAGACGATTTACGCACTGACAGACACGGATCTAAAATTATCCATAAAGTTCTAAAATGTAAAACTTGAGTAGAAATTTTATTTTTGTTGGGACAAAATTTTTTACTTACCCCCTAAAAGTGATTACAGTGCTTCTGGTACCTCAATAAACACCAAAACAAAATAAAATAAAACTAATGAACACTTTCATTTGATAAAAAAATATTAACTGTCACAATGGACGAGCTAACTCGTCTTAATTAATCATCAATGACGTTAAATCACACAATTTGTTATTACTTAACTTTCATGTTTAGAGTGGAGACAAAACGGCTGGCGTGGATATCGAAAGTACGGACAGTAAACCATGCAACGCGGTCGAGAAGGGAATTTTAGATTTGTACACGTGCAAAATGTGGGGTCTGAAATATGCCGTTGGCGCCGCCTGTACAATTCTACGTGTAGATCAAATTATTATGGCGAAGAAAGCGGGTGGACCGAAACCGAAAAGTGGCCACGGCAGCGATGATGAATCTTAAATTTAATTAATATTTAATTTATTCATATTTTTATTCATTAATTTTTATAATTTACTAAATTTTTTTCCATAACGAAGATATTATTATTGCATTTCACAAAACACTAAACACATCAGAACGTAATATTTTGTAACAAGCTTCACAAATAAAGATGCGTTAAGACATTATTTTTTAAGTTTTGTTTTTGGACATCCTTTCACAACAAAACCTAACCTAACTTGTTAACCAAACAAGTTAACCTAACCTAATTTGTTGACCCAATAAGTGTGAGGTGTCATTTGAAAGAACTACCTTTAAAATTTCTAAATTTTGTTTTTTTTAATAATTATAACTAAAAACAACTTCCTGCAAAAGAAATTAAACAAATCGAAAGAAGATCTAAATGTCAAAATTAAACAAAAAAATCAACGATCCAGTATCAATCTAACATGTTTCGGTCAAAGGACTGACCATCTTCAGGGATTTTGGCAAAAACAGTATGTTGTGGAAGATCTAAGATTGTCAAAATCTCTGAAGATGGTCAATCCTTTGACCGAAACATGCTAGATTGACATTGGATCGCTGATTTTTTTGTTTAATTTTGACATCTAGACCTTTGATCTTTCATCATCTGGTGACGAATAGAAAAACTAGTAAAAATAGAACAAATATTAAAGCACGCCCCCGCGTATTTGGAAAATATACCCGTATTCAGAGCTCAACGTATCTGAACTCGGGTATATATTCAATGTTTAATAAGCATAGTTCGATACTTGAAAATATACCCATTAAAAGCGCTTTCAAACTCAATATTTAATAAGAATAGTATGAAAAACATACCCACTTTCAATTTATTGGTAAACAAATGGTTCAGTCAAGTAGTTAAGGAAAAACAGCACTGTGACGCCGCAAAAAATTGATAATTATATCGAATTTTTTTTGCAAATGTGAGTGAATACCTATATGAGGGTCGAATTAAAAAGACTTTAATGAGTATCTATTTGTTCATATAAAATTGTATAGAATAATATTAAATATTTGCAAACTTAATAATGTAAATGCACCTAAAAAAATTGCAAATTATACCAACGACATTGCAATGATGCAATTAAAAGAAAAAAAAAATTATTAAAGTACATAATTGTAGCTATCGTTATGTATAGGTTTTTTTTTACATTTTTTTCATAAAATAGCAACGGATTCAAAAATTTTTCGTTTTGTTTTGTTTTCGTTGAATTTTGTCCTAAAATTTTCACAGTATATTCTCGATATGTTGTACTTTCGAATTAAACAAAAAAAAAATTTTCGATTTTTTCAATCCAAGTTACCAGACTACTACCCTAATTGCACCAAATATTTTTCAGCGGATTCGAATTCAAATAATATTATCCATATTCATACGCTTTTGTAAAAAACTCTTCTAAATCTGTTTTATTAGTCATTATTTAATTTTAAACAAATTTTGCACGTTTAACTCACACGCTAACAATTAAGAATTAAGATAAGAAGAAGCTAAAGATTATTTTAAAAAATTGTAACGGTTTTTTTTATTTGCAACAAAGTAAGTCTTGTTTTAAATCATATTATGTGCATATTTTTTTTTTTTTATGAAGGTCGAGTATAAATTACAGTTAAAATAAGTTTAAAAATATACCTTATTAGTAACTGTATAAGATTACACTAATTTATTGTCGGGTATATATTCAAATTCTCATAGTAGTATTCTTGTACTTGAAAATATACCCGATTTTGGCTCTCAAATGAGGTATATTTTAAAGAATCATTTTGTTAGTTTCTGTTTTGTAAATTATACCCGATCCTAGATCGGTCAGTGACATCACAAGCTCTGACTTCGGGTATATTTTCAAAATACGCCACGCCCCCACTTGATTGTACGAGTAATTTGTAAATTAAATTTGAGTTGGCTATATTAAGGGGGTACTCTAGTCTAGCGGCTCGATTTTGAAGTGATTTTTAAGGCGTAATAAAAAAAAAAAAACAGCTAACATTTCTAGTATCCATTTTTTTAACAGTTTTTTAAAATTGATATTTGAAAAGTATAAAAATTGGCCGGCAAAGTGGGGACTCAGAAAAAAGGTGTCTCCTGGTTGACGTGATTCCAACCCCCCTAGTGATCTGAAACATAAAATTTTAGTTAATTCTTAATTAACAAGGATGTAGCAAAATAATTGGACGTAGCCAATTTGAAAAAATAATTTTTTTCACAAAATGGCGTCCATCTAAAAATAAAAATCATTTTTTCGCATTAGAACTTAAGATATCATGTCAATCGTATTGAAAAAAGTAGTTTCGAGTAATTTATATTAAAAATTTGAATTTAACACTGAAAAGATACACAGTACAAGGAAAAAATAACCATAACTCCAAAAATAATTCGAATTTCCGTAAATCCTTTTAGAGGTTTATTCTTAATGGTCTGAACCTTGAAAATATAAAAAAAAATCAATATTTTCGAATTTCTAGACTAGAATATCCACTTAAATAAAACAAATATACAAGTAAGCATTTCCAAATACTCTTTATTACAAGAATATAATAATATAAACCCATTAATAAAAAAAATAAATAATATTATTCATTTAACTTGAACTTCGGCTAACGTTTGCGCAACAATTTTCCCTTTCCCAGGAACAAACAGTGGCGCATCTTTATAACACGCCTCTAAACATTTATTCGTTTTCAAATCGGGCGCACACGTCTCCCAAATTTTCTTTTTCGGATTCAACTGTGCATCGGGATTACGTTCGTATCCGTCGCAGTGTACGAGATCACCCGGTTGAGCACCTGCTGGCGGTGATAGAACTTCCACCTTTTCGGGAGTGGAGGCGCACATCACCATAGCTTCAGAAGTGATACCACGCATCTAAAATTTAAAAAAATTCAATTATTACGACAGTTTTAGAGCAGTTACAAGGAAGTAGGGTAATTATGCATTAGTTGGGGCTCCACCTATTTATTTTTGGCTCTAAAAGAAAAATTAATGATCCGATTTTAATGATTTTTTTTTAAAATGTTCGTCGTAATGGCGGATTAGTTAAAAAAAATACTACAATTCGATATCAATACTGGAAATGCTGGAAAACTGTCGTTAAATTTGAAAAAATTCAATTTTTTAAAATTTTCTTTTTTTATTTTGCATGTATATGTATCAAAGTCGAAGTATATTATTAAAACTAACTAAACTAATGTAAAGTAAACTAACCTCACCACATAGTTTTTATATCAAAGACGAAGTATACTGTCAAAACTAACCAAACCTTAAATAACTTCACAACCTAGTTTCTATATCAAAGTCGAAGTATATTGTTAAAACTAACCTAACCTTAACTACCCTCATCACCTAGTTTTTATATCAAAGTCGAGGTATATTGTCAAAACAAACTAACCTAACCTTAACTAACCTCATCCCTAGTTTTTATATCAAAGTCGAAGTATATTGTCAAAACTAACTAAACTAACCTCACCACCTAGTTTTTATATCAAAGTCGAAGTTTTCTAGTTCCGCCCGACCTGAATTATCTTTTCTTGAACATCTTAAACATACTACAATTGTTAACCCAAAATTTTTTTTTAAATTGGGCTGGAGCTCCAATAATGCACAATTACCGAAAATAATTTTGATAAATGTACTTTAGCGGGTTTCAAATTGCACATTACAACCACCATACGCCCCTCCAATTCTTCACGCGGGACAAATTTGACTAAACCGGATACAACGGTACGTAAATTCGGTTCACCACAATCAATTTTCGACACGTATAAACTGTCAGCGTCCGGATGTTTTTGCACCTCTCGGATATGTCCCACTCGTAGGTCTAAACGGCCCACATCAACTGGCGGTTCAGGTGCCGTGAGTGGTTTTTCCTTTTTCGGTTTTTCAGTCTTTTCCACAATTTTTTCATTTTTCTTTTCGTTTTTATTCTTTTTCACACGTGTCTCGGCGGAGGTGGGCGGTTGGTCCGGTTTGGCTGACACGGTTTCAGCAACCGGTTTCCCGGTTTCCTCCGACAGGTCACAGGCGTTGTGTTTTTTTCTGTTCGGAACGGGTATTTGTTTGACGCCACGAGATATTTCGAGTTGAATCAGTCGACGTTTTGTGTTCTCTATTTCGTCACGTAAACGCTTGTTTTCCGCCTCCAATTCGCGCACGGTACGCGCGATAAGGTGACGTTTTATTGTGGCTATCTAAAAAAATTTTCAAATTTATTTTTCGTTAAAAAATTCGAAAAAAAATTTTGTACTGCCTCATGGATTGGAACTTTAATTTTCATCAAAAATTGAATTAAAAATACAATACCTCACTCTTCATGTTTTTTATCGTATGCTGCGTAGTGTTGGCATTATTTTTTATCCGGTTTAAAACTGCATTTGAAGACATTTTGCAGAATATTTTTAGGCTATTCAGCATAACCTAACCATAAAACCCTGTAAACCACGTTTTCTTTGAATTACATACTTGACTAGATGCAAGTATAATAACCTTGAAATAGGTCAATCGAAAATTTAATGGCAACGCGTTATAAATTGCAATTATCAACGCGTAATCAATTAAAATATGAATTATTTTGCATTTAGACTAATTTTAGATAGTATTCAGGGCCAATATTTTTTGTATTATTATATATTTTTGAACAAAATGCATCGTGTTTTATATTACAGTACAAGTGCTCAATAATTCCGTTACGTTAACTCTAATTATGGCACGAGTACGATATCCGAGTCGACAAAATTTGACAAGCGGATCTGATAGATTTTGGCATTCTAAGCAAATAATAAAGAGTAAAAAATTTTGAAATTCGCCTTAGTTTTTGAGATATCGATTGTTAAACTTGTATTTAAGGTTACCCTTTGCCCGAAAGTTAGGCTAGTTATGACAATAAATTTCGGTTTTTGATATAAAAACTAAGTGGTGAGGTTAGTTAAGGTTACCCTTTGCCCGAAGGTTAGGCCAATTTTGACAATAAACTTCGATTTTTTATATAAATATATTTCACCAAAATATTACACCATACACAAATACAATATATCCGAATTTCATGACAACTTAAATACAAGTTTAACGATCGATATCTCGAAAACTAAGACGAATTTCAAAATTTTTTACTCTTTATTTTTTGCTTAGAATGCCAAAATCTATCAGATCCGCTTGTCAAATTTTGTCGCCTCGGATATCGTACCCGTGTCTAATAATAAACGAAAAAATATGATTATTTAATAATGCACTGTTTCATAGAGTCTCATTACTTTTTATAGAATTTGTCATAGCTTTTCATAAATTTTTTTTCCGCCAGTGATACCACGTTTAATAATGTCATTTTCAAACAATATTTTTCTATTTAATTGCTAGCATCTTCCAAGATTTTACTCGTCATACTTGACAAATCAACATATTGAGAGTTTCTATTGTACTTAGCATTTCATATTTTTTATACATTGAATTCAAAAAACCCTTATTTTAATATTTATTTCAGTAAAACATGAGTAAAACTCTTAACTATTTAAAATTTTCACAACAATTTTCACTGAAAACTTTGATATTTTAAATGGTTCGGAATCCACTTTTTAACTACCACTAGTAAATTAGCTGTCATTGTTTGGAACATGTTTGTGAAACTTTTTTCTGTTATTTCTAGGTTATGAATGACGTTTGTTTACTTCAATGAATTTAAACGATTTAAGATAATTTTAGTAAAATTTTTGTAATTATTTAAATAATAATTAAAAACAATGGCTGACGTTCAGAGACATTCAGTGCACACGTTAGTTTTTCGTTCTCTAAAACGATCTCACGATATGTTTTTATCGAACCAAGGCCTTTTACCGCCAGTTGATGAAAAAGCGTAAGTATTTTTAAAAATTATAAAAATACACAATTTAATAATTCTCTCTTATTTCGTAGGGAAAATTTGAAAATAGCCGTTAAAGCGCGCGACCTTTACGGCTTAGTGTTTGAAGATGTGAAAAAGGAGCAAGCGATGAAAGCGTTACAGGAAATGGAAGCCGGCGAAAATCCACCGCCGCCAGGCACCGTGATCCCCGCCGTTATGGATAAACCACACAACGCAAACGTAACAAATCCAAATAGTGCCCTGGTGCTGCACACCGAACAAAATTCCATCCCCAACGCCACGTCTTTCACCACATCAAACACCGCCACCAGTGCCATCAGCAACCCCACACAATCGCTACAGCTCCCCCGCAAGGCCCCGTCAATGCCCAAACCGAAATGGCATGCGCCGTGGAAACTGAAACGTGTCATTGCCGGTCACCTGGGCTGGGTGCGATGCGTAGCCGTCGAACCGGGCAACGAATGGTTTGCAACTGGCGCAGCCGATAGAGTTATCAAAATATGGGATTTGGCCAGTGGTCAGTTAAAAGTGTCCCTGACCGGACACGTGAGTTCGGTACGTGGTTTAGCCGTCAGTGATCGTCATCCGTACCTGTTTAGTTGCGGTGAAGATCGCCAGGTGAAATGTTGGGATTTGGAGTATAATAAAGTGATTCGACACTATCATGGCCATTTATCCGCGGTGTATTCGATGTCGTTACATCCGAAATTGGACATTTTGTTGACCGCTGGACGTGATTCGACCGCGCGCGTTTGGGATATGCGCACCAAGGCTAACGTACACACGTTGGTCGGACATACGAATACGGTTGCGTCAGTGATCACGCAAGCCAGTGAACCGCAAGTTATCACCGGATCGCACGATTCCACAATACGATTGTGGGATTTGGCGGCCGGAAAGTCGATTTGCACGTTGACCAATCACAAGAAGAGTGTTCGCAGTCTGATTTTCCATCCAACTTTGTAAGTATAGGATAATTTATGCTTATTTTAGCAAATTTCCAGAATTTCCAGCCACTGTCATGACGCGACTTGAGCCCGCAACTATGGCAGAAATTTCTTTTGAGGTTTCTAGAAATCGAAAATAATATTCACTAAAATTTATATATATATATATATATATATATATATATATATATATATATATATATATATATATATATATATATATATATATATATATATATATATATATATATATATGTATCCGCACGATAACTCTCGAACAAAATGTTTTACTTTTACGAAATTCGGTAAAAATATTGGAAGCGCCAAACCGTTGGACAAGTTCGTTAACCAGACACGTCCGATGCCCGGAACATGTTTTTTTTTGGCAATTTTCGTGGAAAAATTAGCTTTTTGCCAAAATTTCGCCTTATTCAAAAATTTTTGCCACATTTTTTTACACTATAGAAACGAGGATAAAAATTCATACAAAAAAGGTTTTTAAACTATTATTCTGTGTCAACTAGTTTCCGAGAAAAACTAATTTTTGTAAACGAAAATTCGCTGTGTTATGCAGGATGCTGCGACAGGGGTTTTTTCTTTTGGCCATTATTTGGAATAATGTTAAGTCGTGTAATATGAAATGTCGTTTCCCGACCATGCAATTCAAAAAAATATCGAGACTTTTTTAAGTATTGGAAAAATGTCTAAAAGCAATTTTTTTTTAACTCTGAATAGATTTCTTGTAGTCTGGAATCATTACTGTTATTAATTGGATAACATTAGATCGTGTAATATGAAGTATCGTTTTCTGACCACTTAGCTGACCAAGTAATGCAGATAAATATCAATACTTTTTTGAGTATTAAAAAAAATTTTCATAAAAAATCATAAAAAAAGATAATTAAAAAAAGGATGGCTAATCCCTTTCTTAATATACCTTTTTAGATACAATGTATCCGATCAACCTTTTTGACGCAAAAATACATAAATAATTAAATATTAAAATCGTTTGGAAAGTGAACTTAGTTAACAAAAATATATAAAGTACTTGCAAAATTTATAATTGTTTCGTTCCCAGATTTTTGGCGCCTCTCGACTGATGGGGTATTTGACTAATTTTGAACTTTTGAAAACTACTTTTTTTGAATAAATTAATTTAATATTTGCTCTCAAAATTTGCGCAGTAACTAGAAAAAGAAATTGTTGATTTTTTTTGGATTAATTAAATTTGGTTTAATTTCCATAGTTATGTTTGATAACAGATATTTAAAGTAGCGATCCTAGTGGCGATAGTGTTGAACTATAAGAGAACGTGACGTCACAGCTGGTGTCTAACCACGTGATTGATAGTAATAATAATAAAATACAATAAATTGTAAATTTGTTCCAGAAACATGTTTGCGTCCGCCTCCCCCGACAATATAAAACAGTGGAAATGTCCCGAAGGCAAATTTATCCAAAATCTGTCCGGGCACAATGCTATTGTCAACTGTTTAGCGGTAAATGCAGATGGCGTACTTGTATCGGGCGGGGATAACGGCACGCTACACCTTTGGGATTGGCGAACCGGCTACAATTTCCAACGATTACAGGCTCCCGTTCAACCGGGTTCCATGACAAATGAAGCGGGCATTTTCGCGATGACATTCGATCAATCGGGAACACGACTCATTACCGCTGAAGCGGATAAAACGATTAAGATTTATAAGGAGGATGAAACTGCAACGGAAGAGACACATCCGGTTAATTGGCGACCGGAAATTCTTAAACGGAGAAAATTTTAAATTGTATAAATTTTTTAAAAAGATACAATATTTTTTTTTTTTAAATTTCTAAGTTTTATTTATAATTTGCGAATGTATATAAAAAAAAGAAACAATAAAATATGTATAAAAAAAATAGAGGCGATCTTTTAATAGCAAACACAAGTCTTTTCTCTTATATCTCATCTTCTAAATCGTACTCAAGCTCTGGATAATCGCCACATTTCACGCACTGCGGTTTCACAAATCCACCGTACTTTGGAGGGCATGTAAAATATCGAACACCATCAACCCTAGAAATAGATCTTTTTTATAAAAATGCGGTCATTGAAATGGAACGAAGTAGCCTAGCACTGACAGTACTGACACCTATTTATAACTCTTTGGCTTAAAGCTAGTGTTTCACCTAACATCTAGATTTTATAAAATTATAATTTTATGTTAAAATTATAATTTTATTGTAAAATTATATTCTAGGAGGTATTTCATTTAAAATCTAGATTTTATAAGCCTACTATAACCGATTGAAAAAACAACTAAATTTTTAGTCGAATTCATTCACAGAGTAACCTAGTAACTTTTTCAAAAAAAGGTTTTCTTTTGAATTTAATTATCAACTTTTAATATTTTTCCTTTAAGAAAAAGAAAGATATGGAATATCATAATGTGTTGATCACATAAAAGTGAAAAATTATACAAATAAATAAATTTTTTAGTTTTCATTTTTTGAAGTCTTATAAATAACAGAAAAATTATTAAATTAGTCGTCTTTAATCATTCAAAAAAAAAAAAAAAAAAGAATCA
The DNA here is from genome assembly GCA_035578155.1 of Brachynemurus nebulosus. Taxonomy (NCBI): domain Eukaryota; kingdom Metazoa; phylum Arthropoda; class Insecta; order Neuroptera; family Myrmeleontidae; genus Brachynemurus; species Brachynemurus nebulosus. The sequence continues at coordinate 7,739,409 of JAPWDM010000009.1, read as the reverse complement.
TTTTAGTCATTTAGTCGGGGACAAAATAGTCGATTAAAAAATGATTAAATGTAAACAAAATTAGTCGACTAAACCGATTGATCGATTAATCATCCGACATCACTAATAGATATACATTTGCTACACCTGTCACTTGAATTTTTTTAGTTTTCGCCATTTTGAATTTTGTGGGAGTTAATTTCAATTGAAAAAGTAGAAAAATTTATACTACTAAAATTATAATTTTATAACATCTAGATTTTAAGTATGTTAGACCTACGATTACACTAAAATTTAAGCCACGTCTCTGTAAAATTATATTTTTAAAAAATTTTGATGTTATGTGAAACACTAGCTTTAGAAAATTATTATTTATCTAAATATTTTTTTACTTTAAAACGTCACCAATAGATGTCAGTGCTCGGCTACAGTTAAACTACTTCGTTCGGTGACTTACATTCCATCATTTTTGCCAAGCGGCTCGTCATATTGAACACCAATCCAATAACCATGTTGCCCCTTCATCTTACCCACCCATTTAACCTCACCACGACGTTCTGGATCTGAACTTGTTTTGATCAAACACCTCGATCCAACTTTAATATTTTCCAGCAATTTTTCCTCCTCCGCTAACTCCTTTGCCATCTGTTCTTTTCGTTTTCGCATCTCCTCTTCATTATATTTGCCTAATTTATTTTTCATTAAGAACGCCTTCAATGAATCCGGTTTTTTCGCGTACTGTTCCGGTGTTAATTCGAATTTTTCCACTTTGGTGTTTTCGAATTCATCGTATAAATTAAAATTGTCCACCACGTGTATTCGCATTCCATCGTCGACGGGATACGATCCTAGAAGTGCGTCGTCGTTATTTAATTCGCAAATAAATTTATCGTCTTTCGAATATAGCTCTAGTTTCATTGTGCCCATATTTGCACCGGTGATTAATTCCAGTTTACCCTATAAATATAAAATATTTTCGTGTTTAGAAAAAAAATTCGATCCCTTTTTCGCCAAAGTAATGCGACATTGTCAAATACCGTGCATCCAATACGCAATTGGCTGTTTTGGAGAATGCATAATGACTTCGAAAGAAATATCTTTCCTTCGGAGTCATAATTAACCTATTTCTAAAATATATTTTACCTTTAAATTGTATATGGTTAAGTCTTTTGGGAATCTTTTTTCACATCCTATGGCTGTTTGTTTTGCGGAATTCGTAACCGTAACCGTTACAATATCTGGCGTTATTACTTTTAATTCTTCTGACATTTTGTTGGACGTAATTTTTTGAAAAACTTTGTCTTAATTCGATTTTTCAACTGTCAATTTGACAGTTTTCATGCAATTGTTTCTAAAAATTGTTTTAATATAAAACAATAGGCGCAATAGGCAAAGTATGGGTAACAAGTACGTATTTATGAGTCAGTTTTTAATAATATGTATTTGTGAAAACTGGTGGAGAGCGTGGAAATTATGATTTCATTATTTATCGCATTGCGCAATAATAAAAATATATGACAACAATCAATTTAAAATAACCCACACACACCTTAAAAATAGGGTGCCTCCAGGTGACGCAACTGTTTTTTTAGTCCCAGTCCGTGATGCAGTTAGATAATTAGGCTGTTTAAATTAAATGCTAATCAAAAAATATTCAAATGAATTTAACAAATTTCGGCAGTTTTGTACTTTATGGCAGTGTTTCTCAATCGCTTAATCTTGTAGTAGAGATGGGCGATAGTAACTGATGTTTCGACTATCGATATTTTATTGAATGTTTCGGCTTTAAAAAAAATTGACCAAAAACATCGATGGTCAGTGGAATTTATTGAACCATCGACATCGTCAATCGTCAATTATTTTAATTATTTAAATAAAGAATAAATTGAAAATTTTGAATTATTGCTATTGTATGTCTATTTTAACCTCGCCACTACCGAAGTACAATATATTGTACATCAAATTTAGGTTATGTTAACATGATTTTTTAATTGAGAAATAATTAAAAACTTTATTATTTAAAATTACGCTTCTTTAAAGACGTAAGATTCAAAATTTTAATTAAAATAAACGCTTGTTTAAATCTTTGTTCAGTATGCTGGGCAAAAGTATACTCATTGACGTAAAAAAGTTTTAAAAAATCAGTAACGAAGTAGTTAAATATTCAACATGGATGTCAACAATCGATGTTTCGATATTTTTATAAGAACATCGTTGGTTCGATGGCGAAAAATTAAGAAAATCGATAGTGCGATGTCGATGTTTTTTACCGACATCGCCCATACCTAGGCCTTATTGCATATTTTCTAAAACAAAAAGGAAAATCGTGGTAGTCGCAGACTGACGTAGTCACAAAAGAAGAAATTTACGTATTATCCGATAATGTTGCTAAAATAAAAACGACAATAGCTTTACTTTTTAAGATTTTGCAATACACCCTTTGAGAAACACTGCTTTATAATATTCTATATTTGCTAAAAATAAATAAAACGCTTCATATGCCTATTTTTTTAAATTTCTTGTATCAGTTGGTTCATGTAACCACAGAATATGTAACTAAACACATAAGTAAGTCCGGTTCTGGCTTTCCAGTAAAGCAGACGTTTTAAACTCGATCATATAAATTGTTTTCCGTCAAATTGTTTAAAGTTTGCCGTTTGGTTAGAATCGTTCTTTTCATGTGTTTTATAAATTTTGTTAAGGTTAACTTTTTGAATTTCCACAAAAATGACTAATGACCAAAACGATCAAAAGAATAAAAAAAAATCAAAAAAGAAAAAAGTAAAAATTTTTAAAAAGAAACCAAAGAGTAAAGATCAAGAAGATTCATATATCACAAAATTACAATCACAATATGAAACCGTAAGTTTTCGAAAATTTCCCTGAACTATTTGAAAAGTGTTAAATTTATTTAATTTTTAGATTGATCCTAGTCAAATTCGATTTTTCAAAGATTTTCCACTGTCCTCAAAAACACTGAAAGGTCTTCTCGAGAGTGGCTATTCGAGACCGACCGAAATACAACGTGAAAGTATTGGATTAAGTTTACGAGGCCACGATATACTTGGCGCTGCGAAAACTGGCAGTGGAAAAACTTTAGCGTTTTTAATACCCATCCTAGAAAAATTGTTTTGTTTGAAATGGACGCGATTGGATGGGGTCGGAGCGTTAATAATCACTCCCACGCGCGAATTGGCATATCAAATATTCGAAACACTTCGAAAAATCGGTGGCCATCATGATTTTTCGGCCGGATTAATCATCGGCGGTAAAGATTTACATTTCGAACGGAAACGTATGGATCAGTGTAACATCGTGATCGCCACGCCGGGTCGATTATTGCAACATATGGACGAGAATCCATTGTTTGATTGTGTCACGATGAAGATTCTGGTTCTGGACGAAGCGGATCGATGTTTGGATATGGGTTTCGAGAAAACTATGAACGCGATCATCGAAAATTTACCGCCCGAACGTCAAACATTGTTATTCTCCGCTACACAAACGAAATCGGTGCGAGATTTGGCGCGATTGAGTTTGCGGGACCCAATGTATGTGTCGGTACACGAGCATGCCAAATATAGCACGCCGCCAGGTCTTCAACAGAGTTACCTGGTGTGCGAACTTCACGAAAAAATGTCTGTACTTTGGTCGTTCATTCGAAATCATCTGAAACAGAAGTGTCTGATTTTTTTGTCGAGTTGTAAACAGGTAATGTATAAATATAATTTTTTACTTCGCAAAAATACCACTTTTATTGCTTCCGAGACTACTTAAGTAGCGGAAGCATTGTGATCACTTTTGAAAATCCCACTTATTTCCCTCCAAAATAAAATTTTTTACGCACATTTTACGTTTTAGAGCTTCCTGAACAATTTTGGTTTGGTGTCTGTCCGTCTGTGTGTCGCCAGTTTGCACCAAGTGGCATAACTTCTGAACTATTCGATTGTTTTTAATGAAATTTTCATAAATTATGTAGTTTGGTTCCTAGATGGTCCCCTATGAATTTAATCGAAATCGGAGTAACGGTAGCTGCGCCGCTACCATGTCATTCCATTAATATACTAAATTGCACCAGGTGGCATAACTTCTGAATCATTAAATTGTTTTTTATGAAATTGTCAGAAATTATGCGGTCTGGTTCCTAGATGGCCCCCTATAAATTTCATTGTATTCGGAGTAATAGTATCCACGGCGCTACCATGAAATCCCATTAAATGTCAATATCTTATTTACTGCTAGTTCCAATTGGCGCAAATTTTTATGAATCGTTTTGTTTATTTATTTTTATTAATTTATATGCCTATATTAAATTATACAAAGATATATTGGTCATTAAATTACTAAGGTGCTTTTACGAGTACGAGGAAGCTGTGTGCCACACCCCATTGGCAGCGTATTTTGAAATTGACAATATTGTTTCGAACCATCAGTTCATTTTGTGACAGTATTGTCACAGTTTCGAAAAAAGTGGTATTTTGCGAAGTATTTACAAATATGGAATACCATAAAGTAACGCTCAAATCGATTAATATTAGGTGAAGTATACGTACGAAATTTTTTGTAAACTACGACCCGGAACTAGTTTACTGGCCCTCTACGGAAGCTTACATCAACTGAAACGAATGAAAATCTACGAAAGTTTCTGTCGAAAATCAAACGCTGTGCTGTTTGCTACCGATATCGCTGCCCGAGGTCTCGATTTTCCCGAAGTCCACTGGGTGGTGCAGGCCGATTGTCCAGAAGACGCCAACACGTACATACACCGAGCTGGACGAACGGCACGATATGAAAAGGGGGGCGAAAGTTTACTGATGTTGTTACCTAGTGAAGTGGCCATGATCAAACAGTTGGAGGATCGGAAAATTCCGATAACACAAATCAAGTAAGTATCGTAAAATGGAATAAATAGAGCACAAAAGTCGAATAATTTCTTAAATCACTATATTGAGCCGTACTGTGGGCTGGATTATAAATAATAATAATGTTTTTCCCCTTAAAGACCCACAAAAAATATAAAATATTCGCTAGACCGGTTTCGACTACTTTTGTAGCCATCTTCAGTAGCATAAAATGTAATAAATATAACAACCATAAAAAATATAATAAATATAAAAATCAGAAATATAATAAATATGAAAACCAAAAAAATAATAATAATATAATAAAATGAAATAAAGGATTAGGAAAAATATTTTCCTTCGTTAAAAATATATAACTAAATATAAAAATAAAATAGAAGTATTTTATTATATTTCTGATTTTTTATACAGTAGAAGCCCCGTAAACTTACGCTCCATAAACTTGCTGTCTCTCTAACCTTGACTGAATAATTTCTCTACTCTTGACAATATTTTCTCCCACCATGATTCTTCCGTAACCAATTAAATTCGTAATTAATGACGCGTATAGTCTATATTTGGTATCCTTCTCTACCTATCTCTTTTTTTAGATTTAAATTGCGTATGTTGCGCATTCAGTGCGCATAGGGGTAGTAAATAGTGGGAATGTCAAGACTAAAGAATGGTCCTGGACATGCTTGTCAAGATTAGGGAGCTTTTACTGTATTTATATTTATGGTTTTTATATTTATTATATTTTATGCTACTGAAGATGGCTACAAAAGCAGCCGAAACCGGTCAAGCGAATATTTTATATTTTTGTGGGTCTTTAAGGGGAAAAACTTTATTATTATGAGTAATTTCTTGTTTTACAGAATCAATCCATCAAAACTGCAGAATCCTCAACGGAAAATCGAAGCATTCCTGGCGAAAAATTCGGAATTAAAAGAATCCGCACAACGGGCTTTCGTCGCATACGTAAAATCGGTATTTTTGATGAAAAACAAAGAAGTCTTTAATGTAAATGCACTAGATACAGACGCCTATGCCATGTCGCTTGGCCTAGCGATTCCACCGCGTATTCGATTCTTGCAACGACACAAAAAGCAAGAAGAACAAAATGCCACCACTAAGAAGCCTCAAGCATCAAGTGATTACGAATCGGATGAAGCATCTTCCTCGGAGGAGGAAGCAGAAACCCCAAAATCCAAAACAAACTTTAGCGTTCCAGACGCCTCCGACAGCGACGATGATATCATAAAAGTGAAACGGAAAGATCACGAATTGGAAGAAGAATTAAATAAACTTCCACCGGTGGAGACTCTCGAAATCGCCGCCAGCAAATCAAAAAAACCACTTACAAAAGCAGCCGTTGCCAAACGACTACTTAAGAAAAAAATTCAACCCAATACAAAAACAGTTTTCACCGAAGATGGCGAAATAGTCGTCGACGAAACTAAACAGAAACGATCCGAATTGGGCCGGGAATACGAACAAGAACAAGAGGGTGGTATAAACATCGAAAAAGCACGATTAGTCCTCCAGGAAGAGGACAAATTCGATAAACAACGATTCAAACAGAAAATCAAAGAGAAACATCGCGCCGAACGGAAAAAACTAAAGGAAGCCAGGAAAAAGGAAGATCAAGAGGAGAAAGATGAATTTGGAACGAGCGAAAGTGACGAAGAACCAGATTTATCTTGGTTACCTGATCCGGATAAAATTTACGGCGCAAAAAATGAAGATAGTGATACTTCTGACAATAATTCCGGTGAAGAAGGCCCTGATAACGGATCGGTGGAGGACGAGAGTAATCAGGAGACTGGTGACGAAAGTGAGGAAAGCGAAGAAGATGTACCGGTGGTGCATAAACCGACCAAACGGAAATTGGTAACAATGAAAGACATGAAGGGTCCGAAAAAGAAGAGGAAGGATCTTAAATCTGTTAGTGCAGATTTATCAGTTAATGAAGCCGAAGAATTGGCAATGCAGTTATTGAAAGGGGGATTGTAAAAAAAATTTGTAAATAAATTTTTTTATAAAAAAAAATTCGATATTTTATTAAATTTTTCTTTATTTGAATTTGAGTTAATTATTTACAAAACACCAACATAAAAATTTTCTTTTTTTAGCGCATTTCCTTAGAAAAATTCAATTATTTCAACTGGTGACTTGGTGAGACTTAAATCCGGGGCTGTGATGGAAATTTGTTTTGAAATTTGTAGAAATTCTTGCTTTTTTAGGTACTTTTCCCTTTTCCTACAAAAATTCGTTTTCGAGAAAAATTAAGAAATGTCTATGTTTGTCAAATGTTATTCTTATGGTAAAATGGCTACATTCTCTCTGATTACGATACTCATTTGCTTGTTTTTAAAACAGTATAACGGTGTTGGTTTCTTCATTCGTCACCAGATGGCAGAAATTGACACAAAAATGGTAGCAATTTGGAATTGTCGGTTTTTATTTGAACAGTAAATTATTATGCAAAAATTAGAATGACATTCAAAAAAATATGGCAGTTTGTATTTTGTAAATTAAACAACATAAATTTTGTGAATTGTCAAAATCGAATAAACAGATCTTGCCTACTAGCAGTAGTTATTTTTTTGACCACTAGTTCATGTATCCAAGTTTTACGATTCCCAATTGGAAAGCATCTGTCATTCGTTAGTTTCGCAAACTCCCACCAGGGAAATTTAATCATTGTCAAATATCTTTTGTGCAATATATTCAGACCAGAATGGGTTAAGATTATTCAACGGGAAAAGTAGTAGCATTCAATGAGTTAAGGACAGTAAGGTTAGGGTAAAAAATAAAAGAACTAGATTTTTTTAAGAAAATAATATCTAAAAATCGTAATATTTTATACAATATTCTAATTAATTACAATTGTATCTTACAAAAAAAAATACGTAATATCAAAACAAATCGGCAAAATACAAATTTAACAACAGTAACATATGTTGCTGTTGCGTAAAGGGGGCGTATTGTCATTCATCCCCAATATTTAACCAGTCACGTGGATTCTTTAAGACTTCCAACAATTTCCCCTCTTTCGAATCCGGTTTAGGAATGTGCATATACTCCCATTTCTGTAATAAATTTTACAAAATTAGTTTAAAATCTTAACTTCTTTAAATAATTAAGACGAGTTAACTCGTCCTGCAATATGGCGGCTCAAAATACTTTGATATGTATATATTCATAGGTACAGGTGCTGCAATCTGTGACATACGAAATACGGTATAATTGTAAGTAATGTTGAATTTTACCAACATAGGTTAGTATAATTTATATTTTGTAAATTCCTAGGGTTCACTTTTTTGATTTTGGGATCTGATTTTTTTTTTGTAACGTTATCTATTGTACTCGTCACTGGCAGTAAAAGGTCCGCCATTTTGAGACAAACATATTTTCTCTATGGTTAAAATAAAAGCGTTAAGTATTAATAGATTTGAACGTTACTTTATGGTATTCCATATTTATAAATAATAAACAAATATTTTACTTCGCAAAATACCACTTTTATTAGAGTATTTTGCGAATAAAAGTTGTATTTTGAGAAGTAAAATATTTGTTTATTATTTACAAAAGCATTAAGCCTGGAAAAAACTTACAGCAGTCAACGGCAACGACATAAGAATACTTTCATATCGTGCACCAGGTGTATGTAATCCGAATTTTGTACCACGATCGTAAATCAAATTGAATTCCACGTAACGGCCTCGTCGCAATAATTGCCAATCTCTCTCTTGGCGCCCGTACGAATCCAATTTGTGTTGTTGTACTAACGGTATATAGGAGGGAATAACCGCCTCAGCGCACGACTTTACAAATTCGAAGCAACTCTTCTGATCGGGCGTGTCTAGGTCGTCGAAGAAGATGCCACCGACACCGCGACATTCGCCACGATGTGGAATGAAAAAATAATTATCACACCATCGTTTAAATTTCGGATAATACGATTTGTCGTGTTTGTCGCAAGCGCCTTTCAACGTTTTGTGAAAATGTACGACGTCATCTTCGTTTAAGTAATACGGAGTTAAGTCAGTACCCCCACCAAACCACCAGTAAGTTTTATCACCGTCCTGAACCTCAAAATATCGATAATTAAAGTGTACAGTGGGTACCATTGGGTTGGTGGGGTGTATCACTGAGCTAACACCAGCGGCAAAGAATGGTAACGGCCCCGTGCCCAATTCTTTGCCGCGCGATTTCATCTGTTGAATCGCTGCCGGTGGTAACACGCCCTTCACCACCGAAATATTCACGCCCGCCTTCTCCAACACCGCCCCGTCTTGCATGATACACGTAATTCCACCACCACCCTCGGCACGCTCCCATCGATCAACTTTAAACTTGCGACCATTTTCCTCCTCGGCTTCCAACGCGCGACAAAAATCTGCTTGCACTTTCATAATGAAAAGTTCCATTTGCGTTTTCATATCGTCCGGGCGTTTTTTCAACTCGTCCAGTGACGTTATCGGCGCCGCCATAAATTTCGTGACGTCCGGGAACGTCTGCTGTCGCTTCATTAACGCCCGTTTGTTGGTTGTGAATGCGGCAACACTGACACCTAACGTGGCTGCGCCCCATATTCTAAAAAATAGATCGCGCCACAATTTGAAATGAACAACAATTAGTAGAATTTCGGGTTTTTTGAGGTTAATTATTAATTAAATCACTAGATGGGAGATAAGTTGATAACACAAATTACCAGGTTTTTTTTTTTAAATGAAATTAAATCGAAATTACCTGAGTTTTAAACTGAAATTTCGGTGATTTCGTGTGGCCGATACGGTGGATAATGTGTGAAAAGTTTTTATAAGTATTTTCGAAGTCATATTTAAATTTGGTTTTTGCACGTCATGCAGTGTGGTTATCCACACCTTACGACTGAAGGTCCGATCCAACCGGTACGATTGTTCGTAACACGCCCGCAACATTACACGTGACACAATGCGGTCAAATTGGGCATTCACACCAATGTGGGCACCTTATAAAGACTATTTTTATAAAAATACATTGGAATCGACAAGTGGACAAACGTGTCAAACATAAAAGGCTTTGAAATTGTGGGTATACAGGGCCATAAAATTATGTATACTTTAAGTAAATAACATACTTTCTTAAAATATAATATTCAAAAACATGCAGGTAAAGTAAAAGCCCCTATACCAGAACACGTTCAATACTCGAACAGTTTTTTCAGAAATAACTTCATTATAGCCCGTTCACATTATTCCAGTAGCATTCCGGTCCAGTGACCCAAACCAACGCTGGAATGTTACTGGAATAATGTAGACCGGCACTGGAATGCACTGGAATGTACCCATTCCAGTAAGCAATCCAGTCCAGTGATTGAATTGACAGTCTCTTTACTTTTCATTCCAGTTAGTCCATTCCAGTGCCACTGGAATAGTGTAGACGGCCAGCCCAGTGCTTGATTAAATGTTGAACAGTGAACAAGTATTATTGTGTTTTTTAATGTAAATGAATGACTGGAATGGACTATTGAATGACTGGAGTAATGTAAGCGATATAATCCAGTCCGGCAGTGGACTGGATTAGCTCACTGGATTTACTCGACTGGAATAATGTGGACAGGCTATTAATATATAAAATATCAAACTGTTCGAGTATCAGATGCGTTCGGGTATAGGGGCTTTTACGATTCGATAATCACAAGACGTGACAAAACAGATTGTACAATGAATAAATCTTTTTTCAAAAGTTTGACCAGTTGAAATTTTTTTTTGTTACGTAATTTATTACCTACCCACTTCACAGTTCGTAAGGTGCTCGCAGACAGACTACCCGTCAATTTGCCCGCAAAAACCAAACCATATTGGTCAAATACATGCATTAAATTGTTCGTGCGGTAGACCGCACGAGCAATTGGACGGGCGCCCGTCACGGTCTGTTCTCACACTAAAGTGTATTTTAACCTATACAATTTGGTATCAGTTATTGATAGCTCAGCTGTTCAGTTTCGGTAAAAAGTAAAATTCTCATTCGGAGAAAATTGATTGTGAATTAAAGTGAGATTATATTATACGTGTGTATAACTCCTTCTTTTCGCTGGCACATAGGGTATATTTGTTGATATTTTCGGTACATGTATTTTTCGCGGATCAGTTCAATACACATAACGCCATCTCTTTTTATCGTGTTGTGCAACAAGTTTATGAAAACACAAACATACGTCGTTAATTGGACACGAAATGTTAAATGTATTGATCGCATTTAACCGCATTGCTGTACACAATAGAGAATTTTCCCATAAAAATTTTTCATCGCTATCACAGGCAAAACGATTACGTAGCACTAGTGTTTTAGAGTAAACCAAAAAAACAAAAAACAAAAACTATTTAGATAAATATTGTATTTTAATAAATTTGTACGGTGTTGCATTTAAATATTAAATTAAATATTAAATCATTTTAATTTAATTGTTCACGCCTGCGTCAATAAATAAAATATATCTAGAATAGAAAATAGTACCATTCCGGTAGAATTTTGTTCCAAAGTAGCAGTTGTCAGTTCTTGACAAGTGACTATCGTGCGCGTATTCGATTTTTCAAATATGTACAATTACAAATAAAAGATGTACAATTACAATAAAAATTAAAGAAAAAAAAAAAAACTATTAAAATTAAAACATTGGATTGTAGCAATAACTAAAATTAAATTTTAAACAATTCAATTGAATCACAATTAAAAATATATGTTATCGATGAAATAATCGCAAGCAACAAGTATACTCGTTAATAAATAAATACAAAAAACAAAAAATTAATCCAATTGTTTGGAGGAACATGTTCTCAATTCAAATAAATCGTAAAACTGTGCAGTATTGCATTCTTGCAAAGTGAAAAGTGGGCGCGTAAGTTGAATCGCGGCTCGAGCGTTGCGTAATTTTATTATGAAAAACGCTTAACGACAACAACAACAATCAAAAATGAAACGCGTAGATAAAGACCGTAAAGACATGAAAAAATTCACATTTAAAGGTGTGTTGGACGGGTTCAGGTCCAGTGTACAACAGCCGACCAGACCCGACCAAGAGATCCACGAATCACTGAGACCTGAACATTTCGATGTGAAAAAGGTAAGTTTTTTTTTGACTTTTATTAGTCATTTGTGTTTAAATTCGGTTAATACACGTTCCACCTGGCGTATCGATTTGTCTTTTTTTCTTACGTATATGGTGTGTGTTTGTTCTGGTTATGTCTTACTCTGAGGCTGGTTGTTTCATTTTAACCAAAATTAATGAAATTTCACTTTTTATTTGGAACGAAATTTGGGGTATTTGATCGTTTTGAGACGATTTTCGAGTTATTTCTGGTTGATGTTTTAATCCATATGTTTATTTTTTTGATTTCAAAATCAATTAATTTTTATTTTATCAATATTTTGGAACAGAAATTGATTTTTGGAAATACAAATATGTAGTTAATTGATAATTTTTTGATAGTAGTTATTGAAAAAAGGTCAAATTTGTGTCAACACACTTCATAAAGTTGTGTGACTGGTCATTCCATGTTATGATGACTTGAACCCTTGATGACTACATCTTGTAGCAATGAAATCATTACTTAATTATGCATTGAGAATATATTAATTATGTATTGCAATATTACATAAATTATGTATTTTATTATGTATTTTACTAGTAACATCGAACACTGTTAATGTATTGTTTATTTATTGCATTTTTTAAGGTGATTCGCCCAGTACTCTAAAGATTAAATAATAATTTTTGAATGTTATTTTTTTGTTATTTAATACACAGAATGTTAAAATTTAAAGCAATTTTGAAAGAAATTAAAAAAAATTTTACTTTTTTGACACACAGCTAATATGGATTTTCTCTTAGAATTACCGGAAACACTCATTTAATCGATTTCCGCTAATGATTAAATAATAAAAAAAACTTGTTTCAAGGTAATTTAATTTTGAATACTGAATGGAACATTGGAACGACCATTTTTAGTGGCCCTTATATGCCGGGGACAGCTATTGCACAAATGTTATGTGTAAACAATATCATTTCTGAAGTTAAAGTCCCCCTAAGTGAAATTGTTGAGTCGTTAAAGGGTAAAAAGTGTGTACGGTAAAAACTTGAATTTTCGCGATGAAGATCCAAGAGCAGTACAAAAAGGAAGTGTAGAAAATTTTTCTGGAACCCAATTAAAAAGTTATAATATTGTCATAGGATTCCGTTAACTTTTTGAATTTTGGTTTGCTAAAATCCTTTTATAATTTTGTTTATTTTTCTCAAGTAATTTCATATTAAAAGGGAGGAAAAAAATAAAAAGCAAAAATGGAAAAAAATTTCAAAAATTATATCCAAAATTAACCAGTTTTAATTTGTGACAATAATCTGTAGACATTTTCTTTTTTGGTAGGTATCATAAAAGCAGCCAACATTGCCCTAATTTAACTGTTTTGATGAAATAAAATTATAAAATCTTTGATTTGGTCCATAAATCAATTTTTCAAATATTTAAATGACTAGTCAAAAAAGAAAAAAGTGAGGTCAAGATGTCAACGAATTAATAACTTTACCTATCTGTGTTTTTGTTACGAAAATATCAAAAATGTTGTAAAATTCTTAAATATAACACTGTTGTTCATACTTTCTTATTAATTCCAAGCAATAAATGTAATAAAACGTAACAGAATGGAAATTTCGGCCAACTGGTCTAGTTGCTACCTACATATTTATGTTGAAATACATTGTTTTTACCGTTTGGGCAATGTTACCAGTTGTTAAAGTACTGTAACTTTGCCTAACCTGCAGTAATCATTATTTAAACGAATTATTCGATAATGCACGAATAAATAGTTAAATGTGAAAATTATTTCTTAATATTTATGAGATTATTTAATTTTTACTACGACAAAATTACCTACCTGAGTTTTATAGTTTTTGAAATACCAGCTAAAGTTTGTAAATCGGGGCTGCCAATACCAGAAAAGAATATACAACATAAAAAAGATGCTATAATCATTATGAGCCCCATTAAATTTTAATTGCCTAGTTGGTTTAAGTAAATGCCATTAAGCTAATGTAATTACATTATGGTCTGCAAAATTTTTACAATATGTGTTGTTAAGGATACGAAAACTACCTTACTTTGTTGTTAATAAAGATTTTTGTTTTTTTCTGACATTTTTTGGTAATATTTTGCGTGTATTTGAGTGAATTATTAATTAAATACTTTAATAATTTTTTTGAAAGCAGTTCTCGTTAATTGAAGTAAATATTTTACTTATTTTTTCATAAAAATATAATTTTTTATCTCTCTCGTCCTTATCATTGTTTATACATAAATATTGTACAGAGACAAACTCAAGTATTTTTTTATATCGTTTAAAAAATTTTCAAGAGTGAGCAAAACATAATAATAGATGAAGATGAAAGTATTTTACTATCGCAGTATTATTGAAAGGCATTCTAAGAAACGTATTATTGGAAGGTATTCTAAAATACGTATCAATGCATATTCAAACAACAGTGGATGTTTCCTACCATATTTACAAGTTTAGATATATATTTAATTTTACTGAGTACGTTCCTGGAATTGCAGACCACTGAGTATTTTAAAAATGCTGTGATTTACGCAACCTGTATATTTAGAAAACCTTGGGACCTTGGGCTTACGTGCCAACCACCTTAAAAAGATCATCACTTCAATGCTTCAAACGTCCTCTAAAACAGTTAAAAATTATTTACAGATATTGGTGACGTATTTTTAATGCAGTACGATTCATTGTACGATTTATTGTTTGTTTATCGCCGTAATTAATTAGTAATATTGCTAATTAATAAAATTTGGTAGTCATGGTGAGTGGCCATGACCTTATAAAGTATTTTTTTTTTAATTATTCAAATATTTTAAACCATATACGGTACAAAATACGATGAATAGTTATAAATTATATTCTGCTCTACTTTTTTTTCAAACATCATTTACATAATTTTTATATAATACTTATTTCTTGAATAAAATATTATTATTATTTTTTTTCTTAACTGCAGTATTAATATTTGGCACAGCCGCACGGGGGAAAATTTCTTTCAAAGGTTATCAAAATAAAATTATTTGAATCTGTAAAAAAAATTTAATTTAATAATTTTTTTTGTGTAAAATACATTTTGCAATTCTGTAAAATCAATATACAATAAATATTTAATATGTTGTAATTATTAAAAATGGCTGCGGGCTGCGGGTTCGTCCAATGTTCGGTCATACTTGTGGATACAGGTTCGGAAAATATTTAGCATTTATATTTAGCGCAGCGCAATATTAAACAATATTTGAACCAGTATAGTTTGTGTGATAAAATTTTTTAAACACTTAGTGGAGAAATGTCTAAAAACACACCGAAAATCAACACTTAGAAGTGGTAAAATATATTTCGGTAAAGATTAAATGATAAAAAAAAAACTAATTTTAAAAACTTGAACTTTTTCGAAACATATTTTAAGTTTTTTAGTAATTTAATTTTAATAGTTTGACTAGTCTGATCTGTTGAATTTTAATAGTCGGACAAGCATAGAAATTAATTGATAGGTAATAATAATGAACGCATGAAGTTATTTATATCTAAATTTTAGTGAATAGAAATGTTAGTATGTAAAACGTATGTAATTCAATACCAATAATACGAGCTTATACCGAAAAAAAAATTGACCGCCCAATTTTGAGAAAAATGGTTTCAAAGTTTTGTAATTTTAACACGGGGTGTTATGGAAAAACTCAATTTTTTTTTTTTTTAATAAAATGAAACCGTGTCAAAGGAATTTGATAAAATACAAAGCTATAAACCATATTTATTTTAATAAGTAATAAAAATTATTCACTACGACGTTTTTGAAATATAATTTATAAACATCATTTTACAACGTTTTTACAACGCTTTTTCAACAATGCTTTTATATTGGTACAACATAAGCGCGCGGAAATTAAAAAAAACATGTTGTATATATATATATATATATATATATATATATATATATATATATATATATATATAACCATATTTATTTTAATAAGTAATAAAAATTATTCACTACGCCGTTTTTGAAATATAATTTATAAACATCATTTTACAACTTTTTTACAACGCTTTTTCAACAATGCTTTTATATTGGTACAACATAAGCGCGCGGAAATTAAAAAAAACAAGTGGTATATATATATATATATATATATATATATATATATATATATATATATATATATATATATATATAACAGATGAATATTAAATACATTATTTAATTTTTGATAATAGAACATCTTTTCGCTGAGATATACTTTTATACCTGACTATCTCGCACCAAATACCTTAAATAATATCCCACCTTAAATTGGTTCTTTTTTTGTTGTTTTTGTTACTAGGAAAACAGTTTCAACAACTAAGTCCAAAAAATATGAAATTTTACACCGGTTTATGTATATTGGTCCGTTTTACCGCGTAAAAAATATAAAATAATATATATTACATAATTTGTTGTATTATTAATTTTTATAAATAAAATCATATTTTCACGGTAATAATTATAATTAATATAATTACTTTGTGTAATGTTCATATTTTTTTTTTAAATATTTATTTCTAAAATATTAACCAACTGAGTTAATTATTTACAATAGGTATCATATTGTTTTTATTATAATCATTTCGTTGCAATTATTATTAAATTAAACGGAATTCATTGTTTGTATCAAAATTATTTAAATTCTTTAATTAATTATTTATAGCAATACTAGCTTTTACCGGCAGCAGCAGCTTCGGCTACCTCGCGTTTTATTTTATTTGAAATTATAATATCACAAGTTTAATTTTCAGTGTATCCGATGGGAATCAAAAGTTTTCCCCAGGCACCAGGCTGTTAACTGTTGCAATTTTATCGTTTCGTTTTAGATACATTTTCCCCATGTGAATAAACTGTTTTACCAGGGTAAAAATTAGCCTGCGCTATCCAAATTGGGAATCACGGATTTTGGAGAAATTTATATATATTGTAGAGTAGGTCCCCCTAGTATTGTTGTAACAATAATTTAGTATTGTTGTAACAATAATTTAGTCCAATGTGCTTTCATTTAGGTACTAAACGCCCAAAAACTTACGAAAAACAGCATGTGTCGTATATATCAATTGCGTGAAGCTTAGTATGTAAAGTGTAATGACTTATGGGTGCAGCTATGAGGTTTCAAGTTCAAATCCACACGTCTCCAATATAGTTTTTTTTTCTATTTTATCTTGGTAATGTTATGGAAACTCGTGAATTCGTGCGAAAACGTACAAGGGGTGACTTTTGTTAACTGAATACAATTTTGAGTACAACAAGGACGAAGCAAACTTCACAGTAAAAATAATTATTTCAGTATTTTCAAGGTTCTTAATACAAAAACACATCAAAATTTCTTTCAGAAAAAAAATATACTTTTGCACAATGTAATTGAGCATTATATAATATAGCCGTACCCGTGACGTTTTTCACGCGAAACGTTGAGTAGTTTCTTTTTCCAATTTGTAGTTTTTTGCAACACAAAATGCATTAAATTGTCTCCGAATTGACAATTGTGTATTTATTGTATTTTTCGGTACACAATTAGCAACATTTTTTTTTATTTAAAATTCAGAAAAATTTCCAAACTACAAAATTTATTTACAATTTTTCTTACTATAGTTATGAAATTTTTTATGAAATATGTAAATTGGCGTAATGTGTGTAGATGCTCAAAATAGTTTTTCCATTTTCCCGTAGGAATGAGACATTTTCCCAGAATAAAAAGTATCTTAGATGTTGACCCAGGTAATAAGTTATCATCACACCAAATTTCATTAAAATCCGTTCAGTAGTTTTTACGTGATGCGTGAACAGACACACAGACAGACAGAGACAGATTTACAGTTTTATTATATGTATAGATTATCCAAAAATAAGAAAAAAAATTAAAATTAAAAAAAATTATATAGGAGACGTCTGGAATCGAACCTAGAACCTCTCAATTACACCCGAAAGTCAATTCACTTTACACACTGAGCTGCACGCTTCCGTTGTGAAGGACGAAGGTACATACTACTATGTTTTTCGTAAATTTTCGGGCGTTTAACTCTTAAATCAAGGTGCTTTGACCTAAATTATTATGACTAAAATATTGAGGGGGATCTACTTTGTAATATGTCTTAATTTTTCCCAAATCCGTAATTGCCTCCAAGTATGATTTGCGCCAAATAGTAAAAATGTTCATTTATTTCACTTACACGTATGCAAAACTGTTTGCCTATCTTTCAGTATAACAATTATAATTTATTTTTCGTTACCTAAATTTTGTGAAGCACTGTTTTGTTGAGCTAATAAAATTAAGTTAGGTATTTTGCCATATATGATTAAACTGGATGCTGTTATTAGTTATAAAATATTCTCTTTATACGTTTGACTGACTGACCACAAATAACTCGTATGTTATGTGGTGCGGCTCGAATGTAAATTTTAGTTATTTGCGATTCAGTTGAACACAGAGTCAATGGTTATTATAATATAATATAATACAGTAGTCGGTCCCTTTGTAATTAAACGAACATGGAATATGTCAGAATAATGAAATTTCTCGATACTATTTTCTATATCCCATTTATTTGTGATGTACCAAGTGTTTCGAAATTTCATTTTTACTGTATCTTAAATGTACTGTTTTAAATGTATCTTATACTACGAAACCCGGTTTTTTGTTGATTAAACGTTATTAATTTTACCAAAAATGAAAAGAATGGCTCGAAAAACGTATAATTAGTAGCAAATTTCATTTTTTTATCATTTAAATTACGTATTTGACTGCGTTAAATAGTTGATTTGTTTAAAAATGAATACGTAATATTCGAAACAACTGTCACAATTTTGTGAAGTAAAATATTTGTTTTATTATTTACAAGAACAGAATACCGTAAAGTAACGCGCAAATCCGTTATCATTGCTAAATAGTTTAGTGTGACTGATGATATCATTATTAAAAGCAAATTTTTATTTTTTTCTTTGCTACAGACTTTTTTACACTTTGTTTGTACTAATGTGGGCGAAATTTCGATTTTTGCTGTCAAAGGTACCGATTTTCATCAATAAATTCTTTTATGTTGAAAAGTATGACCTCAAAAGATTAGGTAAAAATTTAACCTTTCCAAAATTCCAAAGGAAAGAGAATTTTAGAATTCTTATACTCAACTCAGATTATTTCGTTTGAGTTGTGTCGGTAACTGTCGGAGATATAGGCGATCAATTTTTTGAAAAATTCAAAAAGAAATTTGGACTAGAGAAAATGGTCTTTTCAGTAAATTAAATTTTGTATCGAGATAAAAATTCAAGTACATATTTTCAAGGGAAATGTTGAAAAATCGACAAAATTTTCTTTTTTCGTTTAGAACGTCAGAAATAATTTCTCGTAGTTGGATTATCATTAAAGATATTTTTTAATCACTTTTTATTTTTGGACTTTGCGAAATATCCAACTTCAAAATGTATTTTTTTTTTTTTTTAAAGAGATATACGGAATCAAATTATCACGTAATTGGTCTTCATAGTAACACACAGTGCAAGTTACATTATTAACTATATTCATTTATTTTTGTGAAAAACGTTAGCTACTGAAGAATCCTAATTTAATAAGCTGAATAAGAAGGGCTTCGAATCCGATTACCCGACTTCTAAATATTGCAGATTTCTCTCTAAACACCTCATACACAATATAATAATATTATGTATATGTATGTTTTATATAATAATATTTATGATTCTAAATACAAATTTTCTCTCATAGGCCCTGATAAAGTTACATGTAGAGAGGCTTTCTATATTATTATCAAGTAATGGAAATACGTTTTGCCTCAGTGTAAATTAGCAATGAAAATTGTAATTTATTTATTTGAATTCTGTGTCTGTTTGTTGATAAGTAGGGTTTCGGAGAACAACTTCATCACTAACACTTCATTAAGGGGGTATTCTAATCTAGAGGCTCGATTGTGAGGTGATTTTATGTGCATAATAAAAAAAAAAACAGTAAACATTTTTAGTATCCATTTTTTAACAGTTTTTTATTGATATTTGAAAAGTATAAAAATGTATAAAAATTGAAAAAAAAATTCAAAATTGAAAACGGTACAGGCCGACAAAGTGAGGTGTCAAAAAATAAAGGTGTCTCCTGGTTGATGTGATTTCAATCCTCCTGGTGATCTGAAACATAAAATTTTAGTTAATTCTTAATAAACAAGGATGTGTAGAATTAGTTGGATGTAGCCGATTAGAAAAAATAAATTTTTTCACAAAATGGCGTTCATTTAAAAAAAATCATTTTTTCGCCTCCTGTTTTCAACTTTAAAAATTTTTTAAAAATAGAAAAAAAAAAATTAAAAACCACGAAGAATTTTTTCAACCTTCTCCCAAATTGCGTGGACTAGCTTTATAGAAGGATGGACATAATGAAACCAATATCTTCTATTTCATAGCTTTTCTTTATTAAAATTGCCAAAATATTTTCGATATGTTTAATATCATCTTCAGTGGCTAAACATCAAAAACAAATTTTTTACAACGTAATAATAAACAATAACATCATTTTTATATATTTACAATTCTTCGTTAACTTATACTATTATTTTTTAGGTTATAAGCTACATATTGGATAGGAGGATTATTTATTTATTTTTGTAAAAACAACAAGAATTTGTGATTTAGTTGATATATAGGAAATTTTATGTTTGGAAGAATATCTATTTGTGTTAACGAAACAAACAAAACCTATTTTTTAATATTAGCGGATTTGAGACAGGACAAACTGAAACAGTATGTATATTAAAATATTAAAAAAATTTTTTACAATCTTACTCACCAGAAATTATCTAAATTTCAGATTGTCATTCTTGGATAAACAACCAACCATACCAACAATCCATTAAAACAATTTAACTAGTTTTTTTGCATTTCACATGGAAATTTGTCAATCGAAAAAATTTTTTATAAAATAATTACTTTAATTTAAAACAATTAAAAAAGTCAAACATATTTAAAATGTAAAATCAAAAAAATTTTTCAAGAGAATTTTTTTTAAATTATCACAGTTTGTACAATGTACTCCTCAAGTACATTGTTATTGGTATGGTAGCACAGTGATCAACTGAACTAAATTTGTAAATTTTTTGTTTAAAGATAAATTTCTCGAAAATTCTAGACAAAATTAGTCCGGTCTCAATTTACATATTGGTAATGTGTTTATTGTTTATGTTTTTTGATTACAATGTATTATATAAGCATCTTTTGGAAATATTGTTTATTGATTTCTATTATTATTATTATTTTATTTTTTTAATAATCGGTAAATAGGCATTATCTAGAGCTAATGATTCTATCTGCTTGTTGCAATTTTTTGATTCATTCAGTTTTATGTAAAAACCTTCACTTAATAATCTTTTTTGGTATTTATTTTCTCTGTCTAATATTTCGACTTGGTCGAAATTAAACCTGTGATCATTATTAATATATATAAAAATGATGTTATTGTTTATTATTACGTTGTAAAAAATTTGTTTTTGATGTTTAGCCACTGAAGATGATATTAAACATATCGAAAATATTTTGGCAATTTTAATAAAGAAAAGCTATGAAATAGAAGATATTGGTTTCATTATGTCCATCCTTCTATAAAGCTAGTCCACGCAATTTGGGAGAAGGTTGAAAAAATTCTTCGTGAAATTTATATATCCCAAAAAAATATTGTTGTAATTTAATATGAATAACCTAAAAAATATCAAATTAAAATATAATATATATGTACGGAAATATATTAACAAATTTGTGAACAGTAACATAAAACTTACAAAATTAAAAAATCATATTGCTTGTTTGACACAATACAAAAGAAAGGGAATAATTCCTGAATTCATAAAAAATAATATTAAGTTATGCCTGCCATATTGGGATAGGAAAACGTTGATGAAATTAGATTCTGCAAAGAACATTTTTTCATTAAAAATCTTAAAAATAATTATTACAGATTCTTATATTAAACAAAAAAATTTAATTAATTTAAACAGGAAAATTAAAAATAATCTACAACATTTGATTAGTAAGGATGATATGGTTGGTCTGTCCATGGCATCGTCACATATTGAAAACAAAGTTGATTCGTATACCAGCCGGAAACAAATAAATAAAATTTACAAAACTGAACAAAGTTTATTAGAAAAAATACACATTGATGAGGGTTGGGTAAAAAACTTATCTAACGTAATAATTCCGAAAGAGGTTAAATTTATATTAGGATTAAGTCCGAATTTCATGATTGATGACAATTTTAACAACAATAAAATAAATAAAAACAAAACAATATTATCAATAATTAAATCAATAGAATCTAACATTGACAAATTTCCAAAAAATCAACAAAGGATTTGGAAAGAAAAGTTAATAAACAGCCTCACTAATAATATTAATAAAAAATCATATACTGATCCTTTACATAAATACATTAACGATTGCCATAAACAGACCAAAAATTTCATCAAACAAAATTCTGACAAAATTATAATAACTAAAGCTGACAAAGGTGGTTCAACGGTAATTTTAAATAAGGAAGAATATCTCAATAAAGCTATGACACAATTAAACAATAAAAAAACTTATTTAAACATTAGAAAAGATCCAAATGAAAATATTTTGAGAAAAATTAAACTATATACAGATAAATTATACAAAAATAAATATATTGACAGCACAACGAGGACCAAACTTCAAAAATCAGGAAAAACTTTACCCGAAATCTATTTTTTACCAAAAATTCAAAAAAAGGATATACCATTACGACCAATTGTTAGCCAGATCAATTCCCCTATACAGGGAATAGCAAAATATTTCTCTGAAATATTAACTAAATCTGAAAATAGTCAATTTTCCATAAAAAATTCGTATGATTTCGTAAAGAAAATTAATAACATTCAACTTAAAGATTCTAATGAAAAAATTTTTTCATTGGATGTCAAATCTTTATATACAAATATTCCTCTAAACTTAGCAATAGCTGTCATTAAAAAACAATGGTCCAACATAAAAAAATTTACAGATATAGATAGAGAATTATTTATTGAGGGAATTGAGTTAATTTTCGAAAATAATGTTTTTAGATTTCAGGATAAATTTTATAAACAGTTATTTGGCTGCCCAATGGGTGGGAACCTTAGCAGTATCATTGCTTCGTATGTAATGGATTTTCTTTGTGCTGCCAGTATTAAAAAAGTCAAAGAATGGAATCCAGCTTTTTTCTATAGATACGTAGATGACATTTTAACAGTAGCGCCAGAAAATTTAATAGAACATATTAAAAATAGTTTTAATAATTATCATCCAACTTTACAGTTTTCCATTGAAATAGAAGAAAATAACCAAATAGCTTTTCTTGACACCTTAGTTAAAAAAGATAAGCATAACGTGATTAACACAATATGGCATAAAAAAGATAATTACACTGACAGAATCATTAATTACAACTCGAATCATCCACAATACATAAAAAATAACATGATACATAATCTAATGCATAGAGCGGTACATTTAAGTAGCATAAAAAATAGAAAAGAATCTATAAAATTAGCTGTTTCCATTCTAACTAAAAATAACTATCCTATAAATTTAATTAACATGATAAAAGAAAAAGTTATACATTTAGCATATAATACAACAAAAACTAATGTAGATACAATAAATGAACATAAAAATAGAATTTGTTTACCCTATAATAATTTAACTAAGAAATTAAAACCAATAATAGAAAAAAATAGCAAAAATAAAATAACTTTTTCTTTTAACAATAAAATTTCAAACATTTACACTAAAAAAAGAGTAAAAACAGATATAAAACATGATTACAATGTAGTATATAAAATTAACTGCCAAGATTGCGAATTATCATACTATGGACAAACGTCACAGTCGTTGAATAATAGATTAGCCCAACACAAATATGACATAAAAAGGGGCAAAGAGGCAACTGGATTATCTGAACATTCGATTAATAATGATCACAGGTTTAATTTCGACCAAGTCGAAATATTAGACAGAGAAAATAAATACCAAAAAAGATTATTAAGTGAAGGTTTTTACATAAAACTGAATGAATCAAAAAATTGCAACAAGCAGATAGAATCATTAGCTCTAGATAATGCCTATTTACCGATTATTAAAAAAATAAAATAATAATAATAATAGAAATCAATAAACAATATTTCCAAAAGATGCTTATATAATACATTGTAATCAAAAAACATAAACAATAAACACATTACCAATATGTAAATTGAGACCGGACTAATTTTGTCTAGAATTTTCGAGAAATTTATCTTTAAACAAAAAATTTACAAATTTAGTTCAGTTGATCACTGTGCTACCATACCAATAACAATGTACTTGAGGAGTACATTGTACAAACTGTGATAATTTAAAAAAAATTCTCTTGAAAAATTTTTTTGATTTTACATTTTAAATATGTTTGACTTTTTTAATTGTTTTAAATTAAAGTAATTATTTTATAAAAAATTTTTTCGATTGACAAATTTCCATGTGAAATGCAAAAAAACTAGTTAAATTGTTTTAATGGATTGTTGGTATGGTTGGTTGTTTATCCAAGAATGACAATCTGAAATTTAGATAATTTCTGGTGAGTAAGATTGTAAAAAATTTTTTTAATATTTTAATATACATACTGTTTCAGTTTGTCCTGTCTCAAATCCGCTAATATTAAAAAATAGGTTTTGTTTGTTTCGTTAACACAAATAGATATTCTTCCAAACATAAAATTTCCTATATATCAACTAAATCACAAATTCTTGTTGTTTTTACAAAAATAAATAAATAATCCTCCTATCCAATATGTAGCTTATAACCTAAAAAATAATAGTATAAGTTAACGAAGAATTGTAAATATATAAAAATGATGTTATTGTTTATTATTACGTTGTAAAAAATTTGTTTTTGATGTTTAGCCACTGAAGATGATATTAAACATATCGAAAATATTTTGGCAATTTTAATAAAGAAAAGCTATGAAATAGAAGATATTGGTTTCATTATGTCCATCCTTCTATAAAGCTAGTCCACGCAATTTGGGAGAAGGTTGAAAAAATTCTTCGTGAAATTTATATATCCCAAAAAAATATTGTTGTAAAATTAAAAACCCCTACGTCGGACCAATTTTGATAGTATTAAGAAGATCTATACCAAATTTCAAGTAAATCGGTGCATTAAAATTTGAGGTATCATGACAATCATATTGAAAAAAAGTAGTTTCGAGTAATTTATATTAAAAATTTGAATTTAACACTGAAAAGATACACAGTACGTAGGGAAAAAAAGACCATGACTACGAAAATAATTCGAATTTTTGTAAATCTGTTTAGAGGCTTATTCTTAAAGGTCTAAACGATTTTTTCGAATTTCTAGACTAAAATGCCCCCTTATTTTTTTGGCACAACAAACACAAAATCTGCTGACTCGTATCATGACTGTACACATAAGACGGAATAACTATTACTGGAAAACCCATTTGAAGTCACTTATGATAAACTCAAATACGACCGTCGTCAAATTAGAAACAGTTAATTACAATAATCACAAGAAATTATTGGTTTTTCGCCGTTTCCCTATTTTCATGATGTATTTTTTTAAATTATTATGTTTCTGTTGGTTCTTCCCCTGTACCCTACAGTTGTAATTATTATTTTTATGATAATAACTTATTGATTATTACAATTTTAACATTGGAATTGAACTGTGGATTGCGCAACTTAATTAAAAACAAATTAAATTGTCGTTTTCAATAATGGCCATCGTAAACAATCAGATTTATTGTTTATATAAACAATAAAATTTACAATATAAACTTTATATGAATCCTGTAAAGATAGAGTATGAATCTGTTTGTTTGTGTTGGATAAAGTAAAAAAATTTTGGATTGATTTTGAAAATTTTTCCACTGTTAAAAAGTAAAATTACGCCAGATAGACAAAAATCCAAAAGTGTATGTTAAACACTCCTTAAGTCCGGATTTCGTATTTAGTAGTTAGAAATTTTCACAATTTTCACGTTAAAATATTTATTGTGTATTTTCCTCCACAGTTCCAGATAAATATTGATGAAGTTCTTTTAAGAAGGCGACTACAGACGTATATCTACTGCGTATAATTTACTCCTGAATGTAGGCAAATACATTGCATTGCCAAGTACCTCCATACTCAGGGCTGGGAAAAATGGTTCATAGAAACCATTTAAAATAGGAAATGGAAAATGGTTTCCAAAAAATGCATTTAAAATACAAAATAGAAAATGGTTTTGCTGAACATACATATTTAAAATAGAAAATGAAAAATAGCTATTTAAAATGGATTATAAAATGCAAAATGCTTTTTTAACTTTAAATTTATTCTATAAACTTTTTATCATTATTTATATTGACACTCTGGAATCTGGATAATTATTTATATAAAAAAAGTTAAGAAAATGTCAAACAGTCTTTTGAGAAAAGAGTCTGGAACCATTACCATAGGTGAATTTGCCCAAGAAATGAAATTCAACGATATGTATGCGATTGTGTAGCTTAGTGAAAGAGTAAACCATACGTATGGATTTTTCCTCAATATCTTTACATTTTGCGGAGTTATAATACTAAATACCAAAAAATAGTGGTCTTATTCAAACTTTTTTTTCTCGTAAACTATTACAGATAAAACGATGAAACAAAATCCATATTGTTTGCTATGTCCAGTACTTTATTATATATTTTTTTCATTTAAAATGGACATTAAATACCCTTTATAAAATACGAAAAAAAAATTCATTAAATTTTTTTAGCTACTTGTACAAGAGTGACCACTTTCTTATTACTACCAAAAGAAAGCTCGCAAGCACTTCCCTCATCTCCCTGAATTTTATTTTTGTCAAAAGGGTGGAACATATTGAAAAAAAATAAGAACATATATATTTGGTGATGTTCATGGTACGTGTATGTACAGGTACAGGTCAACAAATCTGACTTTACCTCTTCAAGGTCATTAAAAATGCATTCTTAAAGAAGTGAAATAGTACTTAATATACAGAAAAAATGACCTTGAAGCGGCAAAGTCAGATTTGTTGAACTGTACCTACTGCCGTGTCACACTAATCTCACGTATCTCAGAAATTATAGTTTTGAGAAAACTTGATTTGAATAAAATATCGTATTATCTTAATTCGCTCAAATATTATTAAATATCTAAGATAATTGATTTTTATTATGCGTTATTGATTCAATGTTGCAGTATTGATTTAATAACATATAAATATACCATTTGAAAATATAAGAAATAAGGAATGTGATACAATCAAAATAAAAATTTAAAAATACAATAGATTAATTATTATATTATTATTAACAAATTAATTAATTTTATTGTCAATATATATACTAGGGATTGAGTATAATCCTTTAAACGTTGTTACGCGAAATTGCTGTATCTAAAGATACACGACATTCGTGTCACACGGCAGCCAATAAAAACAATGAGAGAAGTTAGTTCTTTTTCCGTAACTAATTGTATTTTAGAACTCCGATATGAAAAAAGTCTACATTTTGAAGATAAAACATATTAGATTCCTTATGCCTACTCTCAATTCTCGCAAAGTGGACCGAGTACGAGAGTGTAAAAGGTCATTTCATGGTTCTTCCTGGCTGGTGTTATAACGGTATTCCGACTTTAGCTAACTTCAGCGCTTACTTCGTCGAGGAACTTCGATCGAGAGTGTAGAGCAGGCATCAGATTACCATGTAATAAAAAAAAAAAAAAAAAAAAAAAAAAAAACATTCAATGATTCATTTATTCATTCAAAATATTTCTTAAAAACGCAATTCAAAAACAAGTAGGCTGCCGTGTGACACGAATGTCGTGTATCTTTAGATACAGCAATTTCGCGTAACAACGTTTAAAGGATTATACTCAATCCCTAGTATATATATTGACAATAAAATTAATTAATTTGTTAATAATAATATAATAATTAATCTATTGTATTTTTAAATTTTTATTTTGATTGTATCACATTCCTTATTTCTTATATTTTCAAATGGTATATTTATATGTTATTAAATCAATACTGCAACATTGAATCAATAACGCATAATAAAAATCAATTATCTTAGATATTTAATAATATTTGAGCGAATTAAGATAATACGATATTTTATTCAAATCAAGTTTTCTCAAAACTATAATTTCTGAGATACGTGAGATTAGTGTGACACGGCAGTAGGTACAGTTCAACAAATCTGACTTTGCCGCTTCAAGGTCATTTTTTCTGTATATTAAGTACTATTTCACTTCTTTAAGAATGCATTTTTAATGACCTTGAAGAGGTAAAGTCAGATTTGTTGACCTGTACCTGTACATACACGTACCATGAACATCACCAAATATATATGTTCTTATTTTTTTTCAATATGTTCCACCCTTTTGACAAAAATAAAATTCAGGGAGATGAGGGAAGTGCTTGCGAGCTTTCTTTTGGTAGTAATAAGAAAGTGGTCACTCTTGTACAAGTAGCTAAAAAAATTTAATGAATTTTTTTTTCGTATTTTATAAAGGGTATTTAATGTCCATTTTAAATGAAAAAAATATATAATAAAGTACTGGACATAGCAAACAATATGGATTTTGTTTCATCGTTTTATCTGTAATAGTTTACGAGAAAAAAAAGTTTGAATAAGACCACTATTTTTTGGTATTTAGTATTATAACTCCGCAAAATGTAAAGATATTGAGGAAAAATCCATACGTATGGTTTACTCTTTCACTAAGCTACACAATCGCATACATATCGTTGAATTTCATTTCTTGGGCAAATTCACCTATGGTAATGGTTCCAGACTCTTTTATAAAGTTTGTATGATATGAAAACGAAATTTAACTCTTGAAATATTGTTACTCAAAAATATTGTAAAATTTAATTCAGCCTTGACTACGCTACAATTACTTCAAAACTATGAAAATCATCTACTCGAAATACCAAAACATTTCTTATCGACTTGTCTTAAAGAGAATAGCACACAAGTTGGGTCCGAAAAGTTTGAGTTGAGAGTAACAAATTTAACCCAAGTGACATTACAACTCGAGTTATAAAAAGTTTTTATAACTTTCTAATTGAGTTCGTAATGATTAATATGAGTCATAGTGTCATAAATATATACACATAAATTTGAGTATGCATGCATTTTCATTTTAAATATAAAATGGATTCAAATTTTCATTTTAAATACAAGATGGAAAATGGTTTTACCGAACTTATTTCAAATAGAAAATGCAAAATGCCATTTTGTATTTTAAATACATTAACGATAATCCTGGATACCCTAACATCACTTCTTTGTCCCCCACCCGCATCATAATGAAGTAAAAAAATTGTATTATGGTATTGAATAATAAAGTTGGAAAAATAATGATGTGGGTGGCCCGGTGGGGCGTCTGTTGCAGATGCAGAAATCGAAGAAAAATAAACTATTTGTGTAAACTGTGACTGTGAGCGAAGTCGGAGCTGGACAAAATTAAATTTTTACACCAAATGAGAAATTAATATTTTCTGGAAACCGCCCCTGAATTGTGAGACCCATCCTATCAATAATTTCGTACAATGAATAAATTTCTTGAATCGACTTCATGCGAAATAAGTTGTGCGTACATTTTAATTCAATTATATATATATACCTACGATATTTACCTGAAGACGAAATTTTATCAATAATTTGTCCATTTCCTGTACCAAATTTCATTTTATCTGTTCGGGAGTCATGTGTGCGCTCGCCCACATGCCTAATACAAGTATATTTCGTTCTCTTTTCATTTTATGAGAAAATCAAATAATGAATGTCTCTCCTCTTTCCGTTTATGTACCGATACCTATACATAAACTTTTACTTGTTTAATCTTAACGAAAAATATTTTGCTGATTCGTTAGTTTCGGCGGATTCGTGATGGCGAACGTGATCGAAAAGTAACGAATACGATTGTTGTGGACCCTCCACCATATAATCCGTGTTATTTATTTGTTTATTTATTTTGGTTTTTTGTTGTTATTAGAAAATTACGCAGATTGCTGCAATGGTACAAATAGGAAACAATAAATTGTAAAGTTAAAAAGTTAATTTTACTTCCCGCACTATTATTTACTTCTCGCACTGTTATTTCTTGATTACCGTGGATATAAACACACATTTGGGAAATGTAAAGTATCAATATGGTTAACAGCACATGAAAATACACGATCATACAAAAAAGTAATATAAAAACCTATTTAATTTTGTGAAAATGATTTTTTATTTTATTGCAAAAATTTTTCCAAAATTGTAAAAAACTTATTTTTTTTTTTTATTATTAACAAATACAAAAAAATTTGTAAATATTGACAGTACAACACGGAAATAAATTATATTAGACATTTCAAAATTTTATTGATATATCATTGGCTAGTAAGATATCTGCTGAGAAGTGGAGTTGGTTGAGTGTATACCGTACTTGACTACGGTTAGCGAGATCCAGTGTTCGAATCGCCTCGTAGGCAATTAAAAAAAAATATTCCTAGTGAAATAGCCCATTAGTTTTATGATAATTTGTGGGTATAAGAACTATGGATAGAGCAAAATTAATGGACAAAAGCAACCATTTGGTTACAAGAATGGATGTTTAAACCATTAAGAACATTACAATTTTATTTTATTATAACAGCATTGTAAATTACGCTATCAAAACTGTTAAAAACATTTCAAAATATTTTTGAATGAAGCTTTAAAAACCTAACAATATTCCAAATTTCAAATTTCTACGTTACATAGTTTTCGAGAAAAATCTCTCCTTATAAGGGTTCCCCGTTTGTCCTTTTAAGGTACGAAAACGTAAAAACTCGTACTGCATATACAAATTAAAAATCAATTAAAGTCTTTGTTAGGTTTTTTTGAAGTCTTTTTTGTAGTTTTAGACTCGTGATTCACACTTGAAGATCTATTTATCAAATTGTGATCCAGTACATAGTAAAATCTATGTGTTTACTTAAGAGTTGGTTGACAAACTGCACGTTGGTCTAGTGTGTAGGATACTCGCTCGCATGTCGAGTGATCGTGTGTTCAAATCGCATAGTAAGTAATAACCCAAGAAAAAAAGTTATTCCTGGTAAATATAACCCATTAATTAATTTATTATAATTATATGGGTAAACAGCCATGGATAAAATAAAATTTAATGGAATTAAAGCATTCATTTGGTCTCAAAAATGAGTGTTTTAAACCACGTAAGACATTGACGAAAGAAACTTTTTTTTTTACATTTTTTAAAAATATGGCAAATAGTTAAGGTTAATTTAATTGTAGAAGAAAAAAATTTTATAATGCTTTAACAATCACGTAAATTTCATTATTACACGGTCGTCACGCATATCCCCGGATAATAGTACAGCTATTAACGGATATGATAGAGGAAAAGTATTCAATATCCTTTTTGTTAGGATTTCGTAGTCATAACCACAAAATCCTTATAGATTCGGTTATATCTGTCGTCGCATTAGGTGGTCTATTCGTATTTTATCGTTTTTGAACGTTTCTGAAATTATTATTGAATTTTTTTAAACTCATTTAGTAAGTAAAAGGTTCAGATAATTATATTATTAATAAATAAAGGATTGGCTTTAATATAAAATAAAAAGCAATAAATATTTTGTCGGGGGAATTGTGAAAAATTTTAGCTAACGACTACGAAATCCTGATTTAATGTGTGTCTAACACGCACTTGGCACGCAGTTTTATTTTTATATTATGTCTATACAAAACAATATCCTGCAAACATAAAAATTTGTGTACATTATATGTATAAAATTTTGTCAATGTATTGAATTTTTATTAATAAAAATATATTTTTATAATTTGTATTGTAGTTAATTTTTTTTTATTTAAAATTTTCATAGTATATAATAGCTGATGATGCGATAACATGTGATTAATTATGATGATCAAATCATGTTGAATTGAGGAAATTTTTTTACAAAATATTTTTATTATTTGGTTTGTTAATTGTACATTATTAATTCAATAAAATTACAAAATATTTATTTTTACCTGTGGCTTCGACAGTATACCATCAAGAAAAATTTTAAATCTATTTTCGCACGGAAATCAGATATTTTTCCAAGATAAAATGTAACCTATGTTCTTCTCTGTCGCTCTTTCGTGAGAGTGAAACAAACAGTCATTTTCACATTTATATTTTTTTTTTATGTTTAGTGTTAAAATAGTGACGAAATTCTGTCAGCAAATCAAATCTGGAGTACACAATTTGCATTTCCGTTTATTTCGGAAGTTAAGTTTCAGCGAAAATGAAAGGAATAGCCTCAAAACTTATGAGTCGTTGAAAATTTAATATTTCTATCTCTTAAAAGTATACCTATTTTATCATTTCAAATAAGCATTTAATCAGTACATTGTATAAGAATATAAGTTTATTGCATCATTTAGTTTTTTTTTGACATGTATTTTTCGCAATTTTTATAATGTTATAAAAATGAAATAAAACGTTCTCATGTGTAAATTAATACTTTATCTTCTTTAGAAAAGCAACTTCTAAGCAAGTCATGAGGTTTGGAGCGTTTTGAGTTATTTATTTTCGATGAAACTTTTTTTTACAATCTGGTCCGAACTGTACTTTTTATAGCTATTCATGAAGTTTTTAATATATTTTTTTTGTGCGATTTTTTTTATGCACAAAAAAACGTTTACCTATATATATATATATACTCATTTAGTGGATATTTCTGTAAAAATATACTCACTATAGCAGTGTTTTTCAACCTTTTTCATGGCGCGACCCCCCTAGTACGGAAAGAAATTTCGCGACCCCCTAGTATAGAAAAATATTTTGCGACCCATAAAACGTTCGTACCCTTTATTATTTCTAACTTTTATTTTATTTTATGTTATAAATATCGGATCCGTTCATCATTATTCTTTATTTTCAGTTAGGTGTCAATTAAATACGTAACAAAGGACATACAGGCATATTTTTATGTCAACATCGAAGTTTACGACTTATAGTAGCTTCTGAACGCGCGCGTGACTTGTGTGAGCGAGACATAGCGCGACGTGATGAGCGCTGCGTGGAGCATAAGCCGAACAAAGGATGACACTTTTGAATTCTTTGAATTGTCAATTCGCTTTGAATTGTGTTTAAATTTATTGAATTGACTTATTGTTTGTTTAGTAGTTGTTCACTGTCTTTTATTGTTTAATATCCAAAATTCTGTGCTCATTGTAATTATTGAAAATGAATGAGTTTCTGCGAAGACATGCACAACCGTCAACTTCAAGTTCCAATGAGAGTAATGAAACAAAAGCAAAGACAAAGCGTCTATATGATTACAATTATTTAAAACTCGGATTTACTGTTATTGAAAATAAGCCGCAGTTATTTGTTTTGAAATTTTATCAAGCGAAAGTATGAAACCATCACATTAATGAAACCTTTAATTAATCTTTATTCAATATTATATATTGAACTAGAGTGGTTTTATTGTTAAAGTAACTGCGACCCCCTTAAAAAGGCTTCGCGACCCACAGGTTGAGAAACACTGCACTATAGTAAACATATACAACGATTTAAATAGACAATTTATTATTATAATATTACAATCGGAAGTGTGATTGATAACTTTACATATTTAGATACTGGCGCTACTAGCACACCTATTTATACACTGTTATCTACAATATTACAGTATACTCGTTCATTTATTTAAATAACATATGGTTGGGTGGCCGTATGGTTGCACCCACAGAGTACCAGAGACAACATTGCTATCTCTGTACTACTGTATTTGTGCGCTGATCTGTCTTTGTGTGAGTGATCGGAGGTGTGTTGGCCGTGGTGTCGCATACATACACGCATGTATGTGGCTTCGTGTGGGGGTCCTAACAATGCCAACAATAATCAAAACGTGATCAAAACAATTGATCTACACTCATCCATTGTTACGGAACGAGACTAGACTACTAAGTAGCCTAACTTGCTCAGAACTGCACACTGCCGATTTCATGATAGAGATAGTTGTGTCGCCTGTGGTACTCTGTGATTGCACCCAAAACAGAATGACTGATAACAACGACACAAGTTTATCGGATTTATTGTGTTTTGATTTGTGACTGTGTGTACGAATACGGTAGGCGGGTACGGTTAATATGTTTAATTGTTGTAGTAATACATATCATGTTTACAAACGTGTACATGTTTGTATAATTATAGACGATACATGTTAGGTATTTTGGGAACATGTCTTTTTGTTTGATTGTCAAATATTGATACTGCTGTATTTGATAGATAAGCAAATAGGAGTAAAGTGTAAGAATTTATGATGAATTTAGATTTTGACTGTTACAGGCTTCTAAATATTATAATCGTAACTAATATTATAAATGTGAAGGTGAGTTTGTTGTTGGTTTGTCTTTGTTTCACGCTTCAACAGTTTAACCAATCGACTTGGAACTTTGTAGGGAAAGGTATGGGTTACTTTTTTACCTTGGGAACCATTTTAGTCCTGTGGGAAAAGTTCCAAGAACAAAAAGCAAGACACAGTTCTGAAGTTCGAAATGTACGAACTTAACTTGACGCATCAAAATTTCAAAAATTTTAGTTTTTCATCTTTTTTGAAGGAAATCCATGTGTGTTTAATGAAAACAAAATTCGCCAAGAGCGTGTTGAAGGACCTTTTTAGAGGGCATTATAGGACATTTTCGTACGGTTTATTGCAAAAATATGTCCCTTTAGTATCAGATAATTTGGTTTTCTCTGTTTCTCTTAACGAAACACACAAATTTTGAAATTCAATATTTCCGTAAACGAGACTCAAAAATGAGAAATGGTTAATGGAATTTTAATTTTATTTTGAAAAATCGTGAAGTTATTTACGAAAAACGAAATTTCTTACTCATTTTCCAACGTTTCCATTAAAGAATATTCTTTTCTAATACTGAAACATAATATTTCGACATAAAATTTCATTTTGTGTAGACCATTTTCTCCATTTTTTTCAAATTCCTTGGATCCACGATTGAAAAACTACAGGGACGAGAGAAGCGAACAGAAAAATACCACTTTTGAAGCTCAGTATTACGCAAATCCATTTAAAAACCGCTTTGTGTGTCGATGCGGTAGGTATGGGAGCAAAAACATTTTTATGAACGGAACGATTTGACAAAATTATTCTTCGGAACCCTAAAATGTGTGTTTACCGTGAAAGGACCTTCACTCGTTTACATCTGAATGACACACATAAACCGGATAATCCCGCTGTGTTGCAGTGATTATAAAACCTAACCCAACTTTTGTCTATAGCTCCATAGCATAGATATATGTTTGTGCTAGAATCGATATTACAGCTTTTACACCTATATATTCAAATATAAAGTTATTAACTTATTATTTCTAATTGAATAAAATTATTGTAATATAGTTACAATAATTTTTATTAATAATAAAGTCAACGCTAAAAAAATAAAAAAAAATTTACAATTTTTTTGCACAGGTAGGTATATCAGACAAGACTTGTACATATGTTATCTATTTTTATTTAAATGAAAAGTAAAAAATCTTTATCCGCATTGCAGATAATTTATTGAATAGCGGAAATAATAGTTCACCTGTGTGTGTGAGCCAAGCTACGCCAGTTATTAGACCATCGGTAGACCTCCCCGATAGATATGTGGTTATGTGTTTTTACGATTTGATGATAATAGGTGGGATATTTAATTTTCACACGTAGTCAAAACACAGTCGATGGCGTAGTCAAAATGTTTTTTAAACAGTTAAAACTGATTATTTTGAAAGTTAAAGAAAATTGAAAATGTACCTATTTGTAGGGGTTTTCCGTCGCGGGACTAATGCAGTGTTTTATTTAGAAATCCAAATTTTAACCGCAAAAGCTTTTTTGAATATTGTTCAGTTGAAAAAATACGACAAAATTGGAAAATGTAACATTTTTTTATTTGAAACCTTCTGGAGGGGTGAGTAACTGATATGGGTCAAATGAAGAACACTATTTAAAAACACTAATGAAATGAAATTATTAGGGACAAGAAATTTCGCTTTATATTTCGAGCTATTCTCCACCCACTGTGACGCCATTTTGAAAAAAAAATCGATGTACAATTAATGGTCAGTGTTACTAGTTGCTACTTTGGTGCAAAATTTCAAAAGTTTTTGAAAGAAACATGAAAAATTTTTCTCTCTTTTGAGGACCTCTTTCCAACCAAAATAGGGTATGAAGAAAATCGAAAAAGGTAGAGATTTCCATCCTAGCTTCCTTTCTTGATTCTAAAACATCAAGATTTGGTAAAAACTGTATAATTATGGCCATCCAAATTTGTCCTAATTATCATAATTTCCCATCTACATATAGCAGGTAGTTTCGTGGAAAAATGGAAGAACTAGTAAGCGACATTGGTTATTCTCGGCGTTTCCATCAATAAAATCAGTATCACAAAATCCCTATTCGTAGTATATTTGAGTCGATGAGTTTCAAAACCATCTAATTAACACAACTAAAAATGTTCAGGAAATACAAAAAACTGTTTTCTCACTTATGATAATGATTTTGATGTGGTTTTTACCATTAAATTTTTAGGAAAAATCATACAGTTCTTATAAAGAAATAATAACAACGATACCACTCTTCAATAATTAGTAATTAACGATTAAAAAAACTACTTTTGCAGCAGTTTTCTTTAATTAGATGGTTTTGAAACGGTTGATTTGCTAATTAACTACTTTTGCAGCAGTAACACTAACAATTAGATACTTTTGCAACAGTTTATTATTCTTTCAGTAAAACAACATTCGTAGAAATCTTATTTATTTACATCGTAAAACATCGTTTATATTATAACTTATGAAAACAAAGATATTTTATTATAATTTAGTAGAATATTTTCCCATAAAGCAAATCTCTTTACTGTAATTTAACAGTAAAACTCAAATCAGAACCACGATGTTTCACACAATTTTATTCCGCACACATTCGCAGCCTTGTTATATTTGACAATTCCACAAGTTTTTTTTGGTATTTTTTTCTAGTTATTTCAATAGTAAATACTTTCTTAGAGAGAGTAATAAAATTATCACAGACAATTATTTGATTCTCTCGAGATTCTGCAGTACCACATATTGACCACCTAACTAGCTATTTTTATATAAGTAATTAGATAGTTTTGTAACTGGTTTGTGTTGCTTGCAACTCCATGTTCTTTTCAATTGGAAAATATTGCAATTAGCTACTTTTGAAACTGTTTCGTATTTTTGTCATTAAAATTAAAGGGGGAAAAGCTGACATTGTGCCGTCTAGTTGGTATTTTTTGGTGCAGTTTATCCTCCTGAATAATCGTCAATTAGACGGTTTTGAAACTCAGCGACTCATTTAGAGAGGAAAACGGTATTTTTTTATTTTCTTTTTTTTTGATCCAATAGGAAATTTTACTCGACTTTCAACATCTTTTTTCGGAAATATTCGGTAAATGTTCAGGTGAATTTTTTTTTTTTTTTTTTCATGGAAACAGAAATATTTTAATCGTATTTCGTTTTACTATTTTATTTCCGTTTCTTGGCACCAGTTCAAAACATCCGTTTGATGAAGACTATGAAAACACAGGAATCGTATAATGAAACAGTAATAAGCACGAACTTTATAATATTGTTGTTGTAAGTTTAAAGTTTATAGTAAATTTATATTCTTTTAAATTTTATTAACCTCTTAACACGTAAGTTAAACTTAGACTGCAAGTTTAAAATTTTTGAAAATTACTTATTCTGTACAAACTTATAACATAGCAAGGTATAATAGTTGGTAATAAGTCTGAAAGTTTTAACATAAAAGTTTCACAATTAAATAAATTATATTTTACAAGCGCTTCCACCATTATTTTTACCGTAACCTTTATGTTGAAACAAACATTATACGAAAGAAATTTTATAACCTAATTCTTTCACTGTTTGTTCAAAATTTTCACGCGTATTTTACGTTTTAGAGCTCCCTGAACAATTTTGGTTTAGTATCTGTCTGTCCGTCTGTATGTCCAAAGATTTCGCTTACATAACCCTGAACGAATTTCGTCGCAATCGGAGTAATGATAGCTACGATGTTTCTTACGAGTATTTGGGCGCGTTCCATCCCCATCAGTCATCAAAAGAAATTATCTCGTTTATCCTCATAATATCATCCCGTGTATGTATCATAATTATACATTATGCAAAAATATCTAGCGCGGGCAGACAAAAGGACTTAAGTCCAAAACATCAATTTTACAGTAGAGAGTAAAAATTAAAATTAAATGCATGCAACATCAGTTTATTTGAATTATCTTCAAGTTTACATGACATTTTGTCGATTTTTTTTAAAATAAATTACTTTCTAAACATGTAACACAGTAAATCATAAAAAAAGAATTAACTTTAAGCCTTAAATTAAAATTTTTTAAGACATTTTTATGGACTTAACATATAAAAGACAACAATAAATTTCATTGTTAAAACCATTTGTGGACTTAATCCGTTTTAGCCGGTAGTTGTTGCCATAAAAATACATTTCCAATTTAATTAGACTATGTACTTATTTATTATTTTATTAAGAATTTTAAGAAATTAACTTCTTTTTTTAGTTTCTGAAAAGAATTTTTTTTATAATAAGTGCACAAAAAATGATGTTAGGGATGGAATTGAGTTTTGTCCTTTTGGAAATATATGAGAAAAGAAGTCAAAAATGGACTTAAGTCTTTTTGTCTGCCGGCGCTAGATATAAAATGGTTGGAAAATCTCTCTGATAACTGTAGAATTTTTCCTGTCAGTGCGAATGAATTGATGTGATGATTTTCTCCATTTTTCTCGTCTATATCTTCTTATATTACCAACTGATCCATAAACTATGGTAGCCTATTCAGTTGTGAGTGAATAACAATGAGGAAAATGTGAATAATAATTAAATGTTAGATGGATACAAATCATGGATTCGGACAGCCGTGGTTCGGTACTGGCTCGGTATTACATTTCAGCGTTTCAGCTCCATATTTTGTCAATTTATCATACACATATTTCATGGATACAAATATTGTATGCATGTATAAACATGCATATACTTACAGTGTGTCGCAAAACTATTTTAGAAAAGAATAGAAGATTAATTCGTTTCGAATATAAAAATTATTTAATTTTTTAACGATTAGTGATGAATAAAATTAGTCTTAGTCTTGCAGTTTTGTCTTGATCTGGCATTTTTTGCAAGACCAAGACCAAGACCAAGACTATGTATACCAAGAGCAAGACCAAGACCAAGACTATAATTATGGCTGAAAGACCAATACCAAGACTCAAGCGAGCAAGACCAAGAGAAAAGCAAGAAAAAAGCAAGACTCTTGCTAAACTATTTAAATAGTTTGAAAGTATAATTAATACGTAAAGATAGTAAAAATTCTGATTTTAGAGGAAAGAAATTCGCTGATAAAAAAATGCAAGAAAGTGCAAGATTTTTTAGCAATAACAAGACCAAGACCAAGACGCAAACTGCTCAAAGCAAGACCAATACCAAGACTCTTATGCAAGAACAAGACCAAGACCAAGACTGCCAACTCTTGGTCTTGGTCTTGCATTTGCTCATCACTACAGACTAGTCAAGTTCCAGAATGAATCAAAATAAATTTTAAAATTAAAACAACTGAAATCACATTTAATATTTGTATTCGTTTTCCATATTTTTATTAGGGGTTTCGCACGTTCATCGTAACCGCGACCCGTTCAATACAGCCCTGTCTATTGAATATACAGCTGATCCTTTTTTTGTACGGTGGATAGGGACCGTATAAAAAAATTCGCACAAAAAAAAATATATTCAAAAATATCATAAATAGCTATTTAAAAAGATTAGTTCGGTCCAGATTCATCGAAAATAATAACGCAAAACGCTCAAAACCTCACAATTTTAATAGAAGTTGCTTCTCTAAACAAGATAAAGCCTTAATTTACACGTAGGAACATTTTATTTCATTTTTATAATATTATGAAAATTTTCAAAAATACATCTGTAAAAAAATGAAGTAATGCAATGACATGTTCTTATGCAATGTATTGATTAAATGCTTAAAAGCTGTTAAGTAGTGTTTTTATCAAAGCAAGTTATTGTAGTAAATGTTTAGGTTTCTTACTGTCTCTTGATTTTGATTCATATTATGCATTTTAATAGGCATTTTTTACAACCCGCATAAAAAGAATCGCACAAAAAAACACCGTATAAAAAAGCTTCAGCTGTATTTATGTTACTTTACTCTAAATTCCAGAAAATTTTTTTTGTCATTATTATGTGAGAATTGTCTGATCCCTGAAAAGCACGAAACTTCTTTACTTTACACCCTGTATATATATATTATATAGTATCACCCTCATATACATGGAAATAGAGATATGGCCGTTGTTAAGAACGATTTTGACAATACGAATGACAGTCGTGTCACTCTAATATAAATGATACCCACGATAGATACTCATTCGCTCATCGGCAGCTAAAATGCTCTTTTGCTTGCTTTTGTGCTCTTCAAACGCCATACACGTACAGTGAATATATTGAATTATTTGTAACTGAATGTCACATGAGTGGCGGTTGACAGTCCCACCTATCATCAAGCAGTGGTCCTAAAAATGTACGTGGGTGTGAGTTGCCTACCATGTCAGAGTGCATTTAAGTGTAAACATTTGTGTCCGGTCAGTGCTCATTATGAAAAAATAAATGAATGTCGTATCTTTGAAAAAATTTTGTACTTGAAATTTTTTTTTGTTCGATATGGTTTATGTAAAGTTTGTATATTTTAAATAATGTATAGGGGAAAGTGACCTAATTGTGTTCGATATTGTTTCCATATAATAAATAATTTTGCTTGCGAGACTACTATAAAGTAGCGGAAGCATTGTGATCACTTTTGAAAAATAAAAATTTTTTTCCCTCCAAAATAAAATTTTTTACGCACATTTTATGTTTTAGAGCTTCCTGAACAATTTTGGTTTGGTGTCTGTCCGTACGTCCGTCTGTGTGTCGCCAGTTTGCACCAAGTGGAATAACTTCTGAACTATTCGATTGTTTTTAATGAAATTGTCAGAAATTATGCAGTTTGGTTCCCCTATGAATTTAATCGAAATCGGCGTAACGGTAGCTACGCCGCTACCATGTCATTCCATTAATATACTAAATTGCACCAAGTGGCATAACTTCTGAACTATACAATACTTTTTTATGAAATTGTCAGAAATTATACGGTCTGGTTCCTAGATGATCCCCTACAAATTTCATTGCATTCGGAATGATAGTATCCACGGCGCTACCACCATGAAATCCAATTAAATGTCAATATCTTATTTACTGTTAGACCCACTTCGATCAAATTTTTAAAGTATTTTGTGGGTTAGTTTCTAAAATATTTTGAAATTAAAAGTATAAAAACTGCGTCTCGCATTAGAGAGAGGTTGTGTTTGATTGATTACTGAATTGGAGTGGCACTCGAACAAGTGATGGGTGGCCTAGTTGGTAAGGCGCTTGGCTGGTAACCAAGAGATCCGGGTTCGAGTCCCAGCCGATCCAGTTTGGTAATTTTTCAAACACTATGTCAATTTTAATTAACATAATGAATTGGCCATTTGCCAAAGTACATCGAGTGTTCAAGTATCAGCCAAAGCTGAACATTGAGTGAACATATGAATATTGGTGTATGTTTAAATACGGATAAAAATCCGCCATACACTAATAATGTTTCACAGGCACTCGATAACATTTGAAATTAAAAGTATAAAAACTGCGTCTCGCATTAGAGAGAGGTTGTGTTTGATTGATTACTGAATTGGAGTGGCACTCGAACAAGTGATCGGTGGCCTAGTTGGTAAGGCGCTTGGCTGGTAACCAAGAGATCCGGGTTCGAGTCCCAGCCGATCCAGTTTGGTAATTTTTCAAACACTATGTCAATTTTAATTAATCTTATTTACTGTTAGACCCACTTCGATCAAATTTTTAAAGTATTTTGTGGGTTAGTTTCTAAAATATTTTTGCTATTATTTTATACGAGGAAGCTGTGCGCCACACCCCATTGGCAGCGTATTTTTCATTAAAGCAAGTCTTAATCGTCACATTCGGAATAATAAATACACGATATTGGGAAATTTTCCTGAGAAAACTATTTCCCCGGTAGAATTATTACGTTTCAAACGTTTAGATGAAACGTTTTAGAAACTCATTAAATGTGGATGAACAAGTGAAGTGTGTATGAAGTATCC
Organism: Brachynemurus nebulosus; assembly: GCA_035578155.1. Taxonomy (NCBI): domain Eukaryota; kingdom Metazoa; phylum Arthropoda; class Insecta; order Neuroptera; family Myrmeleontidae; genus Brachynemurus; species Brachynemurus nebulosus. Next base: position 7,697,179 of record JAPWDM010000009.1, on the reverse strand, counting down.
ATTGGAAGTAGCAACCATTTTCAATTATTAAGACCACGTGATGCAGAAATACCTACGCCGGTCGTTTATATTGTTTTGCAATTTCCTGACGTGACGATACAGAGGTACCGAACCGTTTTTATTAATAAAACGGATGATTTATTGAAAAGCTATATCGACAGTTTGAATAATGATTGCAAAACTATCATTGTAGAGAATAATGTTTTATAAATTTGTACTTTAAGTATATATAAATGTTTTGTGCTAAAAATAGAAAGCAAAGCAGCACAAAAAAAAGAAAAGTGCGAAGAAACGTAAAAGAAAATGGTGGAATTTCATAAATTTTTAATAATAAAATTACGCGTGCTTGTCGTGGAAGCGCTATCGTCATTCAGCCATTTAATTTATAAAACACGTAATAAGCCGACATCAGTCAGTCGGTCCCAGTCAGTCCCAGTCAGTCAGCACACAGTCTACAGTTAGTACAGTACGTACAGCACGTCAAGCATATATGTAATATGTATGTATGTAATTATGTTAATGATAAAATACGGTGTTATGCTTCTCATATATTGCACTATTAGGTACAGTTAAATAATGAAAAATGTAAATCAGTTTTTGGTTTAATATTTTTATTACTTGGTTAACGGGTAATTTGGTTTTGGTAATTGATTTTTTTTAATTTCAAACAGTGGAACGGATTAGATATATGCTTTCGGGGTAAACGGTTCAACCATTTTTAATGTGCTTTTTCTTTTATTTGAAAGCTGATGATTCCGGGATGGTTTTTAGTCGATTTTGATGAAAATTGGTTTAGCCATTTCAAGGATATTCCCTTTAAAAGCTGATAATTGCTGAATTGTTTTTAACCAGGTGTTCGAAGAATATTGCTCCGGATGTTTCTAGTGATGGACGGATTAGCCCATTTTGGGGCCTTAGACATTTTCTTCTTACCAGGCCCCTTCCTTTCTTCAAAATATAGAGCACTAAACAAAACTATATATATATATATATATATATATATATATATATATATATATATATATATATATATATATATGTATAATGTGAAAAACTAAAATAAGTTTCAAAATAAACAGTTTGACCGGACCCTTCAAAAAACTGGGCTTTATAAGTCATCCAGTCCTGAGTGTCGATACTTATCTGAATTACATGATCGGCCAAATGGTCGGAAAACGACATTTCATATTACACGACCTAATGTTATTCCAATTAATGTTGAAAATGATTCCGGATTACAAGAATTTTTATTCTGAAACGTCTTTTATTCTGAAATTTTTATACAAATACATATTTGATTTACCATTTTTGATAACTGACCGTATCACATGCAAATAAATAAATATTTAGGTTTGTGAATTTTTTATTAATATGTTTGTAAAATTGTAATAATAAAAAGTAGAACATTATTGTACGTAAGGTAAACTGGGGCAATTGCAGTGTGAATTTTGTGAAGTTGAACTTTAAACATTTATGTAGAAATGGTATTACCCCACTTTACCCTATATCTAATGAGGTATAGAGACATTCATACTCTGAACCACAGACCAATGAACCACTCAAAGCGTAAAAGTAGTTTGTAGGCATTTTTCTTAAAGCAGGTAACAGGGTGAGACGGGTGAGATTTAAGGAATATAATATAATGTCAATTCTTGAGCAAATGCGACTATAATTTGAAAATAAAGCGAATACCACTTTCTTTCTTTCGAAATTTTACAATTTCTTCTCAAAAAACTAAAATTTTATTATCAATATTATATTTTAACAATAATTATTTGAAAACGTTACTACGGATACCATTGATTATTTGCATTGATTACTATATTACAGAATACTATCCGGTCGTATCTGGCTGCCTCAATTATACATTTATATAATTAGTCTATATAATATATAATATGTTTGTTCATTGGTCTGTGCTCAAGACATCGACGCTGCAAGAAGGTTCATTCTCGAAATTAGTTTACATTCTTTTTCTATTCAACTTAATGACTTACGAAATTTTTCTCCCCAATTGCGTCCGTTTTACTTACCATCATTATTTATTCATTGAGAATTAAAATTCTATGAATTAATTTAAATTAATTTGAAAATTGTACAAGAAAATTCCATTTCCTTTGTGCGAAATTGTCTTCACAATCGTATATATATGTGTATAGCCTAATTGGAAATTTAAAAACTTTACAAATAATGAACTTGTTGAAAGCGTCTAATTAAGATTACGTTAGAAAACAACTTTTCAACTAATCAAGAAATTGGTGGGGGCTGGCGGAGGAGGGGCAATTTCTTATTGAAATCGTCCTAATGCTCTTTCAACTGGTTTTTCACGAATACGAAAATTTATGAAAATTTTTTCTAACTCAGTACAAAAAAATATATTTATAATTCTATATTTTTTATTATGCAAAAATTTATGAATGATTCTTTCATATTTTCAAAAAAAAAAAAAAAAAAAATTGTAAAAATGTTTTTCCTTTTATAAAAATAAATAAAAACCAAATTTTTTTGCCCTGGCTAATATTTATTTACGTAATATTTTTTTTCTCATATACAACATTCATTTCCATAAAATTTTTATATGCTGTCATAATTATATTCTTATTTGTGGTCTGACCCGACCGGCGCGCGGGGTTGTGAAAAATTATTTTTCATTCAAATTTTCTTTTTGAAAAAATGTAAAAAATTTGCATTATAAAATCGTAAACATTCACTGGAAAGAAGTTGATTTTATTGTACAGGCTGATTTTTGTGCTCAGTTCTGAAAATATTTTCGTGATTATTGGATTGAGCGCTTCCGACCCTAAGTGCCGCTCTAGGCTCCGTGGAAAAAATTAATTTTTTAACACTGTGTCGTAAAACAAGTAAGTGACAAGCCAAAGAAACTTCAAATTCTAAATTTTGCCGCCCTTTTGGCCCAAATTTGTCGCCCCCCAAAAAAACCTGCTGCCCTAGGCTCGAGCCTATTCAGCTTTCTGGTAAATCCACCATGGCTTCTGAGACTACGCTTATGAAAATTTTTTCTCCCCTTGAAAACGAAAATTTTCAGGTGCATTTTACGTTTTAGAACTTCCAAAACAATTTTGGTTTTGTGTCTGTCTGTCCGTCCGTTTGTGTGGCGTCAGATCGTACCAAATGACATAACCTCTGAACGATTCGATCAGTCTTAAAGAAATTTTACAACATTGTCGAAAAAATTCAAGTCCAAATCATTAGGGGAAATGCTTAAAATAAAGTTGAAGTTCTTTTAATTTTATTTTTCATTTTTGAGCCTCGTTTGCGAAGTACTGAATCTCAATATTTACATCTTTTCGATCATATTTTTTTTCCGAAATTTGTCAAAATCTTTAACCGCTAAGGAACCTCAACTTAATGCGTATCCAGCACGCACGTTTTATTTTTTGGGTAAGAGCCGTCTGGTGAGTCCACATATTATGTGTATTTTTTATGCAAGTGTATTTGTAAAGGATTTTTTCGGTTATCCGGCCGTCATTAAGGGGTGGTTTACTTGAGAGTCGTTAAAAAAATCTATTTTTTTTTTTTTTGCAGAAATAGGTAGCTAATTATGTGTAGAATACGTTCCCAAAGTGATTTTGCGGAAAGTAATTTAAGAGAAGGTTTACTTGAGATTTGATAAAAAAATCGATTTTTTTTTTTGCAGAAATTGGTAGCTAATTATGTGTAGAATATGTTCCTAAAGTGATTTTGCTGAAAGTAATTTAAGGGAAGGTTTACTTGAGATTTGATAAAAAAATCGATTTTTTTTTGTCGAAATTGATAGCAAATTATATGTAGAATATGTTCCCAAAGTAATTTTACTGAAAATAATTTAAAAACAAGATTCTTGCACATTAACCGAATCCAGCTTTCTATAAAAAAAAATTCAAAAAACGTAGTTCACGCAATAATGAGTATTAAATATAAAATTTTGAAAATACGTTTCTTTATATATATTTTATAATATCTCGAAACTACATTTTTGGAAATGGCGGACACGATAACTCAAAAACTATTCGATGAATCCTTTTTTTAAATTTTTTATTTTAAAGATAATTCAATTCCTCGGCACCTCTACCTAAGTTCGATACACTTTCAATATTTTTTTTATTTTTAAGTTTACATTAAAGAGCGAAAAATAAGATAAAAATCGTAATCAAAAGTTCAAACACCCGCCATTTTTTCAGCAATTTATTGATATTATAGGTAGAGGTGCCGGTACTCGTCATATATCTTATAAATCTTTTTTGTTTTTGGATTTCGGTGGTTTATTACCGGCGCTAGGATGTCTGCCAATAAGGCATTGGATTTTCGGATCGTCACACTGCAGTATCTATAAAATTGACAATTTTTTATATTTTTTTTCGAAAAATTTTTTTTTTGTATAGTTTAATACTTAGTAAATATGTGTACAAAATTTGAAATTGATATTTACTTCTGTTCTTGAGAAAAAAATTCTAGAAAAATACATCATAATTTTTTAGGACTCTCGAGTAAACCTCCCCTTAAACTGACCCGCCCAGCAGAGAATTTTTTTAAGATATAAAAATTTTTAAAATTTGACTCACATGTATGCTCAACAACTCAACCTCTTAAACAGTTTTGGATTATTTTTTCAAATTTTTTTTTTTTTGAGAAAATTCTAGAATTGTGTTGTCAGCATTGATTTAGTGGAATTTGCAACGTATTTTTCCCTAAACAAATGTAAACATAAAAAGTTTACATTTGTATTTTAGTGTTTTAGTTTTATATCATTCCTGGTTGCTTGTTGTACGCCCGCTGTTAACTTTGCGATCCAAATGGGAATACGGGACGAAGACACAAGCAACAAATAAATATATGCGAAAAAAGTAAATGTGAAATAAAGTTTAATGAAAATGGTTGGCGAAAGAACGTCGTTTTTTTGTGGGTTCACCACTAAAATATATGTATGTGTGTTTTCTTAAAGTATTTACTAGCTGTTTTTATTCCCTTTTTGTGCGGGATTTAATCTCGCATTCACTTGCATGAATTTATCTGGAATTTGGTTTTGGTGTGTTGTCACATATATAGCGTGTTTTCAAATTAAGGGAAATTTCGCCAGAAAAAAAGAAATCGATTTTTCTTCCTTGATAATTATGTTCCTTAAGATGTTAGAAGTATTCTCCTAAAATTTAATTTTAAAAAAATGAAAAATCAAAAAGTTATGGGCATTTTAGTGCATGCACTTTACTATAATTTAATTTTAAAAAAACATTTAAATGCTATTTTCTCGAAAGTACGTTTTTTGACATGGTTCCTCATGTATCTCAAAAAGTATTTGAGATATCGGTATAAATTAAAGTGCATATTGTTCCTCGATACCGTCATTTTGGCAGGAACTAGGATCTTTTGATTCCGTAATATATTTTCAAAATGGCGGCTGTTTATAGTTGAGAAAAAGTGGTGATTTTTGAAAATTTATTTTCAAAATGCGATTTCTCGCTGGTTTTTTATTTTTTTTTTTAGATCCTAGTTAGCGCCATAACTGTATATGTATATTTTCAGAAAATTTTTGATTTTTTGATTTCGGTTCACTGGGGATTTTAGAACGCGAGGAACCATCAAGGTTTTTGAATTTTTTAAAATAAATTTTTTTTTTGTGTAATCTCAAGACATGTAGAAACAATGTTGTATATTTAATTTTTTAATAAAATATTTATTTGTATAACAAAAATAAATAAAAAAGGTAGATTTTTGATGTTTTTTTTGGCGAATCTCCCCTTAAAAAGATTTTTTCTTTTAGTATTATTATGCGCATTGTCGGGTATTATAGGCAATCGACTTACATAATTGTTATGACAATTGCATAAAATGAATTAACTATTACAATCATTATACGGTAATAGACTTAAATTCCATTTAAGCTTAATATTTTTGTATTTTTATTTGGGTAGTAATAATTTAATGTTGGGGTAATGATAATAAAAAGTGTATAATTTGGTCCCATCAATAGATTGTACCACATAAAATTTTCATTTAATTGTTCCAGTTTCTTTTACGAAATAATAAATTTTTTATCGTCCATTTTCTTGATGTTTTCATTAAGAAACGTTTTTTAAACAAACAAACAAATAAAATTGTAATAAAAATTAGTTCAAATAAAATTGTTTTTATTTCAAATTTTTTTTTAAAATTTTTAGTTGAACATGCAGTAAGTCAGGGCTGAGTGGGTGGTTCGATCGCTCGTTACATTGGATGGACGGTTGACCGTACGGTCAATTGAATACATGTATTTAAATGTACGGTCAACTATTCGACCAACATTAATGATGTGGGCAATAAAACCCCTGAATAAAACACAAAAGTCATAAAACCATAAAGTGAAAAGAGGAAAACTGACCTAAACACGTATTGAATTTTTTTGTCCAAAACCAATATCTACTTCTGTATAATTTCAAAGGTGTGTCTGTCATGTACAATGATTTTTCGATTCTACCGGACTGATGTGAATGTCCAGTTTGACCGTATTGTTGCACGCACCGCAATCCGGTCAAATTACGGTCGCGTTACAGTGTGTCGTACCGCAGTCTGTACGGTCCTTTATACAGACAGGTAGATAGCTAGAGTTTTATGGTTATGGTTTGTTATAAAAACAGGTAAATATATTCGAAAATATTACTTGCACGTGTGATACTAATGAAGGTTAATTATTTGCTCAAAGAACGATATTTTCTTTAAGAGTGTTAAATACTCTATAGAAATGGAAATTTTATTCATTTTATAGCATTTCGTTTTTTTTTTGTGAACTTGATGATGTTAGCCAGGGACGGATTAACCCATTTCGGGGTCCTAACCCAAAAAATATAAAAAAAATTAATAAAACCAAACTGGAGAATGTGAAAAACTAAAACAATTCTCAAATATTGATTCAAATATTCAAAATAGAGTTTGATCGGACTTTTCAAAAGACCGAGCCCTAGCCATTTGTCTCATTTGTCAGTAAGTTTTTTTTTCTTAATTGACATCTAGAAAATTGATTAGAGTTGGATAAATTTTATTTTCTCATTATTTAAATTACGATATTGAAAAGTTTGTTAATAAAATTTAACTTTACATAAATTTTAAAGCAATTTTGTTAAAAGAATTTTTAATTTTTACATCATAAACTGAATAAACTGAATATTCGGTCCGTTTTTAATAACATACGTGTGGCAAGAAATAATGTCTTCAGGCAACAAATAAAATTCTGATTAAAAATTCGTTTAATGAACGAACACTGAAACTTCAACTTCCTGACCTCACTTTTCGATGAACCGTCTCTTCTCGTTTTGAAGTTTATATATACATAATAACTTAACGACTCAAGAAAATGTACATATTTATACTTTTCGCATTCTCTTACATTGTCTAATTTCCTTTTTATGTATAAACATCCTATGGTTTCGTTATTTTATTAAAATCAAAGTTAAACCGTGCGACGGGGTACAGGAGGAGAAGTTTAAAAATTTTTGCTAATAAAACTTCAAGATACTATCTTCAAAAAATATTGTTATTTCATTTTTAAATTGTATTTCTATACAGGGGCGCAACAACTATAAATCTGCAGGGGGTCCAACAAAAAATCAAATAACCCAATTTTCCGATAACATTGAAAAACTACTAAAATAGACCACTAAAAATTTAATACAAATAAAATAAATTAACGGAAAATTTACATAATTTTAGGGGGGTCCGGACCCCTTGGATCCACCGCGTAGTTGCGCCCCTGATTTCATATAAAGTTTTTGTTTTAAACGTATATAACAATAACCGTCATTTTTTATTGTTATATACTATGTAGTACAATATATTTCAAATAATATAGGCAACATCAATTACATACTGGTAGAAAAATTGCACGAATAAATTTGTCAAATTGTAATCGATGAAACTTTTTTTTCGTTGTGTTATGAAAAAAAAAAAATGAATAATAGTTTCTTATTTTCTTTTTTATTCGTTTCAGTAAAACTTTTCCCGAAAAGAGATATTAATTTTCCCCCGTCATTTTCATCGTGTGTATTTTCACAAACGCTTCATTACAAATTAGTGTTTTAGATAATTAACGAAAAATTAATGATGGGCATGTCACACTTTTTTTTTTGTTGAATGACTCACTGATTCAGTGAATCGATTCGTTTGATAAATCTTTTCTAATCTTATATTTTATCGACTCATAAAAGGTACAGTAATGCAACATTTAAAACAAAAAAAAACCGTACGTGAGTATCCATTTGGTGTATAAATAAAAAATATACATAGATGAAAACGTAACAATCTAATGTTTAAGGCCACACACGCAACCCTATAAAAAAACCTAATACATTATAGTTTGTGGTAGAGAGAGTATCATGTGCTTGAAGTAACGGAGGGTCGGAAAAGTGATGGGTAGGTGGGGAGAGTGGTGGTGGTGGTGTTGTGTGCGAATGTTATGTGCTCTGTATGTATGTGTATGGTATGTTGGTAGCTTTTAACCTCGTGACATAAAAAAAAAAAAACGAGAAAACAATTTAACCCAGTCTTATGATGACGACATAGTGCCAGCCGTCAAATCAATGTTTTTATTATATGTATGTATGTTATATCAGTGAAGGATTTTTTGCATTGAGTTCAATAACTTTGTAACTATTATTACTTTTCTACGGTCCCTTATTCGCGATAGTTTGGGGGTGTTTTAGGGTTTAAAAAATCTAGAAAAATAAAACATCGGGTGAAAAATTTTCTGGATATTAATGTACGTTTGTAATTGATTCATAACAGGGTTAGAATATCCACTGTTTTGGGTTAGGGACTACAAAATTGTATTGTTATTGTTATTTTATTTTATTGTCATAAAATGTAAAAATATTTTTGATTTTTTTCTTTTTTAAATTAATTTTATTGCTACCATTTTATATTATATGTCTATGTGTATATGTATTTCAGAATAGATGTACATATTTTCAAATGTTATTTATTCCGACTCTGTTAGGACTCCGCTTTCTGTTCCGAATCTACTTGGGTTAGAGGCATAAAGCTTTTGTCCAGTGATTTTGGAATCATTGCAATTTTTAACGTTTTGAAAATATCGAAATTTTTTTTTCTTTTGTTTTTAATTGTGAAATAAAATTTTGCTTATGAAAATTGATAAAATTTGGTCTTCTTTCATTAAAAAATTTTTTTAAGTACCTTTTAAAATCAAATTTATATATAAAGAAAATGACTTATTTCAAAAATAAAGTTTTGTCACATATAAAAGATATTATAATTTCTACTATGTTTTTTCAATATATTAAATAGTAGCTCTTGTGAGAGATAGCTATATTACGAGTTTGTCTACAAGATAAATTTATGAGAATGAGTCATTTGCAGTGGTCGTTATTTTCTCTATAATATTAATAGATTTGAGCGTTACTTTATGGTATTCCATATTTGTAAATAATAAACAAATATTTTACTTCGCAAAAATATCACTTTTATTTTGAAACTGTTACAATATTCATTTTCAAACAGAATATTTTGTTCTGTTTGAAAATGAACTGACGGTTCGAAACAATATTGTCACAGTTTCAAAATAAAAGTGGTATTTTTGCGAAGTAAAATATTTGTTTATTATTTACCTTTATCTTTCTTTGTCAGTGTTTAAAAATTTTTTGAAATTTTGCAGCAAGGTAAGACTAGTAGCCTACTTTTAATCGACAGTGATTTTTTTTAAAAATGATGTCATAATGAGTGTGAGTGACTCAATAATAAAATTTCAATTTGCAACAACTTTGCCTTATAGGCGAGTTCTCGTAAAAGTGACTCATCAAGTTTGATTTTTTGTAACCTTTGAATGGAATGGTATTTTTCATTGGGTTCCTACCTCTCAGGAGAAATTTTTCGGCACGTGACTTTTACGCTCCTCGCGTTAATTTTACGCTCTCTCTAGTGACAAATGAAACATCAACCTGGAATACAAAATATCTTATGCATTATCATGGAAATAGGTCATCTTCATACAATATTGATCTAACACATGTTCCTTCTCTTGCGTTTGAACTTCCCCCGTAAAAAGGTTGTCCAAGGTTATTATTATTGTATCGTATATAGATTACACAGTAAGCACACTGCCCGCATACCCGCATTGGATGGAACGAACGGTTCGTTGACGACTGCTCGAAGGAAGATGCTGTTATGTAATAGCCTTGCGTGCGTCGTACTGATAGTGTAAATTAAAGGGCTATCATAAGACACACGCGGCTGTTACGTCACAGTGCAAATCAACACATTCTGTAGCCTTTTGTGTGCGTAGAGAATTTTTGTCATTAATTTTGTTTCACTGACATCGTGTTTGTTTATTCAGATATTATTTTAATTATAATGACTTTTCATTCATAGTTTGTTTGTTTGACAGTTTACAAAATGAAAAATTTATACCCAAATACTGCTGTAAAAGTTTTGTTGAATGTTTTTGTTATTTATTAATTATGCGTTAATTATAGATAATGAACTGTAATTAACATTTAAAATAAATGAATCAACTGCGTGTATCAATTGTTTTCGATCGTGGTGGCTCTGGCCGAGAATCCCCTGGGTGCGCCTACTTTTTTATATTTTATATTTAGTTCTTTAACTATGATAATATGTATTTAATGACTCGAAAAATTGTATCTCAAACTTTATTTTTAAGAAGAAAAGTACCACCTATGTATGGAGAGAAGAAAATGCTCGCTCACTTCAAAGTTTTAAGTTTCTATGAAGTTTTTCGTAATAAAGTTTGATAGAATATTTCCTATAATCGGATCTAGTATTCTTAACTAAAATAGCGTACATAATGATATATTTTTTCAACCATTTGAATCGCCAGTTTGTGTTTACATAGCTGGTCAAAAAAGTTTACTTAAGGGGGACCACTAGTGTGATATTTTGAAATTTTTTTTGCATGTTTCGATAGTCTATACCTTTAAAAATAACATACTAAAATTTCAAATGCATACCTCAAATAGTTTTTGAGTTACAGCCATCTGAAGAGCGGATTTTGATTTTCATTGTTAACTTTGAGGTATTGAGAAATGTATGAAGGTTGATAGTTCGGGAGTTTCTGGACATGGCTGTCAGTCACATGTTGTGGAGCTGCTAAACCCTGGCACATTTAAACGACTCATCTAGTTTTACTATGACCGTTATAGTGAGTACATCGTAAATATTTTAGTAAAAATTCTCAGTGATTAAAACTTAAAGGTAAAGTAAAGGAAAACTACATTTTTCAAATTTGCTACAGTTATAACTCGAAGACAAATCATCCGATCGATTTAATTCTTATTGCAGTTTCTTTTATATATGTTTCTTCGTACTATGAACCTCCAATTTTCCGATCGAATAAAAAATGTAATTTTTGCAGGCCAAAAATCATCAAATTTTCGCGCAAAATTTGAAACTTTTTTTTTTAAAAACTCCGCCATTTTGTTAAATTACAACTTTTTTTTCGATTGAGATTCATGGCACGGGCAATACCTTCTAGTTAATAGGCTTCTTGGTTTTTTTGATTTCAGGCACTGGGGGGACTTTTCTTTGAGCCTTGGAGATCGCGAATAACTCACTGAATTTTCAATTTTTTTTGGTCCAAAAATTTTATCATGAATTTATTATATATCAATGAATATATCCTTAAAATATTAAAACATTCCATAGAGTAGTTTTCTTTCAAAAAATTCCCCAAAATCACCTTTTTTCCGGGCGGTCGCACTAGTGGTCCCCTTTAAGTAGATTTTCACTCATATTTGCCAACATAACTCTAGAACTGATTCGCCATTTGAGGGTACGAGGAAGCTATGTCCACCATCTTTTGAAGCATACAATATGAGACAAAATGTTGGGTTTAACGAAGGGAACCAAATCGAATACGAATTTGTTATAATCTATTTTCTTTTTTATCAGTTTTTTTTGTTTTTGTTTTCCTCCTCCGAAAATGAAACAAAGAAAATGTAAATTAGCATAACTTTGTGTCGGCGTACCGTGTCGGTGTCGATATCGGTATATCTTGACACATTTTGGTACTTGAGTACGTGCCACAAATACAAAATATAATGTTATTTATGAGGGCGAGGCGGGGGGGGGGGTGGTAATGTTTCTTGGTAGGTATTTCTCTGGTTGCATATCTGCTGATGATCCTTTTTTTTATTATTATTTTTATTTGTGTTTAGAGACCTTTTTTATCGGCTCAGGATAAATGTACTGGCTCGCTGTGAATAACGGTGACACTATATTATGTGTTACACGGGTTGTTGCTTGGTAACACTGTCGTCAATAGATAATGTTATTGGTGGTAGTACTGCGGTGATGATTGGTGAAGCGAGTAGGCGTGCGGGAAGCACAGTCATGCCGTAAGTAATGATGTTGTTGGGTATTGTTGTGAATTAAGATATATTTACTAACAACCAGTAGCGTATTTATTAGGGGGGAAGGGAGAAAGAGTCATATATTACTAAAAGGAATTTTTGTTATTTTGATAGCAAAAATGGAAAGTTTATGCCAGAATTATTCTAATTCAACTAATTATATAATTTTAGTAAAAATTAAGAAATGAAAATAATTAATCAAAATCATGCCTACTTGATACTCAAAAGACTAAATCACTGATATACAACGTTTTTTTTATATTTTTTTACCTTTAATTGGTTTTATTTTGTAAATTTAGCTTAAAATTTTATTATTTAATAAAAAAAATAGTATAACTTGTGATTTTTTTCAAATGAATATTAAAATACAGCTAAATCTACCTTTTTCTTTATGCTGAAATAATTACTATACTCGTTTTGATAATTATTTTGATTTTTTGTCAAGCTACGAATTCGAGTAATGGAGGCTACCAAAACCGACAGACGTTTTTTTAATTACTAAACTTTTATCTTTGTTATCTATCATATTTTCCAAAAAATCAAACTAATAAATTACTTACTTTTTAAATAATTCACTGTTGAGAGATTTACTTTGTGAAACTCCATTTTAAATATTGAAAAATATTTAAAGTTCGATTACTTTGTCTATTTCACGAATTAAAAGTTATTTTTACTGAACGCGTTTTCAACCTTTCGGTCATCCTCAGAGTAGAAAGATCTTTCTACTCTGAGGATGACCGAAAGGTTGAAAACGCGTTCAGTAAAAATAACTTTTAATTCGTGAAATAGACAAAGTAATCGAACTTTAAATATTTTTCTTACTTTTTAATAAAACTTGTTTTAAAATGACTGTAATGTAAGTGACCAAAAAGGTGTACTAATGTAAGTGACCGATTAAAAGTTATATTTTTATCAAAAATATATAATATTTTATGGAATTTATTATTAAAATAATTTATTGGAACATTATTTGTTTAAATTTACTTAAATGAAGCTCTTTGTTATCAAAACAGAACAAAAAATTCTCATTGTGCACAAGATGAAATTATGTTCTTTTTTGAGTAATGTAAGTGACCACCTACTTTATCGTCTATAAAAAAAATTTATATGCATTTTTTGTTGTTTGATTTCCTTTGTTCAAAAGTTCACAAATTGTATTCAATTTAGTTTGACTAAATTTTAGACTTACACTTTAGTCCCTTGGTGTATAACATGCTATTTGGCGTGTAATTAACCATGGTGGGGGCGCCGTGCAGAAACAAAATGTTTAAAAAATTATTTTTTATTACTCGTGCGGAAGAAGTACTAAGTTCGCGCACACATTTCTGTACGCAAAATAGCTGTTTGCCCACTGTACTCGTCCCACATAGTTTTTTGCGTGCGGAAAGTAACTTTCCACACGCAAATTGACAGTAAAACACGCAAAGCCGCCTCTTGATTTTTCATTTAATAAACATTTCATAATTATTTCTATAGAAACCACCAACAAAGTAATCTAAACGATAATTAATTCAGAAAAAAAAGACGAACACTTAAAAATATTATTTGAAAAAGTAATAAAAATGTCAAAAATAGTGATAATAATAGAAAAAAGTATGTGAAATTCGTAATAAAAAATAGTATGTGCAACTCGTGCGGGATTGTCCATTGCCCCACTCAAGCGAATGAGTGCACTCACTACGTTCGTGCGCTCAACTTCGCTTTCGTGGGCAATCGACAATTTCCCGCACTTATTGCACAATATACTATTTTAAAACTATATAACAAAATTTCTAATTAAGATTTTGTCGTGAATAATATTCTAGAATGAAACGGAAGTACGAAAAAAATATATATAAGAAATAAAATAGCATGCAATATACGGGGGCAGAGTAATAAATTCTCTCGTAGTAGTAAAAATGTTGTGTTCAAGTGGTGTTTAGCTTTAAACTCGCTGATTATATTTTTTAAACTGAGACATCACTTCGTGTTTCGCCAACATTGAACGAGGCTTTGAGTATCTTGCCTCTCTCTCTCTCTCACACTCTCGCTTACTCTGGGGTGATGGTAAATGGTGTAGGTTCATGGCTACCCATCGATCTATAGTCACCTTCTTATGTAATTGAGAAAAACCTTGCAGTCCATTTAATTTTTTAAATCGTATATTACTGTCATTTTTAGTAATAGTGGAGTTGGACACGGTAATTTTCTCAACTCGATATGTTGAGATGGATATGTTTTGGAGTCAAAGTGGGGCGGGGGGGGGGGGGGGTGCTGATTGAAACATTTGTGACGCTTAAAATTGATGCTTTGTATCTACTACTTGTTTCGGTCACTTGAAAATAATGCTAAATAATAGAAATTTAGTTTCGATAAATTCAAGTTTCTTAAGAAAATTACGAGGATCATAGGTGTTATTTTTGTGGCCTCGGATACAGTTTGAGAATTCGATGGTGCAAGAAAATTCCGGGACTGAAAAGAAATCTCATTTTGAGTCTATTGATTTCATTAATTTTTTTTAAACTTCCCATGGGAAGTTATTATGATGGGTCCGATTTTACGAATCGCAAATTTGGACATATCTCCACGTTTCAAGGTCTTTAGAATCCGATTCCATCGTTTTTAGCGTGATGTCTGTGTGTGCGTTCGTTAGTTCGTTCGTGAGTTTTTTTCGTCTCGCATATCTCGAAAACAAATAACGATATCACCTCCGGACTAATTTCATTAAATGCGTAATTAAAAAATGAAAACTGGATTAAGTTTTCAGCAAATTCGGATTAGAGGATTATTTTTTATAGATACTAAAAAAAAAGAGTTTAAAAACTGTGAAATATTTATCGTCTCGTATATCTCGAGAATAAACGATAGTATCATTTGTTTAATGAGGGGTGGAGTCCCCCATGAGATACAAGGAGCGAAACGCCTCAGTGGGGCGCAAGGGACAAAGCCCCTGTCGGGGGTTCGAGGGAAGGAGCTCCCCGAAATGAAAAAAGAATTATTTATGTACAGTAGTCTCTAGTCTTTAAGGACACCCAATGGGAAGTTGGCAGTTTGGGTAGATCTGTCCCCCCAAATTTTTACGGATTGATTTGAAGAGAAAAAAGCTACGCAACCAGACGTGACGTTAATAACAAGATTCGAAATTTAAGATAAAATGTCGTTTAAAAGTGTGTTACGGGTACTAGGAAGCTGTGTACCACCCTAATTGGTATGTATTTTATTGTGTTAAGTTTTTATGGAAGGTTATGAAAATTTTTTCGAGGTGATTATCCCGGCGTATTAACTCATTCAAACGTGAACCATTATCTCCATTTTTTTATTTTGCAAAAAAAAAAAATAAATGTCATTATATTACCATTATTTTGGTCCCATGTGATACAATAATAATAATAATAATAATAATACATAAATTGTTTAAAAAATTATTTTTTCCTCATTTAGCTGATGACGACACAATCGTTGGACGATCATAAATCAAATTTGTGTGACAAAAATAATCACACTGTATTCTCGCATGACGACGTATGACATCAGGCGTCGCCTGTTTATGTATGAGCGTCGTTTCTCTTCTAATATAGTTAAATTTTCATTTTTCCGTAACGTTTTAAGTGAAAAACAATTTTTTCCTTAATATTATGTTCCCTTTCCACATGGGAAGCAGATCGGTGATGGTGAGGGGCGAGGGTGGGGGTGGTGACGGCAGGGAGATGTTTATGTGTGTATACAATTTTGAATATTAAATAAGTTTATCTTTTCTGGATATACTTACGTTATGTAGTTCGGCTCTGCGTTGTCGCTAAGGAGGGAAATTTAATTGTGCAAAGTTGAGATGAAAATTTTTCTAAAGTTTATTAAATATGGTGGATTAAGATGGAAATTGTAGAAAATGTAATATCCGCGAAATTATGTATTAGCATTTTATTTTATTTTTTTTCGTCGAAAAAAGTAATTATGTTGCAATGGATTTAATTTTATTGAATTTATTGTAAGGATTTATAAGGGGTTTTGGGCAGTATTTTTAAAATTTATAGTTTTTGGGAAAATGATTCAAGGGTTTTGTGATACAGTTTCAAATGCTTTGCTACAAATCAGACTGAAATTTTATGTAAACTAAACGTGAGCGCCAATTTTTATACTAATTTTTGTTTATTTTGGGTCATGTCTAGTGTACGAAAATAAAAATTTTCACAATTTTTCACTGGCACGTATATTGGGAAATTGCCCACTCTGTATAGAGTGTCATGTTATACACAATATGGATTGGTGTGTCGTGTAGGTATCTATGAAATGTCATAGAAACGTACATTTCCCATTTAATTTTTTTTTTTATTTTTTTTTTTGGTGGAAAAGCTTTTGTTGTTATGTAATAGTTTGCTATTTTCCGCACTCGTATACATTTGATACTTGTCAATTTTCTTTTGGGCTATGTATTCTTAACAAGCGTACGTATATATGCGCTTACATAGCATAGAAGTTTATGACATTATATTTTGATATAGCCGTAGCACAATATTTGTTTTTGAACAACACTTATTTCACATTTTTTGCCTTTTTATTGGAAATTTTTTGCGCGTCTGATACGAATGAAAAAAATATTTTATGAGTTTTTTTTAAATTGAATTTTTTTTCGCGAAGTTGGTGATAAAATTAGTCTGAACCAGAATTTATATTATTATATGATTATTTTCCTTAAGGAAAATTCAGCTATTACAGCGGGAAAAATAACATTCCTTAAGGTACCATCACAGTGTGATCGGCCGAAAAATAGTCAATTTTCACAATTTTTTCTCGGATGGATGGGATGGGGGAATAGCGATGAATTTTTTTTTGCGATTAATACCACTATTTAACAATACAAAAATATTTTTTTTATTCATTTTTATTTATTTTTTATAATTATTATAATTTTTTGGAAAAAGTGTTTTTAAAAAAGGACGATATTTGGTGCCCACCATTCCGGCCGTAGTTTTGATTTAAAAAAAAAAATCAAATAGATTATCAATCTGTAGGTAAGCCGCTATGTTCCTATGGAGGCTTTTTTTTGAAATTTGAAAAAAAGGCGGCGGTTTGAATAGCGATGAGCAAATGCAGGACCAAGACCAAGACTTGGCAGTCTTGGTCTTGTTCTTGCATTAAGAATCTTGGTCATGGTCTTGCTAGAGCAGTTTGAGTCTTGGTCTTGGTCTTTCAAAATCCACTCTTGGTCTTGGTATTGCTAAAGAATCTTGCACTTTCTTGCATTTTTTTATTAGCGAATTTGTTTCCGTCAAAAATCAGAATTTTCTCTCTTTACGGTATTAATTATATTTTTAAATTATTTAAATCATTTAGCAAGAGTCTTGCTTTTTTCTTGCTATTGTCTTGGTCTTGCTCACTTGAGTCTTGGTATTGGTCTTGCAGCCATACTTATAGTCTTGGTCTTGGTCTTGCTCTTGGTATACATAGTCCTGGTCTTGGTCTTGCAAAAAATGCAAGACCAAGACTAATTTTGCTCATTACTAGGTTTGAATAAAAAGTACAAAATTTTTTTACAGTTTTCCATGAGAAAAAATAGGAAGATTTAAAAAAAAGCTCCCATAGGTACATAGCGGCTTACCTACAGATTGATAATCTAGTTCTTTTTTTTTTTTAAATAAAAACTACGACCGGAATCGTGGGCACCAAATATCGCCCTTTTTTAAAGACACTTTTTTCAAAAAATTATAATAATTATAAAAACTAAATAAAAATGATTAAAAAAAATATTTTTGTATTGTTAAATAGTGGTATTAATCGTAAAAAAAAATTCATCCCTATTCCCTCATCCAATCCATCCGAAAAAAAATTGTGAAAATTGACTATTTTTCGGCCGATCACACACTGTGATGGTACCTTAAGATATCAAATTGAGAAATAAAAGTGAACCACACAAACAATTCAAATATATGAACAATCACACTGCTACAAAGCCTTCTTAATTTGATTTATTGAAAATTTATAAGAAAATTCTTTATCCTGACACGCAATATTTTCCTATGTGTGTCACAGTAGTGTGTGTTGAAAATGTAGGTCATTTTCACAATTTTCCTGTTTGGTAGGCTTTAAATGTGGTATAATTTTTTATTTCGTTAGCGAAAAAAGATATTATGTAGGTATACTATTTTTTGTTAGTGAAGAATAAATGGTGGTCCTTCGAAATGTATATATATATATATATATATATATATATATATATATATATATATATATATATATATATATATATATATACAGGTTCAATTTCCGGTTGTTAGTTTTCTCGAATTGATTCAAATTCAGTCAAGCTTAAATTTACGTTGTTGGAACAGATATCTCAGCGTGTTCTGTACGTACAGAAAAAGTGAATTTTGTTGAGCCAAGATTTTGGGTCAAACAGATTTTATACTGGAGTTCTTGATGTTATATCATCCTTAGGGTTCCGTTTACGTACGATTTAAATCTAATTTTTATAGAAATTGCAATTAAAATAAACATAAATGTTTGAAAAATTGTCAAACGGGATCGGCTGGGACTCGAACCCGGGGATCTCTTGGTTGCTAGCCAAGCGCCTTACCAATTAGGCTACCGATCGCTTGTTCGAGTGCCACTCCAGTCTGACAATCAATCAAACACATTCTCTCTTCAATGCGAGACGCGGTTATTTTCAAATATTATCGAGTGCCTGTGAAACATTATTAATGTATGGCGAATTTTCGTTCGCATTTATATATACACCAATATACGTATGTTCACTTAATGTCCAGCTTTAGCGGATACTTGACTAGCAACCAAGAGATCCGGGTTCGCGTCCCAGCCGATCCAGTTTGATAATTTTTCAAACACTTATGTGAATTTTGAATTGGTAGTACATGCAAAAATAAATCGTATGTTCAAGTATCAGCTAAAGCTGAGCATTAAATGAACATATTATGAATATTGGTGTATGTATAAATACGAACAAAAGTTCGCCATACATTGATAATGTTTCACAGGCACTCGATAACATTTGAAATTAAAAAAAAAGAAATTTCACTTGGACCGTATACCAATTTGGGTCACAGCACACATTACATGTTTTATTTCCAGAATGGAATTCAGCTATTACAGCCACTGTCATGACGCGACTTGAGCCCGGGACTATGGCAGAAATTTGTTTTGAGGTCCCTAGAAACCGAAAATAATATTCACTAAAATTTATATATATATATATATATATATATATATATATATATATATATATATATATATATATATATATATATATATATATATGTATGTATATATGTCCGTACCATAACTCTCGAACGAAATGTCCTAGGCTTACGAAATTTGGTGAAAATGTTGGAAATGTCAAACCGTTGGACGAGTTCGTTAGCCAGACATGTCGGATGCCAGGAACATGCTTTTTGTTCTTGCAAAAAATTAGTTTTTTGCCAAAATTTCCACTTAATCAACAATTTTTGCGAAATTTTTTTACACCATTTAAAAGAGAAGAAAAAATTACATAAAAAAGGTTTTTAAACTATTGTTCTATGTCAACTAGTTTCCAAGCAAAATTAATTTTTATAAAAGGAAATTCGCTATGTTATGTAGGATGCTGCGACAGGGGTATTTTTTTAATTGTACTCATTCCCTTTACTCTTCTTGCGAATTTTTTGCAACACTGATCAAAGCCAATAAATTGTTATACATATACCTATACTAATTTTCGTTATAATTATAATAACGAGACCCCAGCTAATGAAATATAACGAGACACCAGAAAAAAATAACGTTTCTTTCTTTATTCCTTCACTGACAGATCATTAATTTCATTGTTGTTAAGTTTTAACGAATACTAATAACGAATTTATTGCTGAAACGGAAATTCTAACAGAGAATTGTGTGGTGATGAAGGGGAAATTGGTGGATAGGAGAAGGGGAGGGGTAGTGAAAAAATTAATTAAATAAATTTGGACCAGTGACAGTGGAATAATTTATTTCAAAAACATTTTTATTGCAATTACGAAATTTGTTTTTCGTAAAATCGAAAACTTTTAAATTGAATCGATTTAGTATACGAAAATATTTTTTTTTGATTAACTGAATTAATTAAGGTTGTTCGAACAAGGAGACCGTTAATGTTTCAATTTCAAGGACATATTATTGAAATAAAGTCGGTTTAAGTCTGCTTAACTTCCAATAACACGATGAAGAGAAGAGGGGAACAGATGTAGTACTATAGCAAGTGTTAGAACGACATTTATGTGTTGATATAGGCAACCATAGCAACGTGGTTTTTATTAACGTAACTTAATTTGATGTATTTTTGGTTATATTTTGCATTTTTGCTGTCAAAATAACGAAATTCCTGTTAGAAATATGTCCTAATTTTAGTAATAGTAAATTTTTCGGTTTTGTTTAATAATAAGAACTACTCTCGCGCATCTTTTTTATTATAATATATATTTTGGTAGATATATATTCTAATCTAATTTACTTACTTATAACATTCTTTTGCTTTACACAAATATTATGTTACTTCTTTGTTGTACAAACCAGGTTAACATTTTTATTCTGTTAAATCGAAATTTGTGTTAATATTTTCATTTAACACAAATACGAAATGTTACATTAACGCAGGGTTGTGTTACTTATTTAACACAAAAATTTTAACCACTAGTTTTTTTTTTGCGCAGAACACAAATTTTTTTACTGTGCATACTGTGCTGAAAGCTTGAAAGCTATTCTTGCGATCGACTATGCTCGTGAAGATTTTTCCGTAGTCGAATACTTGTCATTCCTCCACTCACATCATAAATATAATTTATGTGAAATAAAATATTATCACATACAATTTCCGTCTGGTTTAATCTTTTGACATATTCGATACCATAATAATATTGTATTTTAGAACATAAAAATTTATTTATAAAAAAATATCTCCGCTTCAAATTTTTTTTCCACTCATTTATTGTAGTAAAGAATATGCATACGGGGAGCAGAAAGGGGGGAGGGAACGGCGGGACCGGGTACGAATATGTTTGTTTAATGTATTGTGCAAATGAGCTGCCTTTTTTCGCGTCTCCCTCTGGTGGTTGGTTTTTTCATAATCAACAACAGTGTAGCCGAGGTACATAGAATTGTAGAGAAAATTTGGTAAATTGCCAAAAGCGTCCGTAAGTTTTGCCGTGTATTATAGCCCGCGTAGTTGACCCAAACAATTTTTATTTTCATATATATAGCTTTTTTTTGGTGAAAATTTGTGTCGTGTGTTTTTTGTTTCGATTGTGCATTGTTAGCATTTATTTTTGTTTTTTTTTTCTGTTTCTGTGTTTTTTTGTGTATTGTTTGTTTATTTGTTGTTCCTTAACATTCATTTTCATTGGAACGGAAAATTTTGAATTATTCATGTTTTGTAAATTAAACGCGGAGTGGTGCGAAAAACTATTTGGCTGTGGTAGTAAATGAAAATGTTGTTTTAATGACCGTACAAGACGTGAAAAATTATATGACAAACATACAAAAATTTACTGGTTGAGTTTTTCTTTTTGGTCAGAGGCTATTATGATAATTAAAAAATAAAAAATTTTTGTTGAAATTTCGTAAAATTTATACGTTTTTAACTATCGACGAAAATGTGTAAAATTTTCCTTGAAGGAGTGAACGGAAAAATGGTTTATTACTGGCCAATGGGCCACAAATTTCGTATAGTTTTTGATGCAAGATTCTGAAAATTGAAGATAATCATTTCGACTGTTCAACAAAGATTACTGTGTCTAATTTCCAAAATAATGTTTTTTTTTTTTTTTTAATTTTTTTTATTTTTGTACAGGGAAACCATCTGGCGAGACAGAGTTCATAATTTTTTGTTTTAATATACTAGTGAGTATCCGGAATAGTGACGTCAAGCCGAGAAGCAGTTAGTCGATTTATCGACTAAAATTGTTTTTCAGACAAAATTAGTCATTAATCGAAAATATCGAGTATCGAGTAGTCGACTAATCGACTAAATTTTTAGTCGAATTCATGAATAAGGAGACCTACGTAACTTTCAAAAATGAGGTTTTCTTTCAAATTTAATTATAGTCTTTTCATATTTTTTGCTTAACGAAAAGAACGATACGAGATATCACAATGTGTTAATCACATAAAAGTGAAAAATCCTACAAATAGTGATTTTTTAGTTTTCATTTTTTTTTGATGTCCAATAAATAATTCAGAAAAATTGTTAAATTAGTCGTTTTTAGTCATTTAAAAAAAAAAAATTAATCATTCTAGTTATTTAATCGAAGGTAAAATAGTCGACTAAAAAAGGATTAAATGTAAACAAAATTAGTCGATTAAACCGATTAATCCATTAATCATCCGACATCAGTAATCCGGAATGCGTTGCAATCCTGCTCAAAGAGTAAAAAACTTCCGACAATTCTTAGTGTAATTTTTTTTACTGTACTTATATCGTAAAATGAATTTAATAAACTAATATAAAATGGTACGGGGCAAACAAAGAAACATTCATTAGATTGCATATTCGATACTTAAACTTGAGAAAATACTTGAATTTTCTAAGAATTTTTCGTCATTTACGTCCTGATTTCTATGTGAACTTCTGTAAGTGGAACACCTATATATATATATACTGTGTGAGTTTTTTGAGAGTTGTCATTTTTATTACAGCCAAACCGTTGATTTAATCGAAAAATTGTTCAAATAAGAGTTGTAGATATCGACGGGGGTAACCGATTTCTATAGTCAGGAGCTTTATAACTCTTATGGTTTTCGAGCTGTGATACAAACTTATAGATTTTTAAATGAGACTATATATTTATTTTTCGATAAAACTGATCTAATGCATTAATTAACAACATAATTTTTTTTACCCAAGTTTAATTTTTTAATTTTTCTTTAATTTATCAGTTAGGCGGTAAAAATATGCATATGTACTTGAGGCTACTTCACCGATAGTGTTTTTCTTGGTTACATTTCCATTACATCCAAGAAAAGAATCTTTTCCAGTACATATTTCTATCATACAAATTTCGTTGTAATAAAAATGGCAACTCTCAAAAAACTCACATGGTATATTTTGTCATCCTTCCTAGTTTTTTAAACAATTTAAACGGTTACCTTCGAATATTCCCGTAGTAACCGCATTGTTCTCCTTTCCTGCGACCCATTGGGCAAAAATCGCCCATATTTTTACGCCTTATCTTTAATTAAAAAGAAAAAATGTTTTTCATAATAATTGTTGTTTTAATTTTAAATAAAAAAAAGATTAATATTTATATTTTTTTTGGTTATGTAAATAATATATTCCTGCTGGATTACACATAGTTAGTCCTAAAATCTGGCAGGACATTATTATTTATTTAACAAAACATTTTTAATTATTTTTTTTCTTTTTGTATAATGGTCACGAGTCGGTAAAAAAAAATTTTTACACGCCTTTGAAATGTTAATTTCTGTTGTTGTTATAATTCTTCTAGCACATATAGGGAAAAATGGTCTAAAATTGTTTCCTTCTAGATTGATTTCCACAGTATGAAAATACGTCCTAATATCCCACTTTTCTCCGATTTGTGTTATTTAAAGTGACCTTTTATCGTGTGGGGGGGCGCTAGGAGCAATTTAAACGACAATTTTTCTTTTGTAGTGCTTTTAAATTAAATTAATTATAAAAATTGATCGATTCTACATTAACCTTTTGAAAAAATAAATAGTGTACGGGAGCATAAATTAAAATAAACACAATTAGAAAAAATAATTTTAGTAAAAATAAAAAATTTTAAAAATGAAAAATTTACTCACTGAGATTTTTACATATTGTATTGAGTTAGAAATATTTTAATTTTTTCATGTTTGAATTTTTGCCTGTGGCGTTAGTCAGTTTCAGTTAATTGAAAAGTCTAAAATGTATAATTTTTTTATAGTTTCAAATAAAATATTTTTACATTGTTTCAAAAAACATTTTTGCAATATTTTTTTGTTAAATTTTTTTTATACATAGAGGGCATTCATATGTCGGGGTTGATATATATGTACATTTATGTATGTGAAATATGGGTGGATTTTTTTGTGCAGTAATAGACAGAGTTTCGCATAAAAATGTAAATTTATCCAGCCAGAGAGGAACATTCACAGGGTGAATCATTATGTTCATAAGATTTAAGAAACAAAAAACAGCAAACAAGCGAGTGTTGCACGGTTAGATAATTTTGATTTGTCTCGAAAACCAGTTTACATTGAACCGTCGTCCAAAAAAAATCGATCTTGTGTTGATTCATTTCGCCCTTTCATTTGGAGAAGAAATAACACTCATTTTTCCACACACCCGAATCAAAACCAAAATACCCAGTTTCGGACGTTCGATGTGTCTGTATGGCTTTAGAACTTATCCAAAAGTTTGATACTTTCCATATTTTCATTAGATTTCTCTTATCTACAGTAGCGGGAATAATTGAAGGATCAAAAAAAAATTCCAAATTTTTAGCGATTTTTCGAATGGCTGTATCTTTGTGAAAAATGGTCGTATCGGAGTCGTAAGCAAAGCAATTTAAAGCTGGAAGTTTCTAGTTTCGAGATCTTGCGATAAAAAAATTTTCAAAGCAACGTGTGTGGCGCAATCTTAATAAATACACTAAAAAAAAATTTTCGAAATTTTTTCGGTTTTTGTTTTTTTTGGTCCACGGATTTGGAAAAAATTTTTCCGACTTAACCACCATATGGACCGGACAACTTGTTCATTCAGATTTAATTTGCTTTTTTATAGGCTTTTATACGACCACTTCTCGCTGAGATATCGAACTTTGAATGGAAAAGGATCATTTCGTCTTTGACCATCGATGTCAGCAACCAATGATCACACAGAAAATTGAACGGGTGTTTTAAAAATTCTCTACAAGGATTGGCCATTGTTTTTTCAGAAAAAAATTTTTTTGCATACTTTACATGAATTTGAAAAGTCAAGAAAAAAGGAGCTTTTGGTGGCTCTTTGGAAAATCAAGCGCTGAATTGAAAACTTCGAGAAAACCACTAATGTTAAGTGTGCGATTTACAGTTTAATATACCTATACAAAAACCCCACCGAGTTTCAGTTTAATCCATCTAGCCGTTTTTGTGTTTCATTCGATTGAATTTTTGAAAAAATTAAAGGATCATTTTTTTGATCTTAAACTTTCATAATCTTCAACAAAATGGAAAAAAAATTTTCTCAGCTTTTTTCACATTTTTATCAATAACAGTATTTAAATTTATAAAAAAAGAAAATTTCTTAGAAAATTTCTTCGACTCCGATACGACCATTTTTCACAAAGATACAGCCATTCGAAAAATCGCTAAAAATTTGGAATTTTTTTTTATCCTTTAATTATTTCCGCTAGTGTATGTTACTCGCTGATTTTTTCCTGCGAAAATTTGGCTAAAAATAAACCAAATAGCTTATTTTTCTCCAATTTGAGTTATATTTGTAAAAAATTAAATATAATTTGTATCCAAAATTTGTAACAGTTTGTCTAAATCAATAGAAAAATTTGACTCAAGTTTTAAAATTGCCAGTACTTCACAGATTTCGGAACTGATAAATAAAAAAATTTGAAAATTACACAGAAAAAATTACCGTGGTAACGTAAATTTTAAAACAGGAGTCAAATTTTTCTATTGATCCGACCAAACTTATATCTATCTGTCAAGAAATTTTTGAAATTGATTCGATAATTTTTGTCTTTCCTAGATAGTGATACTCCTCTATAATAGATAAACTTTTTATCTTACCAACAAAAATTTAGAAATACCCCTGTCGCAGCATCTGCATAACATAGCGAATTTCCAAATTTTGGGGACTGGCGGATCTCATCTAAGAACTGTACCTATTTAAAATAGTTTAGCTTTCTAAGAGTAAAAGATTTTTTAAAATCGGCTGGGTAATTAGTTTTGATATTTTTGGAACCCAAGAACCCGAACGGACTTTGTGCAGCATAGTTGTATCCATCTAAAATAATTTAGTTCTCTAACAGTGAAAAAATTTTCAAAATCGGTCGGTTAGTTTATTTTTTACAATAATGGGAACAGTAAACCCTGGCGGAAATCATACAACATAACCTTTATTCATCTAAAATAATTTTAGTAAAAAGTTTATCCTAACAGTAAAAAACGGGTCCTAGGGATCTCATATAACTTATGGTAGTTCGTAAGGTTCTTGTGGACATCATTTAATTACTTAATGAATTCAAATACTTTAACTTACTAACGGTGAAAAAATTTTCAAAATTTTCGACATTCGCTAAAAAAATCATTGAAAAATATTTGATATGTTTCGATCAATTAATGGTCAACATCAGCAAATAAAAGTTACTAAAATCGAAGAAAAGAATGAGTTATTTGTCCGTAGAAATTAAAATACAAATTCTGAAAACGAGCAAAGAAATATTGAAAAAACTAGATCGGCAAAACATTCTGACAAATAACACTACCCAACTAATACTTGCCAATTTGAATGAAACTTAACATACTTATTAAACAGCGAAAAATATTAAATACGTGTTTTTTTATTTCGGCTAAATACGCTTTTTAGGGGTAGAAAACACCATTCAACCTCTGTAGATGAAAACAGTTATAGCTAAATATTTTTGAAACGGCATATTTTTTGTATTTTTTGAAAAAAGGGCTGAGTACCAAATTTGTAGAATTTAAAGCGATGCACTTGATAGTGACCCTGAAATCGATTTTCAAGGTCAGTTGAAAATGATTAGCCATTGCCGAACTTTGACCATATCCTGTACCTATAAGCAGTAATTTCATGTATTGACTCAATCTATCTTCAAAATTGATTTGTTGCGTTATTTTTCTAAAATAAAAAAAATAAAAACCTGACGAAATGAAAAAATAGGCGCAAATTTATAGAAAAAATTAGAAGAAAACATTTTTGTAAGTAATTTTAGAAGTTAAGAAAAGATTTAATATCACTCCAATTGTAAGTTAAACATTAACTTTATGTTATATTAGAAATTTTCAAAATTTTTTAAAATTTTTATTGCTACTCTATAGTTATCATATTAGGAATTAAATTCAACATATGATTAACTATTATTTTTCCGATTGCGATTGAGCAAGTATTTTTCAAAATTACTTCTTGATCACTTATTTTCTATCTTGCATGTGAAATTCGTTCGAATATACTTTGAACCATTTAGGGATGAAAAGTAAACTACTCCTTTTGAAAAATATTAAATGATTTTCAAATGACTTTGGAAATTGACCTCAAGGTCAACTTCAAAGTCAAGTGCATCACGAGAGTCAAGTGCTTCAAGATTATCAAGTGCATCACTTTGAACTCTATAACTTTGGTCCTAAGCACTTTTTTCAGAAAATATATCGTACCATAATCCACTTCTATGTTGATTCCTGGTCTCTTTTCCTGCGTTTCTAATATTTATGTCAATAAAAAATGTGCTACCGTAGACAAGGATGAATAGGTACGCATTCCGACTTCACACCGTTTTTTTGTATTTATTTTATGAGTACCTAATCTTTAATATATTAAAAATTTACGCGAAGATGGTCACTTTATCAGCAGTATCCAAAAAAATTTAAAAATATCGGTGGTTTTTGAAAAATTAACAAAAATCGTATAATTTCTTCTCTATGAAAAATTGGGGTCAAAAGAGACGAGAAAAGAGTAAATGGGGACAACCCGTAGGGTCGACCAAAATTGAAATTCTAATATAAAATAATTTCGAACTTTTTGTATTTATACATTCAAAAAAGAAATAATAGGTACTTGATGATTTTCTGTAAAAATAAACGTAGAATCTAAAATAAAGTTTATATACTCCTGTCGTTTACCCCTAAGTTTATATTCCTCCTATTCTTATTTTAGTTCAAAAAATAATTTTTCAAAAGACTAAGACATAATAATTAATAACAGTGAGATTCTACGTCCATTTTCAGACTTTTGTTTATTAAATTGCGTAAAAGCTAGTAAATGCAATAACAGATATGATGAATTTATAAGGATTTTCTTGTACTACAAAATCTTAAAAATATGGAAACGCGTACTTTTTTTTCGTTAATTGTGTTTTATTCTTTTGCACAAAATTTTAAAAATACTTTATTTTCTTAAGAAAGGGAGGCAACTTTAGTCACAGATATGCCTATGAACAGTTTTTGGTAATCCGGGAAAAACGAAAACACTTTTTAAAATTTTTTTATTGTTAAAATCGAAATGTTCTTTTAAAGAGGGTTAAAATTACCATATTTTATATTAAAATTTTAACACAATCACTCCCTAATTAACGAGCCTTACTTAATATTAGCAAATTGAGAAAAAACACGTCAATTAGATTTTTTTACACAGATTTTATTTGTTATATAATTCAAAAGGATATTTTAAAAATGTGTATGAATGGCTTTCATTAAATAAATTTCAATATATTTTCCATTTATTTTAACAGTGGAATGTCCTTATTAGTGGCTATACTTTCGGCTTGGAGCGAATTAGACGAAGATTTTCTTCTAAAACCAAATTTAATAATTAATTAAAGAAATAAAAAAAAATTTGTGGATTTCCTACCGTTCAAATATAATCTTTATTGTATGTAAAAATGTTATTACATTTTTTCAAAAAACTGTAAGTAAACTGTAAAATTTTCTTTACAAATATGTTAAAATAGAGAAATGTTTCCTTTTTAATTTATTTTTAACTCTTTTTAAATGATTCACTTTAAAATTTTTTAATATTTCTTAATCGAAATTTCATAAAAGAATGTGTCAAAATTTAAAAAAATTTTTCTTTGTTAAAAAAAAAAATTGAATGTGCAAAATTATTTAATATTAGAATGCTCTGATTATACAATTCTAATCATAACTGTATTGTCAATTGGATAAAAAATTACGTAAAAATATTATTGTTTGAATATGATTTAACGTAATTTTTATACGATTGAAGCAAACTCTTATTAATTTTAGGAAGGTGTAAATATAATCTAAATTCTGATCATATCACATAACAGATATCGTCGGGATTTTTTTTGTAAAAAAAAATGGAACAGAGATACATTATAAAAACATTTAACTGACAGAGAAATAGAATATAGCCGAATCGTTAAATTGGATTAAAAAAATCATGACACGCTACTTATAAAGCGGCTTTTTTCGAATTTAGCTCGCAAAAAATGAGACAGAAAAAAAAAGAATGCGAGTGCGAGTGAAATGGAGAACGACATATTTCCTAGTTTTTCTCGAAAAGTAAGTAATTTAGAGCAACGGTATAAAAACATTTTTTATGTGTTTTACCTTTTACAATGGCTTAGTGTAAAAAAAAATTTGAAAAATTGCTTAATTCTGGCAAAAAACTCATTTTGTTGACAAAAAACGCCCGGAAAACCTACTTCTGGGCATCCGACGTGTCTGGCTAACGAACTCATCCAACGATTTGGAAAATCGAATTCGCACACAAAATTTCATAAGCATTAAACGCTTCGTTCGAGAGTTATCGCGCGGATACATATATATATATATATATATATATATATATATATATATATATATATATATATATATATAAATTTTAGTGAATATCATTTTCGTATTCTAGGGACCTCAAAACATATTTCTGATATGGTCTCGGGCTTAGGTCGCACCATGACACCTGGCGTAAAAGCTGAATTTCCAGTTTTGGAAATTCGCTAAAAAAAAATCGTCTCTAGATAATTTTCATTCTGCACCCCTGTTACATGTCGTTAGTTATTTTTTCGGACCGTGACGTAGGAACAAGGTGTAAGTACATACATTTTTTTTTTATAAAAATGTTTATTTGTTTTCGTAAATTTGTTCAGGAAAATTATTTATTGTATATTTTCTACGGGAACAATAGATGTAGAAAACATATAAATTTGAATTGTTGTGACATTTTTCCACAGCAAAAAATTATTCTATAAATTTAAATTGTTTTTATTTTTTGTGGGTCATGTAACCGGAACTGAATAATTTTTTTTTTTGAAAGAATGGTCTTCATGTTGAAGCAGTTAGTTGAAACATCCTGTATATACTTATAGGGAATTCATTAGGGAACTGTTCTACGATCTCCGATATTGTATGATTTTTTCATGTTACTTGAAATGAATACCCGATACATTGAAATTGACTTTAGTATTGAGTATTGACTGAAGATGCAATATTCATAAAATATCATTTAACAGGTTCAATTTCGTCCAAGGATAGGTAAATATTGATTTTTTGCGTGTAGAATTGATGTTTTTTCGATTCCAATATTTATTTGCAATTGATTGAATTATTGTTTGTTGTAGTTTTGAGTATATTGTACACACTAGCCGTACTCGTGACGTCGTTCGCGCGACGCATTGTTATAAACTCAATGAGAATAAGTGTAATAAGTATACAGAACTTGCATAGAACAATAATTTTTACGTAATGTATGCACATGCTCAAAATGGTTTTTCTATTTTTCCCGTGGGAATGAGACATCTTCCCGTAATAAAAAGTATCCTAAGTATTGACGCAGATAATAAGCGATCACCACACCAAATTTCATCAAAATCCGTTCAGTTGTTTTTGCGTAATGTGTGCACATCCTCAAAATAGTGGGAATGAGACATTTTCCCGGTGTAAAGAGTATTTTGGATGTTTATCCAGGCAATAGCTTATCACCATACCAAATTTCATCAAAATCCGTCCAATAGTTTTTGCGTAATGTGTCCACATGCTAAGAATGGTTTTTCTATTTTCCAGTGGGAATGAGACATTTTCCCGGGATAAAAAGTATCCTAGATGTTGACCCGGGTAATAAGTTATCATCACACCAAATTTCATTAAAATCCGTCCAATAGGTTTTGCGTGATGCGTGAACAGACAGACAGAGAAAAATTTTAAAAATCGCTGTTTTGATATCTACATCGATAACTGTTTACAGTACCACTATAATTTTCAAAAAATATTCCATTTGCAGAAATGGTCTCGTTACAGTTTTATTATATGTATAGATTTCAGTTTGAACAAAAAATTTTTTTGGAACCCTAGGACCTGAACTGGTTTCGTATCGATCTAAAATAAATTTACTATCAAAGATTGTATCTGAGTAGTTTATTTTTGGGGTTTCCGGATCCACAAAATTCAGCTTGGTCGTATATTCTGGGCGGAATATTCGGCCACATAAAGTTTCTATTTTACCATCATCCAAGGACAGCTGCTACCATTCAGTGAAGTCGACTAGATGGTACAAATGGTGAAATATGAGGCAGAAGAAGGTTTATTACACGACCCGGAAAAAAGTAGAATAAGTTTTTGTTTATATAGATAGCAAAAATGTTTTGCCTAACAATTTAATGAGAACAGTCAATTAGTACAACTACGACAGCATAGCTGGAGTATATTTGGGTTAACAGTTTTTCGAGTCAAGTTTAGGTTATTTGAGTGGCAGAAAACCCAAATTCATTGAGAAAAAATATAAAATTTGAATGTAATACGGAAAGACACTTTAACAAATAAAATAAATTGATATAATTTATATTATAATTTAATATTTCGTTACTATTGTTTTGAAATTAGTTAAATTTATCAATAAAAACTTTGGTTTCATTTTTATCGTAATTACCTAAAATGAAATGACCAACGAAAAATCATTTTTTTCACTACAAAAGTCTATCCTAATTTTTTCTCCGGTAAAAGTGAAACATCTCAAAGAGCAAAAAAATATGGTGTAGGACCAAAAGTTCAAATTTTGCACTTTGTTTTTATTTTTTGATTCTTTAATCATTTTATCGGTATAATCTCCAGTAGTGATGAGCAAAATTAGTCTTGGTCTTGCAGTCTTGCATTTTTTGCAAGACCAAGACTAAGACTATGTATACCAAGAGCAAGACTATAAGTATGGTTGCAAGACCAATACCAAGACTCAAGTGAGCAAGACCAAGACAATAGAAAGAAAAAAGTAAGACTCTTGCTAAATTATTTAAATAGTTTAAAAGTATAATTAATACTGTAAAGAGAGAAAATTCTGATTTTAGAAGGAAAAAATTCGCTAATAAAAAAATGCAAGAAAGTGCGAGATTTTTTAGCAATACCCAGACCAAGACCAAGACTGCATTTTGCAAGACCAAGACCAAGACTCAAACTGCTCTAGCAAGATCAAGACCAAGATTCTTAATGCAAGAACAAGACCAAGACCAAGACTGCCAAGTCTTAATCTTGGTCTTCAATTTGCTCATCACTAATCTCCAGCAAATTTACTACTATTACTAATCCACACCAATTGGACACATGTTTTTTTTTCTGGACAGTTACAATTTCGATGTGACAAAATCTTGAGTACCTACTTTGAAAAAAAAAATTGGAAAAGCCTATAAACAAAAAGACTAAACACCCAGTTTTAGCCTATTTAAAAGCATAAAATCATAATTAAACCGTGAATTTGTTACAGATAAAATAAATCGAAAAATTTTTACGGTCTATTTGTACGGTCCCGATTTAATCGACCGTTAGTTACCGGCAAGACATTTGAGCGGTCATAAAAAAACGAGATTTAAAGTTTAAAAAAAAAAGAAAGTTTCTCATTTATATTTAGGTCACACGTCATACTGGCAATAAAAAATGTATTTATTCCCGTATAATATATAGAGTTAAAACTCTTTGTTATACAAATATAGAACGAGCTACAATATATATATGTGAGCTATATGTATTGAATGAGAAGCCGTGAGCCGAAAACGCCACAAAGTGTCATAAAAAAGGAGTATTTCGATAATATCGCTCGTAAAACAGTGAGATAATTTACAAGTAGAGATAGTGTCTGATGCTTTATGGGATCAGTTTAATTTATATATTTAAAAGTGTCGCACATATATAAAATTCAAAACAGACTATAATATCTATGTACATATAGACTGATTCAAAAGTTTCCATACAAATTATTATTATTTGACTCAGGTGAATTTAAGGTAGTTGGTCGACAAAACGATTTTTTCAAAGGATTTTAACGAAACTTCTTTAGATATTTATTTAAGGGGGGGGGGGTTTACTTGAGAGTCGTTAAAAAGAATCGATTTTTTTTTTTTGCAGAAATTGGTAGCTAATTATGTGTAGAATATGTTCCCAAAGTGATTTTGCTGAAAGTTATTTAAGGGAAGGTTTACTTGAGATTTGATAAAAAAATCGATTTTTTTTTTGCCGAAATTGATAGCAAATTATGTGTAGAATATGTTCCCAAAGTGATTTTACTGAAAATCCAGCTTTCTATAAAAAAAAAAATTCCAAAACCGTAGTTCACCCAATAATGAGTGTTAAATATAAAATTTTAAAAATACGTTTCTTTATATATATTTTATAATATTTCAGAACAACATTTTTGGAACTGGTGGACACGATAACTCAAAAACTATTCAATGGATCCTTTTTTTTAACTTTTTATTTTAAAGATAATTCAATTCTTCGGCACCTCTACCTAAGTTCGATACACTTTCAATATTTTTTTTATTTTTAAATTTACTTTAAAGAGCGAGAAATAAGACAAAAATCGTAATCAAAAGTACAAACATCCGCCATTTTTTTTTCTTTAAGCAATTTATTGATATTATAGGTAGAGGTGCTGGTACTTTTCATATAGGTATTTTATAAATCTTTTTTGTTTTTGGATTTCGGTGGTTTATTACCGGCGCTAGGATGTCCGCCAACAAGGCATTGGATTTTCGAATCGTCACACTGCACTATCTATAAAATGGACACTTTTTTATATTTTTCCTTGAAAAAATTTTTTTTTTGTGTAGTTTAATACTTAGTAAATATGTGCACAAAATTTGAAATTGATATTTACTTCCGTTCTTGAGAAAAAAATTCTAGAAAAATACATAATTTTTAAGGACTCTCGAGTAAACCTCCCCTTAATTCAATACTAATAATACGAGCCTATTCCGATTAAAATTGACTACCCCAATTTTGAGAAAATCGATTTCAAAGTTTTGTAATTTTAATACAGTCTCCTATGGGAAAACTCTGTTTTTTTTTTTTTTTTTTTTTTTTTTTTTTTTTAATAAAATGAAAACGTGTCAAAGGAATTTGATAAAAATTTGGTTTGTTATAAAATACAAAGTTACAAACCATATTTAATAAGAATTAAAAATTATTCACTACGCCGTTTTTGAAATATAATTTATAAACATCATTTTACAATGCTTTTATATTACTACAATATAAGCGTGCGAAAATTAAAAAAAAAAGTGGTATACAAATATAATAACTGAAGGATATTTAATACATTACTTGATTTTTGATAAAAGAAAATTTTTTTGCTGAAATATTACTTTTGTACCTGACTATCTCTGAACAATTACGTTAAGGTATTATTTCGGGTTATACTAAAAAAAATCGTTTTTTTCCTTGATGTTTTTGTTTCTTTATATCTGGAAAATAACTAGTGAAAATTTGCAAACGAAATATTGAATGGTTACCGAGTTATGTAAGTTGTAAAACTTTAAACGCGTTTTATACAAATCTATATTTTGAAAACGGACTGCAGTCCGTTGACTTTTTAGGGTCTGTTCGTGAAATTTTATATGTACATGCTAAATGTGTGAGTCCAGTTAATACATATAGAAAAAAATAATTTTTCTCAATTTCCTGAAGGACTTTCTTGAAACGTAGGGATGAAAATTTTTTTACGTACCACATCATGTGGGGTATCGTTGGAGAGAACTGGTACAATGAAGTTGAGGTTTTTTTTACCATTTTTCATTTTTTATTACGAAATATTGAGCTTTAAGGCGGCGAATAACTTTTCCTTTCCCCGTAATTTTTAAAATGTCGCTCCAAAAAATCGGAAACAATTACAGATGCTAATTATTTTGGCTACATTGAGCCGATATCCTTCGGGAGACATAGGAAATATCAAAACGTAATCTAATATTTTATAGTTTCGACAACGGAATCCTTATGAATTCGTGATTTCTATCATAGCGTTGGGTGGCCTACTCGCGCATGACCACTTTGTATGTAATAGTCAGTGTCAGATTTTACGTAACTTAAGAGACAGTGCACTTTTTTTTTAAATTCTAGCTACTGAACTACAAAATTTTGACTTGCATACCGGGCCGAATTTTTTCTAGTTTCTAATCCTGAATAATGTGAATAATAAATAATCAGTCTGTATGATGTATTTATTGTATGATCCTTTTGGTTACGCATTTATCCTTTTTGTCGAAATGTTCCAGTTATGTTTTAATCTGGCGAGCTTTTAGAGAGATGATATTAATGAGAATATATAACTATAAATTTAGATAATGAATAAGGGCCTATATATTGTATGATTGTGTATATATGCGGTAGACATTTGTCATGAAAAGGGTTCCATCCATGCTGTGGTGTGTCGGGCCGCTCTCTGAAAATTTCTTAAGTAAATTACGTACGTACATTTTGATTAATATAATATATTATCAAGTTTGTTCCAAAACAAACATGGGTATTTCCATTTCGAGTGAATACTGTCGAGTGAATAGTAGGTGTTTTAAATTGAATTTAATAGAAATCGAGTTCTTCGAGGCTTTAATTTATTGTTTTCGAGTTTTCGAAGGTAGAAATTTATTGTAATGATGAAGTTCGGTGACCGGTGTAACTTGTTGGTTAAACTATACAAATAAATATTAAAATCTTTCATCGATTTGATTCATTGTATCTTGGGAAATACGGAAATTGGTCATAGATTTTCTATTATTCTCTCAATTTTGAGTATTTCTAAATTCAAAAATTTGAAAATTTGTCTGCATCATCAGATATTTTGCTATAAAACATTTTGCGATGAAAAGTTTAAATTTTTTAAAAGTAAGAAAAATATTTTATAATTTTACGTTGTTATTACTCTAACTAAAATGATAAAAAAATACTTTTTTGCAATTCCAGGACTAAAAGGGAGTAAAGTATCACTTTTAGTCTCACGGGACTAAAAATACTTTTGCTCGTGTTTTTAAGGCAATCAGCAAGCAAAGTTTAACTTAAATAGCGTTGCTAGGTATTGAATTCCATATTTAAAATAATAAACAAATTTAAACTTGAAGATAGAGACAAATAGTTACATTGTATTGTTCAGCTTGTTTAATTTACTCCCAGTATACTTGATGTCATATCATTTTACAGAATTTTTATTGTTTTAAATTATCTGGAATTGTAAAAAATAGTATATACACCACAAGATTAAAGTGCTTTTTTTTTGATCCCTCGTGTGAATTGTTGCCCTCGGGTCTTTACAGGCTCTCAGGCCACAAACTTTACACTCGGGATCAATAACCACGCTTAGGCACTGGCACTGGGAGACTGGTAGGTCGAGGGATCAAATCCCGCAGCCGACTATGCTCGTGAAGGTTTTCTAACAGTTTCAATTCACAATTTCCGATGAATATTGGCATCGTTGCTTTTAGTTCCAAATCCTAGCCTGCCATTCCTTCTCAGTATCACATGTTGTGGGTAGTGTTCGTGGAAACTCACTAAAATATTTGTCAGAACAAACCTATTATTTGCTATTTTGTCCCATTCGCATCAAAAAGAGAATTTTTCAAAATTTATCTCTATACGTACTGCACTTAACATTTTTCATTTTTTGTTTGAAATTAATCACTGGAACATTTTAATGACAGGACAACCATAGAGCAAGGATTGTTTTATTTTTATCCTGCTGTGCAAATTGTAAAATTTTACACAAATTGCCTAGGAAAATTTAATTTCAAGATGTCATTTCATGACGTGTCTGTTTTGTTGTGTTTTCACACTTCAACAACAAAAGTATTTCCATTCTATATTCACTTTAAATAATACTGAATTGTGGGTTATTCAAACATGAATTGGGGGGAGCAGTATTTTTGTTGATGTAGTGTAGAGTGTATGGAAAATGTGCGAACACGGCGTCAAATGCAGATACACAAAATGAAATGTGTTGTATTATTGTTTATTTTATCACTTTTTCGCCGCACTGTGAGTCGCTCGCGCAGGTGGGCTCTTACTCTTGCTCCTGCTCCTGCTCTCATATGTGTTGAAGGTGGCTGGCTGTTGGATGTCTGTTCGTATTTTGCAAACTAATTAAAGGCAATACGAAAATTAATTAGATGAAAAAACAATTAACTTTCTCGGTACAGTTTTAGCGTGGCTTCAATATACTCGTACATACACGGCTGAGGTATCTGCGAATGAAGCTATACATAAATTATGTATACCTGTAAAATCATAAAATTTTGTAAATTTTAAATGGCAAAGTTTTTGCTGGGTGGTGTTTTTTTCTCCCCTGATGCTGTTTTCCATTTATATTTAATTAATTTTATATACGGTCGGTAATTTGTTTGTAGCCAGAGTAGTCAGTCGGTCAATTTGAGTTTTTGATGTTAATGTAAAATTGGATTATAGAAGTTTAAATATTTTATGAGTTTACGGAAATTTTTTAGGGAGAAGATTTGGTTTGAATAGATTACCGGAAAATCGCCGTTTTACAAAATAAACATAATGTCCCGAGTCATTTAACATTGATTTTTTCAACTGTTTTCGGTTTGTTTTTAAGGGGCCACATCGCTTTTGTGAAAATTAGACAATAATTTTAATAGCTAAAAATATTCAAAATACCAGTCATGGTCAGGGTATTGTCACATTGGGCTATATATATTTTCGATTGGCGGCAAATAGCCGTTTGAGCCAATATGAATTTTTAATTAAAATTCAGTTTTTAGTTTAAAAGTCAAAAATTTTTTTTTGGTAATTTTTTCTAATATTTTTTTTACTTGTTTTACTTGTATTATTGGAAAGATAGTTTTTTTTTAGGATTATTTTGGGAAAGGGTTATTTTTGGGCTATTCGAATATCGTCCATCTTGGGTAGAATTTTTAAGAAAAAAACTAAGATAATTTTCTCAGCTGCTTGGGATAAAAAATTACACAATTACAACAACAGCAAATATCCGTAAGAAAAACCAACAATTCTCAGTAGTGACATGCTACTAAAACCTTTGTATATATACCGAGCTAAAGACTATGTAATTTTAAGGGGTTATTTTGGATTAGAAGCTAAAAAAACGCCTTTTTATCCATTTTAAAGAAACCTTATAATTATGTAACCGATCTGAAATTTTCTACGCATTACTAGATATTTCTTTAAGTATCAAAAAAAAAAAAAAAAATTGATTTTACTTTTGTCCGATATTGAACCGTTCCACACATGGCACGGTACTATGCCTTCTTCTGGGAACATCACCGAGCTTCAGCGGGTGTTCAGAAATCAGAAAATCAATCGGTGCAGCAGAAAATTGCAAAAATTTTCTTTTTAACCCTGAATAAGGTTTTATTTAAAACGTAGTTCTTCAGTTGTCCGCTGTTATACGTTTATATGTAGTCCATGTTTTCTTTCAAATTTTTGTTTCTGTAACTCACCCCAAAAACATATTAAACTTTTTATCTGCGGTTTTAATTTTCCCTGAATGTTTCACAAAAAATTATCAAGATTTTTAGATGTAAAAAAAAAATTAGGCGTGTATCCCCTTAAACAAATAATTGAAATTTTTTTTCTTGTGAGGAAAATAATTCAATGGACTATCCATCCGATATACATATACAGTAGACTCTCGTTAATTTAAACCTGCGATAATTCGAACCTCTCTATAATTCAAAGGAATCACGATTTCCCTACAAAATCTCTTTATATTTCGAAATAAAACAATACATTTTTATACGCTCGAACGAAAAAATCATTGCTACATAACAAAACGACGCGTTAATTCGAACTCATCGGCGTCAAACACTCGACAGACAATTCAAAGTTGCAGAGAGAAAGAGACAGAAAGATTGTAAGTACATTTTGAGACAAGTTCAAGTTCATTCATCGCAAATACTTAAAAAATTAAAATTGTTACCTGCGATAATTCGAACCTCGCTATAATTCGTAATATTTCAAGAGTCCCTCGAATTTCCCATTAACACTTTCGGTCCCATGGCTTCGGTATCCGAAACTAAACAAAACATCCTCAGAGGCCGACTGCGATCAATATTTAGAATAATAAACAAAACACTTAAAAATATTTATAAAACCACGAACCGGACATTTTTTTTTGTACATATAAATATACATACATAATATGTTTTATCATCAACATATCTAGGCTTCATCTTTTATTTACAATAATATTTTTATCCGCATATGTATGTATGTATGTATGTGTGTGTTGTATATTTGTATGTATATGTGCTTGTTTACATAAAATTTGCTTAAAAATATTGTCGGCTTCCGGGGAAATTTACTGTGAGAGTGCTCGCGCCTCATAGTGTTAACGAGAGTCGACTGTATATCTGTATAAATTATATAATTTCACTGCTGTATCACGCACGCATAGGTATCTGTATTTTTTTTTTTTTTCACGCTCGAATTATTTTTCTGTCTGTTTTTGATCATCAGAGAATGAAAATGATAAATTTAAATTTGATTAAATTGAATGCTGGGAAAACGAGTGTGGAAAAAAATCCATAACAATTTTTTTTTGTATTTTTTTTCCAAACGTATTCAAAATTATTGACAATATAATTATGTAATATTACGCTAGTGGTGTGTAATATTACGCTACTAGTGTGTAATATTACGGTACTGGTGTGTAGTATTACCGTATTACTGGTGCAATAGTCTCTATAGGCGCGCAACTCGTTGATTGTTTAATGGAATAAAATTTTTTATTGGAATGGATTCAGTTAGTCGGTGAGTGAGTGACGTATAAAAATAAAAATTGAACGAGAGGCAAAAAAAAAAAAAAAAAAAAAAATGAAAAATCATTCGGTGGAAATATTGTAAATATTAAGATAAAATGACTTTTTTTTCTCAGTATTCGTACGTACGAAGGTACATATAACGTATCACAGTGTTTTTCATCTTTTTATTTTTCCAACAAACGAGATGAGGTGTGTGTCGGTGAGACAGAGAGAGAGAGAGAGGGGTGTGTGTAAGTACGTAATGGAAATGTTTTGAGGGAAATTGTTACGTTTCAATAATCATTTTGATATTTTTTCTCTCTCCGCGAAAACATTGGGGTAATTCGTGCGAACATTGGAGAAAAGGGATTTCTTTCTGTTGTATTATTATTTGGTGATAAAGTTAAAAAGGAAAATGTGTTAGAGATTATTTATTGGTAAAAAAGGAAAATTCTTATTTTTCAAATTGTGGTCTACGAAAGAATCGGCTTTAGGAGTCGATTGTCTGCCTTAAGAATATTTGTAAAACGTTTGTAAATTAAAACGACAAAATTTCTCTTTAGAAATATGAGAAATATGATTCTTTTCTAGTGGTAGAAATGTAATTCGTTACCAATTGGCTTCAAAACTTATAATTTGCCTTCAGTCTCCAGTATCTTATTTACGCTTTTTAAAGCATTGAAAAATTTTTGTAAACTCTTTTTTCTTTTTTCTCAAATCAAACTCTAAGGAAGTTATTTGAATTAGGAATTTGGGTGTGAACTTTTGATTTTTGCTATTAAAATGACAAAATTCCTTTTTAGAAATGTGACCGATTAAACAGAAGTCCTTTTTTCAAGTGGTCTTACATTCTTAATTTTGGTGAAAATAAAAAACGATTTTTAAGACATCGAAAAATTTTAGTAAGCCTGGTGACACGTTATAAAATTAAAAAAATTCCTTCTTTTCTGAAATCAAGCTAAGGTGGTGATTGGTTGAATTAATTTGGGTGCGAAACTGGCCCCTGAAACTCCCTGGAATTTCCCGCTTCAGACTCAATCTTATAGTATACGTAATTACACATCAAGTCACTGTTACATCACTAATAAACTTGGTATAGCACATTTTGATTATTCTATTACAATCTATACTTAACTCATAACCTTCATGTAATGTCGCTTGCATAATATTTTCAATATACCATTTCTGTTATTTCTACAATAATATGTATTATATTACCTAAATATTGTAAATACTAAAATTCTAAAATGTTTTAAACTCATAAACAAAATAGCTGCTTTGGAAAGATCTTTTACAACATTTTACACTTTTTGTTGTCTGTGTAATAATATAGTAAATCAATTTGAAAAGCTTTTATCATAAAAACAAGAAACACAGAACTGAAAATGGGTGGTAAAACGATACTCTTGCTAGTACACCTTTCAAAATAATAAATTTTGATTAAGTGTTTATGAGTTTTCCAATAAAAAATATACTTGTGATATACTTCTAGATGTTTCTAGAGTAAACTTTTTCGAATCAGTGTGGTTCGGGATGTTAGAAATATTAAATCATGATTTATTGTAATTTCGAGAAATTGTTAATAGTTTTTTGTCGTTTTATATTATATTAGGTAATTTTGATAATATTCTTGAGTAAAAAATATATTGTTAGTATTCAGTTTTGGCAAAAAGGCGGTATTATACTTTAGAGACAAAAAAAAATTTAGTATCCATTTTTTTATGGCTCCGTTATGGTTGATGTTTAGGGAACACAGAAAAAGTTTTTTTTTTGGAAAAAAAAATAAAAAAAAATTCAAAAAGTTATTAGCTGTTATATTTTGTAGTAAAGAAAGAACATCAGTTGGTTGATCTGATTTCAGCCCTCCTGAAACACAGTTTCTTGATAAGAATTCACGTTGTTATGGTCCGAACCAAAAAAGAAAAAAAATTCGTAGAATGATGGCTGTTTATAATTTTTTTTTTTTTGAATTGTAAAAAAAATGGTTTTTAGTTTTCCCAAGTTTGGACCCAATTTAAAGGCAATCAGTTGTGGATAGAACTTGAGATTTTATATATCGGAGAGGTCTAACTAAATTCGTTTCGGCGTGGCAAATTCGTAAATCTCGGAATTTTTAGATTTCTTTTCGAGCAAACATTCTTAAGGGGAGGTTTACTCGAGAGTCCTTAAAAATTATGTATTTTTCTACAATTTTTTTTGTCTCAAGAACGGAAGTAAATATCAATTTCAAATTTTGTACACATATTTATTAAGTATTAAACTATACAAAAAAAATTTTTCAAGGAAAAATATAAAAAATTGTCCATTTTATAGATACTGGAGTGTGACGATCCCAAAATCCAATGCCTTGTTGGCGGACATCCTAGCGCCGGTAATAAACCACCGAAATCCAAAAACAAAAAAGATTTATAAAATATATGAAGAGTACCGGCACCTCTACCTATAATATCAATAAATTGCTGAAAGAAAAAAAAATAGCGGATGTTTGAACTTTTGATTACGATTTTTATCTTATTTTTCGCTCTTTAAAGTAAACTTAAAAATAAAAAACGCCGTGAGCAGCGGGGCCCCATCACGGTAGTCGAATTTTCCCCTTCATCTTCGGTATTGAATGTCTACAAGCGAAATGTGATTGAAAGTCTACAACCGAATTGTCATTTTGTTGGTTTCAAAACTGGTGATGAGTGTTCGGCTGATCGAGCTTTAAAAAAAGGTTTTAAGTATTTAAGG
Organism: Brachynemurus nebulosus; assembly: GCA_035578155.1. Lineage (NCBI taxonomy): Eukaryota > Metazoa > Arthropoda > Insecta > Neuroptera > Myrmeleontidae > Brachynemurus > Brachynemurus nebulosus. The sequence continues at coordinate 7,654,437 of JAPWDM010000009.1, read as the reverse complement.
GCTGTATCTCAGTAAATTTCAATTTTGTGCCGAAAACAGGTAGCAGAAAAAAAGCCAACACAATTCGTACGAGGACATTCCTGCCCATGTTTATCCGCTAATTGCCTTTATGTTTTAGTTTTAAATATTAAAAAAGGACCTTCAATAGTAAACTGGAAGGCCTTTATAAAGATATTTTTCCTTTCCAAAAAAATCCAAAATTTCTATTTTATAAATACTAAAAATTTAAAATTCCTAATTTATAAATAAACAGTGACTTTAATAACATTTTTAAATTACTTAATATGTATGTATTTCATTTGTCATAAAAGTAAGTTCACTTTTTTTTAAATTTTTTAAAATTACTATTCGCCTACTTGTATTTAGAATAAACATAATGCTTTTAAAACACATTTAACAATAGCATTCAATTCCGATGTAAAAATGGGAGAAGTGGGGGGAAAAGTGATGCGGACTCCCTACAAGATACTAGCTGGATACTAACTGAATACACGTACAAAATTTCAGCCCTTTAGGTTTCCTTATGGAGTCTCTAGACGTGTTAGAAAACAAGCAAAAAAATTAAGGAAATATTGGCGTCAAAATCGTGGGGGTAAGGGTTAAAAGTTGAAACCTCCAAAAAACAGTGTCTGGCTATTAGCTTAACCTGTACACCAAATTTCAGCCCTCTGGGGGCCTGTTAGATCCAGCGAAAATCGTTTTTCCCCCCTCTACTCCCACCATATCATCCTAGGAAGCTGAATTTTGGATATGTTGTAGATAATTGACCGAAACATTATTTAAAACCGGTTTGAAAAAGTTTTATTGCTTTTCCGCCCCCCACCAACCCCTTAAAGGTCGGGTCAGAAAAAAAATTTGCCCAAAATTTGACCCCACTTTGATAGTATGAGGTGCCTCGAAAATGAGCCCCATTTACCAAATTTCATCTCTTAACTTCCATAGGGGGGCCCTACACAAATTAAAAGGTGGCGGGAAAATTATATATATATATATATATATATATATATATATATATATATATATATATATATATATATATATATATATATATATATATATATATATATCAGACATTTTTTTTTCTACATATTCGTGTTCTACGGGTCCGAAAACGGATAGCGCCCCTACTCTCGCCTCTCGCAGCTCTTATCGTATAGACTGTATAAGTCTAATTTTTCGGAGAAAATTCGACTAAAAAAATATTGAAAGTGTATCGAACTTAGGTAGAGGTGCCGAAGAATTGAATTATCTTTAAAATAAATAATTAAAAAAAAGGATCCATCGAATAGTTTTTGAGTTATCGTGTCCGCCAGTTCCAAAAATGTAGTTCCGAGATATTATAAAATATATATAAAGAAACGTATTTTCAAAATTTTATATTTAATACTCATTATTGCGTGAACTACGTTTTTTGAATTTTTTTTTATAGAAAGCTGGGTTCGGTTAATGTGCAAGAATCTTGTTTTTAAGTTATTTTCAGTAAAATCACTTTGGGAACGTATTCTACACATAATTAGCTACCAGTTTCTGCAAAAAAAAATCGATTTTTTTTAACGACTCTCAAGTAAACCTCCCCTTAAAGCTCTTAACGAAACTTTAAGAATATAACACTAACGAGACGATCATCTTACGGTCTGTTTGGATGTCATAAAATTTTATTGCACTACTTGAAAAATAGTGTTTTGAACGGTTGTAAAGGCAACAATTTTGATTTTGGACAAAGGAAAAGTTAATACATGTTTCAATCATGTTTTTGAATTTTTACGTGCAGTAGGTAGTCCGAGCGTCCTCAATCGATTAGATATTGAAAACGATATTTACTTGGTAACATCTTTTCATTGCAAGTCTAGCAGAAAAAATCAATCATTTAAAATGAGAAAATGAAAATTTTCATAATATAATATTTGCCACAACGTCTTCTCTTTATTCATCTATTACACGATTCACTTTCTCACTCTAACAACACGCTTGCTTGCTACTTATTGGTTATATTAATTCAATCAGATGTACATGGTAGATATGGTATTATGTATTCAAATATTATATTCTCAGAATGGTTTGAGAGGTTTGAGAGTGAGTATTGAGCATAATACATATATCACATCTATTATTATTAATAGCTATTTGAGTACTTAATGTCAGCAATAGATACTGTGCTATTCAAAAAATCCTCGGTATTATATAAATCAGTTATATAAGTTTCCGTTCCCATTCAATTCAGCTTTTATTATAACTGATTCATATGATAATAATATACAGGGTGTAAAAAAACAACTCTCGTCTTTTTGAGGGGTGACTCATTGCACTCTGTAGACATTAAAATCATAGGAATTTTTTAAAAATTAACAGTATGATAAAATCGCACATTAACTGGCTACATGATGTTTTAAAATTTTTCTAACAAGGGGAGTATCGAACATGGGAATCACGGATTTGGGAGAAATTAATATACGTTGTAGAATATATTTCTCTGAGTATTGTAGTAATAATAATTTAGGCCAATGCGCCTTCGTTTAGCAATTAAACGCACGAAAAGTTTCCAATAACATATCGTGTTTGATATGTATCGGTTAGTTGGTACTGCCTGCAACAGCGGCCGCTGGTGGTGTGGTTAGAGTCTGCTCTCATGTATGTAACTTTTATTAATATACAGACGGAAAGGTCCTATGTTCGAATCTATACTTTTCCAACAAAATTCTTCTCTTTTCAATTTTTTTTTTAAACTTTTTCAATATTGTAGAATGCTCAATTATATTGACGATACTATAATTATTTTTTAAACGGAGATATGGTATTCTTTTTTATGTCAATATTATAAAACAATTCACAATTGCCATACTTTAAATAAGCATAAAATGAAGAATGTCTAAAAATAGTATAATTAATTTATAATAAACATCGCTTTAATTTTATGTAAAAATGTATGTAAACATATATTTTATGTAAATATAATGTACAACATGTACAAAAAATATTATATCTCCTTTTTTAGAAAATAATTATAGCATCGTACAATATTGCAAAGGTTTAAAAAAAAAATTGAAAAAAGAATTATGTTGGAAAGGTATAGAATCGAACATAAAACCTTTCCGTCTGTATATTAAAAAAAGTTACATACATGAGAGTAGACTCTAACCACACCACCAGCGGCCGTTGTTACATGCAGTACCAACTAACCGATACATATCAAACACGATATGTTATTGGAAACTTTTCGTACGTTTAGTTTCTAAACGAAGGCGTATTGGCCTAAATTATTATTACTAAAATCAGAGAAATATATTCTACAACATATATTAATTTCTCCCAAATCCGTGATTCCCATGTTTGATACTCCCCTCGTAAGTACGATCCTGTCTAAATTATACACAAACACCTTCTTAATATCAAAGATTGAAAATAATTTTATTGACTAAAATTCAATAAAATTTTGTAAACGTGTTTCCCAGATGTATTTTTTTAAAAACAGAAAATTTATCTTACAGAGATGAGATGGTCAGGGCCGGATTAAAAAAAAATTTAAGGGTCCCTTTTTTGACCCATATTTTGTATCAAACTTTTTCTGTTGAAAAACAGTTTTGGTTAAAATTTATTGGCAAACATTAATTACATTAATTATATATTTTACACCCTGTATATATTTCTGATGATTTAATTATGTATTTTAGGGTTCCGTAGAGAAAAGTGTAAATTTTTTGAATAACACGGTACTGATGAATAACTATTTCTTATTGACTAGTCTAGCTAATCGTAACATCAGTTAATTCTATACGGTATTCGTATGTAGATGTTAGTGTAAACTTATGTGTACACATTATGTTTACATGTCATGTTCACTCAATACCTACTGTTTACATTCGAATTGAACGTGTAACATGTGTGTGTAAACTTCTTCACATGTACTGCAGCAGACAGACAGACCGACACACATTTAGATGTGCTAATAAATCATACACAGATGATTTTCAATAATATTTATTATTATTAATATTTTATCAAATTAATGCGCCTATTTTACGGATTTTGAATGAATTAATCCGGACCTTATCCCCCCCCCTCTCCTCCCTTAATTTTCCATTTATTTTAATTTATTGATTGATTTATTAATATACGGAAAAAGTTATAAATTTGCAAAAATTCCCCCGAATAGCGGTGGAATGATTATGTAAATTAGTTTTTCACAAGATACCGCAATTTTAGGGTGGAGGAGAGGGGAAGATATTATTGTGGTATGATCGTAAATTTTTATGGTGGCATATTTTGCAAAAAAAAATTGTGAAATAAATGTGATTTATTGGTGAAGGTTGTTGATCTTTACCAAAACAATACTAGTGAATGTAGGTGAAGCCCCTGAAAAATGAATTATGTTGAAGAGAGGTTCTAGAAATATAGACGAAAATGGTGTTTGGAGATCGAATTTTATGGGGTAAATGGAAGATTTATATTTAGTTCTTTGGACTAATGTTGATTCAAAACTTTTAATTTTGATTGTACACTGTTTAGATCTTCTTAAGTTCTATTGTGAAATTTTTATAGACCTCCAAAATTGTATTTCTTTAGTAAATAGCTTAAGGGGGTCTTCTAGTTTAAAGAGTAAAAATTTCGACTTTTTTAAGAAATAAAAAAAAGCTATTACGGCTTAAGGCCGGTTTTTTTCAGTTTTTATTTTTTTTTTTAAATAGTAAAAATTAAAATTTCGCAATATCCATAGTCCCTACCATAAAGCAACATGTATTGACGGTACATGCCAAATTTCAAGTCGATTGGATAACTGGAACTCACGGATATTATGTCGACCAGTTAGAAAAATGTATTTACGTATAAAAATGTATTTATGTATAAAAACGTATAAAATACGAGAAGTGCTTCTAAACATTTCCCTAATGCTTAAAAAAGTGTCGATATTTCTCTGAATTACATGGTAGACCAAGTGGTCGGAATACGACATTTCATATTACACGACTAAAGGTTATTCCAATTAATGACGGCAATAATTCCAGACAACAAGAATTCTGTTTAAAATTAAATAATTGCTTTTAAACATTTTTCTAATTCTTAAGAAAACGTCAAAATTTTTCTGAATTACACGGTCGGCCAAGTGAATACGTATAGGAAAACGGTGAATTTAGCTTCAATTTTCTTTTTTTCATTAGTGATGAGCAAAATTAGTCTTGGTCTTGCAATCTTGTCTTGGTCTTGCATTTTTTGCAAGACCAAGACCAAGATCATGATGTATAGCAAGACCAAGACCAAGACTATAAGTATGACTGCAAGACCAATACCAAGACTCAAGTGAGCAAGACCAAGACAAAAGCAAGAAAAAAGCAAGACTCTTGCTAAACTATTTAAATAGTTTGAAAGTATAATTAATACCGTAAACCGAAAATTCTGAGTTTAGAAGGAAAAAATTCGCTAATAAAAAAATGCAAGAAAGTGTAAGATTTTTAACAATACCAAGACCAAGACCAATACCAAGACTGCATTTTGCAAGACCAAGACCAAGACCGAAACCCAAACTGCTCCAGCAAGACCAAGACCAAAATTCTTAATACAAGAACAAGACCAAGACCAAGACTGCCAAGTCTTGGTCTTGGTCTTGCATTAGCTCATCACTATTTTTCATAAAAAATAAAGATGTATTGTTATTATCTTATCTTTTTCTTTCGCTTAATAAAAAAAAGATAAGATAAAGGATAACTTTTTTTTAAAAATATCTAGATAAAAGATAATAAATAATGAAAACGTTATCTAGATAAAATTTCAGATAACGTTATCTAGATAAAAATAACACTGGTTATAACTTTGTAAATTTCCAAAATTGTTAAATTTCCTTTTGAGGACATATTTTTAAGATCTATACTTACTTTCTGAAAATGGAACAAAAGAAACCCTCTCTCAAAAAACTCTAGACTAGAAAAGACTGCCTTAAATCGAATTCGAACCGAAATTCATACAGTGTAGCATCCTTTCTTCGTCAAAAATTTTCTAGTAAATACTGCAATGCTTATTATTAAATCAGAACGAATTTCAACACTCAAAATAACGTTACAACAACCATTATACAACATAATATCAGCTCCGGTTACTATATACGATTAATAGTGTTCCAGAGAATTAATTTACTCGCTGTGTGTGCACTCGACGGAACAGTTTTAGTCCTTCTCCGTCAAAATTACTGTTTACAAATGCATTTATACGTTGCGGTTTGTAAGTTATTTGTGGTGGTACCGGCTCCTATTTATATTGTGCTGTTAACAGAACTTGTATACCTATAATATAAGGACTTGGTACTTTGTATTGTATATGGACGGAAGAGTATATTATTGTAATCCCTGACTGAAATACCAACAGAATATGCATTTCGAATAATTGTTTATGGGATTAATTCTGCTACTACTACTCGGTTGGGGAGGGTGGGTGGTCAGACGACCGGGGTTCTTTTATGTGTTTATACTACTTGTTGTATTGTTGAATAGCACAAGTAATTTCGTGTCTTTATGTGTCAAACGGAGCTAGAGAATTTTGAATAAGTATCCATATACCATGTGAGTTTTTTGAGAGTTGCCATTTCTATTACAACCAAATTTTTATGATAGAAATGATACTGGAAAAGGTTCTTTTCTTGAATGTAATGGAAATGTAACCAAGAAAAACACTATCGGTTGAAGTGGCCTCAAGTACATATGCATATTTTTACCGCCTAACTGAGCCTAAATTAAGGAAAAATTAAAAAATTAAACTTGGGTAAAAAAAATTTTTTTTGCTCATTTATGTTGTTAATTAATGCATTAGATCAATTTTATCGAAAAATTAATATATAGTCCCATTTAAAAATCTATAAGTTTGTATCATAGCTCGAAAACAATAAGAGCTATAAAGCTCCTGACTATAGCAATTGATTGCCCCCGTCGATATCTACAACTCTTATTTGAACAATATTTCGATTAAATCAACGGATTGGCTGTAATAAAAATGGCAACTCTCGAAAAACTCACACAGTATATATACAAATTTGAATAAGTTATTTGAGTACTATAGTGTACCTACCTACCTACAGGGTCATCCAAGTTTGTATTTATTAAAACCAAAGATAATTAAAGGTTAATTTACAATCGCACATAATACAACAGGCATAGCAATAACAAAGTAGGCTCAAATCAAATCAGAGTTTTTGAGTTTTTATTGAAAATTATTGAATTAAATGAGGAAAATAAATTTTTATTTTTATATGTTAGTGCTAGTTTTTGAAATGGAAACTTCTATAGCGAGAGTAAACCTGTGTAAGAGTGTACTTAAATTTGTAATGTAAGAGTGTAATGAAATCTGTAATGGCGCAGAGTGTGTATGGGAAGCTATAATAGGTGGTTAAGTGATCATTAATCAGACGATTCATATTTTATATTGTTCAAATTATTTAATTTATCTACAACATTTTTGATGTCATATTTTATATTATATAAACTTGTCTTTCGTTCAACTCGGTATATATACTAAGGTGCAGTAGCATGTCAATACTGAGAAATTTTATTTTAAATGAATTTTTTCTTCTAAAATATTAACAATAATTACTCATTTTACATACTAAGAGCATTTTTACGATTAAATTAATATTTCTATTCGCTCTATTACTTTCATTATTATTACCTATTAGCTAATTTCTGTTCATTGTTAGACAACTAAAATTCAATAAATGTATGAAAATCAAGATAGGTAAATGAACATAAATTTTAAAATTAAAACATTTGTAGTATTTTAAAGCAAACAGCCTTCTGTTTCTGACATTAGTTATTTTATGGTAACTATTGATCGTAGAAACCTAACCAGCTTATTTTTGTGAAAGCTTTTTTTTTCATTTTTTTTTTAAACCGAAACTCAAGTTTCCGTTTAGAATTCTTGATTTATGTTTGAGAATTGGAACACATTCAAAGTGAAATACAACAGTTGCTATTGAAATCTGACTACCCAGTATAGCAGTAGTTGCTAGCTCAAATTTTGAATAATTATCACGTACTGTGTTTATTATAATATAGCTCACTGGCCACAAGATACAGCTCCGGGGTTAATTCATATACTAACAATACAATACATGTAACTTTAGAGTTTCGTAAGACAATACATACACTTAGAGCTATATGCACATATATTCTGATGTATTAAATTGAACTGACCTCAGTAGATTATTGTTTGCGATCAAATGGCACGGGGTGGGGGTAGGAGTGGGGATAGGAGTGAGGAGTACCGGTGCTAATATTGTTAAGTCTATCGAAAATACAAATTGTTTACATTCTGTTCGGTTAAATGTGTTTATAAGTTGACTAAATTGTGGGAAATTTCAATCTCGACAGAGAGAGGATTTTAATTCACTAAGCAAGACGTTTACAAGTAAAATTTTGTTGTCATTTTTCATTGGATGTCAAAATTGTGATTGAATAAAGATTTTCTCGAAGTATAAATTAGCATTTTCATTTGACGGATGGTGATGTGGTAATTATTTCCCAAATAGTGTGGTTGAAAATATGTCAACAGAGCAATTTATGTGGTGACGTTTTAAAATAAATTTGTCGTATCAACAGTCATGTCGTGTCTTTGTTTTATAGCCTTGTTTTTGAATTACATATATGGAAAAACTAAATGAGACGTTACAGTCATTTTCTTGTCATCGTGGAAGTAGTGATTTTTCATTTTTGATTATCGACAATTTTCGATACTTAGGTCTTATTCTCGCCAATCGTTCAAAACTTTTTCCAGAAATGTTTTTGCCTTCTCCTTGTCGCCGAGCGAGTTGTTGCCAAGTAGAAAGGCTTTTACTATACATATACAAGGTGTAAAGTATATTAATCTTGCTGCGAAAACAGTGGGTAGATCTTACTGTCTATCTATGTAATTAATATTTTAACAGAAAAAATTTGATGCTAAATACGGGGCAAAAAAGTGGCCCTTAAAAAATTTTTTTAATCCGGCTCTGACTATTTCATGTTTGTAAGATAAATTTTCTGTTTTTAAAAAAAGATTTGCGAAATACGTTTCGACCTAAACATGTTTAGAAAATTTTGCTGAATTTTACTGATATTAAGAAGGTATGTTCATGCATAATTTTGTCAAAGCCGTACTTAGAAAAATTTTGAAACATCATGTAGCCAGTCAATTTGCGACTGTTTCAAACTATTAATTCCGAAAAAATTCCTGTGATTTTAGTTAGCGTCTACAGGATGCTATGAGTCATCACTCAAAAGGACGAGAGTTAATTATTGTACACCCTGTATAATGCATAAAAAACTATACCTATTTTAAAAAAGTTTCCTATAAATTTCGTCAAATACCTTATTGTCGGTAATTGTAGTATCATCTACACCACGCAGCTGAAAGTGTTATGTAAAAAATACCCCTGTCGCAGCATCCTGCATAACATAGCGAATTTCCATTTAAAAAAAAAAATTAGTTTTTCTCGGAAACTAGTTGACATAAAAGAATAGTTTAAAGACCTTTTTTTGTGTAATTTTTTCTCCTCTTTTAAATGGTGTAAAAAAATTTCTAAAAAATTTTTGAATAAGTGGCAATTTTACCAAAAAACTAATTTTTTGCAAGAACAAAAACCACGTTCTTGGCATCCAACGTGTCTGGTTGAAGAACTAATCCAAATGTTTAGCACTTCCAACATTTTCACCAAATTTTGTAAAAGTAGGACATTTCGTTCGAGAGTTATCGTGCGGACATATTACATATATATAAATTTTAGTGAATATTATTTTCGGTTCCTAGGGACCTCAAAACAAATTTCTGCCATGGTTCCGGGCTCAAGTCGCGTCATGACAGTGACTGTAATAGCTGAATTCCATTCTGGAAATTCGCTAAAAACGCGTATAAAATAAATTTTTTTCTTTTCTTTTTTTGAAAATTCCAATTACAATAAATACGTCATGTATGTTGTTTTTCCGATGTCTCTCTGCTTTTTTTTTTCCTTCTGAAAGTTGCTCGGAACAAAAAAAAAAGAATGTTAGTTACGTCAACCAATATATTTTGTCAGAGTAATGGGTTAAACTTTTTAAAACGATTTATTATTACGACAATGTTACATAAGCAACATTTTTACCTACCTCCATACCAACCGCGTTGTAGGTAGACCAAGGTTTATTTCCTTCTACCGTTTCTTCTTCGGGGAATTACCTACCACCGAGCGAGCGAAGACGACGAACGAAGTTTGAAGAAAAAAAAAAACGAAATGCGTAAGTGTACGTGATAAATGTTTAAGTGTTTGATGTAAGAATTTTTCTCATTTAGTTGTGTTTGATTAATTTTTTTTTGCGACTTTCCCATTTCCCACTTTTTCGACGGCGTCGAACAGATTTGGATGAAGTTTACGACGGATGCGTGTGTTATCAGCGTACGGTCGTATTTAAACTGAAGTACGTGAAATGTTTGCGAAGAATATCCTCGAAAAAGATTACGTTATTGCTATATATTTCCCTCTTGGAAAAAACTGTCTACTTGAACGATGTTTTGTCAACAATTTATTCTAATTTCGGCGGCTAGAATGTTCTAGATTTTACGGAGATTCAAATGTTTCAATTGAATAGGTACTAGAACAAAATTTCGATAGGTATATCTATACGGAAAAATATATAGTTTCCACAGAAAATTTACGTAATTAACGTTTGAATCCATATTAACAATATAAACGAGCTCTTTGGGAAATTCACTTATTACAACGGGTGTCATGGAAAGACCTGAGCCCGAGACTATGGCAGAAATTTGTTTTGAGGCCTTGAGAAACCGAAAATGACCTTCACAAAAAATTTGTATACAGTCGACTCTCGTTAAATCGAAATTCGAGGGACTCTTAAAATATTACGAATTATAGAGAGGTTCAAATTATCACAGCTAACAATTTTAATTTTTTTAGCATTTGCGATGAATGAACTTGAACTTGTCTCAAAATGTACTTACAATCTTTCTGTCTCTTTCTCTCTGCAACTTTGAATTGTCGAGTGTTTGACGCCGATGAGTTCGAATTAACGCGTCGTTTTGTTACGTAGCAATGATTTTTTCGTTCGAATTACCGATAACTCTCGATAATTCGATAACTCTCGAACGAAGCTTCCAATTGTCACGAAATTTTGTGTGTAGATCGAAAGTCCCAAAAACTTGGATGAGTTCGTCAGCCAGATTTTCGGAAACCAAAATTTTGTCCAATTTTCACCAAATTGGCCAGTTTTCAAAAATTTTTTTTAATTTGTTGTTTTACACCATCGGAATCAGCGTAAAAAATTACATAAAATAAGCTTTTAAAACATTGTTCTAACAATAAGTGAACTAGCTTTTGAGAAAAATTAAGAAATTTGTTGAATTAAGAAATTTGTCTGCGCGATAACTCTCGAAGGAAGCCTCCAATTGTTACGAAATTTGGTGTGTAGGTCAAAAGTCCCAATAGCTTGGATGAGTTCGTCAGCCAGATACATCCGATTTTTGGAAGGCAACATTTTAGCCAATTCTTGCCAGTTTTACTAATTTTTTACTAAATTTGACCAGAATTCAAAAATTGTTTTGATTTTTTTTTACACCATCGAAAAGAGCGTAAAAAATTACATAAAGCAAGCTTTTAAAATATTATTCTAAATGAACTAGATTTTGAGAAAAATTAAGAAATTTGCTGAATTTCGCTACAATAAATGCTTCATTCTTTTCATTATTACATACAATAACAATATTTATATCTGCTTCATTTTTCAAAATAAAAACTAACTAACTTTTCAAGAACGCGTCATCATCGATTTTGAAAATTTATTTAGTGTTAGAGAGCCAAACTATTTTAAATGGATATAAGTTATGTTGTATGAGTTCTGCCAGGGTCCGGGGGTCCCAAAGTGCCGAAAATAAAACTACCCAACCGATTTCGAAAATTTTTTCATCTTTAGAAATTTTATTTCATTTAATTACATTATTATGCTATACTATATGAGATCCGCCAGGGCCCTGGAGACCCCAAAAAGCGCCAAAAATTAACTATATACTCAACTGATTTTGAAAATTTTTTCACTGTTAGAGAGCTAAACTATTTTAAATGGATACAATATGAGATCCGCTAGTGTCCAGTCTTTGGAAATTCACTATGCTATGCAGATGCTGCGACAGGGGGTATTTTAGGTTTTTACACCATCTTCCGGTAAAATGCAATTGCATATTACTGGCATAGTGATTTTACTTCATACTAGAATTTCCACAATTTTTCAAGTACATGTCTTCAACATTTTGTTTTAGAATATTTTCGAGAAATTACATCAAATTTTTGTTTAATCTACTTACAGCTACATAATATGTTCAAGTCATTCGTACTTTGCGGTTCATTTTCTAAGTGCATCCATAAACTTAGAAAATTTTACAAATGTGTATACGAGAAGAGACACTAAATCTTTATAAAACATAAAATACAAAATAGAATACTGTTGTAGTATCGCATATACAGGATGATTTTGTTGAGAGTTAGCATTTTTATTACGGCTAAATTGTAAACTTAATTTAAAAGAATTGTTCAGATGAGATTTGTAGCTACCACTGGGGGCAATCGATTTCTATAGCCAGGTGCGTCACAACTCCTTTAGTTTTCCAGTTATGATGTGAATGATTGAGTTTAGATGACATAAAAATATACTGAAGCAAAAACATAAAAACGTAAATAATTTTCAATGAATTAATACATATGGACCGAATTACTAACCTAGCAGGTAATTTAAATGCAAATTCATTAAATTAATTTTTTTTTTGTTGCGGAAAAATTAAAACCATTAAAAGTTGAACTGTGACATCTATATTTTAAAAGGTAAACTACCGATTGGGCTATTTACTAATTGTTGGTTCGTTTCTTAGATAAAAAAAAACTATCCGGATTGAAAACAAGCTTGGGAAAGGTAATTTTTTTTCCATTTATGTTTTTTATTGATGTTTTGGGTCAATTTTATTTAACAAATTAATTGAGTTTATAGCTTGAAAACTAAAAGAGTTTGGATGAGCTAATGCAAGACCAAGACCAAGACTTGGCAGTCTTGTTCTTGCATTAAGAATCTTGGTCTTGGTCTTGGTCTTGGTCTTGTAAAATGCAATCTTGGTTTTGGTCTTGGTCTTGGTATTGCTAAAAATCTTGCACTTACTTTCTTGCATTTTTTATTAGCGAATTTTTTCCTTCTAAACTCAGAATTTTTTCTCTTTACGGTATTAATTATACTTTCAAACTATTTAAATAAATTAGCAAGACTCTTGCTTTTTTCTTGCTTTTGTCTTGGTCTTGCTCACTTGAGTCTTGGTATTGGTTTTGCAGCCATACTTATAGTCTTGGTATTGGTTTTGCAGCCATACTTATAGTCTGCGTATTGGTTTTGCAGCCATACTTATAGTCTTGGTCTTGGTCTTGCTCTTGGTATACATAAGTCTTGATCTTGGTCTTGGTCTTGCAAAAAATGCAAGACCAAGACTAATTTTGCTCAGCACTAGTTTACACTGATTGTAAACAAAAATCAGACTGTACAACGTTTTGAAGAACCCTTATAAAAATCTAACTCCCCTTTTTGGTGGAAATATACGAAGAGTAATTCGAAGGGGGTATCCAAGACCCCTGTAGTGCAAGATTTGCCTGCACATAGTTTGGTCTGGTTGATCTGTTTGTTATCTGCAAGTGAACTTGACTTTTTCCTCCTATTTAAAAAAAAAAAAAAACTCCTTTTGTTTCGTTTCATTTAAAACATATAAGAGTTCTATACCATTCCATATCATTCCGCCCTTTCATATTTCTTCCACTGAGAGCTTTATTTGTTGAAATATGTTAATATAAAAAAAAGTGCTTTTGACGTTCATATACGAACATACGTTATATAAGCCCGCCGTGTATGCAATATTTACTCTATAAGAGGCACCCATAGTAGGGGTTATTTTATTATGAGAAATGAGTACGTATTAAGTGTATAATGTAGAGGTATTTGTTCGCCTATAAACAAACGCTGGCTGGCTATAGTTAGTTACCGTAATAATAAATGAGTGAAGGGTTATATTTCATCATTAAAATCTTTCATTAAATATGAGCGAATAATCGTTGGTAATTTAATTATCTACAGTCGACTATAAATTCCCGATTTGAAATTCTGGCTGTGTAAATTTACACAATACCTACTCAGGTACAAAAGTATATACCCCCCCCCCTCCCCCCCAAAAAAATATTCTTCAGTTATTATTTATTTGTATATCACTTGTTTTTTTGAATTTCCGCGCGCTTATGTTATAGCAATATAAAAGTATTGTTGAAAATGTGTTGTAAAAACGTTACAAAATGATGTTCTTAAATTGTATTTAAAAAACGGCGCGGTCAATAATTTTTATTTGTTATTAAATACACGTTTTCATTTTATTCAAAAAAAAATAGAGTTTTCCCATAAGAGGCTGTGTTAAAATTATAAAATTTTGAAACTGTTTGTCTCAAAATTGAGGCGGTCCATTTTTCTTTTCGGTATAGGCTCGTATTATTGGTATTGAGATCCTTTGAAAAATCGTTTTTCGGACCAACTACCTTAAGATCTTTTGTTTTGGATTTCAGATGAAGAAAATGAATTTTTCTGTTGTTAAAATATGTGATAATGACCTTGACGTGTTTTAAGAACCTGAGCCCAGGGGAGCGGAAAATGTTTACAATAGGAATTTGACCTATCACTTCTATAAATAAGGCGTGAGTTGAGGAAAATGAAATTTTTCAATTTGATGACGTCATTAAGGTTACTAAAATTTTTCGGTGCCTTGCGATTGGAAGCGAAATTGGAAATGAATTTTGAAGGTGTTCTTTTCATTTTTGTCAAAATTGAGTATGTAGAACCGGATTTGGAATGTACCCGGTTGAAAAAAGTTTGGTAGTTGTTTAGCAAGCTAAAATGTAATTGACTTGAATTACGACCGCCTTTTTCAGGTACTGAAATTTTTTGAATTGCTTTATAAGTACTTACTGTATATTTGATCAGCCAATAATATTATAATAATTTAATTTAAAATCATCATAAGTATATTATAAAATTTACTTTATTACTACAAAAACCCTTTGCACCCCGGTTCCCATCTTTTTACATCGATGCATATACATTAATAAATTACCCTTAAGTAAATAATCCCTGTCTGTTTTATGAGGAGCTATGAACATGATGCATATAGAAGATATATCTAGGTATGTATATAATTCAGTCATAAAATGTATACGTTGTTAATACCGTGACGGCTACACAGCTTCGGAGCTTTAGAGCTTCATCTCCAAGCTTCAGCTTTGAGATCGAACTCATTGACTATGACGGACAACTGTTTCAATGTTTACCGACGACCGATTCAGTCACTGTGTAATGGTGGTATTCATCATCTACATATACCGGGTGTTTTAGAATTAGTAATAACTCAGAAAGTAGCGTAATCCATCAAAAGCGAGTGGGTCTCGCGCAATTAGAATGGAAAGTATGGAAAGTATCGTCTTTGCAAATTATTAGACTGATGAAAATTGTGACAGTTTTCTTGTAATCTTCATGGTGTAATGTATATAAATCTCGCTACGAAAACGAAATAATTAATATTTGCCAATAAATTTGAACCAAAATTGTTCTGTATTCTTTAACAGAAAAAATTTGATACTAAATATAGGTCAAAAGAGGGGGCCTTAAAATTTTTGCCATCTTTGTAAGATAAATTTAAAAAAAAAAAATACATCTGAGAAACACGTTTACGGCCTAAACATGTTTACAGAATTTTATTGAATTGTAGTCAATAAAATTATTTTGTATCTTTGATATTAAGGGGAAGTTTACTCGAGAGTCCTTAAAAATTATGTATTTTTCTAGAATTTTTTTCTCAAGAACGGAAGTAAATATCAATTTCAAATTTTGTACACATATTTATTAAGTATTAAACTATACAAAAAAAATTTTTTAAGGAAAAATATAAAAAAAATTGTTCATTTTATAGATACTCCAGTGTGGCGAGCCGAAAATCCAATGCTTTGTTGGTGGACATCCTAGCGCCGGTAATAAACCACCGAAATCCAAAAACAAAAAATATTTATAATATATGAAGAGTACCGGCACCTCTACCTATAATATCAATAAATTGCTGAAAGAAAAAGAAATGGCGGATGTTTGAACTTTTGATTACGATTTTTGTCTTATTTTTCGCTCTTTAAAGTAAATTTAAAAATGAAAAAAATATTGAAAGTGTATCGAACTTAGGTAGAGGTGCCGAAGAATTGAATTATCTTTAAAATAAAAAATTTAAAAAAAGGATCCATCGAATAGTTTTTGAGTTATCGTGTCCGCCAGTTCCAAAAATGTAGTTCCGAGATATTATAAAATATATAAAAAGAAACGTATTTTCAAAATTTTATATTTAATACTCATTATTGCGTGAACTACGTTTTTTGAATTTTTTTTTATATAGAAAGCTGGATTCGGTTAATGTGCAAGAATCTTGTTTTTAAATTATTTTCAGTGAAATCACTTTGGGAACATATTCTACACATAATTTGCTATCAATTTTGGCAAAAAAAAAATTCGATTTTTTTTATCAAATTTCAAGTAAACCTTCCCTTAAATTACTTTCAGCAAAATCACTTTGGGAACATATTCTACACATAATTAGCTACCAATTTCTGCAAAAAAATCAATTTTTTTTAACGACTCTCAAGTAAACCTCCCCTTAAGAAGGAATTTATACATAATTTAGCCAGTGCCGAAGTTAAAACAATTTTGAAACATCATGTAGACAGTAAATTTACGACTTTCTCAAACTGTTAATTCCGAAAAAACTCCTGTGGTTTTAGTCTCTACACGGTGCTATGAGTCACCCCTCAAAAGGACGAGAGTTATTTATTTTACACCCTGTACATAACTCAAGGATGTTCAGTTTGTACAGTTGGAACATCCTGTATGGGTTGCATATAATACGTTGCATATAATGTGAACATATCCTGGTACTAGTTCCCTTTTGTACGCATTTAAATAGCCGTCAGGCAATAGATAGATGGATGGTTAGTTTGGTCTATGATAACATGTTAAGTGCTCTTAATATTATACCATCATGTACAGTAGTTACATGTATTATTATAACATGTAACATGTGCGCTCAACAACGCTAATAAAGAGTTTAATTCTGTATTATATCATGTTACAGCTTTTTTGAATGTTGAATTATTTCAAATATTCTATTCGCAGGTAAAAGAATGTAGAATACTGGAACTATGTAGAAGAATTTTATAATAAACGCTTAAAATATTTTCTCTATTGAAGTATACTCTAATACTCGAGTGTAGTAGCGTCCAGGGCCGGCCCAAGAACGGTGCAACCGGCCATCGGCCTTGGTGACGTCACAAGTGCCATTCAAGTGGTAATAGTCAAGAAAGAGATATTTTCTGAAGTTTTAGTGCGCCTGTGTAAATAATTATTGTATCTCATCGCTGGTCCTTTTTGTCCTTTAGATTGAACATTATAAAGTGTCCTGTGTGGATAGTTAGTTGGGAGGCTATATAAAGGACTAAATCGATTTAGTAGATATTGCCCATCAAAGTGAGCCGAGAGAGAGAATATTCAGTGTAAAATGGTTCTTTTGAATTACGAACATTATAAGTGGACAATCGTTCAGATATAGATTGAATTAATAGTAATCAATAAGGATACGTAAGTACAATGTCGTTCAAAAAAAAAGAAAAAAAATGCGCGGTAGAATAATTACTAACTTGCTGAAATGCGAGTCTGATTCTCGCATAGAGTGTTCCGTACAATATTGAGAATAAATCTAATTAATAAAATTATATAGCTATCATTGTTTATTCTAGTTACAATCATTAAATAGGAAATAAATTTCGGGTATAATTCAAAAACTAATCCGACTTAAAGTTAAATATGATATTCCTTTCATGTGATATTTCACTTGACATCGTTTCCCATTTTCAAATTTTAACCAACACCCCTCCTTCCGCCCTTTTTCAGACTTATTTTCGAATAAAAGTAAAAATATTTAGAAAATTCTTAATTTCAATTCGACATCGAGTAGTGATGAACAAATGCAAAACCAAGACCAAGACTTGGCACTCTTGGTCTTGGTATTCTTCTTGTATTAAGAATCTTGGTCTTGGTCTTGGTCTTGCAAAATGTAGTCTTGATCTTGGTCTTTGTATTGCTAAAAAATCTTACACTTTCTTGCATTTTCCTTCTAAAATCAAAGTTTTCTATCTTTACGGTATTAATTATACTTTCAAATTATTTAAATAGTTTAGCAAGAGTCTTGCTTTTGTCTTGGTTTTGCTCACTTGAATCTTGGCATTGGTCTTGCAGCCATACTTGTAGTCTTGGTCTTGGTCTTGCTCTTGGTGTACATAGTCTTGGTCTTGCAAAAAATGTAAGACCAAGACAAGACTGCAACGCCAAGACTAATTTTGCTCATCACTATTATCAACAGTAGTTACTGAGGTTTTTTTAAATTTTTTTTTTTAGGTAAGGAATCCTAAACTTGAATTAAAGCGAAAATGTAAAAAAGGGAACGGTTTTAATGGACAATTAGACCAAAACACATAGATTAATCTGTTTACCATCTGCTATTTATAGGTTCTTTGGATGAATTATGTGACCTGAATTTTTTTGTTAACATTGTATGCTATGTAGAAGGTAACTAACTAACAAATTAATGTTTTAAATTGCTATATCTCATCCCTTTTTGAATGTAAGTTTTTGTATCCGATTAGCTATAATAATTCTATATTCCGTGATTTAATTCATAGCCGTGGGTACTTTATCAGTTAAAACGCTAATTAAAGTTGAAAAGTTTTTACTAGATACTAGTTTACCACTAAACTGTGCGAATCGTTACAAATTTTACTTAATCGTTTGATTAGGATTTCGTAATAAAACATTAGATCAGGGTAACTTTTCGACAAAATTTTGTAGCAGGGGAAAATTAATTTTTGAAATATGTATGAAATATCGGCACGGAATTGGCTCTGGAAAATGAAAAATAACTTTTGGCTGATTAATAATCTGTTTTTTGGAAAAAACGATGGCCTAATGGAGCCCAAATTTTTAAATAAAATTTTTTTTCTGAATTACGAGTCCTCAAAGTTAAAAATATGTTTATTCATTTCTATAAAGAAATGAATAAACTATTGATATCAAATAATTGTACTATTAATATTCAAATGGAAAAAGCTATCCCCGTACTTTGTTTGCAGAATTCAAATGGATTAACGTAAAAGCCCCCATTGACATTTACATATTTATTTCGTTAATTAAGTAAGGAAACATTAAATGCGAGGTGAATTTAAATTGAAAAACAATCATTGTATTAATAATAATTTTTGTTATCAGACGTTTCTTTCAGAAATTACTTCATTAATATGTAAATGTCAAAACTGTTCCAGTATTAGATACCGTTCCATAATGGGGGCTTTTACATTACTTGAAATTATCAAAATATAATAAAATATATTATTTTGTTATTCATAACATGATTAGGTATAACTGTTACAAAATCTAGGCAATCACACGTACACTGGTGTATGGTGTTTGCATATATTTAGGAGTAATTAGATTTTGTCGAATGGATAATATTATATTATGTTAATATTAGATGGCGCAAATTGAGCGCAACTGTTTGTAGAACAGATCAATGTTTATACATACACGTAGCTACAGGAGGGACCACAGCCCCCCTCTAACAAAAAAACAAGATTATATTTCGTTGTCAGTTGATCATCGCCAACAGATTCGATGAAACTGAATGCTGCTGCGTTTACGATTGAATGAATTCCTATTGACTTGAACTTTATGACGACAACATCTATCTACCTACCTACCTATCGACCTGAATATTACGTAGTCGTCGTCGTGTGGTGGTGGTGGTGGTGGTGGTAAAGGAGTGGGAGGGATTCTAGGTGGTGGTGGAGAGGTGGTTGTCGTGGTACGCACGCAGGAAAAGTGTGCGAATCTATAAAATCAATAGACATTGTAAAAAGTGATAGTGAATGAGATACTATAGGGGGTGAAGATATTTATTCAGAATGGCACATTGTATTGCATTAGTATTGGATAATTTATTTGTGTTTTCTACACTTTGCCTAGGCAGTTGTTTGTTTTTCTAAATCTTGTCGGCTGTTTGTTTTGTTTATTTTTGTTGTTTTTTTTATTGTGATTTAGTAAATGATGATGATTTATGGGTTTGAATAAATCTATAATCTTTAATTTGGAAGGTTTGTTTGGATAGATTTAGAAAATTCGGTAGTTCGTTTAAGTTAACTAGGGTCATCTGTGTACTGTCATTGATGTTCTAAGGACCGGCTAAATAAAATTTCCAAAATGGGTACAAGAGTTTCTTCCATGTAGTTTCAGGAGACAGTCCAAAATTCCAAATTTTTTTTTTTCGAATAACTTCTTATCGACTAGAGTTATACAATTTTTATGTAGAATTTAGATATCTTCTTAGAATTTCTCTATGACAATTCGGTTTCTAGTTACGAATAAATTTTGGTTCAGTTAAACCATATCTTCCTTGAAAAATAACCTAAAAACTTTAAAAAAGATATTGTATTTTTAAAAATTTGTTCTGATTTTGGATCAAACGGAAGTAAAGAAATCACGTAATGAGCAGTTTGTCTAAATTTGCGAAACTATAGTTAGGAACAATTAATATCTGCGCTCAAAACTTGCGCGAAAACGGTCATTTGCAGTCAATTACGTCACCTTCATTTCCATACAAATTTTTCATCCCCTATTTGACACACTTAGGGAAGGAATTTTCAAAAATCCTTTCTTAGTGCTCATGTACGTCACATAGGGAATTCCTGTGTAAAATTTCGTCTTTCTAAATAGTTTAGGCTCTCCCTTGTCTGTCAGTCAGTCAGTCAGTGTTAGAGATTTATTAAGTAGATGTTTGCTTAGAGTAGGATGATCGGTTGAAGCATAAGAGATTGTGACGTCACAGCGCATTTCCAATCACGTGATTGACAGTTAAAAAAATAATTTTTTAAATTAAATTTTTAAAATAAATTATACTAACAAGGATAAAATTCTAGTTTTCTATTATTCTCATTTTGTGAGTGAAAATTACACTGTACTTTTGAAATACTGTGTACCAAGTGTTGAGTGATGTTGTAGGTATACGGAAGGTAAAAAAGGGTAATACGGATATGTGTGTTATTGGCACATAATGTATAGGTATATACAGGTGGGTAGATATAGAGCAAACGAGAATCAGGTAATATGTAATTTTCAATTGAAACGAAATTCCACGAACCACTATAGGTAACACAATTTTATTAAATCGCATATTATGATTATATACGATGTCTGTTTACTATTGTACATGTTGACTGAGGAGAATTCTATCATACCGTACCCCCCTCCCTCCCTTACCCCCACCCCACCCTACCCCTCGACGGCCCTTCGAGCACATTGATATTAAATCATAATACAATTTTGTACTGTTATTAAGTTTTCAATAGTTAATGAGAAACATTGAAATGAAAATATAACATAAGAGCAAAATTTCAATCAATATGTTGTTACGTAGGTATGTGTGTTTGTGTGTGTGTGTGTGTGTGTGTGGAGGTAGAAACAGATGTGTACCCGGTGTTCAAAAAGTAACAAAATTAGAAATGAAAAAACTTTTTTCCGGGACTTCTAGGTTTTTCTAATTTTTCATTAAGAAATAACAGAAAATCGGGTTTTTAAAAGTGAAGTTAAAAGTTCTGATGATGGAAATGGAACAAAACCCTCTCGATTTATCCCAAAATTGAAATAAAAAAGATTAAACAAACACGTAAACATTCCTTCTGGTGTAGCCGAGTAAAAAAATTTTCGTAATTTGCAATAGTTGTCCCCAGTATGTAGGATCCGTTAAAAGGTGAAAGTAAAACATATTTTTAAGGCTTCATTTATAAAAAAAAATTAAAATTTTTAACACGATAACGTCACAAAGTGTAAGTAAATAGTAATTTTAATGATATTGGGGCCAAAATTTTGACAAACTTTATATATTTGATACAATTAACGCGTAGAATTTCAATCTGTGACTAATTGTGGATAAGAAATTTTATCGTGGAAAAAAATGGCGGGTTCCGGAAATAAACCACATTTTTTAAAAAATTTTCTCCCAAAAAAATAAGTAATGAGCAAAAAGAAAAAAGAAACTTCCGAACTTTTTTTCGGGGCCCCTTCAAGTCTGGGCCCGGAGTTGCAACTCCAATTAACTCACCCTCTCGTCGGGCCTGACTATTTAGGGAAAAATGAAAACTATGTTGTCGTATCATCAAAATTTCATCCAGAAAATTTATAGTCGTCCTCGTAATAATTAATATGTTGGTTTGGTTACATAGCTGTTTCTTTTGAAGGTGCTGGTAAAGAGTGTCTAAGTCAATAATATGAGATTTTCTTCACTTTTTCTCTTCTTTTGCCCTCATATTGATTTCTTTTCGTACCTCTGGTGGTGACTCCACGCCGTGCCGTAATTGACATTGAATTTTATATAACTTGTTTTTCTAGTCTTTCACGAGGTATCCTTTCTTCTCTATGTATGTGTGTGTGTAATAGATTTACTTTTTGTTGAGTCAATCGATCGATTTATGAGAAAGTATAAATTGGTTTTATTTTTACAAACTTTTTTTTTCTGCCAACTTCATCAAAAGTTAATTTTTATACTAATATTAACTAACTTGGCAAAATATAATTGAATGTCCAAAAATTGTTCAAGGGGCGCCAAAGGTTAGTTATGAAAAAAATTGTTAGAACTTTTAAAAAAAAATTGTATTCATCCTGGAGTCGCCTAGTAGTTGACAACTGAAGTATTAATTGTCAAAGAGGTTACGAGTTCAAATCCACTAATAAGCAATATACACTAAAAAAAAAAATACGATCTGATACGAGCCGTTGGTGTTTTGAGCGTAACAGTGTATGCATATGTCATCAGATTTAATAATTAATATCATAGAATGATGAATTTGGAAGCGATTTTGGGGCTGATTCACATTATCGCTCCGCTCTTGGTACGATATCGCCAAGATGTAATGAATGTATACATCATCGCTCCGATACCGCTCCGATATCAATCGCGGTGCAGTCCCGCTCCAGTACCACTCCAATACCACTCAGGTAATGTTTTGTTGCAGCGTGCCTGACAAATGTGCCTAATGAGGAAATAACTACATATCTACGAGAATATTTGTGACCGAGACATTTCATATTCTCTAAAGTCACACATGTCCACCGACTCATATGTAATAGTTCATAAATTAATTATTTGAAAGACATGTCTTATGATACAATTGATGTATTTATCTATTTTTTAATTTTTATAATAAAAATATGCTTTGATAAAAAAATTAAAAGAATTAAAAAATATTTATATTAAAAGATTTTTCCAAATCCAATTTTTGTAAATATTTTATTCGCTTTTGTAGTATTGTTATGTAAAAAAAATGTTTTTTGTAAATAAACTCGAAAACTCTCCGTAAAAAGTCCATTCGTGAAAATGACGCCGATGTATGATTAACGTTTCTCGTAGACCAACGTATGATTCTACCGTTAGCTTTGATTTTATCGTAAGCTCTATAAAGTAAATTCAATCTACTTTGTTGTTTCGTTCTTCAGAACGAAATTGATGACAACCACTGGGTCAGTGACAAATCCGTATATCCTTATCGATAATCACAGTTTTGATAAATTTATTTTACAGCGTAAAACATTTCATTGTCGCGATTCTCGCGGTCCCCGTGACGGAAGAGGATGTCATAAAAATAAATGCGAGCTATGCATGCAATTCGGTGTTGTTTTTCGTTTCGTTCGATGACGACTTCGATTTGTCCTTCTGGCTAGTTCGTTCTAAGTATGTATATAGTTGTGACGGCGGAAGGAATTCTATCGTAAAACTTACATATTATTGTTATAGTACTTCGAGGTTATCGTATATGTAATCCAAGCGGGGGTTATTGATAGCCGCACATTATTGTAAATAATTATTTCTTTCAACTAAAGTTTAAAAGTTACAACAGTTTAGACAAATTGTTTCGATAAGTTACGTTTTTTTTTCGTCTTGTTCGTTGAAACGAATTAAAATAGAAACTATTTTTTCTTGAAGTGAAAACTTTTATAGCGTGTATAACTTTGCGTGAGAGTGTAATGAAATCTGTAATTGTCGAGGGTGTTACGAAAACGGTAATCGTTTTGGATGTAATGAAATTTTCATGGGTTGTACGGTGAAGCAAACGCTAATGGTTATATTGTTCAAATTATTTAATTTATTCACAACATTCTTGATGTCTTATTTTATAGATTCAACTCACAATCAGTATATACAGGGTGTAAAACAAATAACTCTCGTCCTTTTGTGGGGTGACTCATAGCACCCTGTAGACACTAAAACCGCAGGAATTTTTTCGGAATTAACGATCGCGTCACGCCTCAAAATGATAAGAGTTATTTCCCTTACACCCTATATATATATATATATATATATATATATATATATATATATATATATATATATATATATATATATATATATACACATTTTGTATATTGTCATCTCTACCATGATATAACGCTTTGCGTTGAACTGGTAAAATAAAGAAAATTTTAACAAAAAATATATGTATATATAGGGTGTAAGGGAAATAACTCTTATCCTTTTGAGGGGTGACGCGACTGTTAATTCTGAAAAAATTCCTGTGGTTTTATTGTCTACAGGGTATATATATATATATATATATATATATATATATATATATATATATATATATATATATATATATATATATATATATATATAGGATGTAAGGGAAATAACTCTTATCCTTTTGAGGGATGACACGACTGTTAATTCCAAAAAAATTCCTGCGGTTTTAGTGTCTACAGGGTGCTATCAGTCACCCCACAAAAGGACGAGAGTTATTTGTTTTACACCCTGTATAGTATGGGTGCAGTAGCATGTTACTATCGAAAAATCTCATTTTTAATGAATTCTTTCTTGAAATGAATCGTTAATTGCGTTCACTTGCAAAATTATTGTACAAAACCGTCAGTGCGCATGTTCAATCGGACTTCATCGGACTGGCTTATCATTGTATTGTCTGAAAAAAATTTTTTTTTCTGAATCGATTATCATCAGAAAATAAGAGTAGGTAGTTGGATGCTTGAAAGTGCAATGTAGATTGCCTGATTTTAGGGGCTTGATGCGACAGCTTGGTTAATACCGATTACTGTCATAGTTAGTAGCAGTTAACCGCCCGGTTAATATTATCCTTAAGCGTCCGTCTATCTAATTGTAAGCATATAAAAATTCTATGCACTTTCATTTAGAAAATAACATTTATTGTATACAGAACATGAATTACAACACAGTACTTGTACTATTTTTTCATTATCACAATTTATCATTTTCCAATTTCCATTTTTCCATTTTCCTACAATATTTTCCATAGTATAAATAGATTAAAAAATAGCGCAAAAAACAATCACTGCTAATAATTATATCTACATTGTAGAAAGCTCGAATATTTTTTTCTAAATCATTCTTTTTTTTCTATATCAAGTTTTTTTGATATTTATACTCGAACAAAAGCGTTTCCCTTTTAGCCACTTTTTGTTTTATTTTATATGCAAATAATTGACCTATTTTTATTTTTTATGGCGTACAGCAGACTCAGACTAGCGGTAGGTACTGACTGACTGGCGGGGTACGTAGTCAGCTATTCGAGTATTTAACAAACAAAAAAAAAAACATGCAATTTTTCAAACTTGGAAAATAATAATTATATTATATAGGAGAACCGTATTGTTTGATATAGTATAGAAAAAATAATTGCATAGAAATCATCACATACACACATATCGTACATACTATACATGTTCGCGATTGTTGGGGTGGGGGGGGCGGTGCGGGTAGATACATGTGTAATTTAAACACAATCAAACCAAAAAGCGCACATTTTAAAGTACTCTATTGTATATAAACTATAGGTTTATATCACAATATGTTTATAAAATGTACAATATAGCACAAAAATTGATGGACATGTTGAAAAATTTTGAATGACATGAATGAATTGTATTGTTTTGATAGCAGAAATGGAGAGTACACCCTCGATTTTTCAAAAATTCTATTACCGAAGCAAAAATAGATCATTTTGTTCTATACAAGGTTCCTATCTTACTGTTGTCTTAATAGGTAGATAAGTAATGAATGATTAGGTAATGAATTTTTAGAAAAAAATTCACCAGTTTTTATGAAAGGTTTTTTATTCATTTTTCGCTACGTACGTTTCGAGATTATATAATCTCATCATCAGGCCTCAAATAATAATCTACAATTTTATTATTTGTATTATTTACAATATATATTGTATATTATTATTTAAGGCCTGATGATCTCGAAACGGACGTAGCGAAAAATGAATAAAAAAACCTTTTATAAAAACGGGCGATTTTTTCCAAAAATCCATTACCTACTAACACATCACCAAAAAACCTTGATAATTTGTAAAGAATGATTTGAAGTGTCTCCTAAAGTAATTAAAAATTGGATATTTTGATACAATTTTAGTGTGAATTCAGTATGGTGGACAATATGGTATTTGATAATATTTATGTTTCTGATAGTTCAAAAAATATACTTTTTAAAAAATACTTTCAATGTTTGTACAGAAATTTTTTCTATAGGTATTTGCAATTTAAAACAAATACAGGATTAACAATAGCTAGCAGTTATTTACAAATTATTTTTTGTAAATAATTAAACAATGTTTGTTTTCTTCATATTCTGAAAAGTTGTTTTTATATTCTACAAAACATATTAAATTGTAAACAATATTTTGAAAACAAAAACAAATACAACTTTTCTTTTCATTAAATACGAGGTGGTAATTATAATTACACTAATTGCTTTTTTTAAATTTTACTTAAATTATTAGTACGTTTTTTTTTAAATAGCGTTATTTACTTTTCATGTTTAAATAATATATATTTTTTTTTTTTTTGTTAAATCGTATATAAAATTTAAGTTAGTAACATTTTAATGAACATTGATCACAGATAAATCTAATTACACGTCACAAACTTTTACGAGATTAATTTCCAAAAATATAATTTATAACTTTGTATAATTATGTATATACCAATAGAAACACTGATGCCAATTTTCATTATAATCCTAAATGGGAATATATGATTCCAAAATAATTATCCTTTTTGAATGAGTGCCAATTTTATTTTTATTGTTATATCATCTGAGCGGATATTTATTGCAAAATTATTTTGAAATATGACACATAGTCGGAATGGAAATCAATTATCGACTGGAAAGTAATTAAATGTACAATGATTTGTCCGTTTTTATTTGACCTTTGTTGTACTTTCTCCAATAATAGGTACCTACATATATAATTTAAGCTGTAATACATCAAGGTATACACGGCATATGTTGAATTGTAAATAGTTATAAATAATAGCTTGTAATGACTGAAATTAATAGCATTGCAATAATATGTACGGTTTTGTTTAATTTAATTAATAATGTAATACATGGCATATATAATAGTTTTTAGGGTTCCGAAGGCCAGTTTTTGAATGAAACGTTACAAATTTTTTTTAAATTTTGGGTTCCGTTTCCGAAATGTTGAGCGTCAAAGTGGGGGTTTTGTACCCACAACCCTTTCACCTTGTAATTTTTCATTCGTGAATTCAAAAAAATTTGAAAATACGCTGCCAATAGGGTGGGCACACAGCTTCCTCGTAGTCGTAAAAGGCTTTAAAACAGTATTCTACCAAATATACATATTATATACCGTGAAATTATATTTTCGCCTTGAAGTTTATAAAAAACTGTTGTAACTCAAAAGACTTAAAGGCTAAATTATAAAATAATAGCAAAAATATTTTAGAAACTAACCCCCAATATACCCTAAAAATTTGAGCGAGATAGGACTAGCATTAAATAAGATATTGACATTTAATGGGATTTCATGGTAGCGGCGTAGCTACCGTTACTCCGATTTCGATTAAATTCATAGGGGACCATATAGGAACCAAACTACATAATTTCTGAAAATTTCATAAAAAAGAATTGAGTAGTTCAGAAGTTATGCCACTTGGTGCAATTTTGTAATAACATGGTAGCGGCGTTGCTACATTTACTCCGATTTTGATTAAATTCATAGGGGACCATCGCTGAGCCAAACTGCATAATTTCTGAAAATTTCATTAAAAACAATCGAATAGTTCGGAAGTTATGCCACTTAGTGCAAAATTGGAGACACAGAGACGGACAGACAGACGGACGGCCCAAACCAAAATTGTTCAGGAAGCTCTAAAACGTAAAATGTGCGTAAAAAATTTGATTTTGGAGAGAAAAAATTTTTTATTTTTCAAAAGTGATCACAATGCTTCCGCTACTTTAGTAGTCTCGGAAGCAAAAATATATGTAGATACTAGAATTTGCTAGGATCACTCAATTAAAGTTATTTCGGATAAAGTATGCCAATAATTTTCGAAAATACATGTGAACAGATTTTCGAAAATTCTAAAAGAAAAATTTGAAATCGAGAAAATTGTCTCTAGTAAATGAAATTTGTAAATGAAAGTATATTTTGATATTGACAACTATATCATTTTATCTCTATAGTCGTAAAAAACTGTAAGCATTGTGGAACCCTAACTGAATGCATGTCCAACACGCATTCGGTGCATTTTTTTTTTGTAGGCATATAGTTTGGATTCGATGCTGTTCAGGTTACTAAATAGGCCCCATTCCATTATAGTTGAAATACATTTCAAAATTTAATGGACCAAATTAATTTTGGTGTATTTAGTGGTTTTACATCTATGGATGACAATAAATTTATTGTTGTTTTTTCTTTTGCTGTGGAGGGGTGGGGTAATTCTCTGGTATTGGTGCCGCCCATTTTTTTTTTAAAAAGCTTTTATTTAACTTGCTAATATGTTAGTATGTTGGTTTAGATCAACTCTTGGAATTAAAATTTAGACAGGTTCTAATTGAGCTAGAAATTTCAAATTTTGCATACGTGTCTCACCTTGATGACTTGATGACAATGCAATATTGTATAATTAGTTTTGTCCTAAATCACCCCAAACCAAAATTGTTGATTTTCAGTCCTGTGCAACTTTTTGACATTTTGAATTGTCAAATATTGTCCATTGATTCTACATTGCATTTTTTTGTTTCTATAGTTATGTTTGATTAGGGTAAATTAACCGATTAAAATATAGGCAAAAAAATTACTTCTTTAATTTTTTTTTATTACTCTTACGGGAGAAGTACTAACTTGGTGGACACATTTTTGTACGCAAAATAGCTGTTTGCCCACTGTACTCTTCCCACATACTTTTTTTTCGTGCGGAAGTAAACTTTCCGCACGCAAATTGTATATTTTAAATTCCTGTTTTGTTGAATTGTGAGACATGTTTGCCAAGTTTCCCCTTGGAGACTAAACATAACATTTTATTCTGTTGCTTCTTAATTCATCACTTATTCGAAAAATCAAAGATTTACATAATTTCCGTTTTCTCCCCGGGGGGATTTTTCCGAAACAATTGTTCGAAAATTTATTTAGTTGCTATTGTTATTTAAATTTATTTATTTCTCTATAATATAAATAATGTATATTATAAAATTTGTTGATTTAGGGCCTATTTACATAAAATATTCCTTTTGAATGTTACTGCTACCATCTTCCTGTTCCCGCCTGCCTCTTTTCTTCCTTATTTTTGTTACTGCGTTATATAAATAGAAATATATTTTTATGTAGAAATAGTAAACAAAATTAATTGTTAATGAATTTTTTGTATTGTTTCAGACATTTCGGCATGGCTTTCCATTTCAACCGACAGCAATTGCATTTGATCCGGTCCAAAAAATTTTGGCGATTGGTTCGAAAAGTGGTTCGCTTAGATTGTATCCTTTTTTTTTCAAAATAACAAAACAAAAAAAAAACGAATTTTTTGAATCACTAAATAAAGTTTTGACCAAAGGATATGGTTGCAATTTTTTAAATTAGGTAAGTTATCATTATGTTTTCTTTTTCTCGATTGTTGGTGTTTCATACCAAAATTTGGAAAAATTTTCGATGTTTATTATGGCTCAATTATAAATGTAAAGTGTAAAAAGTTGAATTTTGATTAGGGGAGCCTTAATTCTAGGTGGAAAATTAGGTAGTGAAAAAGATTTTTTTAAGGATGTTGCATAGTGCGTCAAAGGGAACCCTATTAAAGCCCCAAATTTCCTTACAATATAAATTTTTTAGTTTTTGGATTTTACAATTAATTTATAAATTTAAACAACACTTTTAAGCCCACCCTGTATACAAGAAGGTATATTTAAATTTTTATGCGTTCATTTTTTATTTAAAAACAATGCATCAACTTTTAACACGAATAAAATTTTCTGAGAAATTTATAATAATAGAAAACTTTTCCATTTTTTATGCATTTTTAAAAAACTAGCCCTCCCCCCGCCCTGAACTGAAATCAAAACGTGAACATTAAAGATTTATCAAAATTATTTATTTTTGTATAGGGTAAAAGCCCCTATACTGGAGCGTGTTCAATACTCGAACAGTTTCGATATTTTATGTATTAATGAAGTTATTTCTGAAAAAAAAAACCGATAAATGCATTCCGATATAGGGGCTTTTACGTTAACTGTTGAAATATTTCTCAGGCTCAAGTAACAGCTTTTGTCGTTACAAAAATTGAGGTGCTAGACCATCAAAACCATCTTGAAAAAATTTTTATTGTACTCCAACATGCAGTTTTTTCAAAATTTTACCATCATTTAGGATAAAATAGTAAAAACAAAAGAGAACTAAAACAAAAACACACTAATTTGATATCCTGCAATTGTTATTTTTTTTACATTTTAAAAAATATAAAATTTTAAAATTAATTAATTTTAGGTTTTAACAATAGATGTTGTTGTTGTTTTTTTTACGTTGTTCATTTGTTATTATTTTGTTATTTATAGGTTAGAACGTTCGGACTGACGTATTTATCCAATACAAGCCTCTATTGTTTTTATGCGGACCATTTTGTATATTCATGTCATAATTGAATTACATTATTTTATTTGACAAGTACAATTTTAATTTTTTTTTTTTAATTAAAATAAAATCGATCAGGATTTATTCATTTAAAGTTTTTTTCATTTTTCATTAGCGTGTGGCTCGCGTGTACACAGATATAAACGTGTAATATATGGTGCATTTGTGTCCAGAATTGGTGCTAATTGTGTTGTGTTAATTGAAATCGAGGAATTGTTTTAATTCGCCGTCGAAATTGTATATAAACTATGTATACGTTGTTTACATACGTGTAATTTTTTTTTATTAATTTTATAAAATGAATTTTTTGTAATTTATTTTTTGCAATTTATTTTTTTGTCATTTTTTACCATTAAAAATTTTAATTTTAAATAATTTAATAGTGTTATGGTACACAAAATGATTTACATAAAACAAGAGTTTTTGTTTTTTAAACATGTTTATTGTTGCATGTATACTTTTGTACTAGTTGTGTGATGACATAGAGAGATCAGTGTAGCGGCATGGATACACATGTTGCCTGTGTGACCGATGTCAGTATATAAATATTGTACATAACAATAGGGCCGGCCTGAATGCGGTTTTATATCGAAAGTAGTAGAGTTATAGCGATTCTGTGCCAAAAGTGGTAAAGTTACAGCGATTATATACCATCGTTAAGATTATTATCTTTAAGAGGTTTAAGCAGGTTGGAAAATTTTGTTTTTACCATGATGACGTCACCAATCACCATTAACACCATCACCATACGAAACAAAAATTGTAGATTTTTACCGTAAATGCCGTTTGTCCATTTTTAACTTCCCATTGGAAGTTATTGTAATGGGTCCGATTTTACGAATCGCTAATTTGAACATATCTTCACGTTTCAAGGTCACTAGAATCCGAATCCATCCATTTTTAGCGTGATGTCTGTGTGTGCGTTCGTTCGTGAAATTTTTTTTGTCTCAGATATCTCGAGAACAAATTATGATATCAACTCCGGACTAATTTCATTAGATGCGTAATTAAAAATTGAAAATTGGATAGTTTTCAGCAAATTCGGATTAGCGGTTTGTTTTTTGTGATAAAAAAACGGAAGTAACTTTAGTAACGTAACATAGATTATAGGGATTTTTTATCATGTCTTTATTGTATAATGGCTCAAGAATCTTCCTTGATGTTAAAAACGCTAGTAAATTATGATAAAATTTAAAAAAAAGAAAATAAAAAACCTTTTGTGAAATATTTTTTGTCTCGCATATCTTGAGAACAAATGATATTATCATTTGTTTGATAAGGGTGGAGCCCCCAGAAGGCGAAGGTACAGAAGGCGAAGTCCCCGGTTTGGTGCAAGGAGCAAAGCCTCTATGGGGGGCACAGGGAGAGAAGTCCTCTAAATTAAAAAAAAAATATATTCATATGCAATAGTCTTTAAGGGTATCCAGTGGCAAGTTGACAGTGTGAGTAAACCTGTCTCTCCAAATTTTTACTAAATATTTTTTGAGAAGACCAAGTTTTCTCTTTTTGATGAGAAATATGAAAATTTTATACTATAGTTAAAGTGGAATCAGTTAGTTCAATTACGTGTAATTTGTAAAAAAATTAAATTTTTGTCCGTCATGACGTCACTATAAAATTCATAAATTATATAAATGACGCAAATTTTATAGACTTTCGATTAGTAGAAAAACACTTCCAGTGCGATAATTTGTATTTGGTGTAAAATTAGATGGTGAAAACTTTTTCAAAAATATATTTGCACCGTAATTTTCGAGCGCCTACTGTACATATCAGTGAAAACTAACAAATATTTGTTACGTATATATATATGTGGTTTTAAAGGAAAGCTTATGAAATTGATAGAGGCTTGCAATGGTTAAGCCTTATCTGTTGTACAACATACTTCAAACATTTCACATGGGACATATATGGGCTACTATTCGATCCTTCTCGTTCACGTACATACATATCGACCAGTGACGGTTCGTGACATTCTCTAATGGTGAGGCTAGAGTCACAAGAACAATAGTATTTACTAGCAACAAGATGATTTATAGAATATGTTCTTTTTTGGAGTGATAAAATTTTTGATAGAGGTTAAGTATACTGAAAATGGCAATACGTAGTTTATAAATTACTTTCAAACTTTTATGTATGAACCACCACTGATTCGTATACATATATGCGTCTGTCTGTCGATGTCCGTCGGTCCACATGTAAACAAAATATGTCGTGTATGTATTGGAAATGTTCCAATACTGAATAAATGGTGTCATAGGTGCTGTTTATATGAATTTATTGACAAACCCCCTTAATAAAGAAACAGGTTTACATTTAATGTTTTCATATTATATGTACCCACCAAATTACTTAACCAAATACTATCAAAATATAAATTTATGTTTAGTTAAAGTTTAAACTATAATCCTTTATAGTTACCCGTGATGGCTGATTTTTTTGGGGGCAATAGTGAATTAAGTGTAAATTTGGGGAAAATTATCTCTTTTAGTGTTCCATGCCAAAATTACAGCGACATAGTTTGGTGGTCCAATTGTAGGTGTGAAGTTAAATTTCGATTTTGATGGTTAATATCAGGGGATAACCTGAAAAGCGTGAAAAAATTAAGGAAGGTATTAAAGGAAAGCTTATTAAAACAGGAAATCAATAATATACATAACTATATATTTTTGTTGCTTTTTTTTGGGGGGGAGGAAACTTTTGAAAATTGCTGCCCCCGACTCGGTCAGGAAAAATAATTTCTCTATTTTTCATATGCTACATTTTTCATTACCTTTAATCCATATAAAAATCACTGATTGTCTTACGGAACACTGTTTGCGCAAGTACAACCTGCACCTAAGTGCTTTTTTTTCGTGAAATATTATTTTTCGGAGAAAATGACATAAAACGTTTTCAAGTATTTTTTTTTTTTTGTTATTATATAAAATTAATGTTTCTCGAGAGTAAGTCAACGGCATCACAACGGAAGCCGTAAAAAGATAAAAAGGTAGATTTTCCAAGAATTTTATAAAATTTGTAATTTGTTTTTTGCTTAATATAATTTAACGATGTCAATCAAAGTGAAGTTCAGTGCAATTTCGTAAAGTAAACCGAAGAGAAAAATCTGTTTGAGGACGCTACGACGCAAAAAGTGTCTATCAGTGTTAATTATTTCGAATTTTCGTAAGAAATTTTTAATTAACATTTTTAATAATTCAATATTTGAAAAGGGAAAAAAAGTGACAAGCTTAAGTAAGTCTACAACCAAAATTGATATAGTCGTGTTCATTTTTGTTTACAAAGTGACGCTGTCGATTGACTCAAGTCGTAAATATTGAGTGTTATTTACTCTCCTGTGATAGAAATTTGTTTTGAGGTCTCCACAAACCAAAAATTACATTCCCAAAAATATGTGTCAACATAACGAAATTTTGTGAGAACGTTGCTCAAACACATCTGATACGCGGAATCGAGAATTTTGGGGTTTTGTTCGGTAAAAAAATGAGTTTTTTATCACATCGTAAAGAGTGGAAAAATCACTGAAAAGTAAGTATTCGAACCATTATCCTATGTAAACTGGTTTTCAAGAAAAATTAATTAA
Source organism: Brachynemurus nebulosus (assembly GCA_035578155.1). NCBI lineage: Eukaryota > Metazoa > Arthropoda > Insecta > Neuroptera > Myrmeleontidae > Brachynemurus > Brachynemurus nebulosus. The sequence continues at coordinate 7,619,761 of JAPWDM010000009.1, read as the reverse complement.
GAAGTAAGTGCTTTTTTTTTGGTTAGTATTATATTCTTATGGTGAGAGGGCTATTCTGTTCTATATTATCTGATAATGGTACTCAATTATTGGGTGCCCGTAGCGTTAGAAAAAGGGTAAATTAAAACTCACGTTTTTACTAAGTATTTGCAAGTTTTTTGCACTTATAACCTATTTGAACTATATGTATCCAATCTCCCCCCCCCCCCTATAAAATAATTATGCTTTAATGTTTATATATTACGCATCTGTGTATCCATTTATATAGAAAATGTAAATAACTAAGGTCAAAGTAAGTTCGAAATGTTTCGAGTTGTTTACACATACATATATGTACACATATGAAGGTATTGAGGGGGTGGTATCATGGAGTGGGGGCGGGGGCGGAGGGACATATTGTTTGTATATTTCCGTATCGGTGAAATCCTTTATAAAATTTATTACTGTATCGAACTCAATATTTTGTTTGCTAGGTGTAATGATTTATTTGAAAAGATAATATTCATGAGGTTGCGAGGGGAGAGGAGCATTTTGCTTGACTTGTTTCGTGGTAGATTTATTGCATTTAATGGTGCTTTTTTTGGAAAAGTTTTGAAGATAATATTTGGGAACCCTTGTTTTCTATTTCGGTATTTTTTTTTTTTAAATTTCGTGAGGTATATTTCCCTATTTGAAAGTGGGGATGTAAGGGTTCTTTCAAAATGAAGTTGGGATTTCTTTTACAATTTTTTTTTTATTTTTAAACCGTGTTTGTGTCACAGTGGAACTGCTCGACAAAAAAGTATCAGTCGTAATAAATTTGTCTGTGAAATAAATCACCAAATTGTAAAATATGGAATAATTTACATGTGTGCGAATATTGGTTACATTTATATGAACAAACGGATCGTTTATTTGCGTCACTGGACTCCCCGTACCGCTCCGGTCCGGTCCGGCTATAAAATATGAAACATCCCGTGCGTCCGTTCTGTAATTAAAATGATAATTTCAAATACATGTGTTCCGTATATATTTACCTGCCTGTCTACCCGCCTGCTAGTTTCATATCTCATAAAACTATTTAACGGTAATTTTACATATACATACGATGTAGGTAGAGCCACAGGCGTTTTTGTGTTTATAATTTGTTTTGTTGCTTGGGTAGAATTTAAATCTGTATACCGACACTGATTTTGTTGTGTATGCAACGCATATGACATAAACCTGACGAGGGTTTAAGTAATTTTATAATATTTTGTTGTAATTTAATATATACTTTGTATCTTTGTTTAAATTTTTGTAAATGTTTAATATTTTATTAAAAATATTTTATAATTATTTCCCTTAGAGAAATTTTCGAATACTAGGTTCGTATCGATTCAAAACCGGTTCGTACAAACCTAGTTTTAAGGGGAGATACGCTAATAGAAAAAAAGGTATCGATTTTTTTCTTCATAATTATGTTTCTTAAGATATTAGAAATATTCCCCTAAAATTTTATTTTAAAAAAAATGAAAAATCAAAAAGTTATGGGCATTTTAGTGCACGCACTTTACTATAATTCAATTAAAAAAAAAAAAAACTTTAAATGCTTTTTTCTCGAAAGTATGTGTTTTGACATAGTTCCTCATCTATCTCAAAAAATATTTGAGATATCGACATAAATCAAAGTGCATATTATTCCTCGATACCGTCGTTTTGGCAGGAACTAGGATCTTTTGGTTCCGTAATATATTTTCAAAATAGCGGCTGTTTATAGCCGAGAAAAGGCGGTGATTTTTGAAAATTTATTTTCAAAATGCGATTTCTCGCTGGTTTTTATTTTTTTTCTTAGATCCTATGTAATATGTTTATTTTCAGAAAATTCTTGATTTTTTGATTTTGGTTCACTGGGGATTTCACAACGTGAGGAACCATCAAGGTGGATAAATCTTTCAGTGTCGATTTCAAAGCCATTTATATTCGGCTCATTTTTGAATTCCTTTTTAAAAAAAAAATTTTTTGTCATATCAAGCAAGACATGTAGAAACAATGTTGTATATTTAGTTTTTTAATAAAATATTTATTTGTATAGAAAAAAGGTCGATTTGTTGATGTTTTTTTTAGGGAATCTTCCCTTAAATAAAAAAAAAAAAAAACTACCTGTAAATAAATATTGAAAGCTCTAGAATATGTTTCATTATATCCATCAGTCAAAACTAGACAAAACATTGATCGCTGAAAGCCTTGAAAGCTTTTATTCGCTGCAGCTTCTGCAGTATCATTCAATGTCAATTAGCATCCATTTTTAATTCAGTCTAATGAATGTTTTAATTTAGCTCTTGTTAGTTAGCTTATACAAAGTAATTGTTGAAAGATGTATCTAAATTTTAGTGCTGTCAAGTACCAGCTGCTGTCTCTCTGCGGTTTTGAATGAATTGTAGTAAAATTGACGTGTTGGTTAGAAAATTTTTGATATTATAAAAATTTAAATTTTACAACAAATTGGATTAATTTGGTGTTTGGTTCGGTTATAACTACCATTCGAACCCATATTATTTTTAGCATTATAATCGTGTTTAATACAGCAACCTTTGTTTAACATCATTAATCCAAAATTATTGCTCCTTGGGGAATATTTTATTATTGTAATATTCTGGAATTTTATTAATTTCCAATACTGATACAAACCATGCCCATTTGTAAGCAAAATTTATCACTTAGGAAAAAAAAAATATTACTACCCCTACTAAAGCCCCTAATTTTTAATCATTTTTGAGAATTTATTAAAAAAACATACGTTTTTTTTTTTTAGTGTTCTGTATCAGAATTGGTGGAACGAAATACTTGTAGAATCACTTTGGTGTCCGTCGTTCCTCTGTAATTGGCAGGCAATTTTCTCGAAAACTCTTCGACCTTCGTAAAATTTTCAAACTGTGGTCGAATTGTAAAATTTGTGGAAAAATTTTAAAGATATATTTTTTTAAAAACATTTTTTGGGGAAAAGCTTCAAAATTGGTGGCTTCCATGCTTACTGTATGGATTAGAGAAATGGATTACTCTTGGATTCCATGCTTACAGAATGGATTAGAGAAATGTGAAAATTTGTAGCTTGAGTCAAAATTAACAGAATTGAAAAACTTTAGAGCAGTCAGTTCGAGCGATTTAAAAAAAAAAAAAACTTTTTTGACAAAAGACAAAAAAATATTTCTTACGGCGACGACTTTAGCTTACAAAAAATTGTACGGAAAATTTACGGAATACTATTTGCGTACACGAAGTACCACTTGCACTTGACCGATTCGTTTTTGTGTTTGTTAAAATGCCATTTTGATAAATTAAAAAATAATTTATGGGCCGATAGAAAAAAGAGGAGTCGATTCTGCGAAAGTCGATTTTTTGAAAATTGCTTGCAATTTATTTAATTGCTTGAATATGAATTATTTTTCTGTAAAAACGTTTAATTTATTATTTGGGCCATTGTTGAAAAATTGACGCCATATATAATAAATAATCAGTGTGTTTGTCGCACATTCCGAAATTAATACCCTAAATAAATAAAAAAGGATGAAGTGCGTTCTCTCGTGTGTGTTATTGTCTCTCTGTGTTTCTTTAAATTCCTTTTTAAGCCAATTTCCATTTTGGAAATTCGCTTATTACAGCGAGTGCCATGAAAAGACCTGAGCCCGGGACTATATGTATATATGTGTCCGCTCGATAACTCTCGAACGAAGCCTCCAAATGTCACGAAATTTGGTGTGTAGATCAAAAGTCCCAAAAGCTTGGATGAGTTCGTTAGCCAGATTTTCGGAAACCAAAATTTTACCCAATTTTCACCAAATTGACTAGTTTTCAAAAATTTTTTTAATTTTCTTTTAACACCATCGGAATGAGCCTAAAAAATTACATAAAGTAAGCTTTTAAAACATTGTTCTAACAATAAGTGAACTAGCTTTTGAGAAAAATTAAGAAATTTACTAAATTTCTTAGAATAAATGCTTAACATTGTTTTTGTCATTAACAATATTTATGATATTTATGTGTTTCATTTTTCAAAATCAAAAATTAACCAATTTTTCAAGAGCACGTCATCACCGATTTTGAAAATTTTTTCACTGTTACGCTCCTTTCACATTATACGGTTTTTGCCGTACGGCAAAAAACCGTACGGTCGCATTTTTTTAGTGAAGTGAAGAAGAGCATTGGACCTTTCACATTACACGGTCACGGCAAAATGCCGTTGCCGTGCCGTGTAGCAGCCGTCTCTTGCCACTGGACTCGACGGTTGCCGTACGGCGTTTTTAACTCAGTAGTGTATGTAATTAAATGGATGCTTTCACATTACACGGTTTTTTAACGTACGGCATTAACAATATTTTGTTGAATTTCATGTTAATTATTAATTTTATTTGTGAAATGGATGAAACTAATGTTGAATGTGATAACCAGTATTTTAATAGATTGTATGTAATTTTGAAATTGTGTGTTTTGATGTTAAGTTCGCCAAGAAATTAAGCAAAGGGGTCTATAAACATCCGAAAATAGTTGAAAAACTTATTTTTGTCATTTTTCAGGTCTTCAAACTGTGTGATAATAAATAATCCTACTTTCTATTTCCTCTGATTTATAGAATTAACTTTAATCACACTTGTTACTTGTATAATGTTGCAAATTAAATGAAGATATTCAGTTTACAACGGCAAAAAGCCGTGCAATGTGAAAACAACAATATCACGGCAAAAAGTCGTACGGTTTTTTACCGTACGGCGAAAACCGTACAATGTGAAAGGAGCGTTAGAGAGCTAAACTATTTTGTCAGTGTCAAATCTTTGGAAATTCGCTATGTTATGCAGGTGCTGCGACAGGGGTATTTTTTTTCTCTGCCTGATGATTATTTCATTCTGGTCGGTGACGCAACCAACGCGGGGCGGAGCGCGGTAATGGTAAATCAATTATACGAATTCTCTTTTTTGTCCGAAAGTTTTTTTCCTCTTGTTGATTTTATAGAGAATTAGAGCGGGAAGATTATTGTATTTAACTAAATTGAATTTTTAAAAGAGGAAGAAAAGGTTTACCTTGTGATTAGGTATCTTTGTCGATAGGCTTATTCGTAAAGTACATCTTGTCCTTTTTCCTTTTTGGAAAAGAAATAAAGTTGTTACATCTGGTTGGTACGAATGTTTATTCTATTTATCTTTTTGGGGCAAATCGTTTTTGTTGTTGGGACAAAATACACAGCCAGATACAAAAAAAAAAACGGGTGTTGTCCCAACGCAACGGTTTGTTAAATTGTTAATTTGAACACTCATAAGGGACGATGAATTTATTGTTGAAAAAAGTGTTTTAGTTTGAAATTAAATTATGCAGTATAGATAAATAAAAAGGTGCTTTTAAGTAGCACTATCCAAATTTTCGTATTATAGTTAAAAAGGTAAAAAGAATTGTCTTGATGAAATGATGATTCAGTAAAAAAGAAAATATTCCTTAGTTCGATTCATTCAAAACTTTTTATTCGGTAGACTGTTTTGGAAAATTCTTTTTTTAAGTCGCCTGTATAAATTTCATCAAAACTTGACGCGAAATTTCGACAAAGCAATGAATTTTTCAACGACCGATAACACAAGTGTCAAAATCAGTCATATTTTCTGAAATTAATTCCATTATTTTAGTAACAAAAACGGAAAGTTCACACCCAAATCATCTCTTCATTATCAATCATTCTAATCCAAATTACTTCCTGGAATTATTTTCATTTTTGCGAAAATTCAGCAGGTAGAATTTTTAGAAATAGTATTTTTATATTAAACCACTCATATTTCTAAAAGAAATTTCGTCATTTTAATAACAGAAATGAAAAGTCCACACCCGAATTACTCTAATTCGATCAGCAGTCATTCTAATTCAAAGCTTTTTCGTAAAGCTTGATTTGGTAAAAAATAATTTTTTTTTTTTGATATGATGGTGTCAGAAAGCTTTCCAAAATTTTTCGGTAAGTACCTTAAAAACTGTGATTTTATGACGACATCGAATTAATTACAAATTTTTGATGCCACAAAAACGGTAAATATTGATGTTCATTCATTTCTATCAAAAATTGGACATGTCGACACAAGCCCGAATACTGAGTTACTGTCATGACACCCCCGGTCCCTTGGACGAAATCACCTTTCGATTATTACCCTAGTTTTGCTGGAAATGTGAATGAAGCCATTAAAAGATACAACTCCTCCTAACTTGATAGCTTATTATTGACTTGTTCTAACCTGTTTCTTGTTTCTCTTTTTTCCCTTGTTTTGTGTTAAAATTTGCTTGCAACATGCAATATGGTATGCAGTTAATGATGATCAGTCGTCAAATTGCATGACCCGACCGTAATTGATATGTTTACATTATTAATTTTTTTTTTTTTAATTACACTTGCATAAACTTACTTGGACTGCTGCCGTGGCTGTCACTTTTTCAATTATCATAAACTGTTAGTAAACAGACTTATGACCAGTGTTTAAAATGTCCATTGTTTTTTTTTTCAAGTGAGCGCGTGATAATCAGTTATTCGTGTCAACAAAAATATTATAATTTGTGTTGAAAGAATTACCTTTGTGGTACAACATTAGAAATTATGACATCAAGTTAACAGAAGTTTTCATTTTTATTGAGTTAGATGTTCTCTCGAGGTAAATCCTAGGCTCTTCTTCGTCCTCTTGGCCATCTCTACCTACATAATAATAAAATTTTCCCCTTAAGGACCCACAAAAAATAAAAAATATAAAAATTCGCTAGACCGGTTTCGACTACTTTTGTAGTCCTCTTCAGTAGTAGTAGTAGTAGTAGTCGAAACCGGTCTAGCGAATTTTTATATTTTTTATTTATTTGTGGGTCCTTAAGGGGAAAATTTTATTATTATGTATAATCCAGCCCACAGTACGGCTCAATATAGTGATTTGAATCTCTGTCTAAAATTTCAACTCAACTAGTGAACTGGTTGAGACGTTATGTCACTTTGAGATACCAAAAAAGAAGGTTTTTTTTTTGGAGAATTTCAACCCCCAAACCAGCCCTGTTGATGTAATTTGAATAGCTCTTTAAAAAAGATAATACGAGAATTTAGACCCATTTTACCCTTTAAAAACGAAGTCAACTTCAGTCTGACTGAAGTTGATTTCGTTTTTAAAGGGTAAAATTGGTCTAAATTCTCGTATTAAATTCGAATATACCGCCCTTAAAATTCATCAAGAATCTTTAAAAAAGAGCAATATTGCTAATTTAAACTTTTGCTCTATCTCTTACCGTTTTCAAGATATTTTGAAAAAGTTGAAATTATATTTGAATTTTTTATCCAAATTTTTGAAGCGCGATTTCGCTCCTTAAAAACGTTTTTTAGTAGCAACTGATATTTATTCACCCTCTACATACTGACAAAGTTTCAGATTTTTTTGAATTTTCGACTTCTTGGCCTTTTCTTGTAAATCTAAGAAGTTACAGGAAAAATTTCAAGTTAATAATCGGATGGAAATCGCTGGAGTTATTTTGCCCACTGTTTTGGTAAATGTAGTTTCGAGAAGAAGGTATATAAACTTTCAGAACGCTTTAATGGTTTTGTGTGTTTTTACCTAAAATTTTTGACCAAGCTAAGAAAAGCGGTGTTTTGTTGGATGTTCTCAACCGTTCGAAGTTGTTTTTCGAAAAATCGGGTTCTAAACGATTTTTAAAATATCTCCGCAGTCATAATTCCTTTCGAATATCATTCTAGAAATGTTAATACACATTCACCATTTAATCCAAGCTAGAGATGATCGATATTAGAAAAAACATCGATGTTGACATCGATGTTAACATCGATTCAAGAGTATCGATATATCGAAAGAAAGACATCGATGTTCGAAAACATCGATGTTTCTGTAGCAAAATAAACAACTATTATAATCTATTATTATATTTATTAAAAATTGACATTGCCAGTATTTATTTGGTACACTTTGCAAAAAAAGTCACTTTGTTAGAAGTTTCCCTTTTAATATGTTCCTTTGTTGATACAAATGCTGTCCAGCTTTTGAAAAAACTCTCTCTGAAGCTGTTGAAGTTGCTGTGAAATACAAATATTTAATGGCAATTTTTTTCAAGTTTGGATAAGTGGATCCTAGAACTTGCCATAAAAGTAATGGATCTTGTTTTAAATCAGCGACAGGACTTTATAAATCCTGGATAGGTTAGAGTAGTAATATCGATGTTTCGATATTATTCTCATAACATCGATGTATCGATGTTATCGAGGACATAACATCGATGTTTTACATCAATGTTTTCCCCCTAAACATCGATGTTTTTCTACCATCGATGAATATCGATCATCCCTAATCCAAGCCAATAAAAAAGCGAGACAAACATAGAAACTCAGTTTTACATTTATAACATAAAATATTTTCTTTTCAAAAATTGAATATTACATTTTTATATGTTGATATAACTTGGCCATTGTTGTGGTTCTCCCCGGCCCCCTCTATTCCCCTCAAGTTTTTACTCCATTTCTTTATTCATTCGCTTCAAGTATTATAACACAGAGCAACGAAGTTTTCGTTACCGGTCGAAGAATTGCTGTTGCTGTGAATGTGAAGGTGAATCGCTCCAATGCATTTGTGCGATGCATCCGTTGTATGGAGCAGCATGATTACCGGATAAATATAAGAAGGTATTTTATATTCATACATTTTCAAAATTGTGTATATCGTTGACCACGATTGTATTGAAATTCAATCTCTATATTCATAGTTTTTTTTTTTTTTTTATTGTGGAAAAATAGAGGAAAAACTATTTATTTATTTTCAATTGAAAAATTTTCACTCATGGTATAAATTTGGATGTGAACTGAAAATTGAATCCGCAGGTGGTGTTCGATTATGTTACGTGTTGGAAATGGCACATAAAACTATGAAAATTCGATGAAAAATACCACAAGCACTTTTCCAATTTGATTATGAATGGCAATAATATTTTTTTTTTACGCTTAACCAGTTGAGTCAAATCGTGTTTAGTGTCCGTTAATGCGTGAAGAACAACGAATTTTATTTATTTTTAAAAAATTTCTCCCCTAAATATATAACTGATGTCCGTCCCCTGTGATGCTTCAGGGCACTAGTTGGGAACCTCTGATCTAAATACACTAGCGGAAAAAATTAAAGGATCAAAAAAACCAAATTTTTAGCGATTTTTCGAATGGCTGTATCTTTGTGAAAAATGGTCGTATCGGAGTCGTAAGCAAAGAAATTTAAAGCTGGAAGTTTCTAGTTTTCAGATCTGGCGCTAGAAAAATTTTCAAAGTAACGTGTGGGTCGTATAGACCCACAAAAACCCCACCGAGATTCAATTTAATCCATTCAGCCGTTATTTTGTTTCATTCGATTGAATTTTTGAAAAAATTGACGGATCAGTTTTTTAGTCTTAAACTTTCATAATTTTCAACAAAATGGAAAAAAAATTTTCTCAGCTTTTTTCACAATTTGATCAGTAACAGTATTTAAATTTATAAAAAAAGAAAATTTCTTAAAAAATTTTCAAAAAAAATTGTTTTTCTAAAATTTTTCAAGAAAATTTTTGAAAAATTTTTTCGAAAAATCCTTAAAAAAAATTTTTTTTGAAAATTTTTTAAGAATTTTTTTTTTTTATGAATCTAAATACTGTTACTGATAAAAATGTGAAAAAAGCTGAGAAAATTTTTTTTTCATTTTGTTGAAGATTATGAAAGTTTAAGACCAAAAAAATGATCTTTTAATTTTTAAAAAAATTCAATCGAGTGAAACAAGAAAAACGGCTGAATGGATTAAATTGAAACTCGGTGGAGTTTTTGTGGGTATATTGAACTGTAAAAGGCACACTTAACATTAATGGTTTTCTCGAAATTTTTAATTCAGCGCTTGATTTTCCAAAGTGCCACCAAAAGCTCTTTTTTTCTTGATTTTGCAAATTCATGTAGAGTATTCAAACAAAATTTTTTCTGAAAAAACAACGGCTAATCTTTGTAGAGAATTTATTCGAATTTTTAAAACACACCCTCAATTTTCTGTGTGATCATTGGTTACTGAGATATCGATGGTCAAAGACGAAATGATCCTTTTCCATTTAAAGTCCGATATCTCAGCGAGAAGTGGTCGTATAAAGGTCTAAAAAAAAGCAAATTAAAGCCGAATGAACAAGTTATCCGGTTCATATGGTGGTTAAGTCGGAAAATTTTTTTTCCAAGTCCGTGGACCAAAAAAAGAAACCGAAAAAATTTGCAAGATCTCGAAACTAGAAACTTCCAGCTTTAAATTGCTTTGCTTACGACTCCGATACGACCATTTTTCACGAAGATACAGCCATTCGAAAAATCGCTAAAGATTTGGAATTTTTTTTTTTTGGATCCTTTAATTTTTTCCGCTAGTGTAGTTAAATTAATTCGCTTGTCTTTTAATCGGAATTAATTCGAGAAATTCATACGTTTAAGTTTTCAAACCAAAAATCAGAATTCTGTTTTTCAAAAGACTTTTTTTGCCTTTGAAACTACCATTTCATCACGTTTCATCTGTTACAAACTAATCAATTAAATATTAATTTCGATAACAGTATTTCTTAAAAAAGAAAATTTCTAGATGGCATCGTATGACTTAATAATGAGGATAGAATTAAGTTAATCGAATCACGTTCGACACCTACCTCGAAAACAATCTAGAAATAAGGTCAACACAATATTCGACATGTTTCAAATACAAATTTATTGATTTTCGAATCACGAGGTAAAAGTTAAATTTTAAAATTAAAATAATTTATTGATAAAATAAATTTGAAAACTAAATATAAACTTTTGATGATGTCACTTGATAAAACAAAAATGAATTATTAATCTTGCGTTAATCAAGTGAAAAATTTTCCACCATTCAAAACTTCAAAGTTCAAAAACTTTCCACCATTGGTAAAGCATCATAAAAAGGTTACAATAAGAAGATATACAATATAAATAATTTACACTTTTTTAGTTGGTTAAAAACTTTTTGCAAGTTTTAAATTTGAAAGTCAATTATTAACATCGGGTTCCGAAGAAAAAACATTATAGGGTTCCGAAGAAAAAATAGTAGAATGGCACCACAAAGAGCGGTTAACAACCAGTTGAGACCAGTTACTGCTCAGTTGAAATCCAGTCATCAACACCAGACCAGACCAGAGCAGTCACTGGTTTCAACTAGTTGTTAACCGCTCTTTGTGGTGCCATTACACCACTTCCGGTGTACAATCCCCACTGTCTATCTACTTCTTTTTCGTTTTTCGTTTTTTTACGATACCGAATCATAAAAATGCGTAAAATTTTTGCAAAGAAACAAATGATCACGTAATTAACCACGAAAGTTGTGAAAAACTTTAGTTACTAACGAGCCCCGGATTAATGCGTATCTAACACGAACTTGGCGAGTTTTTGTATTTGAAAATTATTATATAATAATAATATTTTCACGAATTTTCCGACATATATATTTAATATTATAAGAACTGTGTAATATGTTGGGTATTTTGAATAAATATCAGCGGGTTATGTTATACAGAAAATTTACTGTGGAGATGTTTTTATTTAATCCTTGTACATCCTAGGACATGATAAAATATGCACACCACCTACGTGAAATCCTTTATTAGACGTAATTCTGTTTCAAGGATATTGTATTTGTGTATGTGTATGTATGTGATATGAGGATATTTATTATATAATCATAAAGGATTGTATATTATTATCCTTGGCAATATTAATATTTTGTAATATATGGAGAGAGTTTTCCTTGTGTGAAATGTAGGTAGATAGCTGTTTGAGTGATAGGAAAATCGATAGAAATTGATTTTATTTAAAGGGCGATGTGCATGGTATAAAAATTTCAATTCTTTCCACCATGAAAAACTACTGCTTAACACTTGATTTTCCATTTAATTCAAATTCGCGGGTTTTTACATTCAATTTTTAGCCCCAGTAGCGTAACAGACATGTCGGCACAAGCCCGGTTAACAATAAGTGGTGCGTTTAGTATCCTTTACATTATAATTTAAGTTTAGATCGTTTTCGACAGGGGTGCAACAACTACATATTTGCACGAAGGGGGGGGGGGGGTGTTTCAAGAAAAAATTTAAATAACCTAAATTTTTGATAACATCATTCTCATTTAAACATTTAACGAAAATGTCGTTTAAAAAAATTCGATTTTTAAATAAAAAATATCAGTAGCCCACTAAAAATTTTACTTTTTAATATAGAGAAAATAAATTGAAGGAAATTGTACGTAATTTTAGGGGGGTTCGGACCCCTTGGACCCCTCTGGTTTTTGCGCCCCTGGTTTTCACAAGGAATAATCACAAAATTCATTTATTTGAGTGCCTGAATATAGTCAGGATATAGTAAGATATATTACTACTGAGAATTGTTATTTTTTTAATATTTTTGTCTTAGTTGATAATGAAGTCAAATATCCGTTTCGCATATTAACCAAATTCTTTTCACGCAATTAATATTTTTATTCACTAAAAATTATGTAAAAAACTACGTTACCAGATGCATATCGTGTTATTACATTTTAAAACATTTTCCCACGGGAACTAAATATATTTCCGGGCTAAAAAATAGCTTGTATCCTACTCCATCAACTCAGTTATCCCGATACAAAATTTCAAGTGGATTGGTCTAGTCGTTGAAGCGTGAAAGCGAAACAAACAAACAAACAAAATTATTTTTTTTATTTAAAATATTGCACAGGTGACCAAATACAGTGTTTTACAGTGTTCAAATAAAGTTTTTGTTGCAATATTTAGGGTAAATTTTATTGTATTTTGTTACCTTCATAGCTTCGTAGTTAATTTATTCACATTAACTAAAATGTTTTTTTGAATAAAATAGTAATCTACTAATTTTAGGTTTTCATTTACATGTGTGTAGTATTATATATTATAATATATAATTATGCGAGACCTGTAGGGGATGGTAGAAACACCAAACCGGAGTCCGAACCGTTCAAACCGGTTGGTTTTTGTTGTTATTATAATCATTTATTTATGTACCTACATTTTATATTTAATATTTCGCTTGATAAATAAAATTTTACCTTCTAAAATAAACATTTTATTTTATGACAAACAAATGTTAATTATGATTTTTTTTTCGGAAATAGTGGGTGTATTTTTAATTAAATTTTGAATGTTCATACTCACAGGACCAAATTGGGTTTTCAAAAAAAAAAAAAAAAATTTTACCTCATATCAAAAAAGACCTTGAGTATTTTAATTAAATTACCAAATAGTATCAGTAATGATTCTGATTGATTTAAGTAAGAATGGCGAGCGACTACTATGTTGTCGGAGTTGTCGGGGGGTGGTGGTGACGGAATAATAAATGAGTTCATGATATTCAATAAAAAGGTCAATTAAAGTAATAAATCAAATTATGCAGTGGTACGGAACATCTTTGATTTGGAGGTCAATATTTATGTGGTATAGTGTGTTAAATGTGTTTAGAATATGCGTCATGGATTTTTTTTTTAAAGACAAGGCAAGAATATAAACAAAATGCTGACAGAAATGTACAAGGTGGAGAGTGGATATTGATGATGTAGTTTCTATAAATTTTTAGCCCAGTTTAGTATGTTAGTAGTTCAGTTGTGTCACTTATGACGCAAGATAAATGTATTAGTGAGATTGATTAAGAGCGAATTGATATTGACTGAGTGCGAATTATCTTGTCAAAACGATACTTCTATATAATTATATGACATACCTCATACGTGGTCCTTACAACAGGATCAAAAAATAATTCCACAATTTTATCTGTAAACGAAATTTCTGGTTCTAATTTAAACATTTAATTTCAACATTAAATTCTATTTATCGCTTGCTTGCTACCTGCATTAATAGAAACACATCACGTCCAAAAGACCAAGAAAAGTTCTATCCGAAAATAGTTTTGTGTTTATTTTACCCATTTTAACTAATGTTGTAGTAGAGACGATAAAACTGTTTGCTTGCTTACCGACCCTTCATACAAAGCACTTCAACTTCATCTAAAAGGTGTTATTATATAAATACAACACATTTGATGGTGGTGGCTCGCTTTCCAAGTTTGCGCCAATATTTATTTTGCTTACGAGAGAGTTGGTTGGTTGGTTAGTGGCTGGGCTGTTGTGTAATGTTGTGTGTTGTATGCATGTTATTTCCTGTTTCCGGTCCACTAGATAAATAGGTTGGTTGAGTGACGTTTTCGAAACAAGAGTAATGAATGCTGGGAATAGTAGTTATGTATTCATTATTTTATAGGTAGAGACGCGAATATATCGTGATAATATTAAAATAATAGGCTTAATATTATTTACTTTAAACTCTATATTATGGGTACCACCTCTATGTTGAGTCACTTCACCACTGATCTGATCGACCAACCACGGTCGGAGTAATGGTGGGGTGGCGGGGGGGAAGGGGAAGTTTAGTTTTGTTTTATCTAATAATAGTACACAATATGTTGCCACGTAGAAAGTTTGAACGGTGAAAAATTTATATTTTCGAATCGTTATCGATATTAGATTTGTTTTTTGGAAAATATAAGAAAAATTGTAGTATATAGAATTTTTCAGGCAGATATCTAATTTCAAAATATGAAAAAATAACAAAGTAATAACTTTTTTAAATTCGTATTGAACATATATTCTATGTTTAATTTCGTGGGGTAGTGCTTCAATTTTGAAATGCTTTCATCGATTTTAACGATACTTGGAAGTCCGTATTCCGAATTAAGTTATTTTGAATTATAACGAAATTTGGTATAATAATTATCGAACTTTCAGTTGGGGTTTCTAAAACTATCAATTTAATTTTTTTCCTGGAAATTTTGGTGTATTTTGGAACTTTTTAAATTCGTATTGAGTATATGTTTACTTTTATGGTGCGATGCTTTAATTTTGAAACGCTTTCGTCGACCTCTCAAGTTACTTTAAATTAGAACGGAACTTTTATTTGAAATTCCTAAAAATGTTAAATTAATTTTTTTCCTGAAAATTCTGATGTATTTTTTAAACGATTGGACTAATTTGCATCAAACCGGATTAAATAAAAAAAATCGCATTAAAATGATTAAGCCATTTTCAGAGATAAATGATAGTAGAAACACAAACACACATCTACTCCATTCTGTCATGGATAAAAATAGAAAATCAGTTATCGAAAATTCGACGTAATTATTTTCGAAATGATTATGTATAATATGAAACTCAATTAAAATTTAATCATAAAAAATAGATCGTTATGGGAATATAATTATATCAAAAATTACTTTTTTTTTTTTATTACTCGAATTCAATCTACAATTTATCATTTTTTTTTCTTCTATAATAGAAAAAAATCAAATATATGCAAATGAATCAACTACTATTTTGCGATATTCTTAAAATTATATTAGAATTGGTTGGATGAAAATTTAGGTCATCTACTTACATATTTACTTACTCATCGTAGATACTGAACGCCACTGTATACATAACAAACTGTAATATACAAATGTATATTTACACTAATAATAATACAAAATGCATACACTAGGAATAGGGTATAGTGCATATCAGGGGTGACCAAACTTTTAGAGTATTTTTTGTAAAATTAATGATATTCTTAAGTATTAGCATTTAAGGGGAGATTCGCCAAAAAAACATCAAAAATCGACCTTTTTATTATTTTTTTTTTTATAAAAATAAATATTTTATTAAAAAACTAAATATAGGTACAACATTGTTTCAGCATGTCTTAAGACTACAATTTTTTTTTTTTTAAATTTTAAAAACAACTAAGTTTAAATGGCTTTGAAGTTGACACACTGTGAAATTTTTTCATCTTGACGGTTTCTCACGTTCTGCAATCCCCAGTGAATCAAAATAAAAAAAACAAGAATTTTCTGAAAATATACATATACTAACTAGGATATAAGAACAAAAAATAACAAACCAGCGAGACATCGCATTTTGAAAATAAATTTTCAAAAATCACCGATTTTTCTCGACTATAAATAGTCGCCATTTTGAAAATATATTACCGAACCAAAAGATCCTGGTTCCTACTAAAATGACGGTGTCGAGGAATAATATGCACTTTAATTTATGTCGATATCTCAAATACTTTTTGAGATATAAATGAGGAACCATATCGAAAAACGTACTTTCGAGAAAAAAGCATTTAAAGCTTTTTTTATTTTTAAATTGAATTATAGTAAAGTGCGTGCACTAAAATACCCATAACTTTTTGATTTTTCATTTTTTTAAAATAAAATTTTAGGAAAATATTTCGGACACCTTAATGAACATTTATTCGAATAAAACTACAAACTTCTCATGTTAATAAATGAAAAAAAAATTGTTATTATTTTCTGGTAAACTATCATTGAGAAATTAATTGCTGCTGCCTACATCTTGGTCATCCCTGGTATATTTAGTCGAAAGATGGTGGCAGCAACTACTATTATTTTATATCTCTATATTGTACGTTTAGAGAACTAGAGTTGGGCTTTGTACTACGGACAATGTTTATACAACTATAATATTTTGTTAATTAATAGCGAAGTAATATTACACTCGTAATGTATAAGAGTTTTGTCGGTAATAAGGGAACTCTGGCAGAGAGATATGTAAATATTAATATTATAGCAACACGGGGTTGATTTAGAAGTGATATAAGATGATTGGAATTTTAGATTGCAACACCGTTTGGTGGTAAAATTTACGAGAAATTCAATCGAATCAGTAAATAACAATGGTTTGGTTTTATTAAACGTTCATAGAAACGTCTTTTTCATCAGTTATTTTTATTGAGTATAGATGGCCGTACTGTTGTTAAGTGTTTATAATCAGTAACAGTTGCACGGATCATGTTAATACTATACTGAGGAGATTACTTGGGTCAACTTTTTATTGCGGGAAAATGTCTCATTCTCATTTACTGATTCTGTACCATCAAGCTGCGCGAACGACGGCGACGTTGCGGCCCTCAGAGCTACTCAACAAAAAATTTCTATCCGGAGGGAAATTGAAGTGTATCTTCTGGTACAAATAAATTTTTATCCTTAACTCGTCAATTCCCAAGCCGCGATCTATCGACAAAATATCCTTATTTTGTGCCAGTTTTTATCTTTAGGTACTCTATAGGTGACACTGGGCGTTATCTGCAGTATGAACTGAGTAAAACGGTATGAAATTACCGGCAAAAAATCACTTTCATTATAAGCTTGACTCTTAAATAATAATTTATGATAACACTAATAACAGTACCTACTCTTTAGAAGTTTAGACATTTTTATAACAACGAAAATACCACAAGATACACTCACGCGCAATAAACTGACAAATCGTTTGAAACAGCAGAATTAATTTGACCGTTAACATAACTTCAGTGTTGCCAAATTAAAATCATGAATACTACAAAAAGTATTAACATTATTTTAGTGTTCGAATGGAACTGGCGCAGCATTTCGGATTCATACTACTCTATTTTTGATCGTGCTATATATTTGCAGGTAATATTGTCTACTTCCTAATAATTTTGTGCAATTTCGCCAGCATTCAGTGCTACTGTTGTGTGTTTTTACATTCCTTTACGATGTCTTTTACCTCTATTTTCCGTTCAGAGTCTTTCAGAAGATTAATTATCGTGTAACATGAAATATTTCATTGGCAAACATAATTTATATTTGTGTTACGGTTGGCATTACTTATGTTTGAGTAAACAGTATTGCCAACTCAATGTAATTCAATCGGTTATTTGAAATAGTATAAAGGTAGAAATTTAATAAGCTACAACAAGCTTGGTAGCTGCATTAGATTACCAGCAAAATTTCCAGCTATAATTTTCGTATTACGTTTTACTATAATTGTGTAAAGTAATATTTTAGTTGTAGATAGATAATTATAATAATTATTATGAATGTAATATATGTTGTATTTTGTGAAGGATGCCTTAAGGATTATTGCCGTATTTGTAGTACCTATCTGTTAATTTTATCTCAAGTTATTAATAGTAAACAAGGATATAGAAAGCAATTAAGTTTGTTTTGGAAAATTATTCCTAGAATTTGAATAGAAGCTCTGAAGATGATTTTGGTGGTCAAAAACGCTCTAATTAACTCGAGGAAAAATTTTAGAATCAAAAAGAAATTTCAATAAATTTTTTGAGGTCATCAAGCTAAGAAAGTTGGACGTGTAGTTTTCAGTTTTTCCGGTTCTGGTGGCGAAATTTCCGCGACGAAAGTTCCGAAATCGAATTTTTGTTCATCATAGGGCTTTAACTTTTTGAAAAATGGGAAAAATAAATAATTAGCTGATACTTTTAGTGTTAAAAAAATTTATTTTTATCTTAAAAAAACTTTAATATCCCCGATGACGTCATCACGGAATTTTTTTATTGTGGAAAAATTTTTAAATGTATTATTTCATTTCTATAATATTACAAAAATTGCAATACTTACATATGTAAAAAAATTGAATGTTGCAGTAATTTATATTTTGATATAATGGTACTAACAAAATGCTCAAAACTGTCAATAACTAACTTGACCGCAAATTAATGTTCAAATTTCTTACTTTTTCTTTCTTACTTTCTATCCGGATTTGGCATTTTGACGAGTATTTAAAAAGACGCTCCTAAACCACCGCATAAAAGAAGTTTATGCGACCATTATGTGAGTTCTAAATATTTTTGTCATATCCTCATAACATCATCAATTTCATTTTTTTTTTGGGGGGGGGGGGTTTCTAGTGGTTCCAACAACGAAATCCCTATAGATTTGTGATTTCTGTCGTCGTAGCGGTGGTCTACCCTCACTTGGCTACTTTGAATTCTACAGGGACAAACCCATATTTTTTTGTATTTTCTTTCTAAAAATAAAATATCAAAAATTTATCTCTGAACAAATATTAATTTTACAATGGGTAGTATATATACCATGTGAGTTTTTTGAGAGTTGCCATTTTTATTACAACCAAATTTGTATGATAGAAATGGTACTGGAAAAGGTTCTTTTCTTGGATGTAATGGAAATGTAACCAAAAAGAACACTGTCGGTTGAAGTAGCCTCAAGTACATATGCATATTTTTATCGCCTAAGTGATAAATTAAAAAAAATCAAAAATTAAAGCTGGGTAAAAAAATTTTTTCCTCATTTAAGTTGTTAATTAATGCATTAGATCAGTTTTATCGAAAAATTAACTCTTTGCACTCAAGCAAAAAAAAAGTGAGTTGTAAATAGGCTGGTAAGACATGTAGCACATGACAACGACCGACGTTCTTTTTTTGACGGATTCTTTTGACGTTTTAATCTTGTTTCCCCAAAGTTGAATAGTAAATGCGCTAAATACGTCCTCAATGCTGTTTTTATTAGTTTTTAATTTTAAAAAGATAATTCAACGTGATTTTGTATTATTTTATTTACAATTTTTCTAATAAATGAATGTGTTTGCAGTTATTAAATAAAATATTAATGTAATGTGAAGTATGAGCAGTCATTACAGTTCAACATTCAGTGTGTCATGTGGTACATGTCTTATGATCCAACAGACAAAACACCATTAAATATGATAGAGTTAATGGACAAACCATCTTGTCATGCTATACATGTCTTATAAGCGCAAAGGGTTAATATATAGTCTCATCTAAAAATCTATAAGTTTGTATCATAGCTCGAAAACCATAAGAGCTATAAAACTCCTGACTATAGCAGTCGGTTGCCCTCGTCGATATCTACAACTTTTATTTGAACAATTTTTCGATTAAATCAAAGGTTTGGCTGTAATAAAAATGGCAACTCTCAAAAAACTCACACGGTATATATATATATATATATATATATATATATATATATATATATATATATATATATATATATATATATATGTAGGTATGTATCTACAAGAAAAGTGTAGACGAACCAGATAACCGTAACTCGTGCAAGTTGGTTCTTATTGTTTTATTAACTGGTTTTGTTTTCTATTTCAACAAAAGTTTCTTTCTGTTTGACAAAATTAAACTTTACTTCTAATTAATTTATTTAATTTTCAAAATTGGCAAAAACGAGAGAGGAGAAGCTCCCGAAAGTGGTTGGTGTAAAACAGAGATAGAAATTAAATGTATCTATTGTATATAAGTACTTATAGAAATATAATCCTACAGCTATTTACTTTTACTAATTAGAGACGGGATAAAGTTTATTAATAAAATTAATTATAAATTTCAGAAAAAACGAAAAGGAATATATCGGAATTTTCAATTAAAATTTTGTGATTAGCCTGTATTAAGTGTCGGAGTTCATCAGTGGTTAGGGTTTTTTTACAACTTGTGGGTCAATGAGTAGCCGAGTGTACTTGGGCACGGCTACTCGTGGATTGGATGGGGCGTGGGTTCAAATCCCGCGGTCAGTTATGCTCGTGAAAGTTTTCTGCAGTTTTTTTCTGCAGTTTTCTTTTACAATTCACGTTTTAGAAATACAAAAATTTAGATTTTTTTAAAAAATTTCCCGTATGGGTGTTTTTATTTTAATACCAAGTTAACAAAATGAATTTCGCGTGTTAATTATTCCCTGAAAATAGTTATTACAAAATTCATACCTCGATAAATTCATCGATTTAATTCGTTTCAAATTATTTGTGCTGATATATTATTATATTCTGCTTTAATATATAACCATATATTTACTGTACAGCGCTATCTATATACAGGATGATTAGTTTTACGATTTCTCTCACGATTTATTCATAAAATATTAATCTAACTGGGGGAAAAAGTTTGTACCCAAACGTTTTGACATAATTCCTCACAAACATCAACATGTTAAGGTAAATAAATGTGTACAAAATGTAAATAATTTTCAATGTAACAACGAATATTCGTCAGATTGCTAGTAATAGTTATTTTAAATGAACATTTTACAATGAAAAATAAATGAAAACACTAAAATTATAATCAGCCTGTATATTATGTATATAACAGATATCACAGATATGTACGTGGCATATTACATGTATTTTATGTATGTATCTTTTGTACCAATATATATATAGTTTGTTGGAAAACGATCAAATTAGAATGAAAAACATAATTAATGAATGTCTGTAATTAACTTTTATCAATCAGTGGAAATTAATTAGAAAATAATTAAATTTATTTAAATATTTATTTATTTTAAAATATTATATTCATATAATCTATAAAAATTATTAACTCATATGATATAATTTGTTTTTAGAGTTCTAAAATTCTTTAGAATATTTCTCGAGTTCTCTGTAAAAAAATTTTCACATAGCACATTAAATGAGTTAACTTTTATGTGAAATTTTTTTGAACCATTTTTGGGTAGCGTTCCTTTAAAAGTGGAAAAAAGGGTGATTACTTGTTCCTGTAAAATAATTATCCTCCCCCCGTCCCTCAAACGCCTCACAAACAATACTTTTTTATGACTTTATTATAGAAATAAGGCTTTTTGTAATAGTTTTGTTGTCTGAGCCAGAAATGATATCCTTGGCGGTAAAATTGTTTATTTTCCTGTTTTTCTGTAGCGCGGGTGATTCTGTTTGATATTTCTTGCAGGCTTTCTTGGACTTTTTCGACTTTTCTCGGCTACAGGCGAAACACTTCACTACATGATTGCATGATTTTTAAGACATCCAGAAATTTTTTACTGCTTCCCGTCGATCTAATACCGATTATTTTTAAGGTCCAGAACGAAATTTTTCAACTGATATAATTTTCGGGAACACTATAATAAAAAAGTGTAATAGTGTCAAGCGACGAACCAAAGTTTAATATATAAAATAGTATCTTTAGAAAAAAAATTTAACATCCTTACAACATATGTAATATCAGTGGCGGCTGATATCGTTCTACATCTACCTCAGTTCCCTTCTATGCCTATATTTCCTTTTTTTTGTCGTTTTCTCGTGTTCCATTTCGTTGAAAAACTACTTACGATGGTTTCAATATTTTTAAATCTGTTTCTTATCACGGCGACAAAGACGCAGACATATCGCATCGGTTGGTTTTATATTTTCTTTGTCGTTATATAATTTATGTTATCAAAATAATGATCTTGAAAAAAAAATCTGCTTTTACATTTTGTTCCGTTTTGTTTTACGAACGGATTTAAACGGTAATTGGGGGTAGATTGGGGAGGGGGTATGGTTTATTTATGAATATTCGTAAATTTTTTTTTTGTGTTAAATTGATTCTAGAATTTCTACGAATTTCGATTGTTTGTTTATTTAAGTCGTATAGAATTTTTTTATAAATTTAACAAAAAAAAAAAGTTATCAGGAGCGTGTAGAATAATGCGTTATTTTTAATTAGATTAGTCAGTCGTTCTTGACGACGAAATTATCATTTTTGGTTGGGCTAGCAAGGTCACAGCGATTCTTGTCCGGTCGCCAAAATTCAAACTCGATTAACTTCGTTTACTGGTCAACTTTCTATCAGTTTATCCCTACTAATATTTCCAAAAATGTCGTCTTTGTCTAGTGATGAGCAAAATTAGTCTTGGTCTTGCATTTTTTGCAAGACCAGGACCAAGACCAAGACTATGTATACCAAGAGCAAGACCAAGACCAAGACTATAAGTATGGCTGCAAGACCAATACCACGACTCAAGTGAGCGAGACCAAGACAAAAGCATGAAAAAAGCAAGACTCTTGCAAAACTATTTAAATAGTTTGAAAGTATAATTAATACCGTAAAGAGAGAAAATTCTGATTTTAGAAGGAAAAAATTCGCTAATAAAAAAATGCAAGAAAGTGCAAGATTTTTTAGCAATACCAAGACCAAGACCAAGACCAACACTCAAACTGCTCTAGCAAGACCAAGACCAAGATTCTGAATGCAAGAGCAAGACCAAGACCAAGACTGCCAAGTTCTGGTCCTCAATTTTCATTTTTAACTCGATTAATTTAGGAGTCAATCTTTTTTTTTTTGCCAAAAAATTGCTTCTTGACAACTAAATCACGATTTTCAATTATACGGTAGTAAGGTGACAGTGATTCTAGTCCGGGCGCCAAAATTGAAACTCCAATTTCTACCAGTTTATTCTACTTAAAATCAGTAAAAATCTTTTATTCGCGCCCGAACCTTAATTTTTAGCAAGAGTAGTAAAATCACAGCAGTTCTAGTTCGAATTAATTATTTATTTAAGTTTTTATACGTTATTATATCAAATAAATATGCAAGTCAAACATGCACATTTAACCCCGATAAAAACATCGCAATTAATTTTAACGTGGTATCGTGTCGCAAACATTAATCGCAGCATGTCAGTGAGTCATTCCATCCTTTATTTATTTATTTATTCCCTTTCGGTCTGTCTGTTTCTCTCGCTTCTATATGTAATTTGATTCTGGTTGAATTGCATTTAAAATAAATAAAAGAAAAACTATTCATTGGATTGAATTGTTCAATAATATACAACCGTGTGAGTTAGTTTGAGCATGTTTGAGGATCGTTTGCTGCCCCCGTGTGAGCAGCTCGTTCTCTTTTTTTTACTCAAAAAGTCATTAATCATCTTGTGGCGTAACTGTCTTTAGATATCGTTTGGAAGAATGAAATATTATGTATATCGTATGTTTCTATCGGATTGAGTTTAATAATCGTATAACTGCAAGTGAGTATAGCAAGTCGAGAAATTTTCTAGTTTGATGCACCACTGATTACGATTCGATTCTAATTTTTTTTTCTTGTTCTAGATAAAGTATAATGAATGTTTTCTGAAGACTAATCACTTTTATAATTTTTTGGGTTCCGAAGAAACATTACTTAATCATTATACTGTGTGAGTTTTTCGAGAGTTGCCATTTTTATTACAGCCAAACCGTTGATTTAATCGAAAAATTGTTCAAATCAGAATTGTAGATATCGACGGGAGCAACCGATTGCTATAGTCGGGAGCTTTATAGCTCTTATATATATTAATTTTTCAATAAAACTGATCTAACGCCTCAATTAAAAACATAAATAAGGAAAAAAAAATTTTTTACCCAAGTTTATTTTTAAATTTTTCTTTAATTTATCATTTAGACGGTAAAAATATGCTTATGTATTTGAGGCTACTTCAGCCGACAGTGTTCTGATTGGTTACATTTCTATTACATCTAAGAAAATAACCTTTTCCTGGCTGTAATAAAATTGGCAACTTTCAAAAAACTCACACGGTAAAATTATGCTATATGTTGCTTCTAGCCAATCAGTGAATTCGACAGGGCTAGACGTATTTTTTTTTGAAAAGCGGTCAAGTATAGATTGCTAGTTTTTTTTTTTTTTTGTAGTGTTTCGTATAAAACTCGGCGCAACAATTTCGGGCCATTTACTGGAATACTACTTGCACCAGTACAATTTGCACTTGTGACGACTTTATTTTAGTTAAATGATTATTGAATTTGATCGGCTCAATTTGAGCCGCACTCATATATATTTTTGTATCGTTGAATATATATGACAAGTATAATATTTATCAAAAACAGTTTTGTGATATGAAAGATTTTCAATTTCATGTCATATCAACGTTGATATAAAACTTTTTTTTTACGTATTCAAGTAGCGAAATGAAAGGGAATTAGTTACTTTTCCCGTTTGAGAATTGTTTTTCTCTAAAAACTTTTTTTTTTTTTGGTTCAGTTTTGTTGTTATTATTTTCGTTCTTGCTTATTGATTTCGTACGTAATTACAGTGAAACCGCTGTTGAAATATTTTATAAAATTAGAACACCTTCAGGTTAATTCGATCGTTAAACAGCACGCAAATTTTATTTGACGCAAGGTCATTCATTCAATGTGTGTAAAGTAATAAATTTATTTTTGTTCATTTTGTATTAATTTTGTGTGCCTAGACGGTAAGACGCAATAGACTGGTGCGGGGTCACGGCGGGGTTGCGGGGTGTTAAAAAATGTCTTTAATACCTCCAAAAATAAATTACTTTAATTATATATGTTACGTTTTATGCAATTTTGTTTAAATGATTACTGTAGTTTGTAATTTATTGTGGTTTTTATCACACTCAAAGAACGTAAGTATATAAAGATCTTGGATAAAAATTTTCAAATTATTTTCAAGGTAAAACAAGTTTGGTGAAGTGCGTGTTTGGACTCGTTTGCTTGTTCGGGTTCTGTAAAGATGTGAAATTTTGCTCTGAGGTTGCTTCAGGGACCGGTAAGGACATAGGTTACTTTTTATCCCAGAAAAACATTTTATTCCCGTTTTGTTCCATGACTAAGCTAATGTTTGTTGCTTCCGCCACTTTTGCAGGGTAAAAAAGTAACATATGTCCTTCTCCGCCACCACAACTATCGTTGTGAGAAGTTTCAAGGCGGTTGGTCAAGCATTCGAGGCGTAAAAGCGAGACAAATAAACAAACAAACTCACTTTAGGATCCTTAGGAAAATCTATTCGGTAGGAAAATGGTAAAAAATTAACATTTTCTTTTCATTTTTCTGCAAAAATGAGTAATGTCTGAAAGTTTGTTTAATTTGAAAATTCATCCCTTTAGTTGTATTTTACCCGAAGATGGTGTTGAAAAACCGAAAGCCGACTTGTGTTCACATTGTATGCTTTATAGTAAAAAATGACGAAGTAATCCTCAATTTAGACAATTTTATAAGGTTAAAAATATTTTTGAAACTCATTTATTTTTTCACCTTCTATGCACGCAAATTTAATTTCTTTTAGTGCGAATATTACTGTTGGTTTTAAGAAACTTGGGGCACCTTATTTGTTACATTGGAATATCTCCCAAAAAAAAAGAGGAAAAATACAAACGAAGATTTGACGAGAAAATGTGGTTTTACCATCTTTTGGATTAAAAAATTTCCATCAGATACACTTGTGTGGCGATCGGTGAGTCTGTCTATCTCTCTCTCTCTGTCTATTCACAACAACAGTACCTACGAACGTGTTTAGCGACAAAAATGGTGTCGGGTAGTAAACACATTCAGATAAGCGCGATTTGAATGTTGTTTGCGGGAACGTTTCCGAGCCGACTGTCGTCGATTGAGAGTATTAAACTTTAAATAGTGGAAATTTTACCCGACATATGTTGGTATTGTTGTGTACGGTATATGTTGTGTACAGCCAGGATTAAACTATTCCCATTTAGATAACATGTAGGTATTTTTAAATGGTCCATTTTTACATTATGGACGTTTTGGGGGCGAGGGGTGGTAGCAGAGGGGGTGTGAGTGAGCACAGGGGAGCGCACGTTATGTGAATTTAACGATCGACCAATTTTCATGCATTTAGTGTGTGGTGTTCAAATTAAATGGAAATTTACAGACGCACAGGTAGGTAATGTTTTAGATACACGACCGTACGTAATTATTCGGTATCAGATTTATCCACCCACTGGTGTCCGGTTTTATGTCTAAAATGTTTCGGGATACTTCAATTAAAAACAAAGGCTTTGTATGTCGCCAGAAGTTTGTAAAATTAGAACCTCGTCCTGAATTTTATTTTTTTTCAATTTTTAAAAATTTGTAAAATAATTTTTTATGAAAGGTAGTGTACAACTACTTCCATTATACTGTATACGTGACGAAAGATACTTAAAGCACAAAAAAACAAAAGCTCATCTGGATATAAATGGTACAAAAAAAAAAGAATAAATATAACATGTGAAGTCCGTCACTAATTCTTTTCTATTTTGTTTTTCGTGTTCGTTTGTTTCGTAAATTTTATATTTTATACAGGCGGTGTTCGAGTTACGTCGTTTCTCGAATACAATATTCTAGAATTTTTATTAAATATCATAATTTAATCTCCATCTCGATGATCAGTATAAAGTCGAAGTTTTTTTTCGATGTTATCGTTAAATTTTCTCAAAATTCGACTGTTTTAATCATTTTTTTCGACGCGTATGCAATAGCAAAACAACATAATTTATCACGATTAGTGCTATTTAAGCTTTTTCCATTCCATGATTCAATTTTTCATCATTTAGATCGGCGATCCTAAACATTCAAATAAATACGTAAATCATTTAATTTTTGTGATCCCAGCATTTCGTTTTGCGATTCCAATTGGGGTTACGGGATAAATTTTTGTAAATAGACTCTAGCCTTTTTACTTTATATGAAAATTTATGAGGAAAAAAGTGATTCTAAATACTCTCTTTCGACTTACGGCGTATAATTCGTGAATGTAACATGCCATAAGTTTGAGAACAACCTTTATGAGTATATACATAGGAAGACCCGCATTTATGGAGGTTCATATGTACACACGATTATATATGTGTATACACATATGTTACGTTAATACCATAAGCGTAACGTATATTCAATATAGAAGTACCGTAATACATATGAAAACTGATGTGGAAATATAATTCATGAAAATTTTTTTGTAGCATACTTTGTTTTTCTTTTATGCATGAATGATTTAAATAATTTATTTTATTGTTTTTATATTTTTTTAAAACAATTTTTTTTTTTTAATATGTATGTTCGTATCTACACAACACAAATAGATGTACTTTCCAAAAAAAAAAAAAAAAAATTGGTGCCACAGAAATATGTGGTTGGTATTAATGATTGAATATTGCACTAGAATATTCGATAAATTTTTTTTTTTGATTTCACTACGGTTGCGTCACAAAATTTTAATATTTTTCTTTTCAAACTAAAAATTGATTCAAATAAAACTGATACCGTACTTAAAACCTTGACGGTCATAACCTGTAATGACAAAACGCACAACTGCTACACCATTTTAACAATTAATATACTTTATATGGAATTGTTGACGTCGTTTGACGTTGTGTGTTAGTTAGTAAGGTTTCACTTGACGTCGTATGACGTCAGTGACGTGAAAGTGTTAAATTACTCTTGATAATTGTATTAAAAAAGCGGAATTACGCTGTTGGTGAAAAACGACTAATATTTTTTTAACATATACAGAATCGTAAACCGCAGTTCAATTAAGGCGAATCGATTACTACGGACGAATAAAGTACAAAGTCTATTTTTTTCTCTACAAATAAATATAAATTGTGTGTAGAAAAATAAGTTAAATTTTGTAATAAATGTAAAAGTATTAATATTTGATTATTATTCAATCTTTTAATTTTAATAATAATTTTAAAAGTAATGAATTTGACTCTGGTAGTTGACACGTACGCACACATAATAACTAATACATACACAAATATATTATGGGTGTATTTGTATAAAATGACATTTTTGTAGTTTTTTTTCTATTTATTGCAATAAGTAAACGTCCAATATTAAAAAAAAATAGTTTTTTAATGATTTGAAAACATAAAAGAAAATAATTTTCAGTTTTTTAAATCTTAAAGTTGGTTTTTAATGACACAACTTACTTTTGCATTTACTCGTACGTTAAGGGGGGAGGGTCCTCCAGAACTTTCAAATTTTTCATTTTTTGTTTTGTTTTAAAATGTTCATTTGAACCTTAAGGAATATATTTCTAATGTTTTAATCCCAACAGAAAGATTATCTTAGATAACGATAAACTACTGTTAACTCTACTTTTCAAGAACGAAAACTTTTTAATAGCGTTTTTCTCCAAACAGGTTTTTTTTCCGCGCCGTGGAACATAACTTAAAAAATTATTAAGGTATTAACTTGAAATTTTGTACAAATATTCTTTAAGATATTGGCCTTTGCATATACCTAAAGTTTTGCATAAATTGTTACTATAAATATTGTTTATAAAAAAAAGTGACATTTTTTTATTTTTGATTTTAAATTGTGAAAGAAAAATTTTTCTCATCAGAAATAGGTATATACAAAGCGTAATGACTTATTTTAATAAATTTTTTTTGTCCAATTGAATTCAGTTGATTACAAGAGACTGAGCATTCCACGGCGCAAATTAAAAGAGTCAACTTGTAGCAGCTGTAGCGCCGCCATTCTTTCCTTTTTTTGCATAAAAATTTATGAGTGAATACACCATAACATGTACTATACTATGCAACTTCATTCGATAGAAGAAATGTATCCAGTTTCTTAAAAAAAAATTATTAAAAAACCTGTTGTCTGGAGGACCCTCCCCCCTTAAAAATTTATTTTTTCTAAATTAGACGTCAGAAATTATTCAAAATAGTGTCAGTGAATACATCATATCTTTCTCTATAATGTACTAAAATTTCAAATTCTAAACTTGAAAAATTTCTTGTAATCGATTCACCTTAATCAGAAGAAATTTTGTGAAAATATGCTTGTTAATATGATGTTCCCGAGCAAAAAATAAGTGAACACAACCCCTTAATATTTCGACTATATTATATTTTAATTTAAAATTATTTTAATTAAATGAATTATATATTTCACTATGATTTACTGAAATGTTGAAAATTGAACAGTTAAATATTTATTTTACCGACAAAATTTATATGAATTATTCTTAGGCGTTGCGTTGCCTGCGTTAGTAACCTCAACGCATAACACGCAGCCACAGATGTTGCTTCATCGATTAATTTACGCCATCTGTTTTCCATATTTGAACATACTACATTTGGACATAAAATTTTGCGTATTTGAGGAAATTATAATCGTATAATTAAAATGAGAATTTTGAGTATGAAGTAAACAATTTTTATGGGCCGAATAAATTATTGAAATAATGACATTTTGTTCGAATCACAGTCGCATTACATCTATGAGGTGGGTGGTAACGAAAGGAAGTGTTTATACCGGGAAAACATTTAATTCCCATATGGGAAAATAGTGTATTTGAAACTTTATCTCGCCTTCAGGTCTCAACCGTTCAACCAGTCGACTTGAAACTTTGTCTAGTGATAGTCGAGGAGACGTAGAAGAACATAGGCTACATTTTATTCCGCAAAAGAAATGTATTTGTAATCAAAACAATGAAATTAGGTAGTTGGCTGTTAGAGAAACCAAGGTTTGATTTCTAATTTTACACATTGTTAACGAAAAAAATATGAAAATGGAGTTGTAATTATTTTTTGAGACTTGCTTGAAAGGACGGGGTTTACCAAAAAGTGAAAATTTATTTTGCAATTTTCGCGATAGCTGGGCAAAGTCGGCGCAAGACTAAAATTGAAAAATGGGCAAGATGAATTTTTTTTTCCTCTTTGAAATTTCTCCCTCAAAAATTTTCCTCAGATTTTTCAAAAACGTTTTCCACAAAATTAAGTAACAAGTTCTATCAGCCTTCTTACACCTGAGAGGTTTCTTTACGAGGCCTGCAAAGGCACGAGGCTATAGGTGCAAAATTGTCGCAAATTGTCGCCTTTCGGAACAATACGATCAATTGAATACCACTCCCTTCTTATAGCTTTCGTTTGGTTATAGAGTCTGCGAGAAAGGACATAGGCTACTTTTGATTCCCGGGGTAAAATATATCTAAAATTTAACTAGCCACGCGGGCAATACCGTGGGTAAAAACTAGTATATGAATAAATATGTAACAGTTACTGAAAAAGAACAAGAAAACTTGTTATTTGTACACGACTTTGCAAGAACAGTACAACAAATATTTTACGAGAAGTTAAGACAAAAACTCATTTTAAAACCTCTTCATCTCTGGCTTGCACCCTCATAATAACAATAACAACAGTCTAGATAAGAGAGTTTGATAAATTGTATGAGAGAGTAAATGCATGAATATAGTAAAATACTAAATTGAATCAATTAAACAAACTTCACGTCCGCTCCCTAGATGGCTCTCGCCAAAGTTGGCTGATATAGTCAAATAGAAGACAATTCAATATAACTATACGTAGGAAAACAAATACGAGAAAAAAAAACATCTCGAATTTAATTTCCTTCTTACGACTGACTGGGGACACTTACGCCACCAATTCCTCTCCTATGATTATATAGGTCGATTATTTATAAATGCGCATCTCTGATGATATTCACTGTGCATACAAAACTATATAAATGAACTAATAAAGATATATATGTGTGTGTATATAGTAATATAAAAAGAAAATGAAATAAAACAAAATCAATTATCTTAACAAAATAAATTATTATAATAAAATTAAATGAAAATAGTTTTAATAAAACTGAGGAGAGAATGGGTGATCGAATGAGATAGCAGGAATATTGATGGACTGGTCTATTAGAATTCGAGACATTCTTTTGCGTCGAATGTTTTAGAAAAAAAAAATCGCTAAGTCCGGATTTCGTATAGCTACAGTTTTTCACAATTCTATACGAGTTAAAAAAGTTTCAATAATAGTTTTTAGAAAACGACACTGTCTATTAAACAGCGGCATTGAATTTGAGGGAGGATTATCATAAATTTGTCTCCGACTTTTGGAAGGTATGCTACTGCAATCGTCTTCTTAGAGGAGTCCCAACGATATCTGTTTGGGTTTGCGAAGGAGAATTGTAGAAAAACCTTCAAAACAAGATTAGCTGTCCAAGGCCTCCAAGTATGACAGTGCTTTACCATGCTTGACTATTTGGTAAAGGGATCGAATTTGGAGCGAATTGACGAGTAGGTAGTTTGGTCGCCATTGAGTCCTGAATTTCTTATCAAGATAAGTATTTATTTATGTTAATCGAATATACAGGGTCCCCAAAAATTTTGCGTCCGTAAACGACCAAATTGTAAATATCAAAATATTTGGCGAGCCGAATATAAAAATATGTCGCTGGACAGGCAGATATTGTTTTACTCTTTCCAGTAGGTGAACACCATTGTTTCGACAAAACAAATATATTGTGTGAATATGATCTCAATCGGTCAAATCGCTCAAAAGTTATATAATCACTGACAGACGCACCAACGCCTGTATAGGCTTCAACATCTTTCCTGTAGTTTGATCATTTTGTAGATTATAAAAAATTGGATCAAAGAAAATCAATTTTCTCTGATCATGGCACGCAGTTTAATGGCCCCCGATGGTTGCACTTTGTGAACCCCCGCTCTGTTATGATATGAAATCTAATCGGGAACCCAGTTTTTTTTTTTTTAGAACAAATAATGAATTACCACTGTCAGCAGTAAGTTATGTCCAACTCTGACTCAATGAGTCAATATCTTTCTAACGTATATGTAGAAACATATTATATAAAATAAAAAAAAAAAAACTACGAATGCAGTTAGTTCTTCGTAGTAAGCAAACAGGAAATATCCAATAACCAAACAGCAAAATGTAAGCGAACAATAAACGTAAGTACTCAAGAGCAATGTGATTGCACTGTCCGGGGATGAACTGACGGACGGATGGACGGACACCACTAGTGGATGTACGGTTGAATAGACCGCGGGTGGGGGAAGGTTGTCGGGGTTGTTGGGGTTGTCGGTGATGGAACCAATCAGTTAAACAGATCACGTAACACATTTGAACGGCAAGCAACAAAGCGTGCATGTAAGCAAACGGCACAATATACAATGAATGACACAGGAATATACATACAGTAACTTGGTTTACTCGAAAACAATGTGTTGTTTTCTACAAAGTATTCGGGAAACATTCTGCTTTAAAGTTGGTAGCGGCGACAAAAACCACTGTTTGGTTATTTTTGATCGTAAAAATACTATCTGTACTATCAATATTAGTGTGTTTATGTAGGAATTTTGCAAATTTTTAAAAGTAAATATTGTTTAGACAGAGTTTATTGTTGTAATAAAACCGAAATCGATTTACAAATACTGTTTGTTGACACTATTTTTGATAAGTAACAGCATTTTTGAAATCTTGAACTTTTTAGTACATTTTTTTTGGCACCCATCCAGAAATTATGAATCAAATAAGAAGTAAATAAATATTTTGAAAGCAACGAAACAAACTTAATATATTTCCAAAATTGCGACTCTTTATAGTCGAGACAATTTATTTTCAAAATGCGATTTCTCGCTGGTTTTTTATTTATTTTTTTCTTAGATCCTAGTTAGTGCCGTAACTGTATATGTACCTATATTTTCAAAGAATTCTTGTTTTTTTTTTTTTGATTTTGGTTCACTGGGGATTTCAGAACGCGAGGAACCATCAAGGTGGAAAAATCTCGCAGTGTCTACTTCAAAGCCATTTATACCCAATTCATTTTTTAATTTTAAAAACAAAAATTTGTAATTTCAAGACATGTACAAACAATGTTGTATATTTAGTTTTTAAAAAGAAATATTTATTGGTATAAAAAAAAAAAATAATAAAACAGGTCGGTTTGGATGTTTTTTTTTTGGCGAATCTCCCCTTAAGTATTCTAAAACACTCCTCATAATTCCATATTTTCACTTCGCTAAAATTTTGTTTCAAAATTAATACAATATAATATATTCGTATGTGTATCCTGTAAAGTCTTGAGCTTAATTTTTATCCATTAAATACCTCTATGTGTTTTCATTACAATAGAAACCTGCAAAGGTTTACTGCGACTTTGAAATTAAACTTTTTGAAAGCTCCAAGCATACGGAGAGAATGAGTAGTTGGGGGAAATAATAATCTCTTTGAATTATCTATAAAGCTTTGTGTCGAGCATAATTATAATTATCAAAAGATAATTTTTCATCAAAATGGAATATTTTAATGGTAGTAATTATTTTCATAATTTATTTATAAGAGGAAATGGGTGGATTTTTTCTCGGACTTTGTAAATTTCAAAAAAGGAGACAAGGATATGAAGTTGGCTAACTATACATGCTGTTTTTTTGAAGTTTTTTTTTTTTTTTTAAATGGTCAATTGCTGTTACGTCATTGCTTCGTTTTAAATGCATTTTACTAACGGGAATCAGATTCTTCTCCATAACAAAAGTAGCCTGTGCTCTTCTTCGTTTTGAACCCTTGAATCTGTATAAGAATCCAGCAATAACTCTATGGGTAAGAGTGCTAGAGTCCTGGATCCTTTTTCCTACGATAAATGAAAGAAACCACTGCTATTGCAAAAATACCTCAGCTCCTTTGAATTTATGTTACTGGTGGAAAATTTCGTGCAAGACTGTTACAGAAAAGTATCAAATGCAACTTCTAGAGATACAGTCAGGGTTTTCAGCCGGACAGTCCGGTTATGACATGATTTATCCGGATCCGGTCCTGTATGTGTGTGACCGGACAGCAAATGTTGGGCCGTGGAACTGTTGGGACTTTCGGCTAAGGATATATTTCGCTAAATCGTTTCAAGGTTACGGGAAATTCAAAACAGGCGCAGTGCATTTAATTTCTGTGTTTTTTTTTTTGCAGCTCAAAAAATTTCCTGGCAAATTTTGGCAAGCCTGGATACACCTGGATCTGATACAGGAAGTTGAATAAACTCGCTCTTTGATATTTGCCGGAAACTAATTAAATTTCCATAAATTAAAATGACATTTT
Organism: Brachynemurus nebulosus; assembly: GCA_035578155.1. Classification (NCBI taxonomy): domain Eukaryota; kingdom Metazoa; phylum Arthropoda; class Insecta; order Neuroptera; family Myrmeleontidae; genus Brachynemurus; species Brachynemurus nebulosus. The sequence continues at coordinate 7,585,506 of JAPWDM010000009.1, read as the reverse complement.
TTTCTCTTTACATTTTTGTTTGAAAATTAATGTAAGTCACTAATTTATCAAGATGAAAGCGACTACACATGTAAACTAATTAAACAAAGTTTTAACTCGCGAGGGGAGCGAAAGGGGGGGGGGTAAAATGAGGACTATACCTTTTCATACATTATACACTTTAATGTTCATATTTTCTCTACTGCATATTACGACACTAAGTTATGTTAATCTTTTCTTATACCTTCCCTTTTTACTTATTATCTTACAAAGCGCGATGGGCAAGGGGGGGGGGGGGAAATACGCGGCAGTGAGAAGCAGGGAGATGTTTTAATAGAACAAAAGACATTAAAACTTCTCGTGAGTCAAAAAGCATCGTGTTGTTGTCGAAAACATAAATATTTGTCTACGGGTAAGGCAGTGGAGGTAGGAAAATAGTTGACCGGGTTATAAACCTAGAAAATTTATGTATACATTGTCGCGAACATCACCGGAAACGAACGAGTGAACTTTGTTGTTGTTAGGTTATGTTTTTTAATGTTGAAGAAATTATTTATTCAAAATCAAATTGTTTTCATGATGCCGTACTGCGCCAAAAAAAAAAAAAACGGAAAAGATATTTCTATTAATATCTTAAATTCCCCGATGACGTTTCGCTAATACATATAAACATAATAATATGTATCCCGAACTTCTAACGTTTAATAGATTACAGTTGCAAACATCGTAGTGAACAAGTATCCCCTGGGTGTATTTAGAGCTGTTTGTTGGCTATGGTATAATTCTTGGAACTAATAGCCCGCATGTTGCCACGATTGCAGCTTGTAATCGGATTCCACAAGATCTGTATATGCACACACAAACAAGTCAGTTCGTTTATGCAAATAAGTTACTATGTAGATGGATAGTGTAAATGTGTCTACATAGAGTGAAGCGCATATATAACTTTGAGAAAATTGAGTAGTATCATATAGTAAGTAAGTGTTATATTTTGATACTGATAAATTTGATTAGAAAGTTGTGCTGTTCAACCTAGATTTGGTTGTTGTTTTAATGATATTATTAATCTTTATTCCAAGTTTGGTGAGGGTAAATTAAAAGGGGCAAAAAAAAAAAAAAATTCAACATTTTAGAAGCTCTGGAAATCAGTAAGTTGAACAAGGATCCAAACCATATCATTACAGTGGTCAGGTGGATTTAAACAGATTTTTAGTAGGTCGTCATGACTACATATTTTTTTGTTTTGTTTTGTTTTAATAGGAGATTCGCCAAAAAAACGTCAAAAACCGACCTTTATTATTATTATTATTATTTTCTTTTTCACCCAAATAAATATTGTATTAAAAAATTAAATTATACAACATTGTTTCTACATGTCTGGAGATCACAAAAAAAAACTTATTTTAAAAAATTCAAAAATGACCTGAGTATAAATGGCTTTGAAGTCGACACTGCGAGATTTTGCCACCTTGATGGTTCCTCGCGTTCTGAAATCCCCAGTGAATCAAAATCAAAAAACCAAGAGTTTTTCTGAAAATATACATAGGTATACAGTTATGGCACCAACTAGGATGTAAGAAAAACAAAACCAGCGAGAAATCGCTTTTTGAAAATAAATTTTTAAAAATCATCGCTTTTTCTCAACTATAAACAGCTACCATTTTGAAAATATATTACGGAACCAAAACCTCCTAGTTCCTGCCAAAATGACGGTATCGAGGAATAATATGCCTTTTAATTTATGTCGATATCTCAAATACTTTTTGAGATACATGAGGAACCATGTCAAAAAACGTACTTTCGAGAAAAAAGCATTTAATTTTTTTTTTTTTTTAATTGAATTATAGTAAAGTGCGTGCACTAAAATGACTATAATTTTTTGATTTTTCATTTTTTTAAAAATAAAATTATAGGAGATTATTTCTAACACCTTAAGAAACACAATTAGGAAGAAAAAAATTCGATTTTTTTTTCTAGCGAATTTCTTGCTTGCAAATATTTATTCAATGTTTACTACGTGTTAAAAGAACGTCTACGATTCGAACCAACAACATCTGAGCTGTTTTCATTAAATTTCTAACTCTTCTACTCGTTGCGCCATGAAATTCCTGTTGGAAACTCGATTAGCCAATTTTTCCATAGGTGTTTTGCGGTTTTCTTTTCAAATCTTTTAGTTCCGTTTTGAACATTTTAGTCGTTCTAGTCCAAATCACTCTAGAAGCTTTTTAAGCTAATTCCAAACAGCACACCTTTTTGATTACCACTTTCGAGAAATGAAGTTATTAAGCTTTCCATATATACCTACCGTTTACATTTACAAATCACTTACAATGCTAATATAGTCTTGACTTTGCATCACTATAATTATGTATGTATTACATGTATTATCAGTTGCAACACACCAAGCATCTCCCCCACTCAGTACGTACCCCCACTCCACAGTTACCCCCTCTCATGTTCAAGTCAAACTACCTACATACACTGCTGTAATACTTGTACAGTCGAGCTTCACAGCTAATAGACTGTTAATCATTCAGGCGTACCTATGTAATATGTGACGATTTGACATGTTCACCGGCCGTTATACAAAATAAAGTAGCTAAAAGTACCGGAGTGGATATAAAATCTGAACAACAATTATGTTGTGTGTGTGTGTGTGAATCTAGAAATAGAAAATTAAATTATCAAGATGAAGAAATGAAATTATTACGTACAGATGTCACTTTATCGATATAATCGAGTTAGCGTCATATCTCGTTGTGTTAATAAAATTTTTGTCGACTTGTCGCACCGATTCTTAGAAAAATATTTTTCTGATATAAAAAAATGTAATTTTATTATTATGATATATTTTGCGTTGGAAATTTTTTTCTGTTTACAATAATTTAAATCAAATTGGCCGATAAAATTGAATTGGAAATTTTATCGTAATTCTTTGAGGATGATTAAATAATATACTTTGAGGGCAATGTGGATTATCTTTAAGTTACGGGAAACGGAAAAAGAGACTTGACGTTGGAGCTCAATATTTCACAAATATCTCGCTCAGTATTTTTTTTAGAATCCTCAGAGTAACCCAACAACAACTCTTTTAGTTAATTCTTAATAAACAAGGATATAGAATTAGTTAGACGTAGCCGATTTAAAAAAAATAAATTTTTTCACAAAATGGCGTCCTTTTAAAAAAATAATTTTTTCGCCTCTTTTTTTCAACTTTGGAAATTTTCTTTAGAAATTGTAAAAAAAAAGGTCCTAAAACCGCTACTTCGGATTAATTTTGATAGTATTAAGAAGGTCTGTACCAAATTTCAAGTAAATCGGTGCATTAGAACTTGAGATATCATGCTAACCATATCGAAAAAAGTAGTTTCGAGTAATTTATAGGGTCAGTTGGGGTAATTTGGGTATATTTTTTTTACCATTTTTTGAAATCAAAGGTCTCTAGCTTCTTTCTATGTTGATTTTTTTTGTTATTATTTTATTCCACTTCAGCAATATGACTTGCCCTAATAGTTTGATACTACATAATCAAATATTAAACCTCTGTTATTGCCATAGTAAGCATTTATGTATGTATACGTAAATTACCCCAGGGTTGGGGGAAAGTGGATATAGTATGTAGACATTATATACTCAAATTACCCCAACTTAGGGTTAGTTTTGTAATCTTAGAAATAAAGTTATCATTAGCAGCGGAGAACATAATTTATTTGAAAATTTTTTTGAAGATATAACAACTAATATTGCAACAAAATGTATATTAATTTGGTAGTGAAATATAGTTCGGTATTAAATATGTAAAAAGAAAATATCAATTATGCTCAAATTACCCCAGTATACCCAAATTACCCCGACCCACCCTATTAAAAATTTGAATTTAACACTGAAAAGCTACAGAGTACACAGGGAAAAATAACCATAACTCCGGAAATAATTCGAATTTCCGTAAATCCTTTTCTTAGGCTTATTCTTAATGGTCTGAACTTTGAAAATATGTCGATTTTTTCAAATTTCTAGACTAGAATACCCCCCTTAAGAAAATGTATATTTTTGAATACAATTGAAATTTTTATTATCAAAAAAACGAAAAAGAATTTTATCAAGTACCATCTCTTGAAAACAAAATTTATTTTTCATTTTAGTTGCTGTTCTATGCATTTGTATTATTAGCATAGAAACGCTAGAACGACTCAGCAGTGACGGGATTTGTTTATGCTTTTGTGCTCCTCTGTTACGTCCCCCTACAAACATATCTAACAATAAGTGAAGTTATAAATTACCCAGAGTGCATAGCAATTTGTTCAACACCCATTCTACAGCTTGAACATTTTCGACGTGCATTTGAAGGAAAAATATTAGAGAGCACAGACACTAGAGTAGCAGTTTCATCAGAGCAAATCAAATTTTGCATATGTTAAGAATAAGAAGAAATGCGATTTATTATAAGCATCTGTTTGTTCACTTAAACATAATTTTCTAGAATTGATGCAAAATGTTTTCTTTTTGTTAGACTTATTCTAATGCGGTCGCCCAAAAAAATAGTATTCGTGACTCGCTGTTTTGGTCACATCTCTATAAAAATTTTTCTCAGAAAAGAAACTTTTATTTAAAAATTTTTTTTCCGCAACTGGGATCCACTAAAAAATTTTTTCCCTAATTTATAAAACAAGATGGCAGCGCGGGCGCAGGTCTAACACCAACGCTCTTTTCTCGAAGAGGTTCATGGTGGGCAACATGACAATTTTCAAACGGCAGCCAGAAAATTACTTCTCCTTTTTTTTGTTCATTTAAGCCAATACGAAAAAGGGGAAGAATTTTGTTTCCAAAGTGATGTAGTGCCTTAAAGAAAACTTTGCTTTTAAATTTTACTAAAAAAGACGTACGAATCAGAATAATTAACTTATAATCTAATTGTTTAAACTCGAATACGAAACCTTTTAAAAGTTTTAAGTCACATTAAAAAATCCTTATTACTTTCAACAAGAAGAACATTTTATCTTGTTTAATATTTTTTATTTAAAGATTTAAAATGTTTTTCTTGAGTTAAAAACGGAAACAGAAGCACAATATCTAATATTTATATTTCTGCCTTTTTTTTATTAAACGTACAGTCAACTTAGAAAGAGAGAAGGGGTAAATTCATATCCGGTACGTCTGTTAAAAGAGTATAGATAAAATATAAAAATATTTTAAGGTGATTTTTTTGTATATTAAGCTAAATCAGGGTAATAATCACCTAACTGCGCTAGTATTAAGGGGTTCTGTGCATTTCCGTTGAGCAAAATTATCATAATTACACTATTTTTCATAAACATTATTTCAAGTACTTAAAAATTATTGAAACTTAAAAATTTTACAGCTGAATTTCAAAAACGTCTTTTTTTGAGATTATTTCTCAAATATTTCCTTCGAATCGATTTTGTGAAGTTTTGTGCACTTATTTGTTACCACAGTGGTCGATTCGTGAAGGGAGGATAGGGTAAGGCCGGATTTATACACATAGGGGCCCTTAGGCACTTGTAAGTTTTACTTCCAAGTCTACTAAGGCTGTGAACTTTTGGGAGGTGAAACATTTTTATCTTTGGAGTTTTCTGAAAAATTTTGGTTCTGTGCCTGTCAGTCTGTGTGTTCGTAAATTTTTTCAACGGGCATAACTCCGACACTATTCAGTCGATCTTGGTGTCCACGGATTCATCCCTATGGAATGCGAGACTTTTAGGCAATCAGTGCAATCGTCTTTGAGAAATTATGCTCGTAAATATTATGTGTTTTTGAGAGAGATATGTTTAAAGTTTTTCAGTGTTGTTACTGACATTTTTTAACTTACACCGAATCATCTTTTTGATAGACAATCCCAGGCGTTTACTGATCGAGCAATTGTATTTAAGATACAGTTAGGTACAAAAGTATAGGTCAGCGAAGAAATTTTCTTTTATCAGAAATTAAATAATATATTTAATATTATTCAGTTATTATATTAATTTGTTTACCATTTGTTTTTTCTTTAATTTCCGTCCGCCTATGTTGTAGCAATATAAAAGCACTGTTGAAAAAGCGTTGTAAAAACGTTGTAAACTGATATTTATAAATTATGTTTCATTTTATTCAAAAAAATCGCGTGTATTTGTCAACTTGCCCTAAGAGCCCGTGTTAAAATTACAAAATTTTGAAACCGTTTTTCTCAAAATTGGGGCGGTCAGTACTTTTTTCGATATAGGCTCGTATTATTGGTATTAAATTAAATAAAAATCGTTTTTCCGACCAACTACCTTAAGGTCACTTTCTTGATATGACTCAAAGAAATTACAGTAAGAAAACCTCTTAAGTTTTAATATCACAACAGCTATCAGCGTGGAAAATATAAAATATAAAGTTAGTGGTGAAAGCGTTTGGAAAAACACATGTACGATTATTGAATTCACAGAACATACTTTTTGATGAAGGTAAATATGAAGATGTATATCGGTTTTTATTATATAACGTAAAAAAAAAAAAAAAATAGAAAAAACATCTACTTACCTCGGTGGTGTTGTTGGTGAATCCTTACTACTCCTTATCTCGGCGGTGTGTGTTGTGTGTTTGTGAATTATGTTCGGGAAAAAAGGCATACGGTTGCTTTTTTTTCGTGAGGTAACGAGAAAAAGTTTCTCGTTGTGGAGAGCGGAATAGAAAATTAGTAACCGGAAATATTCTGTAAAAAGATTTTTAAGAGAAATGAATTAATAATCTTCATACGAAGTGACTTATTTACCTTCTCGCATACAAACTAATACCTTTTTTATGGTAATAGCTTCTCTGTTGTATGGGGTTATAACTACATGTCTACAAACTACTGCATCACTGCACCAAACTCTTTCTGCAGTTTCTTATGTTGATAGTTTTTAAACAGGTCGGAGAGTACGAGTATAGTTGTAACAAGTTTTTTAGCACAACCTAAAATCAATATTGTTAACATCTTTATATATTTCTGAACACAATATTTATGTTTTTGTGTGATTGTATAATATACTATACACTACTGATTTTACCCCGTACTTCCATCGTTTATAATTTTAGGGTTCCGAATAGAAACTCTTGAAATCATTATAGTTTTGTGTTGTTCGTCCAACTGTCATACTTTTATATATCCTACATTGGTCCGTCAGTGATAGTGTTGAGCAAAGTCACTCGTGCACTTGCAGTCCTGTCTCGATTTAATCTGGATTTGTAAGAAAAAACCGAGCAATATCGAATCGGACTCACTCAGCTATGATTTCATACCAGTGAGTAGTCAATAGACCAAATTTTTGACTGGTTTCAAATTTCCACGCTATATAATTTTCTTAATGGCTTATAAATGGCTTATTCGCTAGTAATTGGCTACAATTTTTGAAAATTCTCCGAAAATTTCCATTGTAAAATAATTTAATAGGTAGCGTCTCAATTGAAAAATAAATGCCGTGGACCTGTCAAATTAAAAGGTTCGTGAAGTGCAGGTTGATCACCTCTCCGAAGACAGAAGACGCGAATCTATAGTGACTCCGTAGTAGTTGTGCTATCCTACGAAATCCTAAAATTGTAAGAGAGTCAATTAATGGGAAATGAAGTAGAGTCAGTGAAAAAATTCGGTTTGGAAGTGTATTTTGGTAAATTCATTAGGGAAAATGTTGGGAAATGAAGATTTCACATTTCCACGGTATATAATTTTCGAGGAAAACAGGACAGTTGTACGGGTGGACACGCAAGTGATTTTAGGAGGATCTTGTGTTTTCTTTTAAGGGGGTGGAACCCTAAAATCAAGACTATTAAAATATAAGAAACTAGAAAATTAGAGAATTGTCAGAAATTGTTATTAAAATTTTTGAATAATCTCCAAAATGACTTGTTAGCTAGTAAATTGGCTAGAATTGTTAAAAATTCTCCAAAAATTTCCATTGTAAAATAATTTAATAAGTAGCGCCTCAATTGAAAAATAAATGCCGTGGACCTGTCAAATTAAAAGGTTCGTGAAGTGCAGGTTGATCACCTCTCCGAAGACAGAAGACGCGAATCTATAGTGACTCCGTAGTAGTTGTGCTATCCTACGAAATCCTAAAATTGTAAGAGAGTCAATTAATGGAAAATGAAATAGAGTCAGTGATGAAATTCGGTCTGGAGGTGTATTTTGGTAAAACCAGTAGAGAAAATGCTGGGAAATGAATAAAAAATTTTCATTTTTCACCGTCAAAGTATATTTTATAATGTTATTCAAAATTATTAATACCAAATATTAACCGGAATGTTTGATCACTGGCTGATCGATCCTTCATCAATATCAACCTGATCCTCACTGGTAACATTCTTGAATTTTATCTATTTTTATGATATGGTTTCTATTCTAGAAAATTCTATCTACTCTGTGGGACACCAACTCAATCGTGTCCAACACGCACTTGACGAATATTCTTTCTTAGTGAATTTCCAGAATTTCCACGATAACTCTCGAACAAAATGTCCTAGGTTTACGAAATTTGGTGGAAATATTAGAAATGCCAAACTGTTGGACAAGTTTGTTAGCCCGACACGTCGGATGCCAGGAACCTGATTTTTGTTCTTGCAAAAAATTAGTTTTTTTGCCAAAATTTCCACTTAATCAACAATTTTTGCGAAATTTTTTTACACCATTTAAAAGAGGTGAAAAAATTACATAAAAAAGTTCTTTAAACTATTGTTCTATGTCAACTAGTTTCCGAGCAAAACTAATCTTTACAAACGGAAATTCGCTATGTTATGCAGGATGCTGCGACCGAGGTATTTTAATGTTGCGTCATAAAATTCGAATAGAATAAAAAGCGTATAATAGTGGTAGCAGCGCAACGGTGTAGATGAAAATGGAAGTTGAAATAGGTTTCATTACGATCGTGGTACGTGTTTACATTAAGTTTGCCAAACAGGTTTTTTTTTCCTTCGCCTTCTTGGCCGCGCTCTGTTCCGACAATGGTTTTTGCTGGTATGTACAACAAGGAAGAAACAATTTTCATATTTGATATGGCGCGCAATCAGCTTAATACGTACGTATGTACAAGAAAAGGACGCAGCAGCAATTGTTTGTCATGAATTATTCAATATTATAAAATAAATAATGTATTCAACATTGGTGTCACTATGATATTTAAATGAGGGGCAATAATATTTTATCGTGCATTTTCGTCATCAAAATTATTGGAAAAACGTTGATTTGTATTGTCGGTACGTGTAAATCTCTGTGGAAATTTAAATTTGCTGTTTATGATTTGCTGTATATTTATCATCCCCCAATTTTGTGTATTCATTTGACGCGTATGTGTTGTCGGTATTATTATTCAAATAAGACGACATTTTGTTCTTTGCTTCTTTGTGCTCACTCAAGTTGCAAATGGTTTCTTTTTATCAAAAAGTTGCTATGGTGATACTGAGCACGAGTCTCACATCATTATTTTCATACTGATTAGCATTTTCCAGTTTTTCTTTTAGTTCATTAGGTACAAATAATAATATTTTAAATATATAATTGAAAGCGCGATGCTATATTGTGAAATTTTGGACACAGAACGCACAAGAAAATTTTTTGTTCCCGAAGGAATTTGTGTTTTGTATCAAAAGAATAAAATTATGTTTAACAATTTCGAATCAAATTTTATCTTGTTTATTATTTAGACACCAAAAAAAAGCTTTCAGTGTTATTATTGTTATTATTATTGTCGTAAACAGGTGGGTGGGTAGAGCTTAAAGCTTGAAGCTTGACATAATAATAAAGTTGTTTATTTATGTACTGTAGGTACTATTATTTGGCTCGTTAAAACTAATGAAAATCTAATATTTGCTTACACACTTTTTTCTCACTATATTGTTTATTTTTCATTGGTTACGTGTGAATGTTCAGGTCAATATGGGTATAATTACAAAAAAAAAGCTTGCCAAGTATGTGTTGGGCACGCATTATGTCAGGCATTGTAAGTAATGTTTCACAGCTTTTGAAGTATTTTTTTATCAGGTTTATCAGTAAATAAAACATTTAAAAACTCACGACGGAGAACTGGAAAGTACCTCAAGAAATCAAGAAAATTTTGTTTTAGAGTATGCAAACGTAGTTTTATCGGGGAAATTGTTTTATTAGGCACAACTTCACACAATTTGAAAACGATTCACTGCTTATTTTCTGCGATAGTGATAGAAAAAGCGGTACAAAAATGTCATTTTATCATTATTTCGTTCAAAACTTCCCAATATATAGGTATATTATACGTGTATATGTATTAGGAGCTCGTTGGTATTAAGGCTATTGTGTACATACATATACTAATAAATATTTTATAATTTTGTTTTTTTTTTAAATTGAAAAATCTGATCTTATAAAAAAGAGTGATATTTATTGTTTGGATTGCATAGACTGCACTGCTTCTTATGTAGGACAAACCGGTCGAAGAAGCATACTTTCAAAATGTTAGAAGAATTTTTGGTTCTACTAATAGGCATTGTGGATTCAATTAAGAGTTTATTAATAATTGTAGAATATGTAATTTTTCCGTCAGTTTTATTAACCCTGACAGATTCTCAAAAAAACAAAAATTTGTAGGTATTTGTCGCTTTATTATATTGAAAGTGTAAAATACCCAATATGTTTTGGTAATATCCGCAGGTAAATGGTTGAGTCGTTTCAATTCCTTTTTGTGTGTACATTCCCGGGGAAATATTCATAATCGTAAATTTTTATTTTTGTATTTTACCACCAGAACAGTCAGTCAGTAGTGGTGCCAACTCAAAAAAATTTAAATTTATTCTTTGGTGGGTATATCTGTGTATTTTGTTTGGAAAAGTTTATGGTTATTGTTGATGCTTTTAATGGAAGTATTCCTTTGAAACGATTTTTATGTTTGTTATCGTTTATTTTTCCATGCACATCCCTTTCTTTTCAAAAATGAAAATATTTGTATCTAAATTGTTTTGTTGATTTTGTGTGAATTGACCTTGAAAATTGAATATTATGAAAATTTTTTTTTTTTTAATTTAATCTGATGCAAAAATATTTTTTTGCAATTACGAGACTAAAATACATACTTTTGTTCCTTATAATATGGAGAAAAGTGTCACTTTTACTCCCCGGGGACTAAAAATAATTAATTCTGCTTTTAAGCCATTCAGCACAGGAGAATTTTTAGAACGTCACCAATAACCAATAAAAAATAGTAAATAGTTTCAAACTTGTAGATAAAGGCAAACAGTTATCTATATTGTGTTATCTAATTTGATTGATTTATTCACGGTATACTTCATGTAATATTATTTCATACAATTTTTTTCTTTTATAAGTTTAAATTATCCCATTTTAATCCCCGATATAATATACTATAAAAATAGTTGTTATCTCACAAAATTTACGTAAGAATCGGTTCAAATTTCGATATTTTATGTCAATATTGAATGCTTTATAGTGCGTTAACACCTTAACTTTTGTACAAACGTACTTTTTTTTTTATCAACAACAGTTTTATTTTTCTACCTTTGTATTTCTGCCTCTGCTGCTTCTTTCCCCCACCCTCTCTGTCTCGCACACTGTTTATATAGATATATATGTACGCGTTTATTTGATTTTTCACATAACCATTTCCGGTTGTATACGTTTGTGCTGTTGATGTGGTTATGCGGTATAAAAACTTCCTCTTTTAAATTAACACCTCAGCAAACAGTACTCAAACACTTTGAGCACCTGCCGTTCTAGGTAGACTAGAATGTTCGTTTGTATTTAAAGTGTTTATTTGAATAAACATTTTCTTTTTTTTTTTGTAAATATTGTACTTTTTGATGTTGAAACTTTGTGACACCCTGTATATTTGTATTAAAAATTGATTCATTTATTATTCAAAATGATATTTTACAATAGTTTTATTGTTATTGTATAAGTACCGTCTAGTATTTTTCGAAAAACATATACTCGTATAAGATAATGTATTTGTGTTTATAGCTAATATTTGAAACTGTTAAATGTAAATTTAATGGAATTCTAAAATTGCTTTATATGCGCTTTGAAAATTTTCATCAGTGCTTTAAGTTTCATACATAATAGATGAGGGAATATTTTCGAAAATTGAGTTCTTTAAAATACAATATAAGCTTTCAATAATGCCACGTTCAAAATATATCTAATAAAAATTAAACATTTCGTTTATTTAAGAATTATCGAAAATAAAACATTTAAAGTGCAGAATTAAACAGTCGTATTTTTTATCGACTTGTGTATAATATAGCTCCTGAATATAGACAATTACATTGCGTTGCCAAGTGCCTCCATACCTTCTTATGTAAAGTGTGTGCGCTTGTTATCTATCACTTTTCTGAACACAAGGATACAAAAATTACTGAATTTGTGCTTTATTAAGCTTTCCTATGATACATTACTCGATGCTCCGGGGGGGGGGGGGGAAATTGTTTTTTTTGTCACTTTCCAGGTTCTCCTGAAAATTCAACTTTACAACCTCTGCGCTAAATTTAAAATTTTCATCTTGAATAGGTTCAGAGAAAATCGCCTGTGATTCCATAACTGTTTGGGTTTGTACGGGACCCTAATAAGAATTTCTTTTAATGCGTTTAACGATTATTCTATATTCGTGCTTCAACATTATTGTTAATAAATACTTTTTTCACAACGTTATAATTAAGAATGACGAAACTATTGAGCTGTTCAGACAACAAATGAGAATACCTTGCATTCTTTCGCTCCGGATTTGTTTGTATAGATTAATTAAAGATAAATAAAATTTTTAATCAAGATAAGTATTATTCTGTATATCCAGTAAGTAAGAAGTACTTTTCAGTAAGGTTTGGGGCGGGGGAGGATTCTACTTTTTTGAAACAACTTTTATAATAAATACAAATTAAAATCCTTTGTTACTTCAACGTAAGCTTCGTAAGCTTATAGTTTTTTATTGTCTGTCATTTTTGAATGCGCGGCTAAAAACGTGACGCTACTTTTTTTTCTATGTACTTACTTTGTAAGTTAATTTCTAGTTAAAATAACTTTTTCAATAAAATTCGTAAAATATGTAAAACTTTCTTTTTGTTCAAGTAAATTTAATAATACCCCCACCACTGTATGTAGACTTTGAACAATTTATTTTGTCGAATTGACATTTTTAAGGTATCGAAGGGAGAAAAAATTTCGCAACCCTTATAATTTTGGTATGTCCGTCCGTTTCTCATACCCCTATAAGTCCGACATCTTTGGGCCTCTGGGCATGAAATTCAATTAAGGGGATATTCTAGTCTAGAGGCTCGATTTTGAGGTGATTTTTCGGGCGTAAAAAAAAAAAAAACAGTACACATTTTTAATATCCATTTTTTAACAGTTTTTTTTTTTTTTTATTGACATTTGAAAAGTGTAAAAATGTATAAAAATTAAAAAAAAGATTCAGAATTGAAATCGGTACAGGCCGGCAAAGTGGGGTCTCCAAAAAAAAAGGTGTCTCCCTGGTTGACGTAATTCCAACCCTCCTGGTGATCTGAAGCATAAAATTTCAATAAACAAGGATGTAGAATTAGTTGGACGTAGCCGATTTAAAAAAATAATCATTTTTTCGCCTCCTTTTTTCAACTTTGGAAATTTTTGAAAAATATTAAAAAAAAAAAATCCAGCAACCCCTATGTTGGACCAATTTTGATATTAAGAAGATCTGTGCCACATTTCAAGTAAATCGGTGCATTAGAACTTGAGATATCATGTCAACCGTATCGAAAAAAGTAGTTTCGAGTAATTAATATTAAAAATTTGAATTTAACACTGAAAAGATACACAGTACACGGGGAAAAATAACCATAACTTCGAAAATAATTCGAATTTCCCTAAAATTCTTTTAAAGACTTATTCTTAAAGGTCTGAACTTTGAAAATATGTATTCGGGCAGGGCCGTGGCGAGAAACAAAGGGTTTTGCAAAGACAGCAAGGAAAAAACACATTTTTTTTAAATTTCAGGCCCCGGTCCGTAGCAATGTTAACCCCTTAACCTTCTCTGTAAATTGAAAAAAATTCAGGACGTCTTAATAAATTGGCTGGGGCAGATGTGCAGGCGGGAAAATAAAAGTCAAGTCTAGGAAATTTTATTTTATATTCGAAAGAAACGGAAAAATTGTCATTGGAAAATTGATTTCGAAGAAAAACCCTATGATAACGCCTTTCTAATCTTGAATTTTATTAAGAGATACAATAGGGCTTTCTTCACAAGCACTCGTCAAAATCCATTTGTATTTAATTTTTTTTATGCCTATATCGTACAAAAGCCATTATATCTGAATATTAGATTTTTTTTTGTCGAAAATTCTAACCATTTGGAAAAAGTCAATATTCATATATTGTATAGTCATTTTTTCTTCCTAATATTTATTTATTTTATATCCAAGATAAGTTGAAAAGAAAAATAAATTTTTTATAAAAAGTATTCTGAACGGACTTCGTCCTGAACAGCTGGTAATGTTTAATATTTTTCTTTTTCGATAAAATATTTTAATAAAATACAGTAAAAATATTTGATGAATTAATATGAAGATAATTCGAATAAATATGTAAAAAATTTGCCGGTTTTAAGATTTTTTTCTACGGAATCATAAAGATAAATTTTTAATGTTTTTATTAAGAAAGAAAAATAAAAGTTATTTTTACCATACATGATATTTCAGCGTAGGAAGCGGTAGGAATGTTCCGTTTTGTTTCTGTTTTGTTAAAACCTGTTGAAGGAAAGAAGCGGGTGGGAGTCCGGGGGTCAGTAACTAATAAGAGAATGATATGTAAGTATTTATAATGAAAAAAGCCATTCGGTTCAAAGGTAGTTGTAAAATAAAGTTGTGCCCAGCTAAAAATTCCACAAATTATATTTTATAGAATTTTTCGAAATTTTTTTCAATCCCCCCCCCCCTAACCCTGGGGGAAAGTTCATATTTCAAGTCACACACAGTCATAGCAGTTTTGAATAAGGTCGATTGCCAGTTTGAAGTATACTACGACTCTTTCTTGCTACAAAATTTCAAAAACTTTTCAGTTCAAAATTGGAAAAATCTTCACATGATTCATGAAAAAAATTTTATCCTCAAAATAATTGGGACTTTTCCGAATACTATTCTTCCAAGTTTTACCGATTTTCATAAACAAAACTCCTAAAAAAAAATGCAAAAAACCAAAATTTACCGATTTTTCCAAAAAATTTAAAAATGGCGATAACTCCAGAACCATTGTTGAACAAAATATGTCAAAATTTTTCTCCTTTTAATACCCCCATATAGCCCAGTTTCGTTTCTTTAACCCTCAAAGACTTGGAGATATTCATTAATTTAGATGTCAGGGTCGGTCCAGAATACTTTGATCCAGATTTTTGATTCCTTAGGATCCGAAAGTCAAAATCTGACTCTGATTATCATATTTTCCCTTCTTACAGCTATTTAGCCTACTATATGGATGGGAAATTAATAAAAGCTTTAATAACGGAATCCAAATTATTAACAGAAATGAAATCAAAGACATCTGTATGAATAATAAATTTCTCGGATTTCCTTCTATTAGATATTTTAATTAGAATTCCAACAGAAACTTTGATAAAATCAAACCACAAGTTTCCTGTATAAAGCTTTTATTATTCGTACCTAATCCGAAAACGGTTTTAATTCTTGTTACTTGATCCATTTGATTGCTACTTTAAATCCTTCGTTAAACATGGAGCTTGTGAAATTATCAGATAATCAATCGAAATTATCGCATGGTTACTAATCAAAGTTATCATCAAATGATTCAATTCTCCGATAAAATACCAAATAATATATTATGTATGTGTAGGTACAGTTGTGGCGAAAACTATTATTACACTCGTTTTTATGGAGAAACTTTTTTTTCAAGGAAATTCAAACAAATTATCTCACTAAAAACCTTTATAATTTTTAGATTTCTCTGATCCTATAATTGTCACTAATAGTGTCACAATTGTTTTGTCCTTGATTGTACGTGTAAATACATTTTCGGGGAAAGCTGGCGATGATGAGGTGTGTGTAGAGTAGAATTAACATAATTACGCTGAGAAAGCGAAACCACTAATTAATTTTGTACACAGTGAGATTCGATGATTGGTTCTACAACAGTACAAACGTGTTCGTCATTTGTTTCAGTTATATACAGGATGATTTTTTAGCTATTATGGCGTATTTTTTTAAATTTTTCAAATAAATGTGTAAATTTTTTTTAGGCACAACTTGTGATTGTTTTAACTATTTTTTTGAAGGGAAAAATTTTAATCTTTTGAAAGTGTCACGGATTTCTTATTAAACTTATCCAGTCTGTAGGAAATATTTTTGAATTGTTTTTTTGTTTCCGAGACTACTAAAGTAGGGGAAGCATTGTGATCACTGTTTGAAAACTAAATTTTAAACGCATATTTTACCTTTTAGAGCTTGCTAAAGAATTTTGGTTTATTGTCTGTCCGTCTGTCTGTGCATCTGTGAGTCGCCAGTTTGCACCAAGTGGCATAATTTCTGAACTATTCGATTGTTTTTAATGAAATTTTCAGAAATTATGCAGTTTGGTTCCTAGATGGTCCCCTATAAATTTAATCGAATTCGGAGTAACGGTAGCTATGCCGCTACCATGTCATTCCATTAATATACTAAATTACTCCAAGTGGCATAACTTCTGAACTATTTAGTTCTTTTTTATAAAATTGTCAGAAATTATGCGGTCTGGTTTCTAGATAGTCCCCGACAAATTTCATTGCATTCGGAGTAATAGTATCCACGGCGCTACCATGAAATCCCATTAAATTTCAATATCTTATTTACTGCTAGTCTCACTTCGCTCAAACTTTTAAAGTATTTTGGGGGAGTACGAGGAAGCTGTGTGCCACACCCCATTGGCAGCGGAATTTTTTATTAGTGCTTTACGGTATTTAAAGGTGTCTTCTTGAAGAAGTCCCTAGATGTGATTATAATTTAGGGTTTCATCCTGTATATATACTACAAATTATATTATAATTTCCAAACAATTGGAAACACGTGTATTCAATACTTGAGTTTTGGATCAAAGAGCTCAATACAACTTGCAGATATTAGTGAGGAATCACATGTGAACCAAACATATATGTATGCCCCACTCCCCCCTAGTACAAGTGTTTCCCGCATACACTAATGAAACTATGTAATTTGTATAATATATTATAATACTGTTTCAATTTGGAAAATTAATTTTCCTCAAATAATATCAATATCGACGTTATCGACTGCCTCCGTCAGTTACGCTGCTGCTGTCAGTCCCATCAGGTGCGTACCATGTGGCTGGGACAATGAATGGTTTTGTCAATAATATTATATTTATAATTAAAATATATAATGTGCGTAAATGTGGTCCTACACTTCGAAACGAAATTGGGACATTGAAATGAGACAAGCTGATGACGTAAATACGTTCACGTCATTGACTACGTTTGATGAAAATGAAAATTTGTGTGGTTTCCAGACGTAATATATTATTGATGTTTTTAGGAGTTCGTAGTTCAACAACGAAATTCTTATGGCTCCTGTAACCGAGATGCATTAACGTGAGTTTTTAGACAATCAACACTACACATGTGTAATGGCGTTTACATAACATGTTTTGGTTATGTTACAAACTGTGTCCAATGCCATCTTCACCGCACACTCCCGTTAACAGATTGTAAATAAATTCAGTCGGACCAAAAAATTTTATTAAAATATGTCATTACGCTTTGCATATACCTATTTCTGATCTCACAATTTAAAATCAAAAAGAAAAAATTTCACTTTTTTTTTATAAACAAATTGTTATAAACAATATTTATAGTAACAATTTATGCAAAATTTTAGGTATATGCAAAGGCCAATATCTTAAAGAATATCTGTACAAAATTTCAAGTTAATACTTTATTAATTTTTAAGTTATGTTCCACGGCGCGGAAAAAAGCCTGTTTTGAGAAAAATGCTATTAAAAAGTTTTCGTTCTTGAAAAGTAGAGTTAAAAGCAGTTTATCGTTATCTAAGATAATCTTTCTGTTGGGATTAAAACATTAGAAATATATTCCTTAAGGTTCAAATGAACTTTTAAAGCAAAACAAAAAATGAAAAATTTGAAAGTTCTGGAGGACCCTCCCCCCTTAACGAACATTTCTTAAATGATAATTATCTCTTTTTTTTTAATTAAAAATTTGTATTCTTTCATTGCGTATACAAGTATATAGCCAAACTATACTAGCTAAAAACGAACCAGTGGGGTGGCTGAGCGTGCTTAGACGCTGGTACTGTCGACTGATAATAGGTCGTGGGTTCAAACCCCGCGACCGACTATGCTCGTAAAGGTTTTCTTTAGTTTTTCATTCACAATTCCAGAGGAATATCGGCATAGTTTCTTTCAAAAAAGTCGATTGCAGACATACACCTTCCAAACCCTAGTTCAAAGTAAAAAAGTATTGTAAATGGTATTGGAGTGTAAATAAAGATACAGATAATGATGTGGGTGGCGTCTGTAATAGATAAAAAGTTTCAAAAACGGATGTTAAACCACATTGTCATATTTATTTTTCCGCACGGCTTGTTTTTTACTTGGGATGCATCGTTCACACGATATTTACGTTCACACGAAACTTTGTTTTGGAAAGAATGTTACAATTCTTATGATACTTTGTATCATTCAAAGAAAATATAATCTAAAACGATGTTTCCGAAAAATAATAAGTGTACATAGCCCCTTAAACTTACAGTATATTTAGGTGAATTAAATAATTGTTAAGGCAACCATTAAAATTTTACTTCTCTCTATTGAAAATCTTTTATTTATTTTTCTAAGTGCACATTATATAAATATAACATAAACTCAATGTCTATTCTGAAAACGTTTGTAACAATAGTTTTTCTTAAATGTGAAAATAGAAAATGTAAGCTAGTGAGAATCAAACAGAAATAGTCTATTATTGTAGAAATAGTCTATGTTTAAATAGATGGAAAGTATACCGTACGATGTACAAGCATGTATTTAGGATATAATATTATCTATGATAGATGTACAGGGTCTTCAAAAGAAATTTCATCAGTTTATAACGAAATATACGCTCGACGCTTCCATCAACATTTTGGTGACGTGGGGGGGGGGGTGCAGTTACAAAAATTTCCATCATATTCAAATTTTCAGCGGGGCAGGTAACAAAATTATATTTTTCGATTGTCACGTTGTTGGACCAAGTTGTTTTGGAAGACTGTATACATGTTTCACGAAATATCATTAATACTGCACTCTAACGGTGTATACATCAACTAATATTTACATTGGTTTGAAAAATATAAAACATTTATTTTAGCAGTTATTGAAGTGTAAGTGAACTTTATCTCGAGTACATTATCCTCATCTCTTTTTAATACACATCAATATCTATGTGTTTATCTGTTTCATTTCAATTTTTATGTATCGTTTGTTTTATTGTAAAATAAATACTATACGAAATACGATTTTATATATAAAATGTATATATTTTAAACAAATATAAGTATACTTAAAAGCTATTATTTTTAAAATTGTAGAGGTGGTGTTAATGTCGATTTTTAATTTACAGCTTAAAACAGCTATAAATTTTGTTATTTCTATAGCTTCATAGGATATTAAGGGGCGATTCGCTACAAAAAACATAAAATATCGACGTTTTTATTATTTTATTATTGATTTTTGATACAAATTAATATTTTTTTAAAAAAACTAAATATACAACATTGATTCTATATATCTTAAGATTACAAAAAAATTCACAAAAAAAAAAAAATTAAAAAATGAGCCTAGTACAAAGTGGCTTTGAAATCGACACTGGGAGATTTTGCCACCTTGATGGTTCCTCGCGTTCTAAAATCCCCAGCGAACCAAAATAAAAAAAAATCAAGAATTTTTTGAAAATATAGGTACATAATATACAGTTATGGCACTAACTAGGATCTAAGAAAAAAAAAATAAAAAACCAGTGAGTAATCGAATTTTGAAAATAAATTTTCAAAAATCACTGCTTTTTCTCGACTATAAACAGCCGCCATTTTGAAAATATATTACGGAGTCAAAATATCCTAGTTCCTGCCAAAGTGACGGTATCGAGGAATAATATACACTTTGATTTAATATGTCGATATCTCAAATACTTTTTGAGATACACGAGGAAGCATGTCAAAAAAACGTACTTTCCAGAAAATACCATTTTTTTTTAATTGAATTATAGTAAAGAGTGTGTGCACTGAAATGCCCATAACTGTTTGATTTTTCATTTTTTTAAATTAAAATTTTAGAAGAATACTTCTAACACCTTAAGCAACATAATAATAATAAAAAAAAATCGATTTCTTTTTTTTTTTATCGAATCTCCCCTTAAGTTCAAACAGAATTTATTATTGGTGTAATTTTTTTAAAAATTATGAGACATATGTCGAGAACGAATTTGTTTGGAAATTAATGCTTAGGTGCTGAGCCCCTAAAGGACTTTTGATTTCTGAAAAACTTTTAATATAAATTTTACATCAAAAAATTTATTTATTATATATTGTATTTAGAGCTCATGATTCTGGGAAATCATTTTATAGCTGCAAAACAGTTTGTAGTGCACATTTCGTTTTTTAGAATTGATTAAAACTTTCTCCCGGGAATAATTTTAATGAAACAAACTTGCATCTCTTTTATCAGTGATATAACATTTTCCGTAATAAAAAGTAATAGTTTTAACTTTTAACAAAATTAAAAAATGTAACTTTAATCAAATACATTATGATGCATTTCGTAATTACCTAGAATTTTCTAGAAAGCGGATATGGGTTAAGTTGGGGGTAGTTTTTAATGACGTCATTCAAACTTGTATTTTTTATAAAATCAAACTTTATGGAAATTGATTCGAATTAGGGTAATTGGGATGTGCTCAAATGACGAAATCTTTTTAGAAATTTCACGGGTCCGACAGGAGTTCTTTTTCTTGAGATTTTAAGATAAGTTGAATTTTAATAAAAATGAAAGAACCGAATCATTTTATTTACACTGAAAAATTTTAGTATACTCGGTGACGTCATAAAATTCGAATTTTTTTTTTGCTTGAATTAGGGTGATTTGGGTGCGAATCAATCATTTTTACTATCAAAATGACGGAATTCTTTTTTTGGCAAATGACTAATTTCACTGAAGTCCTTTTTGTTGGTGATCTTACATGCTGAATTTTGATAAAAGTAGAAAGAACTACTTCGAAAGCTAATAATTCGCGTCAGTATTAATAGATTTGAGCGTTACTTTATGTTATTCCATATTTCTAAATAATAAACAAATACTTTACTTTGCAAAATACCACTTTTTATTTTTGAAAGTGTGACAATATTGTTTCAAAAATAAAAAAGTGGTATTTTGTAAAGTATTTATTTATTATTTACAATTCGCGTCAACTTTCATTGAGGCATTCGAATTTTTCGCAAACATGTCTTATAACTAAATGAAGACATGAGTGGATGAAGGTGTTATGTAAAATTTTTATAATTTTATAGGAGAAGCGTTTGAAAATTTTTATTTACAAATACGTCCCATCTAATAGCACATGGTTATTATTGAATTTCTACAAGACTATCGGACCTAATGAAACCAAATTTTAATATGTGATAGGGTAACAGCCCCCTTTGTGGAACGGTATCTAATACTGGAACAGTTTTGACATTTAGATATTTATTTCTTTAATTAAGTAAGGAAACTTTAAATGCGAGGTGAATTTAAATTGAAAAACAATCATTCTATTAATAATAATTTTTGTCATCAGACGTTTCTTTCAGAAATAACTTTATTAATATGTAAATGTTCATAATTTGATACCGTTCCACAAAGGGGGCTTTTACCCTACTTTAGCTTAGAATATTTCGGCAAAAAATGAATTTTTGTGAAAAATGTTACATAGCACCTTTATCCACTCATGTCTTTAAATATTTTTTTTCATGCAGAACTTTTTGTTAGGTAGTTGTGAATTACAGTTAAACCTCTTAACGTGAATAATATATAAAATAGAGTTAATCTATACTAAATAATATGACAACTGTTCGTTCGGCGGTCGGCCGTTTGGCTTCGTGGCAGGCTTCGTACGGTTGGTTTGACGAAAAGCTTTGTTCGTACTCACTAACTGCATGCATTGAGTCTATTTCGGGCGGTGTATGCATGTTATGAATAATAAATGATGTTTCCGCGTCTTAAGGATTATTTTATAATATGATTATATATGTAATGCAAATTGTTGTATGAACGGGAAGTGCATCCACCTATACATGACTGCTGTTATTGTATTATGAAAGAAAACATTAAATATGAAAAAAAATCCTATTGTAATATGTGAGCATTTTAGTGTTCCGAAGCAAGAGAGAATCTCGGAATACTTTAACTTCATGATGTCCGTCTGTTCGTTCGTCATACTCCAGTAAACATGAAATTTTGCTACGCGTGTTAATTTAAATTAAGGGGAGGTTTACTCGAGAGTCCTTAAAAATTATGTATTTTTCTAGAATTTTTTTCTCAAGAACGGAAGTAAATATCAATTTCAAATTTTGTACACATATTTATTAAGTATTAATCTATACAAAAAAAAATTTTCAAGGAAAAATATAAAAAATTGTCCATTTTATAGATAGTGCAGTGTGACGATCCGAGAATCCAATGCCTTGTTGGCGGACATCCTAGCGCCGGTAATAAACCACCGAAATCCAAAGACAAAAGAGATTTATAAAATATATGAAGAGTACCAGCACCTCTACCTATAATATCAATAAATTGCTGGTAGAAAAAAAAAATGGCGGATGTTTGAACTTTTGATTACGATTTTTATCTTATTTTTCGCTCTTTAAAGTAAACTTAAAAATAAAAAAAATATTGAAAGTGTACCGAACTTAGGTAGAGGTGTCGAAGAATTGAATTATCTTTAAAATAAAAAATTAAAAAAAAAAGGATCCATCGAATAGTTTTTGAGTTATCGTGTCCGCCAGTTCCAAAAATGTAGTTCCGAGATACTATAAAATATATATAAAGAAACGTATTTTCAAAATTTTATATTTAATACTCATTATTGCGTGAACTACGTTTTTTGAATTTTTTTTTTATTGAAAGTTGGATTCGGTTAATGTGCAAGAATCTTGTTTTTAAATTATTTTCAGTAAAATCACTTTGGAAACATATTCTATACATAATTAGCTACCAATTTCTGCAAAAAAAAAATCGATTTTTTTAACGACTCTCAAGTAAACCTCCCCTTAATATCTAGATAAAAAATTTTTCTCTTAATTACTTGCGATAGTAGGATATCGCTAGAAATGCCTCGTAAAGTGAAGCTCGTTTAGCGAAATGCCGAATATATACCTGCTAAAAACACACAATTAAAATTATTATTTTGGCTGAGTTGTGTCAGTAACTTTTGGAGATACAAGCAAATAAATTTTTGAAAATTCAAAATGTAAGTGACAGTTGAGAAAATCGTCTTTCAAAAAATAAAAAATTTAAGTTCAAGTCACTAAGAGAAATGCTGGAAAATGCACAAAATTTTCATGTGGCATACTGAAAGAAAGATTTTCCAAAATGAATTGTTTGAGGTGGTGTTTTTAAGCCACTTTTCATTTTTAAGCCTCGTTTGCTAAATATTAAGTCCTATAACAGTTATGGGGGAATCCATAACGAAAAAAATGTTGAAATCCGCTTGAAACTAAACAAAACTCTATCGATTTTAAAATAAAACAATTTTCATCAAGTTTCGTGTTGATTAGAAAATCCAACTCGTATGGAAAATAAAGAATTTTCGTTGTATTCCAAAGAAAAATGATGCCAAAAATCTAAAATTTTGCATTCAGTAAGCGGGTAAATTTGTTAAGAGAAACATTATTAAAAAAAAGTACATAAGAGAATTTTTTTACACGATACTCTGGAATATTGAATCATGGATATGTTTTATAGTTCAATACGTACCTACACACAGAGACAACAACAAACACTAGTTATTTATCGGGTTTACGCATTTACGATCATTTGTACCCTCGCCCAAAAACACAGACATGTTAAAATTTACAAATAAATAAAGTTATATCTCTATTTGAATTATCTGGAATAATATGACATATAGTATACTGTGGATAAATTGAACATAAATTTTTTTCTTCAGTCCAAATTGAATAGTGGAAATTCTTAAATAATAATTTGATAACATGTTTTGAATTCTAGACTCACTGACGTAAAGCTGAGTACATTTTTTTCAAAATTACAGTAAGCACAAGTTTAGTACCTACTTATATCCAGACAATCAATATTGTCGAAAAATTTGTAAGTATAATAAATTTAAAAGAAAAATTTAATAAATTTGAAACGGTATAATAAAAGTTTATATGATTATTTTGAAAAATTTCAATAGTAATTCATTTAAGCAACTATACCTACTTTATATATCACCAATTTTATGGCCCAATAAAAACTCGAGGTGGAAAATTTGTTACCTTGTTTTAAACTTTTGGAAATTATTAACTTAGGTGAATGCTTCGATCCTTTACATACTGAAAGTATTTTTAATTTACCAAAAAGCTTTTTTTTCTTTTTTTTTTTATTGTCAGTTCATATTGTTTCAATTTATTTTGCATCAATTTTGTTTTTTATTTTGTCTCCGATACTACAGTCTCCGTCAAAAATGTGATCGATTCAATTTTGATTCAATAAATTTTCGAATGAATTCAATACGTACTTGGAACTGGAAAGTTGTGTTTTTTATTATTAATTTTTATAGACTAAACTTTATTTTCAAGACGGTCCGATAGAATGAAAAGTTATAATTAGTTTTTTTTTGTTTGTTCAACTACTTATGTGGATTACTGTCATTTCTATATTTCATTATTTTTGAATTTTATTTCATGTCTCTTTCGTTTTCGGCCTTCTCGTCCCCCGCCCACCCCCCCTTCGCTCACTTTTATTCAGTGTCCGCACATTATTTGTTTTTGTTTTGTGTTTCAGGAGAGATCTTATCCTTTGTATTAAAAAATGGAAAGCTTCTTCAACGGTTTTCATACAGTCCACAAAAAGTATATCTATACATATAGATTCAAATTGAAAAAATCAATAAGAGTTTTTGTATTAAGTGTAGGTACAGTTTGCGTCAGTGGAGTTTGCAAAAATTGTGTTAAGCTAAATTCCAGTCTAGTATGGTAAATATATGTGGTATCGCTATAAATTTATGTCAAATCGTTGGTTTTTGTATATATATATATAAAGTATGATTTCAATCGTTTAAATTTTAAAATTTATTTTGATTTATTTTGATTTTCGTACATTTGTTGAATTTGCTGGTATGGTCCGAAATTATAATAAAAATGAAAGTAAAGTGAGGTTTTTCTTTATTTAATTTTTAATGAATGTAAATATTAATTTAAGATATTTGGTGCGAAATAGTCAGATTTTGAAAAGCATAGCTCAGCGAAAAAATATTTTTATCAAAAATTAAATAATGTATTAATAATATTCTTCAGTTATTATATTTGTATACCACTTGTTTGTTGGAATTTTGACGCGCGTATGTTGTAGCAATTTAAAAAAATTGTTGAAAAAGCGTTGCAAAAAACGTATTGTAAAATGATGTTTATAAATTATATATTTCAAAAATGGTCAATAATTTTTTTATTTGTTATTAAATATGGTTTGTAACTTTGTATTTTATAACGTATTAAATTTTTATCAAATTTCTTTGACACGTTTTCAATTTATTGAAAAAAATCGTGTGAATATGTCAACTTCCCATAAGAGCCCCTGTTAAAATTACAAAACTTTGAAGCTGTTTTTCTCAGAATTGGGGCGGTCAATTTTTTTTTCGGTAAAGGCTCTTATTATTGGTATTGAATTAAATAAATGTCTAGAGAAGTTTCGTTAAAATCCTTTGAAAAATCGTTTTTTGGACCAACAACCTTATTTGTAATTGATTTTTATTATTATTAATGAAAAAAAAAAACAATAAAATTAAAATTTCTTGGTGATTTCTTTACCGAATTGAACCTATAGATAATATTGAATAATAAAAAAATCAAAAAATAATTTTGAATAATATAAACTATTAACCACTTAGCAGTGATCAACTAATCACTAGAGTTTTTTTTATCTTGTAACCATTTTCAGAACCCTCTCAACCATTATAGAACTCTCAAGTAGTTACCTTTACTATAAAAATTCTCACTTAAAAAAAATGTGGCTTTTAACCCTCCTAAAAGTTTTTCTTTCCTAGCGTTCCAACTACACCACTTTTTAATGTGATCACCGGGAAATAGTTAAATAAAATTGATAATTAATATTCCTATTATAGATAAATAAAAAGCAGCGGAAAAAATTTGTAATAAGAAATTTATTTGTACGTTTAGTAAAAAGTTTTTCTCTTAGAATAAAAAAAAAGGAAAATATATTTCAAAGATACCATTCCGAGAAATACTAAAAGTAATTAGTTTTTATGATATTTTTTCTTTTTTTTACTGTTGTGTTGTGTAGTTTATAAAAAAAAAGGATAGCCGTAATCGTAATGAATGAGATAGAAAATAAATAAAATGTTAGACATTTATTAAGAGTAATAAATAGTGTGCAATTGTGAATTTTACTACGCCAAGCTACGCTTACTTAAGTGAATTGTTTTGTATATAGCTGTGTGTTCAGTTTGCTTTTTCTTTTTTCTTAATTAAAAATTTCTTGAAAATTATTTTCTTTGTAAATTCAAATTAGAGAAAATATAAATGCTGTTGGGATGTGATACCTACATGGAGCAAGCAAAAGGATGGGGCGGATATTATAAAAGAGTTTTTCCATTTTTTCGATTTTATTCCGTGCATTTTAATTTTCCTCTTTTCGTTCTTTTTTCACAATAAATAAGTTTTTAATACGCCAAATGTCAGGTACAAATAAAGGTTATAAATATCCAAGTTTGTGACAGTTTTGATTTTAATCTATTAATGGGAAAAATTTTCAAGAATAGTTTTGAATATTCAAAATTTTATTTTCGCCGTTTATATAAGACAGGAAAGTGGGTGTGATAGTGAAACCCCATTTGAGTATATGCGGTTTTGGCCGGATTTTGATGTTTTTTTGGGTCTAAGGACCTCAGTGGTTTCCCGGGAGCGAGAGACTTGAAACCAGTCACGAACCATTAAAAGGTGGGGAATTATGTTGTATTTTGTTTGATGATTTTTAGAACTTTGTAGCCATAATCACGATATCCTTATAACGTTATCTACCCGCACTTGACCATCAGTTGTAAATAAACTTTGTAAAAATTTGTCACCATTTCTAACATTTTGAAAAAATTAAAAAATTTTGGTTGTTTTATGTTTTCCAGATGTTGAAAATTAAAGAAACTTGGGTGAAAGGTGGCTTCCAAAAGTTTTCCATTACTTTAAGTGGAAATTTTTTTTCGTAAGTTACGTGACCCGGAAAAAATTTTCTTTTTCGTGGTTTTTTTGAATACTTTTTACCAGTGTTGAAAATTTTCTTAAATTTTATTGTAAAGTCAGATTAGTAGAATAGCTTTTTTACAAAAGTAGGTAGGGATTAATTTGAAATACGAACTTTCCCATCTGATTGCAATTGGGTGGAGGCGGGGGGGGGGGGGTAATTTCATAAAATTTTATTAAATTTTGTAAAAAGTCTGCCTCTAACATTCCCTTAAAAACGCAACAAATGTTTTTGAATGGAATTTTTTTCTCATTGAAGTTGAAGCTGGTGAAGAACTAAGTAGGTTTCTTAAAAATAAAATAAAAATTTCCTTTTAGGGACGGAAAACTTCTCCAACTGTCGCACGTCTACATACACAGTAAACTTCCCCAGGAGGAGAAAACTTTGTAGGTATAATAAATTCACGAAATAATTCAACATGTACGATCACACACATTTTTAATAAAAATAGTAAAAATAAACACGATGCCAATAACAACAAACTGATAAAAAATATTTAAAAAAAATTATGAGTAAACTATAAATAACACATTAAATACACTGCAAATGGGATGTGGCACACAGCTTCCTTGTACTCGTAAAAGACTTTAAAACATATCTTACCAAATGTATATACCGTGAAATTATAATTTCGCCTTATAGCTAATAAAAAATTGTTGTAACTCAAAGTACTTAAAGGCTAAATTATAAAATAATAGCAAAAATATTTTAGAAACTAACCCCCAAAATACTTTAAAAATTTGAGCTAAATGGGACTAGCAGTAAATAAGATATTAACATTTAATGGGATTTCATGGTAGCGCCGTGGATACTATTACTCCGAATGCAATGAAATTTGTAGGGGACCATCTATCAACCAAACTGCATCATTTCTGAAAAGTTCATAAAAAAGAATTGAGTAGCTTAGAAGTTATGCCACTTGGTGCAATTTTGGAATAACATGGTAGCGGCGTTGCTACCGTTTCTCCGTTTTCGATTAAATTCATAGGGGACCATCTAGGAACTAAACTGCATAATTTTTGAAAATTTCATTAAAAACAATCGAATAGTTCAGAAGTTATGTCACTTGGTGCAAATTGGCGACACTTCACCAAGCGAACAAACACTAAACCAAAACTGTTCAGGAAGCTCTAAAACGTAAAATGTGCGTAGAAAATTTTATTTTGGAGGGAAAACGTTTTTTTTTTCAAAAGTGATTATAATGCTTCCACTTAGTAGTTTCGGAAGTAAAATTATATTACAGACAGAATGGTCCAAGGTAAAATTTTTTCTTTAAAACAATTTAAATTATTTTCATCGAAACAAAATTATTGTAGTGCAACAGTTATTGCTTGCTATTGGCCCCTTAGCAGATACAACACAAACATCCGTTTTGCTTCTTTCTCGGGAAACTCCTCCAGGGCAACTATTTACATACACTTGTTACTTGGGATGGACTGGGCGCCTGGAAACTTGTTATGCAATACACTACTAACATTTATCTCTAAGCAACTTGTGTTTATCTTTCTTCTCGCTCGATATCAAAAGGCGTGAAGAGAGAACAGTCGGTGAGGAAAGAAGTGGGGGATGAAGTGACGTTTTCCAAGTTGATTCTCAACAATAGTTGTCTTTTGTTCGTTTAGTGATAGTTGTTTCCGTTTTTTGAATTTAAAAAACATTGATCAGAAAAACAACTTTAAAGGAAATGTTAATAAAAGAGTTGTTCAAAGCAATCAATGAATACGAATGCGCTTGTCCCGTACAAGCATTTGTACAGCTTGTTATTCTCTACTCGTCTCTACTTACTGTTGCTCAAAAGAAATGTCTTGTTCCTTTTTTTTTTTGAGACAGTTCTGTTGAGTTACGTTTAGTGTGCAACGAATCATTATTCCGTTTTTTAAATAACTACCTACTCGTTCGTAGCTTGGAAATTGACCGTACAATAATATTTTATTTTACTTTGTATAGAGAAACATTCTAGCAGACAGTATCGTCCATAAATATTCGATCACACAACCAGTGGTGGTGGATTTTTTGAGAGATGATCACGTCATCAAGTTAAATAATTTTTTTTCACCCAAATCAAGCTTTATACAATTTTGTTATCAAAATGACGCGAAATTGTTTTTCAGAAATATTTGCCACTACGGTGTTTATAACCTACCTGTACGTATAGGGCTTGGTTTACACAGTCTTATGTAACCGGGACACATCAGCGAAAATTTTTATGCAACCTACATCACATATATGTATTAACGTTTACCTAACTTGGTTGTAACATGCATCTAAGTGTGGTCAACGACTTTGCACCACAATGACGGCGACGTCTAGGGTTGTATGTGTCGTTGTGGTGCGAAGGGAGCGGGATGGAATTGTATGTGGGTTTTATACTGATGGTCGTCGGGAAGAGAATTCAATTAGGGTTTGAGTATGGAAAGGTGAAGTAGCCCGTCTTTCCAACAATAAGCTGTGGGACCTTAATTCATTTAATTTTTAATTTTTATTGTTGTAAATTGTATCACATCACAGCAGATTTTAATAAAGAATTTTGATATTGTTGAAGTGAAGGTTGTTTTCATAGTTTTCCTAACTTTAATATGGACACAAAATAAACACAGGGACACATTTTTATCATAACGGCGGTTTCGTTGTGTTTAAGTTTTATTATTCATTACAATGGACTTACAAAAATATATAACAACAAATAATAACATCATTATATAAATAAATGAACCCACGAGTAAGTGATAAACCGATTCATAACAACCGACGACGCGTCGAATCCGTTAGACTTAACACAAACTAATCTTTAGTAGTTGCTATAAGCACGCAGAAGATTACGTTCAAGTACCGATTCAATGCATTTAAACATATTTTGCTGCATAATGTAGTGTTTACTAATGATTAAAACTATACTCGTGTAAACGAGGCCTTATTAAGCGAGTATTCTAGACTAAAGGCTCGATTTTAAGGTGATTTTACTGGCATAATAAAAATAAAAATTTTTAGTATCCATTTTTCTTAACATTTTTTTTTATTGATATTTTAAAAGTATAAAAATGTATAAGAATTTTAAAAAAATTCAAAATTGAAATCGGTACAGGCCGGCAAAGTGGGGACTCAAAAAGAAAGACGTCTCCTGCGGTTGACGTGATTCCAACCCGCCTGGTGATCTGAAACATAAAATTTTCGTTAATTCTTATTATACAAGGATGTAGAATTAGTTGGACGTAGTCGATTTGAAAAAATAAATTTTTTCACAAAATAGCATTCATTTAAAAAAAAAAATCATTTTTTCGCCTCCTTTTTCCAACTTTGGAAATTTTTTAAAAACAGTAAAAAAAAAATTCCAAAAACCCCGATGCGTCGGACCAATTTTGATAGTATTAAGAAGGTCTATACCAAATTTCAAGTAAATCGGTGCATTAGAACTTAAGATATGTCAACCATAGCGAAAAAAGTAGTTTCGAGTAATTTATATTAAAAATTTGAATTTAACATTGACAAGATACACAGTACACAGGGAAGAAATAACCATAACTCCGAAAATAATGCGAATTTCCGTAAACCCTTTTAGAGGCTTATTCTTAAAGGTCTGAATTTTGAAAATATGAAAAAAATTGATTTTTTTGAATTTCTAGACTAGAATACCCCCTTAATACTTTATAATCAGGTATTTCTTTGTTATATCATTCACTTAATTTTGTTCTAATGTATACTTACAGACTGACCTTTTTTATAGCCAATAAAACAGTAACTGAAAACATGACAATATAACCTCTTTGATTGAAAATGGCTCTGTGTATTTTTATATTTTCTGATGCATCCATTGAGTTTGGCAAACAAACGGAGCGATAAACAATACCATTACAATTTCCTATTTTTGCTTAGGGGGTGGGGTGCGGCACGGCAATCATGCGACCTCTATTTATTGTAGGAACTATATTAATATTCAGATAAATATATAAATTTGTAATTTGAATCAGATATGTTGTTTTCTACTGCAGCCCTGAAGTCGTAAATATATATACTACGTTTGTCATTTAATTTTTCGATATTAGGAATTTTCATATTTGAATATTCATAATAATTGATGTTATCTGAGTAGATAGGCTAGGAGAGAACGGGAGCACCGTAGAACCTCAATTATCCGGACTACTTTTTTGACCGTGTTAAGAACCGTGTAGTTTGGGGTCCTACTGTACCTAGTGTATGAATTGACCTTTGACCCGGCACGTACCAGGTACATGTATTTAAAATTTGTTGTTGACATTTGACCCCACACGCGCTCATACTGTAAGCCTTGAAATTCGTAAGAGATGAGTCACTACCCGCAATCAAATTAATTTATGTTAACCCATTATGTGTCATCACAATTTACTTATCACAATTTGGTTTAGTGTTAACCCATTATGCGCCGGCACTAATGTAATTTTTGAATGTGAACCTAACGCATGCGCAGACTGAATTTAAGTACACGACGCATGCGCAGACTGAATTTTAGGCCAAAATTTGATAGATGGGGTACACTACCGCGTCAAAAATGTGGAGTTACCCTAATTCGGGGGTGGCCCCAAATTTTTGACACCGTACTGTACTTAAATTTTTGGTACACTACCGTGTCAAAAGTGTGGACCCCCCCTGGCCAAAAAGGTATCCGATCACTTTTTGAAACGTACTGTACGTGCAAACCTTGACCCCAACACGCGCTTGCCTTAATTACGTCATCTTAAACGAACTATCACGTCAAAAAATGTGGGGAATACCCTAACTCGGGGGTGGTCCCAAATTTTTGACGCCGTACTGTACTTAAATTTTTGGTACACTGCCGTGTCAAAAGTGCGGGCCCCCCTGGCAAAAAAGGTATCCGATCACTTGTTGAAGCGCACTGTACGTGCAAACCTTGACCCCAACACGCGCTTGCCTTAATTGCGTCATTTTAAACGAACTACCAAGTCAAAAATGTGGGGAATACCCTAACCCAAGGGGTGGCCGCTAAATTTTGTGGGGGCACTGTACCAAGCGCTAGATTTTAAAACCAGACTCCGGGGTCCAGATTTCTGACCGCTACTGTACTGCCGGAAATCGAGTGTTAACTGTACCTTATGGGGATTTTTAGTATATTTAACCTTGGAAAATTCCAGGAATTTTTATCAGTTTTAAAATAAACAAACAACTAATAATTAAATGTTTATTTTAGCTGAATTATGATCATATGACTCATATATGGAGTTTTTTTGGTATAAGAAAGATGACGTCATGGAATATTAATGAGTTAAAAAATTGTTTAGTAAAAAATATCACCCATTGTAGGCCTCAAACAAGAAATTATTTTTATCAGTTTTAATACTTTAACATTTAACCTACAGTGACCAATTTTTTAGTTAACTAACAAAAGTTCTTGAAATTTTAACAAGTTACAAAAAATATTACTTCTTATGGTGCACAACACTTTTGAATTTGACTGTAGCACAAAACTGTTTCTATATCAAACGAAAATTATCTGAAATAATTCAGTATGTACATATGTATAGACTCTGTATATTAAAAATATTTTATGTATACACTCTGTATATTGAGAATAAGAAAGAAAATTTGTATATAATTTTAATTTTTATGAATACTAGTAAACGAATTGTATAGCCATTTATGAATAAGTATTAAATCTAATTATAAAATAATTTATAAATATTGCAAAAAATTTGTTTAATCAGCAAAATCAATGTATATCATTTTAATACTGATACATATTTATATTAGGGTATAATAGTATTGTATTTAACATTTTTAAACAGAATAAAAGTTCAATTTTTGGTTTTAAATTACTATAAACACGTCGCTTAATATAAAAATGATAACAGCATTGAGTTTTACTAAATTTTTAAGTCTGTAAAATCAAAATTTTTATAGACTAGAACATTTTGAATTTGATACTTTATCAATCATTAACATATATATATAATATCATGTATATATAACTGGTGTATATTTAGTATTTTTAATAAATATTTTAGTATACAGGGTGTATCATGAAATATGCTTTTCAATTAGAATAATAAATTTCATAAGATTTTTGTTAATACTCTTATTGGTTAACGAAAGAAACTTTTTGCTGTAAAAAAAAAATAGGGGAATTCAGGGTAATAATTAAATAAAACGCACATATTTTTCTTTTTTTTAAAATTTTATTTATAGAATATGTATACAAAAAAATTAAATCGCTTAAATCTATATATTACTAAAAATCTATTTATTTTTCATATAAAATTTTTTTAAAAGTACAGTTTTCTAATGAGCAAATTTTATCTGAATGGATCATACAGCGTCTTGAATAATATTCATCTCGCAGATTGGAAATCTTCGGTACATCAAATATTTCTTCCAAATTCAAAATCCACGGCTGGTTTTCGGTACCATCAAACAAATTTGAAATCCATTTCTTCTTTTCACCGCCCTTGAAACTTCTTTAATATAGGTTTCAATATGGAATGAAGTTTTTTGTACGGAATAAATCCATATGACCAAGGTATCCCATGCCAATTTCGGCAAAGCGAACGTGCAGCAACCCGTTCATATTTCTTCGGCAACTCGTTGAAATCAAACGGTGCGTCGAATATAAGATGTAATATTTCATCCGAATTTTCCGCAACGATACCAACTTCTTTAAAATAAAATTGGTTGTTAGCTCCTTGATAGCCTTGTATGTCAAGAAACGCCATTTTTTATCGCCGCTGTAGAACTGAATTTACTCACACAATCCACAACTTTATATAAAATAATTAAAATTGGTGAGGATAGTTAATTTGTGGGATGTATCCGAAAAAGGATACTAATAGCTATTGCTAGTTGACCATCAAATTACAAACTGTTAATAATATTTAGCACATTGGTGCATACCATGTTCTTTTCACTTTAAGACCTAGTGATTTAAGGAATGCTAAATTTTCGGGTGAAATGTGTTGTCGCTTAAAAGTTTTACGTTTAATGATCTTAGGTTTCGAAAGTCCTTTGCTAGGTTGTTTAGCGTTGGACTGCTCTGAATTGTAAATTATCATGGTTCGAAATGCAATTGTTTTACCACGAAATTGTTTTTTCAGCGAAAGTGATGTTAACTCTTTGACAACCACCGGTAAATTGACAATATTTTGTGTAAGTTTAACTAATTTATACCCTTTAACCATGATAATGTGTGTGAGCCCTTTAACCATGATAAGGTGTATGAGCTCTTTAACCATGATAAGGTGTATGAGTCACTCCGGGGGCAAAATAAGTCACTCCGGGGGCAAACTGAGTCACTCCGGGAGCAAAATGAGTCACTCCGGGAGTAAAATGAGTCATTCCGGGAGCAAAATGAGTCACTCCGGGAGCAAAATGAGTCACTCCGGGAACAAAATTAGTCACTCCGGGAGCAAGATGAGTAACTCCGGGAGCCAAATGAGTCACTCCGGGGGCAAAATGAGTCACTCCGGGAGCCAAATGAGTCACTCCGGGAGCAAAATGAGTCACTCCGGGAGCGAAATGAGTCACTCCGGGAGCAAAATGAGTCACTCCGGGAGCAAAATGAGTCACTCCGGGAGCAAAATGAGTCACTCCGGGAGCAAAATGAGTCACTACGGGAGCAAAATGAGTCACTCCGGGAGCATGTGAGTCACTCGTTGGAGTCAAATGAGTAGCCCGGTGAAGCAAATGAGCTAAGTATATATAAGTAGAGAAGCAATAAATCTTTGAACAGTTATTCATTTACTAGCGAACGCTTCAGACCTCCCGCTGAACGATGTATAATTGTGATTTTTGTGGTAAAGCATTTACGCGAAAGTCTAATCTTTCTAGACACTTAAATGCTCAACATAATTCGTTAAGCAATATTAATGATGGTACGATTGGAAAGAATGATAACTCATCAAGCAAATTCATACCATATGATGCTAATAATAAAACACCTGATGAAATCCCTATATCTAGATTTGATGATAATGATGATGAAAATACATCTCAACTACAGCATGATATTGATTACTCTGAAGCAATCTTGAATCCGTTTGACCAAAAAAGGATAGATGCTGCAACTGAAGCCATTCAAACCAAATTTAACTCTTTGAAAAGAGGAGAAAACCGTTGTCAATCTGAAAACGAGAAAGATAGTTGGTCTAATGAATGTAAGCAAGTAAATCGCTTAACAGCAATTAATAACAATTGCAATGAAACAACCTCCTCTTCACAACTAACTAAACTTCTAGGAACTGCTTTAGATATTATAATGTTGAAAGAGGTTCGAAACGCTGACTCGGAAAATGAAGCGAAAATTGTCAATCAGGTTAAACCAATAAGCTTAAAACGTCATATAGCTTCAAATGAAAATGTCGAAAACGAGGTCTTAGCTAAGCGTTTTAAGCAAGACAACTTGAGAGAGTCTAGAAATGTTAACATACAATCGAACAAAATAAAATACTGGCATAATCCTAATACTTTAATAGATGAATTACAACGTTTATACGAGACTTCAGAGACTGGTGAAAAAATACTCAGTATTATTCGAAGTTTAGAGGAAAATAAAAATATGTTGTTGTTTAACGTATACGATCGAGAAGATTTAATCAAAGAGTTAAATGCTTTAAAAGAAACTACTGTTGGTCGAGAAATATTCTCTATACTTCGCGAACTTCAAAAGGCTGATGTTATTGAACCACTAGGTGATTATCTGGATGAAACTGATAAAGAAGATGCTAGCGATTATGATGATGATGATGATGATTAATTGATTATCCACACTAAGAATTTACTGAATTTTGAAGAACACCACCGTATAAGAAGCAGCAGTAGTTATCCCTCATTGAAGTGTATATTTTATTTTTATATTTTTTAACCCTGTAAGATAAAAAGGTTTTTTTTTTTCAAATAAATAACACATATATGTATATAATTATTGTTCTTTATTTTTAAAATATAAGTATGAATATAAAATATTTTCACAGTAAATGTATATGTAATATTTTTTACAATAAATGTATATGAAATATTTTTTACAATAAATAAATATTAAAAATTGTATGATTTGTTTATATATTCAATAACACCTGAACGTAATTGTTTCATGTTTTCAGGTAACTGATCCCATACTTGACAAATTCGTTGTGCATATTCGGGTATCATATATGCATACAGATGTTGCACCCAAGTATCATATTTCAATAGTTGTTTTGTTAAGTATAATAACATATCGAAATTTCTGACTTTTTTATACAAATAAGGATGAGTCAGAAATATGTCTTCAACGTGTGAAATCCGTGTTGCAAATGTCAATGGTTCACCAACGGGCGGTTGAAAGTTTTCCTCCATTTTCACGCCATTCTTGCACATTTCACAGCGAATTTTCAAACCAGGTGGTCCATCAATATGATCTTGTGGCCATGGTCGATTATAATGTTTAAAACATGGTTCACATTCTTGAAACATGGCTCGATAATAGGATGGTAACCAAATCCAGGCGCGTTGTATGATTTTCGCACCATAACTTTTCAGCACATTCAAACTGATCCACTTGTAGATTTGAAGAAATGTTTCCAAAGTCAGTTCGTTCAGTAGCATTGGTTCACGTTCGAAAAATTCACCAATTGAAACATCCATTTTATCCCACTCCATTGATTCCGGTTCAGACAATTTCACATATATACTTAGCTCATTTGCTTCACCGGGCTACTCATTTGACTCCAACGAGTGACTCACATGCTCCCGGAGTGACTCATTTTGCTCCCGTAGTGACTCATTTTGCTCCCGGAGTGACTCATTTTGCTCCCGGAGTGACTCATTTTGCTCCCGGAGTGACTCATTTGGCTCCCGGAGTGACTCATTTCGCTCCCGGAGTGACTCATTTTGCTCCCGGAGTGACTCATTTTGCTCCCGGAGTGACTCATTTGACTCCAACGAGTAACTCACATGCTCCCGGAGTGACTCATTTCGCTCCCGGAGTGACTCATTTTGCTCCCGGAGTGACTCATTTTGCTCCCGGAGTGACTCATTTCGCTCCCGGAGTGACTCATTTTGCTCCCGGAGTGACTCATTTTGCTCCCGGAGTGACTCATTTGACTCCAACGAGTAACTCACATGCTCCCGGAGTGACTCATTTCGCTCCCGGAGTGACTCATTTTGCTCCCGGAGTGACTCATTTGGCTCCCGGAGTGACTCATTTTGCCCCCGGAGTGACTCATTTGGCTCCCGGAGTTACTCATCTTGCTCCCGGAGTGACTAATTTTGTTCCCGGAGTGACTCATTTTGCTCCCGGAGTGACTCATTTTGCTCCCGGAATGACTCATTTTACTCCCGGAGTGACTCATTTTGCTCCCGGAGTGACTCAGTTTGCCCCCGGAGTGACTTATTTTGCCCCCGGAGTGACTCATACACCTTATCATGGTTAAAGAGCTCATACACCTTATCATGGTTAAAGGGCTCACACACATTATCATGGTTAAAGGGTATAAATTAGTTAAACTTACACAAAATATTGTCAATTTACCGGTGGTTGTCAAAGAGTTAACATCACTTTCGCTGAAAAAACAATTTCGTGGTAAAACAATTGCATTTCGAACCATGATAATTTACAATTCAGAGCAGTCCAACGCTAAACAACCTAGCAAAGGACTTTCGAAACCTAAGATCATTAAACGTAAAACTTTTAAGCGACAACACATTTCACCCGAAAATTTAGCATTCCTTAAATCACTAGGTCTTAAAGTGAAAAGAACATGGTATGCACCAATGTGCTAAATATTATTAACAGTTTGTAATTTGATGGTCAACTAGCAATAGCTATTAGTATCCTTTTTCGGATACATCCCACAAATTAACTATCCTCACCAATTTTAATTATTTTATATAAAGTTGTGGATTGTGTGAGTAAATTCAGTTCTACAGCGGCGATAAAAAATGGCGTTTCTTGACATACAAGGCTATCAAGGAGCTAACAACCAATTTTATTTTAAAGAAGTTGGTATCGTTGCGGAAAATTCGGATGAAATATTACATCTTATATTCGACGCACCGTTTGATTTCAACGAGTTGCCGAAGAAATATGAACGGGTTGCTGCACGTTCGCTTTGCTGAAATTGGCATGGGATACCTTGGTCATATGGATTTATTCCGTACAAAAAACTTCATTCCATATTGAAACCTATATTAAAGAAGTTTCAAGGGCGGTGAAAAGAAGAAATGGATTTCAAATTTGTTTGATGGTACCGAAAACCAGCCGTGGATTTTGAATTTGGAAGAAATATTTGATGTACCGAAGATTTCCAATCTGCGAGATGAATATTATTCAAGACGCTGTATGATCCATTCAGATAAAATTTGCTCATTAGAAAACTGTACTTTTAAAAAAATTTTATATGAAAAATAAATAGATTTTTAGTAATATATAGATTTAAGCGATTTAATTTTTTTGTATACATATTCTATAAATAAAATTTTAAAAAAAAGAAAAATATGTGCGTTTTATTTAATTATTACCCTGAATTCCCCTATTTTTTTTTTACAGCAAAAAGTTTCTTTCGTTAACCAATAAGAGTATTAACAAAAATCTTATGAAATTTATTATTCTAATTGAAAAGCATATTTCATGATACACCCTGTATACTAAAATATTTATTAAAAATACTAAATATACACCAGTTATATATACATGATATTATATATATATGTTAATGATTGATAAAGTATCAAATTCAAAATGTTCTAGTCTATAAAAATTTTGATTTTACAGACTTAAAAATTTAGTAAAACTCAATGCTGTTATCATTTTTATATTAAGCGACGTGTTTATAGTAATTTAAAACCAAAAATTGAACTTTTATTCTGTTTAAAAATGTTAAATACAATACTATTATACCCTAATATAAATATGTATCAGTATTAAAATGATATACATTGATTTTGCTGATTAAACAAATTTTTTGCAATATTTATAAATTATTTTATAATTAGATTTAATACTTATTCATAAATGGCTATACAATTCGTTTACTAGTATTCATAAAAATTAAAATTATATACAAATTTTCTTTCTTATTCTCAATATACAGAGTGTATACATAAAATATTTTTAATATACAGAGTCTATACATATGTACATACTGAATTATTTCAGATAATTTTCGTTTGATATAGAAACAGTTTTGTGCTACAGTCAAATTCAAAAGTGTTGTGCACCATAAGAAGTAATATTTTTTGTAACTTGTTAAAATTTCAAGAACTTTTGTTAGTTAACTAAAAAATTGGTCACTGTAGGTTAAATGTTAAAGTATTAAAACTGATAAAAATAATTTCTTGTTTGAGGCCTACAATGGGTGATATTTTTTACTAAACAATTTTTTAACTCATTAATATTCCATGACGTCATCTTTCTTATACCAAAAAAACTCCATATATGAGTCATATGATCATAATTCAGCTAAAATAAACATTTAATTATTAGTTGTTTGTTTATTTTAAAACTGATAAAAATTCCTGGAATTTTCCAAGGTTAAATATACTAAAAATCCCCATAAGGTACAGTTAACACTCGATTTCCGGCAGTACAGTAGCGGTCAGAAATCTGGACCCCGGAGTCTGGTTTTAAAATCTAGCGCTTGGTACAGTGCCCCCACAAAATTTAGCGGCCACCCCTTGGGTTAGGGTATTCCCCACATTTTTGACTTGGTAGTTCGTTTAAAATGACGCAATTAAGGCAAGCGCGTGTTGGGGTCAAGGTTTGCACGTACAGTGCGCTTCAACAAGTGATCGGATACCTTTTTGGCCAGGGGGGCCCGCACTTTTGACACGGCAGTGTACCAAAAATTTAAGTACAGTACGGCGTCAAAAATTTGGGACCACCCCCGAGTTAGGGTATTCCCCACATTTTTTGACGTGATAGTTCGTTTAAGATGACGTAATTAAGGCAAGCGCGTGTTGGGGTCAAGGTTTGCACGTACAGTACGTTTCAAAAAGTGATCGGATACCTTTTTGGCCAGGGGGGGTCCACACTTTTGACACGGTAGTGTACCAAAAATTTAAGTACAGTACGGTGTCAAAAATTTGGGGCCACCCCCGAATTAGGGTAACTCCACATTTTTGACGCGGTAGTGTACCCCATCTATCAAATTTTGGCCTAAAATTCAGTCTGCGCATGCGTCGTGTACTTAAATTCAGTCTGCGCATGCGTTAGGTTCACATTCAAAAATTACATTAGTGCCGGCGCATAATGGGTTAACACTAAACCAAATTGTGATAAGTAAATTGTGATGACACATAATGGGTTAACATAAATTAATTTGATTGCGGGTAGTGACTCATCTCTTATGAATTTCAAGGCTTACAGTATGAGCGCGTGTGGGGTCAAATGTCAACAACAAATTTTAAATACATGTACCTGGTACGTGCCGGGTCAAAGGTCAATTCATACACTAGGTACAGTAGGACCCCAAACTACACGGTTCTTAACACGGTCAAAAAAGTAGTCCGGATAATTGAGGTTCTACGGTGCTCCCGTTCTCTCCTAGCCTATCTACTTATCTGTAAATTTTGTACCATTTCTTCGCCGTTTTCACTGCAGTATTTTTTAATTATTCATCAAGTAATTTATTTTGTATACTAAATCGCTGTCGGAGTAGACGGACTCAATTTTCAAACTAGCATTATTCAAAATATTCAGATTAATTTCGTAGTAAACATAATTAATTGTTGCTCCACCAGAAATCTATAAAGAAAAATAATTTTGTTCGGGTATTTCGGTCATCAAAATCTCACAAAATAATTAATAAATTGGTCCCAATTTGCTTTATTTAATTGAAAAACTTTATATTAATTTTTCCAATAATTATTAAAATATTTTGTTTATTTATAACAATATCCATCTGTCAAAATCAAAGTAGCCTTAAATATATCCAAACAACATACAAATGTATGTTTGATTGTCTATATGTTTTAATAGTACATAACTTAAGTATTTATATTTTAATATATTTTAAGGTAGCTGGTCGATAAAACGATTTTTTCAAAGGATTTACGAGCCTTTACCGAAAAAAAAATGATCACCCCAATTTTAAGAAAAACGATTTCAAAGTTTTGTAGTTTTAACACGGGCTCTTATTGGAAAACTATTTTTTTTTTTTTTTTTTTTTTTTTTTTTTGAATAAAATGTAAAAGTGTCAAAGGAATTTGATAAAAAATTAATATGTTATTTAATGAAAAGTTAGAAACCATATTTAATAAGAAATAAAAATATTATTCACCACGCTGTTTTTGAAATATAATTTAAAAATATCATTTTACAACGTTTTTACAACGCTTTTTCAAGAATTCCTACAATATAAGCGCGCGGATCTTTTGTATCTGACTATCTCAAAGCAACTACATTAATATGTTTTATTTAATTTTTAAATTAGATGAAAAAAATCGGGAGAAATTTATTGGTGTAAAGGAATTATATCAAGAAGCATTATTTGACAAGATTTTGATGATTGAAATAGTTTTTTTTTATAAATAACTAACGAAATAATGAGAAAC
The DNA here is from genome assembly GCA_035578155.1 of Brachynemurus nebulosus. Taxonomy (NCBI): domain Eukaryota; kingdom Metazoa; phylum Arthropoda; class Insecta; order Neuroptera; family Myrmeleontidae; genus Brachynemurus; species Brachynemurus nebulosus. The sequence goes on along the minus strand of JAPWDM010000009.1, from coordinate 7,543,553 downwards.
AAAAAAAATTTTTCAACTTCCGGTGCCAATTTCTTTCCATTTTTTCTTTTAAAAATAATTATGAATTTACAAAAATTTTATTAATAATAAAGAAATTTCAATTATCGGTAATAACAATTACCTTTTAATTTATTATTAATATATTGCTATTAGTGCTATTGAATATTTTATGTGTTTAACAATTAATAATAAATAGATATTATTTTACCATTCATTACAAAACATTAATAATTTACAAGATTTTACCTAGATGGCTACGTTGGTCGTGTTGAAAGCTCACATGGAAATCCTCAAAAATAACAAAATACAAAATTAATATTCATTAAAAGTTGCTGTTGTTGATTAATAAATAATTTATACGATTTTTTAAAACAAAAATTAAACTTTGAATATTTCGTAATATTATGTATGATATGACAGTTGATTGACATCTATAATATATAGTCGAATAACATGATTGCTGCAGTAGTGAAGAAAAAATTCCAATTCTATTTTCAACCGATTCGTTTTTATGGGTTTTTATGAGTTGTGTTTTATTATTTGATAAGGGCCATAAAATGGTTATGTATGGCAGATGACGCCAAACATGCGTCCCTTGAAGATTTGGTACATATTTCTTATATACATACATCTTTACTAAAATTAAGATAATATAAACTAGCCTTTTCGAGTTGTAGAACAAATTTAAAATTGTCTACTTTGAAACGGGAGATACTGCCGATAAATCTACGGTCGCGTCTAGTTTGGGAATTGTGTGAAAGATATGTCTCCGTCAAAATGTTTGCAAATATTGTTTATAATTTTTGTTGTTTAAATAATAAAATTACTTTTAGAAATATAACTAATTCAACAGAAATCATTTTTTTGGTGGTGCGAAAAATTTTAGTGTAAAAAGTTTCTTTCTTCACAAATCAAGTTTGATAGAGAACGACTTCAAAAATTTGTAATTCACTTTCAGTCTTATCATTCTATCATTTTATTTACGGTTTTTAAGCTAACGAAGCGGCTGAGCGTGCTTAGACATTCGTACTTACCGACTGCGAGGTTGAGGGTTCGAATCGAGGCCCTCGAAGGTTCGAGTGCTGGCATCCTTCACAATTAGAGATGAATATTGGCATGGTTCCTTTAAGGAAGTCGGTTGCAGACGTACACTTTCCAAATCGCAGCTCCCCAAAAAGTATGAAAGTCTAAATAAAAATATAAATAATGATGTGGATGGCGTCTGTTATAGACAAAAAGTTTCAAAAGTGTATATTAGAGCGCAATATTATTATTACTTACAGTTCTTGACGCATCGAAAAATTTTAAGAAACTGAATGACGTAATCAGGTTAAAAAAATCCGTTTTTTTTAGGCCGTGAAAATCTTCCTTCCCCCCTCGATAGGACTATAGCCGCCGACATAACACCGATAGAAATGAATAATTATATTTGTTAGTTTAAAACAGAAATTTTGCATACACAAAGTCTCTTTATGTTTGATTATTATCGACACAAACACTTTAATGTTGCCGGTACCGAAAGAGACAAGTGAAAGTTGACAACAATCGACAAATGAACGACCATAATAAATGACAATCAACTCGTACTACAGTCATTTGTTCGATAAGATAACGAAGGCTGTTAACGATATATATCTTACTACAAGAACACTTTACTATACGGTATCACATATTCTGTCAATTGTTTGTAACATTTATTACACCGATATTAGTAGATACTGGTGCTTGCCTCTCTTTTATAAAGAGACTCGATTACCTACATCATGAACGTTAACCACTTCACCACAACTTATTGTTAGTAACATTTTCTAATCATAGTTTATAGCTAACAAGTTTATTAATAAGTAGATAGTGCTTGATATAATGCATTTAAAGCATATTTTCTATTTATTGTACTTATTGTAAATCGATACCAGCTATGTACTTCATTTTCAAGGTCTCTTTGGTAGACAGTTCAGAAAAGAAGTGGTTGGGGAAATGATCACAATTCGAATTTTTTTCCCATAAAATATTAGTAAAACATCTCAAGAATATAGGTACTCCCAAACAGGGCTTAATTTTTAAAATTTTTGGGTGTGCAGTCGCCATTTTTATATAATATACTGAAATGAAAAAAAAAATTGTATCACTTTAAAATGCCAAACCTCGAATATGTAGATCAATTTTTTCCTTATTAAAAAAAAATTTACAAATTTGGCTTCATTTTCACCTGTCTAAAGGTGTGTCGCCCCTTAAACCTCAGAAAAATAGTCGATGTATCAAGTATGGTACAAGTTTGATTGACACCAATTTTTTACGAAATTTTTGTGATAAATAATGGTTTGAGCGCCGATTTTGTGACCTGCCAAGTAAAACTGAACAAGTTATACCTATTAAATACTGATATTTTTTTTATGTCAAAATTCATGTGACGATTATTGCTACTGAAAAATAGGCGAAACAGTGCAGAATTTAACAAAAGTTCTAGAATATTCTATTCGAATACTAGCAAAGTTATCGGAATAGCTACAATAGTAGTGATTTGCACGTCTCTTGACTTCACGTTTTATAGGTCAAATCTATTAAATTAAGCACCAAGCACAGGTAATAATTTAAATTTGATTCTACAGTTTCCCTGTTGTATTTGAGAGACAATTTACTTGTGTATAATATAAATTGGTGGTCTTTTGTTAATTCATTTGTGTAACAATTGATTGAACGTGCAGACACGTACAGAAATTTATGGTGGTGACGCCTCAGTACTCCCTTTCCCTCTCTCCCCTCCCTACCAACCTATGCTTTGCGCTTGTGCTGTGAATATATTTTGTTTATAATAATATTTATAATTGACTTTGTCAGTTAAACCAATAAATTATTTATTAACAAAGCATATTAATTTATTTTATAACATTAAATTTTCTTTAATCAAGTATGAAAATATGAAATTTTCGTAACAGATTTTATTTCGATTTTCGTTACAGATTTTATTCGTAACTTTTCATATCAAAATTACACCAGACCTCGAATGCTATTTGGATTATATTTTCATGAAAACACAAGAACATAATTTTCTTTAAACATTCAAGTTGGTGACATTTATAATTTGGAATTATGAAAATTAACAACTAGTAAACAATTAACGGAGCGTATCCAAAAATTTGGCATGTAAAATAGTGATAGAATTTAAAAATAATAATTTAAATAGTGCCATTCTAAGAGAACGTTCAAAAAATAGAAGGTAATCGTTCAAAAAATTGCTTCCAAACTTCTAAAATCAAACTGAAAATTTTTTTTTTAAATCAAACTTTATGGAAGCTCTAAGGTAAGGTGTTTCGTTGCGTTAGGGTAATTTGGGCCCGGATTTTAATTTTTACTATCAGAATGACGGAATTGTTTCCAACAGAAACTCGACAGAAATCTTTTTGCCCTGCGGTTCTTTTAGTCCTTGAAAATACCAGGACCGTAACTAGGCTGGGGCAGTCGCCAAATTGAAAAAGAAGAAAAAAAGGTCGCGGTTTTTTTTGCCAGCGGGTCGAATTTTTTTGTTTTGCTCGGGACGGCGTTGGGGCCTCGAATGTACTTTCTGTCCCGGGGCTCCTAAAGACCTAGTTACGGGCCTGGAAAATATTGAAAAATTTTAATAGACTCGGTGACGTCATTAAATAAATTACTATAAATTCATGACTATCTCGTAGTGTATCCGCACTTGTTTTTGATGTTATTTTGTTTCTATCTTCTTTTTTTTTTAACACTTTTGTCAATTCGTGTGTCGTTTGTTAAAAAAAAAAAAGAAAATAAAAAATAAAAATGTATGTATCGAGTAAATATAGACGTCCAATTAATGTTACAGTTTGTGTCAAATGTCAACAACGAAGAGTAATAAACGGATCCTCTACTTTTACCGGAAACCATGTTTGTTGAAAATCGAACTCGTTTTATTTTGTTGTTTGAAGTGGTGATTGTTTTTGTATTATAAAAACTACTCGAGGCTATTTTATATCACAGTACAACATTATAACAGAGAATACTGATTCCCAATTTGAATTTTTTTTTGTTTTTTTTTTTTTTTTTTTTTTTTTTTTTTTTTTTTTTTTTTTGTATAAATTGGAAATATAATATTTTGCGGACGTCAAAAATATGTTTTTGTAATTTTTAATTGGAATTTTTTTTTTTGCTTTTTTCCATTCTGATTTGTTTAGTTTGTAATAAAATACCCGGGGAAAAAAAAACATCATCAGCTAGCAACCACAATATTATTGACTGACGTTTGTCCGTTATATGAGTCGTAGCATCACTTGCAGGGTGCGATGCATCTGCATTATTAACATGTACTGTATAATATGTAATTTTTAATGAACTTTGTTGATGTTTTAGTAACAGCAAAGGGTTTAGGGTTCCAAAGAAAATATGGAACACTGACTTACGGTGTGTCCGACACACACTTGATGAATTTGTTTATATTTTTTTTTATCCAATGTTTCAAAGTAAATCGACTTTATGTATTAATATGTCTGATATCAAAATTAATCTCATGTTATTCGATAATAATATCTTTGACTAAAACTATTTAACAGTATTTTAACTTATATATCCGTTGCTTTGTTTCTTTAGAGTTTAGAGCATTATTATTGACTTGTAAAGATTTTGGACGCACGATAAGAAACAAAGCGTTCATCCAACAATTCATTGTGTTCATATACCGACGGTACGCGTATACCTACCCAATGAACAAAAGCGGTAGGAACCGGTTGGAGGCTGACTGGTCGGTTGTTGTTGATAGTATTTCCTTCAAAATAACTATGTAAGTCCTATATTGTTATGATATGGATCAATGTACAATGTCGGAACGGCAAGAAACGCGCGGGGGAAGGGTTAGGTAGGGGACGGGGTAGAATTTATGAGTTTATTTCCTTTTGTGATGAAGTACAAAGATAGTCAGTCAGTCATTCAGTCGGTTAGTATAGCTACATAGACGTATACAATAAATATTTTACACTTAGGCGTAAGTTACATATAGGGGGGTTCGGGGGATTTTAATCTCATTTTCATAAAATACAATTTAACTCTAAATTATTAATAAATTTATTTGCGTTAGAGATTTAAAGACGCGAGTAGGTTGGTTACTTTGTTAGAAAATTTCACCTTACCTACATAATATATACATTCATTCGTGTGGTGTTCGTCATAGGTTCGTTCCGACAAACACGGGAAAATGTCGTGTAACATTTCGGTAAAAATTGATTTTTAAAATATAATCGATTTCACTTAAATTTAAGCATGATTCATCACTTACGAATTTAAGGATTTTCCGGTTTTCTCAACTTTATCTCTTTCAGTGTTGCAAATGCGTAAATTTTAAATTTGCAATTTATTTTAGAAAACAATAGAAGAATGATTTGTTTCCAATATAAGAATTATTTAATTCTTTAACGATGACCCATGCTTAATTGTATTTGAAATGGGATATATCTGCGAATGCGAATGCGGGTCTTTCAGGAGCTACAACTGCAAATGCGGACACGGACACGGATTTTTAAAAAGTAATAATATTGTAGACGAAGTTTTTTGTCCTTTTCGCGAGTATATCTTTTCACTACGTCATTTCAAAATTTGACTTTATAAAATATCTTCAATATATTTTTTTTTGTTTGACCTGATCATAATTATGACCTTAAAAAAGGCAGAGGAAACCTCCGATTTAACAGTTTATGTTGCAACTCGTAACCATCCACATTTGCATTATATTCGCATTAAAATCATCAATATTCACTAATTTTTATTCGTATGGAAATTAAAAACGTATTGTCTGCTAGTTGTTGGAACAAACCTTATACCATATCTGGGTTTGAGACATTTTGAATATTTTATGTGTTTTACAGAAAACAATGAAGAAATTTATTGTTATAGGCAGTGGCATTGTTAGTGCGAAAAACTTGATGAAAATTTTAATTTTCCTTTTAAATAATTAATTTTGGTATAGTTACGACCTGACGCAAAAGTTAATTATAAAGACACTGACTGGTGGGGCCGGATACGGGAATTTTTATATCAGTTGAATTGACGTTGACATTCAGAGCACTGAGTGAGTGGGTAACTTTTCAGCAATGGCCAGTGTTCTGAATGTCAATGGGAATTCGATTGACTCCATGAACGCATGCATATACATTTACGCGTGATGTAAATATTAATAAAAAATTTTCTCTTTGTTTCAGGTTTTTGAGTGTGTCTTTTTACCGGAAGTTTTGTGAGTATTTTAAAAATTAAAGTAATTTTCTCAATTATATGAAAATATTTTGTTCGTGATAATTATCATCAATTAACGTATTACCATCCATTTTAATTTTTCCGACAATTTGTTTCGATATTTTCGATATATGTATTTCGATGTGTGTGTGTGTTAGAACTTTCTAATTCATTAAATTTCATTATCACAAAACATTTAATTAAATTTTCAAATGTACCGTTCATATATGTCTATTTATGTTGTTTAAGTATAATCTATGTATAAATAATTAATTATTTGTTTAAAAACCGTTTTCAAATAGGTTTGTTTCTAAATGACATAAATAATTTACTTTAAACAAATGTTGCCACTAAAAATTTTTAAGGGGGTCAACCTACCGGTTATACATTATTAACAATTCTGTTTTCCTGAGATTTTTTGTAGGTAACTTTAGAATTACTAGATCAAGTAATAAAATATGTTTTTCAAAAACTATTTTTTTTTTTTACATTCACAAATTGTTTGATTTCAAAAATCTTAGGCATTGAAAAAAAATAGATTATCGAGGATTACTCCTCAACACTATTTGGGAAAATTATTTTTTAACACGTTAACGGTTATGAATCCCATTAAATGAAACCCTACTAACTGCGACACAACGCTGTACCGCGTCAACAATTCCGTAATATAAAGTACACATCAGTAGGGTATGCACTAATTGTTAAAACAGTGTATTATTTGGGCGTTTCAACATAATACCGCTTGACCGTCAACGTGTGAATTTAGTCCAACAAATTTTAATCTTTTTTTAATAACTCAAAATTCTTTTTTAGTAAAAAATAATAAAAATAGTAGTTAAACGTTAAAAATCATTTTTCTCTATATTTTTGTTGTTAATAGTATTATAAAATCGACTTTATAGGGTCCCGAAGAACACATTTCAGTGCCTCTACGTCCTTAAATCTGCTACGGGTAGAGTTTTCAAATAATTCGTTGCAAAAGGAACTTCTCTCTTTCATTTTTTCATCTCCTGTAAATTGTTAATCGTAAATTCAACAAATTAAACCAAAAAGAAATAACCAGAGAAAATAGGTGCTCTTAAAATGAAATTTTGCACCAAAGTGTGTATGTTTCGGTATTGGAAAATATCAACCAAAATTTTAAATCCAGATTAGAAAGTGAATAAAATTTTCGTTTTTCGTAAGTAACTCCAGAAATCCATTTTCCATCTACTCTATCTTTTGCAATTAAATTAAAGTTCTTAAAACTACCTTAAATGCCTTTATATCTTTATCTGGTAAATTACTGTGGAACCTTCACTTAAAGTGTGCCCAATACGCACTTGGCGAATTGGTTTTTAAATTTTATTTTTATAATCATGATTTTTTGATATATTTTTTTTTATAATTATAGAGAGAGGGAGCTTTAAAGCTGTGTGCTTGAATGATTTGAAAAGTTTATAATATTTTTGTTGTAATCGTACAATACATAAATATAATACGGATATATTGTGCTATTACGGGTATAGTAGATGGATTATTATTTTTATTTATAATTTTGATTGTTTATATGACTGTTAAGCACGCCAATGCGGATTAATGTTTCGTTGTAATTATATTTGGGTACGTATACCCTATTTATTATAGGTGAGTTTTTTGAGAGTTGCCATTTTTATCACAGCTAAATTGTTGACTTGTAGTAGTCTAACAGCACTAATTTTAACCCCTATCTCACTAAACATTAATTTTAGAATAGATAGAAAAAAATTTTTAAAAAGAGATTCTTGTAGGGATTGCCGTGGAGAGCATTTTGTGCAAAATGTGAATTCCCGGAAATGTTTTTTTATATTGTTTAAACAATATTGAAAATTCATAAATAGCGTTTTTTAACCTTTCACCGCTTACGTAGCGAAAACGATGATTGATACATTAAAAAGTGTTAAGACCTTTTTTGTAGAGAATCAAATTCTCTACAAAAGAGTCCACGAGAGCACCTGTCTGTCTTGTACAGGTGCAAAGATACAGCGCTCCAAACGCGCACTCAAAAATCCACTTTTTCTAGCGTTCCGGCAGGGTGTGCCGTCCGGAACCTTACCGGAACGGTCGAAAAAATGAATTTTTGAGTGCGCGTTTGGAGCGCTGTATCTTTTCACCTGTACAAGATAGACAGGTGCTCTCGCGGACTTTTTTGTAAAGAATTTGATTCTCTATAAGAAAGGTCTTAACACTTTTTAATGTATCTATCACCGTTTTCGCTACGTAAACGGTGAAAGGTCAAAAAACGCTATTCATGAATGTTTAAACAATATAAAAAAATATTTCCGGGAGTGACATTTTGCACAAATGTCCTCCTCGGCAATCCCTACAAGAATCTCTTTTTAAAAAATATTTATGTCTATTCTAAAATTAATGTATAGATAAAATTTAGTGCTATTGTACTATTAAAGTTTATTCAGTTGTAGATATTGCTGGGAAAAATCGATTGCTATAACCAGAAGGAGCTTTTCATTATTTTTGAATAATTGCAACTGAGTCAACAGTAGCCGTAATGAAAATGGCAAGTCTCAAAAAACTCAGCCGGTATATGTATTTGTTGATTTTTCTACGTCTTAACATTTTTTATTTTACCCTATTTATTACAGGTAAATATGTTTTTTGAGAGTGACTATTTTTGTCACAACTAAACTATTGATTTAAAGTTTATTCAGTTGTAGATATCTTTGGGGAAAATCGTTTGCCTAAACCAGGAGGAGTTTTTCATTATTTTTGAGTAATTGCAACACTAGCCGTAATGAAATTGGCAACTCTCAAAAAACACACCCGGTATATGTATATTTGTTAATTTTTTCTACGTTTTAATATTATTTATTTATTTTTCTTTTTTTTATAATTCTAGTAATTTTTTAATGGGTTCTTATTGTAACTCTTTTACAGAAACAACGCATAAAAATTAAATTTTATTTCTTAATAAACATTATTTATAAACACTTAAATATTAACTTCTTAGAATCTGCTATATACTCAGAAATTACAAATATTTACAACAGTTAATGTGAGATATGTTTAATAGTTTTAATAATGTGATAGCTTAAACTTTCGTCTGATGTGTATTTTAGCTAGTACATAAAATAATTAGCAAAAATAAACTAGTTACAATTTTAATGGTTTCAAAAGATAACTACATTTAACTTTTCAATTTACATAGATAAACTTTTATGTTGTACAAAGTTTGAAGATGAAAATTTAGTATAATTCAATCAAATTGGCTATTCCATATCAACTCGACATATATGACTTTTTGATATTATGTTTTTAGATTTTATTACGTAATTAGACTTTATTTTTCCTAAAGTGAATCTCTAATGTTATTTTATAGTAATAACTCAACTGGAAATGTTGATGAAGCCTTTAAGGAATAAATTTACAAAGTTTCATCGAAATCTATCCAGTGGTTCCTGCGTAAACCGCGCATGTAGAAGCACCAACTTGTCATTTTATTATATACCATGTGAGTTTTTTGAGAGTTGTCATTTTTATTACAGTCAAATTTGTACGATAGAAATGGTACTGGAAAAGGTTCTTTTCTTGGATATAATGGAAATGTAACCAACCAGAACACTATCGGTTGAAGTAGCCTCGAGTACATATGCATATTTTTACCGCCTAACTGATAAATTAAAGAAAAATTAAAAAAATTAAACTTGGGTAAAATTTTTTTTTTGCTCATTTATGTTGTTAATTAATGCATTAGATCAGTTTTATCGAAAAATTAATATGTAGTCTCATTTAAAAATCTATAAGTTTGTATCATAGCTCGAAGGCCATAAGAGCTATAAAGCTCCCGACTATAGCAATCGGTTGCCCCCGTCGATATCTTCAACTGTTATTTGAACAATTTTTCTATTAAACCAACGGTTTGGCTGTAATAAACTCTCAAAATCTCATGCTGTATATGGATACAGATAGTTTTATATAGCATAACCTCTTTTAATGCCGTCAGTTTTTGTACGATTTTTTTTTACCTTTTATTCACATTATATACTTTGAGTGACATTTTTTTATGAACCGAATGAGAAATGGTTGCATAAAAAGAAGTTATATAGTAATTGCAGGAATCTACGAACTTTATGAATTCAAAAAACAAAAAGTTTAACTTTGATCTAACTCATCAAAAAAATGAACATTGACAAATATTATTTTATATGACATAATTCACAAAATGTGATGTAAGTTTGAAAAAAATATATTTGGGGAAAAAAGAGCATATTAAATTTTTGTGTAAATTATGTTTTCTGGTTGTGAGTTTTATTAAAATAAAATATTAAAAATGAGTTTTTTCCCTCATTTTTTTTCTTGTTACCTCCTTTTTGCTCTTTTTGTCAAAAGGTAATAAAGTATGGTGCGTAAAAAATTTCCAGTTTTTAAAATGAATAGTGAACTCACGAGAAAAAAGAAATATTAGTTAAAGTGAGATAGAGAGGGAGAGAAAGGGGTGAAAATTTATGTTTTTTCTTTTTTACTCTAATAGAAAGTGGCTTTTATATTCATTTTTTTGAAATAATAGAGAATAATGAATGTAATTTTTGATTTGTAACCCTACTGTCGCGCCTCGATGAAAAATAGACATGAATTTAAGGTTGTACTCGGCGCTTCCACCATCGTATAATTAAATAATATCGGTCCGATGAAAACTGTTTACGAAAACATGTTTTTCTTTTTGTATGGTTTTTATTGTATATTATATAGATAGTTCAAATAAAATTGTCTAATTTAATAAAATTTTGGCACCAGTTCAAATTAGTATTATCGAAAAAATCAGTAATTTTATTAATGTCACTTGAACCAGTTATCACTTATCCCTGTCGCAGTGTCCTGCATAACCTAGTGAATTCTCTGGAACTTATTTTTAAGAGAACTGTCTCCTTTGTCACTTGAGTTTAAAAAATAAAATTTTTAAAATATCTTCAGGTAGCAAGAAACAAAAATAATTGAAAGTCAAAAATGAGCCTTTTTGTTGTCGGACAAACATTGTAAACATTGGATAGAAAATCTAAATGTTTTAATTTTTTTTTCAAAAATTTATCTTATATGATTTTTTTCCACTCCATAACATCCACTTTTGGGTATCAGATGTGTCTGACTGAAGAATTCATCCAAAGGTCTACACCAAGCTTTTCACCAAATTTTAGAACAAATTTCTGTTACAATCATGCGTTTAAGTTTGACCGACCATGTCACCCGCTGTAATAGCTGATTTTTCTCTTAAGGGGGGAGGGTCCTCCAGAACTTTCAAATTTTTCATTTTTTGTTTTGCTTTAAAAGTTCATTTGAACCTTAAGGAATATATTTCTAATGTTTTAATCACAACAGAAAGATTATCTTAAATAACGATAAACTGCTATTAACTCTACTTTTCAAGAACGAAAACTTTTTAATAGCGTTTTTCTCAAAGTTATTAAGGTATTAACTTGAAATTTTGTACAGATATTCTTTAAGATATTTGCCTTTGCATATACCTAAAATTTTGCATCAATTATTACTATAAATATTGTTTATAACAATTTGTTTATAAAAAAAAAAAGTGAAATTTTTATCTTTTTGATTTTAAATTGTGAAAAAAAAGTTTCTCATCAGAAATAGGTATATGCAAAGCGTAATGAATTATTTTAATAAAATTTTTTTGCCCGATTGAATTCAGTTGATTACAAGAGGCTGGGCATTCCACTGCGCAAATTAAAAGAGTCATCTTGGAACAGCTGTAGTGCCGTCATTTTTTCTTTTTTTTGCATAAAAATTTATGAGTGAATACACCATAACATGTACTATACTATGTAACTTCATTTGATACAATAAATGTATCCATTTTCTTAAAAAAAAATTATTAAAAAACCTGTTGTCTGAAGGACCTTCCCCCCTTAAAGTTCACTAAAAAAAAAAAAAAAGTTATTTGATTGTTGATGGTGAAAGTGTTAGTGAATATTTTCATTTTTATAAAAAGAGTACGGAAAAAAATGAAAAATCACGTTCATTTTTTATTTTTCAAAATTCAAAAATTAAATTCCTCTTCACAAATTGACATTGAGTGAAATAAAACACTCTAGAAGAAAATTTACAAAGGAAATGTATAAATATAATAAAACACAGGAAAATACGTGAAAAATATGAGAGATATGTATCTTCAGGAAAATTGTATTGCGCAAATATTCAAAATATGTGTATTGTGTAGTAAACCTATCTATACGAGAGTGTATTGTTGAAATAGTTTTTCACGAAAAATTTATATTTTACTTTCTCTTCAATATTTTTCCGTTCTTTCGCAAAATATTTCGGGGGAATTGGGGATTCATGTATATGGCGTATTTCAACGCAATCAGGCAAATGAAACTAGAGTAAAATATATAGGTATATTGTGACAAATAAAGTATAACAGTGGTAGTGAAAAGGTGGTTTGCGGTTTCTTGTAGACATTTAAATAAAATATAGCTCTTGTACGTAATATAACCATTTACCAAGGTTACCTACTTCAGACGACTAAACAGTGGTTTTAATAAAACGACGTTTTCTAGTATAATAAGTGACATATTTAAATCGTGTGACGTGTTCCCGGATTCTGGAATAATGTAATAAAACATGATGAAGGTTTAATAATATTAAATTTAATATTTATAAATAACTAGGTTGCAGCACGCCTGCAGAACATAGCAAATTTCCCAGGAGTAACTCTACTTCAGAGCAAAAAATAACAATTTTTTTTAAAAGAGATTTTCTAGTATTCAGACGTCACCCACTTCATTTTAATGGTCTATAGCAGTGGTTCCCAAAGTGGTTCCTACGGACCCCCAGGGGTCCCCGGGATCATTCAAGGGGTCCATGGAAAATTAAAATTGATTTGGGGGTCCCTGAACAACGTCAGGGGGTCCGTGCAAGGCTTAATATAAAATGAAAACATTATGACAAATTTTTCTGAATATGGAAGCTAAATAACAATGAACGAATTATTAGCGATTTTTACGTCCTAAGTAAAGTATAAAAGAAAAGTTATTAATTTTTTATAATTTTAGTTTAAGTTGATTAAAAAAATTATATATCACAGTTATTAATACAGTAAGCCCTTAACATTCATTAAAGATTTCTTTTTTTATTAAAAACCGAAGAAGGGATTGTAAGTTTTTTTAACACAGATGTGTTTCTAAAGAATATACGTATTATTAACGATCAGAGATTAGGCTTATTTAAGATACAAGTACATATTTGAAATACAAATACAAGATACAAAATACGTATTTTCATCTTGTATCTTTGTATCTTGTAATGTATCGTTATGGGTTATCGTACAGAAGCTGTTGATTACTTTTCCGTCTTCCTATATGGTAAAACGTGGATTCAGTGCCGTTATAAGCCTCATCACAAAAAAAAACCGACCAGAAATTAGCACTCGTGGGGATTTGCTGTTGCTACTCACAAACATTGAGCCGGACAATCCAAGTCCTTTTTTTGTATTTTGAAAAAAAGTTATAATTTCAATAAATTCTTCTTCAACAAAATGTTTTATTTATATTTTATTTTTACGCCACCATTTACCATTCAAAACATCCAAGTTAAATTTGTTGTTTTTTTTTTTTTTTTTATTATGCATTTATATATACTTTATGTAGTATATGTAGTTTTTCACCCAGCAGGGTCCGTGAGCAAGTTTTGACTATGAAAAGGGGTCCGTGGGCCAAAAGAGTTTGGGAACCACTGGTCTATAGGATCATCGGCCTACAAGATTATTTTATTTTTTAAAGACGGCTTGGGCTAAGAGATATATAAAAAGACGGACAATCACATCTCTGGATTCCCAAAGATAAAATTTTTAAAATACTTATGTACTAATTTTTTTAACTTTATTTATAATAGACGCCACTCACATAATTATAATAATAATAATAATTATAAGAATTCATCCAACAAAAAAAGTAACAGATTTTCTTGAAATTGCGTCGAAAACCAGCTTACATAGGACAATGTGATTTATCTTCTCTTTGTGATAATTTTGATAAAAAAAACTTATTTTTTGTTGAATAAAGCCTAAAACGATCGATTTAAATTATCCCGTTCGATCTCATTGAATAACTCATCCAAATTTGAAGGATTTTGGCTTCTACGGAGCTCTAAATCAATTTCTGTCACAGTCGCAGACTCAAATATAACCAACATATTATTTTCTGTAATTGCTTAATTTACCTAAAAAGCGATATTATATAAAAATTCATATGTTTCGCAAAATCGATAGAAACATTAAATTTTGGACAATACATTTTCTAGCGATAAATACTTCGCCAATATTAACCAATCGCGACATTAAAAATTATTTATTGCTATTTCACAAGCGACTATTTTTATTTTAGTATTATTGAAGTCGATATGTATGAAGAGCCAAACATATTATGTGAAATACTATATTTTATCTATTCGCCCCCCCCCTGACTCGCACGCGCGCCCCTGTAGCGTAACTCGCGGGCACGAAATGAAACTAACATACTATAATATTGGAGTCGTAAATGTATTGCCGAAAAAAAAAAATATTCAACATGTTTGTAATTTATTTAAACATCGAAATAATTCTGATAACTATAATACTTACTACGAATAGAAATTGTGCCCGTGGCAAAATTTTCGAAAACAGGAACAAATATAATAATCGAATAATTTTCTAGAAAGTTTTCATGTAGCGCATCATATAGTCGGAAAAGTAAATATTTAGCTTATTATTCCGGAGGTTGTTATTGTTTACAGATAAATATGTTGCAATGTTTGTTTACGAGTATTATTTTATTTTTCAAGATAAATTATTAAGGAATAATTTTATTGTTGGATTCTGATTCTAATAGAAATCTTGATGTTTGTGTTAGTATAATATAATATGTATATTGTTTGTGTTCTACTGTGTGCAGCCCTGAAGAAATACAGTCGACTCTCGTTAATTCGAAACTCGAGGGACTCTTAAAATATTACAAAATTATAGAGAGGTTCTAATTATCGCCGTTAACAATTTTAATTTTTTAAACATTTGCGATGAATGAACTTGAACTTGTCTCAAAATGTACTTACAATCTTTCTGTCTCTTTCTCGATGCAACTTTGAATTGTCGAGTGTTTTGAGAGAGTTTTGTTCCGTACCAAGTGTATAAAAATGTATTGTTTTAGTTCGAAATATAAAGAGATTTTGTAGGGAATTCGTGATACCTTTGAATTATAGAGAGTCTACTGTACCACAAAAAAATCTGTTCTGTTTCGAAGAAATATCTCGGTCATGTCTGTCAATAATTTCTACATTTTTTGACAATCTTTTGGGGTACTGCCCTGTATTGAAAAATTAATTCGTAAGAGTTCGTAAAATGAAGTTCAAATTGTTTTTTACCATTTTTCATTTTCGAAGCCCCGCTTGCGAAATATTGAACTTTTGTTTTTTGTTTGACCTCAGGTAACTTGTCGATCGTGGGTTCATGCAAGAAATTTGAAAAATAAATACAGTTACTACCATTTTGATAAGTAGATTCAAGTAGTGTTGGTAACTTTCGGTAATATAGACAACCAAATTTTTCCAAATTCAGAAAGTAGTCGCTAGTTGAAGAAATTCTATATGGAGGAATATTTTGGTATTAAAAACATCAAGTTTAGAGCCAAGTTTTCAAGTCCAAAACGGTGAATTTTTTCATTAGAGGTTATCCTTTTTTATGTGGCCTTGAAAAATGCTCATCAAAGTGCATAATGAGAATGAAAAGCAAGAGAAAGTATGAAATTTAAACATTAATTTGCGATAAAATTATTTATTGATTGTTTTTAAGCATTTAATCAGTACATTGTATATTTGTATAAGAATATAAGTTATTGCATCGTCATTAAGTTTTTTTACAGATATATTTATCGTAATTTTCATAATATTATCTCGCTTTATCTTGTTTAGAAAAGCAACTTCTAAGAAAATCTTGAGGTATTGAACGTTTTAAGTTATGAGACTTTTTTATACGGTCCCAATCGACCGAATAAAAAAAAACTTTTATAATCTGAAGGGAACTTTACTTTTTATAGCTGTCTTATGAAGTCTTTGAATATTTTTTTAAGCAATTTATTAATGTGGTCCCGATCTACCGCATAAAAAAGGTTATGCTGTATTTAATTACGAAAAAATTATGTAATGTAATAATCATTTGTTTGTATAAGTATAAAAGATTAAAAATATATAACAAATTTCGATTTTCTAATAATAAAATTAGAACTACTACACTCAATTCACTGGCACTTATCGACAACTTCGACACAGGCATTTGTTATATTATTAAACAAGAAATTACAATAAAAGACAAAGGAAGTTGTTTTAATTCGTAACACTTCTTTGTGTTTTCCACTTGAGTCTGAAAGATTGCGCTGCTTGCAGCTACCGCATACTGTTCCTGTTCCAGCTAACATATTATTAGATTAATGCGATACAGTAATAAAATACAAGTGTATAGTATACATGTTATTGAAACCATGATTTCGATGTTTTTGCACTGTGAGTGTAAAATATAGGACAGATATAGTAGAGGATCGTTCAAAAGTTTGGAAACATTTTTTGAAAATATGCTTTTTTTCACAACCTTAAAGTCATTTTTTTATTCTCCGAAGTTCGTACTTGGAGTGTTCGGATAATTGGCACTCTGTGTATTTTGAAAATTCAATAAGAAATCATTTCTTAAAAAACAATTCAAATCTTCCAATTTTTGGAACTTTTCTCAGATGTTTTAATAGTACCTATCTGGAAAAAATTTTGTTAAGACTTTTCGAATCGATTATATCAGTATTGGATGTTTTTTAGCTCGCCGACAAAATTTGGTAAAAATCAGTTTAGTTGTTTGAGCCCTTTCTGGGTGACAGTTTTAATGTATTTCCATTTTTTTTTTTTAATATTCCAAAAGTATTTAAACGAAATTTGTTCAAAGCTCGTCCAACTGTTTATTTTGAGTACTTTTTGAGACTCGGAAACCTTGCGGGACAGTTTTTCTTTTCACTAATCTTTTCACTAATATAATAATCTTTGAAATAAGTTGGGTAATTCTCGTGATTATCTCCAGCTAATAAAACTTAATTAAATCGACTTCTTCATTATATTGTATGATCAATATTTTTGAAGGTCCAGGTAATTTCGTTTTTAAATTTTCGATATAATTACTTATAATTTTGTTTTCTGTTGGTCAGCGATGATAACCTGTGGACACTTCTTGGGTAGGTGCACAAGGAATAAATATAAAATTTAAAAAAACATTCGTTTTGTCAAAAAAAGCTTTAGTATAATTTAACAACTGTTTTGTGAGGTTTTTTTGAAGTAAGAACTGATTCTTTAGTACTTCGTTTCGTAAACTATCTTTTAAAAACATCAAATAAAAATTTTTTTTTGACTGAAGTGAGATTCGAACTCACAACCTTCATTTACGAGGTGCTACTCTCACACAGTCGTTAACCTATGCTCTCTCATTCAGTAATAGTGTTCATTGCAAAGCAATATAACATTTTTGAATAAGCACTTATTATTTAGAACTTCTTTTCGTAAACTATCTTTTAGGACCAAAAAGTTAAAAAAAAATTCTTAACTGAAGTAAGATTCGAACTCGCAACCTTCATTTACGAGGCTCTAGTCTCACATAACCGCTAACCTATGCTCTCTCATTCAGTAATGGTGTTCATTACAAAGCAATACAACATTTTCGAATTAGCACTTATTATTTAGAACTTATTTTCGTAAACTATCTTTTAGGAACAAAAAATAAAAAAAAATTCTTAACTGAAGTAAGATTGGAACTCACAACCTTCATTTACGAGGTGCTAGTCTCACATAGCCACTAACCTATGCTCTCTCATTCAGCAGTAGTGTTCATTTCAATACAATACAACATTTTTGAATGATCCTATACATCACACATCCCAAATACTGTAATATCTATCGCATTTCTATTGTGTTAGCAGTGTTTGTAGGCAAAATAATAACAGTATGATACCATTAATAAGTACATACAAACAAACAAACAATTGTGAGTATGCCGGAGCTGTGCCGGAGCGCGCGTAACCGGAATTGGAATCGGAGTGAGCATCGAATATAATAATCATGTCAAACGGAAATGGATGTAAATGTAATATCTCTGTAGTAAGTTTGACGCGACCATGGCGCGCTAATTTTTCAAGAGTTTTTTTCTCTGTTTTCGTCATCATTATGATTTGTTTGTTGAATTGTTTCAAAAGCAGTGGCGTACCCGAAACTATAACCACGCTGTTTGCTATTTTGATTTATTTTAAATTTCCGTTGGCTTTCATTTTATGCCGTCGTCCGTCGCATAATTAATGAGTTATGTGGCCGTCATTGTGTTTTGTTGTGTATATGTTCCGGAGTTCAAGGTTATATCTGTCCACACCAAATTTTTAATTGGTGTTAAATGAATTTTTGATTTATATAGAATTGCCTTTGGGCTAGAATTATTTTATTAATTTCTCGAATGTGTGTCATCGTAATTTAATTTTTATTCGACGAATTTTTGCTATCAAAATGCAAAAAAAAATTTCTCAGTATATATCTAATTTTATCAAAAATGGAAAGAGTGACTGAAAAAGCATATTGTCAACTCCAAATTATATCATTTTGTCATTTACACTATCTATTTTCTAGACCTTTAAATAACTTGGGCTAGAAATGTTGAAAGCCATAAATAATTGTGGAACTTGGATATTTTGGATGTAAAATTTTCATTTTTGCTATCAGGAAAAGTAAGTTATACTATTAAATCTAATTTTGTGCTGATTCTATGATTTTAATTTTGACAATTTAACGCATATGTATTAAGTCCTATAAGAATATTGTAGTTTTTTCACTTTTACCATGGGAAAAAAGCTAGGACAGATTTTTACTGTGAAAAAAATGGTACAAAGCATTTCATTGGTCATTTTATTGTTGGTAAACACCATAAAAATGAAACAAAAATTCGTATTGGTAAGCTTTAACTGATTTCAGAACCATAGTAACAATATATTAAATAATAATATGAATTATACTAATTTATTTTATTCGTTAAATTGTCTTACCGTATTACACTCGAGTTTTATATTTTTTCTGAATAAATTTGTGTTTTCTACAACTCAAATTTCTTGCCTAAAAGCAATTTTACTCGAGGAACTGTCAACCCAAAAGCGCTTCAGCTTCGCTGTCGCGTTTTGGTTAGTTGATAGTTCTTCTCGTTAAATTGCTAGGCAACAAATTTTCGTTAGACAAACCCAAATTTATTCGAAAAAATACAAACTTCTCGTGTAATAATAAGTGATAAAATTCGAAAAAATGGCTTAGAAAATTTATAATTTAATTTTTATAAGTAATTATGATTTTTAAGACCATGAATATTTTAATGTTTATAATGACGCCATCATGGTTAACTGGCGAAAGACATTATTTATTTCGGTAATTTAATAGCTTTTAGGTAATTGGAGGTTGTGTTTTTAATTGGTCGCAAAAAAGTACTACATTTTGAGTTTTTAAAGGCAAATTTAATAAAAACATTTAGGCCCAGATGTTATGCCACTGCCTTTTTTTGAATGCTAAAACATGATATTATATGTGCTCTTGAAAATTTATAATAGATGGAAAATGTTTTCATTGTCATCACCACAGTCACATGTAGCGACAGACAGACAGTCAGATAGACGAACGGTCGGACGGACGGACGGACAAACACTTGGAATGGATAAATTTCATTAAGTATATATACATATCTAGAGTTTCTATATACTTGTTCTCCTTTCATAAAAATCACTCATTCGAACTGATTTTCACCAATGAACTCACCAAAATAGGTACTGAGTCAGTGAGTGTTAAGTACTGTTTGTAATTTGATGGTCTACCCCTCCTCTATCCGTCCGTATCCACCACTCCTTGAAGTCATCACTCGTTTTCTTCTTTTAAAAGATTATTACTTACATTCCGAAATCTCTCTTCACATTTTTTTTCACTTTTTTTTTTGTTTTGTCTTCACTTGCTTGGGTACAGATATTGACATTTAGTATTATCAAAAAAAAAAAAAAATTTAAGTGTCTAAAGATAATTTTTAAGTCGAATAAAATTTGTGTGGATTGTTCGAGTGTAACAGACTGAAAAATACAAGTGAATTTGTTTATTAATCGTCTTAAATTTTGTTCACAGTTGAGAAAATATGTAATTCTTACATTTTCCAAAAACGTTTTAACTTTTACAAAATTAGAGAATTCAGTTTGGTAAAAGCAAATTTGTTAAACTTCGTGAAAACGAAAGAATTGTGGTGGAAGTGCATGGAACCGAGTAGTCACAGAGACGCAAAATTTGAATTTGGTTAAAAAATATATATATTTCTATTGTTGATTGCTTTAGTTGGATCCATATCCCAAAAACAAATTCGTTAAACACATAATTTTGTAATTACTCTTTCTCTAATATGTAGTAGTTTCACAAAATTCAATTTAAAACACTCTTTCAGCGTACAAAAGTAAAAAAGCAAAAAAGCAAAAAAGCAAATACATTGTAGTACTAAATCTGAAACTAAATGTAATTTAATTTACTTTGTTCAAATATTTACTCTACGTAATTTAAATTATATGTAATTCTACATTTTCAAGAATATACATTACACCATAGTATCATTTAATTGTTTTTATATAGGTATTGGTTGTTTCAAAAAAAACTGGAACAGTGTTATTTTTTTATTAATATTGCATAATTGAAAACTTGAAATAAAATAATTACTGCAATAACTGTTTTTATTTGATTTTTTTTTATCAAAGTGTATAATAAGAAAGGAAATTAAGAAAAAATATGAAATTTGAGTATTAGTTTGCGATAAAGTTACTTATTAATTGTTTTTAAACATTTAATCAGTAAATTTTTTAAATTTTTTTTTACATAATTATGTCTTTACATATGTAAATTTTATAATATTATAAAAATGAAATAAAATGTTCTCATGTTGTGTAAATTAATGTTTTACCTTGTTTAGAAAGGCAGCTTCTACGGAAATCGTGAGGTTTGGAGCGTTTTGAGTTATGTATTTTCTATGACTTTTTTGATGCGGTCTCAATCGCATAAAAAAAGTTCTGTTTTTCTACAATCTGTAACTAACTATACTTTTTACAGCTATTTATGAAGTTTTTGAATATTTTTATCCACCGCATAAAAAAAGCATATGCTGTAAGATTTTTGTGGTAATTGAAATCATCAAAATATCACAATGAGTCAGTCACAAGACTTGATCCAGATTTTTATGAAACCATTTGTACCTGTATAAATGTGCTTTATAAATGTACCGGTTTGAAATAAAGAATTCCATTTTATAACAAAGCTACAGGGCTATAAAATAATTTGCAATTTCAAAATGAAAACTCAAAAAAAGGCATTATTATTTTAAAACGTATATGTTGCCAGGTTATCTAAATCGTATAGTACTGAAGTTGGCCGGAAACACACCGAACAAAAATTTAATGGCAACACTTAAAAAGAAAATTAAACGAGTTATCATAATTTTTCCAGACCCAAAGAGACTTGTTTCATTTTTTCACAAACATCTATCATATTATTTATTTTTTTTTTTACTAATGGAAGTAGTACTCATTTAACTGTAACTTCTAGCAAATTATAAATGTTATGTAACATATGCAAATATACTTAATTTTAAATTAGATATACTTGTGTAGGTATTTATAATAATAAACTGGGTTAGAGGAGTTTCAGTGCTGCGAAAATTCTCAACGATGTTTTTTTTAAGAGTGTCATTTGAAATAATTCATTTTTATCGCTTTTTTTACTGCAGACGAGATACGTGCGGTTAATTCTGTTTTATTATACTTATTTAAAAAATATACTAATATATAGTTTTAAGTATTTCGTAAATATATAGTTTAAAGTGTTCCGTAGCAACTAAGGAAACATATTGTATGGTGGATGGGTCCTACTGTATGTCCAATCTCGTGTAACTTTTCAGTCGTGGATTCAAAATCTCTAGAAAAAGTTACTGATCGAAATTAATCTCTATAGAGTTTAGATGGGAATTTAGAAAGTTTTGTTTAGTGGTAAATTATTTTCGAACGATTTTTTAAATTGTTATATAGGTTTAATAATACCCGGCTTGAGTTCGGTTTTTTTTGGGTGGACCCACCTATACCGGAAAAGAGATTAAAATATATGGCTAATACAAAATTATAAGCCAAATACCATATTTTCGGCTTCGGTCAAACTTTTGCTTTCTTTTTGATCGAAATTGAATTTCGAAGAATTTGAGACGATAATTCCAAGAGAATGAATGTTTTAACTTAATTTCGACAAAAACTTATATTTTTTTTCTCGCTGAATTAAAATCATAAATGGAAATTTTTAAATTTTCAGTTATAAACTCATCTGTGCTACCGAATTTAATTAAAAATTTTGTATAATGTTTGTGCCAATTTTAATGTCGTTTACGACACGAAATAAAATTTAAATGCTTCTTGTAGCAACCTGAGAATCTGTTCCGTTCATAGTTGCCTTTAAAACTCTTCTTCAACACGTTTTACAAATTAAATTGTTTTACCCAGTTATATTATTCGACGTCAGCTTCAATGGTCTCTTTTATACAGAGTATGAATGCAAATTCACTTGCCTCAACTTTTCATATTAATATTTCACGATACCTAATGTTTATTCCAAATCTCCCAAGGGTAAATTTTCCCCCGGGAAATAAAATAAAATTTTATCGTTTTCTTTTACTTTTGATATCGCCAGCCAGATACCGCTACTAATACTCTATATATGTATGTGTATGCAGTTGGTGGAATTTCGTAGAAATATTAATAAAAGACCTTTTGTGTAATAAACGTTTTTAATATCCGTCCAAGCTCTTATCAAAAGACGGAAGAAAGATATTTTTTTGATATGATTCAACGTAAAATTTTATGTTTTTTAGGGTCCCGAAGAAACAGTTTCGAACACTTATAATTTTGTTATGTATGCAGGACCCTGACGGACCTCATATGAGATATCCATATAAAATAGTTTAGTTTTCAAACGGTTTTTTAAAAAGTGTAGAAATATTGGGAACATATGTGCCACTTTAACCACTGAGGAGCCCTAACTTGATGCTTGTCCGGCACGCACTTGGTGAATTTTTTTTTATATGATTCATCATAAAGTTTTATGTTTTTTCTGATTAAAAGTAAATTGGTAGAAAGTTTTTTTTTTGTATAATATTCTAACGAATAATATCAGAGCTATTTGAGCGTTTGAATCGTTTTTGAGGTAAAATAGTCAAAATTTTTAAATAACTTTTATCGTGGATTATAATCTTAATTACCTTCTCACGTAAATAAAAGGAATTGTGAGGGGTAACAAGAGGAATTATAATAATAATCATTATCTTACCTGAGTAATAAAAGAACATTTAAAATTAATGCAGTTTTCTACTAGAATATTTAAAATTCATCCCCACTTGCGCGTCAATTATAAACATACAAGTGTATTATGCTGTGTACTGTACCACAATACCAATATAATTATGAGTTTGTACTGTGCGTAGTTAATTAAACTCGATTTGCGTATATTAAATTAATTTTAACAATCATTATATAATATTAAATTAAATGTTATGTAATATATTATATGGATACGGTACACGACAAAACGTAATGGGTATAACCAGTATATTTTTGTGTGTCACTGCACCCCACACCGCCTGTAAACTGTGTCAGATTATTAATGATATTCATTTATTTTAAATTATGAAAATTAGCGGGTTTTGTTAATAATTGCGCCATCTAGGTACTTAATCAGTTCAACAAAATATTCATCCGGCCAGAATGCTCAATACATACCAGCCTTGTCCCTCCCCACCTATGACCCGATCAAGTACAGTTGAAGCTTGTTAATCCAATCAATCAACTTTTTGTATTTTCCTGCCATTCGCGCTCTGCCGGTCTCCTGATTTGTCAGACTACGGATTAATACACTGTCAGATTTTTTTTCGATGACCATCCAACTGGCTGACCCCGTCACCCGTTATGTCATGAATATTTATTATCTACGAAATTTTTTTTCTAGCTGAATTTACATAATTTTGTAATTAAACTTTTCGAGATATTGTACGTTTGAGGTAGACATACGATGAAAATGATAGCGAAACTTACCGGCAGATGTAGATAAACACAAAACCGAGTACACTGTGTGTCATTACTGTGTGCACACAGAGTGTTACAAAAACAGACAATCATCAGTTAGACCAAGTAAACAATCACAAATCTATTCTAACAGATTCATACTTAAAACATTACATTTTTCTTCGATATTTAGATAATACTTCCCAAAAAATCAATCAATTTCCAGTTTATCATTCAATGAATATTACTGGCCAAATTCTACGAAAAAGTATAGAAACAATCAACTGGAGTGAATCGATTGCAATGCTTCCTACGTAGGTCAAACCGGTCAAAAATTCAAAAATTTACACAAGGAACACATTGGCATCCAAAAATATAATTTCTTGAATTTTTCCATACTTAATGATTATTTAAATAAGTAAACAGACATCCCACGAAACTGTTTCTATCTCTTTTTCAAAACATATTATTTGTAAAATTTTACTTTTTTAAAGTGATATTTTTTTTTTTACAAAATACAGTTATTAATACCTATGAAACACCCTGAAGCAAGGGTTCGCCCATTTTTTAGCTCTGCGACTCCCTTAAGATACAGCCACGACGCACTGTTTAGGAACCCCTGTCCTAAGTAATCAAATCTTTTAGATATTAATTACAAAACTCGTTGATATTTACCGCCTTCGATTGTTTCTGTTTGAAACCTTTATCGAATTTATATTTTAATGGCTGATTACATCTGTGACACCCTGTACACATACGTGTCTATCCATATATGCATATACATATGTATATAAAACGTAAATTAGTGTGATTTTGTGGTTTATACTGCTGTGGCACACATAGGGAACGCTATAAAACATTATATGAAAGCCCTTTCATACCTACTCAACAAAATTTACAGGACCGAGCGGAGGAGTAAGCAGCAGTATAAAGGATCCATCCACATTTTGATGGTGTAATAATAGTATCTTTCATCTTCTATTTACACATGTGACTATCTATTGTATTCATCTCTCTCTATTTAATGTTTTATCAACTGTCAGGTTGGATTCCATTGTACCCAGCTATAGCAAGTCTGACTGAAAGCATGTTTTGTTTTTTCTCGAAATAAAATTAGTATATTACACAACCATGCCGTACGTGAATGTCTAGTTGGAAAATTCCATAAGGGGAGTTACGTAAATTACCCAAAAAATTTTGCGCGGCTACGCTTTTACGCTTTATTAAATTATATCTAAATTTTGTAATTGTTTTGTGACGGTAAAAATTACTTGGTTTTTCATGTTGAATGCGAATAAATTTATTTTTGAAAGGTTTCAATGGTGATGTATGAAAAATAAATGAATTCCGTCTAATTGTTATAAAAACCTTTGAAAGCTGTGAACCTTTTTGACTAACGGAATACCTTGTTTACACGGGCTTATTGTACTAATCATTTGTACTCGCTATTCGCTTTTGAACTGGCAAGTAAAACGGCGAAGTCGTGATTATAAAATTTCAGGAATTTATCCTTTTCTATGGTGGATATTTTACGTTCTACAGTCATTCACGGGAACAAAATGAGTTTAGTGAATTTAATTGTGATTGCTAAATTTCATTTTTCTTTTATATAAAATATATTTTACTCATAGGTATAACTACTCACAAATTTTTCGCTCTTGAGCGGCTTAAAGTCGAACGCTTCCCAAAACATCCACTCTTTTTTTCAAAAAATTAAAGTGGTGAATCAAAAAAAAAACTTCTCAGTCTCGCTTTGCCTCTTTCTTCCCAAAAAGTGTCCTGACGGCCAAAAAGAAAATACGAAAAAAAAATTTCAACTGCTTCTCTCCAAAGTTTTAAAATTTTCTTATGCCCCTATTTCTTGTGCCCCTTTTTACTGTGCGCCCTGAAGCGCCTGCTCTCCCTACTCCATTATAGTTACGCCCCTGATTTGACTAGGCTTTACTGTGCAAAAATATAGAAAAATCAATAATATACTAAGCGATAGTTGCCAACACTTTTAATTTTTTTACGCCAAAAATACCGAACGGTATTCGCCGAATATTTGGGTAACGCCCTGATTCGAATATTCAGGCAACTGCGTATTCGTTACAAACCCACTTTTTGTCCCTCGTCTTCTTCAGGTAACATGTTTTTGAAAAGAGTGAAGTCGTAAAAAAGGTGGCAAATACTAATGATTAGTATGAAGCTAGTGTAAACAAGGTATTAGTAACTTGAGTCGACCCGTCTTTCATTTATTATCCAATGTGGTGGGTATTTTAACGGAAACATTAAAGATATTATTTATATAACCCTATCACTTCTTTCAGACCCCCCCCCCCTCCCTCCCTCACCCCAGCGCCATACCCCTCGACCATCCTGATACTTACCCAAGTTCAATAAACTCTTGTAATTTATAATCAGAGTTTCAAAAACAACTATTTTGATAAATTTCTTGTACATTAATGTAAGTGTAGGTAGTTGTCAGCAGTAAATTTTAGTTTCAAAATTT
The DNA here is from genome assembly GCA_035578155.1 of Brachynemurus nebulosus. Classification (NCBI taxonomy): domain Eukaryota; kingdom Metazoa; phylum Arthropoda; class Insecta; order Neuroptera; family Myrmeleontidae; genus Brachynemurus; species Brachynemurus nebulosus. Next base: position 7,516,712 of record JAPWDM010000009.1, on the reverse strand, counting down.
ACATCGCCTCGTGTATACATACGGTGGACCGGGTATGATGTGAGTGAACTTTAACAACAATCTCAACAATATTTTTGTGATATCAAACGAAACATCATCTTTCCATTTAATAAACACATTCTTCACCTTCGTAAAAGTTGACGTCGTAAACACGTTTACACATCTGACGGTGTTGTTTTGCACTAATTTACAAAACATGTAGAGAAACTTGTGTCAAATCATTTACGAAAGCATCGTGCGGAAGCAGCAACTTATGACACAGTGTTAAACATAAAGAAAATGGAATTGTTAAAATGTATACGGGGTGTTTCAAATAAGAGTTTCCTGCATGCGTAGATGTCTGAAATGATCAAAAATATTCGATTCAGTTAGATCAATTATGTAGGAGTTGATCTACAAACTTTTAAAGCTTCATGTGGTTTAGAAACTCTAGCCCAAAAAAAAACAAAAAATGACTCTGAACATTTTGGAAAATAATCTCGAAAACTTATAAAAAAAGTGTGCTAAAAGAAAATTGCACTTTACAAGGTGACTGAACTTTTCTAAACTTTGTTTAGTTTTGACAATGAAAATTTCTTAATATATAGTTTCTCTTTAAGTTTTCGAGGCTGTTTTCCAAGATGGACATAACATGTGGTTACATTGATAGAAAGGGTAGACAAAAATATATTTAATTGTACCAATATATATTTTATGGCTGTCATAAAAAAATTTAAAATTGTATATTACTTATACCAAGGATCATCGTAAGTATTATTTTTGTGGTCTCAAATGCAATTTGAGAATGGGAGATTGAAAGTTTAGGGTTCTTAGGCCATATTCGTGGCCACAAAAATAAACTTGCAAATTTAAAAAAAAAAAAATTGTCAAAAATGCTATTTTAACAAAATGCCTAACAAAATTTTCAATTCTGGTGGTTGGAAAAAGTTATTATTAAATAACAAAAAAAAAAAAAATTGAAATTTTAGGTTTTTGGGCTATAGCTTCTTAAACTACGTGAAATTTTTAATGGACACTCTGTACCTAGTGAAAAGTTAAATGAAATATGCTGTTTTTATGAAAAAGATGTTGCTCGAAGCTATTCATTCATTGTCGATGTGTTTTAGGATAAAAATCATTTTTGGAATATGTATCGATTTTATTCGTACATTTCCCGACGTTTCTACCCCCGTAATATTTTTTGGGGGGTAAATAAAAACAGAAATAGGGATAATCCTGTACAATCCCGGAAAGGTTCACGTATAGAATTATTTATACTACACGGATAAGTATAAATGTAGATAGTAGGTGGATGTATTGTATACTTTGTAGGTTTTAACCTAAAATTTTAAACATACCTACAACCCTTTTAATTTTAAATACATATTTTTTTCTGTACCTTTTGTGCTATAAAATGAAAATAAAGGTACAAACTTACCTAATACCTTTTTGGTCAGAAAATAATTATTATAATGACTGTTGGGCCGTGTAGCCCAGATTGTACCGAAAACAACAGTTGAACATCACATTTAAAAATTCGGCAGATGCGTACGAGACACGCACCAAGCCAGGATTTCGTAGTTCAATACTTATAGAGTTTTTTAATACTTTTACTTTTCATATGAGTTAAAAAGTTTTAATAATTTAAAAAAAAAAGGCACTGTCTATTAAAGAGCCTAGGATCCTGACACGTGACACTGACTATTCAAAAACCACCTTACGAAATCCTAAAAATGGGACTTCAAACGTCGGAAGCCCGGAATAATGGAAACCTGATAATGTTCAAATAATGGGTTGTTCCTTCTTCCTTCGTATATTTTTAATTTTTAGTATTTCCATAACAAAATTTGTAAATTGGAACACTTATAGAATCACTTGAGTGTTCGTCCGTCTGTCAAAAAGTAATTTTCTCTGAAACTATATTTCAAAAGTTGAATTTGGAATCTACGAATCTACGAATTCAGGAGGTAACACCAGGGCCGTAACTAGGCTGACGCCTTCGGGGCATTGTCCCGGCGCCCCCAAGAGAAGAAGAGAATACAAGAAATTCCAAATTTCTAAATTTCTTGGCAAATTTTAAGGACGGTAATAGTAAATTAAGGTAGCAAACCAGCAAACGACTGACAAAGCAATCGAAAGCAAAAAAAAGGTCGCTGATTTTTTTGCTAGGGGGCGGAATTTTTTATTTTGTTCGGGGCGGCGTAGGGACCCCGAATGTATTTTCTGCTCCCGGGCGCCTAAAGACCTAATTACGGCCCTGGGTAACACATTTAGGGTGTCAAAAGAAATTTTTCTATTCCCTACCTTTATCACCAAAAGGATCTCCCAGAAAAGTTTCCCAACACTGAATATTTAGAATGAGGTATAGATTGAACGAAAATTAATCAGAATTTCCAAATATTCTCGAATAATTTGCTACAATAAGTCCTTGATTAAAAGTAACTGAGTGTACGGAACACTATTTATGCAAGTACACCTTACACTTTACCAGTTTTTTTAATCAATTCTTTTTCGAAACGATATAGATATATTTTAACTTCTTTAAAGTCATTCTCGGTTGTGAATCAGTGTTAGAAAAAATCAAATTTTTCCATTAATTCATTTTTGCTTGAATGATTTTAATGGATTCTTTCATTAGAATCGAGAAAAATATTTGCATTCAAGTTTTATCAAATTACCATGTCGTTATAATATATGTTAATTGAATCATATATACATACATATTTCGGTTACCGAAACGGAAATTCATTCTCGGAATATTGTGAATCAATTTATTTTTTATGTTTCCGCTTCGTGCGTCACGTCGGAGAAAAATGCGCCTAGAAATATTACCGCATGTAAAAAAAAATATCTTATGTCTAGATTTCATTTCGAATACATTTTTTTTATGTCTATTATAATTTGATGAATGTGTATCAAAAGCCGATGGATAGGACGGAGTGTCTATATTTCTAAAAAATTTCCCAGTCCGTTCCTATAAATACAAATCAAAAGAAATTTATCAGTGCCTTCCATAAAAATATACAAAATATCATATTTCAATGAATGCGTTCAATATGTCTGTAACTGTTGAAATAATTGCGAAAGTGCGCGTTTCAAAACTGGCGGGATAGAATGTTTGGGTGATTCTCCGGTAACGGAACGTTCTCTATACCAAAACTAGAGAAGTAACAGCAGTTGTTACAGTAGACCAAAAGTAGTAACGTTACAGCGATTCTGTACCCAAAAGTAGTAAGATTACAGCAGTTCTGTTCCAAAAGTAGTAAGATTACAGCAGTTCTGTTCCAAAAGTAGTAAGGTTACAACAATTCTGTTCCAAAAGTAGTAAGATTACAGCAGTTCTGTTCCAAAAGTAGTAAGATTACAGCAGTTCTGTTCCGAAAGTAGTAAGGTTACAGCAGTTCTGTTCCAAAAGTAGTAAAGTTACAGCGATTATGTGCCCAAAAGTAGTAAGATTACAGCAGTTCTGTTCCAAAAGTAGTAGGGTTAGAACGATTCTGTACCAATAGTAGTAAAATAACAGTGGTTCTATACCAATATCTCGTATATTTTGATGAGTTTAGTGTTATGTGACTGTATAGAGTGAGAAGTTATAGAATATTTACTTGTTTCAGTCAAGTAGACACTGACAAACCATAAATTTTTCCGATTTTTGCTCCGATAATACGTATTTTATAGGAAAAATGTAAAATATATAAGATTGCAATTATTTTCGAAATGAAGCAATTTTTTTTTTTGAGATTTATCATAATTTAAAACTATCACTTTTTTGAGGTGATTCCCATTACCGGAGAATTACCCTGTTATTGTGAGTTGTTTCTTTATTGAAACCAAACGTGTTCGACAATAGTATATGATGTAGTAGCATCCTGTACACATATCCGTATGGCATTAAACTAGTGGCTATAAAAATGTTTTTGTTGTTATCATACAAGCATGAAGTATAAATGAACAAATTTTCATTTTATATAAGTCCATCAAATTTAACAACTTACGAAATTGACGTATCAAAATAATGTTCGGTTATTTGTCTGTTGTATAACATAGTGATACACGGATATTGAGAAATCGATAATTCTTACAAATTGAAATTTATTTTTATTAATAAATAAAAATTATAAAAAAAAAATGGTTTTGTCGAAAACAGACAGAATCTACTGTTAAAATCGATATTCTAAAAAACTTTTGTATTTTTTCGACAGAGGGCGTTGTAAACGGTCATCGCACTAGGCCCCACGTTGCTGACTGATTTTGTAAAATCAAAAACTTTAATTTGATCTTTGAAAGACAGTATTGATTTATTTAATGAAATCAAAATTTGTCGTGAAAATCCACACGAAAAAATATACAGGGTGTTTAGAAAATAACTCTCGTCCTTTTGAGGAGTGATTCATTTGCACCTTGTAGACGCTAAACCCACGGGAATTTTTTCGGAATTAACAGTTTAAGAAAATCGCAAATTAACTGGTTACATGATGTTTCAGGTAGAAAATAAAACTCAACAAAATTTTGTATATATGTTTAGGTTGTGTAAACGTGTTTCCCAGATGTTTTTCTTTTTAAAACAGAAAATTTATCTTGCAAAGATGAGACGGTCAGAGCCGGATTAAAAAGAAATTTTTAAAGGCCTCTTTTTTGGCCCATATTTAGTATCAGAATTTTTCTGTTAAAAAACAGTTTTGGTTCAGATTTATTGGCAAATATTAGTTACATGGGTGAGATCTATCTAATGTTTTCGTAGCAAGATTTATATATCTATTTTATACCCTGTATAAATTACAGAGAGATGACCGATGAATAGACAGGTATAAAATTGTTTCGGTTCCAAGTGTTTTTTCTTCCGAACCCCTAAAAAATATCCGTAAACCCTTCTCATATTATATGTTACTCCCTTTCTTTTCTACCTTTTCTCAATTTTTTTTCTTTTAACTTTCTATTTGTTCTGTGCATGTCTCATTTAAATTTAAATGAATTCAACAAACAAAGTCACCGTTGCCGTTGAAAGAGCGCCATCGGTTTTAAGATTTCGTAGCTCCAATGACGCGTTGGGTGATCTACCCGCACTTAAACACATTATAAAAGACAGTGTCGTCCTAGACCTTGATTTAGAATTTCAATATTAAGGTACCGTCACAGTGTGATCGGCCAAAAAATAGTCAATTTTCGCGATTTTTTTCGGATAGGTAGGATGGAGAAATGGGGATGAATTTTTTTTACGATTAATACCACTATTTAACAGTACAAAAATATTTTTTTATTTATTTTTATTTATTTTTTATAATTATTTTAATTTTTTGAAAGACAGTGTCTTTAAAAAAGGGGGGATGTTGGTGCTGACAATTGCGACCGTAGGTTTCATTTGGAAAAAAAATCAAATAGATTATCAATCTGTAGGTAAGCCGCTATGTACCTATGACAGCTTTTTTTCGAAATCTTTTTATTTTTCCACACGGAAAACTATAATAGTATACTGTGCAATAAGTGAGGGATATTGTCGATTGCCCACGAAAGCGAAATTGAGCGCACGAACGTAGTGAGTACGCTGATTCGCTTGAGTGGGGCAATCGACAATCCCGCACGAGTTGCACATACTATTTTTTATTACAAATTTCACATACTTTTTTCAATTATTATCACTATTTTTGACATTTTTATTACTTTTTAAAATAATATTTTCAAGTGTTCGTCTTTTTTTTCTGAATTAATTATCGTTTAAATTACTTTGTTGGTGGTTTCTATAGAAATAATTATGAAATATTTATTAAATGAAAAACTAAGAGGCGGCTTTGCGTGTTTTGATTAAATTTTGCGTGTTTTATTGTCAATTTGCGTGTGGAAAGTTACTTTTCACACGTAAAAAAGTATGCGGAAAGAGTACAGTGGGCAAACAGCTATTTTGCGTACAGAAATGTGTGCGCCAAGTGAGTGCTTCTCCTGCATGAGTAATAAAAAAAAATTTTGTACTTTTTATTCAAACCGCCGCCATTTTTTCAAATTTCAAAAAAAAGCTATCATTTGATAATCTGTTTGAATTTTTTTTTTTCAAATGAAAACTGCGATCGCAATTGTGGGCACCAATATCCACCCTTTTTTAAAGACACTTTTTCAAAAAATTATAATAATTTTAAAAAATAAATAAAAATGAATAAAAAAAAAATATATTGTATTGTTAAATAGTGGTATTAATCGTAAAAAAAATCCATCTCCATTCCCCCATCCTACCCATCCGAAAAAAAATCGCGAAAATTGACTATTTTTCGGCCGATCACACTGTGACGGAACCTTAAATAAAAGCTAAAGCGAAAAACCACTAGCTACTGAACTACGTAGTCCTGACTTAATGCGTGTCTAATACGCGCTTGGTGCATTTTATTTTCTTCAAGTAACAAACAATCGGCCTTGTATTTATATTTATGATTATTAAATATCCCGCAGTGTGAGATGCATCGGTCCGGGGCAAACGGGCACACCATAAAGTTCAAGGGTAAATCACACTCATTCACGCCAACTTGAAGTTCGAGTTCAACTCTGTCTCTCGCTGGAGTGTGTGATTATAAAAATATTGACATCATTTATTACAAACTTTATATTCAAGTAGATTCGAGTATTTTATATTCGAGTGCATAGATAGAGTTAAAAAAGAAATCATATTATATGGGACTCGTATCAAATGATTGATATGTATAAACGAGTCAGTTGAGTCGAAATCATGGGCGTAGTTATCGCGGGTGATTGAGGGTGCCCCGAGTTATAAGAGCCTAAACTTCCACTTTTAAAAAAAACTGCGAGGGGCCTAAAGGGCCACTTCTTAAAAAAAAATTGAATTTTAAAATGTCGAAGAATAAATTTCGAAATCCATCTAATTTTTAATCGTTGTCTGTAAAATAAAATAAAAATAAAAATAATTGAAATATTTGTACAAAGTTATATTTGGCCAGATCATGACAGAAAAATAAAGAAATAAAAACCTGAACACCCTCAAATCTAAATTTTTATCGTCTAAGTTTTCATGCAAAAACATAAAAGTTTAGTTCGATGAGACGATTTTCATTTCAAATTTCAGTTCTCTGATATTTAAGATTGATACGAGTCATTTTCGAAAACCTTAGGGGAACGATTGCCTCTATCGCCCCCTTCTGAATCCGGCCCTGCCTATTGCACATAGCTTATAAATGTGAAATTTTTTGGTAATTTCTTCAAACGATTTCGTTGTAAAAGCGAAGATAAAAATTTTCCTTTTACTATTTTTCAGTTTTAAGTCCGGTTTACGAAATATCGAACCTCAAAATGTGGTTTATTTGTCTTGTTCCGCTCCTGTAATGTTTCAACTTTACAGGAGCATAAAAATTTTGAAATCAGGAACATTTAGTAAAAGAACAAAAAAAATGGTGTAAGAAAGTGGTTCGCTAGCTTATATTCAACACTCTTAACGAAAATATCTCTTTTTAGGAGCGATATGAAGACTCAAATTAGCTCGTAATTGACCCTCATTATAATTAACAATATCGAATAGGTATCTATATTTTATTTATTTTTCCAATAAACCGTAAAAATGCTGAAAATATGAATCTGATCTTACGTTTATGTTAATCAAGAAGAAAATATTTAGACAGTCTGTGAAAAAACCTTTTTTGAAAATTTGCCAAAATTTTACAGGGTCGCAGACAAAAGAAAAACAAAACATAATAATTATTTCATACCATATTGTGATGTCATATACATAAAATGTTATGGGCACAAAAAAGTCTCTTTAAAAATGAAACAACATTTTCACTGCAAACAACGTCAGTCCTAGTCGTTGTCAGTTTGAAAAGAAAATTTTTTTTTCCTTTTTCGCTTAATGCGATCGAACCATTTCCATTTTTTTTTCTACAGTCCATTTTAACTATCCTTACACAATCAGTGGCACTGCGAACAAAGGAAGGATAATAGTGCAAACTGTCTATCTGTCTGTCTGTCTGTCTGGCTGGTGTGTAGGTAGGTATTATCAAAAAATGGGCCATTATTATCAGCAGCAGCGATAGTGTCCTTCGGTTTAATTGACCATATTATCATTACATGAAAAGTGCTTGTAAGTGTATATCTTGTAAATTGTTACAAACAATAGGGATTATTTGAGAGAGAGATTATCTCTCCTACACACAACTTCCTACAGGATAATTCTTTTGTTTTACAGTGAAACCTAAAACGGAATGTTCTAGTTTAGAAATTTGGAATATTTTTTTGTTTTGTTTTGGACCTTTAAGAATATGTCTGCAAAAGAATATTTTACAACTAGCATTTTCGCTCGTGTAGCTTTTGAAATTATGACATTTAGTGACAAGGTATAAAGTGTATTTTCATACTTTTTTCCTTGGAATTTTCCCACAAAAATAAAATATTTTCCCCGAGTAAAAAATAGTCAATGAAGTCAATGATTCTTAAATATATTTTGCCGTAGGAATAAGATTTCCTACAGGATTTAGATATTTTCCCGGGGTAGAAAGTAGTCTGTATCCTTTCTCGCCCCTCTGTAAACAGTATGCAGAGTTTGAAATCAATCATACTTTTTTTTTAACAGTCAATTGGCGTTATTTCATTGTTTCGTTTTAAATACATTTTCCCTTGGGAATGAAGTATATTTTCTCGGGGTAAAAGTAATCTATATTTACCGTTATATATGTATATCGTTCTTTCTGCTAACAATATGTTAAGTTCAAACAAACTCAAAGAATTTTCTACAGGAATGGAATTTCCCACGGGATTAAGATATTTTCCCGGGGTAAAAATTAGTTTGTGTCCTTTTTCATCCCTTCTGTTAACAATATATAAAGTTTGAAATTAATTGTCCGTTTTTTAATAGTAAGCTATTGCAATTTTAAACATTTTTTTTTGGGAATGAAACATTTTCCTGAGATAAAAAGTAGCCGATAACCATCTCTGTCCCGCAAGCTACGTCTGTGCAAAGTTTCAAGTTGATTGGTTAAGCTGTTGAGGCGTGAAAGCTAGTCAAACAAACAAACAAACTCACTTTCATATTTATAATATTAGTTAGGATAATAGTTCCCAAATTACGTTCCGCGAAAAATATTTTTTTAACGTTCTTTTATCGTCTAGGCCAGAAGACCATCAATACTGTTGATGCCAAATACCGATTTGTTGCACAATTTCTTTCTGTATGTTTTCTTTAAAATTCTCCAACAAGGCTGATGATGTTTTGAGAAGTAATTATACTGAAAAAAGCAAAATTTTATAGAAGTACACAAAGAATTCTACTCTTTAAAGAGAAACTCGTTAAAATGTGCTCGTAATTTTGTATAATTTACAAGAACATAACGTTTTTATTTGAACATTTTTTTTTTTTTGTAATTTTAATTATGACAATAAATATTAATTAATAATAATTATTAAGAAAAAAAAAAGTTTGTAAAATACTTTCTTGTGTCACCACTCATTTTCCTCTTTAGTTTTCTCTCTTTTATGGAAATGTTTTCAAAGTAATCCTTTATGTAAAATAAATCATAACTTTTTTTGAAGACGGTCAAAACGTCTTTAAACATTACAAAAGCCTTTGTGTGTATGCATTGAATGTTGTGGATATTAAAAAACCACAATTTTGTTTATATATTTTTTTTTTCGAGTAATTCTTTGGAAATGGTCCAAAAAAGTTTTTTGCACGTCTGGTCTGATAGTTGTAATTTGACGTCTGCGAACATAATTTTATTTGGGAAAATTTGAATGCTATTTAGAATTTTCAAAATTTCTTTACATAATATGCGACACAATCATGTATTATATTCATTTTATTCAACACATGCAGACCATACTGCTACTTATCGGTGATGTAGTTGCAAGCTCGAGAGTTTGGAGCTGCTCGGGAGTTTGGGAACTACAACAATATATTACAACTGTGAACGATCACAATTTATTACAACGAGCTTGTCACATCTATTTTTCGTAACGACATCGTAAAAATCGAGTGCCATTAATGAATGACGATAATAGCCGAATGTAATAAATTTTACATCGAAACAGTGTCTCGCGGCAGTTGTATCGGGCGATATTTTCGGGCGGGTTCCGAAGAAGAAAAATCTCGGCGCTGTTTGTTTGTTCTTCCGTTCTATAATCCGTTAAAATTTTAAATTTTGTATATATATGCTATTGTTAGAAAGGGTTCTTAAGTTGAGATTCCTTTTACCATTTTTTATTTTTTAATGGCTCAGTTTTTGCGGAATGAGTTTGAGAGTGAGATTATTTTTGCTTTAAAAAATTCAAATAATAGAATTAGTACACAAAATTAAAAAAACAAATCGGAAATTCAGGTGCAGGAGAGGTTCAGGTAAGGTCGTCACCAATTTCCACCTCTCAAAAACACAGGAAATATTTTTATTTAAAATTTGGACAAAAATATAGGTAAAATATAATCAAGTTATTTATTACATTTCGTCAAAATGGGTATAGCTTAGCGGTAGGGCATCGGAGTGCGGAGAGTGGGGTACCGGGATCGAATCCCGATACAAGTGATTATTCAATTTTTTTTTAATATTATTAAAAAATATATATTTTAATATTGTAAATTTTTAATATTGGTATTATGCTCTGCTAGCAAACGAAATTTAATTGAAATCGGTGACAACCATACCTGAAGCTCTCCTTGTTAGTGAGTAAAATTTTGTGTCCAGTAAAATTAAATAATATTATAGAAAATCTCTCAGAAAATCTAGGGAACTGCTGGAACTGGATAAAATTTTCGATTTTCGTAATAACTCCAGAGACAGTACCATACAATCTGTCATACGAGATATTACGGAAATGAACTTGAGGTTCCTGTAACCACTTTTCATTTTTAAGCCTCATTTGCGAAAATATTAAACTTCTAATTTATGACGTGTTTATTAATTGAGGAATCTTGAGGAACCCTCACCTAATGCGTGCCTAATACGCACTTAACGTTTCTTTTTGTTATGTTCATTTGAAAGAATAAAAAATAGTATTTTTTTTTTTAAATTCGATAAAGACAGAAAAAGATTGACTTGAAGAAATGTCGAAAGTTGAAATCGGATACAATTTGTTAAATAACATTAGGTTTTTTTTTTTTTTTTTAAATAAAATTAATATAATTTTTGTGGTTACAAAAATGTGGTTTTGCTTGTGGCAATATTTAATAATAAAAAAAATTTCATTTATTATTTATTTTGAAAATGTGAAAAGTGTAAGTTTTCACAGAAATTGGTGGAAGGCTTTTCAAAATAATATAAAATTTAACATTTGTACATGAGTCGAATAAAAAATGAGTTATTGGATTATTAAAATTTAATTTTTGTTTAAGAAAAATATTTCCAGTTTTTTTTTTAATCTGTCCCGAAACAGTTTTACTTTAAAATTCTTAAGAAAGTAAATTTCCAAATTTTTTAGATCAACAGTTAGCAACAGTTCATTACTTTAGCTGAGAATAAGTAAGTTTATATGAAATAGAGATATGTAGTGGTAAATACTCTACATAAAACGGTCATATGGATGTTTAAATTTTTTGAAGTGAAAACTTCTTTAGCGGCGTTGTACACTTTTTTTGTAATGGGTAAAAAATGTTAAACTCGCGTCAGGTCACGTGACCTGATCGAAAATTCGTAAGATCTGATCAAAAATTCGTAAGACGGATGGAAAGTAGACAGTCAGTAGAGCAGACAATAAACTGCGTTGTACACTTTTTTTGTAATGGGTAAAAAATATTAAACTGGCGTCAGGACACGTGACCTGATCGAAAATTCGTAAGACGACAGTACATAACAGTAGACAGTAGTACAGAATACAGAACGAACGGTAGTATCTCTATACTACTGAAACCAGTGTAACGCGAAAGGACAGATAGATATATACGGGTTTACTCCAATAGTACTAATTTTAAGCCCTATCTCATTAAACATTAATTTTAGAATAGAGATAAAAAATTTTTAAAAAGAGATTCTTGTAGGGATTACCGAAGAGAACATTTGTGCAAAATGTGAACTCCCGGAAATGTTTTTTTACATTGTTTAAACAATATTGAAAATTCATAAATAGCGTTTTTTGAGCTTTCACCGCTTACGCAACGAAAACGGTGATAGATACATTAAAAAGTGTTAAAACCTTTTTTGTAGAGAATCGAATTCTCTACAAAAAAGTCAGCGAGAGCACCTGTCTATCTTGTACAGGTGAAAAGATACAGTGTTCCAAACGCGCACTCAAAAGTCCACTTTTTCTAGCGTTCCGGCAGGGTGTGACGTGTACGATAGCGCAATAAATAATTAATACTGTATTCTACCACATAAATGATAGTACTTTTATACTGATAATTAAAGCAATTCGTGCAAAATTATTCCCTAACCATTCCAAAATATCAAAAATGCACAACGTTAATATTCAAGTTTTCACTTCTGCCGGCACTCCCGGAGTGCAACCCGTCGTTTTTGTGGAATGTTGCACCCAACTAATTCGAATGCATTTTTAGGTGATAATAGCCCACATTCTGGAGCTACAAACTCTATCTTAACTTGCTTGGACCTTGAGATAATCTTTCAACAGTCCTTAATATACGAAATCGTTAATTAACATCTTAACAATTCACAACCCTTTTTGAAAGAATTATTAAGAGTTAGTTGAATAAATTTACAACTAACAACGACTATTGAGCATGACTTAATCTGCTCTAATCTAATTACATTTTACCATACACTAATGAGCAGAAAATTTCGGTTTTCCATGCGACTGATTTTCATAATATTCCATCAAAATGAAAATTGTAATTATATATCAATTTGAATAATACCTACATTTTCATGAACTCTCGTCCCAATGAAGATAATTATTATCTCTACATTATGTAGGTAGGTTAGCTGTGCGCCTAATACTTTTGATTAGTTTGCGTACAGAAATTTTTGCTGAAAATTCAACAAAAAAACTTGTTGCACTACGTACGAAACAAAAATGGAAAGGAGAAAATTTTGTATCCTTAAATTAAAATAAACGAGCTGTTAAATCTTATTAGGAAAACAGCAAACGACGAAAATGTACCAGAAAAAGAAAATTGTAATAATATTTAAAAAGATGAGGGTGCAGCAAAAAGGGGGGCGGGGGCGGGGAGGGCGTAATAAGTTGCTGTAAATTGTATGAATTTGTATCATTTTCTAACAAGAAAATAATTAGAGGTGATAATGAGCTTACGCAGGTACTTATTTTTTGCGTTTACAAACTTGATTCGCTTGAAAATATAATCATAAATACAGGTAGTTGTGTATGTACCTAATTTTCATTTAAAATTCTTAAAATATGTTCACAGCATTGCGTCAAAAACATAAATACGCAGAAAATGATTATTCCGTTCAAAGGTACAAAGAATCAAAATTTATTTTGGATTAAGGAAAGTTGTTGGAGACAAAATTGTTAGAAATTGAAATTTATACAAATTATATAAAATTTTTCGAAATTCTACCTTCGGTTCCCTCAAAGCATTGTGACGCCTGTCATAAAAAGAAAATCAAAATTTTCCTAAGTTACGTGACTTAAAATAATTGAAATCTTTTGTTTTACTTTTCGTCGATCAGTTTACATATGTATCGATATCGAAAATTTTCAATTCAGAATATCTCGTAAACGGTGCGGTATGTTCTAACGTCATAAGAACGCTTAATCAAAATTAAGTACCGGAATAAAACGTTTTTGTTCAAGGGATTTTATATTAATCAAATTACATATATTTATCGATATCGAAAACTTTGAATCTGGATTATTTCGTAAATAGTGTAGTACGTTCTATCATCATAAAATGACTTAATCAAAATACAATTAAAGAATTCTGAATAAAAGAGTTTCTGTTGAAGGAATTTTATATTAACCAGATTACCTATATAATTATTGATATTGAAAATTTTCAATTCAGAATATCTCGTAAACGGTGCGGTATGTGCTAACGTCATAAGAACGCTTAATCAAAATTAAGTGCCGGAATAAAACGTTTTTGTTCAAGGGATTTTATATTAATCAAATTACATATATTTCTCGATATCGAAAATTTTCAATTTGGAATATCTCGTAAATGGTGCAGCACGTTCTAGCATCATAAAAAGACTTAATCAAAATACAATTAAAGTATTCTGAATAAAAGAGTTTCTGTTGAAGTAATTTTATATTAACCAGATTACATACAATTATCCATATCGAAAATTTTCAATTCGGAATATCTCGTAAACGGTGCAGTACGTTCTAGCGTCACTAAAACACTGAATCAAAATACAATTAAAGCATCCTGAATAATATGTTTTTGTTCAAGGAATTTTATATTCCAAGTAGGTATCGCTTCATTTTGAATAAAAACTTTTTCATATTCTATTTATAGTATTTTGTAAATTGTTCTTTCCATTCTTTAAATCATTTCAAACAATTATTATAGCTACTACCTTTACACAAGACACAATAAATACACACAATACTTAGATACAAAAAATAATAATGTATGTATATAAAATTACATTGACTAATGACGAGTGTTTGCAGCTTGAAGGAGAAAATATCCATATAAAACAAAAGCCCTTTCGTAAATCCAACAAATAATATCAAGCATCCATACAGTCAATGACTTTCATTGTTCTGTTGTAATGCTTCTCTCTTCCCCCGTGCGTCCCTACCCGCTAGTGCTTGTAGCCGTAAATTTCAAAACTGATCATAATAATTTCTGTGTTGCTCAAGTTAAATCGACTACTAAAGTATCTTTGCAGTTTTCAAAGATTGTTCATTCGAATAAAGCTGACTGATATGATGTAGACAAACAATATTAACTATATTGTGTAAGATTAAATCATTTTGATATTTTGATGAACGTAAGTTGAGCGTAGAATTGTTTAGTGGTGCGTAGCGTGTAATATGTAGCTTTGTTTAATAAACAATTACTAACTACTCGCCTCTTTCTCTATTCAGTGGTCTCGGTATTTCTTTTAAAGGAATTCATTTTCGAAAAAAAATTAATAGTATTCCAACATGGCAGTGACGTATTTACAGGGTTGGATGTGGGGGGACGTAGGGACGGGGGGGACGTAAGTGGATTATAACTCAAGGAGGCAAATACTTCTAAGAGTAATTTCATACCCAAATCACTTTAATTCAGACAATAAATTACCATTATTCAAACTACTTCTATAAAGCTTGATTTGACAAAAAAGAAATTTTTTAGCTTGGTGACGTCACTAAGTTAACTAAAATTTTTCAGTACCCTAAAAATCGTATAGATTCATAAACGTTAAAAAAAAAAATTAGTAAAGAGTAAAATAAGTAGCCGTTGTTTTGAAGTCGGTGTTGAAAAAATTGAAGACAGGATTTTTACGCAAAAATATTTAAAGTACCCACTTAAAAAGTGGAACAAGTATAATAGTTGCTAGGAATTATTATCATAAAACAAATTTTAAATAAACAAAATTTCTGATAGTCTAATAAATAATAGTATGTGCTTTGAATTTCGAAAGCTCATTAAATATCTCCATAATATATTTGAATACGTATATTATGTTAAAATGTATTATTTGTGGAATTAACGAAATAATATATGGAAGCTTTATATTTTGTAATGTAGCCCAATCGTTGATGTCATTAAAATACGATATAATTATATTCCTCTATCTTTGTTGCTATATACGAATTGCCGTATACGTAGTACTCATTATTTTCATTTAAAATTTATATTGACAGATCATTTCTAATTTCACCATACATAAAAGTATCAGTGTATTCTTTTGATAAAAAAAAAACTATAAGTGACAGCGATTCCGATAAAGTGAGACATCCGAATAGACATCGAATAGAGGCAGTTGAGTCGTTTAGCGCAGGTGATTCAATGGATTATTTGGTGAGTATTTTAACTTTATTTGTTTAAAATCAGTTCCAAGGTTTTATAAAGAGCTGCATTTCAATTGTAAGGAGTTTGCAAAAAATTACTGAGAAAATGGTATATTTACTCTTTGCATTTTTGTTATTTGCTTCGCACGCTCATCATAATCGGAATTGGTTCAATAAAATCCTGCCTACAGAATATATTTATGTTACTTCGACTTGGTTACGAAATTGTCATAGAAGTTTTTCAATTCAATCGTTTTTTTTCTTAAAAAGAAACATTCCAGTTAGGGTAAAAGCCTTCTTTGTGCAACGGTATCTAATTATGAACATTTACATATTAATGAAGTTATTTCTGAAAGAAATGTCTGATAAAAAAATTATTATTAATAGAATGATTGTCTTTCAATTTAAATTCACCTCGCATTTAATGTTTCCTTACTTAATTAAAGAAATAAATATGTAAATGTCAAACCTCTTCCAGTATTAGATACCGTTCCACAAAGGGGACTTTTACCCTATATTGTTCTACGTGAAATTGACACATTAACTTAATGTGCACTCTTTACAAATTTTTAAGAAGATATTTTCTTTAAAAACATACAAACTTTTTAAGAAGACACTTTTCAGCAGTGATTTTTAAGAGAAATTCTGTGTAAAAAAAGCCAATGTAGGATATTTTTTTAGTCGTTTTGTGAATTTTCTCTCTATGTTTGATAAAAATAGAAATAATGTGTAGGCAATTAGTTTTTATAAAAGATTACATATGTTCTCTGTGTCGAATCGTAACAATTATTGTATTTCGAAATAATTCAATTATATTTTCGATCTTTTGTTACCTGTGCTTTTCTATCTCAGCTTTTATTCTGTTTCAGCTTATTTTGTCAAAGCATTTATTTTGTCACAATTAAAAGTAAAATTGTATTTATTTATTTCTTTTAGAAAAGAGAAAATAATTAAAAATAAAATTTAAACAATTTTATTGAAAATTGAGCCTTTATTAAACTCGTATTGATTTTCACTGGCACTGGGACCGATGGTAAAAGCACATACGGTATTACGTTTTTCTCATATTTTTTGTTTGACAAATATAAAAAAAAATTAATTTTTTTTTAAATAAAAAGCAACCGTAGAGGAAACGGAAAAGATTATGTGATTAAAAATGAAAAAAAGTTTTAGGTACCAGTTTATCGCGCATTTTTTCCACTTTAATCTTCTAACGATTTTTTATCTTAAAGGCAAATGATGTTGATGTTTTTTTACGTCATGTTGGTAGCACGGTTTGCGAATAAAAAAAAAAAAACGATAATTTAACTTTTGATCAACAAAGTATGTTTAATGTTTTTTTTATTAACCTTTTCTTTGAATATGTGTTTCCGTTACATTTTACACTAATGGATGTAGCTAAATACTCTTAAAGGATTAGAATGCTACGGGTATATTAAAAAAAAAAAAAAAATTAAATTTTTTTGAAGGTATTTTTATAATAAAAAATATTTCCAAAGGAAATAAAGTGTCTTTTTGAAAAATAAGTTACCTATATACTTTTTATTAATTTTGTTTTTATTGAAAACAAAAAACTATCGAAAATAAATTTAAAAAAATATATATTTATACTTTTTATAACAATATATTATTTGTAATATTTTCGATTCAAAATAACCTAGCTCTTTAAAATTATGAAATGACTCATGTATAGTTTGGTGTTATATGCATCTATTGTAATTTATATGCCATCTGCTGTGTTTCTGCTTCAAAATTCAAATAATTTTTAATAGATTAATGAATAGCTAAACTTCAAATTCTTAAAGTAATTCTGAATACTAATATTTCAAACGAATTTAATTTTAAGTTACAAATATACAAAAAAAACTAGAGAAATTTGGATGCTACCATTTTAAAATCTAAATTACCAGCTTCCGTAATAATTTATAATATGTTAACGGTTTGTTTTATAGATTTTAACACGTATCAAAAACAGATAAAAAGCTGTTGATTGAAAAAGCCTCAAATACATACATATATGTAAATTTTTACCGAAAAATTAACACTATGAGCACTTCAACAGTAAACTTCCCCGGAAGCCGACAATATTTTTAAAGAAACTTTATATAAACAAATACATAAAATGATTCAACATGTATTTATATGTGATACGTACATACATATATTTGACATTCAAACACATTCAAATCAGAGAATTACAGAAAGTTTAGATAACAAAAACTAGTAAAGATAAATAATAAAAAAAAAACAAACAAATATTTTTATTAGTTTTTATATTGTTTATTTTAAAATTTTTTATAGAAACCAAGAGAGTAGTGTGTGTGTTGGTGTTTGTGTGAGTTGAGTATATACACATCGGTATGGTAACATCGCACACATACATAATGCGTAATCAATTAATCGTTGATCGCGATCGACCTCTGCGGTTGTTTTGATTATTTTCGGATGCCGAAGCGATGGGACTGAAAGTGTTAATAAATTGAAGAAAAATTCAAAAAAATCAGCGTGCCCAAAAATGTTACTTTTGTTCATTTATATTTTCAATTAATGCATTAGATCGGTTTTATCTAAAAACTAGTATATAAAGTGCCATTTAAAAAAGTAAAAACCGTAGGGAAACTCCTGGCTATAGTAATCAGATACCCCCACGGGTATCTACCATTTTTTTTTTATCTGAATAATGTTTTGATTAGAGTAACGGTTTGGTCGTAATAAAAATGGTCAAAAAATTTTTTTGAACCAAACAGAATCAATGAACTCCCTGCGATAGCAACGACTTTTTCATGTCAATTTATTTCACCCAGCACCGTAAATTGTCACTTGACCTTTTGCCCATAAATTTTCTTGATATCTTATTTCACCATCTTATTTACGAATATAATCGAAAATCACAGTTTTCGGCCAGTTAATCAAAAACCTACTATGTATATCGATTCTTATCGGTAGCAAAAAATTCTTCGAAAAAAGTAATATTCAAAGTTTGCCGCAAGCAAAGTATACAAAATATGATAATTTTATTTGACTACGTCCCCCAACCCTCAACCCCGCTCCTCACCACGCCTCACCCTCAGGGACAGACTCACTTGGTGATGGCGATCGATATCCAAGAGAAAAAAATGTTACGTTCTCTCAGTAGTGGTGTTTGGATGGAAACATCATCTTCGTAGCTTACTCACTATAGCTTAGTGAGAGGCAAAGTTTAACATGGCAAGGCAACAAGGATATAAATTATATTTTGTACATGACAAAATTAAAGTCCCAAGTGTAACGAGAGAAAAAAAAACTATTTCGAAAGTCGAGGGTTTGTTTCAAAATTTACAAACTCAAAAAAAATGTTAATTGAGTATTCTCCGTTTTAAAATATTGTTTTTTTATTTTAATAATTTTCTTTTTTTTGAGTCTCAAAGGATAACAAGATTTTTTTTTCAAAAATTAATTAGGATTCCGAAGAATTGAAGGTGGTTGAAAGCAGTGTTGGACTAACTCCTTCGGAGGGTTCTAATATTCGGCGCCTTACACAGCCAAAAATATAGTTTATCCTCCCCCCAGAAGAAAACTAAAACTAGAAATTGAAGTTTTAACTTCGGGGCCCCTTATCCATCGATCCGGGCACCCTTGTCTGTTGTGGTACAGGGCCTTGAGACAGCAAAGTTTACCAAAAAATTTCATTTTGAAGCCCCTTACAAATGAATCCCGACTCACTCCATCTACTGTAAGACCGAAGCGGACCGCTCCTGTCCCTCGCCTATTTAAATGTTCTTGATTGAATCCTGAAAATTGTTAAAAACTACTTAGGGACCCCGAATTAATGCGTAGTTAACACGCACATGGTGAATTTTGTTTCATCATATTGTTTTATTTCTTTTCCTAAATTCTCTTTTGAGATTTCGCAAAAAAATGAAATCATTAGTGAAAGGTACCTTTTAAATTCTAGTTACTAACAAATTTTTATATTTTTTTTTTTTTTTTTTTGTTTAAAATGGTTTGTTAAAATAAAATATAATGTATTTAAGCTACTTATTTTAAAAATATGTATTATAAAATAAAACCTACAATTTTTCATAAATATGTCTCTGCTATAGCGTGTCGGACCGAGCATGTAAGAAATTGAATTTGTTATTTTCATTGTTTGTTTGTATATTATGTTGAACATTATTACAGCAGACGTCATGTATTTCTAAATTCCGAACAGTTCCTGTTTAAATTTTATTTATTTGATTGTATTTCAACGGAAATCTAAAAATGAGCTAACAAAATTCATGTTTGTTATTTGTGACACCAATGTTTACCGAATGTAGATATATTTCTACAATATTTGTAGAGAAAATACATCAATGAACAAATAAAAGGAAACGTTAGCTATAAATTAATATTGCTTCTGAGATTACTAACTGAGTGGAAACATTGTAATCACTTTCGAAAAAATAAAAATTATTGTATCTGAGTTTAATCGTTTAAAAATATCAAAATTTACGAAATTGTCCATTTACATTTGCACCCAGTTCTAAAACTCTTGTAAAACTATAATTTTGAAGTAAATGTTTCATAGTTGTCTGATAAAATTTGTCCAGTCTTGTACACTCTTCTCCGGGCAAGTTGATAGTAAGAAAATGAAACAAAACCATTGAATAGTTTTCTAAACAAACACTGAAGTCGGTCGGTGTAGACGACACATTGTATGTGTGTGTGTGTGTGTTGGTATATGTTTTGGTGTGTGAAACAAGTAAACTATGTTACACCGCTTTCTGCTGGTGTGGTTAGTACATATACCATAATCACCCACCTGGCCAAATTGTTGAAATCACCAAGGAGATAATTTGTTGATTCCTTTCTGGTCTTAGAAGTGAGAAGAACCTAATAATTGCATTTTATTTGCTATTTTTCCTTTTACGTTTTTCAATATTAAGTGAGAGAAATAGCGTCTGATTTTTTTCGCAATAAAGAGTATTCAAAATGAATCTTTCAGCAGACAGATCATTTTCGTAACAGAAAGGAGAAACAAACGAATTATCTTTACATTATCGTATCCTAAGTTCCGCGACACGAATCAAGCTTGAAGGCGTCACTGTCACCAGGGCAGTTTTGGGTTGAAGACACAACTCCATAAAATAATCTTGATTACCAAAATATGATGAATGTTGTTGAAATTCTTCTTGAACTTGTTATCGTCGATATTGTACAAAAATGATTTTTGCATTTTATAACATTGACTTTTTATCGCCTGACATAGTAATATTTTTCAAAAAACAACCCAAGTTATCAATTTAATTATTTGTTGTAAGTAAAAGTTGTGACTCGACAACTTATCTCCGTCTAATAGAAATTTTATCGTGACACAGATATCATAAGTGTAACGAAAACAGTATCGTATATGATATGGAATATCAGCACAATGTTACAAATAAGTTTCGCATGAGAAACATTTGGTCAAGTAGGTGTACACTATGGTGGTGGTTCTGTGAAGTAAACCGATACCGTACCGTTCGTACAAGTGCACACCATCTTCGGTTCTTATAGTAGTACCTCTCTATTTAGAGAGGTATATATATATAAAATGATGGCGTCTGTCGTATACTTATATGTATGTATACTAAATACCACCTTTGTTCATTTCGATGGCGTCGCCAACAGAAAATACTGACGTAATACTACTCTACAGTAAAGCCTCGATATATTCAACAAAATTTCTCTCTATATCATTATTTCTATTGGAAATTTATTATGATGAGGTTCTACTGTACCATATATTTGTTATGATATTTTCATTCTTGAAGATTGTCATATCGTGTTGAATAATAATAATAATAATATTTATATGTATGTATATATTTTCCGTGCAAAGATATATGTATATATGCGTTTCAAACTGATATGGTCATATAATCTGAGAAAGGAAACATATGCTGGCTGTATAGCCTATTTCTGTTTTATCTCATATATATGATAGATAAGAGTCCCAGTTTAGGACAATTTATTCAGCAATACAAATTTATTTTTAGGATTCTGTATATAGGAGGTTGGTAATAGCTTCAGTGACAACTATTTGATATAGAATTAAAATTTTGTATTCGGCGAAAGTAGAATTTCTGTTTCGGCGAAAAGAATTGCAGAAATATTTTTTGCTTCCGAGACTACTAAAGTAGCGGAAGCATTGTGATCACTTTTGAAAAATAAAAAATTTTTTCTCTTCAAAATCAAATTTTTTACGCACATTTTACGTTTTAGAGCTTCCTGAACAATTTTGGTTTGGGCCGTCCGTCTGTCTGTCCGTCTGTGTGTCTCCAATTTTGCACCAAGTGGCATAACTTCCGAACTATTCGATTGTTTTTAATGAAATTTTCAGAAATTATGCAGTTTGGCTCCGCGATGGTCCCCTATGAATTTAATCAAAATCGGAGTAACGGTAGCAACGCCGCTACCATGTCATTCCAAAATTGCACCAAGTGGCATAACTTCTGAACTACTCAATTCTTTTTTATGAAATTTTCAGAAATTATGTAGTTTGGTTCCTATATGGTCCCGTATGAATTTAATCGAAATCGGAGTAACGGTAGCTACGCCGCTACCATGAAATCCCATTAAATGTCAATATCTTATTTACTGCTAGTCCTATCTCGCTCAAATTTTTAGGGTATATTGGGGGTTAGTTTCTAAAATATTTTTGCTATTATTTTATAATTTAGCCTTTAAGTCTTTTGAGTTACAACAGTTTTTTATAAACTTCAAGGCGAAAATATAATTTCACGGTATATAATATATATATTTGGTAGAATACTGTTTTAAAGCCTTTTACGACTACGAGGAAGCTGTGTGCCCATCCTATTGGCAGCGTATTTTTATTTTCGTTCGGAAATAAATGCGAAATTGGTATTGAAAATATCCTAACCGGATATTTATTTATTGTTGACGTAGCCCAGCTAAACCCAACCAATACATTCAGAATATAATGAAGATATTTCATAAATGAATTATGCAAAAGGTTGTTGCTAACTGAACCGCACAACTAGCAAGGTTTAATACAATGAACAACGTCACACTGTTATGTATTATATGTTTCGGTTAGATTATGTTAGCTTTACATTGAAATGTTGCCAAAAGCGTGTATTTGTTTTTGTAAATATTATTAAAATAACTAAACATGTAAATAATATCCGGAAATTTTAATAAAGATTTGTTTAAATTATTCGAAAATATGAATAAATTGGATTTGTAGGATGGATGTATACATTTTAAAAAATATGTGGACATTACAGCTCTATCACTAGAGTCAAATTTTCCTCTCATTTTCAAAATTTTTGAAATACTTGAGCGAGATTAAAATTTGTTTTTATTAAGTGTATATTTATATCAAAATTTGATTTTCTTGGGATTCGACATTTTTGGGGAAAATTCGACTAAAATTATGAAACCATTGTCTTGATAAAACGAATACACTGTGTGAATATGACCTCGATCGGTCCAGTCGTTTAGAAGTTAACGATCACTAACAGACGCACCAACGTTTATTTATATAAATTTCCAGAATTTTCAGAATGTTAGGTTTACGCTTTATTTGAACACCGTCAAGGCGTTTTGATTGAATGACTTCTTTATATCTGATTTTGAATGTTCGACCGGTTTGTCCTATATAGAATACATGGCAATCTATACAATTTAAACGATCAATTTCACATTTTTTCATAGGATCTGACCAATATTATCCACAATATTATTCATTGAATGGAAAGCGAACTTTATATTGAATTGAGAGAATATTGTGTCACTAATTTTTGAAAGTGTTTTTTTTTTTTTTTTTTTGAGTATGGGAGAGGAAAATATTGAATTCATAGAGAAGATTAACGGATAAAACGGATGTAACAGATCAAAGGATAAAATTCCAAATATAAATTGTTCTGTTGTGTATTTTTAAATTGTAAATGAATGCTCAGTACCTTTTAGTGTTTCGATAAAAATTTGTTCCTGCTAATCCAATCACCAATTACAACAGTAACAAATAGAATAGTGTGTTTTTTTTCTAAATGTTTCGTAATTTGTATTTGTTTGTTAAAAGCAAACCTCTCCTATAGTGCAATAGTATATTGTGTTAATGGAATAAAACTTTTTAGCCAAATGTGCAATTAAAGCAATTCATATAAGTAATTATAGTTGTTAATTACATTGGGGGAGAGGGAATGTTACAATTGCACTAAGTGGTTGTTGTAATAAGATCGAAAGCAATCTAGCAATGTCATTAGCACAAATAGATTATAACAAATGCGCAAGCATAAACCTTGAGTGCTGTTTTTCGTTTGTTTTTGTTAGTGTAGGGTTTTTTTGTTTAACTAATCAGTATTTTGTTTGTGATAAAATGTTTATAATTGAGTAGTTATAGGTGGAAAAAGTTTTGTGGAAAATGTATTTCAACGTTTAGCTACAAATATATAGTACGAAAGTTTTTCGCTAACAGCCTTTTTGAGGATAAAATTTTGATTGGAAAAAAATTTAGTTTTTAGCGAATTTCCAGAAGGAAAATTCAACTATTACGGCAGCTGTAATCGTGAGATTTGAGTCCAAGACTGTGATTTATTCTGAAGTTCCTAGAATCTTAAGAACTTACCCAAACATTACCTATATAGATTTTTCTAGAGCACAAAAAAATAATATCATAACCATAGTATTCTTTATTAATTATAAAGTAATTAGCTTCTAGAGCTTGCACAGACTAATTGAATAAAGTTAAAATGTTTATTTTACGATACATACATAAACATAGAAAAATATATCATACCAAGACAATAATATATGATCCGGTTATTTGAAAAGTGGCTCAAGTCCATTTTTAAAAAAATCATCTAGTTAAAATGGTAATTAATATTGTTATCAATAGATTGATTTTAATTACTATGGCTCCAATAACTCCAACTGCTTTATGTTTTTACTTAATGCTTCCGAGACTACTAAAGTAGCGGAAGCATTGTGATCACTTTTGAAAAAGAAAAAATTTTTTCCCTCCAAAATAAAATTTTTTACGCACACTTTACGTTTTAGAACTTCCTGAACAATTTTGGTTTGGTGTATGTCCGTCCGTCTGTGTGTCGCCACTTTGCATCAGGTGACATAACTTCTGAACTGTTCGATTGTTTTTAATAAAATTTTCAGAAATTATGCAGATTGGTTCTTAGATGGTCCCCTATGAATTTAATCGAAATCGGAGTAACGGTAGCTATGCCGCTACCATATCATTCCATTAATATACTAAATTGCACCAAGTGGCATAACTTCTGAACTATTCAATTTTTTTTTTGTGAAATTGTCAGAAATTATGCAATCTGGTTCCTACATGGTCCCCTACAAATTTCATTACATTCGGAGTAATGGTATCCACCGCGCTAGCATGAAATCCCATTAAATGTCAATATCTTATTTACTGCTAGTCCCACTTCGCTCAATTTTTTTATGAATCGTTTTGTCTATTTATTTTTATTAATTTATATACCTCTGTTAAATTATACAAAGATATATTGGCGATTAAATTACGAAGGTGCTTTTACGAGTACGAACGAACGAACGAAAATAAATGAACTTAGACCACTTTTAAAATAAGCGACACATATAAAATATAACAATGACACAACTCCATATGTGTTAGAAGTAAGTATATTATTTAAAAATATCCCGCTAGTGTACTACTAGCGACACTAGCGAGTACACTTAAAAACATTATTGTATAATACCTACTACAATATCACGCCATCTCAATCTACCATTCCATTGCCGCATTTATATAGCGATACGAGCGAAATGGAACTATACACCTATCTTATTATACCTATAACAATAAGAGTCTAGTTACAACGAACAAGACCGCCAGTGCGCTGAAGGGGCGGGGTGGTGGTGGGGCAAGAGAGGGGTGGGGCGGAGGGTAGAACCTGGTAAGTGAATAGAGCAAGAGAAAACAACATTGTAGTGATCGTATATTATTACATAACTAAATAACAATATGTGATTTTCACACGATATAACCGGAAAATTAGAACAACTGTTGTATACAATTTTCAATCGTATTATATTTTCCATCGTTTTACTACGTGGTTGTTGCTTGACGTTTTTTTCATCTTTGTCGCATTCACACTCGGCACACATGTTCTTTGTTTTTGTTTTGAGTTACTATTAGTAAAGATGTAATCGAATATCTTTGTTGGGGAATATTTTTCACGTACTGAAAGATCTAATTACTTGAAACAGGGTATTGTTTTAAAATTGGTGTTTGTAAAAGATGATCTATTATTAACGGTGTTATGTAAGACATTTTTTCTTTAAGAAACTTACATTTTTTTTTTCGAAATTTTAATGATCATGTAAATCTATCCCAAACTTTTTTCATTGTGAAATACTTGTTATGTTTTAAAATTTGTACGGAATCAAACAAATCATTTAATTAATTTCAAGAAAATATTAATCTTATTTAATTATTCATTTAAAATTACACGTTTACAAGTCGATATACCTTTATTTTCGGTAGCAAAACAAGTAACCATATAAAATGGCAAATTTTTAGAATCTTATGTCGTCTAAGAATAATTTAAGTTAAAGATTATTTAATAAATAGAAAATGAAACACAGCGTTTTAATCCCGCCTGGTTCCTCCCGTGCTCTTATCAAAGCTTCCATTCGTTTTTCTACATATACTCAGAATGATGTTATCTATAGTTTCCTGGGACAGTCTTTGCCATTCTTCAATGACGGTAGTTTGAAGCTCGACCACATTGAGAAGAAACGGCATTTGAATTCGAAAGTGACAGACCTCTTAAAAAGAATTGCATCAATAATAAATAAAAACAATTCTATGGAAAGTCAATTGATTCGTTACTTCAATATTGTTTTAAGTAAAAATAAAAAAAAAACCGCCAACATTGTTTAATAAATAGGTTTTTATATTTTTTTTATGTTCCGCTAATTATGCCGGTATGTCTAGTAAAAAAGTGCTAGTTAAATAACTTTGCAATTTCCAATTTTTACCTCTTTTGATAATTTTGTAGACTGTTTTCGAAACACCATAGTGTTCCAGGGCACACAGTATGAGAAACACTGATGTAGATAATAATTTTCCATTCAAATATTAAAATTACAATTTTGAATTTTATGTTTGCGCACGCATCGCTCAAAACCTACTGAACGGATTTTGATGAAATTTGGTGTGGTGATAGCATCTTACTCAAATTAATTGTATAACCCGAGTTTTCCCACGGGAAAATACAAGAAACCAATTTGAATGGCTGGTAAAATTTATGTCCAGAGTCAAATCGTAAGCTCAACTAGTGTAGAAATAAATTAAATCAAGAAAAACAAAAAACCGTACATTACTGAATTAGACGACCTCAGTCAAGTTAGTCGTCACCAGAGCAAAAATTTTGAAAATTCTAAAAAACTACTAGATTACAAATAGGCGTGTGTTAATTCAAAGAATTAGATGTTTAATCGTTATTTAAAGTACGAATACTTGGGTGCCAATTAGGCCTTTTTTCGACCATACTGAAAATAAAATAAAAATTTTAAGAATCACGGCGTAAAATTTTTTAAATCATGGGAGCGCTGTGAATTAACGTTAACAACGTTCTACACAGTGCTTCCACCATTTATTGGATATTAAAATGTCCAAAGTCGTTTTTAAAATCTTTGTTTATTTGGAAGACCCTGTTGAGAGACAATTTGATGAAATTTTTTTCAGATTATGTCGACGTTATTACGTATCGATTTTTGTTCCAACGAAGTCAATTACATTTCTTAATCGAGAAATATCGTCCAGTAAAAGTACATCTTTTTAAAAATAATGTAAAAATAAAGTAATAAAAATGTTTTTTAAGAAAAAGCTTTTATTTAAAAATGGGCTAAAAAAAAATAAAAGCTTGAGGCGTTATCATTAATTATTTCTGTTTTGGATATAAGTGTAGCTCTTTTACTTTCCAGTACTTACCAAACTTGATTAAACGCCTCAAGCTTTTATAAATTATGTTGCATATTGCTTCAAACTTCACTCAGTAGTTATTTCATTTTTTTAGCCCATTTTTAAATAAAAGCTTTTTCTTAAAAAATATTTTTTTTTACTTTATTTTATTTTCTACCCTTTAGTCTGATTAAAATTAATTTAAAAATAAAGAAGTAATTATTTTACCTATATTTTAATCGATTAATTTACCCTAATCAAACATAACTATGGAAACAAAAAATTGCAATGTAAAATCAATGGACAATATTTGACAATTCGAAATGTCAAAAAGTTGCATAGGACTAAAAATCAACAATTTTGGTTTGGGACCATTTAGGGAAAAACTAATTATACAATATTGTATTATCATCAAGGTTAGACACGTATGCAAAATTTGAAACCTCTAGCTCAATTAGAACCTGTCTAAATTTTGATTCCAAGATTTGATCTAAACCAACATACTAACCATAGCAAGTTAAATAAAAGCTTTTAAAAACACTGCAGCAACCTTAAAGCATTTAAATATTGCAATTATTCTCTTATGCTGAGAAATTAAAATAAATAAGACAGAAATTAATTGATATAAAAATCATAAAGCGTGTACAATACAAGACTTTTGAAAGCTTTTCTGGTCTGGTATGTTTTCTTAAAAATGTAATTAATTTCTTTAAGAGTGGAATATGTTTGTATTTCATCTAAATTGAAAATTTAATTACATAAAGTCGCATTTCAATTGAATCGATCTTTGTCTAAACACGCCACAACCACCGTAAAACAAAGAGAGAAAATGAAAAAACCCGTTCAATTTTCTGTTGTAAAGTAAATATTAGAAAAGCAATTATATAATTTCTATGTTAACGTTCTATTTTTCAGATCAAATGAAAAGTTTCTCAAAAAAAACAAAAAACAAAAATAAACAGTTATAGAATTTAATTAAAGATTAAACTTCGATCGCCCGTGGGCGTCCAAGTAAACAAGTCCATGTTCAGGCAAAAACTGAATTTCTCTAAGTCAAAATTTCATACTATAGTTCAATAAAATTGATAAAATACGCACCAAGTGCCTGTTGCACATACATTAAATCAGGATTCCCCACGATGGAGTATATATAGAATTATTTTTGGAGTTATTTACGAAAAAATTTAACATCGAAATATACCTTGATGCAAAATTTTAATTCCAGCACTTGTAGTTTTTAACTAGTATCTGTAATTTTTTCAAATTTTTTGGATCAATAGGGGTGAAACAAAGAAAATCTCACTCTGAATCATTTTCAACATTACCTCACAGAAAGGAATTGAATGAAAAAAAACTTTCATCCTTATTTTCCCAGAAATTAAGCAAAAAAAATTTTTCCCTTTTCTTCGGAAAATTCTTTGGATCGCTCGCAATGTCGCCACTGTAGTTGTCTTGTGTTTTTAGGGATCCGAAGTATTACTTCAGATCTCTATTGATTTCGTTGTGTCGTCTTTTTAGCCAATTTCCAGAATGGAATTCAGCTATTACAGCCACTGTCATGACGCGACCTGAGCCCGAGACTATGGCAGAAAGGGCATAGCCGGGTAAGATAGGGAAAACGGCCCTTGGCGCAAAATTGATTGTTTTTATAGGAAATAATACTTCTTGGCCCCAGATACATTCCTGCCAAATTTCAACCCTCCGAGGCTAATAGTTTATGAATACACAAACAGACAAAAATTTTCAAAAAAAATTTTTTTTGACGAAATTACTGAACCAATTTATTTCAGTTTAATATATATTGTGTACCCACCTTAGACGAAGTAATAAAAAAAAAATTAACGTTATATCCCTTCATTATACTAATTTTTTTAAATTTTTAAATTTAAGAAAATTTTTTTTTGGCGCTTAGGCGTTAGCGACACCCACCATTTTTTTGGTCAATAATTTGTCTCTTAGTACTCTATAACAGTAATATTTCAATACAAATGCATGCCATGTTCGTCAGCCAGGAACATGGTTTTTGTTCTTGCAAAAAATTAGCTTTTTGCCAAAATTTCCACTTATTCGAAAATTTTTGCGAAATTTTTCTACACCATTTAAAAGAGAAAAAAATTACATACAAAAGGTCTTTACACTTTTTGCTATGTCAACTAGTTTCCGAGAAAAACTAATTTTTATAAACGGAAATTCGCTATGTTATGCAGGATGCTGCGACAGCGGTATTTTTATATATAACAATTTTTTATGGTCTGTATTATATGACACAAATGGCATGCTATTTTATATTTTAATTTTATGAGTGTCACCTACATTGGTGACGATAATAAAAAGAGGTTTTACGACACACCTACCTCTCTATATACACGATATTGTATATATTCTGTTCACAGCATATCGGTAATAGCCAATCAATATTGTAAAATGTATATGTTTCATTTTCAATTGAATATAAAAAAAAACCGTTTTTTACCGATTTTTTTTTCCTTAACATCGATTCTCGTACAGATTGGGTCGACCGGGTGTCGATGCTCATGCACGTCACGAGCCACCGTTGGCTGCTGCGGCTGCCGCCAGCAATATACCGGGCGCCGAAGGACCAATGCCTCAACTGTCGTGTGGTGCTGTTTTACAAATACAATTTTTAGTCAATGAAGGTGCTTTAGTCACTGCCACGGCAGATGACTCGTTACATTTATGGAATTTTCGACAAAAAATTCCGCAAGTTGTACAAATGTTAAAATTTCAACGTGAAAAGTAAGTATAGTCATTGTGCATGTGCATCATTTTTTTGAATTTTGTTCAGTCATTTTTAATTAACGGGGACCACACTAGTGTGACCGGCTAAAAAAGGTGATTTTTGGGATTTTTTTTTAAAGAAAACTATATGGAATATTTTAATATTTTCAGGGTATATTCGTTGATATATATTAAATTCATGATAAAATTGCTGGTCCAAAAAATTGAAAATTCAGTGAGTTATTCGTGATCTCCCATGGCTCCAAAAAAAAGGTTTCCCCATTGCTGCAGTGAGAAGCGACCTTCACAGTGCCTGAAATCAAAGAAACTAAAAAACCTATCAAACTAGAAAGTATGGTCCGTGCCGTGAACCTCAATCAAAAAAAAAGTTGAAATTGCGCGAAAATTTGATGGTTTTTGGCTTGTGAAGTTTACATTTTTATTCGATCGGAAAACTGGAGGTTCATAGTACGAAGAAATATATATAAAAGAAGCTGCAATAAGAATCAAATCGATCGAATGATTTGTCTTCGAGTTATAACTGCAACAAATTTGAAAAATGTAGTTTTTCGTAATTTTACCTTTTAGTTTTAATCACCGAGAATTTTTACTAAAATTATTTACGATGTACTCACTATAACGGTCATAGTAAAACTAGATGAGTTGTTTAAATGTGCCCAGGGTCTAGCTTCTCCACAATATGTGACTGGCAGCCACGTTCAGAAACTCCCGAACTATCAACCTTCATACATTTCTCAATATACCTCAAAGTTAACAATGAAAATCAGAATCCACTCTTCGGATGGCTGTAACTTAAAAACTATTTGAGATATGCACTTGAAATTTTAGTATGTTATTTTTAAAGGTATAGACTATTGAAGCGTGTAAAAAAAATTTTTCCAGTTTTTTGAAAACGTCACACTAGTGGTCCCCCTTAATAGTTATTAAGGGAGATTCGCCAAAAAAATCTCATCTTCTTGAAGGTGTTACAAATATTCCCCTGAATTTTTTTTTTTTTCAAAAATGAATAATAATCAAAAAGTTATGGACATTTTAGTACCTACGCACACTTTACTATAATTCATTGACATTATAATACTTTAAATGCTTTTTTTCTCGAAATTATGTTTTCAGACATGATTTCGCGTGTATCTCAAAAAATATTTGACATATCGACATAAATCAGAGTGCATATTATTCCTTGATACCGTTATTTTGGCAGGAACTAGAAACTTATTTTCAATATGTGATTTCTCGCTGGTTTTTTCTTTTTTTTCTTAGATCCTAGTTAGTGCCATAACTGTATAATATGTACCTATATTTTCAAAAAATTCTTGAATTTTTGATTTTGGTTCACCGGGAATTTCAAGACGCGCGAAACCGTCAAGGTGGAAAAATCTCGCAGTGTTGATTTCACCGTCATTGATACTTGGCTCATTTTTTTTGTAATCTTAAAACATATAGAGATAATGTTGTATAATATTTAGTTTTTTAATAAAATATTATTTGTTTAAGAAAAGTCGATTTTTAATGGTTTTTTTTAGCGAATCTCCCCTTAAAGAAAAATATTAGTAGCGTAAATTCAGCTAACTTTACCGATTGAAGACAATCTTATCATAAAAAAAAACATGCGCTCGTTGCTTTGTCACTTTTCACAACAAAAGTTGTGTTTTTCACCTGAGGATGGCGTAATGGCCGAAAGTCGACTCGTATTTATACGATTTTTGTTGTGAAAAGTGACAAAGCAACGATCGCATGTTTTTTTTTAATATAGATTTTCGCAAAGTAAACCTTTTCAATTTAATTATTTAATTTTATCATAGTTTGTGTTAAAAAAAAAAAAATTAAATTTAATACCTAGCTCATAAAGTCCAAAATACTTCTTTTATTTTAGTGGCAAGGATATTTCTATAACAAACTGTTTATATTTCTTTGCATTTTAAAGCTTTTTCGTGGAAATATAGTAATAATTAAAAAAAAATCCCGGAAAAAATTTTAATTTACAAATTTTCAACCACGAATTAAAACTATATTTACCTGGCTTATTTCCAATATTTGTTCGATACTTTCAATTTTAATTAATTCTGAAAATAAAATTCGGATACCTTTATCACTTATAATGTGTACTTGTTTTTTTTTTTTTGTTTTTTCAGAATAACTTGTTTGCATCTTCCTCTACAAAGTAAATGGCTGTACGTCGGAACAGAGAGGGGCAATATTCATGTTGTAAATATTGAAACGTTCCAGTTATCCGGTTATGTAATCAACTGGAATAAAGCAATTGAATTGTAAGTAGCGATGTTATAATATTTTTTTTTTATTTTTAAATTTTCATTATTAACTGGTTGGTGCCGGTTTTTTTGGCCGGAAAAATGTAATTGAAAAATTTTTGTTTTATTAACAGAAAATCGTACAATGGCTAAAAACTAATAATAAATATTCTGTTATTGTATGCTTGGTTTCAATAAAAAAGGGACATTAATTCAATTAAATTTATTACCAAAGTTTATTTTATATTGAGCAACAACACTTGTTTCAGTACTATTCAACAATTTTTTTTTTTTTTTTGTATTTGAATTTTTTATCAGAGACGGTTGACACTGAAAATAATGTATCTTTTTATAAGTACGTCATTTGGTTACGATAAAGTTATAGAGGAAATATTTTATAACCATATTTTAATTTTTGTTCTCTAATAAAAAGTTTTTAGTCAAGGGAAAATTTTTCTACAGTATAATTTTTCTGATCTTTTCTTTTAAAGAAAAAAGAGGATAAAAGAAATATTTAAACTTTCAATACTTGTAACTTGTTTAAGTAAGAAAAAAAAATTATTATAAAGCTTACGAAATTAAAGTTTTAACCTTTTGGAGATTTCTGAGATTATCTATACCATCAAATTTTGAAAAAATCAGTAGTAATTAGGGGCAGACTGCAATTGCGCGCAGCGGTCAGGATTCTCAAGTGGCTGTCCTAATCCCATCATGCAATTGCGCGCACGTCTTTAAAAAGGTATACTGTGATTGCGCGCAAAGTTAGGATAAAAAAAATAATATTGTTTACTTATTGTTTTAATTTATATTTATTGTATATATAATGTACATATATTTAATTTTAACATGCTTTATAACATATAGTTTTTACAAAATCTATTCTGGATATTTCTTTATTTTGAAATTTATCTATCAAATTGGTAACATATTTTAATTTTCTTTCATAATTAATATTTTTAATATTTTTTTGTAAATGTAAACTATTCAATTGCACATAAGTTCCTACTTGAACATTTTTTAATTCATTTAAAAATACAAAAATATTAGGATGCGGAGAATAAAATCTTTTATTAAAATGGCTATGAAAAGATTCACAGGCGTTGGTAGTCCGTTCTCGACTTGGGCTACATGAAGCCCACATCTCTGGAGGAAATCTCGCAGATTCAGAAATGAAATTGTCCGTTAAATAATCGCAGAAGGACATTATACGGGCATCGTTGGAGGCTTCGGCAATCAATTCTTCAACGAAGCATTCCGAAACATCAGCACTGTCTAAATATATGAGGCCGAAACACAAGCGTAACCATTTCCCCAACTCACTGTCCTTCTCAGAATACTCTCTTTTCAGTCCAATATTCTGTATTTTCCTCAGCCAAGCTTGGCTGATGTGGAATCTGCAGCCAGTTACCTTTAGGTGAGGCCAAACGTTCCGGCTTGCTTTATGAATAGCTTCTTCGAAATCACACACAATTTCACTTGGACTGAAAGTCAGATTTTGGCTATAACAAGCAGATATTACAGTTCTGAACACTTGCTCATAAGCTTCGGCCTTTTTATTTTTTATTAGTGCAAAAACTAACGGCACATAATGTCCATTACGAACCGCGTGAATCGTGAATAACTGCGTGAAGAATTTTGTGCAGTAGTTGAAGGTCCCATCACAGAAAAACTTTGTTTCACTACACAAAAATTGTAAGTTTTTCGCACAGCTGAATATAACTATTCCCATCTCCTTATTCAACGAAAGCAGGAAGTTTTCATTTATAGAAGTTTTAACTTCAATTGTAGCCAAAACGTCGAAAACGTCGTCCAAGTTTTTGGGAAGTGGTGGAAACAATTTTCTTCGAGATCGGTAAATGCTATCCCGAATGTTTGATATGTCTTGAGTTGTTGCCGAAAGAACCGCATCTCCCACTTCCATGTTCATAATTTTGCTGGGCCGCATAGAAATATCTTCAGTGGCCTTTCTTTTGGCGTTATTTTGAACCTTCTATGACAAAAAATAAATATATTGTTAGAAATATGTTGCTGTTATTTATGATTTTAAGGACCGAAACCAAAATGAAATTTTAATTTGTGCATTTTTACTTATAATAGATATCAAAAAACCAACAAACTTTATTTTA
The DNA here is from genome assembly GCA_035578155.1 of Brachynemurus nebulosus. NCBI lineage: Eukaryota > Metazoa > Arthropoda > Insecta > Neuroptera > Myrmeleontidae > Brachynemurus > Brachynemurus nebulosus. The sequence continues at coordinate 7,481,835 of JAPWDM010000009.1, read as the reverse complement.
ATGTAACAATTTTAAAATATCTTACCTTAATTTTCAAATTTTCATTTCCATCGTGGTTGTGCTCGTTCAAACTTTCTAAGAGAATAGTTTCATTGTAATCCACTCGAATAGATGCTTTACATAATTTGTTCGTACATCGATATTTTGTACACGTAGATTGTACCCTATCTTTACGAAATGTAAAATTATTAATTACAATCAATTTACTGCCACGTTCACTCAACATAAATTCCATTTTCGAAATACTATATATTTAATATTTGATTCCTGTATTTATACTGTCTTCAACCAATAAGAATTTACAAAATGTCATTAAGAAAACAGATACTGGAATCGTATCATTCCAAGAATTTATTTATACATATACCCTAATGTTAGATAAGTTTTGGTCAATTTTAATCTCTTCAATAAAGTAATAAACCTTTTTCCGTTCACTGGGTTACATTGGGTTAAATCAATGATTGTTTTATTACTGGAAATACCCAGTTTTATTCAAATTATTTTAAAATAGAAAACAAATGTGCATTAATATGAGACATTTATATTTTATATTTCAAATACAAGGTGGTCCAGAATTATGTAATGTAATTGGTGAGCTCTTATTACGTTCAAAAATAATGGTACCTTTTCATGTACACTTTTTTTCAAAACTCAATAATAAGGGAGATACAACTCTGTAAAGGGGTGAAACGAAAACCATTATTTCTTAAATATTTTCCAAACGCTTTTGAATAACGGATTGACATTTTACGGGTACTTATTTTGCGTTAGAAGGATTAAATTTATGTCAACACTTATTCCACTACTCATGACTAAGGGGTGGTTTTGGGTGGTAGGTGTGAGTTATCACGTCTTTTCTTTTTTAATTTGCAATTATTTAAACAAAGTCCCTGATAATATAATTCCTCAGACGATTTCACGCAAAAAAGGTATACTTGTTACATTTCGATAAATATTACCGTTTTCGAGTAATTTAAAGTAGAATTATCTATTTCCAAATTATCCCCGAATCATAAGTGATCGAATAATTAATACCATAAATTTAATTATCTTAATGTTCATACGCGCCCCTAGAATATGAACCCAGTAATCAAAAGCGCATAAAAAATTTTAAAAAAAAAGAAGTCAGTTTCGTTCCACCCCTCTACATTTTACCCCTCTGCTTTATCTCCCTTATTATTGAGTTTTGCAAAAAGTGTAGCTGAAAAGGTACTATTATTTTTGAACATACTATCAGCTCCAGCAATTACGGTACATAATTGTGGACCATCCTGTATAAAAGGCTGTTTGTTATACGTTAGTTATATTTTTACTATTACAGCTAAACCTTTTCTTATGCGGTCCTTTTTTTGCGATTTTTTTTATGCGGTTTTTAAAAAAATGGCCATTAAAATGAATAATGTGAATCAAAATCAAGAGACAGTAAGAAACTTAAACATTTACTATAATAACTCTCTTTAATAAAAATACTTTTTAACCTCTTTTAAGCGTTTAATCAATACATTGCATAAGAACATAAAGTTACTGTATTATTTAATTTTTTGACAAATGTATTTTTCAAAATTTTCATAATGCTATGAAAATGAAATAAAATGTTCCCACGTGTAAATTAGTGCTTTATCTTGTTTAGAAAAGCAACTTCTATGGAAGTTATGAGGTCTTGAGCGTTTTGAGTTAGGTATTTTCGATGAAACTTTTTTTATGCGGTCCCGATCCACCGCATAAAAAAAAGTTTTTTTTTCCAATCTGAACCGAACTAACTTTTTATGATATTTTTGAATATAATTTTTTTATGCGATTTTTTTATGCGGTCCCTATCCACCGTCTAAAATAAGGATCAGCTGTACTATTATTTTTCTACATTGAAATAATTTGAATAAAACTGGGTATTTCCAGTAATAAAACAATTATTTACTTACGAAAGTATATGTGCCATTCTAAAAATTTTTGTACCTGCCTTAATTGCCTTAATCCTTACGTTGCGCGCAATCACAACATCCGTCGTAAGGATAAATTTCAGTACCCCAGGAGGTATTTGACCGCTGCGCGCAATCACAATATACCGGTAATTAGTCAATAAATAGTAAGTAAGCATGATAAAAATGGAAAAAAGTTTTTATTGGTACCTAAATTTAATTGGTTACAAAAACCAAAGTAAGAAAATATTAAGACTAATTTTTTTTTTTCGTATTCTCTGAATCAATTTGTGTTTTCTTAAAAACTAAATTTGTTGTCTAAAACCAATTCAATGTAAAAAACTATCAATCCAAAAACATTCCAGGTACGCTATCGTGTTCTCTGGGAATTCGTTCCGGAAATGTGACTTTTTTTTGAATGCAATTTTTCAGATATTTTCATAATTTTGATTCTATCAAAAATGAAAATAGTAGTATCGAAAACCTGTTCAGACTGTAAAATTATGATTTTTGGCGTAAAGAATAATTGGTATGCCTGATGACGTCATCAGTTCATTTTCTTTTTTAATGAAATTTTCATAATTTAAGTGTGAATTTTTCATTCTCTTTCGTTTACAAAATGTGATCTGTTCTCCGAATATTACTCCAATTAAATCGAATACGATTTGAACTTTTAAACAAAGGAAATCAAACAACAAAAATTGCATAATAATTTTTAATATACAAAATAAGGTAAGTGGTTACTTACATTACTCAAAAAGGAATATAATTTTTCATCTTTTATACAATGAAAATTTTCTGCTCTGTTTTTACAACAAACAGTTTTATTTAATTAAGTTTAAACAAATAATGTTTCAGTAAATTAGTTTAATAAGAAATTTCACAAAATATTGTATATTTTTGATAAAAATGTAACTTCTAGTCGGTCACTTACATTACAGTCACTTTAAAACAAGTTTTATTAAAAAATAAATAGTTTATTAGTTTGATTTTTTGGAAAATATGATACATAACGAACATAAAAGTTTATTTTTAGTAATTAAAAAAACGTCTGTCGGTTTTGATAGCCTCCATTACTCGAATTCTTAGCTTGACAAAAAATCAAAATAATACTCAAAACGAGTATAATAATTATTTCAGCAGAAAGAAAAAAGTAAATTTAGCTGTATTTTAATATACTTTTGAAAAAAATCACAAGTTACGGTATTTTTTTATTAAGTAAAAAATTTGTAAGCTATATTTACAGAATAAAAACATTTACTGATAAAAAATCAAATAAAAAAACATTGTAATCAGTTATTTAGTCTTTTGAGTATCAAATAGGCGTGATATTAATTAATTATTTTCATTTTTTAATTTTTACTAAAATTCCATCATTTCATGGAATTGCCCTCTTGCTTTTACGATTTTAATTTTGCTAAAAATGTAGAACGCGTTCGACTGTTTGAAGACCGCTGACACTTTATTCTCAAATTATTGTGTTACTAAAACACTACCAAGCAGTCAGTACTGTATTTTCTTATCAATATTCTGGAATAATGTTTATAAATAAATGTTTGTCAATAAATAGAGGCTATGGAAATTTTTTGTTGAAAAATGTGCAATAACTGAAGAAAAAAAAATTGTATCCGGGGTAACAGAAATGGAGATAAAAACGGAAATAATTTTTTTTTATAAGCATTGATCGCGGTCGAACCCGCATTCGTATAAAATGTTATCGAAAAAAGTGGTAAATCGTCTAGAAATAATATTTACCGTTACATTTCATCGTTTTGGGAATAAATTTAAAAAGAGGCAAAAAAAATAAGGTGACCTCGATTTTGTGTCGGTTTTTATTTTGGGTGGGGGGGGGAAGTAGTAGGTAGAGGGGGAAGGTGAGTTTTGGGCACGTTAACAACACATATCTCAAGTTAAAAATAAATAGACGCGCTTACTCAATCTTCAATCATATCGTATTAATATATTCATGTACAGGATGTTACAGATTTTACAGTATCAGTTTTATTTTTAATACTTATCATCGAAGTACTCCGTTTTAAAAAAATTAGATATCTCTCTAATAGAGTTTAGATAAATCTTTTGTGAAAAATATAATTATGGTACCTACAGGAAATTTGGGTTGTAACAAAAAAAAAAAAAAAAAAAAATTATGAAAATCAGTTGTGAGCAATTAATTTTGGACAGATTTTAGAATAAAAATATTCTCGTAAAGTTTCATACTGACATTTCGACAAAATGTTAAACATTTCACAATTTTCACATAATTTGGTTTGTTCTAAAGGTTCACTTTAATTGGCGAATTTAAATTTAAAAATAACGTCGTTTGAAATAATAGAAAATGAAAATACAAAAATAAATTGTTACCTCTATTTTCGCCAAAAAATTTTAAACTTGTAATTTCATTATTTGACTTTATTTGGCGATAAACCTCAATATTAAGACCAGCAAAAAACCAAGCATTAAAAAAAAATTGTTCGATATTTGACGAATCAATTTGGAGTGTCACAATTGTGACATGAGATATTTTTTGGCTTTTCTTCCTATAAAAATTTTTCAAAATGGATTTATCAACGTGTTTTCTGACAATGGATTTAGACGAAAGTCAATGGTACTAATTTGAATATGTGATTCATAAAGGCGATTGGTGACTTTTACAGATGTTTTTTTCTAAAAATGATATTTTTCTTTCTTCTTTTACTTTTTCTGTTCTCTATTGCAAGTTTGGTCTTCAGATGTTTTGTTGTTTCACATTTCCGTTTTCGTATATCATTTTTAGTGATGTACGATGTAGCGATAAAGTTAAATTATGAAATTACAAGATGAAAATACAATTTTAGATCAATCTAACCGCAATTATCATAGTTATTTGTACGTCCAAAAATGAATTTGTTTGTTAAAACCAATATTAATCGAAATAGACACACACACAAATAATTTTTATTCGTATCGAAATAAAACACATGTTGTGTATTGGCACACAGCTAACTGAATAAATAGCCATGAATAGAGTTTTTGGACGCTACGCGCCTGTTGTCTTTTGTTTAATCCGTCTAAAAAAAAATAATGTAGTTACAAATTCAATTTCGTTAATATAAAAATATTAATCAATGACTATAACATTCTCTGAAAATTTTTTTAACTAAAACTCTTTTGGCAATTCTGAAATTAATATCCTGTAATTTAATAAACTTATTTTATATATAGGTATATATTTTTTTTATTTATTTCTTCGGGGTTTATAAGAAAAGATTTTTCAATATTTTTCTCGAATGTGCTGTGTACAAACGTTTGCAATTTGTAAAGAAAAAAAAAACGAGTTTAGATTACGCTGCTGATACGTTTTTGGTCTCTCTTTGAAGTAAAAAAGACAAAATTATATACTTTTTAAATCGTTTTTATTTTATTCTTACGAAAGAACGTAAAAAAATAAATTGCTTTTTCGTTTGTATATATCGCCTTTTTGCCGTGTATATACGTATGTACATTTTTATCAGTTAAAAATAATCGTAATTACATTATTAAAATTTGCTGAAATGGATTGTTATTTAAAATTGCAAAGACCGGCACACAAAAATATAAATTCTTTTAATTTATTTTTTTTTGCTTGTTTCTGTCGTCAGTTGACAATACACATACACATAATAATATCAGCCTACACAATTTTTCTGAGGAAACATAAAAGTTCCTGACGAAAATTCACTTTCGCCCTCGTTTTCACTTCCGTTTCGCATACACACAATATTAAATGAAGTGAGAATTTGGTCGTAGGGACGAGGCAAAACGCTAAAAGGTTAAATTTTATTGTAATTAAACTTTTTCGTTTCTTTTGAAAAAGTATGAATTTCAAATGAATTGTATTATTTACTTTTATTAACTGAATGTTGTTATACAGGGTGTCTAACGAAACAAGTCGACTGAGTAGTGGTTCAAGATTGAAAATTTCTAGGCGGGTGTGTTATAAATCCAAGTTTTGCCTAATCCAATCAAATCAGTTCCATGAAATGACGAAATTTGATGCAAACTGTATAGGTTATTCGAAAAAGGTCCATGGTCGATTCAATTATATTTCTAAAAGAAATTTTGTCATTTTTATAGCAATTACTCTAATTCAACCATTTATCCTGATTCAAATTATTTAGAAAAAAGTGGTGATTTTAGGGGAAAAACCAAAATTTATTAAAAATTTTCAAGTCTCTAACGACTGTACATAAAATGATGAAATTATAGGTTTCTGAAAGCCTTCTTTTCGTCTTTACCAAAATTAAAGACTTTTGTTGAATTAATTATCGATAGTAAAACCCTAGATCCGCCCCTGTGTTTGGTTGTAAAATTAACGTCACAATGTCCCCTTACGTTGAAATTCTTTTATGTATTTTAAAAACAAATATCTAAATGAGGGTACTTTAGAGTAGAAAAAAAAAAGTCACGATAATTTTTCATTGTTTCACAAAAACAATAGTAGCGACGATGGTAGCGACAAAACGGCTCGTATCTGTACTAGCGAGTACGGTACGGTGGCCTGGCCAACCTACCGTGAACGTCAAACGCGTGTTGAACACGTATTAAGTTAGGGTTCCTTAGGGTTCCACATTTTACAATACAAAAATGTAACTCAAAAACTTTTTGCTGTAAATTAATTTAGATTTGTATGTCTGTAGCAAAATTTCATGTCCATAGATCCAAATATATGACAATTTTGGTAGAGGTATGGCGAAATTATTTTTAAATGTTTTCTTTGGAACCCTAAAAATATAACATGCAGTACAGAATATAGAACAAACAAATACTAGGATATCGCTAACTCTATGTCGAGCTGGAACAAACCACTTCTTCACATCTTCAGTCAAGTATTTGTTTGCCATGTCAAGTCGTACGACTATTACCTAATCCCCACTACTCACCCCCCACCCTACCCCCACTCACGTCCGACTCGTACCTATAGAGTAATACAATAGTTTAAGTGAATTTTTTTTTTCATATAAAAAAAAGTTTAATTAAAAAAATATGTATTATTATAAGTACTTTTACCTACTACTATAGATGGCAGTGGTATCGTGTTACCTACTAACCGCTAGTCAACATTTGAATAATAAAATTTTTTTTAATAAGTACATTTATTACCAGGGACGTATCATGTGGAGGGATTTTGTAGGTAATATATTCCTTGGTACTGCAAAAATTGCATATATTGGAAATGCAGGGTGATTAGTTGATAGTTTATAGTTTGAAGACGGTTGTATTTTAGTTTATCGCAAACCAATATTCTCAGTTAACTTTAATAAATAAAAATAGAAAAATTAAATACGGAAATTAATAGGTCAGGTTAAACTGTTTCGGAATTTGGTTAATATTTCCCTTTATTTCTTAAAATCCTGTTCATTTTTTACCAATATTGGACAGCAGGAGTGAATGGGGATGCTTATCAGGCTGGAAGAGGTGTAGAGGGGGCTAATAAGTACGAATGAAAGTTCAGTAGAATTTGACATACCAAAACTGACTAAAGTTTTGTGATTGAAAACCATTTTAATTCAAAATGTGTGCATAGATATATATTTTTTTGAATTTACTTGATGATTTTTTTTTTTAAGTTTATGATACTTTTTTTGTATTTATGTTGGTAAAATTATTTTACTAAAAAAGAAAAAAAAATAGTTACTCAAAATACATGCCAGTCAACTTGACCCATTTTACGGTAATTCAAATTTCTTCGAAAATTTTGAAAGTACCAACGTCTCTGCACTTTGGCTGGTATGATTATTATTCATTATACAATCTATTGTTTTATGAAATTCTCATCACCCTCATTTCAACTGGTAAATTACCCCCACCCTCTCTACTTACTTACTTACAAAATGTCAACTTTTACAACAATTTTAATCAAAGTAATGGGCCCCAAGTAGGCACCTTGCAGTACACCGTACATACATACGTCATGTACCTACATAGATAGTGTGACGACTCTTCAGATAACATGAACCTTGGCGAGAAAATATCATCATTTTTATTCTTATAATGTCATTCATGTGTTTCCTTACCCCCCTCCCACTTCCTCGCAGTATTTTCCACCTAACTTTTCAAATTATTATTACATTCCGCATGCTTGTAAAATATGAAATATCTTGTAAAATTCGCCTGAACGAAATAAAACAACATAACACACAATGTAGAAGGGAAAATGTTGGGAAAATGAGGATACACGCAAAAGTTTGAAGTTTTAATTCTTCAGTAAAAACAAAAAAACAGGGAGTAATTTAAATAAATATCAATTATTTCAGGGGTTTTATCACACGAGTCAAAAAAAAAAAAAATACCTACGGTATGAGGTTCAGGAGAGTGGAGAGGGGGCGTGGTGTACCTAAATTAAAGCTCTTTTTTTTGGTTGAATTCTTTTTTTTATTTTGATGTGGTTTTTGTACAATTTTTGTATTTTTTTGATGAACTGTTCGTGAGACTACAGGGGACCACAAAACTTTCGTCTTTGCATCAAATTTTTAGTAATTCCATTTAGGTACAGGCTTCTTGAACTCAACAAGTTCTGTTTGAACTTATTGAAATTGAGTAATAAAAAGAAAAGCATGATAAACTGGATGCCGAATCTTGAAATATGGTGCAGTTGATTTCAAGTAAAAACGATTGGAAATCGCTTAAAACTAATCTCAATTATTAAATTAGCTAAAAATTACATTTGAAATTGGATAATAGTAAAGTTTAACATCACAGACACCACCCACATCATTATTTTATACTTCATTTATAGGTACATATAACTATTTTATACATTGTGATGTCAGCAGAGCATTAGAAATGTGGTCTACAACCGTCTTCTTAGAGAAACCTTGCCAACATTCATTCAGAAAACCTTCACGAGCAATTCAAAGAACGTACTAGTGAGAACAACAGATTAGCTCTTCCGAAAATTTAAACTTATTAGCACATTCAATATTACATCATAACATATTTCAAGATTCGACACTCTGGAGACAATTATTATGGGGGGAAGTGCTCCACCACCACCACTACTTTTGGTGACCCAGCAGTATATGTATGTATGTATACATATAAATGGTACTAAGAACAATACGATGAAATAAAAGTTGAACAATACTTCGGTTATGTATTCATAAAACGTTTACAATAATTCATACGTTCCTTTATCTCTCTCTTCGACCTCCGCCTCCCTCCCGCCCCCTCTCCTCCCCCTCCTCCTCTTCCAACGCCTCACCAACCTCACTGTACATACACTTATAGTGTTGTATTGTCTTCGCCGGTTTAGTAGATATTTGTAGAGTTTGCTCTTTTTCATATAAAACAAACTGATTATAATTCAAGAATAGATTTGCGATGAAGTTTCGTCGTCGGTCGTGGCGTTTGTTGTATTGTTCCCATTAGGAATTATTGCCAAGAGGATGCTGTGATGGTTGCTTTTCGACGAATACTACTGACTGACTGACTGACTGAAAAAGTTGGTTTTAGTTAAATAACACGAGAAATGTACCCGAAAAAATCGACTCGAGAATATCTATGCAATGATGTTTGTTGATAACAAAAAAAAAATTTATCAAATGCGTGTTAGTTACGCATAAAGTTAAGACTCCTCAGTTGTTCGAGTCATCACAAACGTGATTTAAAGTAGTTCTATTAGAGTGACGTGCTGTTATTTTTGTCCCATAGTAGCATATACAGTCGACTCTCGTTAATTCGAAACTCGAGGGAATCTTAAAATATTACGAATTATAGCGAGGTTCGAATTATCGCCGATAACAATTTTAATTTTTTAAGCATTTGCGATGAATGAACTTGAACTTGTCTCAAAATGTACTTACAATTTATCTGTCTCTCTCTCTCTGCAACTTTGGACGCCGATGAGTTCGAATTAACGCGTGGTTTTATTACCTAGCAATGATTTTTTCGTTCGAATTACCAAGTGTATGAAAATCTATTGTTTTAGTTCGAAATTTAAAGAGATTTTAAAAGGGAACTCGTGATACCTTTGAATTATAGAGAGTTTCGAATTATCGAAGGTTTGAATTAACGAGAGTCTACTGCACTCAATACCTTCATACCAATAGAACAAATAGTACGTATACACATATAGTATACTTATATTGGTGAGTTGTGAACAAAGTAACTATAAAATAGCATTTTTGTGTAATTTTTTTTTAACAGTATCTCAGAAACGAAACAGTAAATCGTCCTCAAAAAGAGCTTTTGTATATATGAGATGGAAAGTATATATTATAAGTCTCGCTGCGAAAACAGTGGATAGATCTCACCCATGTAATTAATATTTGCCAACTAAATACGGGTCAAAAAAGGGGCCCTAAAAAAATTTTTTTTTAATCCGGCTTTGACTGGATCTTATATTTTAAGATAAATTTTCTGTTTTTAAAAAAGCAACAATTTGGTCAACAAAATTATTTTGTACTTTTGGTACCAAAAAGGTGTATGCATCATTGTGGAAACATCGTGGAGCCAATTCATTTGTGATTTTCTCAAACTGTTAATGCCGGGAAAAATTTCTGTGGTTTTAGTGTCTACCGGATGCTACGAATCACCCCCGCAAACGACAAGAGTTATTTACTTTCCACCCTGTATATATAACTCTTTAATAAATTTTTTTTATCAACATCGTTAGAGGAGTTATTTTAGTAGCAGTAGTAGTTTTAGTAGTAGTAGTAGTTTTAGTAGTAGTAGTAGTAGTTTTAATAGTAGTTTTAATAGTAGTAGTACATGAAAATTTATAAGTGTTTTGGGGAATGTGATTGTTTGCTTTGGAACCCTAGCAATTAAAAATCATACCGAATATCCATCCAAGAGAATGTTTTGTAGATTATCACTTTATTGAATTTTAGTGTTTTGTGTACTCTCGTGTTATTCTATATAGGTATATACTTATATTGAGATTGCTGAATTAAAATATGCAAATGAGGTTTTATTTATATTTCGCAATGGTTATCTGTCACAAAGTGGCATGACAGCGACAATAAATTTTGAAATTGAAATTTACTGAATGAACGTTTCAAACGACCATTTTAATGCTTCATGAATAATATTTCCTTTAGTGAGTGGTGAAATTTGATTTGGTACTGGGGGTGATTAAAATTATTTGGATTGAAAATTTTTTGACGCAAAGATGATTTTCTGTTGGACAGTGTGTCTTGAAGTCTATTTTGTTTTATTTCGGTTTATCGGTGAAGAAAAATTTATTCTTTTGAAATAATACAAAAAAAGTTGCTTTATCCTATGTATTTAAAAGTGTCAATTTAAATAAATATACGAAGAAACAGGAAGGACAAAGGATCAGTTAAAAGGAAGCGTGTCTGAAAAGATTTTATCATTTCTTTAAAATTTATTTAGTAGGTATTCAATTTTATAAACATTTACTTTCCCGTCCATTTAGACCAGTGGTTCTAAAACTGGGGTCCGCGACCTTCCTAGAGAACCCCAAAGCTGTTTCGGTATGTGGCCACACCGTAGATATGCGGCACTCTTGTGCAAAATATTTGAAAATTTAAAAAGTTTATAAGAACCGCTGGTGTAGACTGTAGCGAAATAGGAGCCATAAAAAGAAAAAGTATGGTAACCAAACTAATTTGAACATATTATGCAGTTTTCAATGGATGTTGATGTTTTCTGGCCTAAGAGATTCCAAAAACCTGTAAAATAATTTCCTTCATGGGCATTCATTAAAAGGAGCAAAATTTGGTCACATTTTATCTAAAGGATATTAGTTTGTTTTCAAATTTTCTCCATATTTAGTTTATGAAAATCGATAAAACGTGGCTGAAATTTTCATGAATCACGTGATTTAGGAAATCTTTCAATTTTTCGAATTTATTACCAAAACGTTTACACATTTCTTATCAGTGCTGAAAAATTTTTGAAATTTTGCAACAAGATAGGACCGTAGTATAGGTACCTTTAATCAGTAATCAATTTTTTCCCCCAAAATCACAGTGAGGGTAGCTTGAAATATAAACTTTTTCTGCTAAGCTTCAGTTTTTCAAGGCAAAATATTTTCCGAATTTTATTCTCGATAACTTTCCTCAAACTGATACTCCCACTCAGAAACTTCTTTGAACATACAAATCGTTTTAAAAGTGCCGTGTTTTGTGGCTTACGTTAACTAAAATCAAAGAGATTGCTTATCTAAGCTCAAAGTTCATTGATGGAGTTCTCACTTTAGAATTTTAGTTTATCACACGAAATCGACTCGCTTATCTACAATTTTTGGAAATTTTAACAGAAGCCACCGCTGGTAGAATGCTTTAATAAAAACATTTTCTCTTTGATAAAACATTTTCTCTTAATCGAAAACATTTTGTGAAAACGTTTTAAGATGATTATATTACCAACACATACCATACTTTATGTGCTTATTATATAAACTCGAAATTTCTAACAAAATAGTTAAATTTTCCGTCGAATTTTATGCATATTTAATCGTACCGAAGTGAATTGCAGTATTTAATTAAGTATAACAGCTCCCTCTCTGTAGTGCTTATATATCTATATTGTAGAATATTATCACACGTAGCGTTATATAGCTAACTATCTTTGTTGCTACAACTTAACAATATTATTGGCATTCATATGCACGCAAGCGAAGTTTTCTATCTTATCGAAAACTTATTCTGAATATAACTTCATACACTCACCTCGAATATTCTTGGTTCGAGTATCGAATAACTCATATGTGTTATGTACCTACGTGTTTAATGTAGAAAGAGTTAAATATAATAACAAGTTTATCGAAATTTAAATAATCGTATACTTGAAAGGGAAGTCTTACTACCTAACTTTACCTGTCTGGATTTCAGTACGTGCAGTAAAACATGGTTATTACGAAATTTCTTAGATTTTATGGGAATAAAAATAATCAACTTCAAAACGGAAAAACTACTTGTTAGGGTTTCGAAGAAAACTCTTGAAAATCTGTCATTTTTTAAACGGGAATCCAAGAAATTTAAAAAAATTACAGATACTAAAACTTGCTAGGGGCACTCGACTAAGTTCCGGGCCAAGTTATGTTGGTGACTTTCGGAAATATTGGCGGTCAAATTTCCGAAAATTCAAAAACTGATTTCACAGATGAGACAGATGAAGCCTATACGTACTTATAAAAAAGTGAAATCTTAAAGTTGCAATAAGTAGCAATTTACACCATTACTGATTTAGTCTGTTATTGACTGCCGTGGTGTTCACGTCAAAATAAAAATCATGTTTTTTTAATCAACTCGTGAAATTTAAACAGAACAAAATATGAAGTGTGTCGTATTTAAGTGTAAAAATTCTATTGAATAAAAAAAATTTCTCAAAATAAAGGGATATCTTTCTGAAAATAGATAAATTTATTTTAATTGATTAGTTGTCAAATATGTCGGCCATCATAGTATGTAGTGTATGTATGCGAACTGCATATATCATCATCAAAATATATTACTAACACATTGGTATATTTGTGTCCATACATCGCGTGTTGTGATTGTATGTGTGCCGTGTTACGTCACCCATTGATTACAGTGAGAACAGTTTGACAGACATTCTAGTTTGATCCCTTGAGTGGTTTAAACAAAAAAAGATCCCTATTAACTGAGGTTCCCTAGAAACTAAGGTTCTTTCAGTTTCAACCAGCCTCGTCGTAAAAATATTGAACTTCAATACGCACTCGAGGTTTCGAGGGATCGATTCGCTCCTTTTCTCGCTTCTTGAAACGAAAAATTTGTCAAGATCAAAAGCTTCTTTCTGTTTGAATATTCTTTTGAGTATTCTTTCTTAGTATTCCTTTGATGTTTCCGTTTGGGCGATAATTAAAGAAAACTGTTTTGTGGTAAACAGCAATGCTCTAGCTAGCATCGTTTTACTTACTGTATTTTCATTTACTGAAAGAACATAACTCCTCTTCTTTTCCATTCATACACATACATACATTTGCCTCACATACTTATTAACTCTTATCAAGACGTAAACAACAGTAGAGAAATATGTCGGTACAACCGCCTCCCCCCTCCCTGCCCCCGTTCCATCTCTGTCGCACCGCGACTGTCCTACTTCCATTGTAATCTATAGTGTCTTTCATAAAGTTCGCACCATATGAGAAACTTTTTTATTATTGATTTTTTTTTTTTTAAATATTTTAGTGGGGCACTAGTTGGTGCATCGGTTGCAATGAAAAAGTAGTTAAACACATCTTATCCCCTGCTTGCTATTTGGCAGGAAACCGGATATTTCAAAAGTACGAATTATGAAAAATGGTAATAATTTAAAAAATACTGATCACTGTGTCATTAAATTTTGGTATCGTATCAAAATTAGGTCTAGTTAACATATCTCGATAACTAAATACCGCACACAGTCTGGAAAAATAACGGCCAAAAATTTGCTTTTCCAAAATTAGACTTCAAAGTAATTTTAGGAATTCTAGCAAAATAAAAATTATACCATTCTTTGACATCTACTTATTCATAAAATCATAATTATTATCAAAATATTGTCACAGATACTGGACTTTCAATAGAATAATTTAATTTTGTACTAAAAAAAACACGTGTCTGTAACATTGGAGTTCTAATAATAAGCATGAACAATTATCATCACCTTATTTTATTTGTAATTTGTAGTAAAGATATGCAGGACGTTAATTCCATATAAAAATATTTTAAGAATAATTCAAATAAATGACCCCAGTCCTTTAAAACTGATAGAAATTTTCTTAATATTTAACTATACCTCATTTCAGATACAATTTATTATGTGTTTTCTCAGTAGGTACTAAATTTTAATTAAACGCCCTTCTCAAACTTTTATCAATTATGGTGTACATTGCTTCAAATTTGACTCAAAAATTTTCAACAACTAGAATTTTTAAAGAATATAAATAAAAATAAATAGCGTTTATACCCAAATTACCCCGACCCTACTTAGATTCAATATACATAAAATATTAATATTATGAGGTGTGTGGACTGAGCCTTGTTAGAATTTATATTAATACGTAAGTTGTCGTTGACACCTACGATATCTGCGTCCAAAATTTACATTAATATTTATTGTTATATACCTAAAGATGTATTCAAAATAAATCAGTTGGGACTAATATTAATTAACCGCGGTAACACACCAAGTTTCATGAATAACTATATAAGATCTATATATTATATATAGATGTTGTAACTGGATTTAGCATATTAAAATGTAATATCTATGCGTAAATAGTTTCCTATACGTAAATCTCTTGAAAATTCGTCAAATGTGTGTTGGGCATGCATTAAAACAGGGTTCCTCAGTGGCTAGAGTATTTCATAGCTTTCATTGTTACTAGCGCACGTTTTAATTGTGCGTCAATTATGTAACCATTTGGTTCCGTATGTCTAAAAGTTTAATATTTCGCAAACGGGGGAATCTGACTAACGATTTTCCGCGGGATAGGGTACGTGGAATCATTTCTGGAAGAGTTACGAAAAACCAAAAATTTTCATAAATTATTTGGGCTTAAATTATTGGCGGATGTTTTAAAAATATTGTGCAATGACGTCCGTTTCAGTGACTTTTCGTCTATAACAGACACCACTCACATCATTATTGGTATAATGTGAATGGAGGACAATGAAGGTAATGGCAGGGGAAGCGGGTAGATCTAGGATTTGAAAGGTGTGCGTCTGCAGCTGACTTCTGTAAACGAACAATGCTGATGTTCATCTGGAATTGTGAAGGAAAACTGCTGAAAACCGCCCGAGAATTGCAGAAAGCCAGTCGGCCTAAGTACACTTGACCGCTTCGGAACCCTAATAGTAAATATGGATCAAGTTGTTTTAAAATAGGATAAGAAAAATATTACCTACAGAGCGTTCATAAAGTTCCGGAACAGCTCCGCAAAAGTTCCGCAAAATCTCAGTTAATATTGACTTCATCGAAAAATAACCCAGACAAAAGTTTCATGGAAAGAAATGAGGAACTAGGAAATGACCTCGAAAATGACCAGTATCATATTTTTTTCGTTTTTATGACCTTCACACGACTTTGGGATATGAATTTCCCGCTCTTTCCGAATCCGAGGTCAAAAATAGGGGTTTCCATTTAAAAAAAAACAAAGTTGACCTCTAAATTTTGATCAAGGTCATGTTCAAGGTCAAATTCGAGGTCATTTTCTAGTTCGTCATTTCTTCCCATGAAACTTTTGTCCGGGTTATTTTCCGATAAAGTCAATATTAACTGAAATTTTCAGCTGTTCCGGCAGGAACTTTATGAACGCTCTGTAGATATATTAAAATATAATCCACACAGGATTTTAAAGGATTATTCTTTGTTTTAAACAATTTTTTTTTTTTTTTGCCATGTAAAAGGATGCTATATATGATATGAGGCTCTTTTAAAATAATATTTTATGTACGTATTTCTTATTAATACTTCTTCTTAAATTTCTTACCGTTAGTTTACCGCACAAGAGTGATGCAGCATCAAGCGATATATATATAGTGCCCGTGTTATTTTGAAAATTTTTCTATATACCGATATTTTTATATTTTAAAAATAAATTTAGTTTGACAAGCGAATATAAGTTTTATCTATGTTTTTTGTTCGTTTAAAATGGCAAAGAAAATATGTGTATTTTTTATACGTTCATATTTTTACGTTCATAAAATTTTCAGATTTTTCGCATATCCGACAATTTTCCATAGATGAAAAGTTGATTTATATTTTATAATTCATATTTTGTTTTTTGTAAGATGAAAGGGGAAGTATAGTACAAAAAAGTTTTCTTTATGATTTCCATTTACTGTTTTTCAATCGTTTGATCTTTTATCAGTTTTACTCTTTATTTATTTAGGGGGATGGAATGGGTCAAAGGTGCTTGGTGGGTCCACGTATAATATTTGTATTGAAATTTATACAAGTGTATTTGTAAAGAACTTTTTCTTGGTTACTCGGTAAAAATAACTGACCCTCACAGTAGATGATCTATATTTTCCAAAAAAAAAAAAAAAAATTTTGATTATAACAATCCAAGTGTAACTTTAGATCCACGTGGACGCACGATTCACCTTTTACTCGATATACATAGTGACGAAACTCCGAACTAGTACACTATTTCGACAACTAATACACGTTATGGGGAACTGCTGACACAGTACAGTGTTGTGTCGCATTAAGTCAGATTTGACGCTGTACAGCGTTCATGGATATGTTAAAATCAAGTCCTAAGCGTATGTGTAAAAAAACTGTGGCTAGCAGTGTGTCCAGAGTGTGTCAGATATCGCTTAGGTGATTCAGTCGTCCGCACCACTTGTAGCGGTTCGGACATTGATTGTGGCAACAATGTAATACATGAATACGTAAGCCTAGAATACACATACATGTTACACCAGACGTTATGTGTGTACGTACCGTTATCGAGTGTGTATGTATGATGTATGTATCATCTCCCTCCAATCATCGAGCTATACGTACATACGGAATACCACACACACAAACATCCACTACACTACAAACACAAACTCTAAATATGTATATAACCATAGAAAGTGGGTGACGTAAAATTTTGGCGACAGCCGGGATACTAACATAGAGTAGTTTGCCCCTTGGTTAAAATATACAGCTATCTGCTTTTGGAAATCTATCTACACTTTGGTAGACTTTTGTTTTCGGAACCCTACGGAAGTTTTGGATGATTTGAAATCAGCAATTTTATAGTTTTCGATTAAATTTTTTTTTGGCCTTATAAAAAAAATTGTTTATCGTTTGCCGTAAAAAAATGTTCTAATAATTCCAGGAAACTCAATACGTTTATCTAATCGAAAATTTAATAAGAATTTCAAATCACGTCCACGCTCTAAATAAGATAACCATAAATTTAATCCTGCGACTCCGTTATCGACTCGCCTCGACCAGACATCTCAATTTTTCAAACATGAAAATGATATTAAAAAAAAAGGAAGATCGAATATACCTTCTCGAATTTCTCGAATACCCTTCTGTGTTATCGTTTGACCATGTTACAGTATGTGTACGTTTTACCTTAACCTTGAATGAGCATAAAAAAAAATTACAACCAAGAAAATAACTTGAAAGTCTTCATCATTCACGAACGAGCATAACGTCACTATCTACCGTTCAATTGACACTGACACCGTCACCAACGACATCGGTTTCAGTACTAGCTGGTGCTGTATTCGATGCACGTGTTTGACATCGATACCTACCTATTTATAACGAAATCACTCCCTGCTCTCACCCCCACTACACGCTTCCCCCACCAACAGTCTTATTTATTTATTTACCCAGTTACACAGTTCTTTGCCGGCATCACATCGCCATAAATATAAATACATTTAAAACTGTACAATTTCCAATACGATCATCAATTGACTACCGGTTAGTTTTTTTAATGAAAATTTTAAAATACTGGGTGATTACGGTAAGTTACTCCAATTCGGTGGTTTAGCACAGCCGTTAAATCTACGATCATCTAAATAATGCGGAATTTCTTTTAGAAATACGACTCATTCGACAGAATTCTTTTTTCTAGTGGTCCTACGTGTTTAATTTTGATAAAAGCGAAAAGAATGACCTCGAAAACCTATAATTCCCTTCCAGTTTTATGAATCTATCTTTCCATTTACGATTTCTAGGGCATTGGAAAATTTTAGTAAACTTGATGACGTCATTAAATTAAGAAAAATTCCTTTTTCCCTAACCAGATTTTATGAAATTGATTTGAATCAAAGTAATTGGTTGAATTAGGCCAAACTGGGCGTAATCTTTTCATTTTTGTCCACAAACTGACGAAATTCTTTTCGGAAATATGATTGATTCAACAGAAATCATTTTGTTGGTATTCCTACGTATTTAATTTTGGTAAAAATGAAAATAACGACCTCGAAAACCTATAATTCCTTTCCAGTTTTGTAATTCTATCTTTTCATTTATGATTTCTAGAACATTGGGAAATTTTAATACACTTGATAACGTCATCAAGTTAAAAAATTCATTTTTCTCAAAATGTGCTCTAAGAAAGTGATCTAGATTAGGGTAATCGATTGAATTAAAGTAATTTTGATACAAATTTTTCATTTTTACTATCAAAATAACAAAATTCTTTTCCAAAAAATAATTAATTCAATGAAAGACATTCTTTTTGATAATCCTACATCCTTAAGGGGGACCACTAGTGTGACTGCCTGAAAAAAAGGTGATTTTTGTGGAATTTTTTAAAGAAAAGTACTGTATGGAATGTGTTAATATTTTAAGGATATATTCGTTGATATATAATAAATTCATGATAAAATTTTTAGGACCAAAAAATTGAAAATTCAATGAGTTATTCGCGATCTTCCAAGGCTCCAAAAAAAAGTTCCCTCACTGCTGCAGTGATAGCGGCCTTCACAGTACCTGAAATCAAAAAAACCAAAATACCTACTAAGCTAGAAGGTATTGCCCGTGCCATGAATCTCAAATCGAAAAAAAAAGTTGAAATTTAACAAAATGGTGGAGTTTTAAAAAAAAAAATGTGGAAAATCTTCCACGAAAATTTGATGATTTTTGGCCTGCAAAAATTACATTTTTTATTCGATCGGAAAAAGTTGGAAGTTCATGGCATGGAGAAACATATATAAAAGAAGCTGTAATAAGAATCAAATCGATCGGATGATTTGTCTTCAAGTTACAACTGCAGCAAATTTGAAGTGTAGTTTTTCTTTACCTTACCTTTTAGTTTTAATCACTGAGAATTTTTACTAAAATTATTTAGGATGTACTCACTCTAACGGTCATATTAAAACTAGATGAGTCGTTTAAATGTGCCAGGGTCTCGCTTCTCCACAACATGTGACTGGCAACCACGTCCAGAAATTCCCGAACTATCAACCTTCATACATTTCTTTGTACCTCAAAGTTAACAATTAAAAATTAAAAGTCAGAATCCACTCTTCGGATGGCTGTAACTCAAAAACTAGTTGAGATATGCACTTGAAATTTTAGTATGTTATTTTTAAAGGTATAGACTATCGAAACATGCAATTTCCAATTTTTTTTTTAAAATGTCACACTAGTGGTCCCCGTTAATTTTGGCAAAAAATAAAAAGGACGACTTTGAAGAACTTCAAATCAAGCTTTATAATTTTTTTTTTTTTTGGACAAATAATGTCCTTCATAATCAACACAATTGCGTACATTCACTCTTCACGCTAATATCCCATACTTTATTTACAACGTAAACACCCTGTTATATTCAAATGGATAAAAAGTAAACTAATAGCATTAGTGTGTAAAATCTATTACTTTATGTTGGGTTCGTGCAATATTACAATAATGCTATACTTAACCGTCAATCACCCCCCCCCCCCCCTAATCACCCCGTCCCCTTCCCCGTCCATAGTTGGTCGGTGTATATAGTTTTACTTTTAAAACTATGATAATATTGTTATTTATAATACACTTGTCGCGGTATTGAATGCCGAGTTAGTGAAGGGTGGCGGGGGGGGGGGTGAATTAGGCGAGGGTCGCACAGCAATAAAATTATCTTAAAGTAGATATATTGTTAAATTGCTTCACACAATAATCTAACCATTTTATTATTTATATGTTCCAGATTATTGATTAATGTTTATCTGATTTAAAAGCAATTTACTGTACAGTAGAGTATTGTATTTACTTGTTGGGGTTGTTTTTCTTTTTTTTTTACTTACTAGTAAGTAAGAAAATATGTTTTCAAACCGGAAGTACATGTTTACAGATGTATAAATAGTGTAATGTTCATTTTATAACACGAGACAATATTATTTATTGGTTAGGAAAAATAATTTTCACAAAAATTTAATTATGGATACTGTTTAGTTTAGATTTAGAAAAAAAATTGGGGGAGTGCAAAGCGTACTTGCACAAATAGAGTCCCGTACAAGTTCTGTCAAAGAATTTTTTCTTTCATTGTCAATCTTCACACTTTTTTTAGATTTTCTGAATACTTTTGATGATACGGGTGGAAACAATTACTACTAAGCGTTTTTCCTCAAAAATATTGGATTCGTATCCAACTCCTACACCAGGAGTTCTCCGAGTTCGGTTCGTGAACCCCCAAAAATGTGCCGCACCGTTTTGGATTCATAACTCGGCTGGTCACAAAATTTGTACTAATTGAATTGTACGAAAATCTTGGAACCAAAAATGCTTATCTCAATAATGTCTTGTGTGATTTTTATGAAGAATAATCTTGAAAAATTTTTCAGAATTGCTTAAAAGTATATAATTTTTTTTTTGGCCTAGCGATGCAAAATTTTGGAAACCCTTGCGTTACAAGATATCTTTGGAAAATGACTTCCCTTTTTTTCACTTCGCTCCTGAAATTTACTTCCAAAATAATTCAAATTCATCGCTGTGCTAAATGTTTACATTGAATAGTTTCAGAGAAAATCGCTTTTGATCAACTGACGGACATCGAAATGATCCCCCAAAATTGTCCCTTTCGCCTAGTTTTGGTAGTGTTACGCTAAAATTTGATATTGCTGAACATTAAACATGATTTATTAATTTAAAATGAATTTTCTGAGATTAAATTGTGAGGTAACTGTATACAGAGAAAAACTGAAATTTTCTAAATTATTTTTATTTTATAAATAACTACTTACTTAATTGAAACTTAATTTAATAAACTAAATTAAAAAGTTGAAAATTAAAAGTCAACAACAGACTGTTTGAAAACAAAAACAACTTTAGACTGATACATGTTACCTGTTACCTGTTAATCAAAAACTAATGAGAAAAGAAAAACTAGTAGCAAAATAAAATATCCACTTTTTATAAATGTTTAAAAAATTCCAAACTAAAATTATACTTTTTTTCTTTAAAAAAAATCTAAATTAAAAACACCTCTTGAATATTAATAAATATAACCTTTTTTTTTCTATTGACCATCTTAGTAATTTTTCTAAAATAATCTATCATCACTGAAGCTTGACAAAAGCTTCGACACAACCATAATGATAAATTATTTTCCAGAAAGTTTTGTTCGAAAAAATTTCAGTTAATCATACCACCGTCCAGTCTGGCCTTCGTCAGACAAGAAAATTATTCGATATATGCGCCGAACATACGCGCTTTTACTGTATCAACACTCAAAAAATTTAATAATAAACAATTTATGACGTGTACTTTATATTATGTATGAAAGAGACAGGAAATTAAATTTGTTCTTCTCGGATCTGAGTTTGTTGAAAAATGTAAAATATTTTTATTTACTTATTTTAAAAGTTATTCGCTAGTCAGTTTTCAGTAATACCAACGAGTAATAAACAACAATATATTTAAAGAATAAATTGTATATTATGAATATTTTATAACGTCAAGTGCGTACAGGACACGCACTAACTTAGGGTTCATAAGTAAACAAAATTTTTCACAACTTTCGGATTAAAATATAGGTTACTTACATCACTTACATCACTTTGAAATGTCAGAAAAAAATGGTTTTATTCGTAAATTTTTCCTCCGTAACGAAGCACGGCCACGTTTCTAAACTTTTCAACCGCTCAAAGTCGTTTCAGAAATTGGGCTTAAAACGATTGATAATAATTAATTTTAAATGTCGTTCTAGAGATATTAATACATCATTTACGTCAATTAGGAAAATAAAAATTTTTTTTCTAAGGTGATGTAAGGCCTTAAAAAAGTTATTAAAATTTCGGTACCAAAAATGGAATTTATGTAAAGAAAATTTTCGCTCGTTTTCAAAATATTAAGTTTAAGACTGGTCATCAAATGCATGCAGATCATTTTCAATTGCAGTGCGAAGATTTTTTTTGTTCGGAATCCTATTAAATTACTAATAGAAGAAGTAGAAACATAAAAAGTGGAGCACCCGATAGCTTATTCTAAAAGTGTCATTCCAATTAACATCAGTACAAGTGCTACAAACAATTTAAATAAAATTAAATTTCAAACATTTCAGCATATTTTTTTTCTTCCCCGAAATATACACATACATTTTCCAAGAAAATTTTTCCACATTCCCATCTCCACCGCCATCGTCCTGGTGATGTTGAACAAACGGTGTTGTCGGGTAAATTTTTTTTTCGGCAGCACGGTCTTGCTGAAAAACAAACAAGCAACCGAATTGTTCTAATTAATAATATTTATGCTTCAAATATTTCGATAATTATAAATATACACAACGAAGCGAATGAGCGAAAGAGCGTTTCGCATGGTTTACACGAACGATAAGTATTTGCGGCGTAGCGAAGCGTGAAAACGAAAATCGGAAATTGAAAGGAGCTCGTCAAATTCCCACTGTTGTGTTGTTTGCTTGTTTGTTTATTTATCGGTGAATAAGAATGGGAATCAGAAACGTCGGGAAATACATGAAAGCTCCTGTCTTGTTACTTACAATGTAACTAATATTTTAAAATTAGATAAATTATATTTTTAATTGTATAAATGAAGACGTGAGTGGATGAAGGTGTGATATATTTAACATTTTATTTTTCAAAAAGTCATTTTTTGCAAAATTTTGAAATATCCTAGATGCTGAAGTATCATATACGAGTAAAATTTGCTTTCATTACGTCCAATAGTTTTGTAGAAATTCAGTAGTAAACATATGTATGTGCTATTGCATGGAAAGTATGTATATGTAAATAAAAACTTTCAAAAGCTTCTAAACTGTAAAATTATAGAAAATTGTTACATAACACCTTCATCCACTCATGTCTTCAAAATTATGTTTAAATATTATATACAAGCAGGAATATAAATTTGTGACGTCACTAGACTAGGATACGACGTAATAATTTCAGAAAATATACAAGCTTTCGTTAGTAATACAAATTATATTGTATGTTCGGAAATACAAAGTGTATTGTCTCTGATAATGCACCAAACTTAATAGTCAACTCGCAACTTTATAATTTTTTTTTAAAGTGAATATTTCTGTAGTGGAAGTAATTCTGTGTGAGGGTGGAATAAAATTTGTATTGTGAGAGTGTAATGAAATCTGTAATGGCTGTAAGGTGAAGCAAATGTTAGTGGATTATTGTTCAAATTATTTAATTCTGCCACAACATTTTTGATGTCTTATTTTATACTATTTAAACTTATTTTTAGTTCAACTTGATGATCTTGTATTTAATGAATTTTTTCTTTAATAACAATAAAAATAAATTTACGTTTTACATACTAATTGTAAGAGCATTCTTACGATTAAATTAATATTTATATTCACTAAAAATTAGATAAAAATAACTTTGCTCTACTATCATTATTATTACCTATCAGTTGATTTCTATCCTGGTCAGACTACTAAAATTCAATAAATCTATATGAAAATTTTAAAATCGAAACAATTGAAATCAAATGTACTTGTACTAATTGTATTTGTATTATTTCTAAGTCAACATTCTGGCATAGATTATCCCTAAAAATCCTTCTTCCTTTTTCTTTAAATCCACTACAATTACTTCTCTATGTTGAAACGTTAAAAATTTATCCCAATTATTTTTTCAAGTACTTTTAATCTATTCAACAGAAACAAATTAAATTAAAAAAATAAAAAATAATTGGATATATTTCATTTAGAAACTCTATTGGATAATTTAAATGGGTATTTTGAAGTAGGTAGGTGCTTTGTAAGTACCTAAAGAAAATTAGATTTAACTTAATTAAGCGTAATTATATACACGTGTATTTTATAAAGAATTATTAACAAAATTACGAAACATTAAATTCACGATAATATATCTAAATTACAGGCATCGATATATTTTGTACATAGGTAGACATTTTATAATTTCCGTTTAATAGTAGGTACATATACCGCGCCCCCCCCCCCCCCAACGTATTATACAAAATAGGACTCCATATATGTATGTACACGGCATAATACACCGTAGGCGAAGTAGGTAAATTTTATACATTTGTTACCTATATTGTTAGCTTCTATGCATGGTCGGGAGTCGGAGGTACGTAGTCGAGATGACGATTTCGTAATCGAGATAAGAACACCTGAGTGAGGAGGCGCTTTGTTAGAAATTAATCGACTCGGTAAGGTAAAATATTAAACTATTATTCCAGACGAAAGATAAGAGATATCACCAATTTACTAGTGGTACATATTATACAGGTTGAATTTTTCGAATGTTGCCGTTTCTGTTACGGTTAAACTGTTGACGTAATCGAAAAATTGTTCGGGTAAGAATTGTAGCTACTATAACTGACGACAATAGATTATTGTTATAAATGGAAGTTTTAAATTGTTCCAATAGCACTAATTTTAAGCGCCAATCTTACTAAACATTAATTTTAGAATAGATATAAAAAAAATTTAAAAAAGAGATTCTTGTAGGGATTGTCGAGGAGAACATTTGTGCAAAATGTAAACTCCCGGAAATGTTTTCTTATATTGTTTAAACAATATTGATAACAATCTTTGTTTAAAATATTGTTTAAACAATACTTTTTGTAGAGAATCGAATTCTCCACAAAAAAATTAGCGACAGCACCTGTCTATCTTGTACAGGTGAAAAGATACAGCGCACTCAAAAATCCACTTTTTCTAGCGTTCCGACAGAATGTGCCGTCCGGAACCTTGCCGGAACGCTAGAAAAAGTGAATTTTTGAGTGCGCGTTTGTAGCGCTTTATTTTTTCACCTGTACAAGATAGACAGGTGTTCTCGCGGACTTTTTTGTAGAGAATTTGATTCTCTACCAAAAAAGGTCTTAACACTTTTTAATGTATCTATCACCGTTTTCGCTACGTAAGCGGTGAAAGGTCAAAAAACGTTATTTATAAAAGTTTAAATATAAAAAAAAAACATTTCTGGGAGTTCACATTTTGCACAAATGTTCTCCTGGGCAATCCCTACAAGAATCTCTTCTTAAAAAATTTTTATGTCTATTCTAAAATTAATGTATCGATAAAATTTAGTGCTATTGGACTAAATGTGGTTTATTTTTTGAATTTTTCTTAAAGTTATTACTTTTGCGGTAAACACCAAAGAAACGAATCAGCAATTAATAGACAGTCCAACGGGTAGTTTATCTTTTGAAATATAGATGTCACACTTCAACTTTTAATGGTTTTAATTATTTTTTTGTAAATAATACCCATATTTATTAATTTATTCAAAATTATTTTCGTTTTTTTATGTTAAACATTTGACGTCACAATAGTTAAATGACAGTTAACTAAATACCCTACATTTTTAACAACATAAAAAGCGTATATATTTATATCGTTTGAACTCAGTCATAGCGTGTACTTGAAGATAAATTGATTTTTAAAATGCAATTACTCAAGCACATGAGACAAAATAATGGAAATTTGAGAAATACTGGTAGTTTTGATCAATTGCCCCTAGCCTCTAGCGGTATAGCTACAAGCCGCAGCAGTTAAGCCGTAATAAAAATGGCAACTCTCAGAAAACTCACCCCTTATATGTATATTACGTAACAAAGTATTATCTTTTTTTATGAAATAATACGAAAATGTATCCCAGAGGGTTCAATCAAATATGAATGTGTTTAAAGATTCGAAATATATTTATTTAACTGGAATCGAATAATTGAATTACAAGCATTTTAAGGTCTTGTGTATTTACACGTTACCCAATTTGAATATTCAAAATAACTAAAGTTTATTGAATAATATTGTAAAATGTAAATGAAGAGTTTTGAATATATAAATTTCGACAACGACAATTAGATAACAATTTACTGATATAATTACTGTTACGTGTTTGAGTAAGTTTGAACAATTTTGAGATAAAATATGTATCAAGAAAGGTACTATTTGGTTATTGAATAAATTTAGCTGAAACGTAAAATTTGTACACATATTTTATCGAAATTTGATTTTTATTTCATCAAAAGTTCAAGGTATTTGAACATACACTCCAAATTCACATGTGTTTTAGTCACACCGTACATAGAGTGTAGTCATTTCTAATTCATTTCGAGGTAGATTTTTGAATTTTCTTTATTCGTATTAAATTAACACACACTGTTTATGTTCATCTAATCCAGTGTGGTGTACTTTGAAATCAAAAATTGCCGTAATATTCTTTGAAACAACCAAAATAGCGCAAAAATTGCACTTAATGACGTCACCACGTATACCATTTTTTTTTTAAAATCTCCAAAAACATTTTGTTAGAAATATGAAATTTGAAGGTATTCACTTCACTATCATTTGAGGGAGTTGCTTGTCATGTGTAACGAATTAGGAGGTCAACTTACACTTGACGAACCTTTTAAAACCACAATAGCGTGGCATTTTTTTCCAGTTGAGGCGCTATTTTGTAAATACGTAATATCACTCGAATGTTTTGATCTGAACAATATTTTGAAAACGGTGTTAGATTGTATTTCCAACGAGCATTTTTGGAATGAATATCGATTGTACGTTGAATTTTGGTATAGATTTCTTCTGGTTTAGTTAAAGAGATATCATGTTCCATTTAGAATTTTAAAGTTGCAGTCCCGTGACAGCTAACGAGTCTTAAGATTTCATCAAATTTATGCTCCACGAACGAAACCTCACTTGTTTTTTCTATTCTAATTTATTATATTCGGCTTTTACAAATGCAGGAAGGAGCGGCAAACATGATTCGTAATATTTAATGATTGATAACACACACTTGAATTTGCAGTGTACATACCACTTTATATAAAAACAAAACCTTTTACACACCAAAAAGTTTGAAATTTAAATACATCTTGAGCGTTCGATGATGATGATGATCTCTTACAGTTTGATCCTGCCATCTTTGTTTCGTATATTTGTTCCCTTGCTCCACCACCGCCCCCCCACTCCTCTTGCGATTCACGACTCGTATATAGAGTACCTACATTGTTCGTTTCAACATGAAATTACTTTTTAACTTACACTTTTTGGAAATTTATGTTTTTTTTTTTTCTCCCTTTCTGTATGTATATCCTGCACTTGTACCTGATGTCTTCTGTTATCCTTTTCTACATTTTCGTTCATTTTGCGTTTCGTTTTTGTTTTCGGGCACATAGAGAGACAGAGAGGGATGATGTAGAAAACAAATAGTAAACAAAATTGTAGGTATCTTCTTTTGCACTATGGTTTTGCTTTGTTCAAGTATATGCGACAGCTGCTTTAAAAGTATTTTATCAACAGATAGACAATAGACGCGATGTTGAATATTATGTATATTTGTATATATAGTGAAATGTTAAATTCTTGCCTTAAATATTCCTTTATTGCCTTCCTCATCGTGGTATGCTCAATGCTGTCATGATGTTATGTGTAAAGGAGTAAGTATTTCAAAAATCAAAAGTAATATTACAGCACAAAAGCGACGCTATAAATAATAATCAACAAACATTTCAGTTTTAACTCTTTTTGGGGTGTTCCGGAGAAACGGGTCAAGGGTTGTTTGTAAGTTCATGTCATGCCTATCACATCCCATAATTCGTACATCTTTCAGTCAATAATTTGAAAAAGAGGCATGTGTTGTGGGGTCCCTTTACCATTTTTCAGTTTTAGGCCTCGTTTGCACCCTCTGCCTCTCCCATTTTTTTTTTTAATCGCATAGCTCCAGTAGCTATTTCGGAGATTTTTGAGCAAACGAAAGTTTCGAACTTAAAAAGTCGGAATTTGAACAAAAGTGCCCACCAGGAAATGAAATTTTGCATGGTGGTGTATTTTGGTGTTAGAAAACATTTCCGTAAAAATTCTCAAAGCTAGATCACTAGGGGAAATGCTGGGAAATTAATAAAATTTTTGATTCTTGCTACATCGATATGTTTTTCGTGTTATATAATAATATTAATTAATGCCATTATTCAACACTCTTAATGAAAATTTTTTTCTGGAAGTTGATAATTATAGAAAACTTGTAATCAGTCATGTAATTGACCCGCAAAGTAACATTAATAACACAGGTACCAGTACTTAATATCCATACATATAATAAAACGGTAACGAGACCATTTCTGTACATGGAATATTTTTTGAAAATTATACTGGTACTGTAAATAGTTATCGATGTAGATACCAAAACAGTGATTTTTAGAATTTTTGTCTGTCTGTCTGTCTGTTCACGCATCACGCAAAAACTATTGGACGGATTTTAATGAAATTTGGTGTGATGATAACTTATTACCTGGGTCAACATCTAAAATACTTTTTACTCCGGGAAAATTTCTCATTCCCACGGGAAAATAGAAAAACCATTTTTAGCATGTGCACACATTGGTGTGGTGATAACATATTACTTGGGTCAAAATTGAATATACTTTTTACTTCGCGAAAATTGCTCATTTCCACGGGAAAGTAGAAAAACCATTTTAAGCATGTGCATGCATTATACAAAAATTATTATTCTTTGCAAGTTCTGTATAATTATTACACTTACATACTTCTCATTGAGTTTATAAAAATGCTTTGCGCGAACGACGTCGCGGGTACGGCTAGTTGTTGAATATATTTATTTTTATGATAATTCGTCAAAATTATACTTAAATGTCCATATGTTTTATCCTGAAAATTGTGAAAAACGCATATCTACCTAGGAACCCTAATTGAATACGTGTCCAACACGCACTTGACGATATTATTTGTTCAAAAACTGACGATGAATAGCTGTAATAAAGTGAGAACACAAAATACTCGAATAAAAGAGGAGAAATATTAACTTTTAAATTAAAACAGACAAATATCAGAAAGCTTAAAAATTTTATTAGCAGTTTTTTTCCTCTATAAAAAAGCACAAATTAAGTTAAATATATGTATATTGCATATTATGGGTATTTATAGTTGAATCGTAATAAAGTATTAAACTTTCATTAACAGAAAAAATTTTTCCAAAAAAAAGTTGAAATTAATAAAAAAAAAAAGATTATAATACATGAGCTTTTAATCTGATTATAATCGACTTATATAAATATGCAAAACACGTAATTTTTAAATATGGCTGTTACGTCAGCATCAGCGCCGCCAGTGAGAGATAGTAAAACCAATGTATATTTACCCAATACACTACACAGTCAAAAATATTGTAGTACCCATAGTTATTCTATGGCGTATCGAAATATCTGTAGTTTTTACTAAAACTTTTTTAGCTTGAGTGCAGTGATAATTTTTGAATGCGTACAATACATGAAAATTATTATACCTATGTTATACATTTTTGTTTAATTAACAAAATTAGTATATGCAGGGACCGAGTACATAGACAATACGGGGATTCAGGCGGGGCCAATGGGGTCTTTAAACTTGCAGCATAATAAAATATTTACCATTTATTATTTTATGTAAATATATAAGAATGAACGGTGTAAAATTTTAAAATAAACACAAGAGTCTGCATAAAATAATTTAAAGTTGCTTTAAAAGTGTTCCAAACAGTCGGGGAGAGGGGCATCTATCAGTTGTCATTTTATAGACCAAACTTTTAGTAGAGTTATAAATTTTTTCGGTACTAGTGACGAACAAAACCCAACAAGTAAATTTTATTCTTGTATACCAAAAATTCTGGTCTCAAAGTTAGCTTGGGCCTCGTTCAAAAATATACTGGCAAAAGCCAAACTGACCGTGTTGTCATGAGGATTTTCAGAAATTTTGGAAATTTTTACGTGCCAAAAATAATACCTCGGCGGAAAAATATGGAAAAAAAGAATAATTTAGTAGAATTCAATGAACTTTCATGCTAAAAACATTTTTTCGACTTTTTTCCTAGTACAATAAAAGAGTTGCCAGAGAAAGGTCACTCCATTTTGGGTAGGCAGCAATTTTTTTTTTTTGAAATTTATAAAAGGATTTCTGGTCAGGGTTGAATCTAGAGGGGGGCGGCAGCCGAGGCAACTGCCCCGGGCGTCAAAATTAGGTATTTCACGTTTTTATTTCTTTGCTCATCACTTGGTTTTTGGGAGGGAAAAAGTTTGAAGGAAATATTTATTTTTCTACAGGGACGCCATTTTTCAACGCTGCCCCGGGCGCCACTTCGACTAGGCCCGGTCCCGTTTCTGGTAAGCGTAAAACTGAGTTTTGTAACCGTCGTGAGTCAGACAAAAATGTTGTAAGGACTATTTTTATAAAAAAATACTATTCTCTACTGTTTTTATTTTCTGACATCTTTTGTTGAAAAAGCATAGAAACTTTAAGGATGGAAAACTGACTCCATATAACTTTCCTATTTTCAACCTGACAAGATTAGCGCTTCTTATGCTTTTCATAGAAAATTTCTTGATAAACTTTACTGGACTGTTTAGAAAAGAAAAAAAAATGAATACAAAATTATCGCACATTAATTTTTTTGTTTCTATTAATAAACACCCTTTCCTCTACGTTTCCAAAAGTTGTTCCAAATTATTTTTTTTTTTTAATTAATAAAAAGCTTTTATCTCCAAAGTGCACTGCTAGGTGAATCATTAATGAGATAATTTCCGTTTAATAAAGAATTGAATACTTACGTTTTTCCTTTTTTTTCGTTTCCTTTTTGTTTTTAATAGACACAGGATAATACAGTTAAATGGATAATGTAGCTCATTTAATTGATTTAATCCCAACTAATCCTTTTTCATGTCTCTAATATTGTATATTCTTTGGTGGTACAATTTATCGTATAGATAAATTCGCAAATTTTTCGGACTTGATCTCAGTATAATTTCCAATTAAGAACGTAGAGACGAAAAAAGCTACCATTTTTTGTCCTCAGCTGTAACCAGGAAATTTGCCAAATACGTACGAGTTGCATATTGGGTCAGGGTTCCTCTGTAGCCAGAGATTTTCATAGCTAAAACGGAAAATTTTATTCATTTTCCAGCATGCATTTCCTCTAATAATATAATTTAGTTGTTCCTCTAATGTTATCCACTGGCGATTAAAGGTGTAATTTTTACCCTCTGACGCGATTTTCCATCAAGCGCTCTTACCTCAAAAGTTCATTTTTCATTACCCCCTCCTCCCCTTCACCCAAAAACCGTCACTCCTTTTGGCGCCCATATTTTTTCCTCAAGCGACTGCTCCATACCTATGGTTCATTATAGTTGCGCCTCTGTTGAGAACCACTTTTTCTCGTTAATTTTCTTTGCTTGACTGACGAAAATTTGTAATTTTCATCCACGCTTTTCAATTTCGTATTTGATAAGTCGAAAAATGTATAGAGCGTGTTAAAGGTTTAACAGACAAACATCTAAATTCTAAAGGTTTCGAGATTTTTTCTTCGGAGCCCTAAAAAAGAATAACAGCGGGAATTGATTCAGAGTAACAAACGAAATGGATTTTACTCTCGTTGTTTTTCAAATTTTCAATTAATATTTGTTTTTTTCTTTTTTGCCTGAATATATTGAATAAAAACTTTTTTATCTTCGTTAATTGAAAAGCCCCCTCCACAGATGAGAAAATAGAGTGACATCTGAATTTGCAAAAAAAAAAAATTGTAATTAATATCAGTTTTGTATTTTTTGAATATTTTTATTAAATACACAAATGGATTTTTTTCCTGATTCGCCTTATAGGTAAAGTTATAAATCATTTATTTATACAGTTGAAGGTATTTTTGTTAAAATTTTCGAAATATAGCCGAATGAGAAATTTTTTAATTTATTTCAATTAAAGCCAGTCAGTGCTTCTGTTGTTTCTTTTTAATATCTGCCACTTGCAATATCATAGTTTATTACTTATGGCTATTCGTTTTTGTCACTTTTTTTGGGGGGGGGGAGATGAAACGGAACAGGGGTATGTAGTTGTAAATTGGAGAAGAATTTTTTTCGTATTGATTTTAAATTAAAATTTGCAGAAACTTATTTGTCTTGATAACTATGTTATCAAATTTTTTGTTAAACGATTTGTAGCATGGAAAGGGGGGATAATTTTTGATGAAATTAGACTCACATGAATGGCAAAAAATCGAGTTTCAGATTTGAAGTAATTTTTAATACAAGGGTTACAATCACAGGAAAACCTGAGCGCCAGACCAACGCTGAAATAAAAAGAAATACATTTTTTTTAACCATTGGAGAAGGGCGTAGGCTACTTTTTCCCCGAAATCACTTCTGACTTCCGTGAGAAAATGTATTTGAAACAGCGTTTGTCTCACTTTCAGGCCTCAATCACTAAAACCAATCGATTTTGAAATTTCGTATATAGTGATAATCGGGAAACGTGTGGAAGGATATAGGCTACCACTTATGATTTTTCTAATCGCTACTTAACAACGTTCAGACCGTACAATCTGATTTTTGTGTAAAGTCAAGAGGAAAAACTCTGCGGTTTTTAAAAGTTTTTTGTTGCTTAACTTCGATTTTGTAAGCTGTTATAATATAATGTGACTTTATCTTTTGTTTGAATTTCCGACCATGCCTCATTTTAACGTGCGACGTTGCCAGACTGTTGCCAGATTTTAGGTTAATACTTCAATTTTTTCCAAAAATTATTTTTTTTTTGTCAATAACACTTTTTCTAATCTTTTTGAAATTCTATTTACATACCTTGAAAATTGAAAATGGGAATTCTTATTTATAGATCTTTTTCTTACATACTTTTTTTTTTAAAGGTCCTCAGAAAATAGTATAATTTTACGGAAAATTACCGCAAATACAATTGGCGAGCAAAAAAACAGATACCATTACATTTCTGTTAACTTTTCGCGATGCGAAGCCCCAAAGAGTGCGAGGCTAAGTGTGTCTGACAGATTTTACCTGCTAACTGTATGAAATTTTTCATTGAAATGTCATAAAAATTGCCTATTTTCCATACGAGTACATGTATTTTTCCCAAATTTTTCCCAACGATGTACCAAAACTGTAGGGAAATTTTTTTACCTGATCTAAAATCTGTTGAATTTCAACTGGTTTTGACCGTTGAACTTTCTGATCCCCCCTGTGTATCCAAATATACCTACACTATAATCTTTCTCGTGGAAAGAATACAAATGTTCTCATAATTATGATCAACTTACGTTTGAAAATAATACAAAAACACACACAAGCTGTTTTTAAAATCAAATTAACTTCATTCGAAATTTACCACGTACAATTTTAATATTATACATATATTCATTTCTGCTTTTCTTCAGTTTCACTATAATAACAGTAATAGTCAGGGCTGGGAACTATTTAAAATGATTTAATTTTAAATATGTATTTAAAATACACAATGGCATTTTGCATTTTCTATTTTAAATAAGTTCGATCATCTTTGACAGTTTTGACTCATATTAACCATAGAACTCGAATTGAACGCAGTCTAACAAATTGTAAGTTAAATGTAAGTTGATTCAGTTACTCAAATTTTTCATAACTCGAGTTGCAATGTCACTTAAGTGAAATTTGTTAGTAGAGATGCAGTTCTCTTAAGTCAAACTTTTGTGACTCAAGTTGTGTGCTATTATCTTTAAGACAAGTCGATAAGAAATGTTTTGGTATTTCGAATATATGATTTTCATAATTTAGAAGTCGTAGCGTAGTCAATGTTTGAATGTGCAAGACTGAATTTTACAATATTTTTGAGTACCTAACAGTAATTTTAAGAGTTAAATTTGGTTTTCATGTCATGAAAACTTTATAAAATTTTGTCAGAAGACTGCCCTTATTTAATTTCAGTACATTTGACATTTTTTTTTTCTATTAATATAAATAATGTTAAAAAATTTATAACATAAAGTAAAAAAAGCATTTTGCATTTTATAATCCATTTTAAATAGGGTGAATGCAGGACAGATGCCGCACATTTTGAAAACACTTGATAATTCTTAAAGTATGCATTTAATTGAATTGAAATTTGGTACACAATAAATGTAAACATTGTTGTTATAAATAATTTTTAATTTTGAATCATAAAGGATCCATAATTAACATTTTTGTAGAGCCTGCGAAGCGGCGTCTCTCCCATACATATGGGAACGATGCCGCATCAAACAAGGTGAGACGCCGCATAGTACATATTAAAAATTTTGCATTTTACACACATCTCCATACATGATTCATTCCATATGTAACCATTTTTGGCACTTTATACATTTTAACCAGTCAACTTTTTTTTTTGTTTCTGAGTACTTTTCAAAACATTCAATACACAGGCAATCATCATTATTTTCGTTATCTTCACTAATATGAGGGCTCTTCCATTAATGGATCTTTTATATTTACGTGGCATAATTTACAGTCCAAAAAAAAAATTGCATAATTAAGGTATATAAGTCTATGTCTTTAGCATATAATATGATGCGGCATCTACACCAACTTTAAATGCGGCATCTCTCCTTTTTGTTGGGATAGATGCCGCATGTTGCTATAGCAAGCACAGTGCGGAATTCCAACCTAAAATTGTATACAGTACTTTTAAAATATACCTAAATTAATAACAAAACTCATTTTCATTAAAACAATGAAATATACATTCTTAAATTCTAATGAATTAAATGCTTGATAAAATATTATGTTAAAAAACTTACTTTTCAATAATAAAAAGTTGGATAATTACTAAACTGATGGACTAATCACAAATGTTACTATATACAGCTTAAATAAGTAACTTATTTTAAACATATAATCCATTAATAGCGCTATCTATCAATCAACGGACGAACTATGGCTACTGCGGTATCTCTCCCGCACTTACCCTAGCTGTTTTCCATTTTCTATTTTAAATATATTTATCAAAACCATTTTCCATTTTCTATTTCAAAAATAATTTCTATGAACCATTTTTGCCAGCCCTGGTAATAGTAGTATTTTCAGGACAGCAATGAGTTTTCATGACTAAAAAATTATGTAATTTAAAATACATATAGAGTACATAACGTGCATACGATGTTTAACGTGGTATATTTTAAATTACTTTGCGTGTTTTAATGCTATTAATGCTATTATAACAAAGTCCTATTTGAATGTTATAATTAAAATTTTTTCCCTATGTTTATTTAGGTGTCTTATTCTAGTTTTTTTTTTTTATTTTTCATTTCTCATAATAATGTAGTTGTTTTGTAGAAATTAGACGTATTAGAAGTGTGTATTTCATCCATGTAAGCCAATGGTTTTGGGAGAGATTCGCTAAAAAAAATGAATCGATTTTTTTTTTCTTCATAATTATATATTCCTTAAGGTGTTAGAAATATTCTCCTCAAATTTTATTTTAAAGAAATTAAAAAAAAAAAAAAAAAAAATGCTATTTTCTCGAAAGTACGTTTTTTAGACACGGTTCCTCGTGCGTGTCTCAAAAAGTATTTGAGATGTCGACGTACATCAAAGTAGTGATGAGCAAAATTAGACAAGTGATGAGCAAAAATGCAAGACCAAGACCAAGACTATAAGTATGGCTGCAAGACCAAGACCAAGACTATAAGTATGGCTGCAAGACCAATACCAAGGCTCAAGTGAGCAAAACCAAGACAATAGCAAGAAAAAAGCAAGACTCTTGCTAAATTATTTAAATAGTTTAAAAGTATAATTAATACCGTAAAGAGAGAAAATTCTGATTTTAAAAGGAAAAAATTCGCTAATAAAAGCAAGATTCTTTAGCAATACCCAGACCATGACTAATACCAATGCCAAGACTGCAAGAACAAGACTCAAACTGCTCTAGCAAGACCAAGACCAAGATACTTAATGCAAGAACAAGACCAAGACCAAGATTGCCAAGTCTTGGTTTTGGTCTTGCATTTGCTCATCACTAAATCAAAGTGCATATTATTCCTCGATATCGTCATTTTGGCAGGAACTAGGATCTTTTGTTTCCGTAAGATATGTTCAAAATGGTGGCTGTTTATAGTCGAGAAAAAGCGGTGATTTTTGAAAATTTATTTTCAAAATGTGATTTTTTGCTGGTATTT
Organism: Brachynemurus nebulosus; assembly: GCA_035578155.1. NCBI lineage: Eukaryota > Metazoa > Arthropoda > Insecta > Neuroptera > Myrmeleontidae > Brachynemurus > Brachynemurus nebulosus. The sequence continues at coordinate 7,445,138 of JAPWDM010000009.1, read as the reverse complement.
TCAGAAAATTCTTGATTTTTTTTGATTTTGGTTCACTGGGCATTCAGAACGCGAGGAACCATCAAGGTGGAGAAATCTCGCAGACATATTTATTTATTTAACGTATAAATATTTATTTAACGTAAAAGCCCCCATTATGGAACGGTATCTAATACTGGAACAGTTTTAACATTTACATATTATTAATGAAGTTATTTCTGAAAGAAACGTCTGATAACAAAAATTATTATTAATAGAATGATTGTTTTTCAATTTAAATTCACCTCGCGTTTAATGTTTCCGTACTTAATTAAAGAAATAAATATGTAAATGTCAAAACTGTTCCAGTATTAGATACCGTTCCATAATGGGGGCTTTTACGTTATATAAAAAAAAAAATAATAATAAAAATGAGTGAAACTTCCACTACGATCTATGGTGTTCCAAAATTAGAAAAACGGACCACTTATGAAATCACTTCAGTGTTCGTTCGCCTGTCACAGGCGAGCATTTTCCATTTTCAATGTTCAGTCAGCACTAACAAGTAATCAATATCTTTCAATAATTTTAGGCAATAATGTAAACAGGGAAGTTTCGTCAATTGTTGCCTACCTGGATCAATTGAGCTAGAAACATTTTTGTAGTGAAATTATGACGTCGTTTTAGGAGGTGTGGCCGGTATGGCGACCTGCGTTGTAATTGGTAGGGTGTAGATTGGGCCATCGTGTCGTCCCGTATAAACCAATTAGACAATTTGTTTATTTCTCAATGAAATAATTCCAGGAATATTGAAAAAGAGAGTGACTAATGTTGATCTTGTGGGATGAGGCAATAAATGCTTGAAGCAGAAATGGTTTACTAGCTACTCTGTCTCTGTCAAACTTAATTTATTTATAATAAATTGTTTTTATTTACGAATAAAATGGAAATTTCCAAAGAATTCGAATCCAAAGAGTATCTTATAGTTTTTGTGAAGTTAACAACTTTGTGCACCATTATGTTTAAATTTTCTTTCTGTTTCAACGAAGCATGAATACACATATGTTGTCTGTATTACCTATGCACAGTCAAAAAATTTGTGTTAAAATTAACACATTTCACATGTCCCGAACGCTCCACTAAATTTTTTGTGTTATTTTAACACAAATCATATGTGTCAAATCTTTACACAAGATTATAATATTATAATATACAATCTCAAGTAAGCTTACATGATTTTTTGTAACTGAATCTGTAACAAAATAACCTTAAAATATAAGAAAATTGTTTCATTTTTAAACGTTTAATAAAACTATATTCGTCAATAACTGAAAAAACTTATAATTTTTCGGTTTTGTTTAATTATAAGAACTACTCTCATCTTTTTTATTATATATATTTCGGTAGATATATATTCTAATGTAACTTACGTACTTAGAATATGCTTTTGCTCTACACAAAGATTGTGTTACTTCTTTGTTGTTCAAAACAGGTTAACATTTTTATTCTGTTAAATCGAAATTTGTGTTTATATTGTCATTTAACACAAATACGAAATGTTACTAATGTTACTTATTTAACACAAAAATTTTAACCACTAGTTCTTTTTTTACGTAGAACAAAATTTTTTTACTGTGTGTCAGCATTGGCAGGGAACGTATTAAATCAGAAAAAATCGTCAGTGAACAGTCGACTTACGTTTTTTCTTCATCATACTTGCAAAAATATTGTATTTTGCCCCCTGTTTGTCAACATATTTGTGTACTCTCCTGTATTTTTTCAACCAACTACCAAAACAAAATATAATTTGTTGCATATGTCCATTATTCTCCATTAATTAATTTTGTATATTGTCCATGTATGTGTGTATATGTAAGTTTGTATGTACTAATTACCATTGTATTGGAACAAAGTAATTAATATTTAATTGCATTGTAATTATGAATGTCAAAAAGTCGTTGATAATAGTAATGGTAGTACGAAATAGATATACAGGGTGTAAAATAAATAACTCTCGTCCTTTTGAGCGGGGGACTCAGCACCCTATAAACACTAAAACCACAAGAATTTTTTCGGAATTAATAGTCTGAGAAAATCGCAAATTGACTGACTACTCATCATATTTCAAAATTTTTCTAAGTAAAAATAATATTATTGACTAAAATTCAATGACATTCTGTAAACATGTTTCCATCGTAAACGTGTTTCCCAGATCTTTTTTTTAAAAACAGAAAATTTATCTTACAAACAGGGCCCCTTTTTTGATCCATATTTAGTATCAAATTTTTTATATTAAAAAACACTTTTGGTTCAAATTTATTGGCAAATATTAATTACATGAATGAAATCTACCCACTATTTTCGTAGCGAGATTTGAAGACATGAATGGACGAAAATGTTAAGTAACATTTTTATAATTTTACAATACAAGCGTTTGAAGTTTTTATTTACATATACTCCCCATGCAATGGCACATGTTTATTATTGAATTTCTACAAAACTATTAGACGTGATGAAACCAAATTTTAATACAGGATACTCCAGCATAAAAAATTTCAAAATCTGGCAAAAAATGAATTTTTGAAAAAATGTTACTTAACATCTTCATCCACTCATGTCTTCATTTATTTACTTTACACCCTGTATATGGGTAGCGATGATGATGCTGGAATAAATTATGTAAATTCGTAATTTACAAAAATATGTCAACAATTTTCAACAACAAATTAACAAAATTGAAATTGACAAAATTGAATGGTCGATTGATCGGTCTGTGTGTGTGTGTCGCGATCAAGCCAGTTAGAATTTTATTTGATATTATTAAACAAAATTAATTAAACTATTGTGCTGTATTATTACCCACCAAAAAAAGTCATTACAATTAAATTTTTATTTAATTTTCATGTAAATTAAACGGGCAGGGGCGGATCCAGCTTTCAATTCAGGTGGGGGTCACCGGTCACGTTTATTTAACGGCTTCATAACGCTAGAGGTTTTAACAATTTTTTAAGAAAATGTTACTTAAACTTTTCAAATTTTATTAATATAGTTATAGTGGTTTTGTGGTTTTTAACTACGGTTTCAAGACACTGAAAAATTTTTTGTGGCTTCATAACACTTTTTTAAAAAATTTTTTAAGAAAATGTGTTTATACTCTACAAATTTCATTTTGGTGTGGTTTTGTTTACGGTTTTAACGCATTGAAAAATATTTTTTAAACTGATGACGTCACCAAGTTCATTTTAGCGAATTTCCAGAATGGAATTCAGCTATTACAGCCACTGTCATGACGCGACTTGAGCCCGGGACTATGGTAGTTTGTTTTGATGCCCCTAGAAATCGAAAATAATATTCACTAAAACATATATATATATATATATATATATATATATATATATATATATATATATATATATATATATATATATGTATGTATATGTATGTGTTCGCACGATAACTCTCGAACGGAATGTCCTACTTTTACAAAATTTGGTGAAAATGTTGAAAGTCCCAAACCGTTGGACGAGTTCGTTAGCCAGACACGTCCGATGCCAGGAACATAGTTCTTTTGACACTTTTCGTGAAAAAAGATATTTTGCTAAAATTTCCCCTTATTCAAAAATTTTCGTGACATTTTTTCACACCATTGAGAAGAGGAGGAAAAAATCACATAAAAAACGTCATTAAACTATTATTCTATGTCAACTAGTTTCCGAGAAAAACTAATTTTTGTAAACGGAAATTCGCTATGTTATGCAGGATGCTGTGACAGGAGTACTTAAAGCTATTTATGATGTTTTTGAATATATTTTGTTTTTTTGTAGGATTTTTTTATGCAGTTCCTATCCACTGCATAAAAAAAGGATATGCTGTATTTAGAAATTTCTGATTTTTCTGGGTTCTTTTTTAAAATACAGATAAATTAAGATCCGTGGTCTTGACTGGTACAAGTATTTGAAATTTTTGTTGCTAGTTAAACCAATTTTACTGGCAGCAAATAATTTTAAATAATATTATTTTTACCTATTTAATAATTTATATTATAAATATGAATGTTTATGCATAAAATTGACTAATTAAAGTAACTACAGCTCATTAATTATAAACAACAGCGATTACATCGAGCAAAGAAAAATTATAAAAAGCTACAATAATTAAAGTGTTATAATTATTTTTACATTGCTGTTGTTGACTAACATTGTTATTGTAAGGTATTATTGTAAATATGTATTTGTGTTTATATATTTAAATTATTAATTAGCTCATGTCAAGTAATTAATAAAATAATAACAACCAACTACAATATGTAGGTACATATCAGCTAACCCACAATTAAAATTATATTAATTAATAATTACCAATCATGTTTTAATTGAATCAATTTTGTAAAAAAAAATTATTTCCAAAATTTAATTTAGGTATATAAATAATTTACTTGAATTCAATTAGCCATGTGGACGGTGGAAGCACTGTGAAGCAGGATCGTTTCTACTTTCTATCGATGAAACTTTGACGAGTTGTTGTGCGCACGCCTGCAGGCACGCGAAGGTTTCTAAATTAGTACAACCATTTTACAATAGGTGACGCGCGAGTCAGAGTTTCAACAAGTGTGTTTTATATAGTTTATTGGAATAAAACTTCAGGTGTCTGGCTTGGAAAATAAGTCAATTTTTTTTGGAGGAAAAATAGATATTTGTCACTCAATTATCTAAAATTTATTAACATACCTGATTCATATAATTTTTCTGACTGTTAATTTAAAATAGCTCTGTCGCAGCATTCTGTATAACATAGTGAATTTCCGTTTAAAAAAAAATTAGTTTTTCTCGGAAACTAGTTGACATAGAATAATAGTTTAAAGACCTCTTTTGTGTGATTTTCTCTCCTCGTTTCAATGGTGTAAAAAATGTCGCCAAAATTTTTGAATAAGTGGAAATTTTAGCAAAAAAAACTAATTTTTTTCACGAAAATTGCCAAAAAAACTATGTTTTGAGTATTGGATATGTCTGGTTTAACGAACTCGTCCAACGGTTTGGGACTTATTGGATATTTTCACCAAATTTCGTAAAAATAGGACCTTTCCGTCGAGAGTTATCGTGCAGACACGTATATATATATAGATATATATATATATATATATATATATATATATATATATATATATATATATATATATATGTATATATATATATATATATATATATATATATATATATATATATATATTAGGTTTCTATTCTCCTCAAAACATTTCTACCATGGTCCCGGGTTGAGGTCGCGTTAGGACAGTGGCTGTAATAGCTGAATTTCCATTCTGGAAATTCACTAAAAGGAAAATTTTGTACCTGATAAAATTTTTTAAAAAGCTCCAAAAACTGTAATTTTGATGCTAAAAACATTAAATTTGAAGCTTTTAATTTAAATTAAAAATCACAAGTGGAAATTAAATCAAATCTGGGTTATTTTTACCACCTCAGAACCTAATAAATTACTATAGAAAAGGAACTTGCTTGGAAACAAACTATATAAAATCTGTATTGAAATTGCAAACAATCTGGCAACACGAGTCACATTTTTGGAATTCGTAGCGTATACATTTGGCTTGCGCGGCAACACTTTTTATCAAAATTCGGTGCAATTCCCTTTCTGTATGGATGGTAAAATAGTTAATATTAAAAAAAAAGTTCATCATATTTTGTGATAACAACACCGAATCTATTATAAAACCTCTCTCCCTCGCTTACCTTCTCATTACCCGCACACATCCGATAGATAGACGCTCCATAAAAATTCTACATAAAAGCAATAATTTTAAATGCCCATAATATATATTCCACCAACCTGTACCGGTGCCGGTGCCGATGTCGACTAAATAGAGTAGGTATCAAATAAATTTATAAAGCACTATATAGCGAGCAAAACTAAAATTACAAACCACCCACAAATATTATGCTCATAATAAAAACGGGTGATGTAATGTTAACTATGGGACTCGGAGACGGGGGGGGGGGGAGTCGGCAACACCCGACATAAATACAAGGTATAAACCGGTTTGGACCTATTTAAATAACATAAAACTAACTGATAGGGGCACAGTGGAGCAACCAGACGGACGGACCAAGCACTGCTTGCTTTTAGCGAATTTCCAGAATTGAATTCAGCTATTACAGCCACTGTCATGACGCGACTCGAGCTCGGGGCTATGGCAGAAATTTGTTTTGAGGTCCCTAATATGTCAGAAAAAAAATTAAAGGAGCAAAATTGAATGAAAAATTCAATTTTTTTTTTCAACTATTTTCACAGTTCGGCATTTTTTATCCATTAAATTTGAAAACGGACAGCTGAATAGACATTTTGACCAAACGGTTTAGGAAAACCATTCGATAGATCGATCTGTCGATTTGCAGGGTTATTGGGGGTACAGTGATGTATAAAAATTCGTACAACTATTAAATTCCCCATCAATACTCGCAAGGATGCGGACAATTTTTCGCAACAAGGAAAACAGTCCCTTTTTTCACATTTTGCAGGTTAAAATTAAAGATGAAAAAAATTTTTTTCCTAAAGTACGCAGCATAGCCTTGTAGGAAATTTATTCCAGATTCCAAAACTGTTCTTCAATTTTCTGTCTGATCACTGGTTACTGAGATATCGATGGTTAAAACAAAAAGGATCCCTTTGCATTCAAAGTTGGATATCTCCGGAACAATTGAAGGTAGAGAAAAATTTTGAAAGGGAAATTGAAGCTGAATAAACAGGCTATCAAGTTGATACCATGGCTTTACTGTAAAAAAATTTTTCAATCCTGTAGACCGAAAAAAAAAGAGCAAAAAATTTTCTATCTTCAATTTTTGTGTTATTCCTTAGGATTGCTCGACAATTGTTACTAATAAAATTTTTGGGATGAAGGATCTCAAAACTAGAATCTTGGAAATTCAAAATTCTTTTTCTATCATCTCGCTACGACCATTTTTCAAATCACTAAAAAATTAACAATTTTTTTTTTGTTCCCTTGACTCTTTGTAGTATATATATATATATATATATATATATATATATATATATATATATATATATATATATATATATATATATATATATATATATATATATTATGTAGCCCGTAACATGGTTTTTCCGGCAATTTTCGTGAAAAAAAATTAGTTTTTTATCAAAATTTCCCCTTTTTCAAAAACTTTTGTGAAATTTTTTTACACCATTGGAAAGAGGAGAAAAAATCACATAAAAAAGGTTGTTAAACTATTATTCTATGACAACCAGTTTCCAAGAAAAACTAACTTTTATAAACGGAAATTCGTTATGTTATGCAGGATGCTGCGACAGGGGTATTTTTATGTTCATTTGTAATTCAAAGCAGAATCAAAGCGAACCATTCATTTGCCATTATATTTTTGTCTCGCCCACTCTTTGTGTACGCCGTACAAAGCCCATCGTAGTTTAATGTTTGTTTAAAAAAATTTTTTTTATATTATATTTATGTAAAAAGCTTGTATGCGATTTTGCCAGCCAGTCTCGTTAGTTAGTAGCTGTAGTGTGGAGATTATGCTCTGTCACTGTTTGATAATGTTTTATTAAATATATTTCATTTTGTTTTATAAAATTTATTTTAAATAAATAAATATTAAATAAGCTTTTTTATTTATTTTAACTTTTATATTTTGTTTTTTTGTTGTTTTTTTTTTGTGATTAATTATAATTTGAATAATAAAAGAGTGCGTTGTCATTTGTCAACTGTTTGTCATTTGTTATTGACAATTTTTTTTTTACAAAAAATAAAGTTGATGATAAACAAATGCATAATGTTGTATAATGTATATGAAATAGACTGTTTGGACTGAGAAGAAGTGTAGTTAGGACAAACAAAGCAAATATTAAATTCCATCACATCATACTGTTACTAATGATCATAAATTTAACTTTGAGAATGTAAAAGTTTTAGATAAGGAAATGAACTATAAAAAAGATTAATTGGTGAAATTTTTTTAAGCTAGGCATCTACAAGCAATAATATTTTCATATAAAATAAATATCCTTTAAATTAAAAATTACGCCTACTTGCTCGTAGTTACTAGTTACTTACATAAGTAAAAATGTTTCTACTTATGCTGTTAAAAGTGGCGAAAACTAAAAAACTTTCAAATAAACTTTCAAAAAAAAAATTTTTTTTTAATTTATAGAGAGTAGAACATTAACTAATTTTTTCATTTATTTCGAAAACTATAATTGTCTGAAAAATTATTTTATTTTTTCTACTGTGACTATTGATCGAAAAGGTTGTGGGGCTGACAATATTGTCTGTATTTTTTTATGGTATTAAAAATTGTTTAATTTTTTTAGATAAAACATTTTGATGCAATTTTAGATATAAACAATAGGTAATTATGGATACCTATATACGGGTAATACATTGTTTTGTTTTTGTAAAAATATTTTTTTAAACGACAGGTTATTTTTTAAGTTATAGTCAGTCAGTTAAATTTTCAATAATATTAATTTAAAAAAAGTTAAAATTTTTGTACTTTTTTGAAATAACGCTCTTTTGTAACTTGAAACTAATTTTTATTAACAGCTGATGATTAATAGAGAATATACCGATACAATTTTTAAAAAAAAAATGTATTTACCTCGATTTATTAACGTTTTAAGTTTTGAAAATATAAGTACGGTCCTGTCAGCACCGCAAGATTTCGAACATTAATTATGACTTACCGACTGACAAACATTGAAGTGTTACCACAAGGATTCATTTTTTTCTTTTTAGGTAATTTAGTCGGTATCGGATATCCAGTGTGCTTTATGGCAAGTTAATAAATTGACATTCAGATAAACTCATCCCTAAATCAATTATTTTTCGATATCTTCAAAAATACTACGTTGAAAGCTTTTTCATCGAAAGAATAAAGTATAAAATTAAATTACAGTAGAAATGGATTTTTTTTTTTTTGATATAATTTGTACAATAAGTTTTTCTGGTGTGCGAAATAAAAGTTTTGAGAAAATATTGTAAAACAACAACCGGATCGTACGTTGTTCCCGAAGGAACTGTTCCTTGATTCAATTAAGATCATATACTTCGATATACCACCACACTGTGTGGTGACGTTGCATTCGAGATATTGTATATCCCACATAAAAGCAACATATAGGTAGCGTAGAAATAAAACAAGTGTAGTATCCACATCCTAAACAGTATATTGGTACAGTAACCGCTCGATAACTTTCCACTCAAGGGGCTCTAAGAGTGATAAACTTTTTAGAAATGGAAAGTTACCTCGTGCCATCACTTAATGTGTACATAACAATAGTTGAAAGTAGAGTCAGGAATTTTTAGTTAGCTGGTAGTCATACCCGCTTGAAGGCAAGTACATTTACTGAAATAAGTATGAACCTTTTATTATTCACAATACAACTTTAAGGATAGTCTAGCGCTGTAGTCTAATTTTCATTATTCCATGTGATTATTAAAAAAAAGGTTTCGGAAATTTCTTCTTTGACGATGATGAATCCAATGATGAAGTCGAATATTCGATATCTTCGCTAGATTCTATAATTTTTATTTAATATCGTTATTTGATCTTTTCTTCGATGACCGAACCAAAACTGACATCAGCTCTTTGATATCTTTGCTGGTTTCCGAGTAGAACTTTCTGGAATTGTGCCTTAAACTACTTAAATTTCGGTACCCGGGCCGTAGAGGCAAATCAAAGGGCCGCAGGAACAAATTTTTGACTGACATCTAACCTCGTCTTTTAAAATGTAAATGTAAGTAAAAAATAAGACTTGGTGAGGTGGGCCGGGCCACCAAAAGAAGTTCGGGCCTCGGGGCTACATACCCGGCTGCCGCTCCCTCTCGGCGGGCTTGTCGACACCGAAATGAGTACTAACCGAAATTAATTAAATTAACCGTGAACAGAGTCACAAATTTTCTTTTACTTTGCTAGAATATTTGTTGGATGAACTATAAATTCCTCACTTTAGTCAGAAATTACTGCATCTTTTAAACCAATAAGAAGTCATGAAGGGGATACCACTACTAATGGCATAGTAAGCATACAATGTGGAGGGAAAACTTATCGGGAGATTACTGTACTATGAAGTAGATACTGGCAATAATTAAGTTTGAAAGTAACGACTTGAACTGGGTTAGTTCAACACTTTTGACTTGTTGCAGAAACAAATTATCCATCTAATATATGTATAAGATAATATTTGTATACATGTAAACAGGGCAGGCCGTTGAGTGAGTAACTTGCCGCCTCCCTGCACCCCCACCCTCACCTTTCATCATCCCCACTACTATCTATCTGTACGACATCATATTACCATGATTCATATATCACACAGAGATATATTTTTGAATAGTTATCTCAAGCTCGATTCAAGCTGCTGTTGCATCTTCCTTTTTCTCCTCATTCTTTTGCTTCCCTTTTGTTCCTTTTCGTTCCGTTTTTTCGTCATAATATTTATAGCTGTTTTATGTATCTATCGAGGAAATTCGTAGGGTCGTTGCACGTATAATATCCATCTGTGGAATCATAGTTTGATTTCGTTTTAAGTGGCAAAATGTTTTAAGAACTTTTCCAAAAAACAATTGTGAAAGATTAACGCGAAATTTTGTCTGTTGGGACAAGATGTAACCGGAAGGGAAGGGGAAAACATTGCTGTATTGACATTATAAATGTGAAAACTTTTTCAAAAGGTCCAGATAGACCTCTTACCAATTTCGATCGGATTTTATCTACTAGTAGGGTACCACACCAGTATAAATAATCTAAAATATTAAGGAGGTCCACCTCTTAAAACCAGAAGATATTTTCATTTAAAGTTTAGACAAAATTTTTGCTACATGGAATTTTGGAATTACCGTATGAGCGGCTAGACCCGGACACTTTTTTACAATTTTTCGGTTAATTTTAAGTTTATACATGTTTCCTTCATAGACATCATAAATAATAGTTTTACCATTAGAGTGTAGGTACATTATTTGTTATATCGCTGACCCATTTGTTTTATTATAAGTGAAAATAATAATAATAAAAAATAATTAATAAGTGTCCGGGTCTACACCCTAAATCGGTCTTGACCCGAACGCTTATTTAAATAACGTAATAACATACAAACTTACCTTTCCCGTCCGGGTTAGGACAGTGTTTTATATCGTCTGATGTCTTTGAACCTGTCAGAGACTTCAAAACATTTTGTGGGAAGGGAGAGGGGTTAATGCATAGTATAACTCTCTATGCGGTAAACATACAATATGACACCAGATGGAGGCACAAACCGCATAAACTGTAGAAGTTACAGGTGGTGTGAATCGCGACCATAGTGTAAGAAACTGATATGTCCGAGTCTAGACGGATATAATAGAATCTTTAAAATGTGGAATTTGTCAAATTACTTAAACACTTTATCTTTTTGTTACAGTTCTCGAAAAACGCATCCAGGTCCCGTATTACATTTAAGCGACAATCCTGGCGATGCTAGTAAGGTAAGACATTCCTTTTTTTTTTCTAGAACGTAGATTTGTAAACGGTGTGAGTGCATCTGTTATAATTAACTCTTTTAGTTACTAATTGGCTACGAAAGTGGTCTACTAGTGTTATGGGACTTAAAAAATAAAACAGCGGAATGTCGCTGGCAGTCTTCCGAAGCGTTACGATCGGCCGCATGGCACTACGAGGGCAAACAGTTTATGACGTCACACGTGGACGGATCACTAATCACGTGGACATTGCGACAACCGAAACCTCTTAATATATCATTTCCACATGGTAACAATAATAATAACAGTGAAAATGGTCGATTTTTGGCTAATAGCCGACTTCAAAGAAAAAAAAATAGCCAGTGTTCTATTTACTACTTCCCCCCATTGGCCAAAAATCGATCAATTTTCTTCCTCTGTACTTCATCAAAAGAAATATTGATTTTTTTCTTAATTGTAGCAAAACAAAATAAAGATGGTAAATTAGAACCTTGTAAGGCAATTAATAAAGTAGAATGGAAATCGTCAAAAACGGGGTAAGTGAAATTTCCGAATGTCGATGATAGTGATGAGCAAAACTAGTCTTGGTCTTGCAGTCTTGTCTTGGTTTTGCATTTTTTGTAAGACCAAGACCAAGACCAAGACTATGTATACCAAGAGCAAGATCAAGACCAAGACTATAAGTATGGCTACAAGATCAATACCAAGACTCAAGTGAGCAAGACCAAGACAATAGGAAGAAAAAAGCAAGACTCTTGCTAAATTATTTAAATAGTTTAAAAGTATAATTAATACCGTAAAGAGAGAAAATTCTGATTTAGAAGGAAAAAATTCGCTAATAAAAAAATGCAAGAAAGTGCAAGATTCTTTAGCAATACCAAGACCAAGACTCAAACTTCTCTAGCAAGACCACTACCAAGATTCTTAATGCAAGAACAAGACCAAGACCAAGACTTGGCAGTCTTGGTCTTGGTCTTGCATTTGCTCATCACTACTAGATGATATACATTTCGAATGACCGCCATCTTTTTCTCGTTGCAGCGAACCTTTTGTGATATTTAGTGGCGGTATGCCTTATGATAAGACTGGCCGTACGCCCAGTATTACCGTAATACACTGTAAGACCACAACTGTATTAGAAATGGAGCACAATGTTGTAGATTTTATTACACTCTGCGAGAGTCCATGGGTTAGCGGTAAGAGATCAACCCAAGAAACCATAAAATAGTCATGTGATACTCACTAAATTTCTTTTTTTTTTTGGGTCCACTCTATAGATTTACAGGAACCGTATGCAATTGTAGTATTACTTCATAACGATCTAGTGGTGATCGATTTACAAACGGCCGGTTTCCCGTGTATCGAGAATCCATATCCGATGGATTTACACGAATCACCCGTCACGTGTTGTGCATACTTCGTTGATTGTCCGGCCGACTTAATACCCGCATTCTATTCCGTTGGCACGCACAATCGCGCGGGCTTCTCGAAACGAGAGTGGCCCATCAACGGTGGTGAATGGTCGGCGCAAAGCGCATGTAGTTATAGTGAAATTATTATAACCGGGTAAACAATTAAATTCAAATTCACAGTGAAAAGATTTGTGTTAAAATTAACACATTTCACAGGCTTCAGTCTCTATCTGGCTTCACATTTCACACTTCAATAAAAAAAAAAAAAATTGACCTTTTTCGAGACCGTTATAAGTTTTATGACTTTTTTTAGTAAAAATATTTTATCCTTTTAAATTTTTCAATATTTTTAAATTAAGTTAAAAAAAAGTTTAAGTTCAATATGGATTTATATGTGACGAAGCAAAAAATCATAGATCCTTGATATTGCTTTCATTAAAGTTGGAAATTTCAAAATGCCAATTAGTCAAGACCTTGTCAAGTATGAAAATCCGCCAAGTGTGTTAATTTATAGAGGACAGATGACAGAAGGCAAACAAATAAACAGGGAGGAATACAAACAGACAGACAGACTGGGTAGACTAATGTACAGACGGACAAAAAGACAGAAAACACAAACATACAAATAGGAGAAAATGGATATACAGACATTGACAGACAAAGGGCTAGTAGACAGACAGATGGGACCGACTGACAAACAGACAAGACCGATTAACAGACAGACAGGACTATTATACAAGACAGACAGGATTAACAGGCAGACAGGATTTGACGGGCAGACAAAAAAGACAGCCAGACAGACAGGATAAAATTAAAATACAGACAGACGAACAAGCAAACAGGAATGACTGACAGACAGACTGTAGGACTAAACGGACAGACAGACACAGAACATACAGCCAGTTAATAGGACAAGACTGACATACAGACAAGACACACGGTAAGACATGATAGACAGACGGGGCAAACAAACAGACAGACAGACGAGGAAATTTTATTGTGGAAAAAAGTATTTTATTGCTTCTATATAATTATAAAACAATTCTTCTGAGTTAGGAATCATGCTTCTCCTCTTCAGTGAGGACAAATGTACCCTGTGACCGCGGGATGCAATTCATATGTTTTTTTACGTCCGAAATTTTCAAGTCCACACTGTAGGTAATTATTACAGACAATTGCAAATCCCTAAAAACTAAGTATATATGTATAGTTTCAGGTAATATTTTCCTGAGAATTTGAATATAGCGGAAAAATCCATTTTTAATCCAGTTATAGGACAGTAAATAATTACTACATTCATTCTTTGGGAATTAAATTAACTATATAATTAAGAAAATATCAAATATTATTAATTAAATTCTGCACCACCCCCGTTTTGAAAATATGGCTATGTAAATTGTTCAAAAATGGTTTAAAATCGCACTACAAGTTTTTCAAATTTTCAAAGGATCAAAGGATCTTTGATTTTTTGCTGTTATTATAATTAAATAATATTGAATCCCACAGGAACATTTAATCGGGATAAGATCAGGGTAAATAGTGTCTCTGTGTGTACTATAAATTTCATCGACTTCGATTTAGTTAGTTGGATGTGATTTAGCAGTTGATTTTGTTTCCACCGGGAACCTTCAATTGGGATAAAACTATCCTATGTATTATTATTGCTATTGCATTCACTATGAATTTCCCATAATCATTTCAACACATTTTTATAATATAACTAAGTCTGACCCGCGGCTTCACCCGCATTGAATTAAGCCCCCCCACTTGTGTCTCCCCTTCTTCCCCCGGAAACCTTCAATCGGTATTAAACTATCCCGACTAAAACTATTTCAAAATTATTACTATATGTGTTCATAGTAAATAACATTTGTATATTAAATTTTATCAAATTCGATTCAGTCATCCTACAGGAACCTTTAATCAGGATAAGATTAGCCTATGCGTTAATTCAGGATTAATCATATCTATGTACAAAATTTTATCAAATTCTGTTTAATTATTTGGACATGATTTTGGAATTTCTTTTGCATCCCCTGGGAACATTCAATCAGGGCCGCGCCAAGGGACATTTGCGCTGGGGTGCAAGACAAAAATTGCCGCCCCTAAAACGCCAAACTTATTTGTAATCCATTTTTGATAATAAAATATATGCCTCCCGGCTACCAGTTTACTTACTATATATACTTACTTTAATGAAATGCAAGATTGATAAATGTTTTATGTGTAGAATTCCAGGGCTGGGAACAGCCTAAGTTCGGTCAAAGCATTTTCCATTTTGTATTTAAAATGGAAATTTGAATCCATTTTGCATTTAAAATGAAAATGCATGTAAACTCAAATTTATGTGTATATGTATGACACTTATGACTCATATTAATCATAGAACTCGAGTTGAACGCAGTCTAACAAATTGTAAGTTATAAATGTAAGTTGATTCAATTGACTCAAATTTTTTATAACTCGAGTTGCAATGTCACTTGAGTTAAATTTGTTATTAGAATTGCAGTTCTCTCAAGACAAACTTTTCTGACTCAAGTTGTGTGCTATTATCTTTAAGACACGTCGATAAGAAATGTTTTGGTATTTCGAACTGATGATTTTCATAATTTAGAAGTCGCAGTTGTAGCGTAGTCAAGGTTTGTTTGATTATGTCAAGGCTGAATTAAATTTTACAGTATTTTTCAGTAACAATATTTCAAGAGTTAAATTTCGTTCTCATATCATGCAAACTTTATAAAATTTTCTCAAAGGACTGCCCTTATTTGATTTCAGTACGTTTAACATTTTCTTAACGTTTTTTTTTTTTTTTTTTTTTTTTTTTTTTTTTTTTTTTTTTAATATAAATCAAGATAAAAAATTTATAGAATAAATTTAAAGTAAAAAAAGCATTTTGCATTTTATAATATATTTTAAATAGCTATTTTCCATTTTCTATTTTAAATATGTTTAGCAAAACCATTTTCCATTTTGTATTTTAAATGCATTTTTGGAAACCATTTTCTATTTTAAATGGTTTCTATGAACCATTTTTCCCACCCCTGTAGAATTCAACGACGGTTTTTATAAAATTAAAGCGTGCAAGAGCATGCTCGATCCCAATTCCGTTTGATCTCGCCGATTACCGCGCAAATGATTGTTGTCGCTGGTCAACAATCGGAATAATCGGATTACCGACGGGTCACAACAATCATAATAGACAAGTATTTAAGCAAAATGCGGGTAACATTTAAGTGTCATCAAAATTACCACATAAAAATAGTAATAATTTTATATTTTATTTGCCGCCCCCAAAGCCTGCCGCCGGGGTACTAGGCACCCCTAACACCCCCGCTTGGCGCGGCCCTGCATTCAATCGGGATAAAACTATTCTACGTGTTATTAAAATTCTAGCTACATGTGCCCATAGTAAATAGTGTCTCTATATTTTATTTAATCGAATTCGGTTCAGTCATCCTACAGGAACCTTTAGTCGGGATAAGATTGTCCTATTTGGTAACTCAGGATAAATAATGTCAGTGTACCAAATTTCATCGAATTGAGTTTTGTTTTTTGGGGTGTCTTTGAATAATTGTTTTTGTATCCCTCAAGAACTTGCAGCCGGGATAAAATTTAAACATCGAACAAATTTAAACATCTAAACATCCAAACTTTCACATTTATAATATTATTTAGATATTAATTTTTAGTTAAGTTACATATAAACCGATATAGAACTTAAACTTTTTTTTTAACCCAATTTAAAAATACTGAAAATTTAAAAGGATAAAATATTTTTACCAAAAAAAGTCATAAAATTTATTACGGTCTTGAAAAAGGTCAATTTTTTTTTTTTTTTATTGAAGTGTGAAATGTGAAGCCAGATAAGAGATACAAACCCATTTCACATGTCCAGAACGGTCCATTCAATTTTTTGTGTTATTTTAACACAAAGCATATGTGTCAAATATTTACATAAGATTTGTGTCAATGATTTAACATACAAGAGGACACATATTTTGTGTTAATTTTTCAGATTTATTAAAGTTAGTATTAGTTATTAAAGTTAGTAATTGGTATTTGAAAATCGTCAAAAATTATAACGATTTTGTTCACATATTATTATAAATGAGACTCAAAGAACGCAAAGTAAGTCAGTCATTTGTAAAAATTCTGACTTGTTTCCATATATATCTACCAAAATATATATAATAAAAAAGATGAGAGTAGTTCTTATTATTAAACAAAACCAAAAAATTATAAATTTTTTCAGTTATTGACGAATATAGTTTTATTAAACGTTTAAAAATGAAACAATTTTCTTACATTTTAAGGTTATTTTTTAACTAAATCTGTAACAAAATAACCTTAAAATGTAAGAAAATTGTTTCATTTTTAAACGTTTAATAAAATTATCTTCGTCAATAATAAAAAAACTTATAATGTTTCGGTTTTGTTTAATAATAAGAACTACTCTCATCTTTTTCTATTATATACATTTTGGTAGATATATATTCTAATGTAACTTACGTACTTATAGCATTCTTTTGCTTTACACAAAGATTGTGTTACTTCTTTGTTGTTCAAAACGAAATTTGTGTTAATATTTTTATTTAACACAAATACGAAATGTTACGTTGACATTTAACACAAAAATTTTAACCACTAGTTTTTTTTACGCAAAACACAAGTTTTTTTACTGTGTTCAAAAAATCTTCGCCACTTTTTTTTCAACCGTTTTTTTTTCATTGTTACTTTCAACAGACACGCCGATGGTAGTATAAAATTTTGGGATGCAAGTGCTGGCACCTTACAAGTATTATATAAATTAAAAACGGCAAAAGTATTTGAGAAACCGAAGGCGCAATCGTTGGATGGTGACAATGAGGATCCGTTTGCGGTACAATTAATATCACTGTGCCCGGAAAGTAGGAAATTGTGTGTGGCCGGTGCGTCATCTTATGTGATTTTATTTAAATTTAAGAAAACCGAAACTGTAGGAGAAACAACCGTAAGTTATTAATAGTAGTTTATTTCGTAATTTTTGAGTGGCGAAAGTAGTTAAATATCATGCGAATTGATCAAGGGTAGAGATCTTTGTTATTATTTTCAACTTCTTTTTCGGCTCATACATGTATATTTATATTAATACCGTCAAACCACCTACAACAGTCCCCCGAAGAACACGATTAATTGGTTTCGTGTTCTTTAAAACCGTGTTGTTCAAGACGAAGACGGACATTCCAAGTGTGAAAATAAAAAAAATAATAAATCGTCCCGTTTAATTTGCAAATTGTGGGTATTCCAAACATATTACGACTGTTAAAACCAGCTTTTCGTTATCGAAAATTATCGATAATGAACTACTTATTCCCTTTGATTTGATCAACAATAGAATATTTAAAAAAATACATTTCGTTACTTTTCGTAATCGTAAACTTTTGATCGTAAATATCTCGTAAACTGTGCATCGTAGTTCAAAAATAACCAAATTTTTGAAGGCTTAAGCGGAGCAAGTTGTGGGTATTCCAAACGTATTTTGATTGAAACCTACTTTTCGTTATCGAAAATTATCGATGTCGAAAATAAAGATATTTTCAGAATTTAAATACGTAAATTTCTGCATATTCGTTACTTTCCTTTGATAATGACAAATTCAATTTACACGATTTTTATTCGTGTAAATCAAATCTACATGGAACAGACATATTCGCGTACATTGAAGGCCCGGTATATACATGTGTATTTTACAGTTTTTCAGAAGAATTACTTAAAAATCGTGTTGTTTGGAACCGTGTAATTCGGAGGAAGGTACCCGTGTTCCTCGAGGGCTACCTGTAATTTTGTCAAATCCACCTCCTTTGTTTTTATAGTCTCTAGCCTCATGATATTACACTTTCACACGAATCGCCTGAAAAAGATTATGTTATTAATTTATCATCTGTATTTATTTAATTTTAATATTTACCTGTGTGACGTAGACATTGGAAATCCCTATTATTTATGATTTCATCGAGGAAGGTGATTGTAGTCCGGAATGTGAATACCCGCCAACTTTAAATTTAAGTTGTGGCGTGAAAACGGACAGTCAAGACAGTGATGAACGCAAGGTAGGTACACGACGAAAAGCACAATTTGATTTTCATATCTCTTTAATATTTTTCCCCCGCCCCACTCCGGTTCCTACGGTTACGTCCCTGTGGTCTGACATTATCATCAATCACTAAACCGTTACAACACTGGTGAATGTTGTAAAGATATGAAAATATAATTTATCTCCTTCGTTGTTCTCCTTGCGTCCTGTATGTTCATATCTCTCATCTACGTTGATTTATAACAGGATATATTCAAAATAAATTTTTGGTAATAAATATCCGCTATTTTGTAAAACCAATATTATATTAAATTAAGGTACCATCACGGTGTAGAATTTTGAAAAAATTAATTTTTTTTGGTGTTACCTTAAAGTACATACAGTTATGCATGTTCTCTCAAAACTTCAAATTGAAATTCGAATTATTACGGTCGCTACGGACCACGGATCAATGGATTCAGTCTAAATACAAAACTCTGTGGATCGATTGTGGATCTTTCCACAACCAGTGAACGTATAAGATCAATAAATTTTTATCACCACAATATCACATTTTTGTTGAAACAATGATTTAAAACTATTTTGAGACAAACTTTAAGCGCGTATGTCTCGAAATGCCCTTTTTAAAAATGGTACCCACTCTCAGAGGGGAAGTTTCCAAGCTATAAGTTTGAAATTTTGACAGAATATTCTTTATTACATTCTCCATGTTCCTATGGAAGCTTTTTTTTTAAAGCTTCCTATTTTTCACACGGAAAACTGTTAAAAAAGGCCTAAATTTTGTACTTTTTATTCAAACCGCCACTATTTTTTCGAAGGCACTTTTTTCAAAAAATTACAATAATTATAAAAGATAAATAGAAATGAATGAGAAAAATATTTTTGTATTGTTAAAGAGTGGTGTTAATCGTAAAAAAAAAAAAAAAATTGAACCCCATTCCCCCCTCCTATCCATCCGAAAAAAATTGCGGAAATTGACTATTTTTCGGCCGGTCACACTGTGATCATGGTACCTTAAGAAATAGATTTGGTTGGTAGTGATGCCAGCAAACATTTTTTTCTGTAGGGCAACGCACCACTTCTAAAAGTACGACAAGGACCCATTAAAAAACCGGCAGGATTCCAAGCGGTGCTGGTCTGTTTAACACCCTACCATCAAGGACAACCGCCTGGACCGATTACAGCGTTAGGCATAAATAGTTCATATGGATTGTAAGTTATTACAAAACACAATTTCCAAAAAACAATCTGTTCGAATGTGCAATGCCTATAGCAGTGATTTTACTTTTAGAATGGCATACGGAAATGAATCAGGTTTAGTAATTGTAGATATTGTACAAAAAGTCTGTTTATTAAATATTGGTACGCCGGATCTGTACGGGGCGCAAGACCCATACTCGCGGGCGCCACGAAGTCCAAAACGGGGCGGTGTTAATGAGGGTAGTTTAGCCACCACCGAGAAAGATCAGCCACAGGCTCGCAGTCCGAGTATCGATCAGGTTAGTATTATGTTGTTATTGTATATAGGCATACAATATTGTGTGATACAATGATAGTGTTATGAAGGCAAAAAAGCTTACGAATTCTTCTTTCTCTTTCTATTTATTTCTTTTGATTTTCTTTTGAAAATTTTTAATGAAGTTTAAAAAAAAAATGGTAATAATAATTATATATTTGGAATTTTTCCAAAAACAATTTCATGCAAGCTTTATTTTTTAATGTTTTTAACTCCCAATTGTCAAATAATCATTATTACCATTTAAAATATCCGAATAAACTGAATGATCTCTTTCATTTCTTTCTCTATTCTCTCTCTTTTTCTATCTATTACACACATAGGCAGGGTTACAATAGCATTAAAAAAATATAACAATGAAAATATTATTTTTAAAATATGCAAATTTTCTTAAGTAGATATATTATTATTATTTATTACTATTAATAAAAAAGAAGTAAAATAGTCCCCTCTAGAATAACCATTTAATTTTTCTTTATTTTTATTTTTATG
The DNA here is from genome assembly GCA_035578155.1 of Brachynemurus nebulosus. Classification (NCBI taxonomy): domain Eukaryota; kingdom Metazoa; phylum Arthropoda; class Insecta; order Neuroptera; family Myrmeleontidae; genus Brachynemurus; species Brachynemurus nebulosus. Next base: position 7,424,184 of record JAPWDM010000009.1, on the reverse strand, counting down.
CCTTTCAGTTCTAGTTTGAATACCTTTTTATTTTTCAGTTAGTCATTAGCAAAATACCTGTTTAAAAATGCATGAATTTTATTCGAATTTTTTTTCCGTTCATTTAACTTGAAGAAATTATCAGAAGAATTTTTTTTTCAGTTTTTTTATTTCAACAAATTTCTAGAACAATCTTTTAGAAGAGAATTTTTTTCAATTTTCAATAGATTGTAGTTGTGTTAGTACTGTTTTTTCTTCATCTCTTTTCCTTAGAGTTCAAAAATTTTAGTGTAGGCTTGGCTTATAGTTGATACATTAGCATATTTTCGATCAATTTTTAACCCTTTCGTGGCTGATTGGCAATAGCATATATAATAGCATTTTTTAAAATTTTTTCGATTAATTTCGCATTTTTTCAAAGGGTTAACTTTTAGTATTAAAAAAAAAGAAAAAAACATTTTCTTTAGCTGAAAGAAATTTTCAGTGTTTCTCAAACTAATTTGAGCCGACGACAGGCCGAAAAGTTTGAGAAACACGAGCTAGATCAACAATAAATTAGATTAGAGATAGTTTATAAGTTATTAGTTTAGAAAAGTTTAATAAAATTTTTAGGGTTTCGTAGTCAACACCGTATCGGAACCTTTATAATTTCGTCATTTAGATTTTTTTAACTAGAATTATTAATTATTATTTTCATATCTCATTTTTGACAATTAGTTTATTTTATTTAATAAAATTTATTGTTTTTTTTTTTTTTTTTTTTTTTTTTATTAATTTCTTTTATTTTTATTTTGTGTAAGTAGTTATTTTATATTTTGATCAGGATTTAACTTACCGTTCACGTTCGTTTAGACTACTTTTATGTTCAATTTTTTGTTTTGAAAACATTTTGCATGATTTAAAAAAAAAATACCAACCACAAATACTTAGGTCCTACGTGTACTACTATCAACAACACCACAAGAAGCTCCTAGCATTTCCCAATGCCCCACCACGTCCACTAGTCCCGTACCAAAATCATCAGAAACAACACCACCGGACGTGTCCGAGGAGGCCACCGAGGATTTTGGCGTGGACGAGACACTTTTGGCCGCCGCCAGTGCCGTCGCCGAAGAGCAATCCACCACAACCCCGTCACGTCCTGGTGCACCATCACCGTTACCACCTGGTGCACCATCACCGTTACCACCTGGTGCACCATCATCGTTACCACCTGGTGGTGCATCGACTGAAGTTGACAATCATAAAAATAATCGACGACGTTCGGTATCGTGGAAAACGTTCAATTTGAAACGGCAATTTTCACGGGTCGACATGAAATTAAAGAGTACATTCACCGCGGGTGCGGATCGCGATACGGACCCGTCGTCTTGTAATGTGAAGAATAAACAAATTTCAAATTCAGTATTTTACACAGCTGCTGCGTCCAATGAATCTCAAGCCTCAGGGGCGGGAGGGGTGGATAGTAGTTGTAACGTTGCACTACTAGATGAAAGTATTACGAATGCACAACACCACCAACCTCATTCACTGTCACCTGTTGAAACGTCCAATGAAGAATATTCAAATGAGACGGTTGAATGTGATGCCGTTGAAGAGTTACCGACCGATATCATACAAATACCTGAATTACCGTTAGATAATTCATCACCAGGTTAGTTGCATCACAAAATATCGGCCACACTACTAGCAATAAAAAATATTTAAAAACGGATTTTTTTTTTTTTTTGAAAAAAATACCACCGTAAAATTGAGAAACTAATACATTAATTGCTAATTGTACCAGAGTAATTCCATGTCAAATCATCCAGGAGGTTAAACTCAAAAACCCACCAATTTTATTTCACTATTCTGTAGCAAATTTAATCTAGTTTTTGGTGATATAACTCCAAATTTGGGTTCAAGAGTTAGTCGCTAGTTATTGACCAAGTTTTGAACACATGTCAAATTTTAGAGAGCGATCTAAATTTTTACTTTAGAGTTCAGTTATGGAACTTAAATATGGCATTATATATATACTTTATTTGCTTATAAAAATGCAAAGTACAAAGTGGGTGTTGGTAATACCCTGTAAGGGAAATATGGCATTATACCTCATAATTTTATTCTGAAAAAAAAAAAAAATGGTACAACTTGGACCTCTAGAGCTTAATAAATAACAGATTTACTACCAAAAACTTAAAACGATGCAACATCCCCAAATGACCATTGCCACGCTATTAACGAGTTTTTTTTTCAAAACTTCGTCATTCGTATAATTCAGGAATTAATCTAGATATTGAAAAAAAATTTGAAACTGGGGTCATAGCAGTTTCAAATCATCCAGCGAAAGGACACATTGGCGCCCAAGGTTGTCAGAATTTGATGAAACTTGGTGAGTTGGTTCAAACCACACCAAATTTTTTTCCAATATCTTGAATTGGACAAACTTGGTCAATAACTAGAGTCTGACTCCTGAACTCAAATTTGGAGCTATATCACCAAAAATTAGATTAAATATGCTACAGAATGGTGAAATAAAATTGGTGGGCTTTTGAGTTTTTTCCCCTGGATGATTTGACATGGAAATCGATAAACAATTTTTTGGCGGGAATTTTTTAATTCTTATTTTGACAACTACACCAACATACAAACAAACATGGCTCGCTCTCTGCCGAGGTACGCTACGTACGATAGATACTACTACAAGTCTGCTGCACAATACGTAATGTATTGTCGAGCACATTGCACCGCTCCGATACCTACGCTACCTCTAGCTAGACAGAGAGCGAACTACTATGTTTGTCTTTGATATGCCGCGGAATTGTTGACGTGCAACAGCGTCGTTTATGAAAATATTATCGATTGTAATTTGTATCGTCGATATTTTGTGATGACTAAAACGAAACTTATACAGGCACACCCGAACCCAAATCAATTGAAGGTCATTTTGAAATGATGCAAATAAATGATCGTCAAAGAGTGTCACGACCGGACAATTTAGAGTTGAACGATGAAGTGCACGAACGACCCGTACCGCCACCACGATTAAAACACAAGAAGTTGATGGACATGAAACGGGATCAAAGACTCCTCTCCGTACCGAATATCAAATATTCCCGTCAAGATATACGTGATTTACGATCGAATCGTGAAGAACGTGACGCACGTGAACCGAGTGGAAGTGGTTTCGCTGGCCATTTGATGCGCCGTTTCAGTAAGTTTTAACTCTAACAAAACACTTTTTAAAAACACTATATACTTACTTACAACTACTAACATTTAAATAAAAAAAAATCATATTTTAAAATAAAACAATATAAACGCTAATTTTCATTTAAAAAAAATTTTTTTTTAAAAAAACACAAAAAGCACTCTACAAATTCACAGTTCAATTTTATTTTTAATTTTTTTTTATTTATTTTGATCAAATTTGATAGTGCTTGTTTTCAAAGTAGTTTTAATTTTTTCCCCACAAAATTCTAGTTCGATTTCACGTAATAAGGCGTTACAAAATTGCCCATTTCGGTCAATTCAAAAAAAAGAAACAAAATGCGATAGGACTGTGGTTTTCACTGATTGGCTAGAAACTACAATATACAACATAATTTCATAGTGGTTCCAAAATGTTTCCTCCGAACCCAAAAAATGACACAATTAATAAAATTTACAATTGAAATAAGGTTAAAAATATGCAAAATATTGTCATAAAATAAAATTTAATTCAAATATTTAAGACACACTTGTGAAATGTCACATTCTGCTTGTTGAATTATCTTTGAAATTTTTTATAGCACAGTTTTGGAGTTTTATTTCACAAAATCGGCAAAAAATTAAATTTTCTTTCGCGTAATTAGAGTGGCGGATAATATAGATAATGTTACAAAGATATTTCTATGGTTACAAGTGTGGCTTAGTAAAATGGCGTCTCTCCGGAACGAATTATGTAAAATATATTTTATTCATTACTGACAGATTTGAGGCATAACGTCAACGTGGCGTCGACTAAAATTATTTGGGAAACTTTTTTTTTTACATACTGCAACTATTTTTTACAAAAACTACATTTTAGATTATTATATGTAGGTAAATAATTTTTAATTTGTATGAATACTTTGGATATACAAAATGTTTGTTTAGACAATGTTAATGGTAGATGCAAACAAATTTTTTTTAAATTGAAATAAGTAGTTAGAAATATTAAATTAGCGTTCAGTGATTTTTTGTAATTTTTTTGATTTTCTTTGATAATTGCCACACTGACATTTATCCTAACAATGATCCTAATTTTAAACAAAATGTTTTCCAATACAATCAAATGCTTGCTTTATTTGCTTTCTGCATTTGTTTTTGATTCCAATTATTGTTTCGTTATTGGTATTATTTGGTTTTTTGTTTTTTTATGTTGGTAATTATTTAAACTAATTTTGGTTTTATTAACAATGAAAAGGGGATTAAATATTTATGGTATTTTATGTTTTGTGTAGATGTGTTTTAAAAATTTCGTTCGTAACCTTGTCTCTGTGTAATATATTAATTTGTTTTTTTTTTTTTAGTAAAAAAACATTCACTGTGGATAGAAAACAGATCCACAAATTGGCAATCAGAATATCTGTTTTCTATTTGACAGAATTTTAATCAAAAAAAAAAAAAAATTCTCTTTCAGCTCTGTGTTTAAATGTGTCTAAATATCATTTTACATCAATTTAACACAAACATTTTTAAAAACTACTCATTTTTCTACTCTTTGAATTACCGCAATTTATTTTTGGGTTGGAAATCAATCAATTTTTTTGGGCATTTTCAATTATAGGAACAACAGGCAGAATCTAATTCGTTAGAAGATAGCATCAGCCTAAAACAATTTCTTGGAGATTTTTTTGGTACGATTGAAAATTCATTGGCTATTAAAATTGCTATAATACGGCAAAACGCAGTAAATTGGCCTATTTTGAGTGTACCCATTGTTCTTTAGTACAAATAACGCTTTTAATTCTATGTTAAATTGAATATAAACATAAACATAAAATTTACGAAATAACGCAATGTTTTATATATTAATTTTGCTAGTGAATTCAAAAAGTTATTTCAAATATCTATTTGCTTTTTTGATGTGTGCTCTTTTTCCAACTTTCGAATAGCTCTAAAATACCTCAAACTAGTTTGTATGAGACTCTATGAGTGACTAACATTATTGCCACAAAATTCTTTTGCGTAATCTTATTTTGTACATAAAAATTTAAACTGGCCATCGTGCCAGCAAAGCTGGAACGGAGCACTAATGGGATCTCCAAAAAAAACAAAAACGGCAATGTCGTGTTTGGTGCACGTTAAATCACAATGCAGGTAAAAGTAAAATTTCTTTGCGGCGTTTATTTTTTTAAAATCTAAATCCTTTTTTTTTGGATTTCGTATAGTTCTAACAACGAAATCTTTATAAAGTCGTAATTACTATCAGCGTTTTAGGTGGTCTATCTGTATTTGATCATTAAATTTTTGTCACAAAGTTGATATATTCGAAATATACGAATTATCAGTGAAAAGAGATCTTTAGTATTAAACACCATTCAGAGTTTAGAGTCGAAATTATCAAATTTATGGCAAAAAGTAGAGGGATATTTGTTGTCCGTATTGAACCAAAGAATATGAGAAATACCCCTGTCGCAGCATTCTGCATAACAGCGAGTTTCCGTTTATAAAAATTAGTTTTTCTCGAAAACTAGTTGACATAGAATAATAGTTTAAAGACCTTTTTGTGTGATTTTTTCTCCTCGTTTCAATGGTTTAAAAAAAAAAATTCGCAAAAATTTTTGAATAAAGGGAAATTTTGGCAAAAAACTAATCTTCTTCACCATGTTTCGGGCATCGCACGTGCCTGGTTAACGAACTCGTCCAACGGTTTGGGACTTCCAATATTTTCACCAAATTTCGTAAAAGTAAGACGTTTCGTTTGAGAGTTATCGTGCGGACACACACACATATATTATTTTCGGTTTCTAGGGACCTGAAAATAAATTTCTGCCATAGTCCCGGGCTCAGGTCGCGTTATGGGTCAGTGGCTGTAATAGCTGAATTCCATTCTGGAAATTTGCTAAAAACCAGATTATGCAAGTAAAATTTCGTGGAAATAAATTTGATTACTTATGTGTCAATATACAAGCTAGTCTATTTGTAAATTAATAATTATTAGCTTATAACCGTAATAGAAATCTGAATCAAGCGTTTAGTTAGATTATTACTAATAAAAATTTCAAATGGCGATACCTACTGTAATTCTTAACAAAACTAGTGTACTATTTAACCCTTACACATACACCCCATATTATTTAAAGCCCAAAATACTCCTATAGTGTACACTGTCATAATTTTCACTCGAAACATACTTTCACATTATTACCGCAGCATCATTCAGACCAACATTCATTTGTGTATATTGTATCGGCACTTTGTTTTTATCTCTTTTGTCTGGACTACTGGGCCACTATCTAGATAAATGGGATGTGTTGCGTGTCGCCAACGGGCACGGGTGCATCTCGGGTTGGAGCGGGTGGCAGCACACCGGGCATTGGCAACATCAGTGGTGGCAGTTTTTCACAGCCGCAGTCGAGTAGCGTTATGAGTGGTGGTGGGTCCTCCAGGGGCGTTGTTCGCAGATCCCGCTCGCAAGGTACACGTAAACTACACAAGTGCCTGTCTACGGCTAGCTACACAGAGGACAGTCAAGCCACGTCGATGGCGACGATTTCGACAAGCTCTAGCCCCGTCCTACATCCCCAAGCCAGACATCAACAGCTGCTCGTCACCAGACAATATTGCAGTTTTGGTAGTACAGTCACCAATGCTTCTTTTGGTTTTTGATAATTTTTTTTTTTTTTTTTGGTTTTTCCATTTTTCCGACAACGTTTCATGTTCATTTACTATACGTCATTCGTTTCTGTAAATTATCACGAAAAATTTTCGTCTCTTACTCTGAGTAGTTTTATGATGCTTTGATTGGAAACGTTTCGATCGTATTTGTATAATTTCGTAAACGACACAGAACTTTACACTTGACAAACTACAACAACAAATTCGTCAGGAAACATTAGCACGCGAATTATCTTCGTTTTCGTCAGAAGGAAAAGAATGTTTTTAAAAGTGAACAAATTTACTCGAATCCGATATAACTAAGGGCATTCAAGAGGTTAACATTCTCATTTATAAAAGTCGATAAAAACTTTTTCTATGTACAGCTATTTTGTAGCTATACTTGTAAGTTTGAATGCAACCTAATCGATAGATCAGCAGTCCAATATGTTTCAGCAAACAGTTTGGTAAAGTTAATTTCTGCTCTAGGATTGTATCAAATTTTTGAAATTATTTTTTATCGAGTTGTCATCATTTATCGGAGGTTTGCTTTAATTTTTATTTCTTCATTTTTTGCCCAGCCATTAAAAGTCATTTCGGTACATTTTTCATATTGCTTCATTTTTTTTTCAATATTAATAGTAAATAGAAATTTAGTCTTTTTTATTTTTCAGAAATATTTTTTCAATTAGAGTTTTTTTTTAGATTTAGAATTTTGTTGATATGCTTCAAGGAAATGTTTAAAACGTTTTCTTTAGGCATAAATAAAGTCATGTGGTATGCAAGAATGGATTCATAAAAATATTTGAAATGGATAAGCTTTAAATACAGGTATTTCCCAACTTCTAAATTTACTGTACAAAACACTGCCTCCTTATTTTCTAACCTAACATCGGTCGAATAAAAAAAAAAAATTGTCACAATTAGACGACGCCTTGGTAAACATTTTTGGTTGTCGGTCAAAATCAACCAAAATCTGCATAATAAAAGAAGAAATTTGGAGTCAGCGGTATAAAGGATAGGGAAAAATAAATCCAAAGGAATAGGATTGAAAAAGGCCGAGTGATCGCTGAATTTTTCGTTTGTTTGATATAGAAACTCTTGAGGATCATTTGAATTTGTCGGGGAGAGTGCGGGTCCCAAGGTAAACAAAGTGATCTTGGATCAGACTTTTTAGTAACCTCAGCCTATAGTTTGAAAAAACTGAAGCAACTAAAATGTTCCAAAGCGACTTGACTCTTCTCCGGCCAATTAAATTTACTGAGTCAAACTAAATTTTCCATTTATTCCCGTGACTTTTTGATTTTTATTCACCGAAAAGAACCCAAAGTTTTTAAAGTCCAAAGGAAAAGGTTTTTAAGTGGGAAATATCTGTAATGTTGTTTTTTGTGAAGCACTAATTCGTTGGAATTTTAAATGCAATGGAAGTAACCATTGTTGCACAACCACCGAACTTAAAATTGATTTTTTTTTGTTTAGAACTTCATCAAGTTTTAAAATTTAGCTTTTATTTTTTCTAAAATTAAATAAACCAAATTTATATTTCGGAATAGATGAAATATTTTTATGTAGATTTAGAAATACTTAGAAATTAAATTAGTAAAACAATTAAACACACGGAGTTTAAATTAGAGTACACCATTTTGATTGTAGAATAATTTTTCTAGTTTAAATGTTTTGGTTTTTCTTTTGGTTTTTTATAAATGAATATTTTCACATCACTTCAACACCAAACATCACCGTAGTTTTTGTTAGTCATATTGCATGACCTTTATCAAGGTGACATGTACTATCCAAAACTAAGCTCTCTTTTTTGGAATCTATGATTGTTTTTCGATTCAAACTATAAATATCCTCTATATTATGTGTTTCTTATTATTCTATTATTAAAATAATATATAAATAATTATTCAAATATTATGTATCTTATCTTTTTGAAATTATGTCTTTTCCCTACAAACAATATTTTCAAAAATCTATTCTCTTATGTAAATGTGACGTAAGCTCAAAATGTCTAACCTATTCTATTTCTTTGTTTTTTTGAGTCGATTTTATTATTGTTATTTTCAATTTAATTTTTCCTTTATGTTGTACATAATCCTTCCATGTAAAAAATAAACTAAATGAACAATGTTTTCCGCCTCGTTTTACCCTTGGTCGTAATCCCAATTTTTTTCTTTATGATTTTATTTCAAATGTGAAAAAGTTTAAAATTAGATTTTAACGAAAACGAAAAGAAAAAAACACTTTCAATTTGACAATTTGTTAAGTTTTGACATGCATGCGTTCCAATTTTCCGTTTTCTTATCCCCGTTTCACGTAAACTTTATTTTCATTATTTTATTTAACTATTTTTATCTGTCCAATTCCATAAGTTTCTTTGCCTTGCATGTAAAAATTTTTTGGGAAAATGAACAAATTGCAAACTTGTGTTTTTACATTTTTAGTGACAATTTTGAGATTTTGATAAAGTTTTCTTAGTAAAATGAATTAAATTGTTCCAATGATTGAAGATTAATTTTTTTTTCTGTTTTTCCTTTTGGAAAGTCAAATTAAAATCAGCATATGTATATCAGCATATATATTGTTTAGAATGATAACATTTTTAAAGGTTAGGTATTTTTTCGCGATCTTGACACATATTCTGATTTTAATTTAAACGTTTCAAATTGGCGCTTTAGCACACTATGCATTCGTTTTTCTGGAATTAAAAATTTGGGGTTACTTTATGTGAATCGGATGATGCATTTACAATTTTTTTTTGTTCTTTTGAAATTCCAAATCAACTAAAAAAAAATTTCTTTAAACTTTGTGATTATGTGATTATTAATTTTAACCGTTTTATTTTGCAGCGGGCTGTTTTACAGCTATGAAAGGTCACCTAGCCACCATTTTGATTAAAGCTTTTTTATAAAATGGGAGTTAACCTAGCTTTTCTTGTATGAGAATGCTAATAGATTTTATGTTTGTTTGTTAGACTTTGCAACTATGTTTCTGTTTTCTGATTATTCTTTTAAAAAAAAATCGGTTTTCTGTATGCTTATGTGTTGTAGAGCAATTCTAAAATTGACGTATTTCACAAACTTTATTTCAATTTACTATATACAACATTCGTTAACAAAACCACATTGTTAATTAATGATTGTAATTTTAGGTTAGAATTAATTGGCTGTACGATTGAAGCTTTATACTTTAAATACACAGCATCTTTTTGTTTCTGTATTTAATTGAAACCTAATATAAAGCAAAATAAACCATATAAGTGTACTAAAAACATAATTGCTTTTTAAAATAATTAATTATAACGCAGTATACATATATATTTTGATATATAAATGTATATTTAGTTTTGTATGAATGATTCGTACCCATAGCTGTTTAGCTAGGATTAAAAAATCATTTTAAAATAACAAAATCAGCGAACATTCAGATAATTTTAGAAATACCCATAGTAATAAATAACCTAGCATGACTAACTAAATCTGAGCCGTGTTAACAGATGAGCTTACACTTAAAAGCTTCCAAGAAAACTAAACCAAGCTGTTTATAACTTTGAGTTTTCACTAATTTTATAAAGTTGTAGTGTAAGCTCACATGTTGACATATTAGTAGATTAATTCAATCAAAAGAAATGCCTTTAAAATAACCGCACATATTATAGGTACTGTCATTGATTTGATAATATAATTTTATAAGAAAAATCGTTCAAAAACTAGAAAATTTGCACCGGTTGAAGTTTTGTATAAAAACTAATCGCTTTTTGTTAGCGCATTAGGTGATCTATTCCCACTTGATCATTTTGAATTCCACAAAGATATTTTTTTCTTATGAGGGGTTTTTAACTGTCCAAGCTATGTTCCCCGCCATATTGTTTTTTAACTTTAACTGAATAAATATGTTCGATTCGGGATTCCTTTGATTCTTATCTGCTATAGAAGTAAAAAGATAAGAAAATAGTAGTATAAAATATGTACGCTTAGACTTATTAGAAGATATCAACAAAGTTTCAACCGATACAAAAGTCTAGACTAAAGCTATTATTGCGAAAAATTCACTAGCAAACTTATAAAACGAGCTTTTAAAAAGAGGCTTCAGATGTTAATTTTAAATATGTATGTACTAAGCTATGGTGACAAATCACGCTTAAGTCACATCACGTCTCACCTATACTAACACAAAAATTGGCTGTATCAATCAATGACAGTATAAAAATTTGATAAATAACATCAAACCTCTTTAAATTATTAACCATTAACTTAAAAAAGAAAATGTAGCATAAGAAAACTGATACACTGAATGTCACTTTGTCTACTCTAATGGCATACAATGGCTAGGCTGCCTAACATTTTGTCTTTTATGTTTATGGGCCGCGCAGATAAACTGGATAGTTCGTTTTCACGATCGCGGTCGTCGAGTATGAGCTCGTTGGAGAATATTACTTCCGAGGCAATACAGTGTCTTGCATTCGCCGATTCCTACAGTAAAAAATCAGGTATTTTTTAATACAGAACAAGATTTGTTTAGAGTCACTTTTACCAAATTAATTATTTTGTACAGAACCAACAACATTAGTACCAACATTATGGGTGGGCACAAGTTTAGGTTCTGTACTGACAGTTCTTCTGCAACCACCCGACCCGGAATCAAGATCATCACAACCATGTCTGGTATCAATATGTGGCGGTCCAGTGTTTCGGCTCAAAGGAGCCATTTTAACAATGTCATTCCTCGACTGTAATGGTTGTTTAATTCCATATTCGTATGAAGCATGGCGTGATGAAAATAAAGAGAAGAAAGATAGTAAGTTTTTGTGACGGATCAGAAATTGAAGAGTTTAAATTTTTTTTAAATTTTTGTTATAGAAACGCCAACAAAAACAAATACGAGTCGTATGAGTCCAACGTTGAATGATTCTCGACCCAGTTCAGCGGACTCACTTAGTGATAGACAATTCGTAGTGATTGCTAGTGAGAAACAAGCACGTGTCGTTGCGTTACCATCACAAGTTTGCATATATCGGCAACAGATATGTGATACGGATTTTGTAGTTAAAGCCGAAGTTATATCTATGAAAGGTACGCAATAATTATAAATTTATTGGAGTGAAACTTCGCGTGGTAAGAAAAAAATATGGTAGCAGAGCGTGGTTTTTCAAAATTAAAAAGCCTTCATTTGAATTAACAGTAATAAGTGTTAGAAGGCAGACGTTAATGAAGTTTCACTTCAACTATGCCTAACGGTCCCTCACATTTCCCCCGTAAAATCCAAAATTTTTGTGTTACAGACAGTGTATGTTTGGCATGTTACGTCTCATCTGGTAAATTGATGATTTACAGTCTACCAAGTTTAAGGCTGCTAGTGGATGCTGATTTTTTACCGTTATCTGACCTTAGGTGAGATAATTTCAGTTTTTTTTTCCATTTTAAATCTTACCTCAGTTAACTCATGTATAAAATACGAATAATTTTAATACCACTTTGAATTAGATGTGTGACTGACTAAAACACTTTTATGGCCTCTAATAATTGTCTCTATATAATTGTTGTTTATCCTATTTTTATCCTTATCTCACACATTACTTGATTATAATGCGCGAAAATAGCACCAGCCAAACAGAACGCATTATTTTTTTTTAGTTTTTTATTTTTGTGTGTCACTGTAAGTTTGTACTTGTTTTGTAAGTACACTAATTATTTTTTGATGAGCTTTAATTTTCAGATTCTCTACCAAACTTTGCTTTCTCTTCAAAGGAATTCTAGGCAGTATTTATAATATAGATATGCTTTTAGATTTGAGACAAGTAGTTGAAAAGAATACTTTTAGAAGCTTAAAAATGCTTATTTTTCACCTCTCTTTTTTCCAAGTAACTTCATTAAAAGTTGAATGTTTCAGACAATACCATTCATAACAACGAATTGTCATCTAAATATTGAGGTATTTGCAAAATCAAAAGGGGGGAGTTCTGTAACGTTCTTTCTTTACTTATTCGGTACAACGTCGCCTTAATTAGAAACCATTTTTGTCCATGTTATTTTTGTATGCAAATTAAGAAAGATAGTGGTTCTTTTAACTCTTTTAACCCCTTTTAAAACTGCCGCGAGTAGTTCTTTTAACTCTTTTAACCCCTTTTAAAACTGCCGCGAGTTTACGTACAAGAAATACAAAAGTATTGGGAAGGTCCGATATTTGACGATGTCTTCATTTTGTATAAACCACAGTCGGAAACAAAGTGATAGAATAATTGTAAAAGTTATATAATAATATCATCATTAGTGCTACTAAAACTTCGTATTGTTAAAGAATAATTTCTACTATTTTAATTATTTTTATTGCTCGAAAATAAAAAATAATTAGAAAATGTTAATTTTTTAATCACACTTATTTCGATGAAGTCTCATTACTGTCTTGATTGCTTACAAAAGTGCAAACTTACATTGCAGTTTTAAATAGTGGGGCACTAACATTTTCGCATATGTCTTTAGTTTGTCATACTGGATTATAATGGCGATTTGCATGTTGTACAGAAAATAATCGAAAAGGGAAGAAAAACTCAACAAAATAGGCAAAAATTTGCTTTGTGTAACAGAAATTTTTACTAAAATATTAGTAGATATTCTGATAATTGGGGACTGCAGTGTAATTATCTACATTCCAGAGAAAGTTCGAACGAATATTCAAAAATATTTTCTTTCGTTGCGTTTGGAAGACGATCGAAGATATTATTTTGAAAAAACTCAATTTAAATTTTAGGTTAAACTTAAAAGTCGATTTACTGACAAGTTGACAGATTCGACTTATTGAAACGTGAGAAAGGAACAGTGTCTTTTCAAATGTTAATTATTTAAAGTTACAACAGATGTGATAATTGGTTTGAACTGGTTTTGACCATTTCATACCAATTCTAAATTGCCCCTGAATATAGGCAATTACATTGTGACTCCAAGTATCCGGATACCTACGAAGATTGTATATAAATTTAAATAAAAAGGAATTCTAATTGGATACGCCATTAAACTAAAACTGAAATTTAAGACATCTCTTTCGCCTGCGCCTTTAAATATGTGTTTTATTTGGAAAATTTGTATAAGTGTTACGTCTAGACGAACCTTCACGTGTTATTTGTCTAAGCAGCTTATTTTTTTAATAACTTACTTTTTAAAAAACAACTGAATTTACCTTTTTTTTACTTACTAACAAATTTTATTTTGCTGTTATTTAAGTATTATTAGATTTAATTGTTTTTAAGTGTGTTTTTCCTATACTAACCATTGGTCTCGTATGTGGTACTAGTTTCCAGACACCTTCTAAACAAGGCATTATAGATCCAATGTTGTCTATTTGGGGACAACAAATCATAGTTAATGAAGATGCTGACCAGTAAGTGAAACATCGTTCCAAAACGAACACTTTTACTAAAAATAATTCGTAAAAATTATATAATAATATAAAACACAAATATATTAATTTCATCAGTTTTTCGAATATTTCATTTGTGATAACAATTTTGAAATATGTTTTTCACGTTCGCTAGTGCTATACATGGATCCGTGTATACTGTCGCACTAGTTATAATGCCAGCGTCGTTTAAACTGCACCATTAACTATGAATCAGATATACCGATCGGTGTAGAGAGCATTGATACAAACATCAGTGACACTAATAGTGGTGCAGATGGCAGTAAATATGTTAAAAAATTATTATTTGTTAAATAATTTTGATAGTGTACCTTTTGTTTGCAAACCTTTTTTCCAATTTGGTATTTGGTAACCGTAACTTTTAATTTTGTATATAATATAGTGATTCAGTAGATTAAGAACTAACCTTAGAATTTACTTAATCAATGCTTTTGTTAGTTTTATTAAATCAAATAAAACACAAAATTGAAGAAACTTAGAAAAAAAACTTTAAAAGCATTGATAGATTTTAAAATATAACTTAGTTTAATCCTTTGTACTTGAGTTTCTCTGACAAGTTTTGTAAATGATGTAAATAATAGTGTTCCAGATCATATGAAACACTAACCCTGGACTGATTACAACGAATAATTAGCTCATTTGACCTTAAATGATATACTTTACGAGATGTCATTAGATGCATGAGTTGTCCTGTAAGGCAAATCTATTCCCTTTTTAGTAAGGCCAAGGGCAAGCACTAACAAATAATTAACAAAGAAATGCTTTATGGGTCCTTCCAACTTTGTTTTTTTTTTGATGCATTATTCTTCTTCAGAATTTTAGAGAACTCTGTTTATACTTTTTGTTACTTTATACATTCGTGAATTGAAGGATTGTTTTTGCTCTTCAAAATAGTTCAAAAACAGAATCATCAAGAAAAAAGTTTAAAATGACGTAAAGTTCGCTACGAAAGGACTATTTAATAATTAGGTTAGGTTAGGTTATGTATATAATTTATTTCAGTTTTAGGAACAGCATCACCAGGGAACCATCCTCAAACCCACCAATGCACAAATAAAAAAAAAAACATCTCATAGATTCTGATAAAGAATAATATATTCAACGGTAGTCAAAATTGGAGGGAGTCTTTCTCAGGCAAAATGCACCTTTAGCATTCAATATCTTCACGAATTCGAGTAAATTCACGTGTAGTTTTGAACAAAACACAATTTTGGTTCATCGTGGAAAGAATTCTCGTAGAAAGAAAATCTTATCAAATTTCAATAGTTGCCAAATTGGAAGTTCATCTCTTATTGTCATTTCTTCGAACAACTTGCCTACATAACCTAAATTATTTTTCTTTTCCACGAAACGGTATTTAAATAATATTAAACTAATCAGCTAATTGACCAAATGAAATATTGGAAAAACCCAAATTTTGTACATAAGTTTTATTACAAATAAAAATTGACTATATCTGATTGGCTTATACACAAAGCACCTTTCTAACATCTTTATAGCACTGCATGTTAGTTTATAGGAGATGAGAAATGTGAGATTAACTAAAAACCATATTTAATTAACACAAATAATCAATATAAAAAATCAAATATCATAATTTAGCTAAGCATTTTTGATTCAATTGTCTTTAGATTGTATATAATTGAAATGTTAGCAATAGCAGTCAAACATTATTAACTTCATTTTCATAAAATAACAACAATTTATCCTATTTTTTTGTTTTGTCATTTCTTGTAAAAAAGTATCTTTTCTCTTGACGGCGGAATCACATTTTAAAACTTATATCTCCGCCGTACGACGGACTTTCCATTTAAATTATCAAGTATCCGTCGAAAACACGTGTTTTCTGTACATGCGTAATGGAGTAACTACAAAGCGAGTGCAGTGCCGTTGTACTTTATTAGTGCTCCGTACTAGCAAAACTGGAACGGAACACTAATGGGATCGCCAAAAAATGGCAATGTCGGGTTTGGTGCACGGTAAATCACAATGCCGTTAAAAGAAATTTTCGGTGGTTTTTTTTTTTACAGTTATTTCGTCACGCAGGTACCAAAAACATGTTTTCGCCCAAACTGTTAAAGACTAAAAGCTTAATTGGATCAATTATAATAAACTAAAATCATAAAACATACATATAAATCATTTTCTCATAATTAATGTGAGAAAAAGAACGCCGTTCTGTGTTCTTTTTCAATATTTTTTAATTACAGGTAAACAACAATTTTTCAAAAACTATAAACATGCGTGCTAAGTAAAAAAAAAAATGAGAGTGTGCGCATTATGTATAAATACTACCAAATATGTAAAATAAAAATCACTTAAATTTTTTTTTGAATATGTATTTTTTTATTTATATATGTGTATAAAATGAATAATACAATATGTTTTGTAGGATCGCGAGAACTTTCTGCTTTAGCAATCGAGGCCATGGTTTATTTTTATCATCGCCGTCTGAGCTACAAAAGTTCACAATTTGTACAGAATTTAGGTTTGTTGTCGCTTTTTTTTTTCTAAAAATAAATTAACAAGAACTTGTTAATTAAATGGATTGTTTTTTTTTAGTCAATGTTTAAATGAAATGATGGGTGATCTATTTCTGGCATTAGATATGCCTGAACAACCGAAAGAAAGCTTCTTCCGTGGATGGTTCGGTGGTGGCCCAAGAAGTTTGGACCGAGAGGAATTATGTAAATGCACAATAAATAAATTTTTTAAAAGCAATTTATTGAAGTCTGTTATTAAATTTTAGTCGGTGAAGCTAGTGGTAAAGCTTTGAAAACGGTTGCAAAACATATTCCTGGACCTAATGCGCAACTGCAAGATTTAAATCAACGCGCAACTACGTCGGCGAACGAGATCAGTCGCGCGCATCAATTGATGATGGAACGCGGTGATAAATTGTCACAGTTGGAAGAACGTACGGCAAGAATGTCCGGCGAAGCTGAATCGTTTGCTGGGACTGCACATAATTTAATGTTAAAATATAAAGATAAAAAATGGTATCAACTTTAATATGTAGAATTTCAATCATATTGCTGTTGGTAAGTCTTGTCGGTGTTAATTCAGTGGCGGCTCGTGAAATTTTATAATAGTGAACCTGTAAATATAATCTTCACTAAAAAGTGAGTATGATATTTTTTTGACGTGATTAGAAAGTAATTTTTAACTTACCTGCAAATAATTTATTGAAATAATATATACTCACAGTTTATAAACACAATTTTTCACTAATATTCACAACTAGCAGTTGTATATGGTTTGTAAACACATATAATTTTTATTCGTATCGAAATAAAACACGTGTGGTGTATTTACAGGCGTAGTTGAATAAATAACATTACGCTAGCGTGACACTAATCTAAATATAGACGAGCCGTTATTAAATATTATCATTTTGGGGACGTGTTTGACTCCCACGTGGCCAATTTTTATTTAACTTTGTTTCTCTTTACAGAAATGCTTTGTAAATTTGCAAATATAATAAATAATGAATCAATCAACATAGATAGATGTTCAATCAGAAAATTTTTTGGCAGCTAACGATCGATTTGATTTAACGAAGAAGAAAAATAAAAACGGTCTTTGTAATAAAAAATAAAAATAAAAAAAAAACAGCTGGAAAATATTAAAGCTTTGCAACAAAAGAAAAAAAAAATATTTAAAAAAAGATATTGTGATAATATAAATGATAACTATTGTTATTTAAAAATTTAAAATAACAAAAAGAGAATATAATATACATATATTTGAATTTTATATTTATTAAAAAAATATTCTTAATTACCTCAATAAAAAAAAATTGTAATTTAAGATAATATTATTTATTTATATATTATTAATAATAAATATTTATAAACTCTTAAGTTCTCTATATATAATTTTGCTAAGGCTATAAAAATTCATTCTTCAATTAGTAAAATTTTACATTAAATGCTAATTTTAAAACAAAACCAAAAAATGAAATGTTTTAAATATTTAAATAAATAAATATAATTATACGGTATTTTTATTAGAATCCAATTTGTTGCTTACACAATTTCTGTAGAAAATTTATGTAAAAAAGAAATCAAATAAATTTAGCAATCTCTGTAGAAATTAAGTCATAAACCTATTAGCTTATGTTAAGCATATTTTAGAGCATAACGTTTTAAATATTACTTACAATTAATTGATTAATGATAATACAAACTCGTTGAAAAAATATGTCTGTGGTGTCATATTAGAAAAAAATTATATCACAATCGGGCGTGTTACTGGAACGATTTTTATTCGTGGGAATTTGTCAATGAGAATTTTATCATCATTTTTTCAAATTTTTCCATTTAGTATTTTTTTTTTTTTTTTTTTTTGAAATGATAAAATTCTCTTTTGCAGTATTTATGGAAGTCTTGAAAGTTTTTTTTTATAAATGGCGTGATGTAATTACATTAAAATTTAGTATTTTTAGATATTAGAAGTCATTATAACTGCCATACTAACGTCAAACTTTACTTAAATATAATACAAAAACGGCTTTTACGACCATTGAAATTAAGTTTCTGTCAGCAAATAAATGATTTTTCACTTATTTATTTTTAGTATCAATTTCAGTTTTGTTAAAAACCATTTGGTGACATTTACCAAGCATGTTTCCTAAATATTTTAAGGTTAATTTGAATTTTAGTTGTTAAATAGTAATTTAAAAAAAATTAACTATGACAGAATAGTTTTAGAAATTATCTTGCCAAGTTCGCTATGAACTTTTTCCTGGAGGGGATACAAAATTCGACTACAGCGCTCAAGGTATACAAATATGTCAGTTAATCAGGACGTTATTTACACATAATTTTACGATTTTCTTTAAGAAAAAGTAATTTTTAAAAAAAATACTGTGTTTGATGTTTTAAAACAAGTTTGTATTACGGTGTCTATTTACCAGATTCTACAAAATAGTAAAAAAATTATTTGTAACCCTGCTATCAAACGATTTTATTTTAAAATTTTCAAAAAAAAAAAAAAAAATATCATTTTTTTTTTTTTTATGCTGTTTCTTGGTTATTTATTGAAAATTATTTCATTTTAGAACGTTTTAAAAGGTAAAATGAGCAGATGTAGGGCTTCTTAATTTTTCCAAAACCAGTACCGTAATGTATTACGAAATAAATTTTCGGCAGATATAATGACTTCCAATAGAATATAGGAAATATTATAAATCATACTTATTGTACATATCTCCGTGGGAGCTTACATATTTATAACCATTTTTCTAAAAAATCAAAAATCCACTAATATTATTGCTAAAATTATTTTTTTTGTCATTTGTAATAAAAAAAAAAAAAAAAAAAGAGGTAACAATTTACTGATATGCTAAGATCTGTTTCAAGTATTTAATATTAGTGGAAAAAAAATAAATAAAAATAAATAAAAACATTTTCAAAAGATACATAAATATAACTTTATTGAATTTAGCGTGTAGTCATAATTCGTAAAACAAATTTTTGTAAGTTTTATGACAAACAAACTGCAAAAAAAGCATGTAAGGTGATATAACTGTATATAATGAATTTTTGTATTAGTAATTTAACTTAGTGAAACACTATTTAAAAAAAAAAAAGAAGAAAACTATTATCTAAAATAGTATCACAAAGGAAAAATAAAAGAAAACTTTATAATACAATTCTCTTAGCATATCGTTTTACATTTTCTTTTTGTCACAAAACAATTTTTTCAAACAAATCCAAGTAGATTAATCAAATTACGATTTAAAATATAAGTGTTGCTAAATGTAAGACATTTAAAATCATTATCGAAATAATAACTAATTAGAAAATTTTAAAAAAATACGAAGTATAATTTAAAAATCATTTTAACCAAACCTACCTTACAATTAAAATAACAATGTAAGGTTATGTATCTCCAAAAGTACTTCTGAAATTTGTTTAAATAGACACAGGAGCTTCATAACATTTATACTGTTGCTGATATTGTAAGCAACGTTTGGTTAAGAACAACTTAATCCAAATAAAAAAATATATCATTCGGAAGAGATCTATAACTTTAAAACATCGGAAGACAATAATATGATTAAATAAATTTTGTTTTAGTGCTCGCTTTAAATTGGTACCAATAATGATCGAACGTTATTTTTAAATAATAAAATTGGAAAAGCATTAATGGGCTGTGGTACCGTGATTTTTGTTTTTGTTTTTCTAAATTTTCCCAAAAAAAAAAAAAAAAAACAATGATATTGAAAATACTAATTGAGTTGTATTTAAAAGCTGATTTATAAAACTAATTATTTTAAATTGTAAGCAAAATTTGTGCTGCTACAAAAAAAAAATTCCTAAAGGTGCTGATTGTATAAATAAAATAAATAATAAAATAAATATATTTTTTTGGAAAGTTTTATGAAACAGCTTAGATTATAAAATAAGGTGATCAGAATGTTAATAGTGTATTTAGCCGGTGGTGTTAGCAAATTTGTGTAAGTATCCGTTAAATAAATTTGTTTATCTATGTGTGATGTCTCAGTCTCTGGTCACTAAATTCCGTTCATGCAACGCTTTTTTCGTTTCTGATTAAGTCTTCCTTTTTCTATTATCTTAAAGAGAAATATTTATATTTAAATATCAATAAAAAAAATATTGCCAAATGTACCTTTAATTTTGTTCGGTAAAATTAGGGGAATCTCTGTTGTGGTCATTAATTTTTTAACTATGGTATGGTTGAAATGTCAGAAATCGTTTGTTAAAAAAAAAAAATTTAAATTAAAATTTAATAAATAAATAAAAAAAATTAAATTCTAAATGAAACGGTAATAAACAAATATCCTTTAAATACTTGAAAATAATATTGTTATTTAGATTTTAATAAAAATAAAAATATCAAAATAACATTTTTGATAAATTTAAAAATTTTATAAATAAACAAAAATGGACAATAAAAGTGTGAAGAAACGTGTGTGGTGAACTGAGTTATTCTTTAAACTTTCCTAAATCATAAAAAAAAAACTATTTATTACAATAAATTTTCTTAAATTTTACAAAAAATAAAACACTATCTTTTAAGACCAAACTTTAGTTATTTATTTTATTACTAAATAAAATTACTAGTCTAAACTCTCTTAAACGAACTTGTAAACTAACTTACTTTAATAATACTAAAAAAAAAACTTTTCTAATGCACAATTCATACTAATTAGTAAGAATAAATACATTTGTTTATTATACATTATAATATATCGGAATTTCTAACAGACAAAATGATCATCCACAATCAACATCTACTCTAGTCCTCCATAGATCGATCTACTCTAGTCCTCCATGGTATTCATTCATGATGTTACCACGGGCGCATTCGTAATTATTGCACAAAAAAATATTTTTTCATTCTGTCTGTTTCAAAATTTTGATTAATTATTTTGTATTATAAATAAAATTATATTTTAACAATGGATCTCATCGAGAAATTATAAAATGGAAAAATAATGGACGATGTTTAGATTTTCTAATGTGAATTTCTTGACAATTATTTGAAGTCTATTGAAAAAAAAATATGAAATATGAAATGAAAAATATTGTAATTAAAAATATATTTAATTTTATTGAAATTTTTGTTATTGTTAATAATGTAGTGTATAGGTATCGAAAAAAGAAATTTTATGTAATAAGAATCTATATTATTGTAACATTATTATATTAATGTTAAAATAAATTATATTATGAACTTTGTGTGGTTTTATTTTTAAAGGTCAAAACTTCGCGGCTTAAAATATTTTTACGTAAATATGTTGAGTTTTTGCGCTATTAAAACGCTACTCTAACAAATATTTATTTCAATAACGGAACGATGAAGTTTCTTGAAATTTTGTAAAACTAAAACGCGTTTTTCTCGAAACTCTTTTTTGAACTGGTGGTTAATATTTTATACGTATTCAAATAAAAAAATTATTGATATCAGTTTTTGTTCAAAATTTATAAATAATAAATAAAGACATTATTTCTTTGTGAAAAATATTATTTTTCTTTAATAAATAGGCAAATAGGAAATGACAGATCACACCATAGATAATATAGCATAACCTCTTTTTATGCGGTAAATAGGGACCACACAAAAAAAAATATTCAGAAATTTCGTAAATTGCTATAAAAAAATATGATTCGCTATAGATTGCTAAAAATAATAGAAAGTACATCATTCAAAACCTCACGATTTCCCTAAAAATTGCTTTTCTAAACAAGGAATATTTTCAAATATTTCATTTTATGGTTATATTGTTGGAAAAATTGCAATATATAAAAAAACGAATGATCCAATAATTTATATACTTATGACAAATAATAATGTAAGAATGTGGCTAGTTTTAATTCCAGAAATTCATATAATTTTTTTTTTAAATTGCCCATTGTGACCCCTCAGTGTGGAAACTAAACCAGAAATAATTAACGTACGAAGAATTCAGACGTCGTGATGTTTGTACGGCTACCTTGAACTTGATAAAATTTATTAAATTGTTTATAATGAATTGTTGCCATTTCACAGTAAATAAATAATTACACTTCATCAATATCATATTAATTTGTTTTGTAAATTATGCTATTTATAACATTTTTTTCTTTTTTTTGTATCATGTTTTAATAATTATTTTGCACCAGTAATTTTTAAGTTGGCGCCTTTTTAATATTATAATCTTCAGATCAGATCTAGACTAATTTGCAAGATTTCTTTTATTCACATGTAATAATGTACGAGTTTTTCATTGAAGGACACATTCAGAGTCCTCCTAATGTTTTTCAAATTTGTTATTTTAATCGAAACATGACATTTCTTGACAGATTCTTTAACAAAATTTTAATAATTAAGTCTAGTTAAATGAAACTATTTTTGTATAAACTACGTAATTTCAAAAAAGAAATTTTTTTACCGCAGTGACATCATCACTTAAAAATTTTAAAATTATACAAATGGTTAGGTTAGGTTAACTATAAGAATATAGAATTTGAGGTTTTCGTAGCTGCTTTTTTTATTTTTAATTAAATTAATAGCCTAGAATTAACATAAGACCAAATTATTGTTAAACCTAAGTTTAATTTTTTCACGAAATTCGCTAATTTTTTTTTTTTTGAAAAAAAATGATAAATGCGTATTCTTGTCAGCTCTAGCGATTACAAAAACGAATTGCAAAAAAATTTTTACCGCGATGACCGGTTAATTTGTATAAATCGCAATTTTAGTAATAGAAACGTAGAAATTTTGCCGCTTTTACTTTTATAAATTTAAGTTATTTTTCGTAACCGAATTTAGGTGTTCTGATAGCAAACGTATGATTTAATATTTATCGCATATAAAATTATTGCGACTTGATGAAAAATGACGAAATTTTGTTTTACATTTAATAAATATCAGTGCCTGATATTGTGATAATTTTTGATCACACCATCAATTGAAACAATTCAACACGCTAATTGATATTAATATATAAATTGTCTAATAGCGTCACAAAATAAAAGTGAGACATAATACACATGTTGACATGTCATATACAGCATAATTATTTCAAATGCTATTATTTTAATAATAATTCGTTAATTAATTTATTTCACTCGGTTCATTTCAAATTGGTTACAATAAAATTATACTTGTAAGGTTGATACTGATCAATATTTTATTATTTTATACTACTAGGCTAAAATAATTTTTAAGATTTTGTAGTTCTAACAGCGAAATCCTTATAAATTCGTGAGATGTGTCATCGTAGACTCGTACTTAATCACTTTGTAATAGCCAGTGCTAGATGCAATTTAAGAGACAGTATCGTAAAAGGTTTAGAAAATCATATTATTAACTAATAACAAAGGAGGGGTATCATAAGCTAAGAAAATTAACCCCTACTATGACAAAAAATTTAACTATATTTATATTTTTTATATTTCTTATTTTCTTCACAAGAAAATCGGCAAAACTGTGGTCAAAATGGCTTTTTTTTGGAAAATTGTCCTTTTTTACTATATCCAGCTTCTTTTTAGCACAATTTTTTAGCATTTTAATTATTGTATTTTTCATATCTAAAAAAACTCAAAAGGATACATTTTTCCAAAAATAGCCATTTTGATCACAGTTTGTTGATTTTTCTTGGGAAGAAAACGTAGTCACTTTTAATTTGTTGTAGCGTTAAGTTAATGTCCTGTATACATATTACTAAAATAATAAGAAATATACTTAAATAAAAATATAGTTAAATTTTTTGTCATATTAGGGGTTAATTTTTTTAGCTTATCGAACCCCTCTTTAGAAGTTAGAAGTCAATTTTAATATTATGTAGTATTTATTATAAAAAACTACCTGTGGTGTAATCAACCATTTTCTTATTTTTTTTTTTTTTAAATGTTTTAATTTTAATTTTATTTTATTGTTATTTTTTTTTTTTATTATTATTATATTTTTCTTTTTGCAAGTAATTGCGTTATTACTATTTATAATTTAAACCAAAAGTGACATCAGTAAAATCGTATTCAGACATTCTATAACTACTGCTTT
The DNA here is from genome assembly GCA_035578155.1 of Brachynemurus nebulosus. NCBI lineage: Eukaryota > Metazoa > Arthropoda > Insecta > Neuroptera > Myrmeleontidae > Brachynemurus > Brachynemurus nebulosus. The sequence goes on along the minus strand of JAPWDM010000009.1, from coordinate 7,399,449 downwards.
TCTAAACTCATCAATTACATTTCGAGATATCTACTATCGTGTATTATTCTGAGAAAAAGTCTCGAGAACATGTCTTTTTCCGGACTTAATTGAGGAAATACTCTTATATATTACATGTTTAGGAAGAATAAAAAGAGAATACAAACAGGTGATACTATTCTAAAAGTTTTATATCAGAAGCTTCGCGAAACAATAATAGTTTTCCCCAATTTTTTTTTTTTATTCAAATAAAACAAAATATAAACAATTCTGTGAGTCATATTTAATTGTACACATTAACGATTCCAATGGAAAATATTTAAAACAAGGTCATACTTATAATAAAATTGTCAGACGAATCAATCAAATTGGAATTAAATATAAAACATTTGTTGATAAACGTTTGACTTGGGTTAACAATTTTGATGTCAAAATTCAAAATAATAATTGAAAATCCATAATTGAAATCATTTCTTTCCATTTAAAGACATCTGCGCATTATTTGTTTTTGATCAATAGGTAATGATTAAAAAAACAATTGGTTTCATGACGCTAGCTGGGGTCATCCTTATTGTAACTTTTATTTCCTCTGATCTAAATTTCAACTCACTACCTATATGATTTATTATATAATAACCATTAATTTAATGATTTCCGTTTATTTGAATAAATTTTTTATTTTTACCAAATCAGTGGCGTACATTACCATCGAATAAAATAAAAAAAAAAAAATTACGATCTTTCAAAAAATCAACTACACATAAGTAATAATTAATTGTAACCAGAAAAAGCTGGTTTTTTAGAAAGTTATTTGAAAAAAATGCCTTCAGATAAAGAAATTTTGAAATTTTATTATTGCAACTTTCATTCATAAAAAAATTTTAATATTCGCATAATCGCACAAGTAAGTATTTTCTTCAGTAGAGTCAAGTGAAAGACAAAATACCATTGTTTTGACCGTCTTGACCTTGTCGTCATTTGCCTTGAATAATCTTCTCAGAATTAATTGTAAAAAAAATGTATCAAAACAAATGATTTTTGCCTCACTGAAGCCTCACAAAATTTGTGGGTTTTTAATTAGGGTACCAAACAAAAAATCTCAATCTATCACACCCTTATAATTCCTGCATCTTTCAGCATATGGACATAATATATAAATAGTAAAAAAAATTCTTAATTTCTTCAAAAATATTTTCCCGTGTCCAAAGAGTGGATATGAAAACCTTTTTTGCACACACCTTATTATTTTTCACTTTTAAGCCTTGTTTGCGAATAATTTAGCTTCAAAGTGAGAAATTTTTTTGACGCTCCTCTCTTCTCTTTTTTGAGCCCCGAGTCCAAGAAAACTTTCGGGAATATAGGCAACCAAATTTTCATCAGTCAACTAAAGAAAAATGAAGTAGGAAAGTGGTCCCCAATAGGTGGAATTTTACATAGGGGTATTTTTTGGTATTAGAAAACATCGGTTAAAAAATTAAGTCTAGATCATTAGGGAAAGTGATGAAAATTTAGTAAAACATAGTTCAATTTAGTAAAATTTAGTTCACTGACCTAAGATTTACGATCTAAAAAATTTTCAAAATCGGTTGGGTAGTTAATTTTTGATGTTTCTGGGTCACCAGAATCCTGTCTGACTTCACATAACATAGCTTGTCTTTATCTAAAATAATTTAGCTCTCTAATAGTGAAAATATTTTCAAAATTGATCGGCGAATTTATTTTTGGTGTGTTTACATTCGCAAGACCCTAGCGGATTGTAGATCCATCTAAAATAGTTTAGCTCTCTAGCAATGAAAAAATGTTCAAAATCGATCGGTTAGTCTATTTTTGGCGCTTCTGAACTCTGGCGGACCGCATCTAACATAGACTTTGTCCATCATCTAAAGTGTTGTAAAAGCTAGCTACTAAGGAATCCTTGCGTTTACATTCGCAGGACCCTAGCGGACTTCTAAAATATTGTAGATCCATCTAAAATAGTTTAGCTCTCTAGCAATGAAAAAATGTTCAAAATCGATCGGTTAGTCTATTTTTGGCGCTTCTGAACTCTGGCGGACCGCATCTAACATAGACTTTGTCCATCATCTAAAGTGTTGTAAAAGCTAGCTACTAAGGAATCCTGATTTAATTCGCATCTAACACACACTTGGAGAATTTTTGACTTAACAATGGAAAATACATATATTTTCGGCATCCATTTATGGAAATACCTAAACTATATTATTACATATGGAAATGAACACCAAGCAATAATATTTTATTATTTAAATTTTTAAATTATGTCATCTGTCATTAAAGTTACGTGCGGATGTGCTGTTGTCCGTCAGTCCGGTCGGTATGTAGGTGTCAATAGTGTTAATTTAAACGAAAACAATTGATTGATAATGATCTTGATGTTGTTTTATGATATGTATAACAAAAGTGTAGCGAGGCCGTTAGTGTTTTCAGTTTTAGTTTTCACTAATTCCAATTAGTTACGGGAAACCACCTTATGTATATAATAATATGTACGTATAAGCATAATAATATAAAAGAGTGAAACTATAAAAACGATAAAAATTAATCTCAGCGCACATAACAAGGTTAAACCAAGATCATTTCGTTTCATTCGTGCAGATAGTAACAACAACAATTACGTTTGAAAAACAGACAAGACAAACATACAAAGCAAAATGAGATTCGCCGTTGGATTATTGTTGACCGGTAAGTTGAAAATCTTGATTTATTTTGGGATTCAGGTAGTTGGTGCACATTAGAGATACTATCAATTATTGTGGCAATGTTAGAATCTGTTTTCGAAACCTTTTTTCTTTCCTTGACTTTAAAAATACTTTTTTTCTCAATTTTTATAATTAAATTACTAAAATATTGTATGATAACTTTTTTGTTATTTAATCACCGAATCCGATTAAAGTATCGGTAAATAAGATTATTATGTAATATTTGGAAATATTTTTTGTCCTGAACTATAATTTTGTGAGTTATATTAAATGACTTAATTTTATGGTTAAATCTGCCATACTTCATTTAATGCTTTAGGTTCATCTTTTTGCAATGTAAAATTTTAAATTTTTCGCATCATTTTTCATTGGATTATAAAAACAAATTAGCCATTTCCTATGAGAGTACATGTTTTTTTTCATATAATAGTATTTTCCCCAACAATTATTGAGTATTTTTTGGTTTCAATTGGTTTTCAATTTTTTTTTTTCGTAGTAATTCGATCTCTTTAAGTGTTGGTTTTCAATGTATTTTTGGGATTCCCCCATTGACTCTATGTCAAAAATTTTTACCTCACAAACTATACCTTAGAATTAATTCAAATTTTGACATTTTGTGTATCATAATTTTAAAAAATAGCATTCAAAAATCATTCATTCTTCTTTAGAATCAAATCTCTAATGCACCAACCTCCTTAAATTATAGTATATTCTATATTACTTACCGAAGATCGTAAGCGCTATTTTTGTGGCTTTAGATTCTTAAGTATCCATAGACACAAAAATAAACTTATGCCCGAATTATTTTTCAACCAAAATATGCTTAATAAATTGAAAAAAAATGAATAAAAAATAATAAGGTTTATTAAAAATATAATTTTAATAAAAATGAATAGTAGATGTCTATAGGTAGAGCTTGGATACCGGTATTCCGGTACTACCGAAAAACCGGAAATTTTTAAACGTTTTGTAAAACCGGTATTAAAATTTCAAATACCGGTATTTCGGGTTCGGTATTAACAAAATTAAATATTTTATATATTACATATTTTGAATATTTTTTTACGTTAGATTTACAATATAAATTTTATTACAATGTCTTTAGTTTTGCTTAATGTTTTCCATATGTGCAGATGACCAGATATCTTAGACATATTTTTTCATAATTCTGGAATATTTTTAAGTATTTGTCTATAAGAGAAAACACCAAATTATGTATTTAAATTTTTTAAAACCAAAGATGAGGTAGTTTGTTATTATTACTGTTACTAATTAATTTTATTAAATGATTTTTAATGTTTTTTCCTTTTTTCTATACTATCTTCATTCAATACCGAAAAAATATCGAGATACCGGAATTCTGGTATTTTAAATGCTAATACCGACTAAATACCGGTATTATAAAAAGATACCGGTATTCCAAGCCCTATCTATAGGTAAACTATTTCCATAGAGAACTCTATTCACTAGTAGACGATAAGGGATAACTTACGTCCCGAGAGAAAGGTAAGTAAACTTGTATGACCTGTTATTTTTTGTAACTATACTAAAAAAAAAAAACTTGAGTTGCAAAAAAATCCAAACTTCGATTAAATTGGTTGAAAAAATTATTAAATACACACTAATTTTTTTAATAACACAGGTCAAAGGTGATATCAGAGTGTATAATATCGCGCGTACTCTTTCTCAACCTCGTATATCAAAAACTGCATGTTTTAGGACACAAAAAACATTAAATATTGTATTTATATATATACTTATCTATATATATTTATATATGTAGGTAGCCAACATCAAAGGGTGTAATTAGCATAAATCTTAAGTTCATAATGATGAACACACAGATTTAAATACGTTTTTTTTGTGTCTCCAAAAATTGGGACTTTTCAGATACGAGGTTGAGAAAGAGTACGCGCGACATGTATATAATATATCAAACTCTTTCTCAATAATTATTTTGCATCTAGAATTTTCGATTTTTCTGATGCAATCAAAGGAAAATTTTTATCTTTTAAATTTTTTTTTAAATAGTTCTATTGGTGGCAACGGTGTTTGCATCGCCAGCTGATAGGAAGCAATCGAAACAGAAGGCCTGCATGAAACAATGTGGAGATGATTATAAACCGGTTTGCGCCAAAGATTCCGATGGTAAATTGGTCACTTTTGGCAACGATTGTGTAATGAGTAATTACAATTGTGAAGGTTCCAAAAGTACGTACCCATCCATTTCTTAAAGTACACTTTTAAATTTTCATTAAATTAATAATTTTTTTTTTATAGCTTTCCAAAAAGATAAGGATGGTGAATGTGGTGGAAAAGCTCCTGTTCGTCTTTCTTAAACATTTTTAATAAATTTTTTGATAAAATTTTTGATGAAATTTTGATTCTATTATTTTATATCCGTAAATAAAAAAATGTATTTTTGTAATTTTTATGTTGTATATCTAACCTCAAATATAATTTAATAATAAAAAGAAAATTTATGAAAATGCAGGTAAGTTTTCATTTTTTTGTTAGATTCACCTTTATTACCTGAAAAAATTGGTAGATTAAAAGAAAAAGAGTTAATTTAGAAGGATAAAAATAAATATTTTATTAACAATAAAAGTCTCACATTAGACATAAAAATATGTATACAAATCCTATAATAAGGACTAAGGATAAATTAAATAAATAAAATACATTTTACAATTTTATTTTGCAATTATTAACTAACTTGTACATATATTTATCTACGTTCTACTAAATCTAAACTAATCAAAAATATTAAGTAGTTTAATACCAAAGTAGTTTCGAAAGATGGAATTATCATGAGTATAAAAAAAGTTACGAATTCAAAGAATTTTAAGGGAGAACACCATTGCGAATAGTTAAAAATTTACGTGAATAAAAAGTGATGAGAGCCCTCTTATAACGCGGTACTCTTATAACACGGTTACAGTGGAACGCATGCGTGGTGCATGCGTATTTGTGTGAAACTCATCCAACAAAGCTGTTGAATTGTTTTGTATCGATTATTAGTGTTTTATCGAATATTAGTGTTTGAGTTATCTATCACTTTGAAAAAATTTTACAAAAATAAAAATCAACATTTTTGATCCTTCACAGTAGTGTTTTCCCTTAATATGACCAAAAATTGACTTAAATAAATATTTATGACCTTCCATCGGTAGCTTTCGTTAACTAACGTCACAATTTGTAAACAAACATGTCGACTCTGACAATTTTAATCGTCGTATTATGGTAAAAATTAACGACCAGAATTCAAATAAATATTCAGTTCTACTTTAATATGTTACGAGTATGTAAGTTTTAAGGCTGTTGTGATTAACATTGATGTTTGTTTGTTTTGAAATTGTGACGTCATTGCAACAAGTCAGATATCTTAATTGGTATATTTTTTTGACAGGACAACATCTAATTTTAACACAGCGTGTCCACATGAAAAGTACATGTATTTGTAAATTTAATGAAAATCAAAAAGGAAATACTGAAGACACGTTTGGCTTAAATTTTTATAAAATAATTGGACAGCCGACGATTGAAAAAAAAATTTTTTTGACAATTTTTAAAACTGGCACTTTTAACTAATTTAGTTATAAATAAACTTTTAGTTTAAGTGGATTTCTTAGTGATAAAATTTATAAAACTAAGTTTTCTACTTGTAAAAATAATACAGATTATGACGTCACGTATCACCAGTATACGAAACATTTCCTAACATCACTATAACCACTAGTAATTTTCTAGTCGTTACGAGATTCATGTACTAGCATTCTCCATGCTTCACCACCACGTAAACTGCAAGTAAAAATCACAATTAAAACTTTGCCGTCCGTATTCGAAATTTCGAAATGAATTGATACTTACATCGACCCTCTCGACAATATGCCAAATCGGCAACGCAACGATTTTCGAACGTTCGTTGCACGCCCGATGAATCAATCGCACACACGGGTCCATCGACGGATTCACATCTAAGGTCTACGCACACGGCAATATTGGGCGTTCCATCACCCCGCATTGGAGGCATAGGGGGCGCCGCTTGAACACCACTGATACCGCCGGTATGAAAGATATTTTCGAATGTGAAAAGATAAATAAACCCTGTAAAGAAAAATATTTAAAAATTATTGTCTGGTTCTCATAAATATAGGCAATCGAATTATTTATATGTTTTAGTAATTGTAGTAATCTCAAAATGCAATTCGAATTGCCATTTTGAAACCAGAAAGAAGTTAGCGCCGAAAGTTGAAAAATCTTTTTGTTTTTATACGGTTAAACTGCTCCCAAATTGCTCCTTTGATATCAGTAATTGCTCCACCTGAAACTTCATTATTTAAATAGTTATTTATAAAGAAAACAATTTTTTCCGTTATTTAAGTTATCAAAATCTCCCAAAATAATACTTTTTTATATAATTTCTTTACGTCAATAAATTGCTCCCAATTTGCTCTATTTTATTTAAAGGCTAAACATTAATTTTTTTGAATAATTGTTAAAATATTTTGCTTTTTTATAATGTTATTTAACTGTCAAGATTCAATTCTCCTTAAATATATGCAAACGACTTAAAGAGTATGTTTGATTGCCTAACCTAATTCTAAATATTTTTTATTTTTTTTAAATTTTTATTTAGAAAAATTACTATTTAACTTTTAAATTTGATGGAGCAAATTGAGAACAATTTTTTGATATAAAGTAATTATGGTTCATTTCAGTTAAATTTAACCATGTTTCGACACTTTGAATTTAAATAATTTCCGTTTTCTTGGCTTTATTTATTTTATTATTGCAGTTATGTAAATTTTAAATTTACAGTTTATTTTTAGAAAAGAATAGAAGATTCATTTGTTTCGAATATAACAATTATTTAATTTTTTAACGAAAACTCATGATCAATTGTATCTGAAATGAGGTATATATAAAAATGCATTATTTGACAAGATTTTGATAATAGGAATAGTGAAACAAAAAAATTTTTTGTTTGTAAATAACTAATTAAATAGTTAAGTTTCAGGTGGTGCAATTACTGATTCCAAAGGAGCAATTTGGGAGCAATTTAGCCATATAACAAACAAAAAGATTTTCCAACTTTCGGCGCCAAATTCTTTCCGGTCATTTTGAATACTTTTTGTACCTTTTAATGTAGATAATAAAATTGCCAAAATAATTTTTCAAAAATATCACCAAGTAAATTTAAAAACTAATAAATTAATCTGCTAAATTATTCTCTAATTAACTACGTAATTTAATTTAATCGAAATTTACCAATTCATCGTTTACATAATTATTTCTTATCAATGAAACTAAAATAAAAATGAACCCATAACATTTTTACTATAACAAAATTTAAACATTTGATGCGTATCTGGTGTGATGCATTTTTGGAAAATTACCATTCAATGAATTTTAAAGTGTAATGAAGTATGATTAAAAAAAAAAATGATATGTATGGCGTTGATTTTAAATTTAATAATGATGTCACTTAATTATTTTAATTGTATCGAATCAGGTCAAAAGGTTAATACAAATATTTTTTTTTCATTGATATTTTTAGTATTTGAAGTTTTATTTTGTATAGAAAGTATTAAATGTATACAAAAGTAATGAAGCTAATTTTAATAAGTAATGTGATATTGTTAACTATTTTTTGATATCGCGGGGTTTGTTTCTAAGAACTTACTTTCGTTGAACGACAACAACGGCGTCTCTGTAGATTAGGGAACCGTCTCTATTGTAAATACAATGTACGTTTAGTATAAAACCTAAACTAAACTTTTTACAGAATTCTATTTTGATATTTGAAGCATTTTGTTTTTAAAAGCAAATTCCCACAATAATAAATATTTAACAAAATAATAAAAAAAAACTAAAACACTAAAATGTGTAAGGATTATTTAATTTACAGAAAATGTTATCATTCTGTACACTCAAAGGTTTATCTAATACATTCAAATTAGTACGTCACATTGAAGTCATTTGATTGGTTTAAAGTTAAATATGTTGTCATAGTTCATAATTGTGATTGAATATTCGGAAAAAATATTCTGATAATCGTTAAATTATTAAAATTCTCTAAAAAATGGATATTTCAATTGACCTTTTTAAAATAAAATGGTTGAAAAAATGTGCAAAATATTATTTAGTCTAGAAACAGAAAAATCAGCAAGGTCTAAATTACAAGGTGATTTGAAAAGAGCCTCTTATCTCAAAAATAAAAAAATAAAATATAAATATTTCAAATTATAAGTGATAATTACTTTTTTTTGTTTAAGTAAACAGATAGTACAGGATTTAATTTATATAGACATAATATTTTTGTTTCAAACCTTAACTTTTAGTACAATTTTCATAAATTGATCTACTGCGCATGTGACACGCCCGCCACATTGATAAAATGTACTTTTCGCCGGTGAAAATACACAATAATAATAACGCGTTGTTTGTAAACGTGTTTCTATTTTTACAAAATGTGAAATGTAGAAACATTTCATACATTTACGTCAAATAATATTATTTTAAATAAGAATGAAGTTATATTATTTTGTAGTTTGCGCAACATCTGTGTACATATAATATGTACAAATAATTATCTAATCTTTTTGAATAAATACAAAAAATATTGTGATTCGGTTTTTATCAAAATATCCAACATGATAAAATAAAAAGTTACTGAAATTTTAAATTTCCTCTTTTTATTTTATTAATAATATTTTCGTGTAATAATATTATATTGAGAATCACATGATTTTCAATAAGTCTTGTGATGTTATGCAAAAATTTCAATTTCTGTTTGATGAAATTAATTTTTTTGCAGACCAGGTGATATTTATCAAATAATTTTTGTACAGCATTTTTTTTTTCAATTCATTATTTTGCAAAATATTTTTATAATTTGCTGATATTTTCTAATTTACTTAAAAAAAAAAATCGTATGTGTACTTTACATTGAAATATCTACAAAATACATTTAGAGCTTGTTCTAACTCTGTTGTCTAAATTGCCCAAAATACTTTATTTCACTTTTCTTGAAAAAGTAAAATAAAATTTTATAATTTTTATTATAATATTGTATTGCAGAATATTTATATGTATTAATTTGTTTAATTAATATATTTAATACAAATTAATGCAACACAAAATGACTGTTCTCTTGTAACATAAGAATAAAGAAGAAACTTGTAATAAGAAGTGCAAAAATAAGGTCAAAGCAATGAGTTTATTAATGGCGGTTATTAATAGATTTGCGTCCATTAAAATTTCAATTCTTTATCAATTTTATTTTTGATTACATTTAAAGAGTGATAATTATTTTTGTATGTGTGTTATCTAAAAATAGTAGCGGCCAAAGTAGGAATTAGACGGTTTTATTGTGACATTTTTATAGTCTTTACGTACATAAAAATTTTTTCTGGCGTACAAAATTTAACACAGAAACACGTGAATCTTAAAAATTTTATAATAATTTTAATCAGAGATTTTTGTATTATTCTTATAATTTTCTATGAAATATGTATTATGGAACCAAGATTACCAATTTGTAAAATAATAGCAGGCACCACCCCCATCATTATTTTTTTAATTTTATTAACTTTTAGCCGTGGTTTCGTTGGCGTCATATTTGAAATGACGACATTAAGTTAAATTTCCAGTATATTTTCCCGTGGGAAAAGGTAGCCTATTTTTTTTCTCTGACCCCCACCCCCTCCCTAGCTATCTCTATACAAAATTTCTAGGCTAAATAAACAAACAAAAGGCATTATTATAGATTTAAACAATTTTTATATTATATTATCTATTTATGATGTGAGTGGAGGACAAGAAAAGTGGTGCAAGGCTAGGATTTGAAAGGTATACATTTGTAACCATCTTCCTAAAAACTGGTGGATTGGACTGGTGGAACTCGAAACCACGACCGAACAGTCCTCAAGTACTTGTGCTTAAAGACGTTCAACCACTAATTAAGGCCCTAATTAGCCAAAGACAACAATTTGGTGCAAAAGAAATAAGATTTATAATGTTCATTAATTAAGTGAAATTTTTTTAACTTTAATGACGTAATCGGTCAAAACACTAACCATAAAACAATGAAAATTTTGCAAGTATCAAAGCAAATCCCGGTTCGTATCACTTCGGAAGTATTACCTACTAATTGCATCATCTTCTTTTATGTGGATTCTTAAGAAAATTTGGGTTCATGTAGTGATGAGCAAAATTAGTCTTGGTCTTGCAATCTTGTCTTGGTCTTGCATTTTTTGTAAGAACCAGACCAAAACCAAGACTATAAGTATGGTTGCAAGATCAATACCAAGACCCAAGTGAGCAAGACCAAGACAAAATCAAGAAAAAAGCAAGACTCTTACTAAGCTATTTAACTAATACCGTAAAGAGAGAAAATTCTGATTTTAGAAGGAAAAAATTCGCTATAAAAAAATGCAAGAAAGTGCAAGATTTTTTAGCAATACCAAGACCAAAACTCCATTTTGCAAGACCAAAACTTAAACTGCTCTAGCGAGACCAAGATCAGAACTCTTAATGCAAGAACAAGACCAAGACCAAGACTACCAAACCTTGGTCTTGGTCTTGCATTTGCTCATCACTAGGCTCATGTATGAAATGCGCCGTGTTAAGCAAAGGGCAAGTGTACTTATGTACAAAACAACAAGCTGATAATACTTACTTAATGCATTAGATAAAATTCTGACAAAGTTAAAAACCTTATTTTTTAGATAAATAACAAAAGAAAGTCTTTTGATTAAATTTACGTAAAAATTCAGATAATTTCAACTCTTAACGTATAGCACAGCTAATACATTTAATTAATTTTAATTGTTACCAACCAAAATAACAGGTCATAACGGATCTGTTTTACTCACCAAAAACAAATGTTAAAAGTTTCTTTTTCATTATTGATCCTTAATCCCAGAAAAAAAAAACGTATCCAAAGACAACAAAACACCGTTCAAAGAAAAAAATACACTCTAAAAAAAATTAACAAAAAATTGAAAATTCCGCAACACAAAAAAATTCTGTCCACTGATAAATAAAGTCAACGTATGCTTTCACGATTATGTCTCAAATTGAACTGATTGAGAAAATTTTACGTTGGTTAGTTTTGAAAATATTTCGTAATCTTTGTTCGCGAATGTTTACTCAATAAACAAATTTTTGTATCGCGCCAACTGCAGTGTAAATGTAAAACAATTTTATTAAAATCGCTCGTAAGTATTTTATTTTAATCGGTCGCGTCTTGCCTTTCTATGTTAATAAGTGGAATGTTTTTTTTATGAAAGATAGTAGAACGTTGTGTATATCTCCTTTATTTAATTGATGTCCCTTCTTTTTAATATTGATAATCGCTCGTATTAATTTCTTACAATTAAATGTACATACTATGTTGCCATAAATTATAAACACTATCACATATTTTATAGTTGTATATGTATAAAAATATATATGTAAGTAAAGATCGGATATTCTTGCAACAGCAATGGGGGGCGGAGAAGCTGACTGAAATTAAAAGAAAACTATTCTGAAAATCTCATTTTTGCATTATACGTTAAGTAATTTTTTTTTTCTACAATCTTAGTGGAAAGTATGTTTTTGCGCTCTGTGAAGAGAGCACAAAATGTGTATTTGCCGAAGACTGTCGTTGCCGAGCAACGAAGTACTACTACTTTGTCGCTCGCTCAACTTGTATTTAATTACAAATCGGGTGGGCGTTGTTTATATTTTCTATGGTAACAAATAAACAGATTCTAAAATTATTGTTTTTATCGTAATCAAGTGAAATATTAATTTTATTAAATTTCAAAATAACTGCAAAATATTAATTAAAAATAATAAATAACTATAATTAATAAATAATAAGAAAAATATATTTAAAAAAATATGTATATATATGACGGAAATATGTAATTGTGACAGTGATTTCTCAAGTACACCTCCAGATATTTCTGAAGCTGCAAAAATTATAATACTAAAGCAAATATTAACGTCCATTGTTATTTTTTCAAGTATTTTTTAAATAAAAAAAAGTTTATAAGATTGTAGAAAAAAAATTTGCGTGTAATTCGAGCACAAAATGACTTGCCGCTCTCATGATATTAACGCGCTCCGCCTGGCGGCGTCGCGTGTCAACATTCTCAATCGAGCGGCAAAGCACCATTTTGCGCTCTTAATACACAAATAACTATTTTGTTTTCGATAAATTCTGTAAAAATGATCAAGAAAAACAACTGAACAATTTGAAATGAAAAAATTGTAATCACGTCACGATTGGAAGTCAAACAAACGTCAGTCATGTTGCATTCGAAATTTTGAAATTGCAATCACGTCATGACAAATCGATAGCGGCAAATCCATCAAGTTTTAAACTCCTCTAAGTTGCTTTCGATCAACAGGGGTGGGGGGGGGGCAAAATTTCGTAGAATTCGTGGATGAAAGTATAATAAATTCGGTTCTCACCTGAAATATCGATTAGAGGCAATAACGACTTTTATATTGTTTAACCCATAATCAATAGTGTGTCTAATTTTTGACTGATTGTTGTGATTAACAAAATTACATTAAATTCATATAACGTAAAAGCCCCCATTATGGAACGCTATATAATACTGGAATAGTTTTGACATTTACATATTAATGAAGTTATTTCTGAAAGAAAGGTGTGATAACAAAAATTATTTATTAATAGAATGATTGTTTTTCAATTTGAATTCACCTCGCATTTAATGTTCCCTTACTTATTTAAAGAAATAAATATGTAAATGTCAAAATTGTTCCAGTATTAGATATCGTTCCATAATGGGGGCTTTTAGGTTACGTTGTTTATTGAATTATTAAGACTACTACATTCAAAATGTAATCTAAATATGACAGATCTTTTTCTATTATTCACACTATTTCCAAAATTATAACAAGTCCCGTGCATAATTTTGCATAAAATTCACAGTTCTAATATTATAATTAAAATCACACTTTTTCAAGTAAGTGTTTTTGCATCATTACTGTAATGTATAGATCTCGGCATCAGAATTTGCAAAAAATAATCGTGGAAATGGGTGAAGTGTAATATGCATATGCCAACACTTAAATAGTACAGTAATTGTTACTATGATTATCGTTGTTAAAGTGAGAAACACAGTATTTAACTTATGATAAAATTTGCAAACTGTTCTGGTGAAAATTATAGGTACTTACATAATTATATGGTTTACAAGTGGACAAAATAATATTTTCTACTTACGTAAAACACATAATTAAGATTCTTGAAGAGAAGAAATCAAAATTCAGATTAAATAAAAATATAAACAAATTTTTTATTTTGTAATTTATTTCTTCATTATTTTTATTTGAACTTACCGAACAAGTGAGTGGAAATTTTTTTTATGTTTATCTAAATTGGTTTTATTTTATTTTATCACACAATTAAAAAAATATATATTTTGATTTTAGTTTTATCAAAATTTACTGATAAAACAGGAAAATAGAATTTGATCCAATTCCAAATAATAAAACTGTAAATTTGTCTCTGTCTGTCTGTCTGTTCACGCATCACGTAAAAACTACTGGACGGATTTTAATGAAATTTGGTGTGATGATAACTTATTACCTGGGTCAACATCTAAGATACTTTTTATTCCGGGAAAATATCTCATTCTCACGGGAAAATGGAAAAACTATTTTCAGCATCTATACACATTACGCCAATTTACATATTTCATAAAAAATTTTATATCTATAAGTAGCAAAAATTGTAAATAAATTTTGTAGTTTGGAAATTTTTCTGAATTTTAAATAAAAAAAAAATGTTGCTAATTGTGTACCGAAAAATACAATAAATACACAATTGTCAATTTCGAGACAATTTAATGCATTTGGTGTTGTAAGAAACTACAAATTGGAAAAAGAAACTACTCAACGTTTCGTGTGAACAACGTCACGGGTACGGCTAGTCTGTAATAAATTTTAATTTAAGAAATTATATTTTAGTAAAATCCTGGCTGAACTACAAATACGTTAAAACGAGGTATTAGAAAAACCATTTGACGTTAAATATCGGTTACCGTTAAAATAATTATGACGTTTTAAAATTATAATTAATTTTCATTCAAAACAAAGTTCAAAGTTAATTTCTAGTCAGAGTTTCTTAATTAAAAATTGACGACTGAAGAACCAAATGATATAATGTGATGTAATTCCTTATCAATAAAGGCAATTTTTTATGTTCTACGAAATATTACTGATACTTTTCACTTAATATTGATACTATTTTTATAGTATGTTGTCCAACGATCATTGTGTCCTGTTTTTAAATTTGGAATACTATTTTTAAGTATTTCATTGACAAATTAGTACAATATATTCGTATTAAAAATTTATTTGTTATGAATTGAATTTAAAATGTTTATTTTGTAAACAGAGATTGAGAAATTGTTTTGCAAAAATTAAATATATTTTTCTAAAAAATTGTTTGTACCTAATTAATTTATTGGAATAATGAATTAATCATACTCGAATAATATTTTCAGTAAATAACGCTCATATACCTAATACAAAAATACACTGCCAATGGGGTGTGGCACATAGCTTCCTCATACTCGTAAAAGACTTTAAAACAGTATTCTACCAAATATATATATATATATATATATATATATATATATATATATATATATATATATATATATATATACATATATATATATATATATATATATATATATATATATATATATATATATATATATATATATATATATATATATATATATATATATATATATATATATGTATATACCGTGAAATTATATTTTCGCCTTAAAGTTCATAAAAAAATTGTTGTAACTCCAAATACTTAAAGGCTAAATTATAAAATAATAGCAAAAATATTACCCCCAAAATACTTTAAAAATTTGAGTGAAGTGGGACTAGCAGTAAATAAGATATTGACATTTAATGGGATTTCATGGTAGCGCCGTGGATACTATTACTCCGAATGCAATGAAGGGGACCATTGTACCATTTAGGAACCAAACCGCATAGTTTCTGACAATTTCATAAAAAAGAATTGAATAGTTCAGAAGTTATGCCACTTATTGTTAGTACAATTTAGTATATTAATGGAATGACATGATTCCGATTAAATTCATAAGGGGCTATCTAGGAACCAAACTGCAAAATTTCTGAAAATTTCATTAAAAACAATCGAATAGTTCAGAAGTTATGCCACTTGATGTAAACTGGCGTCACACAGACGGACAGACAAACGGGTGAACGAACAGACACCAAACCAAAATTGTTCAGGAAGTTCTAAAACGTAAAGTGTGCGTAAAAAATTTTATTTTGGAGGGAGAAAATTTTTTATTTTTCAAAAGTGATCACAATGTTTCCGCTACTTTAATAGTCTCGGAAGCGAAATATTAAATATGTGCTATGCAATCACTAGTTCTTATGTGTATACTTACTGCGTATATTTAGATGAAAACATGAGATTTAGTTACATAATTGTCACAACAAAAGTTTTGACCGTTGTGACGTCATCAATCGAATATTTTGATAATTTTGGTAACAGAGATATTGAATCAAAATTTAATTATAGAGTTTTGCTTGTAAAAAATTTATTTTCTGTTTTGGATTAAATTAACAACATTATGACAACACTTTTATAACGAGTTATTGATGAAAGATTGAATTTTGACCTCTGTGACGTCATCGCAGTGTTTAGTGAAACTCGTTATGCTATCTAGTAAGGAAATTTTTAAATATGTAAATAGATTATTTTGGTTTGTTTCTTTAATAAAAATTTTATGATTTGTCATTAGAGTGCACTTGAATGGAACTTGACTCTTGGAAAAAAAATTTCAATTTGAATTTGTAAGTGTGACGTGTATTGTTCGTTATATGCACATAATTTAATAATAAAAATTAACAAATCGGTCATTATTCAATTGACTACCTGCGCCATATTTTAGTATTCCTACAATCAGGGTTGGGAACAATTTGAGAATAATTTCATTCTAAATATGTATAGGCCCGAAGTACCTGGTTTTGGGAACTGGGCGCTGCGAAACTTGCTAGCGAATTCAACCAAGATTTTTGGGCTTTCAACGTAAAAATAGGGTGTTTTTGTTTGAGAGTTATCGAGCGGTATATATGCATATTATATACGTTTTAGTGAATGTTATTTTCGATTTTTAGGGACCTGAAAACAAATTTCTATCCCATTATCGCGCTCAAGTCCCACCAAGACGCCTGGTGTAATATAACATGATTAAGGGGAGGTTTACTTGAGAGTCGTTAAAAAAAATCGATTTTTTTTTTTTGCTCCCAAAGTGATTTTGCTGAAAGTAATTTAAGGGAAGGTTTACTTGAGATTTGATAAAAAAAAAAATCGATTTTTTTTGCCGAAATTGATAGCAAATTATGTGTAGAATATGTTCCCAAAGTGATTTTACTGAAAATAATTTAAAAACAAGATTCTTGCACATTAACCGAATCCAGCTTTCTATAAAAAAAAATTCAAAAAACGTAGTTCACGCAATAATGAGTATTAAATATAAAATTTTGAAAATACGTTTCTTTATATATATATTTTATAGTATCTCGGAACTACATTTTTGGAACTGGTGGACACGATAACTCAAAAACTATTCGATGGATCCTTTTTGTTAATTTTTTATTTTAAAGATAATTCAATTCTTCGGCACCTCTACCTAAGTTCGGTGCACTTTCAATATTTTTTTTATTTTTAAATTTACTTTAAAGAGCGAAAAATAAGACAAAAATCGTAATCAAAAGTTCAAACATCCGCCATTTTTTTTTTTGTTAAGGGGAGTAAACCTCCCCTTAACAAAACCATTTACCATTTTCTATTTTAAATAGATTTTATGAACCATTTTGTTCAATCCTGTCTACAAATCTGCAAAATAGATAAAAGGTCACATTACTACATTGGTCATAGATGCAACTTTTGAACGATAGGAATCAATTATTGCATTATTTGTTGCATATTATCCGTAATTTCTTTTATTCATTATATTGTTTGTTATTTAGAATGCAATGCTACTCGTATAAACAATACCTAAATATATGTATACATTGCATTATACTATTATAAACAGGGTCATCTTGTAATGGAGACGTAATTCGTCAAAAAAAAAGTATTCTAAACTATTCCTTTTCAATTCGTCCCGTTAGCAGGATTTACCAACGCTCTCACTGTTGTATTTTAAAAAATTATAGATTAAATTGTCATAATTTTTTTTTAGTGATTCCCCTAAATATACTAGATATATACAAGACATGCACTTTTGATTTGGAACAATACATTGTTGATTATATAATACAGTGTAAAAAAAAATGTTTTCCTCAATATTCTTTAGTTAGTAATTTCGTAGGCGGAACTATGATTTGTGGTTTTACTAGGTAGGATCAATTATCACACTAAGTCATTCATGTGAAAAAAAATTTTGAGGGTATCACCTGGTGTAAATATTTTAATAAATATATATTTTTTTTATTTAGTATTTGGGAAGGTTTTGCCAAATTCCAACTTTTTTATTTACCAGGGATACGATAAGCGTAATAGCCTGAGACGGGGAATACATATTTTTAAAAGAAATTTAATTATTTTGATAAAAAAAAAATGAAAAGTTCATTACCCCAATTACCTCAGTTCAACCAATCACTCTAATTCACAAATCACCCCCATAAACCTTAATCTGACTATAATTTAATGATGTTATTAGGCTTACTAAAATTTTTCAGTGCCTTGAAAACTGTAAATAAAATGATAAAATGATAAAACTGGATGTGAATTATTAAATTTTTGAAGTCTTTCTTTTTATTTTTACCAAAATTAAGTGTATAGGACTACTAGAAAAAAGATTTCTCTTGAGTCAATCATATTTCTAAAAGGAATTTTGTTTTTCTACTCCTACTGTTAAAAGTAACATTTTGCGCACGGCTATCTATATGTAAAAATTAACAATTGCTTACACCGTGCGGAAATAGCCGTGCGAAATAATTTCCCACGACTTAATATAATAAAAAAGTTGGCTATGTCCTTGAATCTATATAAATAATTCTAAAAATATACTTATTATGGGCGCAAGCTAAAAAGAACTTTTTTATCTACATCTGTATTTATCTTTGTCTATCATATTAATAAATAGATGTTTATTTACTCACTCATATAAAAACATAATTTTGGTAACTATGGAAATAATACAATTTGTGTTCCTCTTACCTCAGTTTCTGCAGGTCTTTTGAGCTTGCGCCCATAATATGTAAGTTTATTATTTATTACTAGCCGTATACCCGATGGAATTTCCCATCGGCAACATCTTTTGATTAGGTATTCACTACTCACTTTCAATGTTTTTCAAAAGCCTAAATACCAATTTTCACGTTTCTAATTTCAAAAATGACGAACTTCCCATACGAACTTTCATAAATTTCCAGAAACGTTTATACAACTGACTTTTATTTGTAAATAGAAGCCTAAACTACAATTTTCATATCTCCTGTGCTACATTTCGTGCTTCTAAAGCCAACAGTTTGAGCTGTGCGTTATCTGTCAGTCAGTGTTAAAAATTTATTCAATAATATTTATTCTAATAGCCATAGTAACAAATTTTTATATAACACTAACTTCAAAAATAACGAATTTACATACAAATTTTCATCTCCTAATAAACCCACTTAGGGGACGAATTTTCAAAAATCCTTTCTTAGTGCTCATTTACGTTACATAAGGAACTCCTATGCAAAATTTCATTCTTCTAAACCCAATGGTTTAGGCTGTGCGTTGTCTGTCAGTCAGTCAGTGTTACAAATTTATTAAGTAGATTGTTTCCATAGTTTCAAAGTATGCTTTGGCAAAAATTTGAACATCATACCACCGACATTAAAAAATTAAAAAAATTTTTACTACTTATTTAAATTTTATTTTAATATTATTTATGTTAAATTTTACGAGAAAAAATGTGCTCGTAGAAAAATTATAGTGTAAAATACGTGGGAAAAGCTTATTTCTCACTCATATGAATTGTTGCGCCAGCACGAACTCATATTCGTGAGAAATAAACCTCTTTTCCCACTTATTGTACAATATACTATTTTTTGACAGCAAAAATTAAAATTTCACACCCAACTTACCCTAACACCAGAAATCATCTCTACAAAGCTTAATCTGAGGAGCTAATTTTTTTAATTTGGTGATCTTGAAGTTTATTTTCAACTCCTTAGATAAAACGATAGAATGATGGAACTCAAAGTGAATTTTGAAAAGTTAAGCAAATATAGTTGTAGATATTTTTCGTGGTCGGTAGGTATTTCTTTTTGAAAATTTCGAAAGTATCCGGATTTTCCGGCTATATATAACAACAGTAATAGCAGTATTTAAGTGCTCAGCAGGAACATGATGCTTCTAATCGGACTGTCTGTACCAAAAGGTGCCTCGCAGGAGGAATTCGCTTCTGCTAGAATGCTAAACAACAACTTCAAATGCATTTTTCTTCAAACCACAGTTTTTTTGAAAATTTTTCTTTTAAATTTTAGTCCAAACCGTACCCGCAAACAAACGTTAACAGAAACAAAGAGTTTGAAAAGAGTTAATTGAACTTGCAAATTAGAATATATTATTTTTCAACGAAGACATGTGTACATTTTGTATTCAAGGCCATTCTTGTCTCACAGAAGATACATACACTTAAGAATAACTTATACGATTTTTAATAAAATAATATTATTATTTTATAAAATAAGTTGAACAGGTTGTTTATAAATTCACAGGATGCATCTATTACGAATGAGCGGAATGATTTATAAATATTGAATTACTGAGAAATGATTTAATTAAAGATTGATAAAAACAGGAAAACTAAATACCTATAATATTATTTCTAGTAAATACTGATGCTACTGATGTAACATTGTTATTTATCAAGAATTATAATAATAACAACCGTTTTGTAATTCTAAACGTGTCTAAATGATACAATTAGATAACGAAAGACATTTTCTGAATATTTTGTAAAATCACTGAATTATGAATGAAGCAACCAGGCACTTAATATCTTGCATTTTAAATTTACAAACCATTAGCGAATAAAAAGGTTGTAAAAATCATTTCTTTAATGTCTTGTATTAGATTTGGGACAGTGTCGGGATAAAAATTAGGAATTCCTCTGTAAAAAACAAAAGTAATTTCAAGTTTGCAACACAACTTTGGGATAGTTTTATCATCAAAAATCAAAAGAATATTTGCGAAAATCAGACTTACGATAACAGTAATTTTTATCAATGACTTGTTTTCTTGTTGCAATTTTGATTACAGTGTAAAGACTGGGTATAATTTGGAATAAAACAATAAAATTTTGTCCCGGAAAAGTCAACTAGTATATTGAAATATAGTTTTGGACTAATTTTAACGAAAAGAGCATCTTCAAACATTATTACTGAATGAATATGCTAAAAAGACTATTTTTAATAAAGCACATTGAAAATTTTATAAAATATTTAAATGGATTTAGTAAAATCTCTTCAACGACCTTTAATTAAATTTAAGGTCAATGTAAATGATACAAATTATTAACTTTAGTAATTGAATTATTATAAAGAACAATATTTTTATTAAATTCAAAGTAATCACTTAAATATTATATATTTATATATTACAAGGAAATTTAAAAAAAAGGTTTTTCAGGTATTCCCTTAATGTAATATCTGTATAACAATAGAGTTGAAATTCAAACTCTATTTAGTTTATTTTTTCAAAGAAATTTTTACACAACCATTAAATTTTAAAATATAAAAATTGCTTATCACAACTGATTTTTCAGAAATTAATATATAATTTCCTTTAAAACGTATTGAAAACAATATATCAATAAATGTTTGACATTGATTAAAAAATTTTTATAATTTACAAGATGCATGGAGACACTTCGTCCCAATATTCTGCTCTGAATCGGGTATTTCCCAAGAATCAAAAGTTATCATTTTATCAGTTGCACTTTCCTTTTTTTTTAAATGAACTAGTCAGTAAGTGATAATTAAATGGATGAGGAAAAAGTTGAATTTATTTTCAAAATATTTTAACCTTTTCGATGAGACATTGAAATGTTTCGTAATATAAGCTACGAAATCGTTAGCAATGAATTTAAAAGAAACCAGTTATTAAATAAACACAAAATTATGTAACTGACAGTCAAATATTATTATTTATACATAATCGAAATCAGCAACACTTTAACAATTGGTTAAGAGCAAGTCGTACTTGTGTAAATAGGGCTCCGTACAATAAGCGGTTTTTAAAAATGAATTTATGCTAGAATTTTTCAATCCTGGTAATTTTTGTTGTTAATAGATTCCTTATAGCCTGCAATCATTTCCACTATTAACTGGAATAACATTAGTTCGTATAATATGAAATGTCGTTTTCCCACCGTTTGATCGACCATACAATTCAGATAAATATCGGCACTTTTTTAGCGTTAAGAAAATGTTTAAAAGCAATTCTTTAATTTTAAATAGAATTTTTGTAGCTCGGAATCATTTCCGTCATTAACCGAGATAATTTTAGGTTATGTAATATAAAATGTCGTTTTCCGATCATTTTGTCTACCATGTAATTCAGAAATAAATACCAACAGTTTTCTAAGCATTAGAGGAATGTTTAATTTTGAATAGAATTCTTGTGTGCTCTATATCTTTAAGAGATGAGAGTGGGGTCGGAAAGAAGAAAATCTTTAAGGCCCTAAAGTGAATTAATCCGTCCCTGGGTCACAGTATTTAAGTTGATAATTTTTCCCAAAAAATGGTTAAAAATTACATTAAAAACACAACATAATTATACTATAGTGACTCTGTAAGGATTCAGTTTGTCAATTTTGGTACGGAATACTAAAACAGCAAAAGGACCAATACTAGAGGGTGCTACTAAGGGGAAACTTGTATGTTTTCAGATATTTTTCTTCGGTTTACAGTTACGATTTGTAACATCTGTAAATATTTTCTTAATTCGAATCATATAAATTATATCAGTTTATTTAAGAGATATTTTCCTATCAAAACAAAATTTCCTCAATTAAATTGTTATCCATAAAAATGTGAGTATGTAATATTATTCTTATATTATTTTAATTTAATTAATGAGTCTTTACCACAGAATGATTATAAAGTCTTCGTACATTTAATCTGAGAAGATAAAAGTCAAGATATTACTACAAAAATAATTTTGACTCAAATGGGTCAACGTACCCAAAAGAAATCTTTTACAAAATTAAAATATGAAAATTAAAATATTTTTTTCAATTTTGTTCAATATCTCGAAATTTTGGTACGGTTGATAAGAGTTTTAAACTCTACAATTATGGTACAAAAGTTAACGTTAAAAATCAGTGAGGTTTCATCTCCTATCGCATAGAAAATCGATATGCTTGTGAACATTATTAAGTATGGCGAACTTTTGCTCACAAACATTTCGATAATACAGAAATTAAAAGAGAATAAAAATATGTGATTGATGCGTTATGAAACTGGAGTAGCTTTTGAACAGAGGATCCGTGGCTTAGTGGAAAGGCGCTAGAGTGGTTATGAAGAGATCCTGTGTTCGAATCCCATCCGATCTAATTTGATAACTTTTCAATTACTATGCGACTTTTAATTATCGGATAATTGCTGTAAATAAAGTATAAAAAAACACATTTTCATCATTTCTTTTTAGCTCAGAAGGATAGACTTGACTGATGTGTATAGTTATGTAATTAAGATGATCTTCAATTTGCGGTAGTTTTTTTCAAATGAAAACAATTTATATAAGCACAAAGCTTAAAGCATGATTTTCACACGTACGCATGAAGTGGAAGTGTAGAATGTTAAGAAAATTAAAAAACACATTATATGAGTTTCATTGCTGGCAGATAAAAGAAAAAATGATAAACTACATCATCGTTTACAGGCAAGTGACTAGAAAGTATATAAGCAAACCTGATTTGTACAGAGATCGTTACAGCGTCTTTAGTTGTCTTCAAGTATATAGTGTATAATTACATACCTGTGTGGGACTGTGATTATTAAATTTTTTTTAAACATAATCAGTATTAATATCGTTGTGGATAATTATTTATTGCAAGCACCATCATAATGGGGTGTCGAATATTTTCGATAATTGCGCTCAGTTTATTAGTGCTTAATTTAACAACAGCGATTCCGAGTCAATGGTATGTGAGAAAATCGCGGCATGCTCGCGCTACGAAAAATGAATGTAAGTTATTTGTTGTTGTTGTTGTTGATAGTAGTGATAGTCTGGTAGTAAATTTCTTTTTTTATGTGTTTGTAAACAATTAATGGAAATAAAAGTTTTTTTTTTTTTTTAATTTTAAGAATTTAATTCAAAATTTCCTTTTTTTAATTTCGATTTTTGGCGGACTATTATTTTTATTGATTTTTGCACTTGCTTAGAGTGTCTAATTAGACAACTAAATTTAGTGATGAGCAAAATTAGTCTTGGTCTTGCAGTCTTGTCTTGGTCTTGCATTTTTTTGCAAGACCAAGACCCAGACCAAGACTGTGTATACCAAGAGCAAGACCAAGACCAAGTCCAACACACACTTAGCGAATTTTTTTACTTTTTTTCAAACTTTACTCTCTATCATGATTTTTCTGTAGACAAAATCTGCGTTGCGGAACAAAATTTGGATTTGTGCAATGAAATGGTGAAAGCGGAACCAGCTGATGCGACTTATGTATCCTGTGTACCGGCTCGCGATCGTAGCGAATGTTTACATTTAATTCAACAACGTGGTGCTGATTTTACCGCCGTGGAACCGGAGGATATGTGGGTAGCGCTTAATATACCCGATGAAGATTTTAAAATATTCGAAGAAATTCGCACCAAAGAAGAACCAAATGCTGAATTTCGTTACGAGGGTGTGGCCGTCGTGCACAAAGATTTAAATATTCAAAATATTACACAAATTCGTGGTTTGAAGTCGTGTCATACTGGGGTTGGTCGAAATGTTGGGTATAAAATACCGATTACAAAGTTGCGTCAAATGGGAATTCTCGGTTCACTGACTGATCCGGAATTGTCGCCGCGTGAAAATGAACTTAAAGGTTTATCCGAATTGTTCTCGAAGGCTTGCATTGTCGGTAAATGGTCAAGTGATCCAGATATTAATAAGCGTTTAAGTAAGTTTGAATGTTATTTTTGTGAATTTCAGTTTTATAATTCGCTTAATTTTTTTGCCTTTAGAGAAAAAATATTCAAATTTGTGTCAGATGTGCGAAAAACCAGACGTTTGCGACTATCCAGATAAATTTTCGGGTTACGATGGAGCACTTCGTTGTTTGGCTCATAATGGTGGGGAAATTGCTTGGACTAAAGTCTACTACGTCAAGAAATTCTTTGGAGTAAGTTTGATATTTATTTATTCATCCTTATTATTTGTGCTCTCTACCAAAAATGGCTTAACTTAATATTAGTGGATCCATTCTGTGTCAGATTGTCGGTCTGTCACAGCGAATTTTCACTGAAACTGTTCGATGTAAAAATGCCTTAATTGTAAACGTGAAGTATGTCGGGTTGGATTTTGTTTCTGGGGGTTAATTTGAGGAGGTAAAAAATCATGGATATTAGAAAAGAGGTGTAGGTTGAGCCTATATTATCAGGATTGTAAAATTCTAGCGGGAATTATATTAAAGTCATATTTAAAAACAAATTATTGTACGGAACGCTATTTTTGTAAGCACGACTCACACTTGATTGATTTTTTATTAAAACTTGAATTGTTGGTTTTGATTTAGATGCCAATCGGTAATATGCCAGCGGTAAAAACGCAAGAAAATGTAGAAAAATTCGCCTATTTATGTCCAAATGGAACCAAATTTCCAATCACTCCGAAAACACCATGCGTTTGGGCGGCCAGACCATGGCCAGGTTTCATAACAAATGATGATCATATCTCTCAAATTAGTCAACTGCAGAAAAAATTGAAAGAATTAGAAAGAACTGGTGAAGAAACTCATGCCGCTTGGGTGGAACGTGTCTTAACCCTGTCAAATAAAACTTTCGTCCAAGAGACTGATATTTTGTCGCCAAAACAATATTTGGATAAAGCCAACTACACGGACGTAATTGAACGTGATTATGCCCCGCCAAAGAAAACTGTCCGATTTTGTGTGACTAGCGATGACGAGAATAAAAAGTGTCAGGAATTCAGTAAAGTGGCGTTCTCAAGAAATATTCGTCCACAGTTTGATTGTATCCAACAAGATAACATTTTGGAATGTTTGAAATTAGTGCGTGACAACGGAGCCGACGTCATCACTCTCGATGCGACTGAGGTAATTCTAATCTACGACAAAAATTTGTGCAACTCACGGAAATAAAATTTGAATTATTTTACAGGTTGACCTCGCAAAACGTGAATACAACTTAAAACCAATTGTGGCTGAAGTCAACAATGAACCTGGTGGTTTCCGTTACGCCGTAGCAGTGGTGAAAAAAGACAGCAAATACAAAAACATCGCCGATTTAAGAGACGCCAGGTCGTGCCATAGCAGTTTTACTTCCACCGCTGGATATTACGCGCCAGTGTACACTCTAATGAAAATGGACTTGATAAGTAAACAGTGTCCACACACTAAAGCGCTGGCCAACTTCTTCTCCGGCGGCAGTTGTGTGCCAGGAGCTCTGGAAGAGAAAAACAATCCAGATGGTCATAATCCATCGTCATTGTGTCAGATGTGTGCCGGCGATTTAGACGGGAAAGAAACCGATAAAACAAAGTGCGCAAATAATCCAAGTGAATCATTCTACGGATGTTCAGGTGCTTTAAGATGCTTGGCCACCAATCGTGGAGATGTCGCGTTCGTTTATCATGATGCCGTTGCTAAAAATACTGGTAAGTTTTTAATTTTTTTGTATTTCGTACCAAAATTGTCAAAACGGAGCACTTATGGAATCATTTCCCAGTGTACTTAGTTCATTGCTGCCAAAGACCATGGCTGTTGATTTGTCATAATTTAATTTGAGGCCATTAAGTTTACACCAATTGTTGATGTGGTAAATGATGTCTGATATATTGTTAATAAAAGTCAAACGGTTTTTGTTACGGTAAATAACTGTCGTACCATCAGCAAACAAAGTAATTTTACTACTGTAATTCGACGTTAAATCGTTTATATATATACATTAAAAAGAGTAAAGGCCCTAGTACAGTCCCTTGAGGTACTAGGTGAAAAATCATAGGTATGAGAAAAATCTGTCCGTTTGTCACAGGCGATTTTCTTTAAAATTATTCGACGTGACAATTTGAAATTCAGCACAGAGTTAGAATGTGGCTGCCCAATTATTATCA
Source organism: Brachynemurus nebulosus (assembly GCA_035578155.1). Lineage (NCBI taxonomy): Eukaryota > Metazoa > Arthropoda > Insecta > Neuroptera > Myrmeleontidae > Brachynemurus > Brachynemurus nebulosus. Next base: position 7,372,379 of record JAPWDM010000009.1, on the reverse strand, counting down.
ATGACGAAAGAATAAAATATATTATCTATTATAAAAGAACCTGTAACAATGTTTTATTGAAGCAAAAGTTATGCAATTACTAGACAGTGGCGGCAACAAAATTAAATGTTTATATCCACATGCATATATCATATTTTACATATATAAATGTAATTTATCTATACCAATCAAGTTTCAAACCTTTGTATACACATTGAATACCGTGAAATAAGAAAATGTTATTTTTGGATTCTAGGATTTCAAAATAAATTCGGTCAGTTCAGGATTAAATATCATAATGTAAAAGCTGAATTTTTCGTTCAAAAATTCACTAAATAGTCAAACAAAAAAAATTCGGGCATTTTTCTTTTAATTCGGTATCCTTTAGGAATCTAAAATTACATAAAATGTTACTGTTTAACGTATATCCGCGTATTAAGTATGGATTTAGTACATGTGCAAATAATTTTTTAAATAGTCGCCATTGATTTTAAATAATAACCAAAATCGACAGATTTACACATATTTTACAAAAAATTTTCAATATTATGACTGAAACTATATGAAAATACGCTCAATTCTTTAAAAAGCGAGCTTAAAAAATTTATTATGATGAGGAATATTGGAAATTTTTGACATTAAACTAAATTAAAACAAAATTATATGTCTATTAATAAATGTCAAAAAGAAAACTTACGGTGAAATGTTATTCTTTCGAGTTTTTTTCTGACGGAATTTTTACATCCGTAAACGGAACAAGTTGCCATAATAATTTATTTTAAAAATTTAAGGAAAAATGTATTTAAAAAAATAAAAATAGCTATTTTTTTACAAAACAATTTTTTTTTACTTGCACTTACCAATATGGCGTTTTTCAGCTTCAATTTTATTTTTAAAACCTAAGGCATCTTAGACAAAGAAATATTTATTGCCAATATATATGTTATCTATAGTGTTTGTCTTTTTTTATGGGGTGCGTAATATATATTTCTGTAAAATATAAATTACAAGTCCTTATTATAGATGTGACAGTACGCAATACTATTTGCGTAAATACATCTTGCATCTGACTATACTTATTTATTTTTATTTTTTTATTTTTTTAACAGATGGCAAAAATAAAGCAAAATGGGCTATTAGTCTAAAATCATCCGACTTTGAGCTTCTTTGTCCAAGTGGAGGCCGTGCTCCAGTTACCGACTACGCTAAATGTAATTTAGCCAAGATTCCGCCCAATATGGTTGTCACAAACAACGCTAAGAATAATAATGAAATCGATGAAATTCGTCATGCCGTCGTGGAGGCGGGTCAAATGTTTGGAAAACGTCCGGATTTATTCAGACTTTTTGGTCCGTACAATAAACGAAGTAATTTATTATTCAAAGATAGTGCATCAGGTTTAGTGTCGATTGATAATGAAACTCCGGCTATGCAAGATTTCCAAAAGTTACTTCACGAAATTCGTACTTGTGACTGATCTGTAAGTTACCAAATTAAGTTTTGTGCGAATTTATATAGTATAATTGTTTTGTTGTGTTTTAGATTTCGAAGAGACTGATCCAGTGAATTTTCGATTAAATATAATTTTATAAGTCATTATTTCATTGCCGCGAAAATTGCAGCTTGTATCTCTATATTTTTTCATGTTAAATAAATGTGATATTTTTTTTTGAAAGTTCATAATAATTAAATAAATAATTTAAAAAAAAAATCTGGTGCAGTTGTTTTGTTTTTCCTGAAAATATGTGGATTAAAAAAAAATAAAAAATATAAATTTCAGTAATTTATTTATTTTTTTATTCAAATTCAAACACCATTATCTTAATATTGGTAACAATAAAATTTATTAAGACAGTCAAACAACTCCATTTATATTGTGGTTGTACATTTTATGGACGAAATACAAATAGTTTTCATTTATCCTTACTTAATATTTACAGTCAAAATAATTACAATAAATCTGGAATGAGAATTTTATTCGTTTAACAACAGGCACTAACAATTTAAATGTTCCTAGTAAGGGATACAGTGCTAAAAATAAGTACAAAAAATAAATTAAAAAATATAAAAGTAAAAAAGCATAATTTAAGTAATAATTGTTTTTTTGGTTCTTATTTTTAATAAATTAAATAATATCAAAATGCCACAATTAAAATAAATTACAGTAATACCAGTTTGACTGGTTTGTTCAAAAATTGTATTGTGATCAAAATATTATTTTTATTTATTTACAGGAAAATAAGTTATATAATACTTTTATTTATGAATTTTGGTAACTCTTATTCGGTACTGGCCTTTTGTTTTACACATAATAGGATTTCTTTATTGGGCGATTTCGGTATTTATTTTGAAATTTTTAAAATTTTCTTAAAAAAGGCACATAAATTACGTTATGTCCTACAATTTGGAATGTTTTGTTTTTTAAAGAAATATATACTGTTCAAAATGATTAACAAATACATTTTTGAAAATAAAATGTTAAATCAAAATTAAGAACTAATGTCTTTCCAAATTTTTAATTTACTATTCAAAACAATTTTGATTAATATTCCTTCATTTCTACATTAAATTGCTAAATATATTAAATATCAATAAATATTTGGTTCACACTATTTTTTCACAAAATTATTGATTTAATAATTCATAATTAAAGAAGTTGGGCTTATACACTCAAATTTCTGTGTACAGTCTGAAAATATTTCTGCGGTTATTGGAAATTTTTTGTATTAAATTTGTAATTCATTTTATTTTTGAATTTTTGCTAGAATTTAGGGGAATAATTCATTTGCTTCAATAATTTTTTTTTTTTACAGCGCATGTCTATATTTTTAAAGTTTGGCCTACATGTTTAATCAAATTTATCTGTTCACTTGCAAAATGTTAAATTTTAATTTCCCATTTCCCCAAAAAATACGCATAATAATTTTTTTTATTATTTTTAAATCGGTTCAATTATTTTTAGTTTTAACTAATTTTCATCATTTTTTTTTTTTCGTAACAACCCAACTCAACAATAAAGATTTGTTTTGTATTTATAAATGTATACGCAAGCGATCTTATATTAATGTAATGTCGATTTCATAAAAAATTTTGTATATATGAATATTTTAATTTCTATAAAATTTATTATTGCATATCAGAGCCAATTTTATTTGTTAATCTAATAACGAACACAATTTTTGAGAGAAATTCAGCGAATATTAATTTTCTTCATTTGGATATTCAGCAATCGAGCCAACTGAACTATTTTTTCGTGGTGATGATGTCGTCAACGTATTTTTTCCTTTGAAACCGTTAATCATGATTCGTCCCGTACTGGGCGTTCGACTAATTTTATTTGTCTCATTAAAAATTTCCGCCGACTTCATTCCGTTCTTTTCCGCGTCCGAACTATGATTCTGTTTACGACCAAACCACCATTTTAAGAAGCACGAACGAAAATTTTCCGAAAATATCCCGTACAACAACGGATTAACAACTGTATTCAACAAAGCAACAATTAAACACCAAACAAAATGATGCGAACGTAAGAAAAAATCTGTGTTATCGTGTGGCCGAATACCATCCTGATAGATCAGAAACGAGACAACCGTAATCGGTAACCACATGAGTAAAACCACAACCACATTAAGTAACAAGACCCGTATGACCCGTAAATGTTTATTTAAGCGCACCTCCTCATGCTGCGACAATGATCCTTGACGTCCATTCGGCCGATTCGATATTGTCGTTTGGCTACTAACGGAAAATTTACGCGTCCACTGTGGAATTATTGAACCTAACATACTAATATCACTGTCACGTCGAATCGGTGTCGTGCTACCGTTCTCCGAGGTGACGAGTACACACGGCACCGTCCATCGACTACGTGTCGCCACAATTTTACGAAATATTTGATGGTAAAAGTAAACTAGCAGCGACATTGGTAACATGCCGGCAAATATTAATACTGGAACGGTGAAGCACAGCGAATATGGAATATTGTATTCGGATTTAGGGAACACCAGGGTGCAAATGATGTGGCCATCGTGAACTTTTTGCTCCCGGAACCAGAATACAACCGGGAGGAAGATGATGATTGCAATCAACCAAATGGCAGCGATCAGTACCGAGGTTCTTCGTGGTGTCAGCTGTGATCGATACGGTGGAATCACGATGCAGCGATATCGATCCATACTGATCAGCGTCAGTGTCCATAGTAACACAAAACAGCAAACAAACTGAAAAAGTAAAAATAAGTAAATAATGTTAAAAATTGAAATCCAAATATGTGAAGAAATTTTAAGGGTTCTGAAATCTTTCTTTGCGAAACCCTAGAAACTATGTAATTTGTTTGCAAATGGTAACATTGTGTAATTTTATTGTCGTTAATATTTTATTATTTGCTGAAATTGACTTTTGATCTTAAGTTGATTGTGTTATTAGAGACATTTTCATTGAAACACAAGCTATTAATTTTAATTGAAAGGCATATGTGTATGATCAATACTGTTAATAAAATTATATTTATATTTAACGTACAGAGTTATAACAATACAGAAAATAAGAGAAATTTTATGGATGTAGTACCTAGACATGTTGAAATATTTCCACTAATAACAGTAAATGATCGTTTTAATTATTAAGAACAAATCACAGGGGTGGTCATAGATTTCAAATAATTAAAGTTAATTCTGTTTTAGCGCCATTTCAAATCAAAGAATCAAATATAAATAACTTTGTACATAATCAATTTACTAATAATTAGGGTTTCGAAGAAACAATTTTGCATTTCACATCTATATTTTACAAGTGTAGATTTTTTTTCTTAATTTATGATTATAATTAGGACTTAAAATGCAATTGAAGTTTCTTTTGTGTTTGCGGAATACAGCAAAAACTTTTTTATGCGGTCTTTTTTGTGCAAATTTTTTTTGTAACCTTTTTTATATGAATTTTAATTTTTATTCAATTCCCATCAGAGTGCATGATGCGAAAAAAAAAATAAGAAAAAATAAAAAAATTTAAACATTAATTTGCAGTAAAGTTACTAATTGACTGTTTTTAAGTATTTAAACAGTACATTTATAAGCATATAAGTTATTGCATCATTAAGTTTCACTACATGTCTGTTTACCGCAATTTTTGCTATATTATAAAAATGAAATAAAATGATTTCATGTGTAAATTTTTGTTTTATCTTTAAGGAAATCGCGAGGTTTTGAGTGTTCTGAATTATGTATTTTCACAATCTGTAGCCTAGACTAGACTTTTAATAGTTATTTATGAAGTTTTTGAATTTTTTTGTGTGATTTTCTTTATGTGGTCTGAACTGAACTTCAAAGGAGGTTCTCTTATCCACCATTACCGCAACTTTTCAATCGTGAGAACAAGAATTGATAACAAGACTTTTCCCAGCCAATCAAATTTTTCCCGGCGGCCTGTAATATTGTCGAATATTTACCAATTTTTAAAATAATAAACTGAGGAACCCTGACTTAATGCATATCCAACACCCACTTAACGATTTTTTCACTATTTGTAAAAATTTTCAAACATGACAATATTTTGAAATAATGTTTATCACATAAATTATTCATTTCCGAATTTTCAAGATATTCAAGAGTCATTGAAATATTATAAAAATTTGTTTAGGTGAGTGATTTATGTGTAACGATTTTCTAATTTTATATCTGCAAAGAAAATTTATTCCGTCTTAAAATACGTTACGTACTTGAAAATCATTTTTCAAGTTCAATAGCAACAATTGATGACTGACATTTAATAGATTGTTTGTTGATATTTTATAAAATTATTTTTAATAAAAATCAAACAAGTTGATGAAATAATTATTGTTTTACGTAGAAAAGAAAAATTGGTGATTAAATTCACGTGACATCGTACAAAAATATTTATTTTATGATAATAAAATTGAAAAATGTTATAGCCGAGTGCAAAAATATCTTAGCCGTATAATCGGAATATCACTGTATCTACGCTTTTTTTGTTATAATTAATTTAAAAATTTTAATATAATTAGTGACTAGAGAGTGGAATTTGCATATTTTGCATATGATCGATAAGTTCTGATCATATATCAATAAAACTTCGAATGTATCCGAATCTCCACTTTTCGAATTGATTAAGACTATTTAAAATTTGCATATTTTGCATATTTGACAAAATTCTGCATATTTTCAAGTTTTTTGCATAAATATGCATATTTTCACCAAATTTAGCACTTTTCATAAAAGTGATACAAATTTCCTTAACAAAACATAGAATTATGCTTTCCTATTTTACACTGAAATCAGCAGAATAATTCTTGAAAAGTTTATATATTTAGTACTCCTAAAGTTTTGGCGCGCAAGAAAGAAATATAGAAATTTTACATTTAAAAATTTTATCAAACTCACTTAACGATCATTGACAATTACGTGATATCGCATGATAGAGTTACTTTACAATATGACCAATCACGCGATATCGTGTGACAGTAATAAAGACCTACTTATTTAACATAAAATATTTGGCCATGTCACAAAGTCTATATTTTTAGCTTGGCAATGCCAACGTGTTAATACCAAAAACATTTAAAAATAAAAAAAATTTGGAAACTCAAGCGTTAATATTGCTTTTGTTCGTGAAGAAAATTTTGTTCCAAAAGGTTTTGCAATGGAGCTTGCAAAAAATTTATCTATCTGTTATTAATTCAGTCTTGGATAAAATCTATCCCAGAACTTCAATTTGATACAAGAAATAACACTGCTTTCTGTAAAGTATGTGGAAAACCTGTGAGCAGGGCCGGATTACCCACTAGGTTTATCTAGCCATTCGTTTTTTTTTCTCGTCAATTATTTTTTTTAGAAAAATTCGAAAAAAAGTAGAAAAAGTTACGATTTTTTCATTTTAAGCAAAAGGCAGGGGCCACATTTTTCACGGTGCTTAGGGCGGCACTAAGGGTTAATCTGGCCCTGCTTGTAAGTACCTTATGCTCTTATTTCTGTTTTAGATTTTAGAAAAAATTCCATTTTTGTTATTTTACATCAAAATTATTACCTACATCAATATGATTACCTACATCAAAATTATTAAGCCCTATTTTTACATTTATTACTGCATATTTGTGCATATTTTGAAAAAGTTGGTGGATATTTTACCATAAAATCGTGCATATTATTATATTGCATATTTTTCAATATTTTTGTGTATATAATTCCGCTCTCTTAAATTACATTATATAATCAACTAGGTAATATAAAATTTATTTCTCTTTATATAAGTTGATTAGCTTTTATGTCTGCGTTATTTGTACGTTAATTTATTATTTGTAAAATTTATGAATTTTAAATTTAGTTCGTCGGCGATGTTTGCGCAGAACATTGTTATGACTGGTGTGAAATTTTATAGCAACGTGGTTACCAAACAATAAATTTCTTTTGAGAGAAATTTTAACGTTTTGTTTGAAGTTTTATCATAAATATTTAAAATAAAAATATTTTTTCTTAAGGCGGAATTTTCATGAAATTCAACAAAAAAATAATAATAATAATTTAATTTTTTTTAAAGCTAAATATGCTGCGATAACTGCTGAAATGATAAAATGCTTAAAAACAATCAATAAGTAATTTTATCGGTAAATGATCGCAAATTAATGTTTAAATTTCCTACTTTCTCTTGCTTTTTATTCACATTATGCATTTAAGGTACTTAGTTGGTGGATAAAACGACTTTTTCAAAGGATTTTAACGAAACTTCTCTAGATATTTTTTTAATTCAATACCAATAATACGAGTCCTTATCGAAAAAAAAATTGACCACCCCAATTTTGAGAAAAACGATTTCAAAGTTTTGTAATTTTTTAACACGGGTTCTTATGGGAAAACTATTTTTTTTTTTTTTTTAATAAAATGAAAATGTGTCAAAGGAATTTGATAAAATTTTAATATGTTATAAAATACAAAGTTACAAACCATATTTAATAAGAAATAAAAATTATTCACGGCGCTGTTTTTGAAATATAATTTATAAACATCATTTTACAACGTTTTTACAACGTTTTTCCAAAAATGTTGTTATATTGCTACAACATAAGCGCGCGAAAATTAAAAAAAAAACAAGTGGTATATAATCACTGAAGAATATTAACACATTATTTAATTTTTGATAAAAGAAAATTTTTTTGAGATGTACTTTTGTACCTGACCACCTCATAGCAACTACGTTAACTTGGCATTTTTGTAAAAACCGCATAAAAAAGTTGCACAGAAAAAATCATACTTTAAAAGATCACAATCATAAGAAAAGATTTTCCTGTACTCCAATGTCTAATAAATATGTGAAAAAAATATCATAAATTAAAATAAAGGAAAAAAAATTCCGGAAAGCCCCCGTATTTCCAAGTCGTTAGAGAAGAATTTCCCCTTAACTTTTAAAAAAATACTTCCTTAAAATTTTTACGAGCACATTCGAATAAAAGTAAAAGTATAATTGGAGACAATATTATAAACGCCTACCAACGCAAAAAAGGATAAAAACTAGGACAAAAATTTATACATATTTGAAATTAGGTCACCAGCGTTAAACGAACTCGACGTCAGTTGGATTAAAACGGAATTAATTATTAGAGATATGATTTCCGGTTTGTTATCAACGTTATTTTTAATTTTAATTTGACAAATCGTAGATAACGTACATATATTTTTGATTTAATTAAAATTCTATGTTGACCAAGGGTAAAAAATAAATACCTATTAGTTTGAGGCCATGTCGATTGTTAGAATTGTAATTAATAATAAAAAAAAAGATATTATTGTTGTACGTCTTGTTTTTCATACTGATGAACTCAAGGTGCAAAATTCACTTGCATTTTACTAGATATAAGAAAAAGATTGTGTTAAAATGTAACACAGAAAGGTATTCCATGTTTAATACAATTCTTATCTCAACCGCAACCAATATAATTTTACTTTAAAAATTATATTTATGTAAATTTTTTTACCGAATCAACAAAAAAATTTACCGAGTAACACGCAAAATATTTAAAAATAAAATTTAATAAAAAAAAGATCGAATTTTTTAAAATAAAGTGACAATGTTTTTTTTTTAAATCAAAGAACTATTAGAATCTAAAAATAATTTGGGAAATGGAGTCATCGATTTTGACATTGTTTTTCTTCGTACGTTCAATAACATTTGTAATTTCAAAAAGAATTTCTTTAATTATGATCTTAAACTGACATCATTCCCAAATATGTTTCAACACATACGGAAAAAATTTACGCAAATAATTAAAAGAAATAAATAAAATCTTTTCAAAAAAAGTTTCATTTTTTTGCAATTATTTAAAATTTTATAATCCATAACAGGCAATTTTTAAGTTTAACAGAACAGAAAGTAAAAATTATGTAATACTGATGTGAAAATTTTTATATGACTTTTAATTATAATTATTAACAATTAATATTTTCAAATATGTAAAAATTATCTTTTAAATAATTTTTGGTAATGGTTTTTTAAGTAACATTACAATATCCATTATCAAATGGAATTTTTATGTAAATACAAAAAATATAAGGAATATAATTATTTTTATGTAACAGGGCCAGATTAAGGAACAATTTAATTTAAACGGAACAAAATTTTATTTTAAATATGATACTTGGATTCATAAGTCAAAAGTTCGAATTCCTCAGCAAGAAATATCTTCGAAAGTTTTTCTGTAGTCTTCCTTGACGTAGTTCCTTAAAAAAGACCTTTTTACACCAATATTTTTTTTTTTTAAATCTTCATTCATTTTAACGCCCTTGGGGTTTCGTGGGCTGGAGGCTGTGGTACAATGCACAAAAAAAATAAATAAATAAAAACATACGGGTTGAATCGAGAACCTTCTCGTTTTTGAAGTCACTTAAAAAAGATGAGAGTAGTTCTTAAGTTTAAGTTTTTTCAGCTATTGACGAATATAGTTTTATTAAACGTTTAAAAATGAAACAATTTTCTTACATTTTAAGGTTATTTTGTTACAGATTCAGTTAAAAAAATCATGTAAGCTTATTTGAGATTGTATTATATACTATACAATCTTAGATGTAAGTAAGCTTACAAGATTTTTTATAACTAAATCTGTAAATTTAGCACAAAAATTTTAACCACTAGTTTTTTTTTTTTTTTTACGCAGAACACAAATTTTTTTTCTGTGTACATGCTTTGTTAACACGTAATTATTTTGTGACGTAAGAAATATTTATTACGCGTCATTAACAAAATTAATTATAGTATAAGTTGATAGTCGTGATTACTCCCTTATTAGTAATATTATACCATTACATTTTCAAATATGAATTATTTACGCTCAATTTTTCCGTTCTACTTTCAAAATAAATACCGAAGCTAATGACTCATTAGGAAAATTCAAACCTTAATCCGACTCTGTTTATACTCGCTATTAATTTAAGGTTACATAATAATTATTTATTTATTATTTATAAAAAGAAACAAACAATATTTACCTGTGAATATGGAACAATTCGACACGCCATATCACCCAAATTCCAATTTTGTGTAATTCGTGTATACGCAATCGCCGGTATACTAAATGCAAACACTAAATCGGCCGCGGCTAAATTTAATAAAAAATAATTTGTGATATTACGCATTTCATGAAAACGTAAAATTGCACACGCAATTAAAATATTGCCAATTAATGATAATATTAATATAATAATTAGTATGGTCGCTTCAATTGTACTGGCAATTGGACGATAACCGAATTCACTATAGTAAGTGTAAAAATAACGTTCACCCCAACCGCTAACGTTATCATAACCTAATTCGTACGAGGTGTTATATTCCCTGTTGGATGTTAACATTTTGAATGAATTTTTTTGTTGAGATTTTTCTTTTTTAAATTTAAAATTTACGCGCCATTCGATTCGATCGATTGTTTAATCGTTTGTTTTCATCGGAAAAGTTTCTGCTGGCGAATACATAATTATTTTTATATCATTTAGATTGACTTTTTATTAAATATTTACGTTTTTGATAACAACAAAAAATTAATTGTATTTAGACATTTTTAAACACTTTCAAGGTTTCACTAAAACGTATGAAAAATACGAAATTCATTTTCGTTTTTTTTAACTTTTTCGGTTTTTTTCCAGTTTTTTATTGAATACACCCCGTGTTTGAAACATTTTTTTAATCGGTCTTCCTGTTTTGATGAAATTTTTGCGGTTACTGATAAAAATATCGCTGGAAACGGATTATATACGCATCTGGAAACAAAAGAAAGAAAGAAATCGTTAAAAAGGATATGTTACATAAAAATGAGTTAATTGTTTTAAAAATTAAAAGACATTGGAACAAGGAAACTAGCAATAATACAATTTAATTTAAAGAATTAACTTTATTCTTAATTATTTTTTACTTAATTAAGTCGTATATACTTCTAAACTGTAAATATTTTATTCTTTCTTAACTAATTTAAACAATTATTTTGACCGGTCTTCTAATTTGGACGTTAAAAAGTTTCGATCTACACGAATTAGCGGTGTTATATTTCAAACAATAATGGGCATAATACCAATTAACACATTTTACACTTGAATTCAAAAAAATTGAATATATTTATGTACCTTCAAATCATTCTTTTGAGTGAAACTGCTAAATACCAACTAAAATTTTGATTCAGTTTTTGTGCCGAATTTTTTGAAACACAGTACACACAAACAATTTTTTGAAACAAACACTATAAACACTACACGCTTAAAAAAATTAACACAATTTTACAATTTTTCGTGTTATTGTTTTTCCCAAGTCCACAACTGTTCAGTTCAGTTCCACTAGTAAGTAAAATTTTGATATTATTCCGGGTGTTAATTACATCCAAAAAGTGGTAGTAACATTCATGTTGAAAATTTTAGTAACGAAACACACACTAAAGACAAAATTTTTCATTAATTGCTTTTTAGTATTAAAGTAACACATATGACTGATGTACAGGCATATTATACAGTGAACGAATTAGATATTTCTTTACGATAAAATGTACACATAACATTATATTATGTTTAAATTACAATGGTGTACAAAAATATTGAAATTCTTGATAGTCTAGAAATTCAAAAAAAAAAGTCGATTTTTTTTCTTTCATATTTTCAAAGTTAGACCTTTAAGAATAAGCCTCTAAAAGGATTTACGGAAATTCGAATTATTTTCGAAGTTATGGTTATTTCTTCTGTGTACTGTGTATCTTTTCAGTGTTAAATTCAAATTTTTAATATAAATTACTTAAAACTACTTTAGTTCGATACGGTTGACATGATATTTTAAGTTCTAATGCACCGATTTACTTGAAATTTGGTACAGACTTTCTCAATACTATCAAAATTGGTCCGTCGTAGGGATTTTTGGAATTTTTTCTACTTTTTTTTTAAAAAAAACTTCCAAAGTTGAAAAAAGGAGGCGAAAAAATGATTTTTCTTTTTAAATGGATGCCATTTTGTGAAAAAGATTATTTTTTTTAAATCGGCTACGTCCAACCAATTCGACATCTTTGTTTATTAACAATTAACTAAAATTTTATGTTTCAGATCACCAGGAGGGTTGAAATCACGTCAACCAGGAGACACCTTTTTTCTTGAGTCCCCACTTTGCCGGCCTGTACCTACCGATTTCAATTTTGAATTTTTTTTAAATTTTTATATATTTTTAATACTTCTCAAATATCAATAAAAAACTGTTAAAAAATGGGTACTAAAAATGTTTACTGTTTTTGTTTTATTACGCTCGTAAAATCACCTCAAAATCGAGCCTCTAGACTAGAATACCCCCTTAAGTCTTAATATATTACGTAATTGAAGTTATAAGTTGCAAATTACGCAGGAGCCAAATTTTCGATTCGGAAATTCGCTAATAAAGGTATAGTAAACTGTAGTTCTTTGCACACAGTCGTGTATAAAGCACAAAATTACACTAAATAGATAATAGATAATACACTACAGTATACATATAAGTAGTTTCATACTTAGTAGTCGTAGATAAACCTGTTTAAAAACAAAACCGAGATACAAATCGGAAAGGAGACTGAACCACTTTTAAATAATAAAACAAGGATGACGCGACCCGCCACCCGCCTTTAAATATTTCATGCATAAATCGAAATTGCAACCTTGATCTTATGAAAATATTTAAAAATTTATAATTTTGTTTTAATTATACGACAAAGTCTAGTACTTCAGTTACACAAATTTTAATTGTCTAATTCAGTTTTTTGCGTTATTATATCGCAGATACGAGATTGCGTTACAAATCTAATACTTTCGTTTCAAGATTTTTACCCACAACTGTAATATTTGTTCATTTTATGTATTTTACTTTTGTTAAATTATAATGATGTCATATTTGAATGTTGATTATATTATTTAATATTATGTATTTTAATGTATAGTTCTGGCTATGAATCATTACTGTTGGAGAAAATTTAATTTTTCACGTTAGATATGTACATGTGAAGTTTCAAATAACAATTATAATTTATTAACAATAAATATTATTATAAAACATGAAACAATGGATTACAAGTTATAACTTTATCGATATTACTCAATAAACCTATTATAATCAAAGTTGACTTCAAAGTATGTGGCGGAAATTTAAACAATGGTTGAAGTGGTTAATGCGATTTTTTAAAAAAATATTTTGATTTGCCCAGATTTAACAATTTAATTCAAATTTCAGTTAACGGTCAAACAATGGATAGAAAGTTGTTTATAAAATTTTATGTATAACTGAAAGGGTTAATTTATGCAAACGAGTGTTTGATATTTATAGTATATTCTTATCATTACATGCATGCATAAATTGATTAATTAAATCCTATTCTGCACGTTATGGCACTAGAATGATATGTAAATAAATTAAAACTGTGAAACAATTTTTATTGTTTTAAACATAATTATTTCTAATAAAAATGACTAATTGTGATATGCATATGAGTAATGTGTTATAGTTTAATTTTATTTTCTTGCAAATTCTATTTTTAATTTTTTTTCTTTTATTATTATTATAAAATTATTAGTTTTAAGAGAATATTTTGACGACTAAGTTGACGGTTATATTTACATAATATTTAAATTTTAGATAAGATAGTAACACCCTATATTTTAAAATAAATTGGAAAATCGATTAGAGAAAATAAAAATTAAAATAGATTTTGGACACGCATTTGGTCATGATGGTGCCTCAATAACTAGAATTTTCGTTATTTTTTTAAAGTATTAAATACAGGTCAGGGAACAAACAAAGGTTTGTATTTTTTTGAATAAATTTGTGTTTGTTTAACGAAAATTTATTGCCTAGCAATTTAATGAGAAGAACTGACAACTAACAAAAACGCAAAAGCAATTAAGCTGAGACGTTTTGAGGTTGACAGTTCCTCGAGTTAAATTGCTATTATTGCATATTATGAGTTACAAAAACTACATATAACAAAAACTAAAAACTAAAAGAAAAACAATTAAAATAATTCATACTGTTATTTAATATTTCGTTGCAATGGTTTTGAAATCAGTTAAATTTAGCAACAAAATTTTTTTACCTACGATGAAGTGACCAATTAAAAGTTTTGTACTATTTTTCTCACTGTAAAAATCTGTTCTATTTCTTAAAGTTAATTTAAAGGAATAATATTAATTATAGAAAATTTTATTTGTTTATCGTCTATTTCCAAATATATTTTGACATTTTTATGTATTTTTAATTTCACCATAAAAAATTATTTAAACTTATTTAAGGATTAACTTCAATAATTTATATTGTAAAATTTTCACACTTTTAAGTTTGTTAGTACATACATATAGCTTAAAATAGGGTACTTGACTGTAATTGAGAAATGATTCTAAATGCTTTGTTCTTACGTATAAATTAGTTCATTTTTGTTAAATTTTTAAAATCTTCAAAAAAAAACATTGTTCAATTTTAAATGAATAAATTGGCGGGAAAAACGACTTGGCGTAGTGACGTATGCAATGACGTCACGATTTAACTCAAACAGATGTCGCTTTCATTCATATCAACACTTGTCAACATGGTTTCAAATTTGTACACAATATTCAGCAGTCATCATGCTCAATTTTAGTGGTATTTGCAACTTTCTACTTTGTTATCTTCTTCATTTATCATCACTGTAAGATTTTCATGAAGCCCTACAAGTATTAAATACACTTTAAGAAAACAGTTTGACGTAACTTTAAAATTGTAGCAAAAAATAAAAGCATAAGGATATTTTACGTATTAAGTGACGATGTATTCCTTCCATCAATCTTTTTTGAGTGCAAAATTAATTGCAAACCAAAAAGTTCAAAATAAATTACAAAGAAAAACAACTTCTCTTCGTCAATTAGAATTGTAAAAATATCACAATGAAAACGCAATTTGTCATAGACAATACGTAACTACAGTAATAAGATCTGCTATAAAAAATGACGTCATTTTCAAATATCACTGCGTTTTTAATCATTTAAAAATGAAGGCTAAAAATTTATAATTTTCAAAATCGAATTTTTAAATAACTAAAGAATATTTTTATTTGTCACTACTAAAATTGAATATATTTAAGGATAATACATAAAATTATTCAACATTTAAAACAAATTTTAAATACAGTCAAGTACCGTATTGTTTTATTGAATTTAATTTGTTGATTAAATATTACATTGTAAAATTTTTAAACATAAAACAGAGCCGGCGAGAAGGGCGCAGCCAAGACTGTACACCGGATTTCAAAGTGAGCTCGATCCGATCCACTAGATCTTATTTTTTATTTAATTTTGAGTGTCAGTGATAAAATTAATATTTGACAGGAGTCCCCTGAGGCCCTTGATTTTTCTCCACGGTCTTGCCTGTAAATTACACATATAAACAATGTTTATTATGTTAATTAAGTATAAGTAATTATATACATAATATGTGTATATAAACTACACACTAAAATTAGTTACAAGGAAAATTCATAATATTTACACAAATACATATATACACAAATAATAATTCGTATGCATAGATTTTTTTATACTGTATTTATTATCAGATAGTATATCTATTAAAAGTGCAGTACCTATATTAAAAAAATGGTCAGAAAAGGGAGCTAATCATTTCCGGATATAGGGAAAAGGACCTATACTATACTTACAGTGCTTTTTTGGCGCTGCTGAACAGTAATTTCTCACTGTTCCAAAATTCAGTACAAAAGCGGAAAAACAAAAAAATCTATTCGAATGGCTTACAGGGAAGAAGTGCGTATGATAAAATTTAAACCGATGGCGATAATAAAAAGAAGCTTACCTATACTTTTGCAATTTTTCTAACGCCTATAGTTTTCTAGAAAATCGGAGAAAACATATTAAAGGTCATTTTCCCTATATCCGGAAATGGCTAGCGCACTTTTTTGACCTTTAAAAGATATTCGTTACCTGAACTAACAAGTAAGTTATTAATCGTACGAAAAGGACGAAGAGTGATTACAATTTCAAATGTGAAACAAAATTAATAAAATCATTAAAGCATTTAAATCGTCGATGACCCGTAGCTAATTCAGCTTAGAAGCGTATCATTTGATAAAGATAGTTTCTTTCGATTTAAAAGAGTTATTCGAAAATTACGGTCAAATTTGTAATTTGTTTTTGTAAAATTTATGGCGTATAAAATAAATTAAATATTAATGTAAATTTTTAAGTAAAATTTTAATATATTTTTAGGGTTCCAAAGAAAAAATATTATATCGACTTTTTTTTTATTTAGAAATTTCTTCGTACCGGAAAAAAAGTAGTAACGAAAATTAATTTCCACGTGTGAGGTATCGTTACTCGTTAGAAAGAACTCACAAAATGAAGTTGAGGTTTTTTTTTTACCATTTTTTTAGTTTTAAGCCCAGTTTGCAAAATATTAAACTTCAAAGCGGGCTTTTTTTGGCCTCCACTTTTCAAATATACCATGTGAGTTTTTTGAGAGTTACCATTTCTATTACAACCAAATTTTTATGATAGAAATGGTACCAGAAAAGGTTCTTTTCTTGGATGTAATGGAAATATAACCAAGAAAAAGACTATCGGTTGAAGTAGCCTCAAGTACATGTGCATATTTTTACCGCCTAACTGATAAATTAAAGAAAAATTAAAAAATTAAACTTCGGTAAAAAATTTTTTTGCTCATTTATGTTGTTAATTAATGCATTAGATCAGTTTTATCGAAAAATTTAAATCCCATTTAAAAATCTATAAGTTTGTATCATAGCTCGAAAACCATAAAAGCTATAAAGCTCCTGACTATAGCAATCGGTTGCCCCCGTCGATATCTACAACTCTTATTTGAACAATTTTTCGATTAAATCAACGGTTTGGCTGTAATAAAAATGGCAACTCTCGAAAAACTCACACAGTATATGTGCAACAAAAATTAAAAAAAAATATATAGATGGTAGCACTAACATAGGTGGTAGATGATCATAGGCAGGATTCAGGGTGGAGGAGGCAACTGCCCCCTAATATTAGTGCGAATAAAAAATTAAGAACTTGAACAAGATTTATTAAAATAATATGACAGGCAAAAAGGGGTGAAGATGCAGAAATTAAGTCAAGCATTTGTCGACCTGAATTGCTGTTTGCTGTTCTAGGAATCCCCCAAGGCAATTTTTATATTAACTATATTCCTTGACCTCCCCCAATATTTTTCTTGAAATCCCGTCTATGTAGATGATAGCTTCAGCTCGAAAACTGTCAAAAACTCTAGTTACTGAGGAACCCTAATCTAATGCGTGTTGAATACGTACTTAACGATTTTATTATACTTTTAATGCATAATTTAGTCATATTACCAACAATTCTCGAAATTCTAAAACGAAAAAAGATTGAATTCGAAATTTCGTGATTTTATAAAAAAAAATTAAAATGACCTATTTCGTACCCCGTTAATTTATCAAAAACCAATCATTTTGCTTTTTTTAAAAATATTAAAGTAAAATTACATTAATTTCCTGACAAAATACCACTTCAATTACTGTCAGACAAGAAGTTTCATTCAAAACATTAAATTGAAAAAGAAAAGTATTTAAAAAAAAAGAAAATGATTGGTTGTTTTTATTTGTGTGCTTGTGAAAACTATCGCGGAGAAATTAATGGATTTTTAAAAAGTTTCCAACAACAAAAAGTAAAAACTAGCGTTTTCCATTTCTAAACTATGCAATGTTTATAACATGTATGTATACATGTTTACATATATATAACAATGACCGCATAACCTTTGACCCACTTCGGCAAACAAAACGCAAAGCCAACGTACCTAATAAGTACGTAGTGAGCGGAATAGTACACGACAAATCAACTAACTCGTTCAGTCGTGCGCCTTGCGCGCGCTATATATAGCTCGCGTAGCTCCCTACCACTTCACGTACACAATATATATTTATAGTCGTGTTTAATTCACTGCCATGGTATCTTTTACGGTGGCGGCGGGCGTCATCATGACTTAGTAGCTCTTCACTTGTGTGTAGCGGCACGAACGAACTGCATTCGAGCTATGTGTGACAACTCACACACGAGTACTCGTGCCAGTCGTGGCATGTCATCCGGAGCTTACTACACACACTAAATATGTCAGTGTTATAATATTCAATTTATATTTTTATGATATAGAATGTTTTATGTTGGAGCAGATAAAAAATATCTATTGTACGAATATTCTTAGGAGCGGCGAGAGAGACGGCGAGCCCCAGGCCGAAGCAAAAACATCTTTAAAAAAATTTTTTGACCAAAAATTCAATTGACGAGGAGAAAAACGCTTTCACACTTCGCCCGGGCCCCTACCAATGCCTCCATGCTCCTTATCCGGACCCAAATTACCAAGTTACAGCCTCACCTACCTTCGCTCTTTCCGACCCTGATAACTTTGGAGCAGTATTTCTCAAACTGTGCTTCAAAGACAGTCATTAAGGACTCTTTAAAAAAAAATTAAGGGAAATTGAATTTTAAATGAAGATAAAACAAATATGAATTAAGTTAGGGACCAATATTTTAAAAAAAAATGGAAGACATTTATACTGTTGGAAAGTAATTTTGGACATGACAGGGATTACCTTGACTTCAAATGCATCAATTGGAAAATCCATTGGTATCAAATTACGAATTGTGGAAGCAAATTCACTAGACAACTTCTCTAATAATTCTACAATTTGCAAAAGTATTAAGGGTGCTAATCTTCCCGTGATAATTTCTTCATGTTTATTGAACATAAATGTCAAACCGTCAATGATCACCAATTTTTTTCGATATCACTCAAACACACTTATCGAAAGTTTTGTCACTACCAAAACACTTTTTACAAAACTGATAAGTTTGTCTTGACGCGGCTGAAGTTTTGAAAAAAAAATGTCAAAAACGAACATAAAATCTTACATATTATTGTTATAAACTAAGTTAGCTTAAATCGTACGCCTAAATAAATTTTGCAAAAATCCAAATTTACACTATAATGTTCCTTAAAAATTTTAGAACTTATAAAGTGTTTCGTAGCGGGAAGAAGCTTGGAACACACTACACTGGAGAATAGAATTTCTTGAATTTATATTGTTATTTTGATCTTTGATTTGATATTTGAAAACTCATCTTTATTCAAATGCATTTTTCTTTATTTTAAATATTAAACAAAAAAAATATTTACTTTAATGACGTCATTATGACGTATACTAATCTACATGAAGTTAAAAAAATCACAATTTATTACAACAATTCATTCTAATTATTATTATTATTTAATTTAAAGCAGTAATTAATTTTAAAAAAAATATTTTTTTCTGCTATTAGCCATTTGAAAACTCACATTTATTCAAATGAATTTTTTTTAATACTTAGCTAATGGAAAATATTTACCCTATTGACGTCATTAAGTATTCAATTCTACAGGGATTTAACTAATTCATTCTAAATATTCTTATTTAATTTAAAAAAAAAATTAAAAAAATTTTTTTTGCTGTTAGTCACAGGGGCAGTTTAAAAATGGACAGAGACGCTACATCCTCTTATTCTTCAAGCGATTATCCTTTACATAACTATGAAAATTAATTCAAATTTAATTAATCCAAAAAAAAATTAACAATTTTTTTCCTTTTTTTCTTAGTTACAAAATACCTAATAGAGAATATGACATAACAAACTAACAAAATATATTGAATTGATTTTTTCTAACGATTTTAAATTATCCAAGTTCCTTAAATAAATAATTATTGTAATCTAATTTAAATTACTTTTGCAATAACAATTCACAACATGTTTGCATTAGTGAAATTACATTTAATAGTATCACTTCGACATTATACAGGGAAAATGCATTTAATAATAAACAACATTAACAATTAATCACCCCTATACGAAAAGAAGAATGGTTAAATACAAACAATATAAGTACAATAAAGAGACCAAATACAGTACACTTACGATAGAAAAATACCAACAAAAACTATTCCTGGTTTTATTGTTAGCATCGCATCGGTTGGAGCACCCAGTTCGAGTCGGCATCCAAACCGGTGGGTGGGGGTTGTTAGTGTAGACCTACTTGTTGTCAAGAAAACTATGTCATTAATGTGACCGGATTCATAATGTGAACAAATAATATAAAATATCAAAATTGAAATGGAAAATATCCGATAAAATATTATTAAATAGAGACAAAAAATTATAACTTGCAGAGCTCGGATTATTCAATAAATAATCAATTTAATGAAAACAAAAATACAATGAAATGCAATAGACGATATACGATTATCGTGCGTTGGATAAAGATGAAAAAATTAACTTATAGAAATATTTCAATAAATGTTTTTGAACTTTCGTTATTTTTGTCCTAATTCGTTGTTTTGTTGACGTTCGTTGTAACCCGCTCCCGGCCCTCCGGGAGTGTATAGAAAGGATGAAAATTGATAATTCTCCAATTCCTTTAATTCTTCGCTATCTCAGTGCGAGAGTGAGTGTGTGAATATGTGAACTTAAATAGGTCAAAAATCAATCTCTTGAGAGAATGTTGCAAGCCAAGGCGGGCAGGATCGTTGCGGTCGTTGTGCATTGTACACGATCATAAATTTGAAATTTTTCACTGATATCGAACACTACTGTGTTGTTACGCAATTGGGACGGCGACAGTTGAATAATGACCGTCTGCCGTTTTCAACCGGTTCAATTTTCAATGCTTTTTCTATTCATTTCAATGCACTTTTGAAACATTATTCGTTCTGAATAAAAATATATAATAAAAAAAGAAAATCTTGCTGTCAAATAGATATTTTCCAAGAGTTAATGTAGAAAAATCTTTTAGTATGCAAACATTTTTTTTGTCGTAACATGTTTTCATCATTCTGGTTACAACAATGCCAATTTTTTTTCCTCTAATAAAAAAATTTATTTAAAAAAATCATTAAGTATATTAAACTTTTTTAAAGAACCTCTAACTCATATAGGTTTTTCTAGAAAAATGAGGAACTCACAAAAAATACAATATTTCAGCTACAACAACAACCACGCGTTAAAATAAATTTGGCGCCCAACGTGGGGCTGCAACTTATGACCTTGAGATTAACACTCCCTACATTCTGAGGTAAATGACTTTCGTAAAAAGAGACAATTGTTACTCAAATTCTCACATCATTTTTTTCGCTGGCCTTGCTGTTGCCCTACGTTTTAATATATGATACATTTAAAAAATTAAAAATATCTCGTAAAGTACTGACACCCAAAAAGGCCCAAAACTGAGATTTAAAAAAAAAAATGAAAAAAGTTAAAATTGTTGGTAATTATTTCGAATTGGGACTCCAAATAAGAACTGTCCCAAAAATTTTTTTTACGTATTAGAAGTACTATCTTGTATAGAAATCGGCGGAGGTGACATGTTTTTTAATTGTGGGAAAAATTATTAATCTCATCCTCAAATATGTCACAAACTAGAGCCAATAGAAAAGCTTTTTCAATTTTTTAAACTAAACTCTTCAAATTTTATCCTATTCTGATGTAATGGTTACCTCGGTGGGGGGAGGGGTAGTATCCCATCCGGATACTTACCGCCTGTCGAAAATCCAGGACACAATACCTAACAGGGATGTAATTGTAAAACGTAAAAAAATTTTTTGAAGCAATTTTGGCCTGGAGCTTCAATGTTAAAAAATTACCAAATTGTCCTCCAGGGAGCTTGAATTTCCAAAAGGCACTCAAAATATGGTAGGATGGATCTTTACCAAATTTCATTCAAATATTATTGAGATCCCAAAAAAAAAAAAATGAATCTAGCTTCCAAATTGTTCTTCAGTATTTTACAGAAAAAAATTATACTTGCTATTGAAATATGAATATGGCTACTTTAGAATGGTTTGATGAGCGATGCGAATAGGAAACTGATTTTATACAGAATTTTGGAATATCTGATTTAAAAGTAATTTGACCCATAAGACCAGATATAATACAGTCTGCACGAATGAAACAGCAGATCACAGCTAAGACAAAATAAAAACTACTCAGTTTACAAGCATTGGTAATTAGTACTTAATTGGTTAATAAATTTGTACTTGAACTATTAATAATTATGTAAAAAAAATTTGTCACCATAATTTATTTATATCACACTTTCAGTTATGCAAACTGAAAAAAATATTTCAAAATTACAAAAATTCCTTAAATCACAGCCATTTTTAAAGTAATTTAAAATTATTTTAATAAAACATTAATTGATGAAAAAACATGAATTTATAAAAACTTTTATAAATTATAAAAAAAAAAACAAATTAAATAGATAGTAAATATTTTACTCTAACTCACAATATTTAAAAATTCAAAATGAAATATGGCGGGAAAACTTATCATGCATTGTTACAAATATGCTAAAATATCTTTTTTTTAAACACAATCTAGTTTCCTTGTTACCAAAATTAAAATAAAAAAATTATACACTTACCATACTCAAAAGATCTGATAACCGACAAATTACTTCTCAAAAAAATTCACTTTAATTACTTTTAAATAATTACTTTGTTGATAATTACCACTCAAAACTATCCCCATTTTCAATGTATTCTTTGTTTGCGTCATTTAAAAACATTTACTCTCGAATGTAACATTTGTACTTTCAACGGCTGTTTTGTTATTAAAGTTTGAAATGCATTTTACAAGTCGACTCTTTGCGATTTACTAGTCGAGTAAGCGTGTGATGTTACGGCGGTTTTCTTAACGGCGTTTTATGAGGAAAAACATCGCTGGAGTAACACGAATATACCTACACAAGTTACCAATAAAGTTTGGTTTGTTTATTTTTGTATAGTGTATATATATATACAATAATATCTGCTCGGCGTTTAATCATGCGTTCTAATGTTTTTGATAATTTTAATGCTAGTTCAACTAAGTGTAGTTAGCGCCTCGAAATTTTTTTGATGTTTTTAATATTTTTTGATGTTTTTAATATTTTTCTCTCTAATTATATAATTAAATCAAAAAAGAATTTCGCGTTTCCATGGGACAAATTTAAAAGCATTAGAGAGGAAAAAATATTTTGATGCAAAAAAAAACTTTTTTTATCATTTTAATGTTAATTTATATGTCAAAATGTTTAAATAATATATATATAACTAGCCGTACCCGAGACGTCGCTCGCGCAAAGCATTGTTATAAACTCAATGAGAAGTATGTAAGTGTAATAATTATACAGAACTTGCAAAGAATAATAATTTTTGTGTAATACAGGCACATGCTCAAAATGGTTTTTCTATTTTCCCGTAGGAATGAGGAATTTTCCCGGAGTAAAAGGTATCTTAAATATTAATCCAAGTAATAGGTTATAACCACACCAAATTTCATCAAAATCCGTCCAATAGTTTTTGCGTAATACGTGCACATGCACAAAATGGTTTTTCTATTTTCCCGTGGGAATAAGGCATTTTCCCAGAGATAAAACTATTTACAGTACCAATACAATTTTCCAAAAATATTCCATGTACAGAAATGGTCTCGTTACAATTTTATTATATGTAAAGATGATAACTTAGTATTGCTAAAAGATACAGCTAAGGCAATTTTATATTCAGAAAGGGCATTTAAAGGGCAATTTTTGAAGCTATTACACGTTAATTTAGAAGTTGATTTAAAAGAGAAAAGAAAATTTTCAAGGCGCCAACGTCGCGTAGCTTGCTAGTTCACGCCAGTCTAATGCATACAGAATAAATAGTAAAAATTTGTTTAAAATCTTTTAAGACTTTTTTATTTTAATCGTACCAAATTACTCCAAATCACTGTCAAAAATAAAAATTTCTACTTAAAAACAAAATTTTTTTATCGGAAATTTCCTTTAGAAATATTTGCATCTTCGATTTTGACAATTTACTTGTTGACCACCATGGTGGACGCGCTGTGAAAACGTTTTTTATCAAAATACTTGAACGTACATAACATTTTGATAATATTGCCATCTATGAATGATTCTGTATACTGCTGTGTGCATGTGTGTCGGTAACATCGCATTCATTTCCACCGTCATAAGTTTCCACCGGAGATCTAATAATTAATTAGTTCTGTTTGAATTTAAAAAATATTTAACTTCTTCTTCAGTTATTTCTAGACAATTCTTTTAATTACTGTAAAAGAATTTCATGCAATTATGACGGAAAAAATTGATGCACTATTAAATAAGTGCATTTATCGAACGAAAAAACACATTAATTATTTTAAATGACAATAATTACTGTTACATACTCTGATAATTTTTATTGGTACTTTAATGACTAAGATCGTTAGTTTGCACTTAAATGATTAACCGTCCATCAAGTTAATGTATTCAAACACAGTTTTCGAATCAATATGCCTTAAAAAAAAATGTTGCTAATATTTATAATTGTGTTAATTTTAACTGTGAACGGAAGTGATCATTTTACAAACTTAACAAAAATTAAAAAATCCAAATATCCATGTTTACATGAATATTATATTTATTTAAAAACATATTTAAACAAAACAAATTCGTTAAATTCAATTGTTGATACTTTCCCGTCGAATTTTAAAAATTTAAATTCAAATAATAAAATGATTTTTAAAAAACCGTTAAATAACACTAAACATCATGTTCAAAAAATTCCCAATCGTGTAAATCAAACCGTAAATTATAATATTTTAAATTTATTAAAAACGTTAAAACAAAATTTGAATAAAACTGACAATTCAACGGGTCAGTTAGTATCATATTTAAACCGTAATCGTATTTTAAACGTTCAAACACGATTGTTGAATCTATTTACCGTTATTAATTTAAATCATGACGCATGTTCAGTTGAGAATGCGTATGGATCATTTAACGGCACTTGCTACCATAAAGCTGAATGCCTATATTTAGGCGGGAACATCGTTGGTAGATGTCTGAATTTATTTGCAGTTTGTTGCGTGTGTAAGAATTTGAATTTTTTGTTTTCGTTAATTTTTTTTTTGTTAAACTTTTCAATTTTTTATCAGTTGAATACAGTTGTGGCGATCGATCTACAAACACGCGTGTTTATTTCAGTAATCCAGATTATCCGAAACCTTCAACTGATCGATTGCTATGTATGTTTATTCTGGAGAAAGCAAATCAACATGTCAAACAAATTCGAATTGATTTTGATTCATTTGAGGTAAATTTTTCTAAAAAAAAAAAAATTATTTTGTATTCAAAACTTACAAAATTGTTGTTTTAGTTATTGCCGCCACAAAATGGAATTTGTGCAGATGATCAGTTAGTTATAACCGGACAGAATATCAACAATTTAGTACCGGTTTTATGTGGAATCAATAACGGTCAACATAGTAAGTACTTTTTGACGTTTGAGGTAAAACAAACAATTTATTCATCAATAATTCTTCAATTTCAGTTTATCTTGACGTAACAGATTCAGATGATCCAATAGTTTTCTCATTTATAACACATTTTGAAGAGAAACGTATATTTCGACTGTTTATAACTCAACTGACTAATGAAAATTTGGGTTTAAGACCAAACTGTTTACAATATTTCACTGAACTAAATGGCTCGTTTGAAACATTTAATTATCAAGAGAGTGGTTTAGTTCGTACTTCAAGTGTACCAGGTTATTTAGTAAGTACACCAGAGATAGGTAATATTTGACACCAAAGTTATATCGTCTGCATAAATTCGTTAATTTTTAGAATAATTTAAACTATGTCGCGTGTGTTCGGAAAGCATCGGGTTATTGTACGATCACGTACACAAATATTGATGAATTCGGTTACGAATACCCTTTCGAATTGGCTAATCTCGATGAAGGTATAAAAATGATTGTTCATTGATACATTTTGCTTAAATAATTAATTATTGTTCTGGGATTTTTTAGAAGGTGAAATGCTGATTCCACCAGATCAAGCTGGCGCCGATATATTTAATTGTCCTGATGATTATATTGCTATCAATGGTGTCAGGATGTGTGGGGAACGTTTGAATGATGGTGCTGTAGAACCTGATTTCAGTTTCAATTATCCAGTAACCGGTAAACCGATTTATTTCAATTTTATTTCAGGTTTGATTTTGCAGATATGAATGATTTTTTTCAGATTTCACTGGAGGTCCATTCGTTTTACCAATCAGGACTAATGAAAATGTAAATGGTCGCGGTTTTAAATTATTTTATCGACAGAATAAATGTTTGAATTAATTTATCTTTTTTTTTTTTAATAAAATTTTTTTAAAAATATATATTGTGTTTTTACCAAGCAGATATGATATTAAGAAAAGATCTCAAGAATACTTTTACTTTTTTTTGTATTTGCACATCTGATTTACGTAAATCACAATACAAAATAATATATTATTAACAGTAGTTGGTAAAAGTTAAACACATTTTGATTTGACCTTAAATTTTAGAAACCAAAATAAATATATAAATACATTAATTTTGTTTTTACCGCATTGGTATCTCGCTTTATTGTCCAAATAAATCATTACCAATCGAAATGTTCCACTTTTTCGTAAACCGCTGAGTCACACGCATGCAAATTAGCAAGCAATAATTAGCTTTTTTCGTAAAATTATTGGCGTATGTAATATATGCAAGTATTATAACTTTCGTGTCATACAGTTTACATATACAAACAAATTTATTTTGGCTTAAGGGGGACCACTAGTGTGACCGCCTGAAAAAAGGTGATATTTGGAAATTTTTTTAAAAGAAAACTACTTCGTTGATATATAATAAGTTCATGATAAAATTTTTGGACCAAAACTTTGAAAATTCAGTGAGTTATTCGCGATCTCCCAAGGCTCCAAAAGAAAAAGTTCGCCCACTGCTGCAGTGATAGCGACCTTCACAGTGCCTGAAATCAAAAAAACCAAAAAGCCTATTAAACTAGAAGGTACTACCCGTGCCGTGAACCTCAGTCGAAAGAAAAAAGTTCAAATTTAACAAAATGGCGGAGTTTTAAAAAAAAAGTTTCAAATTTTGCGCGAAAATTTGATGATTTTTGGTCTGCAAAAATTACATTTTTTATTCGATCGAAAAACTGTAGGGTTCATGACACGAAGAAACATATATAAAAGAAGCTGCAATAACAATCAAATCGATCGAATGATTTTCGATCGAGTTATAACTGCAGCAAATTTTAAAAATGTAGATTTTCCTTACTTTACCTTTTCGTTTTATTCACTGAGAATTTTTACTAAAATTATTTACGATGTACTCACTGTAACGGTCATAGTAAAACTAGATGAGTCATTTAAATGTACCAGGGTCTAGCTTCTCCACAACATGTGACTGGCAGCCACGTCCAGAATTTCCCGAACTATCAACCTCCATACATTTCTCAATATTTCAAATAGTGATGAGCTAATGCAAGACCAAGACCAAGACTTGGCAGTCTTGGTCTTGGTCTTGGTCTTGCTAGAGCAGTTTGAGTCTCGGTCTTGGTCTTGGTCTTGCTAGAGCAGTTTGAGTCTCGGTCTTGGTCTTGGTCTTGGAAAATGCAATCTTGGTATTGGTCTTGGTCTTGGTATTGCTAAAAATTTTGCACTTTATTGCATTTTTCTATTGGCGAATTTTTTCCTTCTAAATTCAGAATTTTCTTTTTTTATGGTATTAATTATACTTTCAAACTATTTAAATAGTTTAGCAAGAGTCTTGCTTTGTTCTTGCTTTTGTCTTGGTCTTGCTCATTGAGTCTTGGTATTGGTCTTGCAGCCATACTTATAGTCTTGGTCTTGGTCTTGCTCTTGGTATACAAAGTCTTGGTCTTGGTCTTGGTCTTGCAAAAAATGCAAGACCAAGACAAGACTGCAAGACCAAGACTAATTTCGCTCATCACTAATTTCAAAGTTAACAATGAAAATTAGGATCCGTTCTTCGGATGGCTGTAACTCAAAAACTATTTGAGATATACACTTGAAATTTTAGTATGCTATTTTTAGAGGTATAGACTATCGAAACATGGAAACAAATTTTTCAAATTTTTTCAAAATGTCACACTAGTGGTTCCCCTTAATATTTGGAAATTTTAATTTTCAACAAAACAAAAATTTTATAAAATGTCCGATAAATAAAAATGCAATATGCATGTTCAACATAATATTTTAATAACAAAAATAATATTTCTTTGATCAAACAGATTAAAATCTAAAATTTATTATTATAAAAAGAGAAAGTGTTTTTGTCGTTAAATCGTGATCTGTTAAACATACAATGATGAACAACATAATGGCTAATCGCTATCAATAATAATAATTTTGATATTTTATTTAAATAAAAATATCAGCAACGATTGCTTAGACTCTGTGACTAGAATTAATTGTACGCGGGTATTTGAATTATTTTTTTACATCGGTGTATTAGCTAGGGTGTGGTGTAAATCGAAGAACCTAGACGGAGGCGTGTTTTAATAATAAATATTCATATTTTTATTTTTAATTAATTTATAAACTGACGTGGACAATACGAATTAGTCAAATTACTAATATGAACAAAAAAATTATCTGTTTCCTTTATGTCGAAGTATAAGCAATATACCTATTTTGTAACCAATATTATATTTGAGATCAAGGTTTTTCATATACGTACAAAACCATTAACCATATTCTCATAAAAATCTATCAGTTTTAATAATCAAAAAGTAGATCACAACTGTTTAACCTTTTACTGACCTTTCTACAATAAATATTTCTCCAATATAAATGGTTGCAAATGTTTCAAAATTAATATTTTGTTACTATTTTGGTCTGAATGTGATCTGTTAGCGAAAAATTAATGAGGAAATAATCAAATTTAGGAAGTAATATATTGACATACGTAAATTAGCTAGGTGGAAAATCATTACTTGTTATAGGAAGTATAAGTTCAAACATATTAGTTAGGTGCAGTTGAATAATTCACTTGTAATACTGCAAAAGTCAGTGAATATCCACAGTAATAGACATTCATCAGTACTTAATTTTTTTTTTTGATTTTTTACAAAAAAAAAAAAATATGCATTTTGTTGGTAAGTATATGAGAATATAGAAAGTTTATAAAAGTGCCCCTTTCAGTTTATTATGTTAAAAAAAAATTATAATGGTTTAAAGACGGTGAAAGTGAATCATCTTTTGTGATATTAAATCGATAACATTTACACTACAATAAGTCACAACTACAAGCAAATATTTGCAGACAGCTTAGATCAATAATTAATTGATTTTTTTTTTTAGAGGAAAGATTTATAATTATAATAATTAAAGTTGTCTGCGATGAATGATTAGCGCGTGTTATACTAACTTGAATTTTCGAAAATCTTTTTATGGTAGTAGAGCGTGGTTCTTGTACAATTAAAAAATAAGTGTAATATTAAAATGCAAATAAAAAAAAATATTTTAGCATACTTTCTTAAAACAGTGAAGGTGGAAAAATAATCAGATAAGGGAATATCCTACATTTTGCAGTATTATTTCAAAAAAAAAAAAAAAATTGTATATAAACTAACGGTAATTTTACCTAAATTACTGTTTAAATTACTAAATGGAAAATAAGACAAACTGTTCACCTAATTACCTTCTAGTTGAACAAAATAATATATTTATCTCAACTTTTATATATTTTATAATTATATAATATTATAGAAATAATTATAACAATTTCATAAATTTTTATTTTTATAAAATTTTGCTAAAAATATCTAATTTTGAATATTTACGGGCCAATACTTTGACAACAATTTTAACGATACAATATAAAATAAATTTATATTTTAATAAATTAAAATATTACGTAATGTCTTGTTAAAAATTGTTTAGACAAAACCGAAACCAACAAACAATAAAATTGAGAATGAAAATGTAAGTAAACAATGGCATGGCATTTCCATTTTTCTCTGTTAAAAAACAATAATTGTTTACCATTTATAAATTGTTATCAAAGAAAAAATTGCATAAACTTATTACAAGACCTAGCATTGAAATTTCTTATACAGCTGAACTCTTTTTTATGCGGTTATTTTCAGGGCCGCGCCAAGCGGGGGTGTTAGGGGTACCTAGTACCCCGGCGGCAGGCTTTGGGGGCGGCAAATAAAATATAAAATTATTACTATTTTTATGTCGTAATTTTGATGACACTTAAATGTTACCCGCATTTTGCTTAAATACTTGTCTATTATGATTGTTGTGACCCGTCGGTAATCCGATTATTCCGATTGTTGACCAGCGACAACAATCATTTACGCGGTAATCGGCGAGATCAAACGGGATCGGGATCGAACATGCTCTTGCACGCTTTAATTTTATAAAAACCGTCGTTGAATTCTACACATAAAACATTTATCAATCTTGCATTTCATTAAAGTAAGTATTATAGTAAGTAAACTGGTAGCCGCCGGGAGGCATATATTTTATTATCAAAAATGTATTACAAATAAGTTTGGCGTTTTAGGGGCGGCAATTTTTGTCTTGCACCCCAGCGCAAATGTCCCTTGGCGCGGCCCTGGTTATTTTTAATGGGAAAAAGCCATTAAAATGCATAATGTGAATCAAAATCACGAGACAGTAAGAAACTTAGACAATTACTATAATAACTTTCTTTGATAAAAATACTTTTTAACGGCTTTTAAGCATTTAATCAGTACACTGCATAAGAACATAAGTTATT
Source organism: Brachynemurus nebulosus (assembly GCA_035578155.1). NCBI lineage: Eukaryota > Metazoa > Arthropoda > Insecta > Neuroptera > Myrmeleontidae > Brachynemurus > Brachynemurus nebulosus. Next base: position 7,341,262 of record JAPWDM010000009.1, on the reverse strand, counting down.
GTATCATTTAATTTTGTTAAAGATGTATTTTTCAAAATTTTCATAATATTATAAAATTGAAATAAAATGTTTCTACGTGTAAATTAACGCTTTATCTTGTTTATAGAAGCAAATTCTATGGAAATTTCGAAGTTTTGAGCGTTTTGAGTGATGTTTTTTCGATGAACCATTTTTTTTTGCGATCCCGACCAGCCGCACAAAAAAAGTTTTTTGTACAATCTAGATCGAACTATACTTTTTATAGCTATTTATGATATTTTTGAATATATTTTTTTTTGTGTGATATTTTTATGCGGTCCCTATCCACCGCACAAAAATGAGTTCAGCTGTATTATTTTCATAATAAAAAAGTACGTATCTTTATCTGGTATTAAAATTACTTTTATAAATTAATAAGAGAAAAAATATAATAAAATTTCATAAACATTTTGGTAATTTTAGAATGCTAGTATAAATACGTTTAGTGGAAAATCTTACAAAACCGGGCATTACGAAAAAATATTACTCTTACGAAAATTTTTATTATTTTACTACCTTACCGTGCGCTAATGTCAATGTCGTTCTTGTACTCACTTTGTTTCATTGTTTTATTATTAAATACATGATTTAATTGCATTTATACAGTGTCTCCCAAACATTACCTTCCAAACATGTAATCAACAATGTGTAAACTAACAAATTATGAATCACCTTGTTCTTTAGCGTGTTGTGCGAATTTTTGTGTCTTTGATGAAGCTGACGAAGATAAGTCACGGTTAAATTAAGAGTATTGTATTGTTAAATGCCACAGAATGCATATTAAAAACTTTCTAACCACGAAACAAATCGTTTGATTTGTGACTTTAAACATGGACATATAGTACAGTGTTTCTCAACCGCTGGTCCACGGATCGGTGCCAGGTCCCATAAAGTTCGGCCACCCATCAGCAGAAAGATGTGCGAATTACAATGAATAACAAATATAAAGATAATATAAATAAATAAAAAAAATAAAAATAAAAAAAAAAAAAACAGAAAATGGTGGGGCTAGAGTTATACAAAAAGTTTTTGGGGATAGAAATCGCATGTTCTGGAATTTCGTATTTTTAATTACGACACAAGGTAGCACACGTCTAGCTCAATACAGTACAAATTTTTTTGTTTAAGGTACCATCACAGTGTGATCGACCGAAAAATTTTCACAATTTTTTTCGGATGGATAGGATAGGAGAATGGGAATGAATTTTTTTTTACGATTAATACCATTCTTTAACAATACAAAAATATTTTTTTTATTTATTTTTTATAATTATTACAATTTTTTGAAAAAAGTGTCTTTGAAAAAAGGGCGAAATTTGGTGCCCACAATTGCGGCCGCAGTTTTTATCTAAAAAAAAAAAACTAGATTATCAATCTGTACGTAAACCGTTTTGTTCCTACGGAAGCTTTTTTTTGAAATTTGAATTTTTTTACTGTTTTCCGCGTGAAAAAATAGGAAAATTTCAAAAAAAAGCTCCCATAGGAACATAGCGGCTTATCTACAGATTGATAATTTATTTGATTTTTTTTTTAGATAAAAACTGCGGCCTCAACCGTAGGCACCAAATTTCGGCCTTTTTTAAAAACATTTTTGTCAAAAAATTATAGTAATTATAAAAAATAAATAAAAATGAATAAAAACAACATTTTTGTATTGTTAAACAGTGGTATAAATCGTAAAAAAAATTAATTCCCATTCCCCCATCCTATCCATCTGAAAAAAAATCGCGAAAATTGGGTAGACCAAGTGGTCGGAAAACGACATTTCATATTACACAAACTAATGCTATTTTAGTTATTGATGGAAATGGCTGCCGGCCGCAAAAATTCTATTTAAATTTTAAAAAAATTGATTTTAAACATTTGTTTAATGCTTAAAAAAGTGTCAGTATAATTATATCTGGATTGTACTTCGTCGTGACTGGAAAAAAGGTTGAGAAACGCTGATATGGTATATTTCAAAAATACAGACAGGATATTATTAAGATTTTCAATGTCAAATGGAAAATTGAGTGTACCCTCCCAAGAGTAGTTAACACCTTATAATAATTAAAATATATGAAATATGATTGAATTGTCGATAAAATAGATTTATGTAAATATAAGCATAACGAATGACGCATATAATTCCAATCATTTAAATCTTTTTATAATAGAGATGTGTTCCGAATCGATTAATTTTTATACTGATATTTTATGGTTGACTTTACAACATTATATTAACAATTGACATTCAAAATATTTTATTCATCAAAAAATTATACATGCATTTAGTGTGGATGTGACCAGTTTTTCAGCCATCGTAAGAGGACCTTGAAGGTGATCTTTTGATTTTATGACACTTTTTTTTAATCAAAAATTATCAAAAAATCAATAAAAAATACTCAAAATATTCCGGTTATTGTTTGTCCAAAAAAAATTATGTAATTAATAGAATATAACAAGAATTAATAATCGGATTATTCAAATTAACCAAATCGATGACTGACATGTTATGTCAATTTACTGGGTACACTCACGTTCGAAAACTTAGGGAGATACTTTTGGATTGCTACCAAAAAAAAAAAAACTAGTTGAAACTAATATAATTGGAGAGATTTTCAAATAAAAAATTCTGTTGAAGGTTCTTGTTGATACGGAAAAGAAAATTACACATTCCGGGTCCTGTAGTCCGGGCAGTAAGGTGTTGGCCATGTCGGATAAGTGAATTAGAGATGTCGATTTTAAATCGATTAATCGAAAATCGATTAATCGAAGCTTAAAAAATCGATTCTTTTTTCGATTTTTTTCATTTTAATCGATTTCATTTTAATTGATTCATAAAAGTAAAAGATCGATAACCGATTTTTTCCAAAAATAACTTCATTTTAATAGTAATTCTACAGAGAAACATGTGCTAAAATGAAACACTAAAAACTCTATTGTTAATTGTCACTTTTTACTCGTTATATCAACGAACCCCTCCTATGGCTCTATATAAGTCAGACTATTAATACAAAAGGAAGGAAGAAACCACCTATCTGTGCAAACGACGATCCCTTTCCCACAAAAGCGACTTATTTAGAAAACATTTTTTTGTCAATTTGTTTGAAATTTTTGAATAAACTTGGTTCAATTCGTGGTATTCGTCCTACATATTCAATTGCCTTATTTTTTATAATTATAATTGAAAAGTTAACTCATTCATCGCCTTTACAAATATAATACCTTACAAGGCGTTTTTACTCGATATTACCGATATTACTTATGTACTATCAAGTAAGTCCCTTAAACAAAAATTATCAGCTAGTTTTATTAAACTTTTCAAAATTTCGATTTTTTAGATCGATCGCACAGATTCGGTTTTTTTTTTAGCCGATTTTTTTTTTTTGAATCGGTCTTTTTGATTTCGATTTAAACCGACCCAAAAATCGATCTTTTTTTTGGAGAATCAACATCTCTAGAGTGAACCATTTATCGGATAGGTGTTGGTTCGAATATTCGCAGAGTCTAGATAATGGTTAGATGTAAAATTAACTTAGAAATAAGCTTTAAAATAAGACGTTTACTTAAGAAAAAAAATTAAAATAATAGTTTTGAAAAAATGGCTAAATTCTTCACTCGTGTCTTGCGTATAAATTGCGTTTAAGGTATCATTAAAGTGTGAAAAATAGTCAATTTTCGCAATTTTTTTCGGATGGATAGGATAGGGAAACGGGGATTAATTTTTTTTACGATTAATACCACTATTTAACAACAGAAAAATATTTTTTTTATTTATTTTTATTTATTTTTTATAATTTTTATAATTTTTTGAAAACAGAGTCTTTGAAAAAGACCGGCTATTGGTGCCCACGATTGCGGCCGCAGTTTTCATCTGAGAAAAAAAATCAAATAGATTATGAAACTGTAAATAAGCCGCTGTTTCTTTGGAAGTTTTTTCTTTTTGATATTTGAATAAGTGGTTGTGGTTTGAATAAAAAGTACAAAATTTAGGCCTATTTTCAACAGTTGGAAGATTTCAAAAAAAAAGCTTCCATAGATACATGGAGAATGGAATAAAGATAATTTTCTGTCAAGATTTCAAACTTATAACTTGGAAACTTTCCCTCTGAGAGTGGGTACCGTTTTTAAAAAGGCCATTTCGAGACAAACTTGAAACGCGTGTGTCTCGAAATTGTTTCATATCTTTGTTTCAACAACAATGTGATACTGTGGTGATAACAGTTGATCTTATACGTTCACTGGTTGTGGAAAGACTGAATGTAAAGTGGTATAACATTGCGCCAAAAGGCGCCAATCGATCCACAGAATTTTGTATTTAGACAGAATCCATTGATCCGTGGTCGTAGCGACCGTAATAATTCGAATTTCAATTTGAAATTTTGAGAGAACATGCATAACTGTATGTACTTTAAGATAAGACCAAAAAAAAATTAATTTTTTGAAAATTCTACACTGTGATGAACTGATGATACTTTAAACAAAGAATTTTTGTTTTGTTTTAACGAAAATTTTAAACAGTCCAGTGCAGTAGTTTTTTGAACGGTTGTGTATTGTAAATTTATTATATCATTATAGTAGTGTAAAATGTAACATTTAAAAATTTTGATTTTGCTTTTTATTTTTGATAAAATAAAAAATATATTTTATGTATTGTAGTCCTTGACTAGATTTAAATTTATTGCAAATTTTTTTATTAGGTCAGTAGTTCCAAAATTGTTTTTAATTTTAGTTATAAAATTTAACCCGAAGAAACTATCTTACTATTTACAATTTAGAAATCAATAAGAAAATATCATAATAAATAAATAATTTTTTTTTACTGATAATTTAATATCAGGTCAGTTTGTGTATATAAAAGACTGACATAGAACTTTTACTTGGAAACTGATATACCTAGATACGGCAATTTGCACCTGTATGTAAAAATTTGCTTTATATATTTAATTGAATTTAAAGTTTTTTTTTCTTTTTTGTATGTTTTTAATATTATTTATGAATAACTGAAAAAAAAGTATTTTAATTCAAGGCTTACATTAGTTGAATATGAATCATCGAATATAATAATTTTTAGATCATTACAAAAAAAGATAAAAGAAAATAAAAGAGTTTAGATTTAAATAATCTAGATTATTTTACCAAATTGATCAGTATACTGGTCATAGCAAGCATAATCCTGTATTAGCAGACGAAAAACTTTAAAAATGAAAAAATTTGTAATTGTAATTTTTTATCGTGATGGCGTCATCAGATATACGAGGTGTGTTCAAAAAGTAAGGTGACTTTATGTTTTTATCAAAGACCTTTTACTTATTCATCGATATTCATGTTGTTCCCTTTAAAGTAATCCCCCCAAGATACAATACACTCGTGCCAACACATTTTCTAATCCTCGAAGCACTTCTGATATGCACTTTTTGGCATAGCCTTGAGCTCTTCCGGCGATGCAGTTTTTATCTCCTTAATCGTTGCAAATCTCCATCCTTTCAAGGGTTTCTTCAGTTTTAGGAACAGAAAAAAGTCGCAGGGGGCCAAATCCGGTGAATATGGTAACTGAGGCATGATTATGGTGCTGTTTTTGGGCAAAAAATTACACACAAGCAACGATAAGTGAGCAAGTGCTTATCGTGATGAAAAAGCCATGAATTGTTTTCCCACAATTCCGGAGGTTTTTTTTTTCGTATGGCTTCTCGCAAACGGTGTATGACTTCAAGTTAATACTCAGAAGCTTCTCTAATGGTGATTCGACGATTTCCCAATACCATTTTCTTCACTTTTTCAACGTTTTCATCAATTCTTGACGTGCTGGGGCGTCCAGAGCGAGGTTCGTCATTGACATCTTCTTGGCCTTCTTGGAAGAGCTTGTAATACTTATAAATATTTCTTTTACTCAGAGTAGACTCACAGTATACCATTGTTAACATTTCGAGTATTTTAGACCACTTAATTCCCTTTTTCACACAAAATTTAATGCAAATCCTTTGATCCATTTTTTTCGACAGCAGAAAATCGCCGAGCACACCAAACACTTCTAACCTTTATGCCTCTTACAGATGAAAAAAGAATGCTATATAGCTGAAACTATGAACATATGTTCGGGACGAGTGTACTAACGCAACAAAATAAAAAAATCGAAAAACGAATGTACGTAGCCCGAGAAATTTGAAAAGTCACCTTACTTTTTGAACACACCTCGTACATAGATTTTAGAGTCGTTGAATTTACCAATTTTAATGGTAAGGTGATAAAATTTGAAGTTAATTGTAGCTTTTTTGACCCTTTCTTTACATTTTTGATAAAATTATACGCGTAAAATAGACAAAAATAAAAGTTTTAAAGTAAAAATCACAATTTCAGTGTTTTTTTTTTTAAATCTCAACAACTAATTGTCTTTACGTGTCATTATAAACAAAAATAAATAAATAGTTAAATAAATAAACCATTTATTTCCAAAAAATTCATCGTTACATAATCGTGTACTTTCCATAAAAATACGACTACAAAGACGTTTGTAAATATAAACTGAGGAAAGAACCACGTCCAACGAAATTCTGGGAAAACAGTAATAATTAACATCATGTGTATAATGATATCTTTCTTATTTATCTATTTTAAATATACGATTTAAAACATTTGAGAATCCCCAATTTTTTAAGGTAGTATATCAAGAAACACTGAACAAAGGTGGGCGCTGATTTTTTTCAAAAAAATTTTATTTACACTTCAAGGCCCAAAGCCTACCCAACCAAACTCGTTTATGATTCTTTGAATTGATCAATTTAAATAGATTTGAATCGAACCGCTTGCTTGCAGTTTGCACTTCACTTTTTAGCTCATATGACGTAATAATTGTTAAGCTAATAGTTAGTTGGCTATATAAGTTTGGTTTTAAATCTATGCAGCAATTATTTTTATTCGTATGTTATCAAGGTTATACTGATTGTACACCGTATCGAGAACAAAAGGTGAATACGACATACAGGAGATACAAATATTAAATCATTAAATACTTTTTTTTTATTTTACTCCTAGTACCGTAGAGACACATAACTTTACCATAATTTAACTGTTTTAACGAAATAAAATGATAAATGTATTTGATTTAACTCACAAATAAATTTTCCAAAAACTTAAATTTTAAAAAAAAAAAAATACCCCTGTCGAAGCATTCTGCATAACAGCGAATTTCCGTTTAAAAAAATTAGTTTTTCTTGGAAACTAGTTGACATAGAATAATTTTAAAAACTTTTTCTGTGTGATTTTTTCTCCTCGTTTCAATGGTGTAAAAAAATGTCCGAAAAAAATTTGAATAATGGGAAATTTTGGCAAAAAAAAAACATGTTTAGGGCATCGGACGTGCCTGGTTAACAAACTCGTCCAACGGTTTGGGACTTCCAATATTTTCACCAAATTTCGTAAAAGTAGGACGTTCCGTTCGAGAGTCATCGTGCGGACACACACACACACACAAACATATATATATATATATATATATATATATATATATATATATATATATATATATATATATATATATATATATATATATATGTATATATATATACATATATATATATATGTATATATATATATATATATATATATATATATATATATATATATATATATATATATATATATATATATTTATAAATTTTAGCGAATATTATTTTCGGTTTCTAGGGACTTCAAAACAAATTTCTGCAATAGTCCCGTTATGACAGTGGCTGTAATAGCTGAATTCCATTTTGGAAATTCGCTAAAAATCAGTAATAGGTAAAGATGTTAACAAATTCATAACTTTACCTATCCATGTTTTTGAGCGAAGTATAAAAAATATTCTGAAAAAATTGTTAAATAAATATCATTATTGTTCACACTTTGTCGTTAATTCCAAGTAAAATTTAACAATGAGATGTAACAGATTTCAAATTTTGGACAATTGCTCTAATTATGTTTTTAATAAAAAATTATCTAATTATATTAACTTGTTGAAAACAGAAATGTACCATATAAACTGAAAAACACTAATGATTTAAAAAGCTTACGGTTGCTGATGTTAAAAAAAAAGTTATAGAACAGTTTGTGAGAAATAGCTTTGTCACGAAATTTTTATTTTTATTTTTTAACACAAAGTGTGTTATGTGTAATAAGCAAACTTAAGAGTGTTGCCGGTACTTAATTGTTTAAACATCTAGTACACATGAAATACTAATTATTTATATTTGTTTATTACAAATTTAGAAGCGTAACCATACAAAGAAAGTGTGTTCTAAAAATTTACAGAGTTTCCTTAATTTTGTTTTTATGAGTTTTTGAACTAATAATAATCGTACATATTGCTAAATCTACGAAATGAGTTACTAGTATGTTAAAAAATTTGTTTTTAAAGAATAATTAAATAATTTAAATGTATTGTAAACACTATACACATTTGAACTTTGAAACGGAATCTTCTTCAGTACAGTTTGGGATTTTTTTTTTTCATTTTAATAACCGCTGGAAAAACTCACGACGTCTATTGAATATTAAAATTTATTTAAGAAAAATTTATGAATCACCTAGAACACAAATATGTATAAAAAAAATGTTGGATCTTCTTCCATTTAGATTCGCATAATTTATTTATTTTTATTCTTTTTAATTAATTAATTGACGATTGAAAAACACACCTTATCAAATTAAATACACAACGGGACAAATTAAAATTGATACCAATAATTAGAAATGATTTTGAAGCGATAGCTTTCGCAGAATTTTGTACCTACTTGGACTAACATTTTTCGGTGTAGTCAACATATTTAGTAATATCCTAAAAAATGCTCATGCTCATACTCATACTCATGCTCATGCTCATGCTCATGCTCATACTCATTCTCATGCTCATACTCATACTCATACTCCACTTGCCCATACTTACTTTGCTTCATTTGCTTACAATAATTTTCGTATACCTTTTCCAACAATTTTTGGGATGACTTTTCGAGAGGTTGTTATTAGTGACCATAAACTTTCAAGATGTTAAATTATTTTATTGCTTACAACAAATACCACCCTATGTTCACTCCAATTGTATTTAAATTTGTTACCTGTTTTACAAGCGACGGTTTTTTTTTGCATTCATATAGATAAGTAGGTAACATGCTGCGAACAATACTGCTGATTATTGCCGTACTTGAAAAGTCATCTCATTTAAATATTGAAAAACTATACTTACGTACATAAATTATATACCTACATTTTTTCAAAGTCTTCGTTGAAATGTATTCACAATTATTGTCAATAGTTTTATTAAGGGTCATCTTTTGTTATATTTTTTACAACTTGGACTAGTGAAGGTACATATTTGTACAGAACAATTTCTTAAAAATTTACCTGTTTTTATTAAATAAAATAAATTAATCTGAACAAATATGTACCTTCACTAGTCCAAGTTGTAAAAAATATAACAAAAGATGACCCTTAATAAAACTATTGACAATAATTGTGAATACATTTCAACGGAGACTTTGAAAAAATGTAGGTATATAATTTATTTATGTATTTAACATCTTGAAAGTTTATAATCACTAATAACACCCTCTCGAAAAGTCATCCCAAAAATTGTTGGAAAAGGTATACGAAAATTATTGTAAGCAAATGAAGCAAAGTAAGTATGAGCAAGTGGAGTATGAGTATGAGTATGAGCATGAGCATGAGCATGAGCATGAGCATGAGCATGAGTCTGAGTATGAGCATGAGCATTTTTTAGCATATTACTAATTATCTTGAGTTCTTTCTACTCCACCGATTGCCTTAAAATTTGGTATGCATCTTCAACAAATATTTTGCCCAAATTGTTTTGTACATTTTCAAAACATCAATAAATGAACTGTAAGAAACTGATAATAATTTTTTAAATTTTTTTTGTGTGAAAAAATGATTGAAATTCATATCTCAGGAGCTTATTTTCAAAAGTGGTCAACTCCAAATTTATAATTTTTCAACTGAAAGCGGTAGATGGTACTTAATATCATTCTTCATAGTCTGTGACTTTCAAATTTAATAAAATCTCATACATAAGCATGTAAAATATAAATTTAGCTTTAGTTGATTTTCAATAGTAGCCAAATCAGACGTCTTTATTTTCAAAACGTATCAAGTTCATTTCAACCAATCCTGTAATCGCAAATGTGGGCGCCATATTTAAAATTTTGTATGTTACAACATGATTCACACTTCTGTAGACTTGTTTTCTTTAACTGGTTTCTTTTTAAAATATTAAGATTTATACAATAAAATGGAAAAGTTCGTAGAAGAAGTACTGCCTCATCAATCCAGGAAAAGAACAGGGACATTACAAAATAATAAACGCTTTCAAGCAACGAAGGAAAGATACGTTATTTTCATGCACTTATAATAGGTTCAAAAGATTAGGGTTGCACATTTCATAATAAAATTTTTTATTTTATAATTGGAATATATAGTCATAATCATAAGTTTGTATATAATATATTATATTATCATTAATTTGTATTAAATATTGTTATCAATGTATAACAGAAATAAAATAATTACCAGATAAGAGATTAAAAATTTTTTTAATCTCTTACTATGTTTAAATTTTTATTAAAAATTTTTATTACAAATTAAATATTTTCACTTATTTGTTTTAATACAATTTTTTACAACCCTGATTCCAATATTATGATATTAATGATAGTCATTCAAATATAGTCAAATCCTAATCGATCTGCGTCATAATTGGTCAAATCCACTCTCTTTATTTTCAAATTTGTCTGAATCCCTACCTAATAAATAAAATTAGTTAAATCCAACTTTAAATTCCTTTTTTCTCCTGTAATCTCTGTAAATGTTTATATTTTTTATAGTTCTTTATATTACTTGATGTTTAAATAACTCAAAAAAATTTTTACTAGTAAGCCTAACTTTTTTTTAAAGCTCGTACAAAAACTTGTGATTTTCTCTTAATATCATAAACTGGAGATGACCACTTTTGAAAATAGGCTCCTGATCTTTAGCCTAAAATATATTGCCTTAGATGTCTTTTACCTCGGAGTGTAGGTATTTCTAGAGTGATGCGGTCTTTATAGGAATAAGATAAAATACCATAATTTTAGTATTATTAACGTGTGAAACGTTCCGAAACTGAAAGGTAAATTGAATAGAAATTAACTTTAAATCACCTTCAAATGCAACGCACATATGTTTAGGTGCTTATTAGCTATTCCAGCTTAATTAGTGTTAACAACTTACTAATTAAAATAAATATTTAAATAAATTTTATTTTACTTATGGGTACATTGACGTAAATATATTCAAGGAAAGAAAACTCTCGTTAAAAATGATACAACAATGATTTCAAAAAGAACATTTTGAAGCTTGAGTCGCCCGGCTCTACGATTTTTTTGAACCGGCGCAAAAAACTTAAAAATGGCGTCCGCCTCTCCAATGTTGGACATAAATTGACAAAAAAAAACTCTTAAGTATATAAGTCCTTTATAAAACTCTAATTTTTCCTGTTGCGGCTATGATAAAAATTGAGGGTTTTGTAAACGATTTTTTATTTTAATCAATCTATTCCGAAAGCACTGTGCAAGTTGTGCAATTTTCAAATTTTTATCACCAGCCCCATCAGAGATACAGGCGGCAAAAAATTCCAAAATTTGGAGAAAAGTAAGTTTTCGGAAGTCTGTAAAAATTAATGGATACACGTTTTACAATTGAAATAGTGTGTATTTGTTTCGTAATGGGTCGTTGTATCTGTATAGTTATTCCCATAAAAAATACTAAGCGGGATTTAATACGTTCCTTCTATAAGAAAAAAAATGTTTTCTAATGGAATGGCCGAAAATAGGTTAAATATGGAGGACATCACTTAAAATAAAGAGACATTTATTAAAATGGTTTTTATTTCAACCTTTTAGGATGAACGGTTTATGAAATATGTGCATTGGCATAAATGGCTACAAGCACAAAATTCACCGTAAATTGGAAAACAAAAATGGCTATCACGCTTAAACGGTTCAAGATAATTTTTTTTAAGAATTGTTCTAATAGGAACAACTGGATCAAGTATGATATTGGCGCCCCCTAAAACTGACGCCCGGGGCGGGGACCCCCGGTGTGCCCCCCTTAGATTCGGGCCTGGAGTCGCCTACTTCTTGATATTGGAATTCAAAAAACACAAAAGCTTTCAAAATTGTTGGCATCCCTTTAACGTACCATCACAATGGGATCAGCCGAAAAATAGTCAATTTTCACAATTTTTTTTTTTTTTGGATGTGTAGGATGGGGGAATGGGGATGAATTTTTTTTACGATTAATACCACCATTTAACAATACAAAAATATTTTTTTTTATTTATTTTTATTTATTTTTTATAATTATTATAATTTTTTGTTGAAAAAGTGTCTTTAAAAAAGGCCGAAATTTGGTGCCCACGATTGTGGCCGCAGTTTTTATCGTAAAAAAAAAAAAATCAATTGAATTATCAATCTATAGGTAAACCGCTATATTCCTATGGGAGCTTTTTTTTCTTGAAATCTTCCTATTTTTTCACAGGAAAAACTATAAAAAGTTTTGTACTTTTTATTCAAACCGCCGCCATTTTTGCAAATTTGAAAAAAAACTCCCATAGGAACATAACGGCTTACCTACAGATTACCCAATCGTGGGCACCAAATTTCGGCCTTTCTTAAAGACACTTTTTTCAAAAAATTATAATAATTATAAAAAAATAAATAAATAAAAATGAATAAAAAAATATTTTTGCATTGTTAAGTAGTGGTATTAATCGTAAAAAAATTCATCCCCATTCCCCCATCCTATCCATCCGAAAAAAATTGTGGAAATTGACTATTTTTCGGCCGATCACACTGTGATGGTACCTTAATTTTTGGATGAAAATCTATGTAGTCACCATGTACAATCGTAGATATTTGAACTTTAGAATTTAGATTTTTATAATGCAAAATGGTGGAATAAATACCCACAATTATTATCGCTGGAATTTTATGAATTAACTTATAAACCACCTCTATATATAGTAATGTATGACGAGTTGCTTATACATTGAAGAAAAAGAAATTTTTAATTTTATTAATTTTTGTATTAATTAACTTCTTTATAACAAAGTCGCATTGAACCTTCAACAGTTTTAAAAGTAATAATTTAATATACGTTCTGCTTACTCTTATAATAATAATGTTGTCTTATTGTCATATATGGTTGCCCTGTTGTATGTATACTCTAATGGAAATTAAGTAATAATTTTTATGTTTTTATATCTAACAATGAGCGCTATTCATAAAGACAATTTAAGATAACTCTAAGATTGAATCTATAGCAAAGTTAACACTAAGACTTAACATTACAATTCATAGACAGATTTTAAAATTGTCCCTGTAAAAACAAGCTTGAAGTTAGTTATAATGATACATTGTGAGGTGTATATAAGCTTTACAATTAATTCACCAATTGAGAACAATCAGAGAAACGAAAAATGTTTGAATAGTAGTAGCACGAAATATTTAAATTATTGAAAATTCTATCTATATTTTATATTTTTATTCGAAAAAGTTCTTTCAAATTTGATAAAATGTTCAAATGTCAAAAAATTCCAAATGCCAAAGTTCAAATGTCAAAATGTAAAAAATTTTTTAATTTATAATGTCAGTGATTAGATGTTCAAATTTTTGCAAAAATATACTTTGAAACTATGGAAACAATAATAAATAGTCAACTTACATATGTATATTTTTAGTATTAATTATATATGCACAGAGCCTACTTTTTTATTACATTAAGCCGTGGGAAATAATTTCTCACGGCTATTTCCGCATTGTGTGGGCAATTGTTAATTTTTACATATAGTTAGCCATGCGCAAAATGTTACTTTTAATAGTAGGAGTAGAAAAATATATTTTTGCTACTTATTTAAATTTTATTTTAATTATTTATGTTAAATTTTACGAGAAAAAATGTGCTCGTAGAAAAAGTATAGTGTAAAATACGTGGGAAAAGCTTATTTCTCACTCATATGAATTGCTGCTCATATTCGTGAGAAACAAGCCTCTCATATAGCCTCTCAAAAAACTCATATTCGTGAGAAATAAGCCTCTTTTCCCACTTATTGTACAATATACTATTAAAATGGACTTAAGTCTGCCATTTGCTTATTTTAAATTTAAGTAAGAGATAAGATTGAACTTAGCGTTAAAACCGACCTAGAGTCGTCTATGAATAAGTTAAGTTTTATCTTAGCTAAGATTGATCTTAGATTTATCTTAAATCGTTTATGAATACCCCACAATGTATTTAGTAATTTTTAAACATGTTTAGTACTCGTATGTTACGGTATTTAAATTACAGACAAACAAGAAACTAGGAAAATGAAATCATCAAAGGTAAAAGGAACCTTAAGGGTGTAAAATATTTGAAGCCACAAAAATTTTGATTAAATTTTAATGATAAGATTTAACTTTTCGATATTACTAATAATAATAGTTAAGCAAAATTTTTAAATTATATAATTTATAAATTTCACTTTAAAAGGTATTTTTTTCGATAAAGAGATATTAATACGATAATATAATTATGTACTAATTTAGTAAAATATTAAAATATTATTTTATTACAAATATCCGTGAAATAAATGACCATAAAATTGAATTAACTAATCCGTAATTAACGATTATTAGGTTATAATATTTTAATTAATTCTTCAGTTGCATGCAAATTATTAAGAAAGTCGCATAGAATAAAGTTAAAAAAAAAGTCTTTTTTTTTAATCTTTTAATATCTTTTTGTCCAACCATTTAACAAAATAACACATTTTTTTATCAAATTCATCTGCAATTTTAATGTTTAAAAAAACAGTTTAATACCTTTGACTTTTATAAAAATGGTATAGGCCAACAGTACTCAAACACAACCTACATTTCTACTTCGCGATCTATCCTCTTATATAAATCAAATTCTTCCGACTTAATATCTGATTTCCGACTAAAATTCCGATAAAAAAGTTAAAATTTCTATCACAGCCCCGAGGTTAAGTTTTACCATGACAATGGTTGCAGTATAGCTGAATTGCAGTAGTTTATTTAAAAATTCATGTCACGTTCAGCACCAGAAGTGTAACTACTAATTTTGCATCCAGGAACGAATTCGACTCAAGTGCCCCTCTCGAAAGTGTTCCTAAAAAAAAGTGAAAAAAACCTATTCTCTTTTTTCTTAATCGTCACTTATTTTTAAGGGAAGATAACTGTTGATAGTCAAAGTGATTATCAATTTTATGGGGAAGTCCCTGGACTTCATTCCAATTTTTAGGGACATTTTTTTCGAGAAAGAACAAATGAAAAAATTTGAATTTTTAATATGTTTTTATTTACATCTTAAGGTAACAAAAAAAATTTTTTGGAATAAATTAAATTTTGCTTTATTAACATTATTATCATTTGAAGTTGGTGCCTCAAAAAAAAAAAAAAACCAATGACGGACCTCGAAAAAAAGGTCATTTTTTTCGAAGTCCGCCATTTTGTTATTTTTCGATAAAATTTCATAATTCTAGTTTCGATCAGAATGACATATCTATAGATTAAGACTAATTAAGAATTTTTGATTTCAAATGTTCGCAAGAGTCAAAATCACCTAGAGTGCCTATAATAAATAGAGTGGTGACATGTGTGCTAAACGCTGATTGGTTCCGGCATTTTCTATCCATTAAATATTAACAAAACCGTTTAGTTTAACTTAGAAAGAATAATTAAATTAAGAATTTTTAATTGTTCATTAATTCATAACTTATTAACAATAACTATGTACTCAAAAATATTTACTCAAACATGTGATAATAAATTTTGAAGCTTCCCGCACTGTTTTGGATAAAAAATGGATGACATGTCACGACTCTATTTATTATAGGGACTCTAAAATCATCCGAGTCATCCACGTGCTTTTTTTTGAGGCGCCAACTTTAAGTGATAATAATAATAATAAAACAAAATTTAATTTATTCAAAAAAATTTTTTTTGTTACGTTAAGATGTAAATAAAAATATATTAAAAATTCAAAACTTTTCATTTGTATTTCTAAAAAAAAAAAAAAAAAAAAAAAATGCCCCTACAAATAGGCATGAAAAACAGAATGAGTTACCAGACCACTACCTTAAAAGAGGGAAAAAAAACAAATACCCCTGTCGCCGCATCCTGGATAACATAGCGAATTTTTGATTTATAAAAATTAGTTTTTCTCGAAAACTAGTTGACATAGAAGAATAGTTTAAAGACCTTTTTTATGTAATTTTTTCTCCTCTTTTAAACGGTGTAAAAAAATTTCGCAAAAATTTTTGAATAAGTGGAAATTTTAGCAAAAACCTAATTTTTTGCAAAAATAACAAAAACATGTTCCTGGCATCTGACGTGTCTGGCTGAAGAACTCATCCAAGAGTTTGGGACATTTTCACCAAATTTTGTAAAAGTAGGGCATTTCGTTCGAGAGTTATCGTGCGGACATATATATATATATATATATATATATATATATATATATATATATATATATATATATATATATATATATATATATATAAATTTTAGTGAATATTATTTTCGGTTCCTAGGGACCTCAAAACAAATTTCTGCCATGGTCCCGGGCTCAAATCACTTCATGACAGTGGCTGTAATAGCTGAATTCCATTCTGGAAATTCGCTAAAAGAAAAATTATAATAAAGAAATTTTCAAACAATCAAATTAAACCACAAAAATTATTTTTATATGTAAAATCCTTTAGTATATTGGAAAATTTTGTAAATTTTTCCATAATAAAGACTATTTACTATAAATAAAATTTTCCTGTTTGGTCACCTAATTACAAACAAAATAGGATCTTCTTTCATTCAATTTGCAAATATCAAAAGAAACCCGCAAACAAGAACAATGAAAATGTTAATTTTTTCATCTGGTACAATAAATTTTCAAACCCCACTGACCCCACCACCCACAAAATACATCATTACAATGACTACCCAGCTATTGTTGTTATACTCATTATTAATAGATAAAAATTATTTTACCGTATATTTACACAGTATCTATAGTTAATACTACAGGTGCAAGTGAGATACAATCATATCCCTCTCTATCTCTTCCCATCCCCAACACATTAAAACTATAAAAAGTGTTGTCAACATTTATTTGAATTCAGTCGGAATTTGTGATCAGAAAAATTAACAATTTTAAAACAACAACAAAAAAAAGAAAACTGTGCAACATCAGTTTCAAAAAAAAAAGTACAAGAAAAATTTTGAAGCAACAATGATGAAATACGTAATTGTGTTATTTGCCGTTTATTTCGCTTGCGTGGTGTTCTCAGCCGACTCAGATAGTAAAGATAGACCCAAGACATACCAGCGTCTTATCCCTGCTGATGTATTAAGAGGTTTGTTTTAATTTTTTTTTTTACAAAATTTTCAAGTTGAAAAAGTATACCAAGTTTTGAAAAAAAATTATCACATTTTTTTTTTTTTTGATGGTTCAATTTCACTTCTTTTTGAAACTTGGTATACTTTACAATCCAAAAGAATTTTCATTCACAAGAAAAAATTCGAACTTTTCTAGAAATCTAGATCAAAAATCACAAATGTACATAATTTATGATTTTTAATTTCAGATAGAAGTGTGTTAAAAAACTTGTTTTGTTCAGAATATTAATTAATTTTTTTTTTTTTTTTTCATTTTGAAAAAAAAAGTCTACAAGACCTTGCTTTTGCAAATTTATTATAATCACCTAGTGACAGTAAAAGTAACGGTAAAAAGTGTATGCAAATTGGTTCTGAAGAAAAAACAGTATCATAAATTTTTTTTTTAAAAACATGTTCGTCCAGTTAGGTCCGTCCGGCATCACCGAATTTTTTTTTGCAATATGTAACTTTATTTAATTTTTTTTCACTTCAAATATTTTTCGGAAATTATGTATAAAAGCATCAATGACCGCACTACCTCAAAATTATATATTTCCATCAACATTTTCCATCATTTTTCCGGACATACTCAATTTCACTATGCAGTATTCAGTGCATGATGTTCATTTGTCAACAGGTGAGTTGGTCACAGTACATTAACCTGGATGTGTACATGTGTACAGATGCAAAGGAGGATATAATGATTACGTAATTATCATTAATTATAATAGCTGACCAAAAACCTTCAATTCATTTTTATGAAAAAAAGTTATTATAAAGTTACAACATATTTAATTACTAATGCGTTTTAATTTATAGAAATTCATAAAGGTATTTAGGATTAAGGAATTTCTTAAAAAGAAAAAAAAACTGAAATGGTCAAATGTTTTTTGTTGGTAGAACTTGTTGGACCGCATTTTATAAACTCATATTATAAATTATAACAGAGTATTATTAATGAATTCTATAAACGACAAAAAAGAAAGTGTTTTTTTTTTTTTATTATGAAATGAATATTCTAGAATATTCTCACTAGTTTTTTTCAAAATTATTTGTAATTTAAATTAAATCATTAATAACATATCATCCAGTACTCATTCAATCATGGCGGAATCCTACTGGAAACAAACTGACTAATATGACAAATAATGGAAAATATTTTAAGGTCACTCTTTTATTCAGTTCAAATATTCCGACTTTTGAATCATATTATATTTCTACCCCACATCTAGTTAATACTTTCACTCATAAAAAAAAAATACAATGGAAGATTTTACAAAAAGAATTTTTAGATTTGAAAGTGGTAATTGTAAGATGCAAAACCATGGATGTAATATTTAATTTCTCTATCCAAAGAGGAAATCGATAGTCACAAGATATGCTTTTATATTCGATTTTTTTTGTTAAATAGACCAATATTTCAATCTAAATGTCATTTGAATATTAGATAATATACGTATACTAATCTTGAGAAAAAATTAAACACCTTTCTAATTCATTAATTTTAATATTTCATAAAAAAAAAGTAATAAAACACTAAAACTGTGGTAGAATTCAAGATTGGAAACATTGATCCATTTTTTTCATGCACTGCGATACTTTTACAGTACAAAAATGTGTATGCCGGTACACTAGAAGAGAAAAGTGAGTCACACATAATGATTATATAAAATTACATCAGCAGAAGTGAATTTTTAGATTTTTTTTCCAAATTAATAATGATAAAACTAGCATACATTTGTTTTAAGTAGCTGTAGTTATGTGGGTATTTTAGATATTAAACTTTCATTAGAAACCTGTTTTAATGTTTCAAATGGCATTTTAAGTTACAATCACAATATTTAAATTTATTTCACATCTGTGTTGATACATATTAATTTATTTGCTAGTTTCTCTAATTTTTTTCAGTATTGATAATAATATGTCTATTAACCTCTCATTAGTGAATTAAAATATATAAATTGTATACAGTCTGTTTCAGAGAAGTAAGAACATATAAATTTTAACTTGGGAAAAAATTGTTGAGGTCAGAATATGAGTAAATTTTTATAAAATATCCATAGTTATTAGTATTTTTTTTTTAAATTGCAAACAATAAATCTGAAAGCAAACGAATAATCTTACAATATTTTCAATAAAATCAATTTTCTACCAAGAGCGGATACAAGGGCGTGGTCATGGGGTTTATAAAATGTGCATCATCAAAATTAAAACTTTTAAACTAAAATTTTCAATTAAAATGATAGAATGATGAAACTGGGAACGAATTATAGGTTTTTGAACTTGTTCTCTTTATTTTTACCAAAATTAGGCAAATAGGTCAGCTAGAAAAGAGTGTTTTGTTGGATCAATTATAAAAGGAAGTGGGTCATTATTATAGCAAAAATGAGAAGTTTATACCCAAATTACCCTAATTTTATCAATAACCCTAATTCAATTCGCTTTAATTGGTAACATTATCAAGTTTACTAAATTTTTTCAGTGTCTTAAAATTATTTTTATTTATTAGTTTTCGAAGTCGTCCTTTTAATGCTAGTTGAGGTATATTTCTAAAGAATTTGCAATGTCGAAAAAGCATTATGAAACCATTAAAAAAATGTGACCCTCTTGTAATTTTAGAGCTGTATCCGCCCCTGTTGTCTAGCTTTTAATTACTTTTAAACATTATTTTGATGCAATATAATAATAAATTTTCCCTATGTTAAAATTTACATGTTCTTAGTTACTTGAAACACTCTGTACGAAATAAAAGTATCATAATATGTATTATGGTCGCAAGCTGAAAAGACCTCCAGTAACTGAGGCGAGGGGAACACAGATTGTATTATTTCCATAGTTACCAATCAAACCAAGTAATTATGTTTTTATAAGAGTGAGTGAGTAAACTTCTATTTATTAATATGATAGACAAAGATAAATATAAAGATGTAGATAAAAATGGTCTCTTTGGCTTGCGCCCATAATATGCTATTTAGATATTTCTAAGTAATTGTTTATTCAGTTGCTGCAGCTCAGTAATTGCAGCAATCGTATATGTGTATTTAAACATGCGCTAGACAATTTTCTTTTATTTTTTCTTATTACTTATGTTTGTAGGTTATTTTATTATATTATTTTTTTTTCTATTATTTATGTAGAATAATTATTTATTATAAAATCAAGGTCTTTCAATAAATAAAACCCGTTATAATATTTCAAAAAAAAGAAAAAGTATTATATAATTATTTTCATTTTCATTTGATAATTTGTTTTTGCAAAATTTTTCACACTAAACATTTTGGTTCAAAAAATTTGTGGGGACACTTTTAATATATTTTTTTTTAATTTGTTGCCAACGTGTGGGACAGACAAGCCATTAATATAAGTACCGTGTCCTAGTTTTAAGTCTGGGTGAAAGTAGTTCCTCTCGTTTTTATTACAGACCATGCTACTAGTGTAAAAACACAAATTTATTTTTTAATCTACTGTGCGGTTTAAAATGAATGCATTCAAAAGCGCATTAAAATTAAATTAGTTCATCGTACCGTCACTGGACGCACCCAAAATTATCACCAATTTTGCATGGGGTGCGCGTTCGACAGAATAAAATCTTATAAAACGTTTCATGCGGCTTCATAAGACTGACGCTTCAACTCGCTTGATAAGACTGGAGTCCCAAGCGGACACGTTAGTCGATAGTAGCGCACACATCGGCAAAGTGTGTAATTTAAAAATCATACTATACATAGCAGAATTTGAAGGTTAACAATAAGTTCATGACACAATGCGTGAAATTTTTAAACATTGCACTAAATAAAATGTTTACATATGCATAATAAGGTTGACGAGTTGAGAGGTTCATAGGTACTATGTTTGTTGTATTTTCATATATAAAATATCCGGGACATTAAAAATTGAATAACAATCAAATGCGGTTTCTAAACAATAAATGGAATTAATTCCGTTACGGCAACAATACAAAAAAATTGAATTGTCATCCAGAAATCCGGTCACACATTCTACTTACATTTTTTTGTATAATTTATATTATTTGTTTAGTAAAAAAAAAAATGGTCATTTGTGCAACAAAGGTAATTATTTGGAATGTAAAAGGTCAAAATTCTGCTAGTTTAAATTTGAATTTTAAATAAAAATCTGTAGTGCATGTGTGGGTCTCCGTTCCAAAATGGCTTCCCTTCTCAGTAAAATATTTAAGTAAATTTTTTAAAAATTTCAGGCCCTATTTGACTGATTTATTATAATTAAAAAAATACCGTCGAATCAGACAACTTTACCTATTGAAGGTAACTTTACCAAACAACATTCTATACCAAACAAATTAAAATTAAAGGTTTTGTAGTTCTAGCAACGAAAAACTTATGAATTCGATGATTTCTGCCATCGCATGTGGTGGTCAACACGCACTTCGCGAAACTTTGAATTCCACAGTTCCATTGGCATTTTTTTAGTGACAGGGGGATTTGTGTGACTCGACTTTTTAATAAAAAAAATTTTGAAAAAATGGAAGGTCGAAAATAAATTTTGAAAACAAAAATTTCATAATTTTAATGAGTTTTAGTTTGCGAAAATAATTAGATTTTTTGGATTTAGAGGTTACTTAATCCTTAAGGCGCCAACCATCTAAAAAAACCAAAATCTACATTCATAAAGGAGACTAATCCTCATAGTTAAATGTTCATTATTAATTTCCTACAATGTCAGATCCACTTATTATGTAGATATTATGTACATATGTGATTGGGTTGGATTTCAAATCTAAAGGACACTTTTTATTTATTAATTTACTACTGATCATGTGAAATTTGAAAGTGAATGGCAATTTATAACAACCACAAAATTTATCATACCTACGTGGAGTTGACGATCAGATATCCTTCAAGATTAATAAATTAAAAATAATTAATAATTAATAGTTTTTTTCCCCTCATATTTTGAAATTAATTAAATGTATCAAATTGTTAATATTAAGTAGTACATTTTTTTTACACATAAGAATTATTTGAAATCTTAAAATGTTAATTTTCTGTGATTGATTTAAAAATTATCAATCAATTTTCGGAAAAAATTCCGCTAAAATGATTTATTTAGAGATTTATCAACGAGTGTTAAAAATGAAATGTTAAAAAAAAAAAATTATGTGAATGATAAATCGTAATAAATATACTTAAATTTCCTTTAATTTATTCCGAAAATTGTGAAAAATCACCCACTAACTGCAAAACCCTGATTTAATACAACCTGCACTTTACGTCTTTACGTCTAATATTCATTTTTGTGGAAGTTAGACCACAACATTTATTTATATTAATCTAACCCCTTAAAAGAAATTTTTGTCCAAGTCCTCATCTATTTGGCTTTTTTACATCCATTACACGTAACAATATAATAAAAATTACATCACTTTTGTGTAACAAGTGTTCAATTAACATAAATATAAAAACATTGTATTTTGATTTCTGTAATTGATATCAAACACACACTTTTACGAAAAAAATTTAATTATAATTTATTTTGATATTATGCAAAACAATTATTACATACATAAAAATGTAATTAATGAGGAAACAGCCAATACACATTCATATATTAATTAATAACATTATCAGTGACGTTACATGAAGGAGTGTAAATCATTCATTGCACACCCATATAATTTTTATTGTTTTGTTTTTCACACTAATCAGTTACGCCACTGAACACATAATATGTAGAGTGATTATTTACAATTTGTTATATTTCACCTTGGTTATTGCGTTTTTCTCCTGTTTTTGAAATAATTAAATTGTCATTTAATGTTCAAGAATTTAAGAAGGATATAATAAAAGATGTTTTTATATGAACATAACAAGGTTATGTCAGTTTTTTATTCAGTAAACAAACCTCAATGACAATAGATTTAAACCTTGAAAACTTAAGAGAAAGTTAATTGAAATTTATAATTGCAGATTTCCCGGGATTATGCTTTGCTAGTACCCGATGCGCCACCGTTTCACCAGGCCAAACATGGGACTTGACACCATTCTGTGGTCGATCAACCTGCGTGCTCCATAACGAAACTGGTCAACCACCTCGTCTACTTGAACTTGTTGAAGATTGTGGCCCACTTCCTCTTGCAAATCCAAAATGCAAACTTGATGAAGGTAAATATATTTAAACCAAAAAATATTTTTTGACTTTACTTAATATAATGTCTATTTTTTTCCGTTTAGCCAAAACTCAAAAAGACGCTGAATTCCCAAAATGTTGCCCAGTTTTCACTTGTGAAGAAGGTGCTAAGCTCGAATATCCCGAAATTCCAACTGTAGCTCCAGTATCGAGTGATGCAGCTGCTGCTGGTAGTTCGGCCGCTCCGGCTAAATCATAGATTAATAAACTGTTTTCGCTAAATTAAAGAACTGATAAAAAAAAATCAAATTAAATCAAAATTAAACTAAATTAAACTAAATTATTCGTTCGCCCAAAGACATATTTTTTGATAGTTTTAATATTGACATTTCTATTTTGTTCTACTTGTTTTACAATTTTTATAATTTGTACTATTTATGACTTTTTTTTTGTTAATTTTTTTTTATTAATTTTAATTCACATTTTTTACTTTAATTTTTTGCTACTCTACTAAGTATTCTTTTTTTAAGGATGTCTGTGTTTTTCATTGTACATTATTTTTTAGCATAAATGTATCCAATAGCCACGTTATCGACAGCGCACACTATACAAAATTTTTAGAAACAATTAATATGTAAATTTATGAAAAAAAATAAATAAATAAATGGCAGTTTGTATAAAATTTGAATAAAATTAAAAAAAAAAAAGATGGCAAGCTGTTTCTTATTTTTGTATGTTTTTTCTTCCAGATTTTTTAATTCCATCTAGTTTACCACTTTGGCAGACTTGTCAACTCTCTTACCTCGATGACTTCCTAATTTAATGATGTTATCAATATTACTAAAATTTTTCTAAACTAAAAAACCTTAAGAGTCGTTAAAAAAAATCGATTTTTTTTTTTTGCAGAAATTGGTAGCTAATTATGTGTAGAATATGTTCCCAAAGTGATTTTTCTGAAAGTAATTTAAGGGAAGGTTTACTTGAGATTTGATAAAAAAAAAAAATCGATTTTTTTTGCCGAAATTGATAGCAAATTATGTGTAGAATATGTTCACAAAGTGATTTTACTAAAAATAATTTAAAAACAAGATTCTTGCACAGTAACCGAATCCAGCTTTCTATAAAAAAAAATTCAAAAAACGTAGTTCACGCAATAATGAGTATTAAATACAAAATTTTGAAAATACGAATCTTTATATATATTTTATAATATCTCGGAACTACATTTTTGGAACTGGTGGACACGATAACTCAAAAACTATTCGATGGATCCTTTTTTTTTAAATTTTTTATTTTAAAGATAATTCAATTCTTCGGCACCTCTACCTAAGTTCGATACACTGAATATTTTTTTTATTTTTAAGTTTACTTTAAAGAGCGAAAAATAAGATAAAAATCGTAATCAAAAGTTCAAACATCCGCCATTTTTTTTCCCTTCAGCAATTTATTGATATTATAGGTAGAGGTGCCGGTACTCTTCATATATTTTATAAATCTTTTTTGTTTTTGGATTTCGGTGGTTTATTACCGGCGCTAGGATGTCCGCCAACAAGGCATTGGATTTTCGGATCGTCACACTGCAGTATCTATAAAATGGACAATTTTTTATATTTTTCCTTGAAAAATTTTTTTCTGTATAGTTTAATACTTAATAAATATGTGTACAAAATTTGAAATTGATATTTACTTCCGTTCTTGAGAAAAAAATTCTAGAAAAATAAATAATTTTTAAGGACTCTCGAGTAAACCTCCCCTTAACTGAAATGACAGAATGATAAAACTAGGAACAAATTATAGGGTTTCGGATATATTTTTTGTTTTTTCAAAATTTTTCATCCAGAACCAGGAAGCGAATTATACTTTTTCTGAATTCTTTTTATTGTGAATTCTATTTATTATGAAAGAAATTTCGTCGTTTTGATAACAGGAATTAAAAGTTTACACTCTAATGATCTGAATTCAGCTAATCATCCCTAATCTAAATTACTTACATCGAGCTTGGTTTGGAAAGAAATAATTTTTTAACCTGATGATGTCTCGGTTTTATCCAAATATGGACAGTCAAATCTATTTTGAATTTATCAATCAAAAATTGTACAATATTGTAAAATTAACGAATTTTTTTTATTTAAATTAGTGATGAGCAAATGCAAGACCAAGACCAAGACTTGGCAGTCTTGGTCTTGGTCTTGTTCTTGCATTAAGAATCTTGGTCTTAGTCTTGCTAGAGCAGTTTGAGTCTTGGTCTTGGTCTTGGTCTTGCAAAATGCAGTCTTGGTATTGGTCTTGGTCTTGGTATTGCTAAAAATCTTGCACTTTATTGCATTTTTTTATTAGCGAATTTTCTTATTAGCGAATTTTTTTCTTTTAAAATCAGAATTTTCTCTCTTTACAGTATTAATTATACTTTTAAACTATTTAAATAATTTAGCAAGAGTCTTGCTTTTTTCTTGCTATAGTCTTGGTCTTGCTCACTTGAGTCTTGGTATTGGTCTTGCAACCATACTTATAGTCTTGGTCTTGGTCTTGCAAAATGCAGTCTTGGTCTTGGTCTTGGTCTTGCAAAAAATGCAAGACCAAGACAAGACTGCAAGACCAAGACTAATTTTGCTCATCACTAATTTAAATAAAGTACATTTTTTAGTTCTATTAAAAATTAATTTTTTTTTTTTTTTGAGAAATTGATATTGAAAATAATTAATTGCTAGTTTTTATTATTTAAAAATATCATTTTTTTCAGATTTAATATGCTAAAATATTGTTTATATTGTTTATAACAACTTCCAGACTTACATTATATTTTATTTTTTATTTTTAAAGCAATAAAATTACTTTGTAGTACAACTACGTCTTCGGAAATCAAAGAAAGTGTTACACCAAATTAATAACACCAAAAAAAATTGTATTTTGTGATAATTTTGAAAAATAAAACATTTTTATTAAAAACTTTCTACCCTGGTGCCGATCTTAACAATTTTTATTGTTTTTATTTCGAATCGAATATTTTTGTATTTTATTTAATATTTTGATTTTTGACATGAAGAATGCATCACATTGACTGTGAATAAATATATTATTAATTGTTTATTTTTATTTTCATAAAAAAATAATTTTTATTTTTTTTTTTTTAAATATTACAAAGAAGAGTTATAACAAATTTGTGAAAAACGTAATTTCTTTTACATCTGATTTGGCGTACTTGTTTCGGATGCTTCATCATTCAAAATTCGCTCTGATGCTACCGTATCATTATTTTCTTGAGATCGACGTGTTTCCATTAAATTTCCTTCCGTATTTTCGGTCGACACGTTGGTTAAAACTCTTCTCGAATTATTCTCTAACGCGTTGTCATTCGTTGACGCCAAATTCTGTAAAGTTCTTCTTGTATCTGACTCACCGCTAATTGAGTCTGATTCAATACTGACACGTCTATTTTGCATCGATGGGACACTTTGATCATTTTGTATATTCCCTTCTTCTGACGAGTCATTCGAAGTACTCTCTTTCGAATGATCGCTCATTGAATCCACGGTGCGCCGGTAAAACTGGGTGCTAAACGGCTGACTATTATAGAGGGGTGGATATCCAGTATTTTGAGTAGGGTAGTAACCGGGATTAATTTGAATTTGAGAAAGTTGTGGTTTATTATTAGCTTCAATCGGAGTAGGGGCAGTTATTGTAGAATATCCAGTATTTTGAATAGGTGGATAAGTGGGATTAATTTTAGCTTGAGAATCTGGCTTATTACTGAATTGATTTCGAGTGTTTGGTAAGTGTACAGTGAGTGGATCAGGAAGATAACCGAAATTAGCTTTCGAAACTTGTGGAAATTGAGGAAACTGCAGATTAATATTAGGTTCTTGTGCAGAAAATGAAGGATACCCCCCGGTATTTTGATTGGGTAAAAAGCCGAAATTTTGAGGATAACCGAAATATGGAAAATAACCGGAATATGGAGAATAACCGGAATATTGCGAATAACCGAAATCATTCGTTTGGGGATATAGTAAGTATGAATTATATGGCAATAATCCTTCCCCTGCGTATTGGAAATAGTCGTTATTATACATGGGAACTCCTTAAATAAAAAATAATCCATTTTATTCTAAAAGCTCTTCAAAAAGTTTTGTAAATAAAAATTATTATTACCTGAGTTTTGTGGTACACCGTCATTTAATATCGCTGTATTTGGATCAAATTTATTATCTGAACCTCCAAAAAAGTTTTTTTTAGGTGATGCTAAACCTTCCGGAGGAAGACAGGCAGAATTTTTGTGTGGTTGAAAATTAGATGGTTGTTGTAACGTGTTGTATGTGGTTTCCGTTGTTGGTAATTTTGTAAAATCATAAAAATTTCCTAAAACAGTAATAAATTATTTTGATTTTCTATGTAAAATATTTTTATGCATTGTTACAATGTATCTTTAATGAATGTATTAACAATTGCATAAATATTTGAAGTATAATCTTTTGAAAAAGACATTTTTGGCGCGTTCCTTTAATTTTTTTTTTAATAAACATAGGTAAATTTAAATTAAAAATCCTAGCTTATTTTTTTTTTAAAGTTAAGAAGATTGTATAAAAATTTCATAGTGAAATCCGGAATATTTTAGATTCTGTAACCATTCTGTAAAACACCAAATAATGTTTAGATTTAGACTAAATTTTCAAATTAGTAAAATAGAAAATTTATTAAAACATACGTTCTGGAAAAGCACATTGGCACAACTGATGTAAAAATGAAATAAGCAACAAAATTCCAAATCGACACATTATGAAAAAATTTTTGTTAAAAAGCAAAAAATCACAAAAAAATATCACAGTTTAAATTCTTCTTCAACTGCTCAACACAGTTTTTAAATGTCCAGAAAGTTTGTTTTTTTTGCGGCCCTCACAAATTTAACATTTGAAACAAACAATTAGCCCAAAAAAAAAAAATGTTATAACAATGGATTTATTAAGATGCCATTTAAGAAAATGATAAGGAAATCACATACACAAGTTTCGTGATTGTATTAAAGTAACCTGACGATAATGCGCTATTTATTACCCAAAAATTAATCGATAAGAAATCGATGACGAACATTAGAAATTTCATTTTTTGTCAACAAATCATCGAACGGTGTTAATTGTATATAAAACTTTAATGATTACAACAGGCGGGGCTTAAATTTTCACTTATTATTACACGAGAGGTTTGTATTTTTTCGAATAAATTTGAGTTTGTCTGACGAAAATTTGTTACCTAGCAATTTAACAAGAAGAACTGTCAATTAACAAACGCGTGACAGCGAAGCTGAAGCGTTTTTGGGTTGACAGTTCTTCGAGTTAAATTGCTTTTAGGCAAGAAGTTTGAATTGTAGAAAACACAAATTTATTCAGAAAAAAATATAAAACTCAAATGTAATACGGTAAGACAATTTAACGAATAAAATAAATTAGTATAATTCATATTATTATTTAATACATTGTTACGATGGTTCTGAAATCAGTTAAATTTACCAATAAGAATTTTTGTTTAATTTTTATCGTGCTTACCTACAATGAAATGACCAATGAAATGTTTTGTATCTGTTCTTTTCGCTGTAAAAATCTGTCCTAACTTTTTTTCCATGGTAAAAGTGAAAAAACTATAATATTCTCATGGCACTTGATACATATGAGTTAATTTGTCACTTCTAATTAAAACATTTTTTATTGTTAGATTATTCGAATCGTTGAATACAGCTCTGGTGTACATTTTTAATTGCTACAATTTAAAATAAAAGTTCAGATTACACAAATTGGTAAATTTTTTTCTTATGAACCATTTTTTTTTTCTCGCGAGTAATCACAGCTATTAATTTATTACATATTATCGAATTGTTAGTTTTTGAATGGTATAAAAAAATATCCTGGTAAGAATTGCGAAATTAATTTAGATCAGCGTTTCTCAACCTTTTTTCAATCACAGCCCGGTAAAATTTCGGATAAGTTTGTCTAATATTTCTCTAAATCAAAGAAAATATTTTTTTGCATCAAAAAATATTTTCTTGATTTAAAGAAATATTTCTTTGAACCACACAAATTTTTTTTCATTCAAAAAAAAAAAAAAAATCAAAGAAATTTTTATTGTTTAAACAAAGAAATCGTTTTGAGACTGTAGGATTCGTATGACGATTATTATCAGTTTTCTAAATTACATTAAATTTATACCTATTTATTTAAAATATGTAATGTGATTTTTCAACCATGTAATTCAAATTTTCTTTGAAATTGTAATTCGACACGACTTTTCCTTGTAATTCGACACTTTCTTAAATATTAGAGAAATATTTAAAATAAATTCTTTAAATTTAAATAGAATTTCTTACAGCCTGGAGTCATTTCCATCAATAATTAAAATATCATTAGTTTGTGTAATATGAAATGTCGTTTTCCGACCACTTGGTCGACCATGAATTTCAGCTAAGTATCGACACTTTCTCAAGCATTAGAGAAATGTTTAAAAGCAGTTCTTTAATTTTAAATAGAATCTTTGTAGCTTGGAATCATTTCCACCGTTAATTGAAAAACATCAGTTCATGTAAAATGAAATGTCGTTTTCCGGCCATTTAGTCAACCATCTGTCTATAAAATTAGCTCCGCTCTTTCCTTTTTTTTAAAAAACAAAAATGGGTGCATTGTATTGTGCTAGACGTGTTCAATTATGTGCTATAAATAAATAGAAATACTAAATTTCATTAAAATATAGAGGTAAAAATTATATTCGTTTTTGTAATTCACACATATTTCTGCGGGCAGATGAAATATTTTCGCGAATCTGTGATTGGGAAATACTGGTCTGGATGTTAAATTGATTTTATTTTTCAGAGAAATATATTCTTTAAGAGTTGACGATGAAAATTAAATAAAATAAAAAATACGTTTCGTTGGAAAAAGGTCTAATTTATTTTTAAGTAATTACTACAATTATTTTAAATCAAATTTCGTACAGAAAATGACAAAATTTTTCTCATATATGTAAATTTTTAACCAAGATTCTCAGTTTATTCAATAATATATTTCTAATTATAACTGTCTAAACTGAAATTTTTTTGACTTTTTTTTTTTTTACTAAAAAAAATGATTTTAAATCTATAGAATATGTTCCAAAATTTTTAGATCTGAATTCGAAGAACAGATGCTTCTAAATTATATATAAATGTAGCGTTCCAGATGTTGCAACTCTCCCATTTTTTTGTAAAAAAAAATTTTTAAAAAAACGTGCATTTAAAAAACTTTCCCTCCTTAAGGGATTACACTACAACCTAACCTAATCCCTTATTAAAATGCAAATTCAATTCCTTACATAAATTTTAGCTTTTGTCGAATACTAATCCAAAAAAATTACGAGAAAAAAGTTATCATAATCGTATCATAGATTTGTTGGAATTATAAAATGTAAAACTTATCAGAATAATATTTTTAATTTGGCAGTATTTTCTACCAGAGTATCTAAAATTGTGTACTTAGTTGGGTTAGTAATACTTCATAAAGCTACTGTTAAACTACTCCTTTCGTGGGCTAAGCGATCGCGAAAATTTGTTGGTAATTTCCCGGTCCCAGTTTCAAACAGTTTATCCCTGTGATTGCTGGTAAATGAAATTTCACTCCTTCTTATTGGTGATTTTCGACCACGATTTTCTCGCAATTTATTGTCCTTTTGTTGTAAGAGTTCAATATTTGAGGAACTGTCACCAAAAATATCATCAGTGTCAACATTTTCAACTGTTTCGAAACTCAAAATTTCATCTTTTTTAGCAGGTTTTGAATCATGTTGGTCGTCTTTCGAATCTACATTATCGATAACTTCATACACTAAAAATTTATTGTTTCTTCGGGCTTTCTTTGCCGCTTCGTCGGTTTTGTTCGAATCGTCGCTCGGAGTGACGTCGGTGTCGTTAGTTTTCGTTTTATTCTCACTCACAGGAACCATTCGAGATTGATCTTTCCGCGTTTGTCTTGATTCGTCGTGTCGTGAATTGTTTGCAACTGGTGGTGGTTCTTTATGAAGATACGCTACTGGCCAATATCTCGGTTCACCCAATAATCCACCTGGTATTGGTGGATCCAGAAATTCGTCCTCGTCTGCGTGCGGTTTATGATGATGAATATCGAGTCGGTCCAAAGTTAGTCCTGGATGTGGAACCCACGGACGATCAGGAACTTCGTATGCAATCAGTGCCGGTTTTATTGGTTTTGGTCGCCAAACATTAGGGTGCGGTCGCGGTTTGTAAGTTTGGGGGATGTAATTGGTGGCTGGACGATGTGTGCTGGATCCACCGTAAGGATAATAACGATCGCTGCATTTACGCCACTGGTCACGTGAGGGTCCCACATAGCACCTAAACAAAGAAAGAAGTAAATTAGTTCTTTTAGAATAACATATTGATTTAGAGTTCGGGAATACCAGGGATAATCGTATCCTTCACTGTATCCACATCTGTGATGCGGGGTGCAACAGTAATCCCACGCCCCAACTTCTCCACCTTCAATCTCACACGACCAATATCCAAGAATTAAATTTGCTTCACATTTACTGCCGTGTCTGCAGGGCAAACCCTTCACTGTATAATGTTGCCAAGTTGTGTCACCCACATCTAAATAAAATTCAGTCTTAAATTTGAACTTTACAGTATTTGCAAAAATTTTTCCCTACCTATTCCATACCCAAAATCAATTTTGTCTGTACCACTAGGCGCGCTTGGCAAATAAGTTAAACCGACCCCGCCAACTCCGCTGCCGCCTCCGCCTCCAGAAGGTGGACCACTCGGTGGTAAAGGTATTGGATCTGGTGGTCGACTAATCGGTTTTGGTGGTGACAATGGAATAATGATACCTGGTCGTGAAGGACCGCTTGGCGGTAACGGCCGAATAGAACCGCCACCTCCAGAAGGTCCCGACGGAATTGACGGCCCCAACGGTTTTGGTAACCCTATCGGGTGAGTCGGTTGACACGATGGATTGAATATATCCCAAGCAAATAACCAATAATCTGGATCGTGGACGTAATCTAAATTCAGACGTAGATCACGCTGATTTATGTCTGACAAATCACAATTTGGACCTCGACGATCTCCTGATGTTCTGAAACTAAATGACATACAAGTAGACGGTCCTTGTTCTCGTTTCTTGGAGCACGCTGCTTGACACTCTTCTTCAGTCTCGACCAAAAGTGACTGGCAGATTGCTTTCGGTAATAATCTGGCTGGACGGCCATAGCCAATATAACATCCTAAAATTTTGAAAAAAAAATTCAAAAACGCAAATTTTTAATAATTTTACGCAATTTACTTTTATCACTTTCTGTTGGAATCACATTCAATTTATGAAAATCGTCCCAAGGTCCTTGAATCATAAAATGATTCGTTTCACAACCATGCCCATAACTTCCACGCTCATACAGTTCATATCCCGGATCCGGAACTAAATGAATACGAGGATCAAGCTCTCGAAAGGGCCAATCGGTTAATTGACAATTATCAATCGGGTCACCAATGGTAGGGGAACCGTATCTGAAAAAATAAAAAGGAATTTCGCCATATTTTGGTTTTAAACAAGCTAACAAATGTTATTTTACCTGAAACTGAATGATCTACAAACAAAATGATTCGCCTTAATGCATGCCAGTTCACAATGACCCACTGATTTAACATTTAAAGAATCTCTAACAACGGATTGATCCAAACGTTGTCCACTTCTAGTCCGCCAAAAGCAGTCTAAAAAATTTACAATGCAATTCAAAGTCTATTTCGCAATCAAATAAATAATGTTGCTAGACGTCTACCAGCGAAATCATATTATAAAACACATAATTCCACAGTACGCAGGATTTCGGCAAAAGACATCGTTTTTCTGTGCATGCGCAACAGAATAATTAACTGTAAGTGGAGAGTAGTAATTTCGTCGTACGGCGGTAGAATTACGAGCTTTATAATTAGATTCCACTGGCGGAGTCGAAACTTAGGTAATTACCACTTTGACGGCCATAGTCGAAATCTGGTTTCATACAATTTTTACCGCGTTGATTTATCGTATAAATATCGAAATTTTTATCAGGTTCGGTATCCTTGTACATGTTGTCATGCGTAAGCGGTTGATCGCTTAGATAACAATTTTCAGTAGGTGGTTCGGATGAAACAGTGTACCTGAAAAATTCCAATAATCCATAAATTTCTGGATTTGAAGCTTTCAAATAGTTTTAAAAATAATCTAGTACCTAAAACTGTAGGCGTAACATGGAAAATTCTTTTCTAGAAAACATAATTTTTCACATTCATAAATATTTGGTACATAGAAAAATTTTCGCACAATATATTTCACCATCCTTAAACCAGTACCAGAACGAAAGGAACAATCTAAAAGAAATAAAGAGTCGTATTTTTTTAAGCCAGTATCGTTTAGACCTAACAGCCGTTACCATACCATATTTGTGTGGTTTTATATCGTCACCATATGGTCCGTAAGTGGGTTTAAATCCTATTCCATAAGTTGGACCTGGTCCATAGGTGGGTCTAAGTCCTACACCATAAGTTGGACCGTCGTACGGTCGTTTCCAGCTGTGATGATCAATATAATTCTTATCAAGGTGTACAACTCCCACATAACCGCCATCTCGTGGTGGCTGATAGCGACGACTCGGCAGGTACCCATGTCTTGGAGGGTCATAACTACTTGGACCATAGTTACTATAATTGTTTCGATCCAAACCCCAATATGAATAAACATGGTGATCCACTTGATTATGTCCGTAACTGCCACCATATTGACCCCAATAAGGTGGCGGGGGTCTGTACTGATGTGGTTGCCCAATTTTGTACGGCACGAATGTGGTGTGTTTCCGATAATCATCATAGTTTGGATACCACACTGGTTTTGCTGTTGGCCTGCTACCATAATAATAGGAATCTGGTTTACCAAAATTACCGTATGAACCCCCGTAGGAGGCCCAGTGACTCTGTGGGCCTCGATGATGATCCAGACCCCAATATATTCGATCGCGTTCCCGTTCGTAATAGTATTTCTTGTCGTAAGAGTGGGGTCTGTAGCTGTGATCTTCGTACGACGGAGGTGGATATCGTGGCGGGGGCGGTTTATAGCGATGCGGTGGCCGATCAGCATAAAAATTTCGATCCGTATGTCCATAGGAAAAATCCGGATGCGAATAATAGTAATCGCGCGATGGTAAATACGGCTCGTAACTGGACGGCTTATAGTGCGGTAAATAACTGGGAGGTCGAGAGGGTTTTTGATAGTAGCCATAATCGTAGGAGCTTTGATGACGATCGATTTCGTACGACGGACGAACAGATGGCCAATATTTGTCCGTATAACTACCACCGGGTCGACGCGTATCCCAACTTCCTCCTCCGCCACCACCACTGCTGCCATAGTGTGGACGAGAGGGTTTTGATGATGGATAGCGTGACGAAGAACCACCATACGAGGGACTAACTGGTTTACAGTCGGGCGAGAGGCTATTTCGATCACGCTCGTAATAATCGTAATCTCGATCTGGGTAGACGTCGCGACCAATATCAATTCGGGATAATGGCAATTCAATCAGTTCGCAAACTCCTTGGCCACGTCCTGTAGGATCTAGTCTAAAACAAATG
Organism: Brachynemurus nebulosus; assembly: GCA_035578155.1. Lineage (NCBI taxonomy): Eukaryota > Metazoa > Arthropoda > Insecta > Neuroptera > Myrmeleontidae > Brachynemurus > Brachynemurus nebulosus. The sequence goes on along the minus strand of JAPWDM010000009.1, from coordinate 7,306,060 downwards.
GACGATTGGAACATTTTCTTACGGCTAGTATTTTAGTCTCGAAAGGACCCCGCACAAATCTTATGGAAATTTGGTGCCGGTTAATTTCTTCGAAACTTTGGGAAATAATAGTTCTTGACCTGTAGAACAATAGTCTCCATAGGCGCAAAGCTCAATGTCGGCAAAAAACTTGCAGAAAAGTAGAATCGATTGCCGACACCATCTGATTGGTGATAGACATTCAATTGACAGTATACGTATATTTAACTACATATATCTCAAAATCTGTCCATTATTGAGCTTTGCGCCTATGGAGGCTTTTGTTCTACAGGTCAAGAACTACTATTTCCCAAAGTTTCGAAGAAATTAACCGGGACCAAATTTCCATAGGATTTGTGCGGGGTCCTTTGACCGAAATTCATGTCTCTAAATTAAAATACTGCCTTAATGCAATCGAAATAAAATTTCGGGAAACTAAGTGCTACATAATTTACATAATTTTTTAAATTGCATCATTTTTATAATTGAAGGTCGCGTGGTCGTAAAGTGTACATAATAATATTGCCTATGATGTAATGGTATAAAATAGCAGAACTACTCTACTCTAACTATGCTATAAGCAGAAATTAATGCTTGTTGAACACGCATTATGCGCTTTGCCATCGTATTTCCAACTAATTATGTGCAATTTTATTAATTTATACGATCAGTTTTAAAAATATTCACCAACTAATTGTAAGTAGTGATGACCAAATGCAAGACCAAGACCAAGACTTGGCAGTCTTGGTCTTGTTCTTGCATTAAGAGAATCGTGGTCTTGGTCTTGCTAGAGCAGTTTGAGTCTTGATCTTGGTCTTGGTCTTGCAAAATGCAGTCTTGGTATTGGTATTGCTAAAGAATCTTGCACTTTCTTGCATTTTTTTATAAGCGAATTTTTTCTTTCTAAAATCAGAATTTTCTCTCTTTACGGTATTAATTATACTTTTAAACTATTTAAATAATTTAGCAAAAGTCTTGCTTTTTTCTTGCTATTGTCTTGGTCTTGCTCACTTGAGTCTTGGTATTGGTCTTGCAGCCATACATATAGTCTTGGTCTTGCAAAAAAAGCAAGACCAAGACAAGACTGCAAGACTAGGCCTAATTTTGCTCATCACTAATGGTAAGTAATTAGTACTAGTACCCATAGAATTGGTCGATTCTCCCTTGGTGATTAATCATTTCTGCGAGAAATTTAGAACACTATAAACAATCAAAACCTGGGAATACTGGCCACAGCTACTTTCACTCAGCCAGGATTCGAACCTGGAACTGCCACGGTCAGAGGTCAGCTTGCTAACTACTAAGCCATGTGGTAGTCACAACAAACTAAAGCTTATTTAAAATAAAAAAATCAATCAAGTGCAAATTGTACTTGCGCAAATAGTGTTTCGTATAATGTGTTTTTTGGTGTAGTGTATGGATGGAATTGATGGAATTTTTAGATACTTTTTGGGTTTCATGTAATTTATAAATCCTGATCATTTTGAATTGAACGATCCTTTTGGTGATAGGGCTGAGAAAAACCGAAAAAAAACCGATTTTTATACGTTTTTACCGAAAACTGTCTTACAAAAATGCATAAAACAAATAGAACATTGTTGAATTTATGCTTCAACATTGTTACATTTACGATTCAGTTTTCCTTTGAAATTGTACACGAAATCGTTGAAAATTGTTTTCCCATTTCCCAATTTTCCCCCCAAAAATTAACCATCAGTATCAAAACTCAACGTTTTATATTGTAACTGGAGTCTCATATTTCCTTTCTGTGCTCAAGTTCAAACTTGTACAATGAACAATTTCACAGAAAATTGTGTCAATTTTGATACGGAATACTAAAAATCGTTGACTGTGAGAGAAAATTCAAAACAATTTTTGTAGGCGACCAAAACGATTCTATTACTTACTAAGAAAAAATAAAGAAATGCGTGATAGTTTTTGAAAATACGTGTACTTTTATAACTACATCTATCGAATAATTAACTGAAAAATAATATCAGATTTTATCGCTAGCTAATTAAAAAATTAACGTTTTTTTCTTTTTTTTAAGTATCGACAAAGTGAAATTTTTTTGGTGATAAAATTTATTTAAAAAATTTTAACCCTTTTGCTTCAATATTTATTTGCACACAAAATTAAATATTGATATAAACTGAAGTTTAAGGGTTAAATTTATTTTTAATAGCTCTTTCATTTCTATCGATAAAATTTCAATAAAATTTCATAAAAAAATTTCTTAGAAATCTGCGTTTGTTAAAAATTTCACAACAATATTTTCTTTTTGTAATAGTTCACAATACTGTGGAAATTAAATTTTGAGCAAAACACAGATGAAAATAGGTAAAATTTAATATCTATAGAAATGGATAAATACTTTGTTTATATTGTTATCTGAAATTACGTGTATGCGTAATTCAGATTGCAAAATTTTATTATTACGACGAAATAATATGCAAACAATCGTTTTCTTAGATTTAGAATAGAACAAAACTTATTATAAACTATTAAAAGAACATCTACAAAACATGTTTAACTGTGCATAAAAAACAAATCTTTTCAAACATTACCGATAATTGAAACCTTCGCAAACAAATCGATGTTCATCATTACACTCTCGCTGGCAATCTTCCAAACGTTCACAAGCCACCGATCGCTTGACATAAGCACCCGCAACACGTTTTCCCGCCAAAACTCGTCGAAAACAAGCTGCAAAAAATATTAAACAATTAAATATTAAATAGAGGGACGAGCGTCTTTTAATCAACTTTTTTACAGAACTGGTAAATACATTAATTATTATTATATGAATATTATTGAATACATACTGACAATTTTGACGTTTTCATCTTTTACAAAATAAATTCGTGGTAATTTGACATATTAATTATTATAAAAGTTTTATATATATATATATATATATATATATATATATATATATATATATATATATATATATATATATATATATATATATATATATAAGAGACACTCGACGATTGACTATACAGGTACGTGGCAAGCCTTAGGAGAGATTCGCCAAAAAAAATCGTTTTTTTCTTCATAATTATATTCTTTAAGGTGTTAGAAATATTCTCCTAAAACTTTAATAAAAAAAAAAAAAATCAAAAAGTTATGGGCATTTTAGTGCGCGCACTTTACTATAATTCAAATTTAAAAAAAAAAGAGCTTTAAATGCTTTTTTTGGAAACGATGTTTTTTGAGATGGTTCCGCGTGTATCACACGAAATATTTGAGGTATCGATATAAATCAAAGTGCATATTATTCCTGGATACCGTCATTTTAACAGTGACTAAGATCTTTCGGTTCCGTAATATATTTTCAAAACGACGGCTGTGTATAGTCGAGAAAAAATAGTGACTTTTGAGGATTTTTTTCAAAAGGCGATTTCTTGCTAGTTTTTAAAAGCTTTTATTTAGCTTGCTGTGTTAGTATGTTGGTTTAGATCAAATCTTGGAATCAAAATTTAGATAGGTTCTAATTGAGCTAGAGGTTTCAAATTTTGCATACCTGTCTAACCTTGATGACAATGCAATGTTGTATAATTAGTTTTTCCCTAAATTGACCCAAACCAAAATTGCTGATTTTTAGTCCTATGCAACTTTTTGACATTTCGAATGGTCAAATATTGTCCATTGATTTTACATGGCAATTTTTTCTTTCCATAGTTATGTCTGATTAGGGGTAAATTAACCGATTAAAATATAGGTAAAAAAATTACTTCTTTATTTTTTTTTTTTAATTAATTGTAATCAGACTAAAGAGTAGAAAATAAAATAAAGTAAAAAATATGTTTTTTAAGAAAAAGCTTTTATTTAAAAATGGGCTAAAAAAATGAAATAACTACTGAGTGAAGTTTGAAGCAATATTCAACATAATTTATAAAAGCTTGAGGCGTTTAATCAAGTTTGGTAAGTACTGAAAAGTAAAATAGCTACACTTATATCCAAAACAGAAATAATTAATGATAACGCCTCAAGCTTTTATAAATTATGTTGCATATTGCTTCAAACTTCACTCAGTAGTTATTTTATTTTTTTTAGCCCATTTTTAAATAAAAGCTTTTTCTTAAAAAACATATTTTTTACTTTATTTTATTTATGTTTTTTCTTAAATCCTAGTCAGTCCCATAACTGTATATGTATATTTTCAGAAAATCCTTGATTTTTTTATTTTATTGTTAGTTTACTGGAGATTTCAGAACGCACGGAACTATTAACGTGGAAAAATCGTATAGTGTCGACTTCAACACTATTTATTCTTAGCTCATTTTTAGGTTTAAAAAAAAATTTTTTTGGCGAATCTCCCCTTAAATTTTGACATTCTATATCTTTGCTATTTATTGGTGAATTTTAAAAGTTTTTGGTCTATATTTTCGTTAAATGTAACTACTAGCCGCGCTACGAAACTTCTCTATTGGAAAAGAATTTGAGCTTGACCTACAAGTAACAAGTTTAATGAATAGTGTAATTGTTATTTTTTTATAAATAATACCGTCGAGATGTAATTAATTATAATATACGTATAGTTAAGTTCAAAATAAATCACTTGATAGATAATAATTTAAATAACCTTTTCACTCACACCAAGCTGAAAAAAATTTTCTTTTTAATATTATTTTTATTATTCTTCGTGCGATGTCAATGAAAGTGTGGGATTATTTCCAACGTATACATACGATAGAGCGATAACTTAAATCTTTATTTATTATTCGAAATATTATAATTAGAAAATGTACATAAAACATTTTTCACATTATTGTTTATAAACGATTGGATGACTAATTATCAATTTTGTTGTGATTACTGTACATGTAACGAGTGATCAATAAATTTTAGTAAAATCGAATATTATTAAATGTGCAAACTGATTTACTTTTTTAATTATTTCATTTAGAAAAAAATGAAAAGTTTTTTAATGCGTTCCTTTCATTTCTACCAAAATTAAGCATGTAGGACCCACTAGCAAAGACTGTAAAAAGATTAGATGCAACTTAATTAAGGTTTATTCAATTGTAATCAATGCTGAAAGTGAACCAATTGTTAATTGTTATAATTTAATTGTAATTTAACTTAAGTAATATATTTATGCGTTACTAATTTAATAATATCGACAAAATAACTTCCGTTTTGAGTAGAAATTTAAATTCAAATTCGGTTCTGCTACGATTACGGTATGTGACGATAATTTTGTCAAAATTTAATCAAATTTTTTTTCATTCAATTCGAAATCAATTGTAGAAATTAATTAACGAATTTTTTTTTTGCAATAATTAATAAAACATAAAATGAAATAATGAGCTCATATAATAGAAGTAAATATATAGAAAGTACCAATATATTTGCAAAAGTATTAATTAACAAAAATTTCATTAAATAATGTTTTGTTACATTATTTTTACTAAACATAATATTATATCTAATTAATTACACTTAGGTATATATTTGTACATCAACAGACATATAAGATACTCATGTTACAGCATCCCCCTTAACATAGTGAATTTCTCAGTTTTTCTCGATGGTTCAAAAATTTGTATAACCAAAATTTTAAAATACTTGTGAAAAAAAAATTCGTTTTCTAGAAAATCAATTTATTTAGAAGAATGCTTCAAAACCTTTTCTAACGGTGTAAAAAAAAAATTGGAAAAGGTTTGTTTGATTTCGGTAAATTTGGGCCAAAAAAATTCATTTTACGTAAAATTCCCAAAGTATCCGGTTCAGGGAACTCATCTAAGATTGTCAGTTTCGTAAAAATAGAATGTTCCGTTTTACGGATTTCCTGCAGCGCCATTGATTAATACAAGATAGACATAATTTTTGTAATCAGTAAAAAAATTAAATTACGTTAGGACTGACGCTATTAAAGTCGTCAAGTACAAGCAGACCACTTAATAAGATGACAGACATGACTGAATCTACAACAATTTTGTGGTTTGAACTATGAAATCTAAAAAATACTAATATATACTCTACTAATAATAGGCATAATATATACTAATAATAATATATAATACTAATATATATACTAATACTAATACTAATATATACTAATACTACTAATAATAGGCAAGTCTCATCCCTATACGATCAGTACTGTTGACATTATTATTAAATTTATTAATATCTTAATACTGACATTATGCCACAAAACTCAGTTCATTCCATCATTAAATGCTAGCCTCAATATTTTTTTATATTGTCAGTAATATTGAATGTGTAGATGAGCCCGCTGTAGTTTCAACCAGGAACACAATTTTTTATAAAAGTAAGTGATCTGTTTGTAAATGACTGGGACTGTACACGGGTTTATTTTTTGGCCTAATGAATTTGTTTGCATATATCTAAATATAGCAAATATTTTATTAGGCAATCATCTTCAAATTAATCTACATATTACCAAATTCGCATTTGGTATTCGTTTATTTATTTCCTCAATTAATTAGCAAGTTTCAGTTTGAATCCTATCAAAAGTCATAAATTTTATTTATAATAAGGATAAGGATAAAATTGTTATACCTTTTGCATCCTCGACTAAAATAATTCTTGTTGAACTAAAAACACCAATAAACATTTCAGACATTATTATTAAAGTTATCACAGATAATTTGAACATGGTAACTTATTCTTAACAAATTCTAACAAACAAACTCTAACAAATAAAATTTAAATTTGGCGCGAATGGTAACTTTAAAAAAAAAAGAAAAACAACAAACGAATTCAAAAAACAAAACACATAATAACTGTCAATAAAAACGTGAAACAAAATAAAAACAAAACACTTTTCCGTCCTTTTGAAATTATTTTAACGTCATTATTCTGTTTTTATTAAATGTTTATTATTACATCTTAATTAAATGAATATGTACATTGTGTCTTATAATTTTATGACTAAATTATAGTGATTTGTTTACGAGCGTTATAAAGGTGTAATAGCAAAAATTTAAATGAACCATCGCGGTTCTGTTGTGTATAAAGTGGGATAAATTCATTTAACGTCATTAATTGTATGTACATCTATAATAAACAATATATGAACAAAAAAAAATGTACTCTATGGTAAAAAAAGACATAAAATATAGTGGGGAATGACAATTAAGTATTATTACTTAATAGCGGGAACAAATTATTCTTATAAGATTCTATTATCTTCTTGTAAATTTTTTTTTTTTTTTTTGTTATTATAGTCAAGTGATTTTCTATCTAGTTAGCTACAATTATATGTGCGCCAAGGTCATTATATGGAACTATTCGGTGATTTTGTACAATTTTCATTATTTTTAATTAGCCATATGAACATTTTTTTGTGGTAATGTGACCCAAAATGTTGGCGCCAATGTTAAAGTAGACATTGATCCGCTGAATAGGTTAGTATGATAATAAAAAATTCGAACTCTTTGAAGTTTAGCTTATGAATATAATAACCGTGTGCATTTTGACGAGATTAGAAATTTCAAAAATTATGGTCTACTTGAGTTTTAGTTTGGACTATGCAGTGCAAATAAATTTTATAACTATTGTTTACAATGGTACGGGCGTCCCCCAATTTATTTAACTTCCCCATAGTTTTTTTTCATGTTATATCGTTCGAAATCATTCTAAATGTGATTTGAATATTTTGTAGACCAGGTTGCTATATAATTTAATATTCTATATTGCTGAATTTATTCCCAATTTCCTTGATGTTATATTATATAGTGTGGTTATGCGTGCATTAATGGAATCACATTGTAAAACTCATATTTCCGTCGTATGGCGGATTTTTCGACGAATATTTAATAGTTTTAATGAAAGTTCCGCCGTACGGCGGAAATATGAACTATACAAGGTGATTCCACTAGCCGATGTTGTAGACGTTTTTTTAATTTTGTAAGATCTGGTCTAAATTTTCAAAAAAATCGTCTGCCATTGAAATTCTACTTAAGCGAACTAATTACGGGTGAAGTTTATACAAAAATATTTTTATGTGTCCGAAGATTCTTAATTTACCATAACATTTTTTCGTATTTTCATGGTTACTATAGGGTAGAAAAAAAGTCTTTTTTTACAGAATTTTTTAGTTTCATATTTAACCGTGAATTGTGACCTTGCATTCTTACTGGGAAATTATAATTTTTTTTGTCACAGCTCATATATAATTTATATTATGACATAATATATTTTTAATGGTCCCAATTAATAATAATTTTTTTAATTTAATAGTTTTTTTTTTTAATATAATATTTCTGGTTGCTTGGTTTTGTTGCAAGCCATCAGCAAGTTATTGCTCATTGTTCTGATTTGAATTTAACGATTAAGAAAATCATTTTTATTTTTTTGTAAATTTTATTTCCGCCATTTTGCGTGATGCGAGGATGTGACATAATCGATCTTGGCAAGGTCGTGAAGGCATGTCATGCAGAAGACACCTGTTACGTGTGTAATAAAAATCACATACCATTAAAATCTAAATGTTAGATGACATGTTACTTAAGCTACTTACATAGTGACATGGTTGACAAGAAATTGTATTTAATTAAAATTCTTTTATATTATTCACTTTTGATTTTAAAATTGAACAATGAAAAACTACTCTGTTATTAAATTACACAGTTTTAATATTTTTATAAAATATGTTCCTAAAATTATCCAATCGTAATTTACTCTAGCTATAGAAATATTTTTCTTTTAGCGTATTTCCAGAATGGAAATTTAGCTATTACAGCCACTGTCATGACGCGACTTGAACCCGGGACCATGGCAGAAATTTGTTTAGAGGTCCCTAGGAACCGAAAATAATATTCACTCAAATTTATATATATATATATTATATATATATATATATATATATATATATATATATATATATATATATATATACACATATATATATATATATATATATATATATATATATGCATATATATATATATATATATATATATATATATATATATATATATATATATATATATATATATATATATATATATATATATATATATATATGTGTGTGTGTGTGTGTGTCCGCACAATAACTCTCGAACGAAATGTCCTAGGTCAGCCAGACACGTCGGATGCCAGGAACATAGCTTTTGTTCTTGCAAAAAATTAGTTTCTTGCCAAAATTTGCTATAATTTAAAAGTTTTTGCCACATTTTTTTACACCATTGCAAAGACGGAAAAAATCACATAAAAAAGGTTTTTGAACTATATTATTCTAGGTTAGCTAGTTTTTGAGAAAATAAGAAAAAAAAGTCAGTAGCGGATTGGACAGTTCCGGACCCACCACCCGATTTTTTTGACCGACCCCAAGGAGGAGGTAGGGCTACCGGGGCGGTTCTAGAATGAATGAAACCTAACCGAACCTAAGGAAATTTTTTTCTAACAATAAATACTATAAATATTAACAATAAATTATTAATATTCATCATCTGATCCCATATATAATATATATATATATATATATATATATATATGTATATATGTGTATATATATATATATGTATATATATATATATATATATATATATATATATATATATATATATATATATATATATATATATATATATATATATAAACTTTAGTGAATGTCAATATTAGTTTTTTCACCTACGGTTTTTTGGACATTTTTCGTGAAAAAATTTGGCGGAATGAGGCGGAAAAGTCACATAAAGAAGGTTTTTTCTAAAAAGGTACTTTTGTAAATGGAAATTCGCTATGTTATGCAGGATGCTGCGACAGGAGTATTTTTTTCTTTTGCTAAATTAAATAATGTTCTAATTTATATCTACGGACATTCGAGTCGTTAACTACTCGAAAGCTGGCTCGTTACAAGAAAAGTTTAGTTCAGTGAAAAGTGGCAAAGCAAACCTACAAAGTATAAATGGTAGCAAAGGTCCTTCAACGTCCTGGTTAATTAGTGCAAGGTGTTTATGTACTAATTAGTGCAACTATAAAAATTACATAATACATGTACAACTGATTTCAAAAAATCTCAGACACATTTTTGTAATTCAAGCTTTAGCTAAAATAATTTAATTAATAGTTTTGTGGTAATTGAAAATTATAATTCAATATTAAATTTATCAAAGAAGTCGCAAGTTTCACACAGTTGGAAAAATTTTTAAAATAATCCACGCGACTAGGTCCAGATTTTTGTGAAACCAACAATACCTGAATCATAATAAATATCTAATAACGTGGTCAAACTCATGTAATATCACCATTTAATGATATCTGCCGTTGTATTTAATTGTTGCATTATTTAATAATTATAGTATACGTTTTTTTTTCTAATCTACAAAATGTCATCAAGGTCCTCCTATCATTGGCTATCTATACAATTAAATCTGTATTGTCTAATTTTCAAAACACTAGTTCGAATTTACAGTTCAACTATTTTTTTTTTTTTTTTAACACAACAATTATTTTTAAATTCATTTGTTTTTAAGTTTGATATTCGAACAACTGTAAATCGATTTATTCTTCTATTATTTTAATTTAAAATTATAACAAAGAAAAATTGTTTATAAAATTTGTACCGTTGCTACCAAAAGCTTCGGGGATTTATTGTTGAAGTTCGTTTCGACTTGGGTTATTGAAATTTTTGAAATAAAATTCGCCCTAGTGTAGATTATTTAACGTAGTTTCTCTGAGATAGTCAAGTATAAAAGTGTATCTCAGCGAAAAAAAATATTTTTTAGTTATTTCCGCCCGCTTATGTTGCAGCAATATAAGAGTATTGTTGAAAAAGCGTTGTAAAAACGTAAAATGATGTTTATAAATTATATTTCAAAAACGGCGTGGTCAATAATTTTTATTTGTTATTATTAAATATGGTTTGTAACTTTGTATTTTATAACATATTAAATATTTATCAAATTCCTTTGACACGTTTTCATTATATTCAAAAAAAAAAATAGAGTTTTCCCATAAGAACCCGTGTTAAAATTATAAAACTTTGAAACCGTTTTTCTCAAAATTGGGATGGTCAATATTTTTTTCGGTAAGGGCTCGTATTATTGGTATTGAATTAAATAAATATCTAGAGAAGTTTCGTTAGAATCCTTTGAAAAAATCGTATATTTTTTACTTATTTTCTAATAATTTTAACTAAACCTTTTTCGCAAGCACTAGTACCTAAATTTTGTTCAAATTTTTTAGGGATCGGGCCCAAAAACTACAAGGAGGAGAAGAAACACTTCACCCTATCCTTGTCTCAAAGTTATTCTTGTTCCGAGCAGGGCAAGACACAAAAATATACGATAAAAGTCAATTGTGAGTACGAGGAAGCTGTGTGCCACCCCCAATTGACCCTGTATTTTCTCCTGTTAAACAGTTACGAACAAAAACATTTTTGTTTGTAATGATATGCAATTTGATAAACGGAGGTAGCTGTGAAAAAACAAATGTATCTACGATTTTTATTTATATAGCGGTTTTTTAATACATAATTATTGTTTGACCTTTGTCAAAACCGTACAGTTACAATTTTTTCCAGATAAAAATCGTATAAATTAATAAATGCTTATGTACCATGTACTTCAAAAAAATTATGATAAAACACAACCCCTTGTTGTTCAGTCTATAATTAAGATATTTACAATTCATTTAATAAACACAATTGTTCAACTGCCAGTTTTAACCGCCTATTAATCCGTATGATAGAGACGTATTTTATTGTTATGTTTACGAGAAGACAATTTAAGGTCAAACGATTTAATTTGAATCCGATAAGGATTCAAATTATAGCAAACGGTACATTTAAATATGACTCATCTGATTCTGAGAAGTTTATCCAATAAAATGAATAGTAAATATGAGAACTTGCGCAGTGTTACCAATTTTTCTGAGGAAAATTTTAAAAATGAAACAAAAAGTTTATTTATCAAAAACTACTAGGAGGGCCCGCTCTAGCGTTTACGCCGCCCCGAGCAAAAGGGAATAATCCCGCCCCAGTGAAAAAAAGGCGTTGTTGCCTTTTTTTATACTGACGACGTTTTTTTTTTTTTTGCTCGCCAGGTAAAAAATGCCGCCCCTTTTTTATAAAATTCCCGCCCTGAGAATTTCCCACCCCGGGCAAATCTGTTCGTCACTCACAAGAAGCCACCGTCTTCTTACCAAAATTTACAAAAATCCCGCCCCTAAATTTTGCCGCCCCGGGCAAATGCCCGGGTTGCCCGCCCCTAGAGCGGGCCCTGCTACTAGACAAATTTTGATAATGTTTCCATCTTTTGGAAACTACAGAATAAGTCTTTTAGTTAGTTCAATCTTAGATTTATACAAACAGAAAGTTCTTTACTTAAAATTTTTCTCTATCTCTTACAGTTTTTGAGTAATCAAGCAGAATCAAAATTTTGAACGATAATTTCACCCGTTAAATGTTCCTATGTTCGTTATTAGTGTTCCGAACAAAAATTGACAATACGAACGCTATCCGTTCGTCTAATATTTCACATTTGACAACATAAAAATGTGAAATTCAGTTCAGGGCGTCGGGGGTAGTCATGACCCCCACGATCACCCCCTTGTACCCACTCTTGTATTGTACAAAATATCGACCTTAATAATTTTTTTATCAAATTTTGATTTTCTGAGAACCAATCAACTATATCAGAGAGTATTATTTTTTTCAAGTGCATCCTCAATTAATTTGTACACGTGACCGTCACTGCTCAGCTTGTATACAATAAAGCGAATGTAAAAATAATGTATTTATTAATCCGGCAATTAAAGTAAATTAGCGGTTTTTTTTTTCATTATGTTAAATACGTAGGTAAACATAGGTTGAATTTTTTTTATCACAGCGCGAATCTTGCAAAATGTAAATTAACTCTCACAATGATTTACATGGATGTAAGTTTTACATCCATACTTTTTAAGGTCAAGTCGATTTTTTCTTCTTTTTCGAATCGAATATTGTACTTCTTTGTAGTCAGTAGTAGTGTAGGTTTTAGAAGAATTAAAAAAAATTTGGTTCTATATACATTTGCTAATATTTACATTTTGCGAAATTTAGCTTATCCGCTATACGTACTTATACGTTCGCTAGGAATTTCTAAGGTATTGCTTAAGGATCTAAAATGGTCGAAAAGCAGGATGTAAGATAAGTACCTAACAAGGAAAGGTTCCCAGGTGTTCGCCTCCGATTTCAATGCCGCTGAAATATGTTATTCTACGTCGAAATCTAAGAGATACGTATTTTTTTTTATCGGCAGAAAAACGGTTTGAAGGGGTGAATTCGCCCTTCAAAAATTGGGGTAAAAGTTTAATTTTTAAAATATCTAGAAAACAGTAAGAGATAGAGCAAAAGCTTAAATTGGCGATATTGCTCTTTTTTAAAAAGCCATCTATTGATATGCAATTTGTTCAATTTACGTCAACAGGGGTGGTTGGGAGTTAAAATTTGGGGATTAATTTTGCAAAAAGGGGGTGAAAATTAAACAATATAAAAATTTTGTTTACATATTTGAAATCTACGTCAAAAAATCTAATCGACCTGTTTTCGCTCAATGTCTTAATGTTAAGTTTAGGAGTAGTTAACTAAGGGGTGACTGTGTCGAATAGTCGTACTACTTGGGTAGTTCAATAAGTTCTTCTTCATAGAAAATAGTTTAAGACAATTAGAATAACGTAGAAATGAAATTTTTGATTTCAAAATTCAGTTTGAGCGACCCTAGAGAGGGGGTGAGTCACCCTCTTAAATTACATACTGATTTACTAACACACATTTTTACTATTAGCACACTGACAGTGGGTAATAATGTCACAGTAAGCGGTTCTGAAGTTGGACTGTCGTATGTAAGGTTTTTATAAGGTTTGTTTTTTAATGGATGTTATAGTTTTCGTTATCGAAAATTATCGATACCGAAAATAACGATATTTTCAAAATGAATGGAAACCTAATGAAAACCTTACATACGATAGTTCAACTTCAGAACCACTTATTGTACTTAATGTACTCTTACTGTTTTCGAGATATTTTAAAAATTAAATTTTTATCCCAATTTTTGAATGGCGAATTCACCCCTTCAAACCGTTTTTCCGCCGATAAAGAAAAATACGTGTCTCTTAGATTTCGACGTAGAATAACATATTTCAGTGGCATTGAAATCGGAGGCGGACACCTGGGAACCTTTCCTTGTTAGGTACTTATCTTACATCCTGCTTTTCGACCATTTTAGATCCTTAAGCAATACCTTAGAAATTCCTAGCGAACGTATAAGTACGTATAGCGGATAAGCTAAATTTCGCAAAATGTGAATATTAGCAAATGTATATAGAACCAAATTTTTTTTAATTCTTCTAAAACCTATCCTTAAAATTTACCATTTCAAGAGACTGGCTCCCATTTTAGCGTTTATTCTTTAGCGGAAAATATTCATTTTTTTTTTTCGAGAAGCTTTAATTTCCGGTGTATTTTAAGAATTCCCCGTATCTCTCTGTGTGTTAAAAAAGTAAGTCACCAACGATCCATTAGAATTAATTAAGATTTTGATATTTTTTTTGTATTAAATACTCAATTCAAAAATGATTTATTAACCTTTAAAATGATTTAGTGTGCCAACCATCCTTAAGAGGTATATTTCCAACAAATTTGACATTTTTATGATTCAATTCCAAAACAATTGGTCATTAACTTACCAAAAATGTTTTATAGTATTAATAAAATAATAGTCGTATGTTATAAGTAAATTTGACAACAGGATTTGTTACGTTTTGATTAAAAAGAAATTTAATATTGCGGCTATTTCCCAGTATACGTGTCAGCGATAAATTTTGAAAAACTCTAGTTTCATATATTAGACATGACCCAAAGTGAACAAAAATGAACATGGAAGTCGGCGGTCACGTTTCGTAAAATTTCTTCACATGTAAGAAAACATTTCAAGTTACTGATACCAAATTATTTAACGTTTTATTATTTTAAACGAACAAATTATACACAGAGACGAATGCAATTAAAAAATATTTCAACATGCCAATTGTAAATTTTTCGCTCCAACATTAATTTCTTTTTCCGAATAAATCGTATCAAATTCCAATATATTTTTAAGCAACATTAATTTTATAATTTCACTTTTGAAATTATGTGAGTCAAACTTTTGTTCAGCATCGAAATTTTTAACGATTCTTCGATTATAATTTCGATTCCAGATACAACTAAATACACGGTAGACACACGATTTGACTTGCTCAATTTTTCTTAATTTAAAATTCGTTTGAGAGGCCGTTTCTTTTTTACTAGATTGTAAATTTGCTTGAGATGTATGTTCGGTGGTGTGATTCGTAATTCGATTACTGTAATCGACAACACCCATTTGGAGGAATACTTTTGTGGAATCCGGTAAAATACAAACGCTACCAATTACTGGTTGATACTGTTTCAAGTGTTTTTTCGTGTCACACATCTCTAAATCATTTTGTAATTCCTTATTTAATTCTTTTAGTGTTTTTAACAGTGAATCCCATGGCGATTTTGGGAAACTGTCATTTTTTTGATCGGATTTTTCACGATATTTGCGAAGTAGGTAATCTATTTTCTCTTCGATTGTAACATTTTGTGGAACGTAATTAATACTGGTGGTGTTTTCGATGTATTTGCAATTTGACAGTGATTTTCGACGATGATTTTGAAGATAATCTAAATATATTTGTGGCAATTGTCGCCAAATTTCAATTGATGTTACAATTAAGAATAGACCAATCATTTTGCGTGAAAGTTTTTACGAGAAATTTTTCTATTTAATTGAATGCGTTCGAAATTGTCTTTATGTCTAAAATAATTTTTTTTGATCAAAATTCAAATTTTGTAACTATGGTAATTTGATTTAAAATAATCACTTTCATTGTTTATATGGTTGTAAATAAATTTTTGTCAAGCCGAATTAGTTTAATTATATGAAAGACAAAGGGTCTCGAGTATTCTATACATCAATGACTTTTTTAATAAAATTATTTTTTAGCAACATTAAAGTTCCTGTTTCATGAAAATGTAATTGTTAGAGTTTAATTTTTTTTTAGTATTTTAATTTTTAGATTCAGTAATGCGACAACATATTATATTTTTAAATAACAAATTAGGTTTAAAATTGCTGATAATTAATTTTTAGGGTTCCGAAGAAAAAATTTTGAATCTTCATAATTCTTACATCTTTACAGGTGTAGGTCACATTTAACACGTAGATATCATATTACCTGAGATATCGCTATAAAAAGCCCTGTTTAAAAGTGACATTTTTTGTCGGTCCCCTTCCTGTAACGTTTTAACTGTGGATTCAAGAAATTTTAAAAAGGTACAGGTACTAGTATTTGGTAAGAAGACTCAAATAAAATTATATGGATTAAGCTGTAGTGGTAACTTACGAGGGCAACCAAATTTTCGCCAGTTAAGTAAAGGAAAATGGGATGAAATTTTAAATGAAGTTGTGTTCGGTATTAAGTCGACATCATTAAGGAAAATACTGAGAAATGAATAAAAATTTTCATCTCTGGCTATTACACATTTCGTAGGGTTACCTAATATTTTATGCCATACAATAACATAAGTGTTTATTCCTTAGCCTATATTCAACACTTTCAAAAACAATTACCTCTCATCAATGGAGATATAACGAATCAAATTATCACATAATTGACCCTCATAGTAACATTAGCAATACACGTCTTTATGATAAATGTATATTATTCCGAAAATTTCTAACTACTGAGGAACCCTGACCGAATGCATGTCGGACACACACTTGGCGATTTTTTTTTTTAGTTAAAATCAAATTCTACGGTAAGTTAAAATTTTATTTATACACTTCTAAAAGAGTGTAACATGACCCTGACGTGTTATTTTACTTCAAAAATCGCTGCTAAATATTTGCAAAAATAATAATAATAATAAAGTCTAAATGAGCATTGTAAATCGATTGCATTAATATAAACATACACATAATATGTGGAGATTTTTTCAAAAAAATTGTAAATACTTTGCACGATTTGCACAATAAATTTTTTGATCATAAAAAATCGATAGCTCGAAATAAAAACACAAACACCTATTTTAATGGGTAATTAATTTGGCTGATATAAAAAGTTTACTACATTTATAGCTTATAAAAATCAAATTATTAGAAAATCAAAGTGTAAATATAACCAGTTTTAAGTTCCGTTAAGGAGTTATTCAAGGTTAGAAAATTCGATCTTTATTTTGTTTCTGTATATTTACAAGAATCATCAGTGAAAAATTTGAAAACGAAATATTGAACGGGTGTTGAGTTCTACGCAGATATAAAACTTTAAACGCATTTCACCCAAAACCATATTTTCGAAAACGGGATTAATTATAGCGTTTGAATTCTTCCAGGGTCAATAAATCTAAAAAACTTCACACCATTTTGAATTCTAATCCCGTTTGTAGGTCCAAAAAACGAAAAGAAACCTATTTTTCAAACTTTTTTTTGCTCTGTGCTTCGAAAAAGGCCTGCATGCATCCGTCCTCGTGCAAAACGATTTAACACTTACCTCGCCGATCCACAATCTCCGTGATAATCGAAGTCACCACATGTTCACCGGGACGATAATGATTCGACGACGATGATGGTGGATATCTTGGTGGGGGATAATACGTTGGTTTCGGACCGTAACCAGGTGGTTGCGGCGGATAGTGAGGACGTGGACGATAATCTCCACCACCAGAGGGGTGATACGATGGACGATACGGTGGCGGCGTGGCAGGATGGTCACCTGAGGAGGGGGGATACGATGGACGATATGGTGGCGGCGGGGCAGGATGATCACCAGAGGAGGGGGGATACGATGGACGATACGGTGGCGGCGGGGCAGGATGATCACCAGAGGAGGGGGGATACGAGGGACGATCCCCAGGTCGAAACGGTGGGTGTTTGTCGTAGTGGCGGTCACCATCGTGTTGCGACGTATCTCTATGGTCATCGATTTGGGGACGGCAGTTCATCTTTTTCGAGAATAAATCGTAATCGGGATCACGTACACTGTCCTCGGGACGTAGATTGGATACTTCACTGGGAATCGATTTTGATGACAGGATACAAGTTGTGTTACCTTGCGAACCGATTCTACAAATAAGAAACAGTTTTAAAAATAATCGAAAAAAGAAATTGAAGTATCCAAACTTACCCAAAACTCAGCGCCATACATTTTTCTTTCTCGTTGGAGCATTCGAGTTGACATTCTTTCACCGTTTTTACGTCAATCGTTTTCAAAATATTCTCATCAGGGATTCGTTCACCGATTGCAACCCTCTCATAACATTCTACCAAAAAATAAAATCTTCATTTTTGTAAAATGGGACTCAAACGCCCTCCCCTTCAAAATACTTACCATTAGGCATCATAATCAACTGATTATCAATTGTAATTGCATTCACAAGTCCCAAAATTGCGAGTCCCACGGTCATTTTGATAGTTGATATTACGGAATACTTATTGATGGAATCTTTATTAGTCATTATCTTAAAAAATCTTTTAATCCTCCTCTGATCAAACTTACATTATCCTAATCTTAAAAAGAAGAAAAGTCATCGATAAGTCTTTATTGAGGGGAAGTCCCTGTTGAAACAGAATTGTATTGACATCTGAATTGAATTGTTTAAAACAAAAAATTTTTGAAGGCCATCAAAGATCGAATTTACTGACAGGGTTACTAATATCTCAAATAGTTAATTAGTGAGCAAGTTACTAAATTAGTGAATTCTTCAAGGTCAGTCATTATCGTCACTTGTGCGTATACGGTGAAACGTCTCCCCTATTATCCCTACTCCTATCTTATCAAAAATTTCCAATGTAATTTTCGATTTATTATAAATAGATATCGGACATTTTTCGGATCAAACAACATCGTGTTTTATCTATGCAGGCAGATAGATAGATAATATGTGTGAGTTGTATATATGTATATGTATGTTTTATCAAAATATCTATTCGTTTTTATTCACATTAACCACATCAAGTGCGATATATATCTGCATACACAAAACACAAATGCTGTTTGATCCGAAAAATTTCCGATACCTAATTATAAAAATAAACATTTTATTCTTCAAAATATTTATTTTCTTCGTTAAAGATTTCATGCAATGCGCTATTACATACATGGAGAGAAAATTCCTATAAAAATTACTCTGCTCATACTACAATCGACGTGTAACAGGCGAACATATTCAATTTTTGTACGGTAAAATTATAAAAATTACAATAATATAACTATAATTTTTATAATTTTACCGTACAAAAATTGGATATGTTCGCCTGTTACACGTCGATTGTAGTATGAGCACAGTAATTTTTATAGGAATTTTCTCTCCGTGTATACCCAGAAAATATAAATATTAAATATAGTAAAAAAAGAAATTGCGAAAAAGGTTCCGTGTAAGGCCTAACTTTGTGTTATCAATTCAGAACCAAATCTACCTAAGTACCCATTGGGCACGTGTTCAAAAACCACGATATAATAAGGCCTCCACAACTGAAATTACACATTCAGAAAAAACTTTTTTTTAATCTAGATTCTAAACTAAACACTAAGTTATTTCGGTAATTAAAAAAAAAGAAAAAATTAAACCACTCGCGGATAATTGGGAGTTCACTGTATTTAAGAAAATATATATATATCATTTGAAAAGCAAGAAAATTATTTAAATATTGTTACATAAAATTAAATTACAATAAAATTTTTTCAAAATTTGTCAATATTTTTTTTTTCAATTTTTCCCAAATTTTATCGCTTTACAAGTAGTCTACATAAAAGAAGTCCTTCGAGTCCTCTCGAAAATAGATTCGGCCCTGTATCTAAGTACCTACTGCAAAATCTCACAAAATAATCAATAAATTTGTTTCAAAATGATTAATTTTGATTTAACATTTTCGAATGGTGGAAACGCCGGGTAGAACAAAACAATCAATAATTTTACCACTATGACGTAATTGAATGCACAATTTTCATAAGAAAAGAAAAAAAATCTAATAAGGAATTTCGATGATTTAGGTTTTCAAACGCAAAACGAAATCAACCCCCTTCACTACAAAACCAAATACTTATCTCAAAATTGAAGAAAAAAAAAAATCACCTCAAAACAAAATTATACACATCATAAATTTTTAAACTTGGTTTGGTTTTTGCTTGATTGCACACACAAAGGACACACCGCACATACACCAACTATAAACTCCTTCCTCAAATCATCAACTACTAATTACTACGAAACTTGTTACCAAAAAAAAAATTATATTATTTTTTTACTTTCATTTAATTAATTTAGGTATTTGTTTTGTTTAATGTGCATGACTTGGCCATTCAAACTAAACAAACCATTTCGTAAAGATCATCTTCGCTTTTATATAATAAAACAATAATTTTTTTGCAGGAGAGAAAAATTTTTGCGATGTATTTGTATAATGAAGACACAATTATTTCGATATAATGATCTTTTAATAGATATAAAATGAATCTATCTCATTTCATACGTAATTTAAGTACAGTGTCTTCCTTTTTTTGTGTAAAAGAGGTGTGTTTTTTGATTGTTATATCGCTTGTTTGTTGTTAAGGTTTCATGTTCCCTCTATTTTGAATATTATATACGCATACATATGTCAATTTGAACAGATTAACCATTTAGAAATTTTTCTAATGATAATTATAGTTAGGTATACCTATAATAATATATTGTGCGGGCGGAGGGTGAGGGGCAATTATTAGATACATTGAAAGTAAAGAAGTAATTGTTACACCTTGTTAGATAAACATGCGATATTGAACTAATAACAGGTGTATAATAATCTTGAGACAAAATACGCGAATTTTTGATCAAATTTTTTGTATCGATTAATTCGTAAGTCACCGTTTCAATTCCAGCGATCAGAAATAATGATGTGAGTGGTGTCTGTTGTAGAAAATGAAACTAAAAAATATCGGTTTCTTGTCTTGTGGTACATTAGCTCAATAACCAGGGTCAGATTTACCCTAAGTGCCGCCCGGGGCACCATATAAAATGTCACCCCGGTTGGTTTTTCTTAAAACGAAAATTTTAAAAAATTTCTTTAGTAAGTTTCTGACTTTTTCACTTTTTTCTATAAAAAATGAAGTGACGAGCAAAAAAGCGAAAGTCAAATTCCAAATTTTGCCGCTATCTTCAAAATTTACAGCCCGGGGCAAGTGTCCCGTGAGTCCCTAGTGTAAATCCAGGACTGTCAATAACTATTTAACGTAAAAGCTTGTATTTCTTTTGGTGGGGGCTCTGTGAAGGTATTTCAGTTTTCATGAAATCCCTTGAATAAGTTCTTCAATCAGACACATCAGATACCCGAAACCGCGTATTTTGGACGTGGAATCGTTCTAATTTTTCTTATACCGTTGTAAATTAGATACATTTTTGAACTATTATGCTATTTAAACTAATTTTCAAGAACAAGCGGTTTGTATTTTTTTGAATTTGTGCTAATCTAACGAAAATTTGTTGTCTAGAAATTTCACGAGAAGAATTACTAGAGTAAAAATACAACGGTGAAGTTGGAATATTTTTAGATTGGCAGCTCTTCAGGTTAAATTGCTTTTAGGCAATAAATTTGAATTGCAGAAAATACAAATTTACTTTTAGAGAAACCATAAAACTGGAATGTAACACGATAAGACAATTTGACAGGTAAAATATCTTTAGTATAGGTACCAAATTCATGTTATTATTTAATATTTTGTTACTATGGTTTTGTAATCAGTGCTATGGCAGGGCAATTTACTCTTGACGCGTACTGTAAACAATTGATGAAGATGTTAGCTAAAAGATTATAATAAAACAAGCAACAAACTTGTTAGGTAAATCTTGTAAAATATCCCCCGTTATTGTAAATTACTATGAATCAGCGATATTAATATAGTGTAATTACTTAAATATTATAAATACATTTATTTAATTTTATTTTAGCAAAAAAAAAAAATATTTTTCGCTATTCTCCAAGGTTGGAATAAAAAAAAGGCATTGTTTAGCAATTATCTGCGTAGAGAAGTGACTCATCCTTTTAAACTGCTTCAAACATTAGTAACGGTTTCGTAATTATTGTTTAAACATCTTCTAATATTCGAATTTTCGAAGTTATTCATTTTTTAACGCCAACGTCCAAATTTCCGTGTTTTACTGTGATTCTCATATGTAAATTATATCTTTTTGATTTCGTAGGGAAAAAAGCATTGACTTTCTTAAAATTCGCAAACAAAGATGAGAATTTTTATTCCGTTTATGAGTGACCGAAAGTTCAAAGTCATTATTAAAAAAAAAAAATTCGTCAAGAACGTGTTGGATACGCATTAAATCAGGGTTCCATAGACGGTACTTAAATACATTCGATAATTTTACTTATATTGTGTACTCCATTCACTGTATGTGTTACTATGGGGTCAATTATGTGATAATTTGGTTTCCAATATTCTGAGCCAAGTTATTAACTGTTCAAAAATTTGGAAACTTTAAGGCTCAGTAATTTCACAAATGAGATTTTACAATGAAAAGGAACCTCAGTGATCCCTACATGATATAGGAGAGGAAAATTTCTCGAAAAAGAAATTAAACGCCATTTTGTAGTTCAAAATTTTGCAAATGGGGCTTAAAAATAGAAATATTAAAAGAAATGGTACCCCGTAAGATGCGTTTTCAATATGAAGTACCCTTAAAAAATTAAGATTTTAACTACGGAGCCCTAAAAAAATTTCAAGGTTAAGTATATTACGTTATATTAAAATGGTTAATAGAAAAAAAATAATTTGCTATTATTGTTTTATATAATAGATTTAGAATACAATCAGGGGCGGATACAATAAGTGAAGGGGTCACAATGGGGTATCTGACAATATCAAAGAAAAATTATTATCAAAAGATTTTTTAATAAAAATTTATATTAAAAAAAAATTCTAATTTTGTCTTATGCTGATTCATCCTGACCATTATTTAATTTACAAAAATTCATTGAAAAGTATTTTTAGTTATTAATCACGTGATCAAAAACCGCCTGTGACGTCACATTCTCTTATACTTCGATCGGTTATCCTGTGAAAATTAATCCATATTTAATTAATCCCCCAAAAAAGCAAAATGTTTGTATTCGTTAAAAGAAAAATAAAGCTTTTTTCTTAGTTACAAAACACCTCTTGCTATTTAGAGAATGTGACGTAATTAACAGCTGATGAACCTGTTACTTTGCAAAATACCACTTTTATTTTTGAAACTGTGACAATATTGTTTCGAACAGTTAGTTCATTTTCAATGTCATCAGAATATTGTCACAGTTTTAAAAATAAAAGTGGTATTTTGCAAAGTAAAATATTTATTTATTATTTACAAATATGGAATACCATAAAGTGACGCTCAAATCTATTAATAGCTAATGAACCTTTTTGGTCCAAAGTTTGAGAACAAATATTAAATTTTTTTTTAACGATTTTCAGTATCATTTTTAAAAATGGAAAACGCGTATTTTAAAACAGTTCCCCCATAATTAACCAAATACCCCCATCTGAAATTCTTACAACAGTTGAATTTGAATATGTTTGTATGCTTTGTATCCTGTTTACTTGGGCCTTAGGTACGCTACTGAATAAAAATACAGTGGAACACCAAATTTTAAACAATACTTTTTATTGTTTAATGAATATATTAACACAAAACTTTGTTCTCATAATATTTTGCGATTAAGATTGCACAAAATTTATTACATAACGGAAACTAAAGATAGGTATAATTTTCGCAAATAAAAATTTATATCTCAACGTTCGGCTCCGATGTAGATTTTTGATACACAGTTTGTTGTTTAGTGTTGAGACTGAAATAAACAAAGCAATTTTTTGTATTGTCTTCAGTCATCTACCCCAAAGATTGTCGGGTCAAACGCCTAATTATCTTTAAAATTACAGCATCATTAATTCATTTGCATATTTGCTGTACATTTACAGGTGTTTCCGGTTGTTCCTGTAAATCTGATATATGTTTTTATATTTTGTTTTTTCCTATCTAGAAAATGATTAATCTTTTATAGAAGCCATAATGGAAAAATTACTGATACAATAAGTTCATTTTAACTAGTAATTTTAGTCTCATATAGACATTGTTCATATTTTGCTCAATTTCAGTGAGAAATTATCTCTGTCAAACATGTAGAATCAGCAAAAACACATTTCTTAAAATAATTTTGATATTTTAATAGAAAAATTGAAAATTTTACAATCAAATTATTAAAAAATCACCAATGGGCTTTGTTAGAATGTCTCATGTAATGTACGAGGATAAAAAAATAAGAAAAATTACAGTAATGACGTCATTTGTATGCAAAATTTCTTTTTTACACATAACCAATCGACCTATAATTTTGCATAGGAATAGACGGGGAGATGTAGAACATAGGCTACTTTTCATTACAGAAATTTCGTACAGAAATAATCAGGCTTCTTTTGGTCCAAGAAAAAATTGATTTCCGTGTGAAAAAATATTTAAAATGTTGTTTGTCTCACGTTTAAGCCTCAACCGCTCAACCAATCTGCTTGAAACTTTACATCGTGGCAGTAGAAGAACATAGGCTACTTTTTACCTCGGGAAAATACCGGATTCGCATGGGAAAATATATTTAAAACACGGGTAAGAGCTCGTGACTTCTAAATAGCAAATAATTGTCTTATTTTACAGTAGCGTCCATCGAATTGCTGACAGTAGTACCACGACTCGATATCCTATCAAAAATAAAAAATCGAAAATCAGGAAAACTACCAAATTCATTGAACATATAAATTTATTATTATTTCTTTTTCTTTTTATGAACAAAATGGGTTAGCTTCTAAAAACTAGAAAAATTTCATCGAAAAAATTTCGTCTCTTTTGAACTAAATTTTTTAACTATTGTTTTTCTTCGTTTCTAAAAAATACAGCTAAAAATGATAAAGTAAAAATAGGTATTTGTATTACGAAAGAATGTATTTTATATTTAAAATAAATTAGATTTTTTTCTGATTAAAAAATTCTTTTACACGATTATTTTCGTAGAGTACATATCGTCGAATATTGTAAATTTGATTTTGAGAAATAAAAGGACAAAATGCTCAAAAAAAATTCCCCGATTTTCTGACGTCTCAAACAGTTTTAAAACGGACATAAAAACTAAATAGGGTACCGTGTAATTTTTAAGTAATAAAAAAAGATGGCGCAACTTACCACTCTCTATATGTCGTATGCGCGACCTCGTATTTTATAGAAATAATTAAAAATTCATAAAAAAACGATTTTTGATAGTAATTTGGAAAAGTTATCATTCTAAAATACGAAATTGCGTCAGAAAACTATTGAATTTTTTATTAAAATTAATATTTTTACGAAATTTTATCTCCAGTACGTTTATAGAGAAAAATAAAAATAAAAAACAAATCAAATAAACAATATTCAAATATATTTTTTATTTTTTTTTTATTACTTTTTTTTACATTGCATTAATTTAACATTTTTATTAAAATTATAAATTCTTTCCACAATTATTATTAATAAATGTCGATTTTTTTTATATTGAACTTATAATTAAAAATTATTTCAACAAAAAAGAAAAAATATTTTTGTTAACGTTAAAACTAAAAAAAAAAAAAAAAAATACAATTACAACCAAACCTCACCCCGTTTGTCTATAATACAAAAAGAAAATATATAAATCGATTTTTTTCATTTGTATGTTCTATTCCAAAAAAGATCCAAATCAATTTGACCGCGTAAATTTAAATTTGTACATGGAAAACTTGATTTATTCATAAACATTCTCTATTGAATTGTATTTAAAATTAACGAGATTCAATAAAATGTGGCATCTTTTTCGCATGCTGCACCAGAATTTGGCTCGTACGAATCCTGCAAATTCGCAATTACGGTAATTAAACAAAAAAAATAAATAAATGAGCTTACAGAAGAAAATTCGTGTAAAAAAAATTTTCAAGAAAGAAGTCGAAACGAAAGTACAAAAAAACGACAATGTACAATTTATATGTGAACAGCTTTAAAGTGCCATCGGGCGTTTTCGTCAGAATTCGTGCGAATCACATTTGTATAAATTCTAAGTGCAGTGTGCGAGGGATCTTTAATAAATTCCTTGTACAAATATAAATGAATCACAAATTATCACATTGAAATGATCTTTTTAGAAACTTAATAATATTTTTTTAACTTATTTTTTAAATACTTCATTCAAAACAACAACTATATATATCCCGCGTACAAAAAATAAAAACTAATGTCAGAATATATACAAACATAACCTCAAAAGTTTAAAAAAAATATTTACAAAATTTATATATAAAAAAAAAATTAACTAGTAAGGAGGAATTATTTTACATAATGGCTTTTTCGGGGGGACAATTGTATTATAAACGTTGGGCAAAAATTAAGCACTCAAAATTCAAGATAATATAATCTGACCAAAAGTTTTTATTTTACGTATAAAAATTGAATCAATTCAAGAAAATCCCAACTTTCTTTATCTAAATAAATACTTTAAAAAATTAATAACAATAATTAAAATTGTTTAACAAAATTATATTTTAAAATTTCGTGTACGTTAATAACATTTAAATTCTTAAATATTCGTCTATATGTATTAATAACAATGTTCAAAAAGGGCCGCGTAAGTGCACACAGGGTTTCACTTGATTTGATTCAGGTAAAAAGATGTTTATTTTTTTTTATTTATCAGTTCCGTATCGTAAAAAATTTTGTTTGAAAAAAATAAATATTCACGAATTTGAGAATAATACAAATGGACCACGTTCTCACAATGTTTTTTCTTTTTTTTTAATATATTAATCCTACTAATTAATTTTTTTGAACAAAATTTAAGGCAGGCCATACATTATATACGTAGAGTTTTTTTTTAACAAAAATTTTCTAAGGTCGTTTTGATTTGTTGTGTATTTTTGGGTGTATGTGTGGTATCTGTTGTTTTAAATGGTAAGTCTTAAATATGTTTTTAAACATGCCATGGTTTCTAAATATTGTTTTAATCAGCAAATCTGAAATCTATTTTATTTTTTATTAAACTTATGTATTTTAAACCTGTAAAAATTTTCGAATATTTCATTGATTACTACATGTTATTTGATAAATCTTTCATAAAATTTTTACAATACAATAGGGCACCATTTTTGGAAACATTATTTCTGGAAATTTCATGAATAAGATCAAATGTTTTTGTTTTGTTCGTACTTACCATAATTTTGACTACGAAACCTTAAAAATTACGTAAGTAATTAGTTAACAGCTTTCAGTATGAGATCATATAAATTTTAAACCAATAATAATTAATATTAATAGATTTGAGCGTTACTTTATGGTATTCCATATTTGTAAATAATAAACAAATACTTTACTTTGAAAAATACCACGTTTATTTTTGAAACAATATTGTCACAATTTCAAAAATAAACGTGGTATTTTGCAAAGTAAAGTATTTGTTTATTATTTACAATAATAATTAATTGCAACTCTAAATTTTGGAATATTTTTTCTCGATTCTATATTATTAGATAAGGATAATATTTAAAAGATTTACTTTGTCAAAATCTCTATTAAAAAATATGACAATAATTTTCTTTGTCACGTTTCATTAAATTACAAGCTAGCTTCCGAGTAATTAACTCATCCTCACGTATTCTATTGTATTTATACCTGACGATGAATTAATTATTGGAAAGCGAATTCGTAACTGAACAGTTTAATTTAGTGAAAAAGTAATGAAGAAAATTATTCTCATATTTTAAAAATATATTAATTATGACACGATTTATTATTTTGTTAAAAAGAAACAAATAATTATATTCCTAATACAAGTAAGAGAGAACAATACACCTGATAAGACACGAACATGCGAAATAAATACGTGTTTGACCACGCCCAAATTAGATTTCCGTAGTACTAACAAAAATTGACAAAATTGGTACCGTACTGTATTTGAAATCAAAATAAAACAACTAACTAAATTAAATGCACCATTTTTTTCTTAAATTTTGAATGTATTTTTGAAAGTAATCAATAAAATATTTAAAAGTTGTATTTTATTTTTAAATAACAGCTAGAACGTAATATTTGTAAAATGATGATGCATTGTGTCTGTTGTGAATTTTAAATTTAATATTGTTTAAATATTTCTTTAAATATGTTATGTAAATTTTTCTATTGGTTTTTTTTTTTTTTAAATTATTTTCCATCTTTTTGTTTTAATATAGCTCAGCAATTATGTAACAATATGTATTTTTTAACTCTGTCTAATATATAATATTTATATTTCTCTGTCTCTTTCAATCTTATAGTTATTTTTCTTATAATTTATATAATTATATAGCTTAAAATTAATCAATATTTATATATATTTATATATTTTTATTTTTTTTTAATAATAATAATAGAAAAAACCTTTTTTTATTAATATAATTAACCAGTACTCGCGAATTATTAGCGTTTTTTTTTTTTTAAAGGTATGTATGTATTGTTTTATTTTACTTTTAGGTACTACCAATACAAACAAACAAAATATTACAATAAAAATAACTAAACTTTACAAAGAATGAACTCTCTTCTTTTATTTATATATTTATATATATAGAGATTTATTTAAATATATATTATTTTATATATAAGTGTATTTTTTTTCTCTTATATTTATAATAAATCAGTTATATAATGTGTACAGCGTGTTTTATGTGAAAACAGTCACATCCGTTTCTACTCGCAGTATTTATTTATAAGAAGTAAATGTATATTTTTACGGAAATCTGTTTTTTTCTTTCGGAAAAGCACTCGTTCTATTCGTTTTTTTTTAAAATTGGGTTTTTTTTATGGAAAAAACAAAACAGATTTATTTTTGAATTCGATCAATTGTTTTTTTATTTATAAAGGGTCTCGTGTGTGTTTTTACTTTTTTTTTGTGAATTTTTTTCATAATATTTTTTTATAATTTATAATTGTATATATTTTATAACTACTACACAACAATTAATTATTAATATTATAATATATATTAATAACATTTTAAGGCCGTCACATTCTTTTAAAAGGAATCTGAAAATAAAGAGAAAATTCGGTTAAAATTTAAGTAAGTTAATATTTAAAATAGAAACACCACTGTGAGAAATCAAAAAATTTATTTGTATGATCACGTATATTAGATTTTCGAAAATGAAGCAGGTATGATCACTAGAAAAATGATTTGAATCATTCAGTCATTTTTGAAAGAAATATGGTCACTTTGATAGTAAAAATGAAGAGTTCACACCTAAATTATCCTAATTCAACCAAATCACTTCCATAAAATTGATTTGAGAAAAAATACGTTTTTTTAATTAGATCAAGTTTACTAAAATTTTTCAATGTCTTGAAAACCGTACTTCTACTAGAAGCTTGAAATTTGCTATGAGTGTAGATTTGACCAAAAAGATTTTAAAAAAATCTTTTACAAAAATATTTTTATGACTTGTGTCTTTAAAAAAACTTGTGACGTTTTTTTAACGTTATTTTGAATACCCTTCCTAATTTGAGAGTTGGATTCGCCATTACTTACAGGCTTGAATCTAAATATTTTCATCTAAAATCGACCATTTTCTCAAATATGTAGCAATCTGTCACCAGGGCGGCGACACAGGTATTTGGGATTACATGTCTATAATCGAGATATTAATTTAATCAACCAAAAATCACCTTCTGTTAATTCCACTTTAGCAACGAAATTTTCCAGTTCGGTTACCTAGGAATATTGTTTCTTTTTTAGAAATTAATATTCCAACTATAGAGATGTAGTTCCGAATAACCCGTGTCGCCGCCCTGGTGTTAAACAATTTTCTCTTGCGGTTATGTACATAACAATTTTTAAATTAAAATTTCAATCATAGAGATATAGATATTTTGAGAAAATGGCTCATTAGTTTCTCACAGTGATATTTCACTCTAAAATGACAGATTGTTGGCAGCCATTTTGAATCATGGCTGCCAACAGTCAAAATTGGTTAAAATACCAACCATAGCAATTGCAAAGGCCCCGTTATAATATCATGCTTAACGTGTTGTGTTCGTTTTGTTGATGGTCGGTTGAAGGTGGCGGTTCAGATGTGTAGAACAGATGGAGTCCATCTGGTGTGGTGATAATGAAGTCCGCTGACGTTGATGATGTTGACGCTGTTAAGGTACTAGTAGTTTTTGGATGATGACTGACGATTGGCGATGATGACAATGATATTAATGATGAATTAATATTTAAATGATTTGAATTTTGTTGTGTCGTTTGATGATTTTTATTATTAATTGCTGTCGACGAGTCTATATAATATGATGACGTACTATTGTCGTTAAATTTCGTGGCTCAGCTGTCCACGCTAAATAACTCCTTGTGTAACGCTGGGAATTCCAGGTGTGGTGCAGATCGTTTCAATCTACCTAAGGCCTCCATATGTAACATGCTCACCTCCCTAAAACAATTGGAAAAAACATTTGTTAACAAATTTTCAATTTTCAATTATATTTTTTGAAAAATCGTACCTTAATTGCGGTATTTTTGTTAAAAGCGCATCGCACACTGTTACATCACCTTTGATCGGCAACGCATGATTCCGATCCAATTCCACTTTTAAAGCTCGTAGTACTGCCTGTGATAATCGACTAATCTCAGCGACTCCTTTGAGACCTGGTCGATCTGAAATTTACAACAAAAAACACATTCAAAAAATTTCTTCCCTATAAGCTTACGATTTAAGCGTGGATATAACCCCTGAATTATAAAACAAATTTCAATACTAGTTTAAGTACCGTAAAATGGAATTCGCTCTGGATTGAGGAGGTAGATCCGAATAAAATCAATAATTTATCGTTATTATTAGATGTTAGTTTAGAGCTTGAAGACGATTGTATTTGAGTTTGTTGTAAATTATTATCAATAAATAAAAATAAATAAATTTAATCAATGTTAAAATTGATAAGATTAAAAAAAAAACTAAATGTGAAAAGTCAATAGTGAAACAGTGCAGGAGTTAGGTTATCAAAAGTTGTTTCGTAATTTATTTAAATTGTGTTTATGTTTAAAAGGATGCTAAATTTCAAAACTTCTTCCTGCATTTCTTCAATTTTTTATATTTATTCTGATTGCGGTGGATAGGAACGAAATTAGGTATCAATTATAATGCTAGCACGGGTGAAAAGAAATGAAAATTAAATAGAAATGCCCATCAGGTCAATAAAGAGGGGAAAAGCTGAATGGGAGCAATTATAAATTTTTACCGATAACAAAATTAGTCTAATTAAAATTCATATAGTGTTTGAAAAATTATCAAATTGGATCGGCTGGGACTCTGGAACCTGGATCTCTTGGTTGCTAGCCAAGTGCCTTACCAATTAGGCCACCGACCGCTTCTTCGAGTGCCATTCCAATCCCATAATCAATCAAACACATCCTCTCTTTAATGCGAGACGCAGTTAAATTTTTAATTTCAAATGTTGTGGACATTAAGTGAACATATGAATATTGGTGTATGTATAAATGAGAACAAAAGTCCGTCATACATTAGTAATGTTTCACAGGCTCTCGATAACATTTGAAATTAAAAATTAGTCTACTTTATATTATTTGATAGTTCAAAGGCCCGTCTCAATTAATCAAAAAATCGCAAAGCAATTTGACAATATTTCAATTAAATAAACTCCCCCCCCCCTTGTTAGAAAATTGTTATTAGTATACGCACCTGGCGATAATAGAACACATGCTGAATATAACGCTAATTCAGTTTCAGTAAGTTTCAGTTCTGCTACACCTTTAGCAATTTCGAACACACACGTTACTAATTTCATCTCTGACGTGTCGGATGTGAAGAAGGCATCTTGAGGCAATAATGTTTCACCGTATAATACACAACACGTGCCCCCTGGGCCCCCTGTGAGATCTAGGTACCGTGACATTCGTAACACGGCTAATTCAAAGCTACCTGTAAACAATACGAGAAAAAAACATAATGTGTTAATTAATATTTGCATTGTTTTCGTAATTAAAATGTATCAAATGTACCAAAAAACAAAATGAAGCGTGTAATTGGCCATAAATGTCCCCGAAAAAAATAACTTACCGGCTTTTAATAGAACGATTTGATCGTCTTGCGACAATTTCATAAATCCTGGCACCATTTTAGCAAATTCGATAATTTGTTGTATAACTGTTGTAAGCTTTTGCGCACACTCCAACCATAATTCCTCGTGCGCCATATTTTTATAATATAATAATCGGCTAAGATTATCATGTTGCGATTGCGGTTTTCGAAACATTTGATGAATTTGCTCTATTGTATATATACATGTTCGGGCATGCGCATCAGCTATGGTTTTCGATAATAGTTCGCTGATTTGTGCGGGATCTGTAGAAAAATTAAAATGAATAAAAATTTGTTTTATGGTGAAAGTTATTCGAAAAGAAGTTTGAAGAAATATTTTTGGAAATTTTTGTAAAGTGCTTGAAGCGTTCTAGAATCGCATGTGTAACAAAATATCATTGTAAAACTTCGCAGTTTGTCGCAAGCAAATTAGCTTAATTCTTGCGCAGTCTCGCTTAAAGTTGTTCCATTATTTAAAATTAACTGAATCATGTACAGTAGAAATCCAAACAATTTAAGTTCTGAAGATCTCTTGGAAGAGGAAAAAATTTAAGACTTTTACTGTCCATTTCAGATAATTAGATCAGCTTGAGTATGTACTTTAGCGAAAAGGAATTATTCTATGTTAAAAATTTTCTAAAACTACATCAATCTATTAACTCCTTTGATGACAGTTTTTTGGGTTCCGAAAAAACACTTCGGAATTCTTATGCATTCGTGTTGTATGTAACTTTCTAGCCAATCATTGAATTCGACAGGGCTGCACGTATTTTTTATTCTCTAGTAAAATGTCATTTTTGAAATATTTTTCATGTGGATCATCAAAGGCGTTAATAAACCAGTAAAATATCCAGTATCATTATTGCAAAATATTTAAATTTTTGTAAATAATTTATCTATGTAATATTAATTGTTAAATTTTTCGGAAAAATTAAGAAGAGATAACCCTTGACCACTGTTTCCAGCGTTGCAACTTCTTCTGTCGAGTATCAGTCTAAAATATATTTACACAAAATGATACAACAACTTCAAAACTTTTGAAACTTTATTGAAACTTTTAAAATAACAACTAAAACACATCGAAATTTTCATAACATCAAAATGTTTTGTTTAAAAATAAATTGAAAACTAAAAATAAACTGGAGGAAATAAAAACAAAAAAAAAGAAAAACTAAAATAATGATCGATGCAATTTTTGATCAATAAAACTCACAATGACTGGTTCCATGCACAAAATAAAAACCAAACTCTAAAAAAATAGATCGTGTGAAAGAAGCGTTTAAAAGGAAACGAAAAAGAAAATGGCATCAAAGCCAAAAAAAGACATGCGCGCATACAGAAAAATAAAAGAGTAAAGGAAACAGAAGAACAAAATGTTGAACAAAAGAAAATATGAAAGAGCCGAGTTTGTCTTCCAAAACAAAATATATCGAACCGAATTATTTCCCGGATAGGGTCGAGTTTTGAACATACTAGGTACGGATTAACGGATAAATAATCTATTTTGGATAATTAGGAAGTTTCTTTTAAATCAGTTGAAAATCGTTGAGGATATCTTTGTTCAATTAGAGTGAGAAATTCATATGACACAGCTGTCGTTGCCATGGCCACTAAGCTATATTTTGCATTAGACATAGATATATTGCAAAAAGGCAGAAGGGCTGTATGGGAAGAATACGTACCTAATGTATTAAACCTAGTTTCCCTTTCATAAGGCTATGTTCGTTTGTGGAAAAAAAATTTTGACGGTTATAGAAAATGACTTGTTTATGAAAACAATTAGAACATTTCATTCGAATTATTCTTAAAATATTCATCTAACGGGAGGCATACTAAAGAGGGACATCTAAGAATAATATTACCAAACTTTTATGGTTTACATTTTTTTTTTTTTTTTGGGAATAGTTTTCGGGAGGTTTACTTGAAAGTCGTTAAAAAAAATCGATTTTTTTTACTTTTGTAGAAATTGGTAGCTAATTGTGTGTAGAATATGTTCCCAAAGTGATTTTGCTGAAAGTAATTTAAGGGAAGGTTTACTTGAGATTTGATAAAAAAAATCGATTTTTTTGCCGAAATTGATAGCAAATTATGTGTAGAATATGTTCCCAAAGTGATTTTACTGAAAATAATTTAAAAACAAGATTCTTGCACATTAACCGAATCCAGCTTTCTATGAAAAAAATTCAAAAAACGTAGTTCACGCAATAATGAGTAATATATAAAAATTTTAAAAATACGTTTCTTTATATATATTTTATAATATCTCGGAACTACATTTTTGGAACTGGTGGACACGATAACTCAAAAACTATTCGATGGATCCTTTTTTTAATTTTTTATTTTAAAAATAATTCGATTCTTCGGCACCTTTACCTAAGTTCGATACACTTTCAATATTTTTTTATTTTTAAATTTACTTTAAAGAGCGAAAAATAAGACAAAAATCGTAATCAAAAGTTCAAACATCCGCCATTTTTTTTTCTTTCAGCAATTTATTGATATTATAGGTAGAGGTGCCGGTACTCTTCATATATTTTATAAATCTTTTTTGTTTTTGGATTTCGGTGGTTTATTAC
The DNA here is from genome assembly GCA_035578155.1 of Brachynemurus nebulosus. NCBI lineage: Eukaryota > Metazoa > Arthropoda > Insecta > Neuroptera > Myrmeleontidae > Brachynemurus > Brachynemurus nebulosus. The sequence goes on along the minus strand of JAPWDM010000009.1, from coordinate 7,271,312 downwards.
CGGTGCTAGGATGTCCACCAACAAGGCATTGGATTTTCGGATCGTCACACTGCACTGTCTATAAAATGGACACTTTTTTATATTTTTCCTTGAAAATTTTTTTTTGTGTAGTTTAATACTTAATAAATATGTGCACAAAATTTGAAATTGATATTTACTTCCGTTCTTGAGAAAAAAATTCTAGAAAAATATATAATTTTTAAGGACTCTCGAGTAAACCTCCCCTTAAGTGGAAATATGTTGAAATGTATTTTGAAAATTAATTTATAACTCAAAATTACCAATAATGTGCAAGTTTCTATTATTTCATTCTATTTTTTTGGGTAATTGCATTTTTCAAAGTTAAATTTTTTGAAATATATGGTTGATACCTTCGAGATTAATTTAGTTCAAACGATTCGGTATTAACTCTCTTCATCATATAGATATTTATGAGACAACTCGACCCTATCCGAAAAATTCAAGAATAAAAGCAACTGCATTCGAATGCCCAACAAAAGTTATTGTTCCCAATTTACTGTCAAGCAAAATAAAACTAATTTAGATTACTTCTATGAAAAAAAACAGGGGTTGCAATGAAAAGAGAGAGAAAACAAAATCGAAATAACAACAAATAAATAATAACGATATTCGAAAAAATATAGAAACATCAATAATTTGATTTTATAATAATAATATTAATTCAAAATTTGAAATTGTTTCCAAGAATAAATACACACACAATATAAATATAGAAAACACATCGAAACACAATACTTTTAAATTGGACTATTCGAAATATTATTCAAAATTGATCAATCAAAAATCCAGTCAAATAAAAAAAAACATTGATACGAGAAAGACACAGATAGATATATTCTAAATTACGACCACATTTGTAAAGTGACGACTTACTTGGAACATTGATCTGTTCACAAGTATCATCACTACAAACGATTGTCGTGCCTCGTACGCTACTTGTGCTACTTGACGTCGTTGTGTCACTAGTTGCGGCACGTTGTTGTGACGATGATGTGGCCGACGAAGTAGACGACGTGGACGTGGACGCCACCTGTTGACCGCGTGGCGAACTTGTCGCAATGTCACCACTGCCACTGCCACCACCACTCGTCACCACTGTGGTGTCAGAGGATGTAGCTGTTGAAGAAGAATTAGTGGACAACCCTGTTTCTGATTTGAAATTTTGTTGTGGGGTCAGCGGCGTCGTACTATCGATATAGCTGCCAACTAAATTATCGACACCACCGACGCTACAAGTGGATTCCTGTTTTATCGATACTATGCGAGAACGGGTATTGCCGCCTATATTTGACATCACCAAACAATCACACTAAATTATCGATCAAGGTAGCGAACCTTACCGCTAAGATTTATACAAGCAGGGGGAATAGGTAACGTAACACACTCCCCTCACAGGATGAGGATCGATTTTATTGAAACATATTTACAGAGACTTTTTTTGGGGGTGTTTTTTTTTTTTTTTTGACAACTTACCTGTCGGCAATTGAGTGCTGGTCATAAGCGTTGAAGTATCCGGCCCGAGTGGATCTAACGACTGGCTCGGTCGCGGGTCGTAAGCCGTTGTACTGTCCACATAGTCCGTTGATAGCTCGTAGCCCCCCATCGTTGAACCGCCGCCACTGCCCGGTGTCACTTGCGTCGTGTTGTACGCGTATGGAGTGTAGCTGCCTACTTCGCTATTATAAGCGTAGCTGAAAAAAATTGCAAATTCCCGTTAGAAAATTGTATTTAGTGATCGAGCAAAAATGTCCCTCAACCTTCATTTTTCCAATTTTCAAGATCAATAAAGACACTTAACGATTCATATATTCTGTAATATTTTTTGCACGATCAATTTAAGATAATTAAAAAATACGCTGCCAACAGGGTGTGGTACACAGCTTCCTCGTATTCGTAAAAGATTTTAAAACAGTATTCTACCAAATATGTATACCGTGAAAAGTTTATAAAAAATTGTTGTAATTCAAAATACTTAATGGCTAAATTATAAAATAATAGCAAAAATATTTTAGAAACTAACCCCCAAAATACTTTAAAAATTTGAGCGAAGTGGGACTAGCAGTAAATAAGATATTGACATTTAATGGGATTTCATGGTAGCGCCGTGGATACTATTACTCCGAATGCAGTGAAATTTGTAGGGAACCATCTAGGAATCAGACCGCATAATTTCTGACAATTTCATAAAAAATAATTGAATAGTTCAGAAATTATGCCACTTGATGCAAACTGGCGACACACAGACGGACAGACAGACACCAAACCAAAATTGTTCAGAAGGTCAAAATGTGCGTAAAAAATTTTATTTTGGAGGGAAAAAATTTTTTACTTTTCAAAAGTGATCACAATGCTTCCGCTACCTTATACAATATGAAAACACATACAAAATTTCTAATAAATATTTAAAAAGCCTAAGGACAAATTTACTGGTAATAATAATAATAATACTAATAATGTTAGACAAACTAGTGAAAATTCTAATTGTTAATTATTTAACTTTTATAATTCTTGTTCAAATTATACTTTCAACTTCAATATAAATAAGCCTATTTTACTTCCCGCACTGTTATTTCTTGGTTACCATATATTATATAAACAAACGTTCGGGAAATGATCGTGCAAAACATATTTTATATCATTTGTTTAAACGGAAAAATTAAAGTTTAAAATATAAAAGAAAGTTATCGATAATGGAAAAAGTATATTTTATAGCAAGATAAAAAGACAAATTAATAAAGAAAATAACTACAAGAAATGTGACATCTATTATCCCTCTACTCAACTAACAACAGTCGAGATCCATTGCCATATAAAAATAAAATAAAATATACTCATCCCATTTGCTTCATATTACCCGCCGTTATAGTGATGCTGTAATTGATCGCTGCTAGATGGCGTTTGTTGTTCGAACACGGAACTGTCCGGTGCCGCTGCGTCCGATTGCGCTCGCATTTGTGCTCGATGAAATCGGACCTCGTCTTCGACTTTTTCACGTTGCTTTTTGGACATTCGACCAAATTTAACGGCTAATCATCGAAAAATAAAAATGAAAAAAAAAAAAATATTAGATTATACCTAGTAATTAAATATACTTAATAAAAATTTTTGGTCTTGTTAATGTATGGATTGTGGTGCTTCTATAGTATACTGTCTACTTAAAAAAAATTCAATAAATTCGATTGTTTTAGTTTTAATTGTGCAACAATAGTATATTATGCAATGAGTGCGGGAAATTGTCGATTGCCCACGAGAGCGAAGTTGAGCGCACGATCGTAGTGAGTGCGCTCATTCGCTCGAGTGGGCAATCGACAATCCTGCACGAGTTGCATATACTATTTTTTATTACGAGTTTCACATACTTTTTTCCATTGTTATTAGGAACTATTTTTTATTCCTTTTTAAAATAAAATTATTGAGTGTTTGTCTCTCTTTTTTTTAATGAAATATTGTTCTAATTATTTTGTTGGTGGTTTGTATAGAAATAATTATGAAATATTTATTAAATGAAAAGTCAAGAAGCGGCTTTGCGTGTTTTATTGTCAATTTGCGTGTGGAAGAGTACGGTGGGCAAACAGCTATTTTGCGTACAAAAATGTGTGCGCCAAGTTAGTACTTCTCCCGCATGAGTAATAAAAAATTATTTTTCATTTGATTTTGAGATAAGTTCGCAGGTTGCTTTGCTATCAAAATGACGAAATTCCTTTTAAGAATTATAACCGATTCAAAAGAAGTCTTTTTTCTAGTGGTCGGACATGCTTAATTTTGATAAAAATGAAAAGAACGACTTGGAAAACCTTCAATTTGCTTCCAATTTTATTATTCTATCATTCTGGTTACGGTTTTTAAGGCAATGAAATCAAAAATTTATATTTTCTCAAATTAAACGTTATTAAAGTGACTTAAATTAGGTTAATTGGTTAAATTAAAGTAATTTGGGTGTAAAAATTTCAGTTTTGAGGTCAAACTTACGAAATTTTCTTTAGAAATATGACTAATTCGACCGAAGTCTTTTTTATAGTAGCCCAACAGGAATAATTTTCGGAAAAATGGAGAGAACGATTTTGAAAATCTATAATTTTTACTTCTAATTTCATCTGTCTGGTATTTTATTTTCGATTTTCAAGCCCTTGAAAAATTTTAATAATCTTAATGACGTTATAACGCCAAAAAATAACCTTTTTTCGAATTTTATTTTATGGAAGTGCTTTGAAATAGGGTAATTTAGGTGTGAACTTTTCATTGATGCTAACCAAAATGACGAAATTTCTTTTTTCTAGTGATCCTACACGATTAATTTTAATAAAAATGAAACAAGCGACTTCGTAAACCCAAAAATCGCTTCCAATTACATCATTCGATCATTTCATTTACGATTTTTAAGTCCTACTAACGGACAGTAAGTAGATAGCATACTATACTAGCACCATATATTTTATAATTTTATAATAATCTGGACACTGGACAGTCGGTAGCTGTGCCGCTGTGTGCGGACTGTGGTAAATATTTTATGGGTGCGGCTTCAATTTTATTACATGGGTGTTACATACAATTGACCATATTTACAAAATATTTTGTATTGGTTTTTGAAAAACTTTTCTCAAATTACTTTTCCTATTAAAAATAATGCTATAATAAAATATTTTTTGACTAAGTTGTTGTAAAAACCATATTTTTATTGCTGTTTGTTATAAACATGTGTTTATTTTCTTAACAATAGGGATTGCCGTTAGTTTAAATCCAGGAATGGTTTAAGATTTTTTTTTTGGTTTGTTGGTATGAAATATTTATAGTAACTAAACTGAGAACAAATTTTCAAAAATTGAATCGAGAAGTTATGTGGAAAAAGGGCGTAAATCGATCTAGGTTATTTTAAAGGTCTTTAAAGAAAATTTTGTCAAAATTTTCGGCCTATGAACATAAAATTTGGTATGTACATTCGACAACCGCTACAGGTGTAGTATATACATATAAGGCAAACATTTTTTTTTTATTTTTAAAATTTCTTAAGATACTCTTCCGTACTGGAAATTGGCAATGAAATTTAGAGAGCAAAACTATTTCACTCTATTTCAAAGTAAAACTCTTTTTGTCCGTTTACCCTATAACTTTGAAATCGGAGATTTAAAAAATTTGAAAAAATATGAATAATAACACCCATAGGCGCCTATATGATCGATTCCAGGGGGGCCCGAAGGGTGAAAAGTGAATTCCCGAAGAAAATCCCATCTTTTTTCTACATTTTTCTTCGTAAGTTTTCTTCCACAAATTTTTCCGCCACAAAATTAGCCTGGCGACCTTTTTTTTCTTTGCCTGTCTCATTCCTTTTTTCCCCTCTTTCGTATAGACTATAGAGCACATCTGTCGGCTAGAGAGGGACCGCGATTGTGAAATACTATATTATAACCTACAAAAAACACCATTACCAACGTCGTTTATTCTAATTTTCTTCCAATCCGGGCTAGCTAGAGGGGGTACATGCCCATACGGATGGGCGCCCATGCTAGCACCTGCTAAGACCATTTAATTATAATTATTTCAGCTAAACTATAACTTTCGAAGACATAAGCAAGCACATTTTCAAAAATTCAAAAAGAAATTTGAAATCGAGAAAGTTGTCGCCAATAAATGAAATTTTGAATCAAGATTTGTTTCAATGTTAGAAAACAACCCCCAAAATTTTAGAAATAATTCCATAAACTCTATCTCACGAGATATTGTTAAAAAGTTTGAAAATGAATTTAAGGTCCTTTCAACTACTATTCATATTTAAACCTCGTTTCTAGCTCACGTAATTGATCCTCAAATAACACATTTGTAACCCGTAAAGAAAGTCCGAAAATTGTTAAAAACTTTAGCCCTTTAAGAACCCTGATTTAATGCGTGTCTAGTACACACTTGGCAAAACTTTAACTAGACGATACAATGTAATTTTTCCCAAAAGGTAATTTTTAGATTTACCACCCATTTTCCACCAAACTCCTCAATTACTTGGCGTAACCAAATTATTAAAAAAAAAAAATATTGATTCATTTAAATTGACCTAACTAACTGTATACACTGTACAGTTCAATAACCTTCTGATTGACTGTTAAAAATAAATTTCGTATATAAAGAAAGCCTAGCCCAACATTAATAAATAAATAAATATCATTAATATTTCAATTATCAAATACATATGTATGCGTACAGTAGAAATCCATTTTAACGCGCCAACTTACCATCACGACTCATTCCCAATCGTAAACATTTTTGTAATCTGCAAAATTGGCATCTATTTCTGTTTACCCTGTCGACCACACAATTCTTGTTACGCGGGCATTGATAATTCACCACGGAACTTTGCGACCGTCTGAAGAATCCTTTGCAGCCCTCGCATGTAATAACACCGTAATGGACACCACTGCTCTTATCACCACATACTTTACATGGGATAATTTCGATTTGTGCTGCAAAATAACGAGAAAACAACAAAATTAATAATTTTGTTCAGAAATACACAATTTATTACGCAAAGGTTACTACAACACATGATTTCTTTAAATCAGTAAATTTAATAGTAAATTTACGTTTGCGCATGCGCCGATTATGATAAAATTTACAACAGATAAACTAGAAATAAACCTGTACAAGTCCTGAAAATTTCATCAAAATCGATCCAATAGTTTCGGAGTTAAATAACACTTTATGGTATCATCACAGTGTGATTGCGGCTAAAAAATAGTCAATTTTCACAATTTTTTTCGGATGGATAGGATGGGGGAATGAGGATGAATTTTTTTTTACGATTAATACCACTATTTAACAATACAAAAATATTTTTTTTATTCATTTTTATTTATTTTTTATAATTATTATAATTTTTTGAAAAAATGTCTTTAAAAAAAAGAGGCGGATATTGGTGCCTACGATTGCGGCCGCAGTTTTTATCCGAAAAAAAAAGATCAATTAGATTATCAATCTGTAGGTAAGCCTAGCGGAAAAGTGTAAAAAATTTTGTACTTTTTATTCAAACCGCCACCATTTTTTCAAATTTCAAAAAAAAACTCCCATAGGAACATAGCGGCTTATCTACAGATTGATAATCTATAATTGATTTTTATTTCGGATAAAAATTGCGGCCACAATCGTGGGCAACGAATTTCGACCTTTTTTAAAGACGCTTTTTTCAAAAAATTATAATGATTATAAAGAAAAAAAAAAAAAATAAAAGTGAATAAAAAAAATATTTTTGTATTGTTAAAGAGTGGTATTAATCGTTAAAAAAAAATTCCATCCGAAAAAAATTGTGAAAATTGACTATTATAAGGAAATTTTAAATCCGAACACTATAAAATCTAAAATTCACTAGGAAATATACCATTTCGATTTCGAAAATATCCAGGAGATGTACTGGTTACAACTCCATAAGAACTCATATTTTCACAAAATTAAAACCGAAATACAAAAAAATTAAAACTTAAATTTTACGAATATTAAAAACATGTTTTTAATTTTAAAATCCTCAAACGCACAAATTCAAATCAACTTAAAAACTAATCTATATTAAAATATTCAACCCTCTTTGAGCACATGATAAAAATTGTTTGGTCGAGTGGGGCGATCCATAAACTTGTACCTGACCCAAAATAAAAATATTTCCATTATTTTCAACCGACCTACAATAAAATAATTTTGACAATTTCTTTTTTTTTATTACTTTGGTATTTTGCTGGTTATTGAACATTGTAAAATATTATTGACCCAATATTCTTTTTAAATGGTTTGTTTCGTTTCACCACCGAACCACTTAAGCAGGCCCGTACTGAGAATTTTTTGATAAAAATAAAGATACCTCGTATTGAATTGGCATTCTTTGCACCGCTGGCACACCCGAGCGCCGCTGACAATAATTTATCAGCATCACTCGGTTGTTGTTGTAGTTGATCCGATAATGTATTATCGCCTCCCACCGTCCCTGCACTTGCACCCCCCACCGCTCCTCCGGCGTTATCTACATTTGTGCCAGTGTACTGTGACGTTGATGCTACGGGCGGTGGACTTGTACTATCCGCCGATATTCTACTGTTTCGTAACAAAAGTTCATTCTCTTCGACGTTTAATTCACCACCGAGACAACGTTTTAATAAGATACCACCGCCACCGCCGCTAGGGGGTGGTGCCGGCGGGTAGTTTTGTTGGTTTAGTAGATGGTGGGAGGTTGAAGGGGCGGCAATAAGGCCACTTAAATTGCCGCCACGAATGATTTCATTGGCGGGTGAAGACTGAGATGGTTGATTTGTACGCCAGGTACATTGCTGCTGATGTTGTGGTTGCTGTTGCTGTGGTTGTTGATGTAGCTCTACTGCGCATGATCCGGTTGATGTTGTTGCACTGGATGACGTTGATTGACGCTGTTGATTCGGTTGAAGTTGATGTTGCACTAAACCACCACTATTGTTTACATTATTAAATAAATCTTGAAATGCTTGTTCGGCGTTGTCCATTATTATTATTACATATGATTTTTTTATGAATTAGATAACGCGTTATTTTGATAATATTACACAAATTCAATTGGTCGAAAGAGGGCGGCAGTGGTGTGTTTGAAAGTGTCGTCCACAAAATTCGCACAACACGCATGGCCGATGATTTTTTTTTCAAAATTTTTTCAACAGTCACACAAATACTCAGTTAATTTTTTTATTTTTAGAAAAATATTTTTTTTTAATTTTTTTTTGTAATTTTGTTATTTTTTACTTTTAAAAATGTCTGATTCCATTTTTTTTTCGTTTAATATTTTATGAGTCCGAGTGTCGTCTGAAAACAATCATAACCACACACGAGAGAAAAGGCAAAAAATTTTGAGAATTTGGCCGAAATGAAAATTTTGGAAATAATACGTAATAGGGTTTGTACCGTAAAAGGAACAAATTAAAACGTATTACCTGTTCTATTAATAAAAATTTTGAATCCAAAAATAATAGAATTTTGTACTTAAAGTCTCGTCGGTGTGGTTATGGTGTCCAAACAAATAATTAAGAAAAGCTAGAAAAAATAAATTTCAGTTAAAAAATTTGTGTCTTTTGACATAGAACAGGTTTTTGTGTGATTCCATACAAAAGTATTTCTACTTAGGATTCTTTTGGCAATTGTTTTTGAATCAGTTAATAATTAGAATTAATTATTCTCTCTTTGTTTAAATTAATTGAAACTCCGGTGTGACTTGATTAATTTTCTTTGAAGCAATTTAAAAAAAAATAATAAGTCTAGCAGTTCTCTTATCGAATATCTGGTCTAACATCTCATTTTAAATAATTAAAAATCGAATATTAATCAGTATGAATCATTTTATCTTATACGTATAATAAAACCGTAACAAAACCATTGCTGTACATGGAATATTTTTTTGAAAATTGTACTGGTACTGCAAATAGTTATTGATGTAGCGAGTTTTAAAATTTTTGTCTATCTGTCTGTCTGTTCACGCATCACGCAAAAACTATTGGACGGATTTTAATGAAATTTGGTGTGATGGTAACTTATTACCTGGGTCAACATCTAGGATACTTTTTATTCCGGGAAAATATCTCATTCCCACGGGAAAATAGAAAAACCATTTTAAACATGTGCATGCATTACGCAAAAGTTATTGTTCTATGAAGTTCTGTATAGTGATGAGCAAAATTAGTCTTGGTCTTGCAGTCTTGTCTTGGTCTTGCATTTTTTGCAAGACCAAGACTATATATGTATATCAAGAGCAAGACCAAGATCAAGACTATAAGTGTGGCTGCAAGACCAATACCAATACTCAAGTGAGCAAGACCAAGACAAAAGCAAGAAAAAAGCAAAAGACTCTTGCTAAACTATTTAAATAATCTGAAAGTATAATTAATACCGTAAAGAGAGAAAATTTTGATTTCAGAAGAAAAAAATTCGCTAATAAAAAAAATGCAAGAAAGTGCAAGATTTTTTAGCAATACCAAGACCAAGACTGTATTTTGCAAGACCAAGACTGTATTTTGCAAGACCAAGACCAAGACTGTATTTTGCAAGACCAAGACCAAGACTGCATTTTGCAAGACCAAAACCAAGATCAAGACTCAAACTGCTCTAGCAAGACCAAGACCAAGATTCTTAATGCAAGAACAAGACCAAGACCAAGACTGCCAAGTCTTGGTCTTGGTCTTGCATTTGCTTATCACTAGTTCTGTATAATTATTGCACTTATATACTTCTCATTGAGTTTATAACAATGCGTCGCGCGAACGACGTCGCGGGTACAGCTAGTTTCAAATAAACCCTTATAGAGCACTTTAACACATCTGTAATTTAAAATTTCATTGGCGGAAGTCCTGGAAAGCGTCAATGACATTGTTCAGTTATTTACCAAAATTCTGAAAGCTGTAAAAAATTGTAGCTATTGAGGTATTCTGACTTAATACGAGTCTAGCACGCAATTGGCCGGTTTTTTGGTCAAAATTAAAAAAGATCATTTAGCAAAAAATTAATTTCTGACAGCAATTTTGTCATTTTTTTATAGATAAAAATAAAAAATTTGCCACCAAATTAGATATTTCGTAATAATATCTCCAAATTTGAGTAATTTTAAATTTCCTAGTGGTTGTACTGGGTAATCAGTCAATCAAAATATGTCGACAATAACAATTGTAAGTAAATGTAGAAAAATTTAAATTAACAAATTTTATAATTGTATGCAATCTTTTACAGTTATTGATACCCGAAGGGCAAACTGCATGATAAGACTTATTTAAATATATATTTGAGGTGTTACAAGGTGAAAGACCTCGACAAATACCCAACTTGCCTGGGTGATGTGAGTCCATAATACATGTATTCTGAATATTACGCAATCACCAAATTATTCGTAAGTTAATTATCAATTTTTGTCTTTGTTTTATACGATATAATTATCGCATTAGGTACTACACGGTGTCTCAAAAATCACATGCTGTTTTTAATAATTAATATTTAGAAATCTTCCACGGTCATCATAACTGGATCTAAAATTCCCGCCAAAATCTCAGTCACATCACAGTGACGTAAATGTACAAATGTTGTTAAAAAAAGAAAACCACAATGAAAATTGGTGGTTTGACTGTGTGTGGAAGAAACAGATAAGTTATATTTTCAATGTGTTAAAAAAAGAAATGTAATAAACTATTTTTAAAATGAATCACTAATATAAAAAAAATTGTGGTAGATTCTTGATGGTTTGATTAATGTGAATAACCTTTATTTAAATAAAAAAAGAACATATTCAAATTTGAATTTGTTCGATTCGAAATGGAATGCGTATACAATTGTTATCCAATCGTTCAGAAACACGTCACACGAATACTACAATTATTGATAATTTTAGAGATTAAGGGGTAAAATGAGAATTTAAAAAAAAAAATAACTAATTTAAATTTGGAATGTTATTTTATCAGAATTGATTCAAGAAACTCATACAGACTTTAAAGACTAATAATGCATTTACAAATGTTCCTGAAAATTTTCATACTCGAATTTCGGATGTTAATATTTTAGTTTTCTTCAACTGTTTACAAATTGACTTAAATAATTCTGACGTGTTATTTACAAGAATAAGTTGTTTTGTAAAAGACCACGAACAACTTAAAGTACGCTGCCAATGGGGTGTGGCACACGGCGTTCTTGTATTCGTAAAAGACTTTAAAACAGTATTCTACCAAATATATATACCGTGAAATTATATTTTCGCCTTAAAGTTCATAAAAAATTGTTGTAACTCAAAATACTTAAACGCTAAATTATAAAATAATAGCAAAAATATTTTAGAAACTAACCCCAAAAATACTTTAAAAATTTGAGCGAAGTGGGACTAGCACTAAGTAAGATATTGACATTTAATGGGATTTCATGGTAGCGCCGTGGATACTGTTACCCCGAATACAATGAAATTTGTAGGGGACCATCTAGGAACCAGACCGCATAATTTCGGGCAATTTCATAAAAAAGAATTGAATAGTTCAGAAGTTATGCCAGTTGGTGCAATTTAATATATTAATGGAATGACATGGTAGCGGCGTAGCTACCGGTACTCCGATTTCGATTAAATTCATAGGGCACCATCTAGGAACTAAATTGCATAATTTCTGAAAATGTCACTAAAAACAATCGAATAGTTCAGAAATAATGCCACTTGGTGTAAACTGGCGACACACAGACAGGCGGACACCAAATTAAAATTGTTCAGGAAGCTCTAAAACGTAAAATGTGCGTAAAAAATTTTTTATTTTTCAAAAGTGATCACAATGCTTCCGCTACTTTAGTAGTCTTGGAAGCAAAAATGTTATAACCGGTAACTGTTCTTGGAGTATATACTTTCCGTTATACATTTTAATTTAGGTAATAGTTATTTTTCTTACGTACAGTAATGATATTTCAAAATAACATGGGGTGATAATTAAATTAAAACTACCCCTATCACGATCAAACCACCCCCGAAACATAAAATATTTTTTATAATATCCGGTGCCGTATTAAAAAGAATAAATATCCCAGTTTTATTAAAATTTATTAAAATAAATTTATCAAAGTATTTAATTTATGAAAAAATTCACATAAAAGAACGGAAGAAACTCATTTACTCAGGTATATAGGCAATGTGTATATTATTTGTGTAAAATTGAATGTATATATTAAAACATATCACGCATTTTATTTGAGAAAAATCAGAACTTTTTCTATATGGAGTTATATACAATCACGGTCTTGTAAACAAGTGCGAACACAGAGAGGTGGTCATGGAGGGGTCCAAAAAGCATTTTTGTTTAAAAAGAAATTTCGCCATTTTGGTAACCAATCCCAATTCAGCCAATTGTGTCAATTAAGACTATTTCTGTCAAGCCTAATTTAAGGGGAAATTTTTTTTAGATTGAGGGCATCATTAAGTTGACTAAAACTCCTCAATGGCTTCAAAAATGCAAATGAAATGATAGAAAGGCGAAATTAGAAGCGAGTTTTAGATTTTTGAAGTTGTTTTTTTTATTTTGACCGAAAACTATGCATACACGACCACTAAAAAAGGGCTTCTGTCGAATTTTCTGGCTTGCAATTTTTTTATTTCAGTGATATCATCAACTTTAACGTTTTTCAGAACTTAAAAACCATAAAATGATAAAATTTTACATAGTGGTCAAAAAAAAAAAAAAAAAAAAAAAATTGTGCCTCTCAAAAAAATTTTGATCGCTGTCTCTGCCGTTGTATGGCTTCAAAAATGCAAATAAAATGATAAAACGGCGAAATTAGTAGCGAATTCTAGATTTTCGAAGTCTTTCTTTCCATTTTTACCGAAAACTATGCATACAGGACCACCAAAAAAAGGCTTCTATCGAATTTTTTGACTTGCAAATTTTCTATTTCGGTAATGTCATCAACTTTATTAAAATTTTTTAGAACTTAAAAACCATAAAATGATAATCATCAAAAAAAAAAAAAAATTGTGCCTCTCAAAAAAAATTTTAAGCGCTGTCTCTGTCCCCGCTTATAATCTAATTTATTTTATCATTGGTGAACCGTGTTGTTTCTCTTTGTTTAGAGTGCGATAGAACACGGAAGTATGATGGTTATTATATCAGTTGATTGTAACTTATGGTAGGATGTTAACCTTATGTAATATATAAACACTGACTGACTACCAACCAAACAACCCAACTTGTACTTTGCCGAGCATGTAATAATTTTAAATTGGTATTATTTCTACGTTTTCGCTTTTTACCGTTCGTGTCATGCTGTTAATTTCCCGGAAAATTATTTTCTTTGAAACATTTATTTGGTTTTATCTACAAAAAAAGTAAATTGTTGAAAATTATTTCATCGGAAAACGATATTATTTTTGAATTTCATTGTTCGACACCCTTATGCATTCGTGCTTTCTGCCGTCACACAGAGGTGTCCTACTCACACTTATTAATCACTTTTGTAATGTCGCTAACTATGTACTGAACTTCGAAATCTATATGTATGTAAAAACAATTATTTCGGCGCCAAAAAAACATGCATTATTTATTAATAATAATTGTGCAATATTTGAAAATTTTGAAAATTTCCTATCTCTACTTGACTGACCCACATTTGAAGCTGATAAAAATATTAATATGTGAGACTATTTTGAATTCTTAGTCACCAAACAAAAGATAAATGTAAAACAATAGAAACATATAGGCATTTGTTTAAAAAAAAAAAAAAATTGAAAGAAATTACGTCATATCAAATTCAAACATTGTTTATAGAATATTAATTTTTATTTGAAAAATACCGATTTACATACATTTCTAGGGTTCCGAAGAAAAATTTCGTTATGCTCGTTTGTCACATCCCAAAAATTCCATGAAATTTGTATGTAGTTGCTTCCCATTGCCATTGAGAAGTGGGTATAAACATTTTTTTAATGTACCATATCGAGACAAGTTAAGTACAGTCGATCCTTTTTTTGTGCGGTGGAGGGGACCGCATAAAAAAAATCGCACAAAAAAAATATATTCAAAAATATCATAAACAGCTATGAAAAGTATAGTTCGATCCAGATTGTCCCGACCAACCGCATAAAAAAAGTTTCATCGAAAAAACATCACTCAAAACGCTCAAAACTTAGAAATTTCCTTAGAAGTTGCTTCTATAAACAAAATAAAGCGTTAATTTACACGTAGGAACATTCTATTTCCTTTTTATAATATTATGAAAATTTTGAAAAATACATCTGTAAAAAAATTAAATGATGCAATAATTTATATTCCTATGCAATGTATTGATAAATGCTTAAAAGTCGTTAAAAAGTATTTTTATCAAAGAAAGTTATTACAGTAATTGTTTAAGTTTCTTACTGCCTCGTGATTTTGATTCACATTATGCATTTTAATGGCCATTTTTTACAAATCGCATAAAAAAAGACCACATAAAAAAGAGTTCAGCTATATATGGTTTAATAAGGGCTCTAGCTATCGAGGAACTTTAATTTAATGCGCGTCTAATACGCACTTTATTGGTTTTAAAAATTTTTGCAAACAGTTTAAAAATATTACACAACTGAATCCGTTACCCAGCGTTCCCGCCATGATCCAAATTATTTTTTTTTTAATTTTGTAGCTTTTAGTTATTTTGAATATTACGCCGGTATCAGATATATCAAAAATTTTCAAAAAATTTAGATTTATGTTAACGTAGTTGCTCTGAGATAGTCAAGTACAAAAGTATATCATAAAAAAATTTTCTATTATCAAAAATTAAATAATGTATTAATATTCTTCAGTTACTTATTATATTTGTATACTACTTGTTTTCTTTTAATTTTCGGGCGCTTATGTTCTAGCAATATAAAAATATTGTTGAAAAAGCGTTGTAAAAACGTTGTAAAATGATATTTATAAATTATATTTCAGAAACGGCGTGGTCAATAATATTTATTTGTTCTTAAATATGGTTTGTAACTTTATATTTTATAACATATTAAATTTTTATCAAATTCCTTTGACACGTTTTCATTTTATTCAAAAAAAAAAAAAAAAGAAAAAAAATAGTTTTCCCATAAGAGCGCGTGTTAAAATTACAAATTTTTGAAATCGTTTTCTCAAAATTGGCGTGGTCAATTTTTTTTTTTCGGTAAGGACTCGTATTATTGGTATTAAATTAAATAAATATCTAGAGAAGTTTCGTTAAAATCCTTTGAAAAAATCGTTTTATCGACCAACTACCTTAAACCACATTTCGATTAAAACAATGCTTCAAAATTATATAAATCCTAAAAAAAATTTTTTGGGTTAAATTTATTTATAAACTAGCAGACATAAATCAATAACATAATGGTTTAAGGTACAGTAACACACAAAATACTGAAGACACTCATGGAAAATACGATGTTACTCAAATTTTTACATATGATTCGACTTGCAAAAATTCATTCATAAAAAAATAACGTTCGATAACTTTTTTTCTACCCACGTGTGATGAATGTTTTGTTCGTGACTGTACCTATACCAACCTATTACTAAATCTGTGGATTTAAAATATTTATTAAGCGACAATAGACAATAGTATTATTCACAAAATCGCATATAAATCCAACAATTTGATATCAACATAATAGATTTTCATGTTCGGAAACTGTAATGTTGAATTGGTTGCGTCCCGCCCCCGCGAATTTAACAATTATTGTGAAAATTTAATAAACTCGACACAGGTAATACCCTCCTGTCCCTCCGGCGGCCCCTACTGACACAGTAGTATTCTATTCAAATCCCTAACTATATATAGTATTGATTTACAAAAATTTTTATAGGTATTTGTAAAAAAAAATTATTTTTGTGTTTTTACCACCAACGAAATTAACTAAATAAATTTTTTAATAATTGTAATAGTGTACAGATAATCCCGAAAACAGTGCTGTAGCATATTTTATGGATGCCAGTCACGTTTATCACGCCCGGAAAAAGGAGGATTAACCGAATATTTAATTAACAACGTATAAAAGCTAAACGAAGTTTGAAACTATGAAAATATTATTTTTATATTTAACCCTAGAACCATACGTTAGTCTACGAGAAACGATAATCTGTATCATAAGACATGTCTTTCAAATCATTAATTTATGAACTATTATGAGTCGGTGGACATGTGTGACTTTACAGAATGTGAAATTTCTCGGTCAGAAATATTCCCGTAGATATGTAGTTATTTCGTGATTATATAGGCACATTTGTAAATTTTCTAAAATTTGTTCATAATTTTTCGAACAAGATCTCAAAAAATAATGAAATTAAATTATTTTCCACAAAATAAATTGTTAATCTTTTATTAAGGCACTCATCTAAGGGTTTGGGACTTCCAATGTTTTCACCAGCTTTCGTAAAAATTGGATACTTCGTTCGAGAGTTATCGCGCGAATATTTATATATATATATATATATATATATATATATATATATATATATATATATATATATATATATATATATATATATATATATATATAAATTTTAGTGAATAGTATTTTCGGTTTCTAGGGATCTCAAAACAAAATTCTGCCATGGTCCCGGGCTCAAGTCGCGTCATGACAGTGGCTGTAATAGCTGAATTCCATTCTGGAAATTCGCTAAAAAGGGTTGAAAAATCTACTATACATCTTAAAAACAAATTTACGTCTGTTGTAGACAGATTTATTAGCTTTTCGCGGTTGAATAAAATTATAGTTAAGAAAAAGCACGCACCTTTTCAATTTTCGACAATACCACCTTTGAAAATATCCAAATTTTCACGTATAATTTTCACTGTTAGTACTTTATTGAACTCAAATGCTTCTAATTTGAATATTGCGTGTGTAACGTCTATATTGTTTTAAAAAAAAATGTACCACCCCTTCCGAAAAGTCCAGCCAGTTTAGTTAAAATTTATTTTTGTACGAAAAACCTTATTAAGGTGTAACAACCTTAAATTTTTTGTAATCGGTTCACATTTTTTGAATAAATTTTTATTTTGTAAAACAATAATTTTTTGGAAATTGTGTTTTCAGTTATGAATATCCATGAGTCATGTTGTAAGTAGGTTATTTATGAAATAGTTTAACAAATTTAATGATACGGAAAATTTTTTGACACGTGCTGTGTAAATTTTTAATCATATTATGTTGAAAAATAATTGATACATATTTTAATAATAAAAATGAGAAAAGCATTAATTTATTATTTACCTAAATTATTACAATAAAATTTTAAAAAACAACATCATCCATTACTAATATAAGTGGGAAATTCAGTGGGAAAATCTTGACGGCTACTAAGGGGTAGGAGTTGGGATCTTCTATTTATTTTTAAGGAACTTGTCGGGGACGAAGTCGAAGCGAATTGAAATTTCCAAAAATTATATTTAATAATAGTTTTCCGAAACTTTGCCTCCAATTGAAATTGTCCTGCCCTCTGTAACGCCATCTTGCAAAAATTTGATTGCCGATTAAAAGTATGCTACGCATTCTACCTTGCTGTTTGCTTAATTGTAAAAATTTTTCAATACTGTTACAATAAATGAGGTCTTCGGAAAAAAAATAAATAGGAAAAATTTTCAAATCCCTTAAATCACGTGATTTATAAAAAAATATTGGCCTTAAAATAATGGGAAATTCTTGGAGACCACTTTCCATCCAGGTTTTATCAATTTTCATAAACAAAGTCCGAAAAAAGTCCAAAAAAATCCAAATTATTTTTAATTTTTTTCAAAATGTTAAAAATAACAATTTTTGTCCAGAACCACTCGACAAAAATGTAACAAAATTTTTTCCTTTATAATGCTCAATATAAAGAATTATTTTGGGTCGCATTTCATGTCTTTAACCTCACCAGGTCTGAAAATATCAATTGATTTAGACAAAGCAACAAAATTGCATACGCTAAAACTAGTTTCATCATTGCTCGAATATTAGATTATTGATTTTGGTTGGCAAGGCCGGATTTAGGGGGGTGGGGCAGTGGGGGCACGTGCTTCGGGTGCTAGGTTTTGGGGGTGTTAGAGGATAATAAATAATTTAAGAGGACGCCAAAATTAGGTATTTCACAGTATTTCAAGTTTTTTGCTTTTTGGGAGGAAAAAAATTTGAATCAAATATTTATTTTTCTACAGTCACGCCATTTTTTAACGCTACCCCGGGCGCCACTTCGGCTAGATCTGGCCCTGTTGGCTGGTATCTAACTACTTAAGTTGGTAAATGGGGTACTATAGTAGTACCCACGATTCATCTATAACAATTATGAGTATGTAATATGATCCACAAACAGTACACGCGACTAAATTTGCATGACCATTTAAAAATTTTTATGAACAACAAAAATAAATGCAGTGAATTTTTCTTTTTTCTTTTTTTTTAGGAAAAAAACAAACCATTTTAATGCTTACCGACATCGCGGACAGCATTTTGTGCGTGTTTTTTTTAATTTGAGTAAACATGGCAGGCTCACTGGCAAGTTTGTGTTTTGAATGTGTGTGGAGAGGCTTTAAGTTACGAAAAAAAATATGTGTAATATTTTTAAGAAAAATATTGTTAGGGGCATTGACCCGTGGCACATACAGACATCATGTAATATACCTTATAATAATAACTAAAGATAATATAATAGTTGATATTGCGTGATTAATAAGTTTGTTCACTTATATGACATTCTTAATTTTAGAGACTAAATATTAGAGACTAACCAATAAGGTGACATTAGAGTCTAGAAAATTCAAGACGTTATCTAAATTTAGATAGTCATAGTCTCGGAAATTTTTGGATATTTATTTATATTAAATGTGGTTTTCTAACTTCTTCATTTACCATCAATTCAAAAAAAAAAAAACGATATTGACACTTTCTTAGGCGTTACAGAAATGTTTAAAAGCAATTCTTAAATTTTTGAATGGGATTATTGTAGTCTGGAATCATTTACGCCATTAATTAGGAATAATATTTGGTTGTGTAATATGAAATGTCGTTTTCCGACCATTCGGTCTCCCATGTAATTCAGATAAATATTTATACTTCTTGAGACATCAGATAAATGTTTAAAAGCATTTCTTTGTCTCTGAACAGATTTCTTGTAGCTTCGAATCATTTCCACCATTAATTGGAATAATATTAGGTCGTGTAATATGAAATGTCGTTTTCCGATCACTCGATCGCCAATGTAATTCAGATAAATATGGATACATTTTTGAGCTTTACAGAAATATTTAAAAGAAATTCTTTGACTCTGATTAGATTGCTTGTAGTCTGAAATCATTTCCGCCATTAATTAGGAATAACAATTTTGGTCGTGTAATATGAAATGTCGTTTTCCGACCAATTGTGGTCTTTCACGTAATTTAGATAAATACTGACACTCACGGTCGAATCATATAGTATAGACACGTGAAAAAAATGCCTACGACCCGATTTTTTAAAGGCTCCGTTCAAACTGTGATTTATTTTTTGTGTATTCGATATCCTGTGGGGGTGTGAGGTAGTGATGAGCTAATGCAAGACCAAGACCAAGACTGCCAAGTCTTGGTCTTGGTCTTGCTAGAGCAGTTTGAGTCTTGGTCTTGGTCTTGCTAAAAATCTTGCACTTTCTTGCATTTTTTTATTAGCGAATTTTTTCCTTTTAAACTCAGAATTTTCTCTCTTTACGGTATTAATTACCTATACTTTCAAACTATTTAAATAGTTTAGCAAGAGTCTTGCTTTTTTCTTGCTTTTGTCTTGGTATTGCTCACTTGAGTCTTGGTATTGGTCTTGCAGCCATACTTATAGTCTTGGTCTTGGTCTTGCTCTTGGTATACACAGTCTTTGTCTTGGTCTTGGTCTTGCAAAAAATGCAAGACCAAGACTAATTTTGCTCATCACTAGTGTGAGGGGGCCCGGTAAGAAAAATGATTGAATAGAACTTGAGATTCGACGACAAGACCACGTCGGCAAGTGTAATTTTGGAAAAACGTGTTTAAAATTTTGAGTAAATAAAATTTCGGACAGTCATTGCAGTGAATACCAATGATTTAAAATTTTAAATATTTTTATAGTTTAGAAATTTTATAATCACCTCTGTTGAATAATTGAATAAATAAAAATATTATTTTTGCCAAATGTACGGATTCATTTTTTTTTCTGTCTTTTTGAATGCATACAGTGTTTTTATTTTTATTTTTTTGCACAGTTTTTCACGTCACTCGAGTTGGCCAGGCGTTCATTATTGGGTGTGAGATTTCGCGGCTGCTATGTCAGCGTTTTATACATAATTTCTTTTTCCAGTACATAATTATGTATATATATGCAAGCATCACATATTATTATGAATTAAGAAGTAAGTAATTGTATACGGCAGAGTACATAAGTTAAGTTAGTATAAGTGCAAACGTGTAGAATTATTTATATTTTTTAAATTTTTTTTTTTTATAAATTATAATATGACCGAGTGCATTTGCATTTAATAAAAAAATGTATTTATAAAAATTTTTTTATAATAGTTGATATTAGTCATGTTTTAAAAATGCATTTTTGTTATAAACGTAAAGAAAAAGTCGTGACAATTGTTTCGAATATTGACTGTTCATTTTCAAGCAAATTTCTTTGACCTTGTTTGAAAATGAACATCTAATATCGAAACAATAGTTATTGCAATAAAAGTATAACGCTCAAATTGATTAACATTTATAGAAATTCGACAAGTAAGTGTTAGATACACATTCAATAATTATAGTTTTTCACGATTTTCAGAATACCTACAAGATTTCTTACTTTCTCAATAGTGCGAGCGTTACTTTGTGGAAATTAATTTTAAATAAAATTAAAAATGATTTTTAATTTGCAAAAATCCAATTTTATTTTTAAAAATGTGTAAAAACAATTTTTACTTTGCAAAAAATCGTTTTTAATTTTGATTCTTACTTCCATTTAATATTAAAGTCAACCTTTAATTTATTAATAATATGATTATCTAAACCGTTTAGACTTTGCATAAGATCCGACACTGACTATTAAAAAGTGGTCAAGTGCGAGTAAATGACCTAAGGCAATGACAGAAATGACGAATTCATAAGTATTTCGTTGTTAAAATTAAGAAATCCTATAGTAAACTTAAGAGTGTGTATTTTATTTAATTAGATACTAAATTGATTCTAATTCTGACTCATTGTGAATTAAGAATAACTTCAAGTCCCTTCTAAAGTAGTTAAAAATTGAGTATTATTATTCACTTAAACTGAGAAGCCAATATAGCGACCCGGACAAAAGAGAAAAGGTTTTTTTTGCTTGTCACTTGAATTTTTGAAGAAAAAATTTTGAAAAATTTTGTTTACGCTCCACGGCCCAGCAAGTACCACATGAAATTTGTAAAGTTTTAAGATTTTTACGTAATGAATGAAACCACTACATGTGATCCTCTCTCTTAAATTGGTAGCAACTTTTAAATTAAAAAACCATAGCAGAATTAGAAACTTTGATACTGGAATGAAATATGCACTGTTAGTATTGAAATTATTTCAAATATCCCTTCGGGAATTTTTATTATAATAAAAGATGATTGAATTTCACAGTGAAAACACTGGTTTGACGCAGTGCGCAGAAAACGCAAAGCTAATGCTTTTCGCATACGTTGAAGCCATTTCAAACAAAAGAAACAATTTATTGCTGTGCCACTTTTATTTCCAATATAAGTGTGAATCAGGCATTACATATATTTACAAATAAATTTCCGTATATTTTAATTTTGTTCAATGTATTGTGATTGTTGTATATTATGTATATGATCTAATAGCGATCTATATACATATACATGCATATTACCGTAGTGACGTAACTGTAACACCCACGCCAACTATACAATGAACTTATCAGCACACTTACACACCTACAGTGGACCCCCTGTAATACGATCGACTGCTGTCCTCCGAAAAGGTCACTATCTATACGAAAGTGCATAAACAAATAATAATAGTGCAAATGTTAATAACTCTCTGACGTAACCTCGTATCTTAGGAATAGCAACTTTTCAAGAAAACACAAAAAATTGAATTATTGAAGTATTGTAAGTACTTTATATTGGGGTTAAAATATAAATGTTTTTTTTTTTTAATTATTTCAATAAGATACGAGGTTGCAATCTGGTTTTATGCATTATATTATGCATGTTTTGTTATTTTCTTGGAATAATTTTCGAATTTTATCTCAATTTTGTATTGTCAGTTTAATAAAGTTACATTTTTAAGGTTCCGTAGTCAAAATTACAGTAGATACCCTAAAAATTTCGTTGCTTCTGTCATATTTCTGCGTGTCAAACCACGCACTTGACGATTTATAAATGTACAATGTCGTATCTTAAACAATTTAAGAGAGACGACAACGTACCAAAGTAAATTTAAAAAAAAAAAGAAACAATATTAATTCCATGATACGAGTTTGCTCTTTTTATTAAAAATTAGCAATTTAAAAAAAAATTTTTTGGAGTGATATTGTCCTAGAATTAGTAGTCGGATTATAAAAAGTCGCTAAAATTCAAACAATTCAACACTGCCCTATAATACCGAGTATTTGCCGGATTACAGGGAGTGCACTGTAATACATTTTCTCCATAGTAATTAACATTATTATCAGAAAATACATATTTGTTACGTTCACATATTCACCTATTTAGCTACAACAGAAAGAAGAGGTTTAGCTCATTCTATTTGGATGAGTTTGTCAGTATTTTTGTCAGTCAATGACCCATGCGTCGATATTATTATAATGTGTACTTATTGTTGTCAGTCATATCGCGCAATGCTAAGTCTATTTTGTAATTTTCATGCAACATATGATCATAATTTTGACGTAGTTATTCAATTGAGGGGGGGGGGGGGGAGTAGTTAATAGTTTTCTTAGGAAAATTTTCAAATTTGGTTAATGACATGTATAAATAAAAATTCACTGTTTAGTTTCTGAGATAATGTAAAAAAAGAAAAAAACAATACAAAAATGTTATTTTATCATTATTTTGTTCACAACTCACATAATTATACGTACTAGCTCTAGCATCAAGACTGTTACGGTAGTTTGTCCGAAAAACGGATTTTCAAAGGATTTTAACGAAACTTTTCTAGACATTTATTTAGTTCAATACCAATAATACGACGAGCCTATATCGAAAAAAAAATTGACCGTCCCAATTTTGAGAAAAACGGTTTCAAAGTTTTATAATTTTAACACGGACTCTTATGATAAATATAATTTGATAAAAATTTAATATGTTATAAAATACAAAGTTACAAACCATATTTAGGTAATAACAAATAAAAATTATTTTACAACGTTTTTACAACGCTTTTTCAACAATGCCTTTATATTGCTACAACAAAAGCGTGCGGAAGTTTAAAAAAGTACAATAGTATACAAATGTAATATCTGAAGAATATTAATACATTATTTAATTTTTGATAAAAGAATCGTTTTTTTGAGATATACTTTTATACTTGACTATCTCGCCTCAAATACCGTAAATACATATTAGTATAAAATAATTATGTCGGAGGCCGCAAATTTTTGTCGAGTACTATACTCGTAATTTTTTATATAACTTATGATAATAATTAATAACTTGCATTTTAAATTCCATATTTTTCCAACTATACTATGAGTGATTGTTAAATTTCGATCGGTTCTATATTTGTCTCTTTAGTAATTATTTCTCTAATTGTTTTCCAATTAAAATAATTAATTCATCTGTTCGTAAATTGGATTTCAACTGTACCAGCCGAAAAAAAATATATATGCATAATTTACTATAGAACAATTTTTTACACGCCTTTTGAAGAAAGACAATTTATGAAGTCAATTCAAATTATTGTAATATTCTGGTGAGACCAGCGCCCAAATTTTGCTATGGCGTTTTTGGTGACTTTATGGCCGTCCGTCCGTCGAATGTCAATAACCCGACTGCGCCAGTTAACATGACGTGTGGACATGTGGGACCAGATAAATGTCTAATTGAAAGTGCGTTACATTTTTGCGCGACATTTGCGCGTAAATTTTTCCTCAATTCTTTTAATTATTTAAAAAGTTTTGATTGAATAATTATAGGGTTTTTTTTCCACATAATGAAATTTTATGTCGAATATTGTTAAATTTTAATCAGTGGCGCCAGATACAATGAAATTATGGTGAGGCACAACATTTTTTCAACACTTCTATCATAAAAAAACAATTTAAAACAATTAAATACGTAAAATATGCTACTGATTAACCCAGTCGAATTCATATAATTATCTTACAAACGTTGACTGAGATGTCTTTCAAAAAAACCTTTAAGAGACTTTACTTAGACTTCAAGCGCTAGTAAATTCCGACAATAATAATCGACAATTTTATTAATTTTCAGAGTTTTACAAGGAAGTCGACATACTTGAAATGGAAATATGTTTAGAATCGAAAAAAATGAGTATCAGAAGAAAGTATAGATTAAGATGAACCTTAATCTTAGAAAAAGTGGCCAAAATCGAGCACGAAGCGATTAAGTAAACTGTGGGAGTCTCGAAGAAAATTAGTGATAAATTCGTACTTTCGTAATAATGGAGAAAATTTGATTTGTGCGAGTGAGGGAGTGAGCCATAAAGACGATGGGGCTGGGAAATTGGTGTCATAACATTTTTGCGTAAACTCCTACGCATTGGATATAAAAAAGTTTTAAAAATTCATGACGTTAATTTATTAGAGAGAAAAGAAGATATAATATTGTCTTTTTTTTCGAATTTGTCAAAGATGTTTTTTTAAATTGTACCAAAACTAAGCATTTCAAGGTTCACTCGAAAAAAGAATCAATCATATTTCTAAAAAAAAAATATTTGAAACCCACTACAAAAAAACTCCGTCAGGAATTTTCATTTGAAACTTCTTAGAGCCTTTCCATTGTGGGTTTTTAAAACTATTTTATTTGAAATTTTGTAGAGTTCTTTTGCCGTACCAAAACTAAGCATTTCTAAAAAAAAAAATTTGAAACCCACTACGAAAAAGCTTTAAAAAATTTCAAATAAAAATTAAACTCTAGGAATTTTTATCTGAAACTTTTTAAAGCCTTTCCGTTGTGGGTTTTTAAAACTGAAATTGAAATTTTGTCGAGTTCCTTTGCCGTGGACTCTATCTTGAAAATTCTGAAATATCCTAAAAACGGCCAAATGAATATTCGGTCAAACCCAATCAAAAACAATTCCGCAATCACCAGCTCTTAAAATCGGTTTTTAAAATTTTTAATAATTTTTATTCTGGAAACCCCGAAATATCCTAGAAACGGCTGAATCAATTTCCATCAAACCTGACTGACAACCATCCCGGAATCACCAACTTTCGCATACAAAAACCGCATTAAATTTGGTTAAGTCATTCCGAAGATACACGGTAACAAACATACAAACACACATACACTTTTTATCACAAACGCATTTACCCGAACCTACCACATCATTTTATCTTCCGCGGTACCTACCGAACCCCAAAAAAAATCAGTGATTCATTTATATCAATCACAACAGTTCGGTTTTAAATATTTTTTAATAAAATAGGTGTTGATGGGTTCCATAAAATATGCCGCGAATGCTCTACTATATAACCAATTAATTTACACATATATGTATTAATACTATATATATATATATATATATATATATATATATATATATATATATATATATATATATATATATATATATATATATATATATATATGCACACATATATATACATAGACGCTACACTATAGGATGGGTCAACAACCTGTCGACTTGTTCACGAATCACCAGGAGGCGATCAGATGAATCAGGAGGAATTTTTGTAATATGTGACAAATATCAACAACAAACATTCAATAATACTACACAATATTACCTTAATGTACGTACGTACGCATACGTATATAATATATTACAGTAAAACCTCGTCCAACATCGTTTCGAATAATTTGGAAATATCGTAGATATTAACCCTATAGAATCATACGTACTCGTCAAATTGACGAACAAACTTCTCGACCTGCTCCAATACTACAACTTGTCCGTTGCCTGCTTGCTATGAAACTTCTGTTATCCAATTTATTTGTTATTATAACACAGCAAATGTATAAATTTTGTTTATAGTTGCTGTTGTTTTGTTTGTGTTGAAATAGTGTGCGTCAAACGGACGACGATGTATGATTAACGTATGTTTTTTTTTTAAAGATTTTGTACTTCGCATAAAAGTTTTCCTAATTTTTTTAAAATTTATTAAAGATATGGATGTTATAATTAATTTATTCAATGATAATGATAACGTGAAAAATGATTAGAACTGTTTGACTTATAGAGACGACATAATACTGAAGTTTTAATATATTGAATCGAAAACTAAAGAAGGCGTTTCGAATGACTTAATAAAAGAATAACAATTTATTTTGTGGAAAATATTTTAATTTTATTATTTTTTGCGATCTTATTCGAAAAATTACTAACAAATTTTAGAAAATTTACAAATGTGCCTAATCAGGAAATAATTACGTATTTACGGGAATATTTATGACTGAGAAATTTCACATTCTGTAAAGTCACACATGTCCACCGACTCATAATAGTTCATAAATTAATTATTTGAAAGACATGCCTTATGATACAATTGATGTATTTATCTATTTTTTAATTTTTATAATGAAAATATGCTTTGATAAAAAGATTAAAAAATTAATAAATATTTATATTAAAAAATTTTTCCAAATCCAATTTTTGTAAATATTTTGTTCGTTTTTGTAGTATTGTTATGTAAAAAAAAATATTTTTTGCAAATAAACTCTAAAACTCTCTGTAAAATGTCCATTCGTCAAACTGACGCCGATGTATGGTTAACGTTTCTGGTAGACCAACGTATGATTCTAGGGTTAACAATTTTTGTACTAGAATAACAAAAAAGAAAAAGATAGCTAGCTACACGAACGGGTAACATACTACAGTAAAACTGTGTCCAGCATCGTTTCAAATAATTTGGAAATAGATGTTAACAATTTTTATAACAAAATGGCAAAAAAGAAAGTGTAAAAAAATGATTAAATTCTTTTTAATTTCTAAAAAAATTCTCTTTACGAAAAATAGATTGCCGATCCAATTTTCAGACTATTCCCTTCAAGGTACACTTTTTTTAATTGTGATTTTTGAATTCTACACATCAAAAACTATAAGAAACAAGAGCTAACCTCTTTTAAATTATCAATAGAAATTTGAAATATGCTATTAAAATACATTTTCCACTAATCTGATCACCGAAAATCTATAGTTAACCTTTTGATTCATGTTTCCATCATTTGAGTCACAATTTTTAGCCTTATAACAATTTCAAAACACTTCATGACGCCACGAAGTTAAAAATTTTCTTTCATCAAATTAATTTACAAAATTTTTACATAATTTAACAAAACTTAATTTTCTTTCTTTACAGTGTCATCAAAGAACTAAATTTTTGTGCCTTACAATGTTTTTAATTTGATTTTAATTTATTCTATAAAAAAATTTTTATTTTTGCGATTTTTTAACTTGAAAAAATGTTATTTGTAACCTTTAATATAAGTATATGCATGTTTTTTTTTAACATGAATTTGTTTACAAATAAATTTATAATTAATTATGTAAGTATATATTTTTTTTAATTAAAAACATTTTCTGCCTGAAGATAAGCACATAAGCATTCCGAAACCGGTCACAATTTTTGTTAAAAAAAATTCTTTCCTTTATTATTAATTTTTATCCTGATGACTTATAACTCCTAATGTTCCTTTTCACCTACTATTACAGTCATCTAAAATCATATTCTATTTAATTTCTATAGATTTAGGATTCCGCTTTTAGCAAAAATGAAAAAATTCAGTATCGAATATCTGACTTTGACTCTTTCTTTGTTTTCTGTAGGACATAAATTATGATTTTAAGGACTAAAATTATTTTATTGTACCTGACATCATCAAGATTATTATTTTTGTTTTAAACAACCCCCGTAAATGTTATTTGGCTCTTTTAGCCAAGAGTAAGAATGGAAAACTCTTT
The DNA here is from genome assembly GCA_035578155.1 of Brachynemurus nebulosus. NCBI lineage: Eukaryota > Metazoa > Arthropoda > Insecta > Neuroptera > Myrmeleontidae > Brachynemurus > Brachynemurus nebulosus. The sequence continues at coordinate 7,242,752 of JAPWDM010000009.1, read as the reverse complement.
AACCAAAAGTAAGTCGGCCGGTGTCGGAAGGAAATTTCGTGCGGGCTGAAGGGTGTGGACCGGAGGGGGGAATAAAAATAGTTAACGAGCAAGGATTGACTGATTGATAAAATTAATTCTACAAATATAAAAATTATAGGTAATTGCCGTTGCTGAAACAGCTTTGAACTGATTCATTTTTATTAAATTGTTTCGATTGAAAAAGCCTTCAAACAAATCAGTTTCTAATTAGTTCAATTAATCGACTCAATCATTGCACAGGTATAAAAGCCAAGGAGACGCTAAAACAAATAATTAAATTCATACTGAGCGTCCAAAACAGGTTTTACTGTAGGAAATTTTAGTACTTTCCTACAAAATCATTAAATAATTTTTTTTTAATAGTCTAATAAAAATCAAATGAATATTTTTAAAAAAGCTAATCGTCGTAAAAAAAGAAATTTTATGTATGTAGATGTACTTTTTTATTTCTATAAAAAAACACATTGTTTTAAAAGTATTAAATAACAATAATTTTTGATATAAATTTATATTATCAAAACAATTCCGCGTTTACAGATAAAAAAATAAATATCCTATAAATATTGTAGGTACACATGTAGACAAATTAATATAATCCTTACAGACACAAGATCCTTTGATTAAAAAATTAAACTGAAAAGAATCAAAAAACCTAATTTTTAGGTGTATGATTAAACTGGCTTATAAAAATTAACAAATAAATTAAACACCCATTTTTTTCTTAATAAGCATCAAGGAAAGTTTTTTTAATCCAATGAAGATGTTTTTAAAAAAAAATACAACCCAAAAATTTTTATTTACTAATGTTTTTTTTTTACACTTTTAAAATTAATGACACTAGGAGTTGGGAACCGATATAGAAATAGACGTGTAATATGAGTAATATGACACATAGAGTGACACCTAGACATCAAAGTACGAAACAAAGAATAGTTTAAGTATCAGACGTAAATAAAGGATCAAAATACTATATTCAACAAAAATTGTTTAATATAATATGTATATAGGTATTCCTTTAATTGAATAAGGAAACATTAAATGCGAGGTGAATTTAAATTGAAAAATAATCATTTTTGTTATGTTCGGACATATGATCGCGTTCCGGTATATATGGGCTTTTGCGTTATATCAAAAAGATGGAAACAAAAAGTAAGAGTGCTAATGACTATTATTGTCGATGCACTTTAAAAATAAATAAAAAAAAAAAACAGTAAGAAGTATTTTATCCCGAGAAATATGGAAAATTTTATTTACTGAACTACGAAATCCAGACTTACTACGTGTTTGACACGCACTTGTTAATTTTTTTTTTTTTAAAATTTTTATTTGCGACTTATTATGCTGCTTGACAGACGATTTCTTATCACTTTATATACTTCGCTGCATTAAGACAAATCTAATGACATCTCATTTATTCAAATCCAATTCAGCTTCCCGCTGTTTTCGTACAATCGGTAAAAATAATTATTGATTATTTATAAAATTTATCGTCTCTGAAGGTTACATCAATACTGAACGGCTGATTGTTCTTCTGCAATAATTATTACTTTTACTCTTTTAAACTGTTTAAATGTAAAAAGTTTTTTGTATGTGAACAGAAATATTCACACGAAATTTTTAATGTTTTTAAATGCAGAATTAAGTATGTTGAAATCGTTTATAAAATTTATTTTGCGTTTTGTAAATACTTTTGTATTTTTTTTTTTTTTACGTAGAATTAAAATACTATTAAAAAATATGTAATAATATGACTAAAAATAGAAGCCATCGATAAATTGGAAACTAGTTATTACAAAGAATTCTGTTATCAAGTTTACCAAAATTTTTTGGTGCCTTAAAAACTGTAAATTGAATGATCGAATGATGAAACCAGAAGTGAATTGTAGGGTTTCGGACCGGTTCATTTTATTTTTACCAAAATTAAACTTGTAAAATCACCAGAAAAGAGATTTCTGTTGAATCAGTCATGTTTCCAAAAAGAATTTTGTCATTCTGGTAGCAAAAATTATCCCAATTCAAATCACTTACATAAAGCTTGATAGAAATAATGATAGAATGATACTGAGGGATGATCATGGGGGGTAATGTCCCCCACCCAAATGGAATTGAAAGTAAAGTGTTTTTAAGAATACTTATTTTTGAATTCAACTATAATGTAATTCAAATGGAATAGCGAATTTTGATGCACACTTTTGACATCGCTTTTCTCTCATTCTGAATAACAAGTACACAAAATTTGAAAAATTTCCCTCAGAAAATTATTTACCCGATCGGATTACGTTAAAAATACTTGGTCTGAACCTCGAAACCATGAAGAGGCTTTACTCAGCGTCACACGAAATTGTTTTTAAACTTTGCACAATAATTTTTCCACATCTGTACCTAATATTTCTATAAAATTTGCAATAAATTCGTTGTATTTGTATTGATAGCTGATCATATTCATATCATAACTCATAAAATCTTGGAGTCATAATTTTTATTCAAATAGCAAAAATAGCGAAGAATTTAGCTTAAATATGTTTTGATCAATCAGTAAAACAAATTCATATATGTGTATATTGCTAAATCGCGTCTATGACGTTTTTAATCTGCAAATTATTATCAGTAAATAATAAAAAAAAAAAAAATGTTATATTTTTCCGCTTTTTTTTTTTCATTCGACAATAAAATAATAGCATGCCCACTGTTTTGTTAGGATAATGACCTCCACCATCGGGCAAACAGGCAAGCCATAACACAATCGGTGTCTACTTATGTGTATTATAGCACATACAACTATATAATATTAGGTTTGTTCCAATCTAAAGGGGAATTTATACGTGGAGAGGTCTTTGAAAAGAGCCATCCTCGTCGCCAAAGCGATTTGCGCCAGTATACATTCTGCCAATACTGTCTGTGGGTACTTGAACAGTAATTTTTAAACTTGTTAATCTAAAAAAATTTGAAAGAAATAGAAAATATTCAAAAATTCAAAAAGAAATTTAATGTAGGGAAAAATGGTGTCCAGTAAAAGAAATATTGTATCGAGGTACTCGAACCCGGATTCGGCTGGGACTGGAACCCGGAGTTTGACAATTTTTCAAGCACTTATGTGAATTTTAATTAACATAATGAATTGGTCATACATGCCAAAGTGAATCGAGTGTTTTAGTATCAGCTAAAGCTGGACATTAAGTGAACGTATGAATATTGGTGTATGTATAAATACGAACAAAAGTTCGTAAACATTAATAATGTTTCACAGGCACTCGATAACATTTGAAGTTAAAAAGTATCGAGTTATAATTCATTATTCTAAAAATTATCATCCAAGAGTTCAAGTTCTGATTATTGTGGGAAATACTGGGAAATGGATTTGTAAGAACAATTTTTGTGGATTGAAATAGTGAGATATTTTCAATTTTTGCCGGCAAGTTGCCACTCACTACACTTTATCATTCCAACTGATATCCTTGATAGTGACATCTTTTAAAAATCGTATCAATTAGAGCGTTCCACATATTCTAATGTTTGCTGGAACAAACCTAGTATTATAAAAAAAACTAGTAGCTATACAAAATCGGCGTAATAAATTTATGTTGTATTATTTTTAGTAAGAATAGAATTTATGCTAATTATTTTCACCACCCCCAAATATGTGGGCAGTGGCGGGTAAATGCAGGGGTGCGGGGGTAGATTTATACCATCAAATTGTTTTGACATCGTTTTGTACGGTGTGAATGTATAATTAATGTAGAAATTTTAAATATCTTGGATTTATATTTAGCAAAAAAAAAAAAAAAAAAAAATAGACGATTTCCGGTATTTTATTTTGGTTTGAATACCTCGAAAATTGTCTTAAACTAGAATCAGATTTCGAGTACCCACTGTAAAGAATAGGCCACTAATAAAGGAACATATCACTATTGAGAATTGTGGCTTTTTGTGAATTTTTTTTTTTAATAGGATCTATATTTACTAAAAATTGTTTGCTTCCCGCGGGATTATGAGTAGCCTATATCCTATTCCATCCCTTCCGCCATCCCTATGCAAAATTTCAAATAGAATGGTCGAACTGTTGATGCGTGAAAGCGCGACAAACAAATAAACAAACACACTCACTTTCATATTTATAATATTAGTCATTTCTAACTGAAAAATCTCAATTCATAGTTGCGTAGTTATTAAACTTAAATATGTCTGCGGTCGATTATATTAAATCAATGTTTTAATTATTTAAATTAGTCAAAACTAATTAACAGCTCCAGTTGAATCACACAACACGATCGAGAAGCTGTTGCAATTTTTTTCTGCTACACTTCCATTAATATTATCAGATAAAATGTATTAAACATATGTAAAATAATTAATAAAGACAGTGACGGATGATTAAAATGATTTTTTGGAAGGCATAAAACTCATCATATTAAAATTCGTCTCAACACCTTCACCAACTGATTTGAAATTTTACGTAGAGAAAAATCGAAATTCCGTACGAAATCGCCACTTAATCAATGAACTTAAAACTTTGCTTAGTGATAGTCGTGACAAGATGTACATATAGAAAAAACTCGGCGACATATTTTTGCGTGCCACTGTATGTTTTAAATAGAAGAGGAATTTGACGAATTTTAATAAAAATGCGGAAGGGTTTTTAGTTTAATTATTGCACTAACACGCGTAATTTATTTGAAAATCATTTGGAATATTTTTGACAAAAAGCAGGACTACTATTTTTTTGTTAAAAAACAAAAAGATAAATATGTAATTATTTCACTAAATGGCAATAAAAGAAAATTTATAATGGCTTAAAAATTTTAATAATCTCAATAATGTTGTCTGTATCAATTTTTAAAATAAATTGGAAAATTTTTTTTTTTTCAAAAGAAAAAAAATTACACAATAGACAGATTTTACAAAAATTACAAAACGCATTTCAACTTTAAACGTTAATAAAATAATGAATGGCGCCAGTTTTAAAACCTAACGGTACAAAAAAATCTAATAATATTGCATAATGGGAAAAAATTACTTAAAAAAATGTTTTTAAAAACCTCTATTCACAAATAATTTATTCAAAAAACGAGAAAAATTAAACATAAGAAATAAATTCATAAATTTTCTTTTTCAATTTTTGTTTTAATGTTATTTTCGGTTAATGACCTTTTTGACAAAATAAAAAAAGCCCAATGCACATATTTCGTATAGAATCACACAAATTAAAACCTCTGTTGCTCAGTTGTTGTGGGTCAATAACCTCCCAAAAAAAGCAAATAAATATTCCTCTATTTAGCAACAAACTTTTTTTTTTGAAAATCAATTATTTGTACTTTTGTTTTAATAATTATCCAAGAAAAATATTTTTTAGAATTTTTTTTTATTTTTTCAAAAAATTTACACAATCACTTGACGATGAAATTCACTTGTTTTGATTCGTTTTTGTTTTCGCTAATTACACTCACAACATTTAAAAAACCGAAAAAACCTCACTCACTGAAACAAAAACGAAATTTAAAAAACAAATGCACATTACCAAAACAAAAAAACAAACGAAAAAAATTGACTTTAGATTGTTTACACAAAAACTGAAAACACTTCCGCATACACAACAACACAGGTCTTATTGTACATACAAAAAAAAAAGAAAACTTTTCCGAGACGAGCCACAAATAAACGCAGAAAGACACAAGAAAAAGTGTGGTGACGTGAAAATTCGACGCGTACACGCTCCTTACCGTACTGTTGTGAAAACGTACAACCGGAAAATTACCTACCACCGACCGGACAACAAAACGGACGCGAGACAAAATTTCGGGCTCATTCAAAATTTCGCGTATACACGAAAAATATAAAAAATTCGCATATCTCTCTCCTCGCATCAACCATATACATACGGCGAGCGCATCGGTTTTGTTAAGTAGAAATTTTTCACATGTGAATTTTTTTTTTCGTCATTTTCGGGCCCCGTTTACTGGCGATGCGTCATATCGTCATCTCGCTTTAACACTTTTAATGTTAAATTATTGTAAATATGAAAACGTATGTCGATATTTGAATGTATTGAAGTTTCTTATTATTACATATTACTGTAGTGTGTGCGGTTTGAATATTTCTCCGCTCCCACTACAAACGCTACAACTTGTACCGAACACAGAAATTACCCGAGTGCAATGACCCCGGTGTTGTTCAGGTTTTGTATACTGGATGGCGTTGTCAACAATTCGCGTTCGTTCGCTCGCTCGCTCAGTTTGCCTCGTTTGTGTCGCGATGCTTGTGCGAGGGTGTACCTTTTTTATGTACCGTAAATACGGAATAACTTTTCTTCTACACTTCCAGCCGTTTTTTTTTTTTTTGAGTATTGTTAAAAATTTTTGAAAAACAATTTATTAAAAACATGCGAACGTTGCTTTGTCACTTTTTACAATAAAAACCGTACAAACACGAGTCGACTTGCGGCCATTACGCCATCATCAGGTGAAAAATTTAACAAGTTAGCCAAAAAAATAGTCAATTTTCGCGATTTTTTTTCGAATGGATAGAATGGGGGAATGGGGATGAATTTGTTTTTACGATTAATACCACTATTTAACAATACAAAAATATTTTTTTTATTCATTTTTATTTATTTTTTATAATTATTATAATTTTTTTAAATAAGTGTCTTTAAAAAAGACTGGATATTGGTGCCTACGATTGCGGCCGCAGTTTTCACCCGAAAAAAAATCAAATAGATTATCAATCTGTAGGTAAGCCGTTATGTATCTATGGGAGTTTTTTTTTTCTTAAAATTTAAAAAAATTGTGGCGGTTCGATTAAAAAGTACAAAAGTTTTAGTACTTTTTCGTGTAAAAAAAAAGGCAGATTTCAAAAAGGAAAAAAGCTCCCATAGATACATAGCGACTTATCTACAGATTGATAATCTATTTGATTTTTTTTTTTTTTTTTTTTTGGAAGAAAACTGCGGCCGCAATCGTAGGCACCAATATCCAGCCTTTTTTAAACACTTTTTTCAAAAAATTATAATAATTATAAAAAATAAATAAAAATGAATAAAAAAAATATATTTGTATTGTTAAATAGTGATATTAATCGTACAAAAAAATCATCCCCATTCCCCCATCCTATCCATCCGAAAAAAAATTGTGAAAATTTGTCAATTTTTTGGCAAATCACACTGTGATGGTACCTTAAATCAACAAAAATTATTTGTTACAAAAAAAATCCTGGAAAGAAATTGATAGGACTTCAACTTTTTTTCTTTTTTTATGTACCAAAAAAAATAATTCAAACTTTTAGAGTTCAATAAATTAGGTTTAAAATAGTGAAGGTGCAAGTAACATGGATGATGAAAAACTGAAGAAATTGAATCTAAAAAATTGAGGGAAAATACTGGATTACCAACATAATTATAATAAGAATGTAATAATGTCTTTTTCAAAAAATAAGTTATTCTACGTCTCCAAATGAATTTTTCAGTTGGTGAAACCCACTTTTGGGCTGGTGCAAAATAACCCTATTTTTTCTTAAACGTAACCTCAAAATCATTATAATTACTGTTTAGGTGTTATAATTTATTAAAAAGATAATTCATTTGTCTGGATAATAATTTTAGAAGATGTCCAAATTTTGAGCTTTGAACCTTGAAGAAACACAATCAAGTTTAAGCAGCAATTTTGGATAGTACCAAACTGTCAGGATTGTGGGCAAAACATTTTTAATAATTATTAAGACTGTTAAAATTGCTTTGCGCATATTAAAATATTAAAATTGCTTTGCACATAAACCTTTGACAGTTTGATACTATCCAAAATTGCTGCTTAAATAAACATTTAGTCTCATACATAAGTGTTATGATAGGTAGTACCACCTCGCGAAAAATATCAAAACTATTCGGAAACTATTATTAATTTATCCACTGCATGGAGTTGAATGTTTTTGAAATTTATGACGCAAAGTGATCGCCTCTTACGGTATTGTGTGTTTTTGGTTTGCGTGTTGGATATCGCAAGGTATTTGTCAACTTTTTCTTATTATTTGTAATTATGTTTTTAATATTAAACAATATGCGATATGTATTGTGTATGTGTATATTGTCCCTTTCCCCTCTCGGTCCCCGCCACTCTACTCTTGTGATCGAATACTTAATTTCACTTTTTTTGTCTTTAGAGGTAAGTATATAGTCGTTTGATGGAAAAAAAGTTATTCTACCTTATAAAATTTACTATTTTATTGATTGCTCATGTATAAATAATATGATAAGGAATAGGGAATTGAAAAAAAAACAAACTACTATTTACCTGGAAATAATTTGATAATGCGTTTTTTTTTTTTATTCGTCCATCTTTTGTTTAAGAGTATCGTCGTATCTGAACATAAAATATCCCCGTCGCAACATCCTGCATAACATAGCGAATTTCCGTTTATAAAAATCCGTTCTTCTGTGATTTTTCATCCTTTTAAGTCATTTTTCCTCCTCTTTCTAATGGTGTAAATAAAAATTTTTTAAGTTGAGAAAATCTTGGTAAAAACAAATTTTTTTCACGAAAAATGACCAAAAAAACCATGTTCCAGGCATCCGCCATGGCTGGCTAACGAACTTTATAATATATATACATTTTAGTGAATATTATTTTCGGTTTCTAGGAACCTCAAAACAAATTTCTATTATAGTCCCGGGAGATTTCTTTCGGAGCTCTAAAAAATAGGACTTTATAATAACTCATTTTTCCTCCTCTTTCTAATGATGTAAATAAAAATTTTTTAACTTGAGAAAATTTTGGTAATAAACTAATTTTTTTCACGAAAAATGACCAAAAAAACCACGTTCCAGGCATCCGCCATGGCTGGCTAACGAACTTTATAATATATATATATATATATATATATATATATATATATATATATATATATATATATATATATATATATATATATATATATATATATATATATATATATATAAATTTTAGTGAATATTATTTTCGATTTCTAGGGACCTCAAAACAAATTTCTGCCATAGTCCCGGGTTCAAGTCGCGTCATGACAGTGGCTGTAATAGCTGAATTCCACTCTGGAAATTTGCTAAAAGTATATTTTTTTTTCATATTTTTATTTTAAAACGATAGGTATTTCAAAAGAATTTTGTATATATTTGGGAATTTCCTTAAAGAAAATTAAACTATTACAGCAGACATAAGCGGATCTAGGGGGTGGCTGTTGGGGCTGCAGCCCCCCCCCCTATTGTCCTACAACAGGTAACTATTTTAGTTAAACATACAATAATTCAGAACACACAATTCCCAAAAATTCCTCCTGGGATTAGAGGCAGCCCCGCCCGCCTTTTCAATTGGCTGGATCCGCCTTGAATTATATTTCAAAAACGCGGTCAATAGTTTTTATTTGTTATTAAATATGGTTTGTAACTTTGTATTTTATAACATTAAATTTTTATCAAACTCCTTTGACACGTTTTCATTTTATTCAAAAAAAGAAAAAAAAAATAGAATTTTCCCATAAGAGCCCGTGTGAAAATTACAAAACTTTGAAATCGTTTTTCTCAAAATTGGGGCGGTCAATTTTTTTTCGGTAAGATCTCCTATTATTGCTATTGAATTAAATAAATGTCTAGAGAAGTTTCGTTAAAATCCTTTAAAAAATCGTTTTTCGGACCAACTACCTTAAATATTGTCAGGAGATCAATTCCCTATTACACAATAAGTTTTGGAAAATTCGTTAGATTACGCAGGATACTGTGACGGGTATATTTTAGATTTTATAGTCATTTATGTTACATAATTATAAATAACAAATATATATTAATTTTAATCGCATTTTTCTCGAAACTAATCTGACCTTTTAAGTTAATTTTTTACAAAACATTATGAAATGAAAATACGAAATAAATTTTTTTTCCAGAAAATCCAAACAGTTTCTTCTGAATGTCCCTTCCTTGCACCTCCACCATCATCACAAACAATGGTGAAGACCTTGATTTCACATTTTATATTTTCAATAATAGTTTTTTTTTTTATTTATTGTTTATCGTATCTATTCTATATATATATATATATATATATATATATATATATATATATATATATATATATATATATAATAATTTAAATAAAATAAGTGAAATTATGTAAGCTGTGATTTTTTGCTTTTGCGCAATTTAAACTTGGAATTTACATTTAAACGAAATTTCACTCCAGCAGTTTTATCACGTGCTTGTGTGTAGAAAATTGCAACATAATTTTTATATTATGGTGTGTATTCAAGGATTTTTTACATACTCTTTCAAAAATTTCGATACTGTGGTACTACTATAGTAGGCGATGTACCAATATGTTTCGAACTTCTAATAAACGTGTATACTATTTTAACCTGGATTTAACGTAATTTTTGCTAGAATTTTTCAATTTTGATAATTTTGGCTCAGTCTATACCGTATTCTCAACGTTTTTGATTTCTTCTCAAAATTTTGAATCTTTGTACGTCACGTCTATAACTGGGCCCCTTCATACTCCTCTATCCCGGTACTAAATATTAAATTTTTACATCGAATAGTTTTAAGGAAAATGTTTTTAAGGCAAACCCGGTAGACCGCCTACTATATTAGTACACGAATGAAAATAATCAACTTGTTAGTTATTTTCATATATTATTAACAAAAAATAAAATTAATTGGGTTACAATATTTATCTAAATTTTTAATAAATTGCTAAAATTTAATAATTAATTATTATGCCATTAAGAAAAACACTAATTGAATATTTCATAATTTTATCTAAGATACCAAAAAGTTGATTGGTAATTATCGAAAAAAAAAAAATTAATTTAGTAGGTATATTTGGTAAGACGTTGGGCCTTCAGTTTTTCGGACCATCTTAATAATTAATTATATGGATCCTCACTCGAAGTTTTTTGTGCTCAAATGAAAAAATATAGCTACTTATCTTGACACGACCAATCAGTCACTAGAATCGAAAATTTGGGCCTTACCTGAAACAAAAGAAAAATTTATTAGTGATTCGTACTGAATAGGTGATTCGAAAGTCTCTTAATTCAAAAGTATTTGAACATATGAGATTTACACCGAATCTTAATGTTTTAGGACCTAAGGAACCAGGAAGATGAAAGAACTAGATTTTCGGAGGTAGAGAATAAAACTAGGTTTGGTCACATTTCGGGTCAGTGGTTCTGGAACTATTGACATTTTTAACATTGTGAAAAAATCAACAAATTTTCTCTTTACTTTATTTACAAAAATCAATGAAAATTTGAATGGAAAGTGATGCTCAAAAGGTCCGCACAATTTTTTTTTTCATATATCAAGTTTTTTTAGAGACCCTCACATACATTTAACAGATAATGGATTTTTTTTTCAAAATGGCGTCACCGTTACTGATAATTTCCTGATAACAGTAAATTGGGTGATTCTCTGGTAATGGGAACCACCACCCGAAAAATTCATGGTGTTTAAATTTTGATGATTCTTCCATTATTATAATCTACAAGTGGATTATAAAAATGGGAGATTCATCACAATTTAACACTATGAGGTTTGCGAGTGACTCCCATTACCAGAGAATCATCCAATTTTGATTCTTTGTAACATTTGAATGGAATTTAAATTTACGTTTGATGACACTGAAAGTATAATTTTTAAAGGTATTTAGGAGTGATGGTCTTCAACGAAAAAATAAAAATGTGTTGTTTTTCCAAAGGCTACCGATTTCGACTTTTTGTCGTCTTCAGGCCTATGATTTTATATGTTTACATGTCAAACTGACATTTGAACAAATAATTTTTATTTTTTTTTTTTAAATTATTTGTTCAAATGTCAGTTTGACATGTAAACATATAAAATCATAGGCCTGAAGACGACAAAAAGTCGAAATCGGTAGCCTTTGGAAAAACAACACATTTTTATTTTTTCGTTGAAGACCATCACTCCTAAATACCTTTAAAAATTATACTTTCAGTGTCATCAAACGTAAATTTAAATTCCATTCAAATGTTACAAAGAATCAAAATTGGATGATTCTCTGGTAATGGGAATCACTCGAAAATCTCTAGTGTTAAATTGTGATAAATCTCTCATTTTTATAGCCGGTAGCCTTTTCCAAAGGCTATCGGTTTCGACTTTTTGTCGTCATCAGGCCTATGATTTTATATGTTTACATCTATGTAAACATATAAAATCATAGGCCTGAAGACGACAAAAAGTCGAAACCGATAGCCTTTGGAAAAAAGCACTTTTTTGATTTTTTCCTTGATGACCATCACTCCTAAATACCTTTAAAAATTTGAATGGAATGTTCTCTTTCATTGGGGATTTTATGGTTGATTCACATTCAAAACGTTTCTGTGTTTAAGTCACGGGATTCGAATAACTCCTACAATTGTATTGTAGGTTTTTTTTTCATATTAGATAACAAATATTGTTTTGGGGAAATTTAACTGATATACTACACACAGTATTAATTAATTGATATCTCTCGAGTGAACTTGAGTAGTTCGGTACTATTACGAATAGATGACGCGAGTGGATTAAAACAAAAACACACAAAAAAAAATTTGGTTTGTTAAGCAAACAAAAGAAATTTGTGTTTACTGATAAAATAAAACGCACACATCACGATAGCTTCCTTTTCAGTTTATTTTATGTATGTGTTTGGCGATGAATTTTCAGAGGACATTGACATTCATAATACTACTTACGTTCAATTTGCGTGTATATTAGTTTTGGTTGCTTTATCGCTTTTTTTAAGCTTACATGGATATATCGTAGGGTGGTTATAGGTGAATAAAAAGTTCTTATACAAAACAAGAGATTGTGTAGATACGATTTTTTTTTTTGGGTTGTGTCATAAATTTTAAGTTAGCTTCAGATCTATGATTTTTTAGAACCGGGGCAGAAACTTGAAAGTGGCGCCCCCCCGTCTCCAATTTTTAACATAAATTGTCAAAAAAACGATATAATGCCTTTACAAAACTCCTATTTTTCCCGTTGCGGAAATGGTAAAAATTGAGGGTTTTGTAAAGAACCTAAACCCACTCCCAGCACAGTTGTTCGATGCCCAACTTTATAGGTAAAGTTTTCTTATGGAAGGGACGAAAATTTACCTTTAAAATGATTTTTATTTCAATCATTTAGGATGAACGGTCTATGAAATATGTGCATTGGATTAAATGGTTGCACACACAAAAATCGGCACAAATTAGAAAGCAAAAATTTGGTTACCACGCTTAAACGGTTCAAGATAATTTTTTTTAAGAATTGTTCTCAGTACCTCAAATACAATATAGAAACAACTGGAAGAATATTAATTTCTTCTAAAATGGTCGAGCAGCCAACTTTTTTTTTTGACCATTTGATATAGATCAATCTAGTATGATTTTGGCGCCGGCTAAAACTAATGCCCGGGGCAGGGGCCCCCGTTTGCCGCCCTTGGATCCGGGGCTGAATGAGGGTTAGGTTTCATAAAAAGGTCAGAATCGCTGTTTGAAACGTGTATATTACTATGTAGTCTAGCGGCTAACCAATTGAGCTACATCATGTACACCGTGACGTAGTACCACGATGTGACGTAATTAACACAATAATGAATGTTAGCGAATTTCCAGACGCTGCCATGGTGAGACTTGTGACTGGGACTGTGGCAGAAATTTGTTTTGAGATCCCTAGAACCCGAAAATATAAATATATAAATATTCACTAAAATTTATATATTATGTTATGTATCAGTACGATAACTTTCGAACGAACGAAATTTAGGAAAGAGGTTGGAAACACCAAACGCTTTGGATAAGTTCTTCAGCCAAACACGTTCAGTATTCAGAACATGATTTTTCGCCGGGCTTTTCTTTGCCAACATTTGTCACAGTTAAAAAGTTTCCCCATTTTTTTAGACCATCGAAAACGTTGATCCATTATTGATCGTAAATAAACTGGTTTTCGACAAAAATCAAAACGAATTTTTAAAATTCAATAGTTTTTCGAAACGTTTATTACATCATCGTAAAAAGCGGAAAAAATCACAAAAAATAGGTTTTTGAACCAATATTCTATGTAAACTAGTTTTCGAGAAAATTTTTAAAAAACTGATTTTAGTTTATTTATGTTTTGTCTATACAGGTGTAAAGTAAGTTTAAAAATCTAGAGGGCAGACAAATCTCTTTGTACTAATTAAATTTTACTAGTAAGTATGTCCTAATAAAGTTTTACTTAAAAAATTTTCGACTGTTAAAAAGGGAAATTCGCTGCATTACGTAAGACATTGCGTCAGGGTTTTTTTTTTAACATAAATATTTATATTTTCGAATCAATTCCGAAAATTCATATACATACCTATTATGCTTTTTAAATCGATCACTGTAACTTAACCCCTTTCTTACACGTACGAGAAACCTGTTTTAAAATTTAAAAGAAAAAAAATAATTTTTTTAATAAATTTTTCTAGCAAACGACGAATTTTTGTGATAACGTGTCAATGACTTTTCCCGTTGTAGAATCGGACAATTATAATCGTACTAATTATAAGCAACCAACCCAGCGTATGTATGTAATTGTAAAGAAATATAAATGACTCAAATCTTGCATAAACTGTATATTTAGATAAAAAAAATAAAATAAAATTCTTATATTTATTTTTTGTGTATATGTATATTTACACACATTGTATTGGCGATTTCAAATTCACGCTACAATTATGCACATACATTTTAAAATCAACAATTGATGGACATGTTTTGGAACATATTGTAGCTTAAAATTATTTAAACTGTTTTTTAGTATAAAAATAATAATTTAAAACTACATATTATAAGTATTGTTGATCAAATTAAACTAAAGTAGCGGAAACATTGTGATCACTTTTGAAAAATAAAAAAATTTTTACGATATTTTCCGTTTTAGAGCTTCCTGAACAATTCCGGTTTAGTGTCTGTTCGTCTATGTGTGGCCAGTTTGCACCAAGTGGCATAACTTCTGAACTATTCGATTGTTTTTAATGAAATTTTCAGAAATTACGCAGTTTGGTTCCTAGATGGTCCCCTATGAATTTCATTGCATTCGGAGTAATAGTATCCACGGCGCTACCATGAAATCCCATTAAATGTCAATATCTTATTTACTGCTAGTCCCCACTTCGCTCAAATTTTTAAATATTTTGAGGGGTTAGTTTATTATTTCATAATTTAGCCTTTAAGTACCTTGAGTTGATTTTTTATGAACTTTAAGGCGAAAATATAATTTCACGGTATATATATATATATATATATATATATATATATATATATATATATATATATATATATATATATATTTGGTAGAATACTGTCTTAAGTCTTTTACGAGTACGAGGAAGCTGTGTACCACACCCCATTGAATTATTTTGTGAATTTATTTACATATTTTTTTGTTTTAAAAAACTATATAAATAACTTTTATCGTTTTAACTTTTATCGTTAAAATTCAAGACCGGCGACGAGGTGTGTAATTGATGGACACGTTCTGGAACACACTGTAACGCGTCAAATAAAAATAAAAATATGCATTAAATACAAAATGCAATGTTTTTATAATAATACTTTTATGATATTTGTGAATAAAAAAAAAATTGTTTTATTCATTCTAAATAGCAGTATAAGTACTTGTGTGTTTCTCGCAGCTCATATTATGATGATGAGAAACTGGCAGAATAATTTTTTGCATACCCACTTTTATTTATTTATTTTTGTTATTGCAATAAAAATTGCAATGCAATGCAATATATTGTATATTGTACATAGTAGGAAGAAAATATCGTTTTGTTGAGGCACTGCAACGCCGCTCAGCGCTCGACGCTCGGCGCGAGAGAAGCGCCCGCTTGTCAGTCCGTCCGTCCGTCTGTCCGTCCGTCATTCGTTGTGGTTGCATCACTTTACATAACAGATAATGAAATCATATGTGTTATGTATATGTACGACGTAAGTTAACAGGCAGACGTTTGATGCTATGATGATATGTGTTTTGTATATAAATGAAATGTACAGTCGTGGACATAAGACTATAAACAATAATTGGTAAAAATAAATATCATGTTTTATTTTTGTAAACAAAAATTGTTGTCGAAAAAATCATTTTCGAATTTCGATATACTTCGCTCATGTTTCCGCTGTGATTAAAATTATCCGTTTTGATGACATCATCAAGATTGTTCAGATCATGCCCAATTCCAATCCCGTATAAAATTTTTCCCTCTGTTTTCAAAAAATCAACCCGAAAAGCTTTTAGCGAAATTTCGAAACGAAAAATTAGCTATTACAGCCACTGTCATGACACGACTTGAACCCGGGACTACGGCAGAAATTTGTTTTAAAGTCCCTAGAAACGTCTTCTAACGAAATGTCTTACTTTTACAAAATTTGGTGAAAATATTGGAAGTCTCAAACCGTTGGACAAGTTCATTAGCCAGACACGCCCGATGCCCGGAACATGGTTTTTGGGGGCATTTTTCGTGAAAAAAATTAGTTTTTTGCCAAAAGTTCCCCTTATTTAAAAAATTTTTGTGAAATTTTTTTTACACCATTGGAAAGAGGAGAAAAATCACATAAAAAAGGTCTTTAAACTATTATTCTATGTCAACTAGTTTCCAAGAAAAACTAATTTTTATAAACGGAAATTCGCTATGTTATGCAGGATGCTGCGACAGGGGTATTTTTATTTTTGGTTATACTAAAATTATTATGGCATTATCAAAAAATTGATATTCAGCAATAATGGTTAAATTTGTCTTCAAAAACCTGAATACCTGAAGACGATAACAATTAGGTATAATTTTGAAAAATAATTAATTTTTTGTGACCTTTCAGTAATTAAATTACGAATCAACTTTCGAGCTAATCGACCTAATCGTCAAGAAGTTTAAAGACTTTCGGTTTTTCCGTTTTAATCGTCGGTTAATAAAGATGCATTGTTCCAAATTGTATTGTTCATTTTATCGTTAAGAAACTATAAAAGCTTCGGGTTTTCCCACTTTAATAATCGGTTTATTTATTTCAATAAGAAAGTGTCCTGCTAATTTATAATATTCTACTTAAATAAAACATCACTGCTCAAAGTTTTCGTAAAATTAGGCTGTTTTTCCAGGCACTATATTCTTTCTAACGGTGGAGTAAAACTCGAAAATCGACTTGTAACCTTACAATTTATTTAATTAGCAAAACGTGGCAAAGAATGTATGTTATTTTTGGTCCTTAGTTTCAATTTTGATAAAGTTGGAAGCACTAAATCACAAGAAAATTGATTTTCATAGTATGAATCGTATATTTATTGTGGAAAATTCGTTTCTAATCAGGTTTAAACCGAAAAACTTGTTAAATAATATTATCTTTAAAACGTTAAATGAAACAAAAAACCAATTTTCGTTTAAAATTCGTAATGATAGTGTACCTCTTCTGAAATATTAACTTAAATACGACTGTGTTATCAATTCTATGACCACAACTGTACTCGCTACAGTCGTTTATATACAATGAGTGAAATGTTTTCTTTTACGTAACACCGAAAAGACTTGACTATTTTCACGTTGCTTCGTATACAACACAACGTACAGCACACATGCTTGTAGCATAGGCGCATAGCAATAGCTAGCACATTCGGATGCTGAGTGACTGACTGAGTCTGTGACTTTGCGAGAGATGACGCGAGCTGCTAGCACAAGTACCAAACAGCAAGTTAGTATGTAATTCTTCTCGTATTCGCGCTAACAAACAGTTGTGCTTGCTGCCATGATGCCGTAATGGATGGAAAATGTATATGTACGTACACTTGTACACATAAATATGTATGTATACACACGACCACGTGTAGTCCGAGAGCCGCGGGATGTTTTATTCAAAGTGTTTTGTATCAGTGGAAATTGTTAAAAGGATCTGTAATTTTTTTGAAACCGTTTTGGAATTGTGACAAAGGAATCTAGAAAATTAAAAAAAAAAAAAACTGGTACGAAATTTTCGAAGATGTATATCTCCAGGTCCCACTAAAAAGAATAAAATTTGATCACATTCTGTCCAATGGTTCTGGAGTTATCGCCGTTTTTAACACTGCGAGAAAATCGAAAAATGTTGATTTTTTTCGATTTCCTCCAGTCCTCCAAGTTACGAAAATCGATGAAAACTGGATGAAATGCATATCTCCAGGTCCCACTAAAAAGAATAAAATTTGATCACATTTTGTCCAGTGGTTCTGGAGTTATCGCCGTTTTTAACACTACAAGAAAATCGAAAAATGTTGATTTTTTTCGATTTCCTCCAGTCCTCCAGGTTACGAAAATCGATGAAAACTGGATGAAAGCCGGTCCCTAAGACGTTCACATTATTTTAAGGGGAAATTTTTTTGCACAAATCACGTGACAACAGAATTTTCTGCAATTATTGCAATTTTTTTGATGTCGTTTTTCCAACACCGTTATCGGTGTTGAAAAACTTTTAAAAATGTTGCAGTAAAGTAAGACCAGTAACGGAATCTTTTTAAAAAAGTATCACAGGATTCATTTTACAAGCTGCGCCCTTCATAACTTCCCGCAAAAAAAATGTCTCCCGTCAACTTCGCTTAAAAACGCGATAAATTTCGATTTTTTGTAATCTCTGAACGAAATGACCCATTTCACAGGGTTTTTTTGACTATTATTCATAAATGATTATAAATTAATTCCTTATAAATTACTTACTAAACTTAACCCCCACCTCTCAGCAAATTTCATGTTAAAACAGGATCAGAAAATCCTAAAACTATATTGTTAACTTTTTTAATTCAGTCAAAAATCCGTATTTCCCCAATATACTTAAGGATGCATGTGCGATTGCCTAAATTTACGGACAATACATATCTGTGACGTCATTAGATGGGAATCTCAACCGGTATTGTTAAAACTGGTTTCAGTTGGTCGGTTAAAAGCAGTTAGTGCTCTGTTAAAAATCAGATGTTACCAACACCGGTTGAAATTCCCATCACACGTATGTATTCACTCTTGCTTACCCCTGAATTTAGGCAATCGCACAGGCACGCTCAATCGCCCTACTACCTTCTTATTTAACTGCTATGAGACCGAGATGGTTCAGTCAGGTTATCGATATATTATATTAGATCTCATTGTCGAACATATTTGTATACAAAACGTCTTTAACTATGATACAAAATTCTTTGAATAAGATGTTCAACTGCCTCTCCGACTATGATATGTGTATAAAGTATGCAAAGTTGTATAAAAAAAAAAATTCTATGCAATATATTTATGCTTGGGTCTTGCGTCTGTTGTAGTCAAGCACATTATACCAATACATTATATTATATTCGCTTAACCACACATATTCAGATTAATAAATATGTACATACATAGCAAGTAGGCATATATACATTATGTACATTTTTCAACTTATAAACGGTTTGAGTTAACAGCGCATCGTGTGCGATATAAATTCCTCACACGAGGCGAAATGAATTTGAGAATTATTTCAAATATGAATGAATATGTGGGAAGTGTTATGGGGCGACACAAGATCATCTAAAATGGTTTTTTTTTTTTTTTTTAATAATCATTAGTTTTATTTAATGCTTATTTCATTCAATGTATGAAACATGCAAATACTATAAAACAGAAGGACATAGAATATTAACTAACAAGAACAATTTTGTCGAAAACCACAGACAATGTCGCTTAATAACGGATTTTGGCAAGTGAGGTGTCTACGTCCAGTAGCGGACGACTCCAGCATCAGCAGTGGTCTAACAAAGCCGAAATTTTGAAAATCAGTTTTTCGTTTCGTTGAGTCACCATTTGAATTTTATACTGATGCGTTTTTAGTTCAAAAATATATTATGCATCAACGTTGAGGAATTTTATGTGAAAAAATTGTAAGTGTGCTTAAGTTCACACGACTAAAGTCAAAAACCGATTCGACAAATAGGATTTTATTGAGTCGCGGTTATAGATGAACGTGCGAAGTCAATAATAAAAATGTGGAAAACGAATAATAGTAAATTATTTCCAGACCAAGTTTAAGATGAAATGTCATCAGATTAGAACCAGAATCGATAACTGCAATTATTGTCTGTTTAACATAAGATAACTTAAGTCAGAAGGTTGGCTTTGAAACAATACAAATATAAATATTTGATCATCACTCTGAATTTATAGTATATTGTGCAATAAGTGCGGGAAATTGTCGATTGCCCACGAAAGCGAAGTTGAGCGCACTCACTACGTTCGTGCGCTCATTCGCTTGAGTAGGGCAATCGACAATCCCGCACGAGTTGCACATACTATTTTTTATTACGAATTTCACATACTTTTTTTTATTATTATCATTATTTTTGACATTTATATTACTTTTTAAAATAATATTTTTGAGTGTTCGTCTTTTTTTTTCTGAATTAATTATCGTTTAAATTACTTTGTTGGTGGTTTCTATAGAAATAATTATGAAATATTTATTAAATGAAAAATTAAGAGGCGGCTTTGCGTGTTTTGATTAAATTTTGCGTGTTTTATTGTCAATTTGCGTGTGGAAAGTTACTTTCCACACGCAAAAAAGTATGCGGGAAGAGTACAGTTGGCAAACAGCCATTTTGCGTACAGAAATATATGCGCCAAGTTAGTACTTCTCCCGCATGAGTAATAAAAAATAATTTCCGTTTTCTTGGCTTTGTCTCTTTCATTATTATTGCATTTTCATAAATTTTAAATTTGCAGTTTGTTTTTAGAAAAGAATAGAAGATTGATTTGTTTCGAATATATAAGAATTATTTAATTTTTTAACGATAACTCATGATCAATTGTATTTGAAGTAGGGTATATCAATTAAATACATATTAAGTATATGAAATTTCAATTGTTTTAATTTTAAAATTTATTTTGATTTATTTTGGTTTACATAGATTTATTGAATTTCAGTACCCTAACAAGGAAAGAAATGAATTGATAGGTGATAATACTGAAAGTAAAGTCAAGTTATCTTTGTCTAATTTTTAGCGAGTAGAAATATTAATTTAATCGCAAGAATACTCTTAGTAAATAAAACACATATTTATTTTTATTAAATTGTTAAAGAAAAAACTTCCTTAAAAGTGACATTTCTCAGTAGTGACATGCTGTTGCACCCTTAGTATATGTATATGTATACTGAGTTGAATTGTGGGAAAATTAAATAATGTAAAATATTAATCACTTATAGCAGTGATCAACCTAATCATTAGCGTTAGTTTCACTTTACTACAATTACAAATTTTATTACCGCCAAAATTTTACCGTTTCCTCTCTCGAGCATTACAGATTTCGTTACACTCTCACGCTTTCGTTCCATGTAACCAAACATTGTTCTCAAAATGATATTTCCAGACTTAAGATCTGGTCCGGCCAATACGGGAATTCGGATTATTGTCCGCAAGGTTTATAAAACTACATAAATAAAACACATTAAATTTTTTATTGTTAAAAAATTATGATCCATTTGATGGTTGCGTTTGGATTTAGTACCCACATCAAATTTTATAATCATTGCGGGTAATGGTTCGGACGTTCATATTGGTCGAAATGTGCCTTTACGACCATTCCCACGTAAATCCTTAATAATTTATGTAACACCCTCATATGTAGTTTATCAATACAAACCTCTCAGGTGCGTACACCCTTACAGTGAACCCTCTTAAAAGCATATGATTACAAACAATCATTTCCTTTTTTTCCTTAATATCCACAAAAGAAATCCATAAATGTTGTTAAACAAAACGCATTGTAATAAAAATATCCACACACATACATACATTAGAATTTTATAGCGCTCGCACAGCTGATGACTGTCGGTATATGTATACTGTTAGACAGAGAGCCGGTGGTGTGCAAGTGAATACACACCAGTCATATGAAACTAGGTCAGTAAGATATACCGCGTGTACCCAGTGAGGCACGGTCATTGCTCCGGCCGATGTTAACTTATTCTGCGCGCACAAATACATCCACACAAACACAAATGTGTGTATATGCGTTTGTGTGTGTGTGTGTGTTTAATATTAAATATATATGTATGTACAACAATCAAACCATCTAACTGTTTTCTGTTCAGTGTAGTTTTATAACATCGTCGGCTTCCTCGCCGTTCAGTTCTCGGACTGTATGTGTTGTTGAGACCTGCTATTATCATTATTATTATTATTGTTGCCGTGACGATATTGTTTTGTATTGGCTGGCAACACTTTTATTCGATTCGCCCAACTTTGCGGCAGCAGCGGTGATGACGAACAAACGAACGACACTGTACAACAACTGATTAGAAATATACCTATAATAATAATAATATTATTTAATGCTATATATATATATATATATATATATATATATATATATATATATATATATATATATATATATATATAACTAACTTGTACGGATACTGAAACTGCGGTCCGTTGTCGGTGACAATACACCACCAAGTGCCGAGTCGAAACGTAATCGTGGTAAAAAGGATACTACTGTTACAAAAAATCGGTCCAATTTACTAAAAAATAATGTTATTTGGACGAAGTATTAATGGATGTAGTCTTTGAGTTCAATCCATATGTTAGATTCGGCCGTAGTACACGGGAGATGGGGAGAGGTTATGTAGAAAACTGTGATTCTTCCTTCCTCCTCTTACGTGAATCAAAACTAAGTGATTGTAAAATTTCATGAATAATAAATTTCACAGAATTGCCGCCAATGGATCGTGTTACCATTTGGTCACACACTTAAAAATACTTTATTTTTTGGTCGATATTATTGTTTTTATTACAAGTTCAAAAGTATATCATGCTTTAATTGGAAAATATACCAAATCTTTTAAAAAAGAAATATAACGTTTTCAACATTAACTATCGGGTCCAGAGAATCACATTTTTTGTGACGAAAAAGATATTACTTCAAACTGAATGTCTTTGTATACAGGGGCGCAACAATTACAAATCTGCAGGCTGAGGGATTCAACCAAAATGTGAATAACCCAATTTTTTGATAACGCAATTCTAGTCCGATAACATTGGAACATGTTATCAAAATGGTCGTCTCCGAAAATTCGATTTTCAAATAAAAAATATTAGTAGAACAAGAACAGAAATGTTACCTTTTAATATAAATAAAATAAATTGAAGGAAAATTTACGCAATTTTATGAGGGCTCCACGTAATTTTAGGGGTCCGGATCCCTTGACCCCTCTCCCCATTGTTGCACTCCTGTTTATATATACGGAATTTAATAGGAAAGAAAACTACGACCCACCGAGAGGGCGGAAGAGTCCAAAAGAGGTCAAAATGGAATTATGTACCTTGTTTATGGACGCTTCCTTAATATAAGAGACCATGTACTATCCTACAACTCTAAGAAAAAAGTAAACGTAATAAAATTTTACAAGTTGGATTTACACTATAGCAAAAAATGAAATAAATTATTTTCAGTACGAAACTGCCCTCTAGCAGCAACATTCATAAAAATATTATTTTTCAATTCAAAATAGAATATGGCAATACAAAATACGATCTAGAAATGTTAAATTATAATCTAAATCAATAGTTTTAAAAATTATATACATTCATTTAACTTTTTGAATTATGAAGTTTTTTTTTAGCTATGTAAATCTGACTTAGTTTGTCACATTTTTGTGTGAGAGAGATAAGTAAATTAAACTGTCACTGTACAAGCTGCTTTTTTATCCTTGTTATCTTTTTTAACCAATCATATTTTTTTCAAAATTTTATTACCTTTACTTTTTTCTTAAAGTTGTAATACAGTAAGCAATTTTCAAATTAAATCATCACCTCAATGATAAATTCGCAAATCTACCATTTCTAAGGTAATTTCTAGCGTAAATTATTTCGTAATAGTTTCGTAGAGAATTTTTAACAGTGCCCCCCCCCCATTTTTGACACGGCACATTACAATTTTAATACGTTTAGAGTCTATAGAGTATTGTATATCGAATCAAACTCATTTCTGTAATGTCTATCAGTGCAAAATACAACTATCATACTATTATATGTTTTTGAAGTTCATATCATCGCAAACTGTATGTAATACAGTATATTGGAATTGAATAGGAGTTGTACTGTACCGTAGGAATTGATAGATATGTACTAACCACATTGACAGATTCCATTGTTACCAACGGAGGTGTATAGTTGGTAGACATGTGTAACAAAACACTATCTATATTAACAAAATATTGTGTATATGTCGTCTGATGGTGTTGGTGCCGGTGAAATGATAATAAACAAAGAACAATTTAAATAAATATGGTATATAGTAAATGTGAGGTTATGTTGTATTGTTGTGGTATATTACTATCTTTTCGTATTACTTAACCAACCGGTTTTGTTAATATAACTCGTTATGTAACACGGTATCAACTCGGGTTTGATAATAGGTATGTGATTTTTGTCGATTTAATTAAAAAAATTGGTCAAGAACGGCGAGTCGGGCTCACACAATTAGGGTTGCGGATAGTGAGCAGTCAATAGACCAAATTAAACGCATCCAAATTTGTTTGTGATAACTGAAAAATGGTTGAATTTTCCTCGATTGTACTGACACATTTAATAACCCTCGTTATTTCAATTTTTTTTTTCAGGAAATATTTTGTACTGTCGAAAAAACTCATAGTTTTTCCAGTAATCAATGACTCAATATTTACTAAAATTACCAATTTTTCAATTTCAAATATTATCGAGTGCTTGTGAAACATTACTACGTATGACAAACTTTTGTTTGCATTTCGACACACGCAATATTCGTATGTTCACTTATCGTTCAGCTAAACTGAAACTTTTAAGCACTCGATTTCTTTGGTATAGTATGACCAAAAACCACATGTAAATTAAAAATAACAAAGTGATCGAAAAAATTATCCGGATCGGCCGGGAATCGAACCCCGGATTGAAAAATTGTAACTGTTTCTCGTATTAGAGAGAGTACTAATACACATAGGTGATTGAATGGTTTCTGTACCGGGCGACTGTCGAAGTACACATACATGGGTCGTTGGTGTAATGGATAACAGGCCTAGCTAGTTACCGGGAGATCCGGGGTTCGATTCCCAGCCGATCCGGATAATTTTTTCAATCACTTTGTGATTTTTAATAACTTACCAAAATAAAATTTTGAGTCAAATCATTAAGACCAGTGGACCAAAAATTATAAAAAAAAATTATTTTTAGAATCCTTAGAAGCAGTTTTTTCAAATGATACCTTACACGATATATTAATTAGAATTGATACCCTCCCCCCGATTTTTTTTAATCGTTGATGGGCGATATATATACGCATCATCAAGACCAAACATTATGCCAAATTTGAAATTCCGTTTTTCCTTTTAAAGTACGGAACCTCAAAAAGCAGAATACTGAAGTCAATCTGTTCGTGAAAGTTATCCTAGAAGAATCCTTAACGTCCGAGATACCACCAGTACGGATACCCGAATTATTCCCCGCCATGGTTGTAAAATTCAACTACGTTACTTAATCCGAACCTAAACCCAAGTGATTATTGGTTTTAATAATTGTGAAAAGTACCATAGTATAAAGATACAGTTTTATAACCAATATGGACAATGATCCGAACGCTCGTACTAATGGGCGTAACGCATACATTTTTTGCAATATTAATACAGCTGAACTCTTTTTTGTGCGGTGGATAGGGACCGCATAAAAAAAATCGCACAAAAATATATATTTAAAAATATCATAAATAGCTATAAAATGTATAGTTCGATCCAGATTGTACAAAAAACTTTTTTTATGCGGTTGGTCGGGACAGCATAAAAAAAGTTTCATCGAAAAAACATCACTCGAAACGCTCAAAACTTAGAAATTTCCTTAGAAGTTGCTTCTATAAACAAGATAAAGCATTAATTTACACGTAGAAACATTTTATTTCAATTTTATAACATTATGAAAATTTTGAAAAATACATCTCTAAAAAAATTAAATGATGCAATAATTTATGTTCTTATGCAATGTATTGATTAAATGGTTAAAAGCCGTTAAAAAGTATTTTTATCAAAGAAAGTTATTATAGTAATTGTTTAAATTTCTTACTGTCTCGTGATTTTGATTCACATTATGCATTTTAATGGCCATTTTTTACAAACCGCATAAAAAACAGTTCAGCTGTATAAGGATTCTAGTGAATAAGACCAGAAAAAAAGCAAGACTGTTGCTAAAATAGGTGAAACCGTAGAGATTTACCAGGCATTGTTATTAAACTTTTTCAAAATTCTGACTGTGGTTGATTAACTAAAATAATTTATTAGTATTTTTGAAAAATTTTGAAAAATTTTCATCGTAACACAATTTAAAAATGCACGAGTCAGATCAGTCAAGAAGAAGAAAAAAACTTTATTACCCATGGCAACTGGCCGTAAAAGTTCTTTTCCGGTTTCCATCAGTCTCAGTATAATCGAAATTAAATACGTACCTTCAAGTTAGATTGAATTTAACCACTATTTTTTACCCAAAAAAATTTGTTGCAACACCGGATAAGGGGCCGTCCATTAATCACGTGATGTTTTTTTTTGCATTTTTTAACCCCCCCCTCCCCCTTGGTGATACATGGTGAGGTTTAAGGCTACCCCCCTCCCCCCTATATCACGTGTATTTTTTCGTACCTGCAAAGAATCTAATTTTTTTTAATATTTGTAAAATACTGGTATAAGTATCATCTAATTTTATTATAGAAAATTAAACACTACTATAATAACGTTCAGAGGTAGACAGAAAGGTTGCAATTTTTTTTTTTTGATTGACATAAAAATAATAGAAATGCGAAAAACTTTTTTGTACTAATACATGAACATTACTTAATGTACAGTATTTTCGGACCACGGATTAGCAAGACTTTCTTCAACACCAATAACTGGATAAGCATCTTGCAAATCAGTTGTTGGCACAGTGCTTTGTTGAAGATCAACATCGGTTTCATCAAGCCACTCGGCGTCATCATTTTCGCGCACTACGCAGAGAATCTCTCTCGATCTACCGTTCGATCGTCGCGTGAGGATGCGGGAAGGACGAACATTGTGCATCTCTGGACTATTATATTGATAGCGAATCAAGATCACACTACAAGCCGTTTTCGATTTTGTACGCGTTTGACGAAAAAATAAATACATGTAACGCCGCTTTTCGGTTGAGTATCGCGCACTTGCCGAAAAAATAAATACACGTGATATATTACTTTACCCCCCCCCCCTCCCCTTGTGATATTTCGTGATTTTTATGGGACCCTCCCCCCCCCTTCAAGCCTCACGTGATTAATGGACAGCCCCTAACCGGTTAATACCAATATTCATACAAAAAAAAATGTATAATTTTTTTTAAAAACAAATTTTTTAATCGTATTTATCAAACCAATACACACCAGTGCACTATGGAGGTAGCGCAATTTGGTTACTTATGCACCTCCATAGGTGCATTTGAGCGTCCAATAATATTTTGTCGATATTCATTAATTTGTTGTTTTTTTTGCCACCAATATTTGGCCATGTGCCAAAAATTCATTAAAAATATTATCTTGTGTTGTAGTGTTTGTTAATAATGTATTTATTATAATATGAAATGAATTTTTTGCATCATTAACAGAAATATTTTAAACTATTTGTGCAAAAAAAAAAATTGAAAAAAAAAATGTATACAATTTATTTTATAATTATTATCATTAATATTGAAAAAAATTATCTCTGTATTCTGTATTTGTTTAAACATGTATTATATTTTGTAATTTTATATACAAATATTACCATGTTATTCAAAAAATTTGTGTTCAGTTAATTCCGGTAAAATAACAATTGCGATTTAACAGACTTTTGGTTCTTTACGTCTATACGAATATCAACGGATATTTGGCGTGTTGATACAGAATCAATGAAAAATACGCTACCAATGGGGTGTGGCACATAGCTCCCTCGTACTCGTAAAAGCACCTTGGTAATTTAATGCCCAATATATCTTTGTATAATTTAATATCTAGGTATATAAATTAATCAAAATAAATAAAAACGATTCACAAAAAAAAATTGCGCGAAGTGGGACTCGCAGTAAATAAGATATTGACATTTAATGGGATTTCATGGTAGCGCCGTGGATACTATTACTCCGAATACAAGGAAATTTGTAGGGGACCATCTAGGAACCAGACCGCATAATTTCTGACAATTTCATAAAAAAGAATTGAATAGTTGAGAAGTTATGCCACTTGGTGCAATTTTAGAATGATATGGTAGCGGCGTAGCTACCGTTACACCGATTTCGAATAAATTCATCGGGGACCATCTAGGAACCAATCTGCATAATTTCTGAAAATTTCATTAAAAACAATCGAATAGTTCAGAAGTTATGCCACTTGGTGCAAACTGGCGACCCACAGACGGACAGACACCAAACCAAAATTGTTCAGAAAGCTCTAAAACGTAAAATGTCGTAAAAAAATTTTTATTTTTCAAAATTAATCACAATGTTCCGCTACTTTAGTAGTCTCGGAAGCAATATACGAGTATTTCCACGTAATTTTTGCTTGAACCGATTTTTGTCTTTTCGCATGGAAATGAGAAATTTTTCCGCAGTAAAAACTAACGATTTCTTCAAAATCCAACCAGTAGTTTTTATGTGATCCATGCACAGACACATAGCAACACACCACCATTAAAATTTTCAAAAAGTATTTCATGTATAGACATGGTCTCATTACAATTTTATTATAAGTATAGAAAATATAAATTAAAAGGAAATATATTTCGTGTTTGTCGCAGTTACATTGTATGCAGCGATTGTTCTTCACGCATTGCTGGATGATATACGTGTATGATGTAGCTCAATTGGTTGGGCTTAAAAGAAATAATTATTATCATTAAGCATATAGTACATATTAGTTAGATGGTATGACTGGTCATTTTTGCTTCATAGTTATATAGAAATTTTCTTTATTTTGTCTCCGTGACTCAAGTAACGGAATCACTGTGATCACTTTTGAAATATCTAAAAATTTTCCCCTCCAAAATGAAAATTTTCGCACAGATTTACAAAATCTCGCCAAGTGGCATAACTTGGGAGAATATTTTTAAAATTTTAAGTTAATTCAATAGTTCCCTTTGGAGATGTCGCATGTAGACCATTTTGAAAAGAAAAAAGTTTCGAGAAAAACGTATTTCCTGCATTGCAGCCTTCTTTCAGATATTTATGTAAAAATATATATTTTAGTTGAATACCTTATACAGTATTTCATAAGTAGTGATGAGCAAAATTAGTCTTGGTCTTGCATTTTTTGCAAGATTAAGACCAACACCAAGACTATGTATACCAAGAGCAAGACCAAGGCCAAGACTATAAGTATGGCTGTAAGACCAATACCAAGACTCAAGTGAGCAAGACCAAGACAAAAGCAAGAAAAAAGCAACACTCTTGCTAAACTATTTAAATAGTTTGAAAGTATAATTAATACCGTAAAGAAAGAAAATTCTGAGTTTAAAAGTCATTTTGCAAGACCAAGACCAAGACCGAGACTCAAACTGCTATAGCAAGACCAAGATTCTTAATGCAAGAACAAGACCAAGACCAAGACTGCTAAGTCTTGGTCTTGGGCTTGCATTAGCTCATCACTATTCATAAGTTATAAGATTTTTTTTTTAATTTTCAGAAAATTTTACCGTGTAGCCTAAGTTCTCACAAAACATACTATACATTGGAAAAAAAATTCGTAGATCTATTACATAAAGAGGTTTTCTTTCTGCAAGTGAAAATTGATATGACATTTAAAAAGAGAATTTTCAACTTACTTTGACATTTTCCTATTTTTAAACATTTCTACTATGGTTATTATGTATTTTCTGTATAGCATGTCGAACTCACCAGAGACGACGAAATCAGTATTACAAATAATATGAAAGCCGTGTAAGTCGGTGACGTAGGTATTGTGCAAACCGTCGCGAAGAATACGAGGATCAATAAATGTCAATATATTCAACATCTACGAATAAAAATTAGAAAAAATATTTTTGCTATAATTAAATGAATGTATTTCAAAGCTTCCACCATCTTGGTTATCAAAATAATAAGTTTTTTACGAAAATTGATTGTTTCTTTTAAAAATCTTGTTCCATGTAACTCGAACTTTCGTGTTTAATAAAATTTTTCTGTATAATGATATAAATGATACCTTCAGAATTAATATTTTTACACTGAAGGGTCGATTAAGGTTGATTTTTGGCCTATGGTTCAAACAAAAATACTATCTATGATTTATTTACATAATTTTAAATTTGACTTTTTAAAGATTTTATTTAACTTGCTATGTTAGTATGCTTGTTTAGATCAAATCGTGCAATCAAAATTTAGACAACTTCTAATTGAGCTAGAGGTTTCAAATTTTGCAACATTGTATAATTAGTTTTGTCGTAAATTCTCTCAAAACTAGAATTACTGATTTTTAGTCTTGTGCAACTTTTTAACATTTCGAACTGTCATATATATTGTCCATTGATTTTTACATTGCAGTTTTTAGTTTTCATAGTTATGTTTGATTAGAATAAAATAACCGATTAATAAAACAGGTAAAAAATTACTTTCTTTAATTTTTTTTAATTAATAGTGATCAGACTAAAAAGTATAAAATAAATTTAAGTAAAAAAATAATTTTTTAAAGCAAACTTTTATTTAAAATGGATAAAATAACTTTTGAGTGAAGTTTGAAGCAATGTGTTTAACTGTGTTTAACTACGTTTGGTACTTACTAAGGAGTAAAGTAGGTACTCACATCTGAAACGAAAATAATATTAATAATAATGTCTCAAGATGCTTTAAATTTCACTAAAAAGTTATTTTATACATCTTAATTCATTTTCAAATAAAAAAAGCATTGAAAAACTTTTTTTTTTACTTAAATATATTTTTTATTAAGATATTTACGTTACAATAAAAGTACCAGTTATCAGTTCTAGTAATTTTTAAAAGTTTTGCACATTTTCGACGATTTTTGGTCCACATTTTTCGCTAATTTTAGTGTCTTGGGACTACTTACACAGGCGGCATGAATACGTCACTAAAATTATGTTTGGAGCGTCGTCCAAAAATTTCCCTTACAAACTCTTATCCTTTTTTGGGATTCGTAAATAAATCCCAGGATTATTTCGAAACTATACCGGTTCCCAAAAATTGATAAATATCTAACAATTATTTTTATTTTTATTTTTATTTTTATTTTTTTTTTTGGTAACATAATCATAAAACTTGAATTGCAAATTATACAATTTTTTGTTTAAAAATAAATTTAAATATAATTATTATTCAAATAAATTTTTTTTTCGTCTGAAAATATTATTATTTATAAATCTCCAAATAGTAGTACATAAAACACACATATGTAATAATACCTACATAACACGTAATTGTACATATACATCGTGTAATATTACATTTATATTACAGAAAACTGTTATTTCACAGATAAAACTTTTGCTATAATATAGTAAATGCTTGTAGCGTGTACATGTACAATTCATTGAAGAATGGCCGGCGATGACATATGGTTACGACGAAGTGTGTCGATCATAGCCGATTCTATTTACTGGGTCATACGAACTGAATCCTATTATGTGAACATCGACTTTTGCTTCTTTGCTATATAAATAAAACAGTTATATTATATTTTTGACGAGATACTACTGTTTTTATTTGAGAAAATTTGATCAGATTCTCGATTTTCTTTTCTTGATTAAAAAATAAACCATTTTGCGCGAGAATGTCTCTGTAATCGAACAGAATTAGGTTATGTTTAATTATATCTGCTCCATCAACATCACTTCCCTCAGGATAAGTTACGTTTTTTTTTTTTGCCGTACAAGGAATCTCAAATATTTATAGAAACAGGTGGATTGAATTGAGACGTTGTGTTAGCTAGATATCAACCACGTAGTATTTAGAGAGGATTTCCCCACCGTGGCTTAAACTAGGTCTTGGACAATTTCTGAGTAATACCACCACCTCTATAGAATAAATTAAATTTTTTTTTTCATGACTTCGTCACTTTCAGCGCAAGTGTATTATTATTATTATTATTATTGTACATAGATAATTTTTTTTTTTGCTGTGTGAATAAATTATAGTCAAAATTGTATTAACTGTTATCGACATCACTGGAAGAACTTTTCGGATCAAAACTGATACAATCAACTTTCCTCGAAATTAAGTTTTTTTGTATCTCTGAATTCTTTAAAAAATGAAATCAATTCTATTTTGTTAATGCTTAATTTTAAAAAAGGAGTTTCATTTCCGCAACTGACATTAGTCGACAACCAATAGGCACAAATGGCTAACGTCTCAATATTTTTTGATTTCAAAAAACAATTCCACAAAAAAGATTATGTCGAATAAGTTCTACGTAAAGTTAGTGCAACTTTAATTTTTCTTAACTTATAGACAAATGTAGATACGTTTATAATTTTATATTTTACTACATTGATTTATGCCAGAAATATGGCTAATCGATTATTTTGTTCCTGAATTACGGATTCCCGAAGTTTAATTTTTTTTTTTGGAGAAATTAAATGTAAAATAAAAGTATGTTACTAAGCGAGGACCGTAGGTGTCATTTTTGTGGTTTTGAATGCAGTTTGAGAATCCGAGGTTGAAAGTCGAGCGCCGAGTATCCCGAAAATTTATGGACCGAGTGCGAGTACAAAATTTTTCAACCGAAAAAATGATGAATAAATTAAAAAAAAAATACGTGAAAAATACAATTTTAATTTTAATTCATGGTAAGCGATTACTTGCTCCTAGGATGGTAAGTAAACTTTTAGGACCTGTTCTTATGGTAATCAGACAATAGAATAGTCAGTTGTTTACATGACAAGTTACTTGCTACGTAAACGCAAAATTACGATTCATTTCAGTAAAAATGAATAAGCAACTGATATCGGATAATTATTATATTGCTAATATTTAAATAAAAATGCACATTTTTTTAAAATAAGCTGTGACAGTAATATTTTTTTTAATTATTCTTCCTTTTAATTGATAATTAATATCAAAAACGGGTGACATTAGTTTTTAAGGCAATTTCTATTAATAAATATTTTCTTTTTTTGTTTTGACGATGTAACCGAAAGTTAATATCAACTTGACTATAATCCAACAGTACTTACTATAATACAGTTAAGTACTTTTTTTAAATAAATAATTAGCACATCGTAATTAGAGAGGATATTATATGATTTCGGAAGTGCGTTTTACAAATATTATCTATCTATTTTATTTTTATTATTATGAAATATTACATGTTTTTATCAAGAAAAATATTTTTTCTTTAAAAAAAAAAAACAACATTTAATGTAATTACAAAAATTTATGATTTTTTTTTGCGAAAATTAAAATTGTACAATATGCAGGTATTGATTTAGTTGAAAAATTTTGCATATACATACATACATTAATAGAAAAATTGAATATATAATATAATACTACTTAAATTATATCAGTAATGATGTAACCTTGGAACCGATTAGTCCAATGTTAAATCGCCATAAACGTGAACGCAGTTCGTTGACCAGAAAACAAAAATTTTTTGTACATATTTTATTTTTACTTATCAAGGTCGGATTCGATGAAAATTTGTTGAAATAATTATCAAATAAATAACTAATGCGTTGCAATATATAAACATTGTAATCTGTGATATTTTTTTTGGCAATATGCAAAATAGAATACCCATAATAAGTATTTCAAAAATTTATTTTTGCATAATTAAAGTACACACATATTTTTATCAAAAACAAAAAAAAAAAATATATATATATATGTATATGGGTATTAAAATACATACAAGCGCCATGGGATTCCTAAAGAGGGGTGCAGGAGAAATTAAACGAATGGGTAATATGTAAAATATATATAGGAACTTGCTGTTAAGTCTGAGGTCTCATCTTTAGTGGGCTCTACGGGCTTAATTTTGGTAAAAATGAAGAGTATGATTTCGAAAAGCTACAATATTTGCCTCCAATTTTTTGATTTTGTCGTTTTATTTACGATTGGAAGGCATTGGGAAATTTTCGTAAGTTTAGTAACGCCATTAAGTTAAAACATTTGCTTTAAGTGAATTTTCTTTTTGGAAATGCACTTATTTCAGCGGGTGAAATGAAGAGACCTGAGCCTGGGGCTATGGCAGAAAATTGTTTTGAGGCCTCGAGAAACCGAAAATGACCTTCACTAAAATTTGCGATAACTCTCCAAGGAAGCCTCCAATTGTTACGAAATTTGTTGTATAAGTCAAAAGCGCCAATAGCTTGGATGGGTTCGTCAGCCAGATACATCCGATATTTGAAAGCCAAAATTTTGGCCAATTTTCGCCAATTTTAGTGGTTTTTTGCAAAATTTGGCCAGAATTCAAAAATTTTTTTGATTTTTTTACACCATCGAAAAGAGCACAAAAGATTAGATAAGACAAGCTTTTAAAACATTGTTCTAAATGAACTAGATTTTGGAGAAAAATTAAGAAATTTGCTGAATTTCTTTACAATAAATGTTTTACTGTTTTTATCATTATAATAACAATATTTATATGTTTCATTTTTCAAAATAAAAATTAACTAACTTTTCAAGAACGCGTCAACACCGATTTTAAAAATTTGTTTACTGTTAGAGAGCTAAATTATTTAAAATGGATATGTTATGTTTTAAGAGCCAAAGCGCCAAACTACCCAAACGAATTTGAAAATTTTTTCACCTTTAAAAATTTAATTCTTTTGAATACATATACCTATGCGATACTATATGAGATTCACCAGGGTCCTGGAGACTCAAAAAATGCCAAAAATTAACTATACTCAACCGATTTTGAAAATTTTTTCACTGTTAGAGATCTAAACTATTTTAGATGGATACAAGTTGTTAGGTATATGAAATCCACCAGGGTCCAGTTTTTGGAAATTCACTATGTTATGCAGATGCTGCGACAGAGGTATTATATTATATTATGCTTTATGATAAAAAGTGATGAAGCAAACCATTGACTATATAGTCAAATTAGTCTTTCGGTAAACACGCCACTGACTCTTACTTATGTCCACAACTGTACTTTACTTTTGTACGTAACTGTACTGCACTGCACATCGTGAATATACAAAAAAATTATTTTTATTTTTTAAATTGTTCTTACTACTTTGAATGCGTTAAATTTATTTATGAGATAATTATACACAGTATTACGAACTTTCACTTTTTTTTGGCAACAAGTTAACTTGTATGACCAATCGGCCACCACCGTGTGTGTAAAATCGCACAGAACACTTAATCTTTTCATTTAATGTACCGGGTGCACCTTTTACCTAAATATATTTAATTAGATCAAAAATGTGATACTGTGCGACTGGGTCATAAAATCCATAATTATAGTGGCATATGTAATTATTGGTGGGTCTTAATGCCCCGCTGGTAGTGGTAAAGGTGTGTTCAAAAAAAGTGAAATCAAAAATTAATTTGCAAAATCTAGATATTGGCCATAATACAAAGTAGATAGATGTAGACAGGTGGTCACGGAAAGGTCATTTTGGCAATTAATATTTAATTAAAATGTCGCGATGAAGGATAAAAATAGCTCTGTCGCAATATTCTGCATAACCTAGCGAATTTCCTAGGATGTATTTTCGACCGAATAACCTTCGAAAAATTCTTGCTGAAACAAATTGTGTTAAAACATTTGAGGAAATTTGAATAAGTATTTGCTTCAAAATAGGCGTTTACTCATGCAAAAAGAAACAAAGCTTTGTGAAGAAACAAATTTTTCAATGAATAGTGATTTTTTCGTTTTTATGAAAGTAAGAAATTTTGAAAAAATTTTTTAAATAAACATAAATTAAGTACGCAGTACCCCTCGGTACCCCGGTAATTTCGAAACTATAAACGTATTTTCTAATACATCAAAAAATTCCCAATTTGCAAAGCCAATTCAAAAAATTATTATTTAATGTTAGTATTAAGTATGAAAAATTTGGGGGGACAGGTCTACCCACACTATCAACTTCGCATTGGATGCGATTAAAGATTAGAGACTGCTGTATATAAATAATTTTTTTTTTCATTTTAGGGGCTCCTCCCCCTGAATCCCGGACAGGGGCTTTGCCCCTTGCAGTATCCCGTGGGGGACTCCATCCCTCCTCAAACAAATGATATCATCATTTATTTTTAAGATATGAAAGAAGAATAATTTTTCACAAAAAGCTTTTAATTTCGTTTTTTTATTACAAAAAACAAAACACTAATCGGAATTTGCTGAAAATTTTATCCAGCCTTCATTTTTTAATTACGCATCTAATGAAATTAGTTCGGAGTTGATATCACCATTTGTTCTCGAGATATGCGAGACGAAAAAAAATTCACGAACGCACGAACGAACTAACGAACGCACACACAGGCATCACGCTAAAAGCGATGGATTCGGATTCTAGTGACCTTGAAACGTGGAGATATGTCTAAATTAGCGATTCGTAAAACCGGATCCATTACAATAACTTCCTATGGGAAGTTAAAAATCGATACTCTTTGTTTATAGTGAATAAAATCAATTGATATTTTTGATCGTTCCGATTACATAATAAAAATTTACAACAACAGAAATATAAAAATCGATTCAGGTGTAATTTACATTACCCAAAAGTTCCAGCAAATATATGCATGGATAATTTTATTAAATAAAATATAAATTTTGGTAGGGTTTGACTAAAATTTATTTTTCAATTACGCCGTTAATTATTTTAAATGCACAGTTTTGAACATTCGAAGGTATCGTACCCAGTGACTCCACCATCAGCTGAAAACCATTACAATTATTAACTTCCCATATTGGAAGTAATTGTAATGGATACGATCTTGCGAATCGCTAATTTGGACATATCTCCACGTTTCAAAATCACTAGAATCCGAATCCATCGTTTTCTTTTGCGTGATGTCTGTGTGTGCGTTCGTGAATAGTTTTTCGTCTCGCATATCTCGAGAACAAATGATGATATCAACTCCGGACTGATTTCATTAGATGCGTAATTAAAAAATGAAGACCGTATAAAGTTTTCAACAAATTCGGATTGGCGGTTTGTTTCTTATAATAAAAAAAAACGAAATTAAAAACTTTTTGTAAAATATTTGTAAAATCATTTGTTTAATAAGGGATGGAGTCTGCCACGAGATATAGGGCGCGAATCTCCTCAGTAGGGCGCAACGGACAAAGCCCCTGTCTGGGATTCGGGAGAATGTAAATACCCCTGTCATAGCATCCTGCATAACATAGCGAATTTCCGTTTATAAAAATTAGTTTTTCTCGGAAACTAGTTGACATGGAAAAAAAGTTTAAAGACCTTTTTTATGTCACATTTTCTCCTCTTTTAAATGGTGTAAAAAAATTTCGCAAAAATTTTTGAATAAGTAGAAATTTTGGCAAAAAAGTAATTTTTTGCAAGAACAAAAACCATGTTCCTGGCATCCGACGTGTCTGGCTGACGAACTCATCCAAGAGTTTGGGACTTCCAATGTTTTCACCAAATTTCGTAAAAATTGGATATATATATATATATATATATATATATATATATATATATATATATATATATATATATATATATATATAAATTTAGTGAATATTATTTTCGGTTTCTAGGAACCTCAAAACAAATTTCTGCCATGGTCCCGGGCTCAAGTCGCGTCATGACAGTGACTGTAATGGCTGAATTCCATTCTGGAAATTCGCTAAAAGAATTATTATGTACAGTAGTCTCTAGTCTTTAAGGACACGCAATGGGTACACTTGTCCCCTCAAATTTTGATTGTTGAAGTTATCACACAAAGTACGTAATTTAAAATTTATTAAAAAGATCTCAAAAAATCACGTAGGTTTATCTATTTTTATATTATTTTACGTTATTGTATATCATGTACACATCATTTCACTTAGAAGTGATAATGTTTACCCCCATCCCCGTGCATACCTCCACACACATTTACCTCCAGAGTTTTCCACGGATTCGTTCGTTTGTTGGCTCGTGCTATCTTTGTTTTTCACACGAGAAAACTCTTTTATTCATTGAAAAATAAAGAGAATATAAAATAGTTTTTTTTTTTTTGCTCATAGCAATGTAAGATATATGTACGTATGTATATA
Source organism: Brachynemurus nebulosus (assembly GCA_035578155.1). Classification (NCBI taxonomy): domain Eukaryota; kingdom Metazoa; phylum Arthropoda; class Insecta; order Neuroptera; family Myrmeleontidae; genus Brachynemurus; species Brachynemurus nebulosus. Next base: position 7,204,551 of record JAPWDM010000009.1, on the reverse strand, counting down.
ATATTGCAAACTGCAACATCAAACAGTAGTAAGCAACTTGCAATTTTATGCATGAGTTGTGTACAGGGTGTTTCAGTTTTACTACGACAAGATATGCTTAAGGAATTATATGCACTTAGGTCGAAGAAAAATAGTAGAATTTTATTGATTTTTTTTTTAGCAGAAGTTATGATGGTGAAATTTCAGTCTGGAACTGTAACAGAAATTGGTTTTGAGGTCCTCAGAATCCGAAAATTTATCGAAACATTTTATTTTCCTTGAATTTTTAAGAAAATATTGGAAGTCTGAAAATCTTGAATGAGTTCTACAGCCACAAACGTTTGGTACCCAAAAAGTGGCTTTTTCGAGAAAAAAGATGTTTTTTGTCAAAATTTACTACACTGCAAAAGTGTTCTAAATTTTTTTTTATACCATCGGAAAGAAGGGAAAAATCACATAAGATATGAGTTTTTGAACCATTATTTAATTTAAACTGTTTTCTGAGGAAAAATTTAAAAAACCGATTTTTGGTCCTTTAATCAAAATCCAAAATTATAAATACTGGCAAAAATTACATAACATACCTTTTTGAAACATTATTCTATGTAAGTTAGTTTTCGAGAAAAATAAAAAAAATGATAAATGGATTTTAGTTTGTTTACTTTTTGTTTACATATAGGGTGTAAATAAAATAAGTCTAGTTTACTGGTTTAATATACAGGATGCATAAAAAATGAGTCTCGTAATTCACAGGTCACATTAAGTTTTTGCTAATAATTATGTCCCGATAGCGCCTATAAAATCGTAAAATAAATTTGCATTCTTTGTGACGTTTCAACGGAACGATCTTTTTCATTCAATCCATTATAAATTTTATTAACCTTAACGGCTCCCCGCAGCAGGTTTCAAAAAATAAAAACGGGTAGGAAAAGTTCTAAAACAACTGCGTTGTCAACTTTAGCCTCAAATGGATATAACCCGTTAAGCGTATCATCACTAAATCTAAACCATTTTTAGAAAATATCTAAAATACTTGAAATTTTGAAATAATTCTTTTGAATTTCCGATGGCGTACTTTCGTGCCAACATAATGTATTTTCCTCACTTGTGAATAGTTTAAAAAAAACATTATCTATGGTGCTTTTATGTATACAAATATAAAACTCTATATAGCTATAACTATCAATGATTCTAGCACATAGATAGTCATATGATGGTCTAGTTTTAGAAAACATTTTTAACTATTATCATCTTTGTTTTAACATTTATATTGCTGCACGGGTTTTTTTGTTGTGGCGATATTCCGTCCCAACCAACAGCTGATAAATTAGGAAGTCAATTTTTAAAAGGATAATGGTTGATATAGTCTTTTTATATTTTCGCTATTTTTCTTAAATAAATTATATTATATTTCTCGCTTAACAAAAGAAAGTTGAGCATCCGTATAAACTTTGTTTTCATCAACAGTATTTTGTTTTTAAAGAAAAAAACAAAAGAAAAGAGTAATTCAATATTATATTTAGTGAGAAAAATTAAAATAAAAATAGTAAAATCATTATTATTCATTTCTATTAATTATTACGTAGTTTTAAAATCGATTTTTGTAGGAAGTTTGTTTCCTCGCCAGTATGTAGATTTTGATTAAAAATGTTTGTACAAATAGTGATTGAAAGTATACTGAAAGGAAATTATTTTAAAGTGGCACATTAAAGTGGCCACAGTCAAAAAAATTTGAGTGTTCGTACCAGAAAAAGCATAACTTATAGGTTTTTACTTGCAGTTTAACGGAACTGTCAACCAGCGAAAACATGACAGTCTAGCTGGAGTGTTTTTATATTAACAGTTCTTCGAGTTAAAATTGCATTTAAGCAACAGAACTGAGTTGTAAAAAATACCAATTTATTCGGGAAAAATATAAAACTCGAGTGTAATACGGTAAGACAATTTAACGAATAAAATAAGTTGATATAATACATATTTTTATTTAATATTTCGTTACTGTGGTTTTGAAATCAATTAAATTTACCAATAAAAACTTTTGTTTCATTTCTGTCGTGTTTATCTACGATGAAATGACCAATGAAATGTTTTCAATTTTCTCTCACTGTAAAAATTGGTCATAACTTTATACACATGAGTAAAATTTTCGCTCAGGGCCGGCGACAGGGGGGGGGGGCTAATGGGATTATAGTCCGGAGGCCCCGAGTCTTTTGTAGGGGTTTGAGCGCAGTAAAAAACGCTTTTTTTGGTTTGTTGACTGATGTATTTCTGAACAAAAGTTTTCTAGAAAAATTTTTTTGCTTTGCCCGGAGAAACAGTTCATCCAAATCGGCCTGAAAAGTATTTTTTCGTTTCTAAAAAAAATTTTTCCTATATATCGCTCAATGTTCGAGATATATTGACTTTTTCACCCATATTTTTATTTTAGAACCACGAGAATTCCTGGAAAACTTTTTTATTTCGCAGTTATGGAATCTAAAATCGTAACTACCTCAAATGCGTTTTCTTTTGTAAACTCACTTTCCTTCAGAACTAACAAAAAAATCTATAATGCTTTTAAAATAATTTTCTCCTCTATAAAGATATATAATTTTTTTTAAATGTTAAAATTTGTTTATTTTTTTCTTTTTTGCATTGTATATTGACCCAGATTAATCGAAACCGGTTACTGATTAATTCAGATGATACCCCTTTACAAAAAAAGTCACTTATTAACTTGCATGCATTGGTACAAATGTGACAAATAAACCAGTTTTTCCGGATAATTTTCTATTGCATAACCACGTAGGTAATTGGTCATTAATTTAAAAAAAAAAAATTGTGTTTAGTTATTTTTGTACATGACCGTACACAATAGTGATGATAAGAATTATCGGTTATAGGAATTTTTTAGATATTTCCTATCCCAATTTTTTTGTTACCTTGAAACCGCGGCAGGAAACTTGGAGTTTTCACAACTGCATATACATATTAGCATTCTAATTATTTCCGAGCATGAAAATTTGATTTTCAAACCGATAATAATTGTATGTTTTCTTGGTAAAACGGAAAAACAATAGCTGTGTATATATCAATTCTGATCAATCCATAGCCAAAAGAAAGATCTAATCGATCATTAATTATTATTGAAAAATTACTTAATTATTTTTTTTTATTTATTAGTTAATAAAACTTAACAAAACCGTTGTACACATAAAAACATTGGACGAGTGTGTGCTGGACATGTATTAACGAAGGATTCCGTAGCCAGTAATTAGACTTTTTCACAATTTTCGAGCTAAATATAGGGTAAAAGCCCCCTTTATGGAACGGTATCTAATACTGGAACAGTTTTGACATTTACATATTTATTTCTTTAATTAAGTAAGGAATCTTTAAATGCGAGGTGAATTTAAATTGAAAAACAATCATTCTATTAATAATAATTTTTGTTATCAGATGTTTCTTTCAGATATAACTTCATTAATATGTAAATGTTCATAATTAGATACCGTTCCACAAAGGGGGCTTTTACCCTATGTAGAAATTCAAAATTCATTGCATGTGTTACAATGGGTGTCTATTATGTAATAATTTAGTTCCCGATATCTCTAGACGTTACCAACCCAAGATATTCTATAGGTAATTTTAGTTGAAATTTTTTTTTTTGTAGATATTTTAGACCCGGTATTGAAAAGTTATAGGAGTGGAATTTGATCGCCAGTTTGAAATTGAATATTCTGGAATTTTTCAGGAGTTACTTTCGATAAATGAAAATTTTTTTTGTATGTGATTTGAACCTTAAATTTTTAGACGATGTGATCTCATACCGAAAAATAGTTCCTTGCAAAATATTATTAACTCGAGACCATTTTCATTGTATCAGATTTTTTTCTAAATTTTCAGAAATTATGCTAACTAGTGATGAGCAAAATTAGTCTTGGTCTTGCAGTCTTGTCTTGGTTTTGCATTTTTTGCCAGACCAAGACCAAGACTATGTATACAAAGAGCAAAACCAAGACCAAGACTATAAGTATGGCTGCAAGACCAATACCAAGACTCAAGTGAGCAAGACCAAGACAAAAGCAAGACTCTTGCTAAACTATTTAAATAGTTTGAAAGTATAATTAATGCCGTAAGCAAAGAAAATTCTGATTTTAGAAGGAAAAATTCGCTAATAAAAAAATGCAAGAAAGTGCGAGATTTTTTAGCATTACCAAGACCAAGACTGCATTTTGCAAGACCAAGACCAAGGCCAAGACTCAAACTGCTCTAGCAAGATCAAGACCAAGATTCTTAATGCAAGAACAAGACCAAGACCAAGACTGCCAAAAGTCTTGGTCTTGGTCTTGCATTTGCTCATCACTAATGTTAACTATGTCTCTGAAACTTAATCGAAATGTGTAATTTTAATTGAGTGCTTTTATCGAATGCTACTTTTTATGTTTTTTCCAAAGTTTGAACCCACGGAAAAGGGGTTCAGGAAAAAAAAACCTAAAAATGAAATTTTACATATGGAAACTAACAATGGAAAATGGTAAAAGACACTTTAAATGTCACATTTTAATAAGGGAAAAGTGTCTCTAAAAATTCATAAAATTCGTACACATACAAAATTTTATGTTTATAGGTCCAAAAATACTGGAAATTATGAAAAATATAAGTGTTCCGTAGTTGTTTTGACTACGGAATCCCAAAAAAGCGTACGTGGGAAGTTGAAAGTTCATTTAAATAAATTATTCAATTACTTACGAGAAAAATAAATATAAAATTGAAAATATTTTCATATATATACGAGATCCCGATGACCTTGAATAATTTTATTGAATTAATTACTATTTAATAATACTGATAATAATTAATAATAAAAAAAATACATTATAAGTATTTGTTTACACACATTTTACATCAAAAACACAATAATTTCAATAAAACAAAAGGGCAACCACTAAAGTACAGTAGAATCGCAAATGTGGTTGGTCAAGACAATTGAATATCCACTATACAGTGATAGTGAACGACGTTGAAAACCTATCATTCATCATTTTATTTACGGTTTTGAGTGACTGAAATATTTTAATTGATTTTAATGATTTCGTTTTAACCAATTACCCAATGATTTAGGAACCGGATATTCAGGACCCCAATAATTAGAGTTGAATTCCAGAAAAACAATTTATTTTTTCATTAGTCAAATGTACATTTCGGAACATATGTCCCTTCTTCAGTGACCTATTATAGGTCACTGAAGAAGGGACATATGTTCCGAAATGTACATTTGACTAATGAAAAAATAAATTGTTTTTCTGGAATTCAACTCTAATTATTGGGGTCCTGAATATCCGGTTCCTAAATCATTGGGTAATTGGTTAAAACGAAATCATTAAACTCTTGAAATCCCAATTAAAACTACGTTGATTATATTTTAATTGACCTAATGACGTCATTATATTAAAAAAAAATCATTTTTCTTAAATGAACTTTGCATTTTTGTTATTAAAAAGTCGAAATTTCATCTCAAAAGTGGTCTTATTACTTCTAGATTTTAAGGGGAGATTCGCCAAAAAAAAAATTAAAAACCACAAATAAATATTTCATTAAAAAACTAAACATATACAACATTGTTTCTACATGTGTTGAGATAACAAAACTCAGTGAACCAAACTCAAAAAATTAAGAATTTTCCGAACGTATACATATACAATTATGGCACTAACTAGGATCTAAAAAAAAAAAAATAAAAAACCAATGAGAAATTGCGTTTTGAAAATAAATTTTCAAAAATCACCGCTTTTTCTCGACTATAAACAGCCGCCATTTTGAAAATATATTACGGAACCAAAAGATGCTAGTACCTGTCAAAATGACGGTATCGAGGAATAATATGCACTTTGATTTAGATCAATATCTCAAATACTTTTTGAAATACATCAGGAACCATGTCAAAAAACGTAAGTACTTTCGAGAAAATAGCATTTAGTTTTTTTTTTTTTTTTTTTTTTTTTTAAACTGACACTAAAATGCCGAAAACTTTTTGATTTTTCATTTTTTTGAAATATAGTTTTATGAGAATATTTCTAACATTTTAAGGAACAGAATTAGGAAGAAAAAAGTTTTTTGGTTTGAAGTAAGCTTCTAAGGATAAAATTAAGTGCGCTAGGATGATAGAATTAGGAATAACATTGTAATTTAGATGCATATTTTATATTACATACGTCATATTTTTATTGGAACCATGTCGAAAAACGTACTTTCGAGAGAGCAGAATTTAAAGTTTTTTTTTTTTTTTTTTTAAATTGAATTGTGCACTAAAATGTCCATAACTTTTTGATTTTTCATTTTTTTAAAATAAAATTTTAGGAGAATATTTTTAACACCTTAAGGAACATAACTAGGAAGAGAAGAAAATAAATTTCTTTTTTTAGCGAATCTTCCCTTAATTTAACGGTAGCTAAAGCAATTTTTTGGTTTGAAATAAGCTTCTAAGGATAAAATTAAGTGCGTTAAGATGATAAAATTAGGAATAATACTGTAATTTAGATGGATTTTTTATATATACGTCATATTTTCATTTGTATTAGATATTATACATGGAGTGTATTAGAAATGACCTTGGCAACGCACAGGTTCATTGCAGGTTAAAATTATTATAAATATATATGCATGAGTAGTGTAAGTGATAAATAAAAACTATTTCAATTTGTTGTTACTAAATCTATCTAATAATATCTACAAAGTCACTTATATTATTGCAACTACGACTTAAAATAATTTTAAAAGTAAAAAGTGTATTCTAACTTCTGAATATTTTAAATCAGGATTCTCATGGAATTCGATCAAAAATATTTTTTTAATACGTTTCTTGAAAGCTAGACTAACAATAAGAGCGTTTTATCGAAATAAAAAAAATAAACAAGTTATAGAACAATGTAAAGTATGTAGCTTATCACGCAAGCGCAGCTGCTACATCAAATAAAACAGACCACGTGGTTAGTGATGAGCAAATGCAAGACCAAGATCAAGACTTGACAGTCTTGGTCTTGGTCTTGTTCTTGCATTAGGAATCTTGGTCTTGGTCTTGATCTTGCAAACTGCAGTCTTGGTCTTGGTCTTGGTATTGCTAAAAATCTTGCACTTTTTTGCATTTTTTTATTAACGAATTTTTTCCTTCTAAAATCAGAATTTTCTCTCTTTACGGTATTAATATTATACTTTCAAATTATTTAAATAGTTTAGCAAGAGTCTTGCTTTTTTCTTGCTTTTATCTTGGTTTTGCTCTCTTGAGTCTTGGTCTTGCAGCCATACTTAAAGTCTTGGTTTTGGTCTTGCTCTTGATATACATAGTCTTGGTCTTGGTCTTGGTCTTGCAAAAAAAATGCAAGACCAAGACAAGACTGCAAGACCAAGACTAATTTTGCTCATCACTACACGTGGTACAAAAATGGAAAAATACGAAACAAAAGAAAGGCCATTACATGGCCCAGAAATAGAAGACTAACCATAATCACTCACACGATTAATTAAAACTTTTTTCTTTTGGATTAAACTGCCCCCCACTCCATTTTATGCCATGTCATCAAAGCCTAACAAAAAAGATTCAGAAAAATCAGAAACTTTAGATTAAGTAACGAATACGCAAAAAGGATAGAATCCAAAAATTTTTTTTAAATAATATATTCAGTGACAGATGTAGAAACTTAAAAATGTTACCGGAAGTGTTTTAAAAGTGACGTTGCGAAGCGATTAATCATAAAAATTTTCTATATCATGACCTATAAATATGTGTAGAATCAGTTAAATTTTTTCACAAGACAAATTTCACAGTCGATTTTGAAAAAAGTGAATTTTCCACCTGAGATATGTTTTTATATGGCTTCATGCATGTATGTTTTTGTTTGGGTGGGTACCTATATCCAATGTTTCACTGTAACACCTGGTGTATATTGTTTTTTTTCTATATGTAAGTATACGCATTTTGTAAGTATTATTGTGATTGACCCACTAATTGTGATATAAAGAAATTGTTTACGCATAAAAATAAGTGGAATTTACCTCAGATTTTATTCGAAGAATGAAAAAAAAAATTAGTAATTTGTAATTAATAGTAATAATTGCTTTAAAATTATTTTTAAAAAATGATTTTCCTTCAAGTGACCTAGTTTAATCTAATGTCAAAAATCTAAGAGAAACAAAGAATTGATAACACAATAGAGAAAGAACAACTTATTGTGAAATTATGTTTGGGAAATATTGAGCCTCAAAGTGAGCTTTCCTTTGTCTGTCCCCCCCCCCCCCCCCCCACTCCATCAGTAACTTTTTAACCGGACAGATAAGAACCCTAAAAAAAAATACAAATATTTGCTTGGGGATGAGATTTCCCATCGGCAATATCTTTTTATTAGGTACTCATTTTCTGCTCACTTTTAATGTTTTTCAAAAGCCTAAATCAATATCCACGTTTCTAACTTCAAAAATGATGAACTTCCCATACGAACTTTCATTTTCTGTTTTATGCTAGGAAATTTTCGTAAAGATAAAAAATCAAATGACACTAAAGAAACGCTAATATTTTTTCGAATAACATCTCAAAAAATAATAAAATTAAAATATTTTCCACAAAATAAATTGTTAATCTTTTATGTCGTCTCTATAAGTCCAACAGCTGTAATCATCTTTCATATTATCATTATTATTGAATAAATTGACTATAACATCCATATCTTTAATAAATTTTAGAAAACTTTTATATGTGGAGTACAAAATCTTTTAAAAAAACATACGTTAATCATACATCGTCGTCAAATTGACGCACACTATTTTAACACTTTCAGTCCCACGGCTTCGGCATCCGAAACCAAACAAAACATCCCCAGAGGCCGACCGCGATCAATGATTAATTGATTAGTTGCTTACGCATTAAGTGTGCGATGTTTATCATCATTCATCACACGGATGTGTTCCTACTCACACAAATACATACCAACACACACTAATCTTTTGGTTTCTATGTATAAAAAATTTTAAGATAAACAAAAAATACATAAAAAATATAATTTATATTTTTAAATCACATTGATTTGAATGTCAGTGTATATGTAGTATGTACGTATCACGTACGTATGTTTACAGTTTTCCACATACATGTTGAACTGTGTTGAATCTATTCAGTGTTTGCTATATCTATTTCAGTCGGCTTCCGGGGAAGTTTACTATGAAAGTGCTCGAGCCGCATAGTGTTAATATAAACAAAACGACAGCAACTATAAACAAAATTGATACGTCTGCTGTGTTATCATAACAAATAAATTAGATACCAGAAGTTTTTTTGAACGGACAAGCAACGACAAGTTGTAGTACTAGAGACGGTAGAGAAGTTCGTTCGTCAATTTGACGAGCACGTATGATTCTAGGGTTAACTAAAAAAACAATTTGCCTAAGCAACAAACATTTGGGTTAGATAAACACAAAAATTTATTCGAAAAAATACATTCATAGTGATAAATCAAAAAAAAAATCAATTGTTTTCCAAAAACATCTAAAAATACACCGTATGATGACGTACAAGTGAAATAAACAATTATCAACTAGAAAAAATTACGCATACACACACATTGCAACGCACACATCCGTACACCAACATGTGTACGCACAAACATAATTTAAGATTTTATTAATGTAGTGTGTTTTATTTATATAGTAGGTTGGCGGAATCAAACGAATTACATTATACATAATACATAAACACAATCAAATCATATTATATATGTATACAATTTAAGTGCGTATGTGTGTGTGTTTTAACGTACGCTACGAACATATGACATGCGATGTTGTGTTGTACATACTCAGTGTATGTAGCGGTGTCGGCCGCTAAGTAGGCCATGGGGTGAAAGACTCTCAGCAAGGCCAATTGCGCGGCAATACACACTCAAACCACTACTAATATGTATACTTATATATGTGTGGCGGACTGCACACAAGTCCGAGTTTATTAGATATTATTACAATCGCGGGATCCAAGTCAGAAACAGTTGTTTCAAACACAGCCACATAGTAGTTTAGTCAGCCGCGTTGCTGAGTGAATGCTGCCATACTCACTTGACTACTTGAGCTGTGCTATCGGCTGTAGAATATTATAATATCGCTGTCGTAGTATCCTGCATAACATAGCGAATTTCCGTTTATAAAAATTCGTTTTGCTCGGAAACCAGTTTACATATTATAGAATGACTTGTCGTATACCCGATGGGATTTCTCATCGACAACATCTTTTTATTAGGTACTCGCTGCTCACTTTCAATGTTTTTCAAAAGCCTAAATACCAATTTCCACGTTTCTAATTTCAAAAATGACGAACTTCCCATACGAATTTTTATTTCGTCTTTTAACCCCTTAGGGAATGAATTTCCAGAAACGTTTACACAACTGACTTTTATTTATAAGTAGTAATGCCTAAAGATCAATCTTCATACCTTCTGTGCTAAATTTCGTCCTTCTAAACCCAACAGTTTAGGCTGTACGTTGTCTGTCAATCAAGTATATAAAATATTATTTATTTAAATAGTCATAGTAACATATTTTTATATATATAACTTCAAAAATGACGAATTTCCATAAAAATTTGCATTCCCTATTTAACCCACTTACGGGGCAAATTTTCAAAAATCCTTTCTTAATGGTCACCTATGTTACATAAGGAACTCCTGTGCAAAATTTCATTCTTCTTAACCCAATGGTTTAGGCTGTGCGTTGTCTGTCAGTCAGTCAGTCAGTCATTGTGAGAAATTTATTAAGTAGATGGTTTGAAAACCTTTTTTATGTAATTTTTCGTCCTCTTTCTAATGGTGTAAAAAAAATGTTGAAAAAACTTTTGAAAAAGTGGAAATTTTGGCAAAAAACTAATTTTTTCACGAACAAAAACCATGTTGTTCCTGGCATCCGACGTGTCTGGTTAACGAACTTGTCCAACGGTTTGGATTTTCCAACATTTTCACCAAATTTCGTAAACCTAGGATATTTCGTTCGAGAGTTATCGTGCGGACAGACACACACACACACACAATATATATATATACTGTGTGAGTTTTTCGAGAGTTGCCATTTTTATTACAGCCAAACCGTTGACTTAATCGAAAAATTGTTCAAATAAGAGTTGTAGATATCGACGGGGGCAACCGATTGCTATAGTCAGGAGCTTTATAGCTCTTATGGTTTTCGAGCTATGATACAAACTTATAGATTTTTAAATGGGACTATATATTAATTTTTCGATAAAACTGATCTAATGCATTAATTAACAACATAAATGAGCAAAAAAAATTTTCTTATCGAAGTTTAATATTTTAATTTTCCTTTAATTTATCAGTTAGGCGGTAAAAATATGCATATGTACTTGAGGCTACTTCAACCGATAGTGTTTTCCTTGGTTACATTTCCATTACATCCAAGAAAAGAACCTTTTGCAGTACCATTTCTATCATAAAAATTTGGTTATAATAGAAATGGCAACTCTCAAAAAATTGACATGGTATATATAAATTTTAGTGAATATTATTTTCGGTTTCTAGGGACCTCAAAACAAATTTCTGCCATAGTCCCGCGTACAAATCGGCGCCATGACAGTGGCTGTAATAGCTGAATTCCATTCTGAAAATTCGCTAAAATGTGATATAATAGTATATTATTTTTTTCTTTTTATAAATTTTTAAAATTTTCCCATCTTTTGTTCGAGATACATTCACATAATTTTGTTTAAACAATACCTATACTACCGATGTTAAATAAAAAAAATAATTATAAAAAAAAAATATGTTATGATACACCGTTAGTTTTACCATAATGTACCGTAATTAAAATATGTTGCCAATTGTAAGGTGGTTTAAGCACTAGAACATTCCAAATTTGAAACGATTTTGACGTATAGAATTGTTCCCAAAACACATCGTAAGTCAACATTTAGGCCAGGCGCACATTGAGTTGCTTCACGCAGTAAACGCAGGGCCGGGCAGGGGAGAGCAGAGGAGGGCAGGCCAGGACAGGAGAGCACGAGAAATAAACTGTGTGGCCGGGCGTACATTGAGACGCAGTTAACGCAGGAAGGGAGGGCAGTGCAGTTTCTGTGACTCGTGTTGTAGAACGAGATTTCATTTCGGCGAAATAAAACAAACCAAGTAAAACACAGTTTCAGTGTCATATTCACGAGTGCCACATAGGTGTCGTGCGACGCAGTGCTGTTCTGCGTTTCAATTCGCTCTGCAACTCTCGTTCTACAACACGAGAAACTGCGCTGCCCTATGTCTGCGTTAACTGCGTCTCAATTTGCGCCCGGCCTTAATCGAGGAAAGCTCTTTAAAGGAACATTATTTTAAAGCAGGGGTTGCCAAAATGCAGCCTACGAACTCCAAAATACGGCTTCACAGCAGTATTTTAGTAATTTAATATTAAATACTGAGGAAAACAAAAATTGAACAATTAACCAACTTTGTGATTTGATGAATATTATACTGAGGTCCATGTAAAATTTGTGAAGGAAAACGGCAAAGAAACAATTACAAGTATAGCCGGTTAAGGGGATCGAACCTATGACCATAGTATGCTTAGTCACTTGATGGAATAACCTTTAACAAAATTGTAACTACTTTGGCTACTCGTTATACATATACTTACTGTTAACCTTCAATAAACATTTGATTTAATAAAATTCCATTACAGTACAAAAAGAAAGAAAAATATTTATTATTTTCGTTTTTTTACGTAATCCCATTAGCTTGCCGGGGAAGCCATACGATGAATTTAAATAGGGTAAAATTCCTCCCCAATACCTCTATCTGGTTAGTAAACCTACATTACTTAACATGTCATTACAATAGAGTGATAGTTAAACCTGTTATACGTTCAACGTCCTAATTTTTAACTATCAGATATTATTGAAATAAATAAATCAACCATTAAAATGAAGCTGAAAAGTAAAAATACACTTTTGAGGAGAATGATTCGCAACGTTATGTGTATTGCATATATTCAGGGGCAAGTAAGAACATTGTGTAGCATTGCGGATAATTGGTCACTTACTTCTGTTATCAAATTTTGGTCTGTCCTTTTAAATAGAGCATTTTTAACCAGATCAATTTAAACTCAAATTCCCCACTGCCACCACCAACACCACCATTGAAACAACTGTAGCCAGTAGGATGGATTTGATGACTAAAATGATCATAGTTACTATTCAACTCGCGGTATTTTTATTATGTATGTACAAGGTGGTCCAGAATTATGTACCGAAATTATTAGAGCTGGTAGTACACTCAGGGAGATAAAGTAGAGGGGTGGAACGAAACTAACTTTCTTTGAAAATTTTTCAGGCGCTTTTGAGTAATGGATTCATATTTAAGGGATGCGTATGAACATCAGGATAATTAAATTTATGGTACCAATTATTCGGAAATAGGGAATAATTTAGAAATAGATACTTCTACTTTAAATTACTCGAAAACGGTATTATTTATCGAAATGTAACAAGTATACCTTTTTTGCGTGGAATTGTCTGAGGAATCACATTGTTAAGAAATTTGTTTAAATAACTGCAAATTAAAAAAGAAAAGACGTAATAACTCACACCTACCACCCAAAACCACCGCTTAATCAGAAGTGGTGGAATAAGTGTTAATATAAATTTAATCCTCCTAATGCAAAAATCGTACCCCTAAAATAGCAATCCGTTATTCAAAAGCGTTTGGAAAATATTTAAGAAAAGATGGATCTCCCTTATTATTACGTTTTGGAAAAAAGTGTAAATGAAAAGGTCCCATTATTTCTTAAAGTACTATCAGCTCTAGCAATTACCGGTACATAATTCTGGACCACCTTGTATAAGTATTAAAATCAGAGTGGTCGCTTGATAATAATTATTTATATAATTTGTATAATTATTATTATATTAAATTATAATAACTTGCATTTTGTTTAAAATTTAATTAATAAAACTAATCTCATAAGTTAAATTAAAAACTTAATCCAGTGCAATACAGAAAATTTAGTTTTTAGTCAATTCAAATTTTATATTCTATATAATCAGTTTGTCACTCCGTTTTAATTATGTAATTAAATCGTCATAAATTCATAATTTTAATTATTTTCAGTTTAACAAAATTAATAAAGTACATAATGCACATTTCAAACATCTGCCTATAGGGTGGTCCATTAAAAAAAGACTATTCTCTTATTTTATATCAATTAAGTAAAAAAAATATCATTTTATTATTAAAATGTGCGACATGTTTTAATGTCAACCAGTTCATAGTTAATAAGAGTATTGACTAAAGTGTCACTTACAGATTTCATTTTCATAATTAGAAATTACGTAATTATAAAAATATAGTTCAACAGAAGAATGTTTGAGGCATTTTGCCTTAAAGAAAATATAAACGATAGATTATTAAATTCGGTCAAGTGTAAGTTCGACTCACGCATAAAATGTTCCGTATTGTGACTTTTTTCTTCTGCTTCTTCTGCCTTTTCTTCCCAGTGAAAAAATTAAATCCAATCGTAGGTGAAAATTATAAATTTCTGAAAATCTTTGAGACCCAGAATGTTGGCTTATAATTTCAGGCCCAATAGTTTTGGGAACAAGAGTGCAGAATCCGCTATATTTTAGGATATTTTCCAAGAAACTCTTTTAGTGTTCCGTATACCAAAACTATTCGATGTAAAAATTTGAAATTTAGCACGGAAATAGAATATGGTGATTCAGGTTGAATTTTGATTCTGAATCGTGTAAGGCATCAAAGGAAAGCTTACTAAAAAATGCACTCTCACATTCTTATCATCAAAGTAATCGCCCAGAAAAATCAAAAATAAATGAAAATAATCAGAATTTTGGGAAATTCTAGAGCAGTTAATTGTTATAAATAATTTAATTGTTTATTTCTCTAAAATATTTCGCCCGAGGTAAAGAATAACCTTTGTTTCTAAACATTTTTCAAAATTTTTCAAAAGTTCGACTCGCATTTAGTCGATTTCCTTACTAATGTTATGTCTCAAAAGTATTTTTTTTTAAATTATAATACGTATACAAAAAAATAGGACCCGTCATAAATCAAAAATTTCACAATAATAAAAAAAAAAAATAATTTTTTTTTGCTTAATGTCAGCTAATTATAAAATATTCATCAAATTCGGCATTGTGAAAATAAAAATTTCGTACAAACACAACAGATTTTTTGAAAAATGAATTTAAAAAAAAAAATACTTTGTACTTTGTTAATAACATTTTTTTTTATCTATACAGTGGACTTTCGGAGATTGTCCAATCGCAAATTGTCCATATTTCAGTGTTAGGGATTTAAACATCGTATGTTTACGTCACACGAACATTGTATTCACAAAAATTGTGTGTTTACAGTATTCGTGTGACGTAAACGTGCGATGTTTAAATCCCTATCACTGAAATATTCACAATTTTTGATTGGACAATCTCCGAAAGTCCACTGTATATTAAATAAAATTTCGTAACTAATAATTGTTATTTTGCAATATTTTATATTATGTATAAGCAAATACCTGTAGTCGCATATCGCTTCCTCAAAAAATATATTACATAACAACAATTACTCTGTTTATTGTTTATCTTAATGTGTAATTAACTACAAAAATATTAATTGCAATTATCAATAAAATAAAACATAATTTTTTTTTTTAAATATGAACAATACTAAACATTTGTTAGAAATGGTAAAAAGTTCGGAAAAATCGAACTAAAGCTATTTAAATAAATGTGTTTTCGAGACTGATATTTTTAACTTAAGGGGGTATTCTAGTCTAGAAATTCGAAAAAATTGATTTTTTTCTCATATTTTCAAAGTTCACATCTGTAAGAATAAGCCTCTAAAAGGATTTACGGAAATTCGAATTATTTTCGGAGTTATGGTTATTTTTCCCTGTGTACTGTGTATATTTTCAGTGTTAAATTCAAATTTTTAATATAAATTACTCGAAACTACTTTTTTTGATACGGTTGACATGATATCTCGAGTTCTAATGCACCGATTTACTTGAAGTTTGGTACAGACCTTCTTAATACTATCAAAATTGGCCCGACGTAGGAGTTTTTGGAATTTTTTTTTTTACTATTTTTAAAAAATATTCAAAGTTTAGAAAAGGAGACAAAAAAATGATTTGTGAAAAAATTAGTGAAAAAATTTACTTCTTCAAATCGGTTACGTCCAACTAATTCTACATCCTTGTTTATTAAGATTTAACTAAAATTTTATGTTTCCGATCACCAGAAGGGTTGGAATCACGTCAACCAGGAGACACCTTTTTTTTGAGTCCCCACTTTGCCGGCCTGTACCGATTCCAATTTTGAATTTTTTTTAAATTTTTATACATTTTTATACTTTTCAAATATCAATAAAAAACTGTTAAAAAATGGATATTAAAAATGTTTACTGTTTGTTTTTTTTATTACGCCCGTAAGATCACCGCAAAATCGAGCCTCTAGACTAGAATACCCCCTTAAACAGAATCATCAATTCCAGAGAATCTGTAATAGATATTACTTTCTTTAAATGTACATAACTTTTTAAATAATGCTCCAATTATTATGAAATTTTGTAAGAATAGTTTTGATATGATTTACGCAAAGAAAATACAATAAAAAGAACGATGCCCCCGAGCAAAAATAAGTGTACATAACCCCTTAATATGTTTCCATCTATCTAAATGTTTTAATATCTAAGTCTAATGATTCAAATAAATCAATCTGTGAAAATATTGTCACTGTTATATTAAATGAATCGAGTAACTAACTTAACTACTGAATCACCTTGAACCAATCACAACATTATACAGTGACATCATGCAATATGCTACTATCACGACCAAATCGTGTATGTGCGCCGTGCGCCGTCAGGTAAAATAAATTTTTTGCCATGAAATTAGAAATGTCACTACTGGAATTGAAAGCGTTAGAACCACGGAGGGAGATTAAAGGGTATGGTTAAGATTATAGGGTTATTAAGGACATGGTTTGTCAGAGATCGAGTGGGGGAATTTCTTCCCGAATTCGGAGTCGGAGTCGGAAATAACGGAATCAAAGCGTAGGCTAGCAAAAAATTAATTTTGAACGGCTTGCCTCCGGTCAGAGTTCAGAAGTCATTTTTTTGTTCTTCTTCTTAGAAATATTTTGAAATTTTTAACAATTTTCTTCAGACGTACGCAAACCGTTATACTGGAATCGAAGTTGGATTTGAAGATGCTATTGTAACCGGGAATCCCGATTATTCGGAACTCCAAGAATTTTTATCAATTTCTGAACCGTTTTTCATTTCTCAAAATCAACTTTTTGGACTAAATTAAAGGGACTGTTACACAAATACGTGGTCGGCGCTTCCAACACGACAGATATACCGTCAAAAATAAAAAAAAAAGATTTAAACTCTTAAAGAAGAGTTTTAAAAATGATTTAAACTCTTAAAGAACATCCCCTATTAAAGACGCATTAACGTTATGAATACGTTCAAAATTCAAACAGATATAGGAGCTTAAATCTTTTTTTCTGTTTTGTTTCAAATAGCCCCACCTATTTCAAATAGCTTCGTTTGATGGTAGTCTTATATTGGTGTGGGTAAGTACTTTTTTTGAGCCGTTTTTTACTTGCCATAATACATTTGGACTAAACTGAAGAGACTGTTACGCAAATACGTGTTCGGCGCTTCCACCACGACATATATTGGTGTGGGTAAGTACTTTTCTTTGACGTAGACCATACTTTTTCTACCAGCCATGTCTTTTTAACCTTTATATTTTAATTAATGCATAATATATTTGCTTACAAAAAAAGGTCCTACTCTTACATAGTTATTGTCACCACAATTTGTGGGAGTTAATTATAGTAATTATGAAAATTAGTGAATAATAAAATTTGATTTTCAATATTATTTTCTAAAGTAATTTGATGGTGTACCTTGGCGTTATTATATTATTTACTAAAAAGAAAGTGATTGCACAATTTGTTCAGTACTTTAGTTACTTGTTTTTAGGGTTGCGAAGAAACATCTCTAGACCCTTCGATAGTTCGTCAAGTCTATTCGTGTAGGAAGTGTAGATCTCAATTTTTTAATGCCTTGAAAGTACTTTTCTGTATTGAAATGTGGCGATGAAATTTTTTTTCACGTATTATATCGTATGGAATATTGTTAGAAAGAGTTCCGTAAAATCAAGTAGAGGTTCCCTTCACTATTTTTTATTTTTAAACCGCGTTTGTGAAATAATGAAAAAAAAACTGTGTCAGTAAGTTTCAAAGATAGGTAACTAAATTTTCGAAAATTCAAAAAGTAATGCAGAGTAAAGAAAATGCTTTCGAATAAATGAAATTTTGCATCGAGGTATTCGAAATTTTTCGTATTCTGACAGTTTGGAGTACTGAAAAATCTTGTTACTTGCAAAATTTTTGTCAGTACGTAAAAGGTATGCTTAACTTTTTATTATTATCCAAGAGAAAATAAATTTAACAAAAAAAATAAGTGTAGTAACAGCAATAACGGTGTCCGTACAGCGCGTGTTCATAGAGCGAACATAATTATGGTGCAATAAAAATAAACTGACCAGATGTACAAATAGGTATACATTGACAATACAGTGCCGTTCCAAAAATGATATTGTCATTCTGTAATTTTCAGTTTGTTAATAAAATTTAAATTTTGAATGAAAATTCTAGATTGTTATTTTCCTATCTTTTATTATAATCCTAATAACACATGAACGCGTAACATTATACACTTGAGTGTCCTAATATATTTTATCTCGAAAGCTATCTTGAAAAATTATTGTTGATGAGGAACCCTGACCGAATGCGTGTCCAACACGTACTTGGTGAATTTTTTTGTTTTGTTTATAATATTCTGTCTTACCATGTTAGTATGTTTAAAGCGTGCGAGGTTGAAATCATGCATATTACGTAACATATTGTATTTCCATACCTGACAATATATTTATGTATATAAAAGTAATTCTTTTTTGAAATTTTTATATAATGTGTTTTCTGTCAGGTATTGTCTTTTCGGACCGGCTTAAAATTTTAATTACATTTAATAATAATATCATATAATAAGATTTTGAATCAAAAAGATTCATTACCGGCAGCGCGTTCGGTGCAAAAGAAAGAAATTTAATTTTTTTGAATTATTTTGTAATTATAAATATATAAGATGGCTTTAATCGGATCATCTTAATTAGTGATGTCATCATTTTGCAATAATATTTAAATTATGAAACGGACTTATGAAATTGTAGGCTGCTTTCTTCTTCTTCAAGGCGTCGTCAGTAAATTGGATTTTCGGGTTAGTTTTAGATTAGTTGCTGATTTCTGCTGTCAAAATGACAATTTGGTCGACAATATGGTATTTGATTTAATGTTTTTGATCCTGAAATATTTTGACAATAAATAAAATTGTTACATGTACAAAAATAATCAAATCTGAATGAAATGTTATACTCTCTCTTGGATTGGTAGCAACTTTTACGTTAAAAAAACCAAAAACATTAAAAGACACATTTGCAGTTAACACTAATACTTAAGTTGACAGAAACTTGAGTAAAATATGTACCTTAAATTAATGAATTTTCTCACGTATGACGTCATAAGGTCTACTTTTTAACATTGAATCAATAAAGCACGATATTTTCACGGCAGGAAATTTGAAATTTCTCTGCATTTAAGGGAAGAGATACCTTTACGACTAAAAAATTCTTTTTTATTTTCGTGAATATTAGCAAACTATTTCAAGAATATACTCCCGTTTTTTTTGCTTCTAAACGTAAAAAGATAGTAAGCAAAATGTCAAACTTCAAAAATATCTAGATCAATCTAGACCTTGTTACAAAAACTCCCAAAATTGCCTTTGTATTAGTGTGTCGAAAGGGTACCTGCCCCCTTAAATAAAGCGAAATCAAAAATTCACACCTCATTCACCTGATATCGTATAAAAATCATAAAATATAATATATTATCAAAAAATTTGTAGGTAAATCTTTTATAAAATACTAAAATAAAATATAAAATTTAGTAACAACGTAATAAAATTTTATGTGATATTAAAATTTAATTTATATTTAATATAAATATGCATTTAAAATAATTTATGACATATAGATGATCGATAAATTTGTAAACGTTCTCTCAGATTTGTTTAAATAAAAATAGATACAGATACTTTTAAATCACCTCTAGATACACAAATGTTAACGAATATGACTGGATTATTGCAACAGATGTTTCTATATACTTTTTATGGAATTTTTATATAGGTGTTTTTTTAACAATCATTTTTTTTTTACATATTTGAATTTTTTTCTCAAAATACATTTAAATTCGAATTAATCCAGGACTTTTGTGCCGTAAATCGTCAGAATATGTATATGTTTATTGTATAAGTTCATGCCAAGCTTAGAAACAAGGGCGATAAAAATTTTGAAAGATAGAACAAGCAAATAAGTATGAATGCTCGGTACTAAAAAAAAATTTATTTAAAATAATCGGAACAAAAGTGAAAGGTACCCACGGATTACGAGATTAGTTCGAGGATATTGTATGGAAATAAGTGAGGTATAAATGAAATAGCGAGAAAAAAATTGAAAAATTTTATAAAAGGAAATATTTAATTAAAAATAAATTTTTTCGATTAGGTTTACATTATTTTCAGTCTTAAATTATGAAAGGTGTGATAAAAACAAAACTAATTCATCTGACGATTACGTAAATTTAGGGACATACTGTAACATATCAGTAATTATTACAGAGATGTTACCAAGAGAGTTATATTGATAGTGGAACCAGAGTCGAAGGTGATTCAGAGTCAGATTCGACGGTAACTTAGAGCCACGATCTGACTCAGAGTCAAATTTTTCAAGCGATTCACTTTCGGTCAGTAATTTTGAATTAGTACCTACATATATCAGTGGTTAAAGCCGAAGTTTATGCTAGCCATCAATCTACAGAACCCTCGTAAGCAATAATCCACATTTACAACTTCTAGAGACATATCAAATGTGTTGCAGTTGTGACACAAAATTCTGGACCATCCTGTATATAGTAAAAATAATAAAACGGGAAATTTTCTCCTTCTTAAACATTTCCAAAATCTCGATACTGATATTTCAATAGGGAATTTAGCCGGATATGTGTAGTTTTTTCTATTTCAATTTTCTTCGGTGCCTAACAATGGATTATGCGGTATGTTTCGACTACTGCGACTAATTTGACATCGGAATTATTACAGCCCCTCTAAACTTATGACCTAGTCAGGCTACTGGGATATTTGGTTCTGATTGATCTTGATTCGTCGAACCATGCACAATAAATGGCGCACGAACGGGTGGGCGCCGAAATTTCGGAAAACCGGCCCGGAAAACCCGAGTCGGAATCGTGGGTATTACTGGAACCGGAAGTTTTGACCTTTCGGAATCAGAGTCAGAGTGCCATAGTAACATCTCTAGTAATTACAACTGCAATTTATTTTATCAAATCGTTCGATCTCAATTGAAAATCTGCGGTATGTCTTTATCATTAAACTCTTAACTATCTTTTCTATCATATACATATATACGATATATCATTTCTGCCTACACCATACAATAAACGTGTAATGTGCATTACTGATGACGTCATCAACATGGCGAATCAATAAAGTGACATCTTTTATTTGTATACGTACCCAGACCCACATAGATATACCATGTTGTTATTAAAAAAAAAAATTGAGCTGTGCTTTAATTATATCGTGGTATGAATTTAGAAAAGCTTTTTATTAATTACGAGAAAATATGCTTTGGCGAGAGAGCTGCGGTGAGCTTTGGTGAGCTTTTGTAAACATACGTTCGTTGACTTAATGAATATCGACAGCAATTGGATATCGCTCAAAAAGTCAGAGCCGGATTTAGTTTGAGGGCGGTCTCCACTCGGCTCCTTCAAGCGAAATTATAAAAAGTTTTTTTTTTTAATGATTGCATTGGAAGAGGCCTCCTCCGGTTTGTTAAAAAGAATATTTTCGAGTCATTTGTAATTGTAGCAATTTTTTGATCCGATTATAGTTTATAAAAAAAATTTTATTCTATATTGGTACCCAACGGATATCGGATGTAAATTTAAAAATCAATACCGTAAACTAACTATTGGTAATACTGTCCGAGTACACTGACATGGACCGGTGAGGTGGGGGGGGAGACAGGTGGCGCCAATATGTCTCAAACATTGACATACGAGTATAAAGGTAACAACAATGACTTAATATCTTACAAGCAAACAAAGAGCTTCGATTACTCGTTACGGGGGTAGCGAGAATGTAAGAACTAACTTTAACAAATACTATTTAAAAGGTTATATGCACTTTTTTTATTGTAATTTCTTTGAGTAAATTATATCAAAAATATTCCCGTAAAATTTCATAAAAATGTGAGCATTATTTAGAAAGTTGTACACATTTAAAATGACCTGCAGTACAATTTTCGCTACTGAACGAGGCTATTGTATTCGTCTAAGAATATCTGGGATTGGTGCTGAGATTGATGATTCAGTTTAAGTTAAAATACCTCTGTCGCAGCATCCTGTATAACAAAGCGAATTTCCGTTTATAAAAGTTAGTTTTTTTTGGAAACTAGTTAACATAAAATAATACTTTAAAGACCTTTTTTGTGGGATTTTTTCTCCTCTTTCCAATGGTGGAAAAATTTCACAAAAATTTTTAAATCAGAGGAAATTTTGGCGAAAAACTAATTTTTTTTCACGAAATTGCCAAAAAAAAAACATGTTTCGAGCATCGGACTTGTCTGGTTGACGAACTAATATATATATAAATTTTAGTGAATATTATTTTCGGTTTCTAGGGACCTCAAAACAAATTTATGCCATAGTCCCAGGCTCAATATTTTTTATAACAAAAATTAATTTATACACTTAAAACTTTTATTCGAATACATTTTGTGGAATTTTATAATTCTCCCTCGACGCAAGTGCATAATTATATAACCCCTTAAAAAAACAATGTAATAATTGAAAATTTTTTCTCAGAAACACAAACCAGTATTGTATAGGTATTTAATTGTATATATAATATTATTTTAATCATTTCAAAAAAGGTGTATTTGGGCCAATGACGTTCTCTCTATAAAATAGACTTCAAGTTTCAAACAGACAGACAGACTGCAGTTTGTAAAATTCGATTAATTAATGAATGAACTAGTTTCACAAAACATTGTGCGCGCAGACAAAATCCTCCTTTCGCCGACCGTACGATTGAAAATTTTTTACAAGTTAGATACTACTTTGCATAATGCTTGGTTATACTATAATAGTTGCGGTGACAAATACATAATAATATTAATAACTAATGTGCGAGTTAGTTAATAATAGCTTGCAGCTGTAATAGACAATATTTTAGCTATTAAATTAATTGCGTTATGATAAGTTTATAAAAAAAAATTTGTGACATAAGGTGTGACGCAGGATTTTATATAGATATTTTTATTGCATAGATTATAATTTTTGTACAACTACTTTTACTGTTATCACAGAGTTTCCAAACTTTCAAATATTTATTTATGGACGACAAAACTAGTTCCCAAAAAGATCCAAGATACAAAACCGATTAACAGACTTGAAATTTTAAATACATGTTCAGAAAATACAACAGCTTCAATGTAGTCGATCACTTCACGAAAAGTTTTGGCAAACAACTGAAACAAAAATAAGTGAAAGCCTTATTTTATACATTTCAATATATACATTTTGGAAGCAAAGTCACCATATTTGTTTACCAATTCTATAAATAATCTACAAAATGTCGATGGTAATGGATATTTCTTAATTCGTATATGACTTTCGTTATAATTTGAAACTAAATTTATTATTAAATATATTTTAACAATATTTACAACATCAACCTTGTTTAAGAGGAGGTTTACTCGAGAGTCCTTAAAAATTATGTATTTTTCTAGAATTTTTTCCTCAAGAACGGA
Source organism: Brachynemurus nebulosus (assembly GCA_035578155.1). Taxonomy (NCBI): domain Eukaryota; kingdom Metazoa; phylum Arthropoda; class Insecta; order Neuroptera; family Myrmeleontidae; genus Brachynemurus; species Brachynemurus nebulosus. The sequence continues at coordinate 7,180,584 of JAPWDM010000009.1, read as the reverse complement.
AGTAAATATCAATTTCAAATTTTGTGCACATATTTATTAAGTATCAAACTACAGAAAAAAAATTGTTCAAGAAAAAATATAAAAAAGTGTCCATTTTATAGATAGTGCAGTGTGACGATCCGAAAATCCAATGCCTTGTTAGTGGACATCCTAGCGCCGGTAATAAACCACCGAAAACCAAAAACAAAAAAGATTTATAAACTATATGAAGAGTACCGGTACCTCTACCTATAATATCAATAAATTGCTGAAAGAAAAAAAAATGGCGGATGTTTGAACTTTTGATTATGATTTTTGTCGTATTTTTCGCTCTTTAAAGTAAATTTAAAAATAAAAAAAATATTGAAAGTGTATCGAACTTAGGTAAAGGTGCCGAAGAATTGAATTATCTTTAAAATAAAAATTAAAAAGAAGGATCCATCGAATAGTTTTTGAGTTATCGTGTCCACCAGTTCCAAAAATGTAGTTCCGAGATATTATAAAATTAATATAAAGAAACGTATTTTCAAAATTTTATATTTAATTCTCATTATTGCGTGAACTACGTTTTTTGAATTTTTTTTTTTATAGAAAGCTGGATTCGGTTAATGTGCAAGAATCTTGTTTTTAAAACTTTGGAAACATATTCTATACATAATTTTCTATCAATTTCGACAAAAAAAAAAAAAATCGATTTTTTTTATCAAATCTCAAGTAAATCTTCCCTTAAATTACCTTCAGCAAAATCACTTTGGGAACATATTCTATACCAATTTCTGCAAAAAAAAAAAAAAAATCGATTTTTTTTAACGACTCTCAAGTAAACCTCCCCTTAACCACCATATTTGTCAACACATTAGTCTTTTTTTGCTTCATCTACATATTATACTTTGTATATAAAGAGATTTTGAGTGAGGAAAAAGAAAATGAAATTTTAAGATTACTTAACTATAGGAACGTAACCCCTTAAATAAAACAAAAGACTCGTTGCGCATCGGGTTGAAAAACCAAAAAACAAAAAAAATGTTTGATTTGATTGTGTATTGTTTTTGTTTTCTGTTTTGTTTTTCGATTTTGTTCTCGAAATAGATTGTGCACTTTGGTTGAGGCGGCGCGTTCTAATTTCAAATTGGAATTTTTTTCTGTTGTCTATTAGTTATAACTGAGTGACCGGCTATTTTATGAGTGATTTCTGATTTGTACGAGTTGTTTGATCAATATTAGCGATAATAAATAGTGATTAATAGTGTTTTATTTCATTGTAAATAAATAATATTATGAAATATCTTAAAATTTTATTAATTTGTTTAAATAAATTTTAAATTAAGAATTATTTATAGTTTTTTTTTTGTTGGCACAAAGCAATTCAAAATTATAGATACCAAAAAAATTGCGTAATACAGGACGTATTTTTTGGATGAGATATTTTCTATAAAATTTTATCAATTTTTATTTAAATTTACGTTCAATTTTTGCCTGAAAGACCTTGTTGTCAAATTAAAAAATTATCATAATATTTAAATGTAACAATAAATGCGCAAAATTATTTTATAATTATTAACAATTATTTAAAAAGAATTAAATTTGCAAAAAAAAAAATTGGAATTTTTAAATAACGCATCAAACCACCATTACCATGTAATATTTGAATTGTAATACACTATTTAGCATTTTGATAATACTAGTATATGTTAAATATATATATTTAATAGAATATTATCGTATATTGAACTTTATTTCTCGAATATAGGTCAATTATTTGAAAACAATGTGTTTAAGTACATATGTGTAACGTGCTAGTATGTACAACAATGGCCAAATATGTGAGGAACCACTGTTTAAGTGTTTTTTTGCGTCTTAAACCGGAGGAGGGCTCAGTTAGACAATCCAAACAGAAAATTCGTACACATTAGCAAATACAAAAGCGGTTTACTCCGCAGTATAACAATATTGTAGCTTTTCCTGATGATGAGGTGAAATTTGAAAGTCGACTATTATTATAATTTAAATATTTAATTAGTGAAAAGTGATAAAAAAAAATATTTTCATATTTTCTAGAATGCAAAAAATCAAAGAAAAAATACTGAAAGAAAATTTTAATAATATTTTCAGGTAGAAGAGTGAAAAAAAGAGTAATAAGAGTAATAGAAAGTTGATGAAACTGTTGTCTACAAAGAAGCCAGAAATTCTTTGTATGGAGCAGGCATATCTGATTAATGTAAATTGATCTTTTTTATGAAAAATCTCTTACTAAATCTTTAAACAAATTTCTCTCAAAAGCACTTTTTCTTCTAACGGCAGGAACGAAATTCTAATCAATATTTATTTTTATTAACAATTTTTTATTCTTATTCTCAATTTTCAACAAAAGTCCGCCAATTTTACGTAATGTTATATTAAAAGATCTACAGAATAAAAATATATTTGATTCTTTTGTTTTAGAGAACTGGAAATCTGCTCCTCACCGCCAACCTTACATCTTTTTTGAGGAGCCCTCATTGGTCCGCCGAAAAACATTTAAGCAAAGTATTGTAAAATTTGCTAAGACAATTTTAATTTTTGTAATTTTTAAGACGCGAAAAAAAACAAAATACAAAAAAAAATTAAAAAAAATTATATTTTATTTTATTATTAAAAAAAAATCAACGTTGCACAATATCGATTTTTTTTTTTATAGTTCACTAAACCGGTAAATATATGACCGTTGATGTACACGTACACACTTGTACATATAAAGTGCATTTAACTTCTAAGTAACTAACTAACGATTCCTTATTTATTTATCGTAAATAGAAGTAATTGCTATACAATTAAGTATTTTTATCATACACAAAAAAATTATATGTTCTGTTAAGTATCCATGCACATTATCACCAAATAATAGCAAAAAATTAACTACAAAACTGATGTTTACCGTAAACTTAATTACTATCTACTTGTACGAGCCAATTTTTCAAAAAAAAAAAAAAATTGTTGATTGTCTTTTATTTTATCATAATCGATATTTCTCGATAAGTTTACCTTCAGAAATGTGGAGTCAAGGTAGGTTAAAAAGTAAAGTGTAGGAAAACCTTAAAACTCCTGATTGAATCATTTGACCTTCTGCCCCCTCCCACTAGTGATTTTTCTTGAAACTAAAAGGATTACCGATGATTTAATCAATTCAAAGTAAACGGAATTATATACGTCTTGTCTCCTGTTAGTACTCACTTCTCATTACGTAATACCAACGTTTATTTTGAGATAAGATTCCGTAAAACACTCGATATAAATTATTAAATAAATAATTTCATAGAAATTATTACAAAAAACTAGCCAAGTGCGTGTTCGACACGCATTAAATCAGGGTTCTTCACTGGCGAAAATTTCCACCAGTTTTAAGCGGATAAAGTATATTTTTTATGGATTATCAAAAAAATAGATAACTAATATATTCGTCATTGTTACTCTGAGGGTCAATTACGTGATAATTTGGTTCTTTATATATATCTCTCAATGAAGCTGTCTAGGGAAGTTAGGCGGGGTTGTAGTCCGGAGAACTTGATCTGAAGAGGAGGCCCAGAGTCGTTTATAAGTACGACAGTGAAACTATTTCTGGGAGTACTTTGAAGAAAAAAAAAATTTATACATTCATGTTGGGCACAGATTTTTAAAGATCAAATTTCCTGACTTTTCAAGGTTTTCCAAAAATTTTATTAAAAAATTCCCTGACTATTTTGTGAAAAATGCCACCCCTACTTTATTCCAAAAAGCCAAAAAAAAATTCTGACGTAAAAAAAGTAAATGGCGAGCAAAGAAAAAAAAAGAAATCCGCGCCAATTTTTAAATCTAATCTCAAAACAAGTGAAAACTTGATTGAAGTTTTATCCCTAAATAAACAGAATTATAAAAATCAGTTTTTCCCAGTCTTCTGGTAAAATTCCCTGACTTTTCCAGAAAGTTTAGAATTCCCTAACATTTCCAGGTTTTCCATTAATGTGGCCACCATGATATTTTCTAGCACTTTCTTTAGTGATTTAAAAATCAATTTTTGGAGAATATTTTCTAACATTTGCTGAAGACTATTTTCTTTGCTTTGAATTTCTTTTTGAATTTTCGAAAATCCGATTGCTTGTATTTTCAGGAAGGAGGGGGCCCTTTGGAGCCCTTCGGACTTTTCAATACGAAAGTGTAGGTACTTGAAGAAATCAAGAATTGTTTTTATTATACTTAAATTGAGATTTATACTTGTAGCATATACTTGCCGAAAAATGAAGGAATTGTGGGAAATGTGCCGGATCAGGGACATATTTGCCCTAAGTGCCGCCCGAGACACTGTAAAAAATGCCGCCCTTGGTTTCTCGTAAAACAAAAATTTTACAAAAATTCTTCACAACTTTCTCACATTTTTTTCTTTTTCCTACCAAAAAAAAAAAAATTTCCCCAAAAATTTTCCACCTCTAAAATTCCCCGGCCTAGGTGCGGGCCTAGTACGCTTTATGACAAATACGACCCTGTGCCGGACGGACGGATCTGAATTTTTTTCTTTGGAACCCTAACTAAACAACGTTTTGTAGAAAGACACCAAGAAACTATGTATTTAAATAACTCACAAGTCAAATCGTACACAGAAAGTCTGCTAAGAAGTGTTTTTATACTTAACCTAATTTCTCGACTGCAATAAATTATATTTATAAAAGTAATTCAAGATTTATAAATTTAAATTAAAATAAATAAATACTTCACTTTTAATCCTAATAATAATACAATTCGAAATATTACAATTTTCTATACGTAAAAACATTTCCACCCTCTTACCTTTAATTGATCCGCTACTGGTATGTGGCTGTTGTGACTGCGTTTGCGACTGTTGCGCCGCCTGTTCCATTTTGGAACTAACGGAATTCCACATTTCAAACATTTTGCTTTTATTATTAACACAATGTGAACGGGTTTAAAAAAATAACAAATAAATAAAAAAATTCTTCTTTTTGGGTAACAACACTTTTTTGTATATAAATAACAATTTATAAAATAATTTTTTTTTTTGTTGTGGCACTTGAGTAAACACGTACTTATATGATGCGCGTGGATGAAAGGGTTAAATTTTTTTTAAACAATTAACAACAGGTACACTTAATTTTTTTTTGTAAAATAAATATTTTTTATTAAATTATTTAACAATTTTTTATTTTTTCTAATTATCACAATATTATTTTTTTTTAAATTTGTTTTTTTTTTTTACGAAGAACGTTTAAACGTAAAAACAAAATTCGGGTTTTTTGAGTTTCAGGTTTTTTTTTGACGTAAGAATGGACGTTACGGGAAAAATAAATAAATATATGGTAGAAAGTGAATTTTCTTAAAAACTTTATTTAGTGAACACTTTTTTAGTAGTTACGAGTTTTCTTTTCAGTTTTTTACTTAACCAAGTTCGACCCAACTAACGTATATATAATTTGTATTGATATAATTGTTTGTACAACCCTGTTTTTTGTGCGTTTTGTACAGCACATACTCCATTTTTTCATTACGATTCGTTTTGTTAGTGTTTGTAGAATTTTTTTTTTGTATCGTTCCACTGTTTATTTAATGTCTGTGTAAGATTATCAAATTTGATAGTATAGATGCCGTCGATATCATAACCACAATAATTTTTATGATATTTTTAATAACGATATTGTCAGCCGGTCTCATTTTTTTTCTAGGTCAAACAAGTTTTTAGTGTACAGTTTTTACTTTGCGGTTTTCGCGTAAAAAACTTAAATCTGAAAAAAAATGTAATAATGTTGTAGAACCACCAGAGAAAGAGGTTTTGGTTTTTCAGTGGGGGTCCAGTAAAGTTTTGATGATACAGTCAATATGGTTAAGGAGATTCGAATTTTGGCCATCCTGCTTTGACCTTGTAGGAAATAAATAAAATGTGTTTCAAAATATAGTTTTTGGAAAAGTTGGCCTGAAACGGGACAATAATTATATTCTTCAGAAAACTATATGAAAATCGTTTTCACTTCTTCATCACTATTGCCACGAAAATTTACGAAAAGAACCTTTATCGACAACAAATTCAGGTACACAAGAAATATTAGACCCAAAAAATTATAATTTTCAGATTTACCGCTTCAGAATTTTTGAAAATTTTCTAAAAATCTTTGCGATCAGATCAGTTGCATTTTTGCAACATTTTTAAACAAGACCAAAATAAAGATGAAGATTATTAGGGTCTGGGTTTCGTCACTACCACAGATCAAAAATCGACCTTATCGATTCGTCTCCTTTTTAGTGAATTTTCGTATGGAAAAATCAAGAGGTCCCTAGAATTTTACATCACAAAAATGGGAGGGATCGTCCCCACTTTCTATGGTTATATACATATTTAGAGTTTTTGTTTTTGTATGTGTAGTATTGGGGATGTTAGTATGTGTGATATTCGGTATGTATGTAGACCTAGGTGCAAGCTGAGAGTGGATACATACACACTCGACAACCGTACGTATGTATCAGCTACAATGGGTATGTATATATGCATTCTAGGTGTACGTATGCATTACATTGTTGCAAGTGGTTAATAAACAATGACCAACACCGCTACAACTGATGCGCACGACTTAATCACCTAAGATGTGACAGAACAACAAATGACTCCAAGCGATCTACACTTTTTTTATGTTAGTTTGCTTCTAGTGTTCTATGGGAAAAATCAACTAGTTACTACAGCCACTGTTACGAGCGAAACAATCTATTTTTACGAAATTTGATGAAAACGTTGGAAGAATGAGTTCATTCACAGTCAGACTTGTCCGATACCCAAAACCTCAAAAAAAAAATGAGTTTTTCGCAAAAGTTTACCAACATTACAACGAGTGGAAAAAATCACTATTCTAAGTAGGCGGATTTTTGACAGAAAAAGTAATTTCTATAACCGGAAATGGATATTCATTACACCATTTAGACCTGCCTTTTCATTCAATCCGATGCATCGATACGAAAATATTCTATTCCAACAAAAATCGATTATACTCAAAATTGCATAATAATTCTATCTAGAATTTTCGAAAAAGCGAAAAACAAAATAAACGAGATACATGAAAAACAAAGCCAGTTGTTTCGCACAATGTGAAACATTGGAGAGATGCAGTTGATGTTTATTTGCTGAACCGAAGGCGGGCAGTGGCGGGGCGTGAGACGGATGTGAGGCAGTGGTAATGGCTGACGGGGGTGCGCGTCATCAGTTCCACGTGGCCACTTCCGTGTTTCACACACACACACAAGCGAAAGATATCGATAGCAGTAGAGGCAGAATAGATTCGTTAAATCGAACAAACCATTCTCGAGTCGACAGAACAGCAGCACCAACTATTATTATCAACATCCGTGGCGCAATTCGAGAATAGATAACTCGAAACTAACTAACTTTGAGCTCACTGTGTGTGTGTGTATAGCTCTGTCCGTCTCTCTAGAGCCCATTCTTGCTAACTAACTCGCCGCTGCTGTATTACGACTCATTTTGTGTTTTGTTCGCGTCTATCGGCTTTAAAATTAACTTCACTACTGTTGTTCCCTATACGGCTGGTTATATTATCAGCCGTAGTTTTAATAGCCTTTGTGTGTGGATAAATCAAATTTACGTTGTGCTTTTTTTGCCCGGCAAAAGTTTTAACAAAAATGTTTTTTTGTTATTTTGATTGAAAACGGTATTCGCAACGTAAGCTCGTTGCGTTTCGCCCAACAATTTTTGCTTGCATTTACTTCTCAGAAACAATAAATACTAATAAAATCATTGCACAGCTCAAACTATAGCTACTAAAACAAAAGATTACGGTGACCCAATAAATTTGTCTTCGCTTCAGCAAGCATCCAGTTGAAATAATGTGATTGTAACCTCTTAATTGCTTACATTATCTCAGTGGTTCCCGAAATTTTTGGTCCACAACCCCTCTTTGCACTTAAAAATGAGTAGAAACTGTGTCCAAAAAGGATATATGATTTATAATTAATCACTTTTGCGATGCCCCAAATAGTTTTCGGGACCTCTACTTTGAGAATCACTGCACTATTTGATAATTTATTCCTTTTTGTAGGTTAAAAATTCACAACTTAGAGAATAGATGTTTGAATCACAATTAGGGATGGAGGCCTATTTTGCAAAACACATTTTTTACAGGGTTTGGTCATAATTCTATTCTTACCACGTATTAAAATGTAATTAGACTTCAAAATATTTTTAACTTGCAGGGACGTTCTTACCTCACTTTTCAGGGAATGTGCAGACTAGTTGATTGACAATTTTTTACAATTTCGTGTCAAAATTAATATTTAAACAAGGAAATTGATGCTAAAGTCAATATTTATAATAATCGAATAAACTTGACAAAAACCATTCGGAAGTTTTCCTATTTCACTCTTTATATAACAATCATTGGTTCCGTGAAAATTTTTTAATATGAAAAAGAAAAATAGCTTTAATAATTTGACGAAAATTACAAATTATATATAATTTTCATTATTTCCTTTTAAATACATAAATGGTTAGTTATCAATTATTTTAATTTGTAATAATTTTCTGGGAAATTATCATTGCGAGCTCGCCTTTTGATAAGAAATATATTAATGGCAGTTTCATATTGCTAATTACTGCAAAATAATAGGCAATTAGGCTAGGCCATTTTGCACGTGATATTCTAGAATTTTGATAAAAGTGTTGAGCACTTGGTAACATTTAGTAATATTTTTTGATAACTTGATAGTTTGAAAAAAAATTAAAATGTTGGATTTGTATAGTTAGAAAATATTTTCGTGACCATTGGAAATTTTTTTGTGTTAGATCGAGACTTTGATTATTTTTGAAATACGAAATTTTTTCCCTTCCAAAATGAAGATCTCTCCCTTCCAAAGAAAAGTCTCTCCGTCTGTATGTCCAAATTTCCACCAAGTGATTTCCAACGATGGAAACTTTGTAATTTCCATCGTTATATAGCCGATTCGAAAAAAGTTACAAAACAGTTCAACCTGTTCTTGTCTCTAACATGATATCAACAACATGGATAAGACACGACAATTTAAGATATGAAGCAGTTTAAACACAAAATCACTTTAAAGATTGGATAAAAGTGTGTCACGAGAATGAGGAAGCTGTGTGCCACATCGCATTGATATTTTAATTGCAACATAATCCCTACCATTTTTAATGTCCACATGAAAGTGTGTCCAATTTTGATATAGTTTCATTTGTCTTTTTTCATTTTTTTCGTAGTAGTTCAACCTCCTTAAAGATAACATAATATATAAAATTGTTAAATTTAAACTTGTTCGGTAGAAGTTTGGAAATCGGCTTTAAAAGTTTTCTTTTATTATTCACAATCATTTGATACATACAAATACGTATGTAAAAGTGTATATATATATATATATATATATATATATATATATATATATATATATATATATATATATATATATATATATATATATATATATATAGGTATACACCGTAGTATCAAAAACTCGAAGGATACTGACGGAAAACTTTCTTAATATTTTTAACAGAAAGATTAACTTTTTATGTTAAATTTAACTTACAAATTTCTTGATTGGTTTAATTAATTAAATTGTTATCTAATATCAGTTTTTGTTCAGGAAAGGCTAAAAGTAATATCTTCGAGATTTCATTTAAAGGCATTTTCATTGTTTTCTGATTTTTTTTTATTAAGGAAATCCGTGTTCCGGAAAAAATGATAAAAACCAGTTGAAATTAACAAAATTTAGACGCAAAAATCAGACTGTATGAAAATTACGACTTTATAGTAATGAGCAAAATTAGTCTTGGTCTTGCAGTCTTGTCTTGGTCTTGCATTTTTTGCAAGACCAAGACCAAGACTATGTATACCAAGAGCAAGACCAAGACCAAGACTATAAGTATGGCTGCAAGACCAATACCAAGACTCAAGTGAGCAAGACCAAGACAAAAGCAAGAAAAAAGCAAGGGTCTTGCTAAACTATTTAAATAGTTTGAAAGTATAATTAATACCGTGAAGAGAGAAAGTTCTGATTTTAGAAGAAAAAAATTTGGTAATAAAAAAATGCAAGAAAGTGCAAGATTTTTTAGCAATACCAAGACCAAGATCAAGACCAAGACTGCATTTTGCAAGATCAAGACCAAGACCAAGACCAAGATTCTTAATGCAAGAACAAGACCAAGACCAAGACTGCCAAGCCTTGGTCTTGGTCTTGCATTTGCTCATCACGATTTAACCAAAAAGAATCGTATTTATAGTAACACTGCATTCCATAATATTGCCAAAAATTGGAAAAGCGTCCCAAGGAATTTGTAACTATATTCAGTCAGTTGATGACTGCACCATCTAGAACCGACTTAAATCACATATTTTTCGGTGAAATTTAAGTAATTTTGGGGTTATGTTTCCATTTGTACACTTCCAATGTACACTTTGGACTGATAGGTCAAAAACTGGCGATCTCGCGGTCAAATATGCTGTGGAGATTTCCAACAATTTCCCCACTACTAAATTTCATATAATTATAGGTATATCTTTTTAAAATGTTAACCCCTCCCCAACACTTTTCTCAATTTTAATGATGATGTGGGTGGTGTCAGTTATAGAATATATCTAAAAATGGATAGAAAAAACCCAATATTATCATTATTAAAAATTTTGAGCTGACATTTCCATTTTTACTATTAGAATACAAATTTTTCAACGAATAATCTCTTTTTTGACACCATTTATATCCATAATTTGGTCCAAATCAGAACAAAACAATATCAAAACCTACAATTACCTGAAAATGAAGTTTACAATGTGAACATTTCGAAAATCAGAATTATAATACATAACCAGAAACTTTGAAATGAATCAAGTTTTGTATAGAACATGTCTAAGAAAATTGCTTTCAATGCCCAAGTTATTGTATATCATTTACAAAATATAATCTTGTGTTGAAGTTTCAAGTTTGTGAAAACTTATAGCTCCGAACAATATACCCACCTAAGACACCATTATAATAATTATATATTATAACTGGGTTAGTTAAAACTACGTATATCGTCCATTAATTCTAAACCAAACCAAAGCCTCCAACTCACATAATAATGTAAATAAAACTTTAATGTTGAATTTCCACAACACGCTTATAAATATATAGACATCTGTCTATCCGCTTTAATTCAGATGCACTATTGATCGTGCAAGGAGCATGTGCTCTAACTCTGACGCCACACAACTTGTGTACCAAACTCGAACTCGATGTATGTATATACACTACCGTTCAAAAGTTTGGAAACACTATGAAAATTCAGTAAAATCATCACCCTGGATGAAAAGATGAATTTTATTTGGACACTAATATTGCTACAAAAAATAAATTTATGGCTTAAATATTAGATTCCAACCTCATCAAAGTAACCGCAACTATTCCTGATGACGTTCAGAAGTATGTCAAAATAATATTCTTTCTCCAATTTTTCCATTCATCTTTTAAGAGTGTCCAGAGTTGTGCTACACTACGATCGAGAACGATTTCTCACCAGAAGCTACACAGTTACTTTTTTATAAGAAATTTTGTAATCGGCAAAAATATGTGTGTTTCCAAACTTTTGAACGGTAGTGTATGTATTTTATACTGAGCTTTTTTTTATAGTATACATATAGCATGAAGTAAGCTGCAATTTTGATTGTATCTGTTTGGCTTGCATCGCGTTCGTTCCTTCTATGTACTACGGAGAGCTTTTTCCCGAGGTTTTTTTTGTTTGATGTATATATGTTTATTGTTTAGAATGTATGCTATATACATATGTATATGTATATACCAGCTGATAAGAAAAGGGTGTAGGCGACAAAAGAAACCGGGGACTCCCATTTTCGAATGAATATTCAAAATGGATGAAAGTTTATCGTAAAGATTTTCGAGCTACTGAGAAACAAAGCATGAGTGGTGATATAGTATGGTCTTTGTTTGAAACAGTTCGGGACAATATTTTCTAACTACTCTTCGTAATAAAATTTCTTGTGGTTTAAATGAAAATTTTTAACAAATTTTGATCTAAGGAAATAACTTTCTGCCCAATAGTGGAAAACAAGTGCAAAACTGAAGCCAAGACCCTACTAAAATTCAGTCTTTATCTCGGACTTGGTTTTGGTCTTGCCGTGATGAAGACTTTTACGAAATTTTTAAGTCATACTGGAAATTTTCCAAATCTCTAAGGTTTCTGATATTTTTGCAAGTCTTGCTTTTCTCTTTCTCTTGTTCACTTCAGTCTTGATATATTGGGACTACATAAAAAATAAATTATTCAAAAAGTTTTGTAGAATTTTTTAAAAGCCGCATAAAAAATTCGCATAGCCAGGTCTTTTTTGTGTTGGTCTTGGTCAGTACAAGACCGAGGCAAATCAATTTTTAAAGTAGATAGTACAAATTTCAAATATCAAATATAATATTTGAAACTGAAAAGTTGCAACTGCTCCTCGCATTATACAGAGTACATACACATAGGTGACTGAATGTTGTCTGTATCGGGCGCCTGTCGAGCAATGGATCGATGGTGTAATGGATAGCACACCTGGCTAGTTACCAGGAGATCCTGGGTTCGATTTCCGGCCGATCCGGATAATTTTTTCAATCACTTTGTGATTTTTAATTTACATAGATAGTACAAAACTCATAATAATAATAACAGTGAGATTTTATTTCCATTTTTCAGACTTTTAGCTAATACAAGCACCACCCATATCATTTTTTTTCTATGAACACAATCATCGACGTAGAAAACTTATCAGCAGAGAAAAATAATTTGGATCCTAGTACAGACTGATAGTAAAAATGACAGTATGGGACCTTAAGGCTCACCCATTGTAACACCTGAATTTTCCTTAAAAGAATTCACCAAGGAAAATGGTTTTTTAGATAAATTTTCCGTCTCCAAATACTATAGTGTGAAGAAAGTCTTTCTATTTTTTTAGTTCAATATCATAACATTTATTTAATTATTTCAGTATTTAATGGACATCAGTATTATAGTCCAATGCACGAGTACAGGAGCGTGGGAAGCGCCCGGCAGAAAGGGGGGGGGGTGGAGTGAAAAACGGAAAAAAACGAAATCATTATAAATAAACATTCAGCAAGTAGGGTAAGTGCGGGAGAGTTGCCGCGTCGGGAGAGACGCCTCAATAGCCATAGTTCGTTCGTTAATTGATAGATAGCGCTATTAATGGATTATATGTTTAAAGTAAGTTATTTATTTAAGCTGTATATGGTAACATTTATGATCAGTCGATCAGTTTAATAATTATCCAACTGTCTATTGTTGAAAAGTAAGTTTTTTAACAATATATTAGTTATTAAATTACAACAATATTTTTTTGGGGATATATATCCTTCTATAAAGCTAGTCCACGCAATTTGGGAGAAGGTTGAAAAAATTCTTCGTGAAATATTAGTTATTAATTTAGGTATATTTCGAAAGTACTGTATAAAATTTTAGGTTAAAATTCCACACTATGCTTGCTATAGCAACATACGGCATCTATCCCAACAAAATGGAGAGATGCCGAATTTAAAGTTGGTATAGATGTCGCATCATATTACATAGTAAAAACATAGATTTATACATTAATTTTGCAATTTTTTTTTTTTTTACTGTAAATTATGCCACGTAAATATAAAAGATCCATTAATGGATCAGGAAAAGCTCTCATATTAGTGAAGATAACGAAAATAATGATGATTGCCTGTGTATTGAATGTTTTGAAAAGTACTCAGAAACAAAAAGAAAAGTTGACTGGTTAAGACGTATAAAGTGCCAAAAGTGGTTACATATGGCATACATCGTGTATGGAGATGTGTGTAAAATGCAAAATTTTTAATATGAACTATGCGGCGTCCCTCTTTCTTTGATGCGGCATCTCTCCCATAGGTGTGGGAGAGACGCCACTTTGCAGGCTCTACAAAAATATTAATTATGAATCCTTGATGACTCAAAATTTAAAATTATTTATAAATAATTTTAAAGAACAATATTTACATTTATCGTGTACCAAATTTCAAATCAATCAAATGCATACTTTAAGAATTATCAAGTGTTTTCAAAATCTGCGGCATCTCTTCCGCATTCACCCTAAGTACCAACAATATAATTTAAAATAACAACAATAATAATGAGCGAACGGTAAAGCGTGTGCCTGGTCCGTTTTGTTTATAAACTCTGTCTCCACCGATGTCGCCACCTCCGTGCTTTCACCACCACCACTATCGGGTGATTACGTAATAATATGTGACCCCTACCTCCCCCCTCCCCTTCCTACACCAGTACGATGAATTTGCATATGCACACGCTTCACAAATACCAACATGTGTGAATATATACACAACAAATATGTATAGATGTATATGCAATCCATTTTTTTGCCACGTTCTCTTATAAATTTTTAAAGAAATTCAAGAGCCAAGTGTGTGTTGGGCACGTATTAAATCAGGGCTCCTCAGTGGGTAGAAATCTTCCATAGTTGTTGGGATGAAATATATGCAATCTATGTACATTGTTTTATGGTTTATGGCTCTTAAGGTCTAAGGGATACGTAAGTATATATAGTTGTGAATTACTATTACTAACATCAGTATTAGAGTGATTTGTTGGTGTTATTCTTTCCAATAACAACCGATACCAACCGAGTAATTAATACGTTTATACCTAGAGTATACCAATATTGGTTGCGAGTGTGAGGGAAGTTGTGAATAAAATAATGATAAAGTAACATTTTTGTACAATTTTTGCCACATTATCTCAGAAACTATACAGTGAATCACACAAAATTTGAAAATTTTCCCAAGAAAACTACAATATTTCTTTGATAAAACGACCAGACCTTAAAGAAATACATCAGTTTTAAAGTTCAATATGTTACAAAGGAGGTTTAAAGATTAAAAGTGGTAAAATGGACCTCGGCCTCCTTTAAGAGCCCTTCCTAGCGACATTCTACTACGTGGAAAAAATTTTCCATAGGTCCAAAAATGTATAGATATTCTGCAAGTACGGATTTTCCGACGTTTTCCTCGTAACCCTAAAAAATTAGTACAGTAACATTCCAAATTCTCGGCTAGCAAGAAAGATTCATGCGCCTGCACAAGTCTTGGGTGAAAATTTCTGGAACTGCACCGTATCGTCATTCATATTGCATCAAACCAATTGAAAACATTTTCCCGTGTATATACACTGAGGGCATAAAAACCGGGGGCTGGGATGAGGTATGAGAGGGGGTGCGGGGGGGTGTATAGAACGAAACGGGATGATGGATAAATATATATACTAAAAAGTTGCAATTGCATCGTCGTTATCGTATTGCGAGAATGATGAAGAAAAAAAATAAATAAATATAGAGATGGAGGTATATACACGTGTATGATGTAGAAAAAAAAGGAAAGATAAATATATACAATTCTTCGATTTTTTTTCTCCACTTCTTCATAAATAACAAAAAAGTTTTACAATCAGAAAAAATATATATAAATCTATTGCTGGAGAGTCTGCCCAGTTTAAATATACATACATTTGGTGTAGAACTTGGGTAAAAGTACATAATTACCCATAAAAATAAGGGTAAAATTTTGGAGATATTTCAACGCCTAGTCGAATGTCAGTCTGAAAGTCTACACGGAGTGAAAAAATGGTTTTCACAAATCACAAAATTTATTAAAAAGCCCCAGAAGTACCTAACCAGAATTACACATAGCGCAATGACCAATTAAGTAAGAAATTATCATCGAAAAGTGGCCTCTTGAGAACTCGACTCCAGTTTAAGCTAGACATGTGGATAGGTCTTTCAAAGAGTAACATTTCGTCAATTTAAAGTTTTCCGCTATCTCTTAGAATTTTCCAGATAGGTATCGTAATAAATTATATTCTTATCGTTATTAGATATCTTAATAGCGATTTTTATCCCCAATTTCAAGGAGTGGTTTCACCCCGTAAAATAATATATGTCCCTTATTTTTGCCTCTCCTATACATCAGCCAAGTTTCATCAAAAATCGAGAATTTTACTTTAATAATGGTATATATCCTAAGAGTCACTAACGAGAATTCTTATTTTGGATAAATTTTTAAATAACGAAATTCATATTTCTGTTAGTGATGAGCAAAATTAGTTTTGGTCTTGCAGTCTTGTCTTGGTCTTGCATTTTTCGCAAGACCAAGACCAAGACTATGTATACCAAGAGCAAGACCAAGACCAAGACTATAAAAGTATTGCTGCAAGACCAATACCAAGACTCAAGTGAGCAAGACCAAGACAAAAGCAAGAAAAAAGCAAGACTCTTGCTAAACTAATTAAATAGTTTGAAAGTATAATTAATACCGTAAAAAAGAAAATTCTGATTTTAGAAGGAAAAAATTCGGTAATAAAAAAATGCAAGAGAGCGCAAATTTTTTTAACAATACCAAGACCAAGACCAAGACCAAGACTCCATTTTGCAAGACCAAGACCAAGACTCAAACTGCTCTAGCAAGACCAAGACCAAGATTCTTAATGCAAGAACAAGACCAAGACCAAGACTGCCAAATCTTGCTCTTGGTTTTGCATTTGCTGGTTTTGCATCACTAATTTCTGTTCACTAAAAATTCAATAAAAATAACCACTTTACTCTCATTATTATTACCTATAAATTAATTTCTGTCCTTATCAGGCTATTAAAATTTAAGAAATCAATGGAAACCAAAATAAATCAAAATAAATTTTAAAATTAAAACAATTCAAAGCACAGTTAATATGTTGAATATGCATTTAATTGATATCAAATATTTGTATTAGTATTATTTCATAGCCAACCTTCTGACTTAGATTATTTCATGGTAAATAGACAATCTATTGAATAAATCTCTAGCACTGACTGACAGACAAATAACGCACAGCCTAAACCGTTGGATCTCAAAGAACGAAATTTTGCACAGGAATTCCACGTATGTAACGTAAGTGTGCACTAAGAATGGATTTTTGAAAATTCGTCCCCTAAGTAGGTTAAATAAGGTTGTTAAGTGGGTTAAGTAAGTTTTCCGGATTGTTAAACTGAGACATACTTCGATATCTTATGGATTCTGGTTCTGCCCTGATGGTAATTAATTTTAAATTCGGTTTGAAAATGACTTATTGTTCATCCGGTCTGAAATAGACTCACAATTTTGTTTTACGAGAACAGTTCCACATGTAACCCGCTTACAAAATTGAGTTGTATTTATATATTTATGACGAATATTGTACCATGAATAGTGAAATATAGAGACTATTTCAAGCTACTTGCCAGTAGTGATTTTAATAGAAATAGATTTTCCTATTTGTATCTCTTTTCATATTTTTTTTTTAAATATGCATGCGGTTTTCTTTTTTTTCTCTGTATTTGTTTGAATGAATAGAACGGTGAAATCGTTCTGTCTTTCTTTAGGCCTATTTTGATGAAATATGCAGCAAGCAGTTCTCTATAACGTTCTGTATAGGTATAAGAGGTAGTTTGCCTACGTGTAAGTACGGTTGCCTATAATATGTGCTGTATATAGGTATATATTTTATAAATAAAAGCTTTTTTTTCATATTTAAATGACGTTTTACTATATTTTTCATTTAAAAAGTAATGTTTATGTACATTTTCCAACATTTAGGGGGTGATTATAAAAAATGGATAGGAATGAAATGGAAGATTTCCAAACAATTTCAACTAATTAGATCAAAATTGGCTACAAAATATTTTTTCTAATGATTCCTGAGTATTATTTTCATTATATAACTATCGGAGCTTAGTGATGAGGATAAGAGTTGTTACCTCACCACCCTGTATATATATAAAATAATATTTATATAATAAAATTTTGTATACAATATAAACATTTACTGTGCTTATTAAATATTAAAGGTAAATTAAAGTTATTTTTGTTAAATGCCATTAGACGTAAATTTAAAACTTGAAATTGTACATCAAAAGAGATTTTGAATATAATAAGCAAAAAAATATTCTCTCTACAAGTTTTTTTGAAACACAAAGGATAAAAATAAATTGTACTTTTTATGCTCAAAATGGATTTTTATCATTTTAAAAATAAATATTTACCATGGTGAAAGTGCTGGCAAAATTTGATCTTCGACTACTAGGCAAATGAAGGGAAATTATAAGCTACAAACCAAACTTGAAAATGTTATTATTTGAGAGGCAGTGTTTGGTCGAGTGTTATCCGAAGGCCCTAACGTCGGGTCACTTGTATGGGGCTGTGGAAAGAAATCGTCTAGACAATGGATCCGACCCCCCCCCCCCTTAAAGATACCTTTACTCTTTTTGCCTGTTACACTAAAAAATAAGAGTACGGTAGGTAACGTTTAAGAGCAAATGGTAATATTACACTAAATTTTGTGTCTTATTTTTTACAGTGTAACTAAGACACTGTTTTTTTTTTTTTTTAAAGTAACTTCAAAGTGGTATTTGAATTATTTTATGATGTTAAGAAATCTTGTAGGCAGATAAAATCCAAAAATTTATGATAAGTCTTGACAAAAACTATGTTTTTGACTCGCTCAAAAGAAAATCCTGGAAAATTCGCTCGGAAATTTGTAGGACTACAAAAATTTTTCGATAGATTTGATGATGTCATCTAATTGAAATTGTTTTGATGACGTAAGTATATAGCCATCGGTACACTGGTACATTATACGAGTGTAATGTACCTAGCGGAATCCATTTATTTATTTTTTTTTTTTTTGTATAATATAGTTAATAAATTTTTAACATTAACACGGTTTTCAAATTCAAGACATATTATTTATTAAACTAAACTAAATAATAAATACGAAAATAACTGTTTCTGTTCGATAAATTATTTCAAATGCTAAGTACATGAGAACTGGCTTAGCAAAATTAAAAAAAAATTAATTAAAATGAATTAAGTAATTAAAAATTCTGAATTTAAGATGATGCATTATATTAATAATATTTATGAATACAAACATTTGGATAGGCCAGTGACTGATTCAAGTAAACAATACCTATTGCGAATTTAAATTTTTAATTTGGATAATAATTTCCGAAATTTACAGTTAAGTTACAGTTAAACGGTTTAAGTACTTACATACGAATGAGTCATTATTCGTGTATTTTGAAAGTAAATTAAAGAATTATTCAGAAAATTGACTGTAACTGTGCAAGTAGAAGAAGGCATACCACAAGGTGATTGTCTAGGCCCTATTTTTTTCAACACAATTTTGCACCGGTTTATGAAAAATGGTAAAAGCTGACAGGATACAGAACGATTAAATTAGTGATGAGCAAAATTAATCTTGTTCGTGCAGTCTTTTCTTGGTCTTGCATTTTTTGCAAGACCAAGACCAAGACTATGTATACCAAGAGCAAGACCAAGACCAAGACTATAAGTATGGCTAAAAGACCAATACCAAGACTCAAGTGGGCAAGACCAAGACAATAGCAAGAAAAAAGCAAGACTCTTGCTAAATTATTTAAATAGTTTAAAAGTATAATTAATACCGTAAAGAGAGAAAATTCTGATTTTAGAAGGAAAAAATTCCCTAATAAAAAAATGCAAGAAAGTGCAAGATTCTTTAGCAATACCAAGACCAAGACCAAGACTGCATTTTGCAAGACCAAGACCAAGACCAAGACTCAAACTGCTCTAGCAAGACCAAGACCAAGATTCTTAATGCAAGAACAAGACCAAGATTCTTAATGCAAGAACAAGACCAAGACCAAGACTGCCAAGTCTTGGTCTTGGTCTTACATTTGCTCATCACTAGGTTAAATATTTTCGAATTAAAGATAATTTACACTGTCTCAGAATGTATTCAGTAAAACGACATAAACCAACTTCCAAAACGATGCAAAATAGAATTGGACGGAAAAACCATAACTAGTTATGGATATATCTGAGAAAGTTTCAACATCTGGCAGAAGAAACGTTTTAATAACGATATCGAATACCGAATTTACAAATCGATAAGGAAAATTTGGGAGAAAATGCAGAGACGTTGAGTAAAAAGCACTGGAAAACCTCTAAATGTCCAATCAGTTTGCAACTGGATATTTGAAAGGCAAAAGCAATGAAAAAATCGTAAACAAGAGGCGTAAAAAGGCTGAAGGAGCGATAGAAGGATTCACTGTAACGAATGGTTTTCAACACGAAATTTTTTAACATTCTCAACGAAATTGTTTAAGGACAGTTTAGCTTCTAAAAGAAGAATAAGATCAGTTTTCTCGCGCAATCTTTCAGGATCTTACTAGACTTCTTATTCCTGAGAGATTCCCTTGTGAAAAAGGGTTTCCATGTGAGAAAACTTAATCCAAATAGAACGTTGAGTTTCCACGAAAGAGAAAAACTTTTGTTCCCAAAAAATTCCAAACACTCCTTTTCCATTCTAGACCTCAAAAGTCCTAAATTTTGGGTTCTGGACGAAATTTCAATAAATGTTTCCAAAAAAAAACCAAAAATCTAACAAATTTAAAATTACCCAATCAAACGGTTTCTATTGAATTATTCATCAAAGAAAGTATTTTTAGATTACAATCACACAATAACCTTCCATTGTAACACAAATATTTTGTAAACAATTCCAGAATCAAATTTCGCAATCAAATTCGCATTCATTCTTCTTCATTCCCGAAACCAAAAACAATCACGCCGCGCGTCTAAGACAAATTTCTTACCAAATACCTACTCGACAGTAATTTTGACAGTTTAATTGAAATCAACAATGACCTTGTGCTACATTTTATTACAAAACAACATTACTAAATCGACCAGTGTGTAACAGTAATTCAAAATATACACAAAGACAATCCAATCCAAGTCAGTGAAATTCCAACCGTTTGTTTATAGTAGTGTTAAGGCCCAAAATATTCAAAAATTTTAAGAAGCAACTCACTCATTTCAACGTGTAATTTCAATTTCACATAAAAAATTTATGAATTACATAAAATAAATTAAAATATTTATGTTCTGATCGAATTAAATTTTTACATAAAAAAATTATGTAATACAACTATCGAACATTACATAAATATAACCTTTGAAACTGATCGCATATGTAAATAAAACCCGTAAAAAAAAACCTAAAAAAAATATCTTGGAAGAATCAAATTATCATTTTCATATGTACAGGCTGAGACTGTAAACAACGTCCCCAAAACAATATTGACTGTATCAACAAAACCTCAAAAAAAAACATTTCACAACAAACCTTCAAAAAACACAATTTACTTAAAAATTATTTTAACAATTTCACTATTATCTTGTAAAGCACCACTTAAACTTTTGTTTAAAACATAAAAACCAACAATATTTATCAACTACTTTTATATCACACATTTTCGACAAAATTTCCGGTCAAAATTTCTCGCGAAAAAAATCACAGCACACAGTGAAGCAAAAAAAAAATAATGTTAAGCGCACAAAAAAAAATAAATTCAAAAAAATAAATGCACTAATTGTTGCACCAAACGGTTCCAAAACAAACGTGTAACGTACAAAATTTGAATAATTTGAAAAATCGAATAATAACGGAATTCGTTTGTTTAAATATTTTTCAAAAAAAATTCTTTTTTTTTTGTAACTGTTTTTTAAATATTATGTTTTAGAATGTTTGCCCGTTTAAAACTGAACGTGCATTGTTGTATGAACCTCGCGCGGGTTGTTGTATGACGACATTATATCGAGAGCGGTGGCTATGCGAATTTCTCTTGAGCGCAGCGCAATACACCATATACAAAGCGTACATATATGAGCGAGTCAGCCAAACATATATACACATTCAATGCGATTATTACATAGTTTGTCAATATATGTTATAAGAATATTATATATAGTAGAATAGATTCACAACGACCGTGCTAGAGTTAGCTCTAGCATTCGTTTCTTCGGCGCGCCAGAAACGGATTTTTTCAACGAGCGACACGGGTAGCACAACATAAACGAACGAGTAATATTGTAGCCAGGGAGCTGGTAGCAATTTGGGTATATGATTTTAATCGTTGATAAATTAAAAATCACATAGTGATTAAAAAAAAATTAACCGGATCGGCCGGGACTCGAACGCAGGATCTCCTCGTAACTAGTCAGGTGTGCTATCCATTACACCATCGATCCTTTGCTCGACAGGCGCCTGTCGCAGCATCGTGTATGACAAAGCGAATTTCCGGTTATAGAAATCTGATTTTTGTCGCACTTTAGTATAGTGTAAAGATGATATTGAAAAAATTTTAAATTTTTGCAAATTTTAATAAAAAATTCATTTTTATGATGAAAAATGTTAAATTTTCTTGAAAATTGGTTTAAATAGGATAATGGCTCAAAAATTTATATGATTTTTTCCGCTCTAAATGTGGAGAAATTTTAAATTTTGGCAAAAAATTAATTTTTAACAAACGAAAAATGTCAAAAATACCTAGTTTTGGACATCAGATGTGTCTGGTTAACAAACTCATCCAAGCTTTTCTAACTTCCAATGTTTTATACAAATTTCGTAACATCGTGGGATGTGGGTTAGAACATTCAATACTTGTTAACCAGACACATCTGATGCCCAAAACTAGGTATTTTGGGCATTTTTCGTTTGTTAAAAATTAATTTTTTGCCAAAATTTAAAATTTTTCCACATTTAGAACGGAAAAAATCATATAAATTTTTGAGCCACTATCCTATTTAAACCAATTTTCGAGAAAAATGAACATTTTTCATCATAAAAATGACTTTTTTTATTAAAATTTGCAAAAATTTAAAACTTTTCCAATACATCATCTTTCTTCCTTCGAAATATCAGAATCAAAATTTTCTGCCTTTTTATGTCTATGCTTTTTACCGTAATAGCAATACTCCATTTTCAGTACTCCAGTTTTCTAATGCAATGTCTTTTAATTGGCAGAAGTGATTATTCTTGCCTTTTATAAAGTAATATCAATA
Organism: Brachynemurus nebulosus; assembly: GCA_035578155.1. Taxonomy (NCBI): domain Eukaryota; kingdom Metazoa; phylum Arthropoda; class Insecta; order Neuroptera; family Myrmeleontidae; genus Brachynemurus; species Brachynemurus nebulosus. Next base: position 7,157,673 of record JAPWDM010000009.1, on the reverse strand, counting down.
ATTACAATTTTGACTCGTTGTACGCAACATCAAAATTGAAATAGAATCATATATCTTACTTTTTTACATATATACGAATTTTATTATCTAAGCCCTATTTCAAGTTGCTTACAATGAGTCAAAAGTGTAACTCAGTCTGCCTGACGATGGAATCACTTATTTTTTACATATCATAATTCCCCCCCCCCGCCCCTACAAAAAATTAAATTATTATAAAACGCAGCGGGGACAACTTTTGTCACTTGCATTTCCTATTATTTAAAGCTAAAACAATTTTCTTAGAACAAGAAGCAGAGGCGACAGTATTGTTTAGGATACTTACTTCTTTTTTTACATTTTTGGAAAGCCTTTATTTGGTTACGCAAGAGAAGTTGTTTATATTTGTCTATTTTACTCAGATCTTTGTTACTATCAACTTCTGCCAAACGATGAAATCATTTAAAAATTACCGCCACCAGCTCCCCAACTATTATTGAAGCGGTGCAACTATTCGTAGCGCTGCATGATCAGTATAGGGTCATTTACATAATGTATGAAGGACGAAATAGAGATAGGTTGTTGTACGAATTCAAGATTATATACTTTGAATCATTAGATATAATTAATGTAAGGCTGTATTCATAAATTGTAGAAGAAAACCTTGTTTACACATTATAGTGAAAATTTGTACGTATATAGAGTTCAAGAAATTGTTTTTCTCGCGCACAACGACGCACATCAGGGAAAATACAATTTTGTTTAGTTCATATGATGCGATGAAGGTAAACGATTGGAAAAATGAGTGTCCCGGTCAATAGTCTCGTAAATTTCAAGAGTATCATAGAATGCACTAGTAATACTGATTGATAATTATAATACTGGAGTTTAACGTCCGTTCTTCACACCGAAGTGTTTACTATTTAGAAGTTAGATACTCAATTATACAATTCTTTATTACTTTAACGTAGCTATTCCGAGATAGTCAGGTACAAAAGTGTATCTCAGCGAAAAAAATTTCAATTATGAAAAATTAAATAATGTAATTAATATTCTTCAGTTATTATATTTGTAAACCATTTGTTTGTTTGAATTTCCGCGCGCTTGTGTTGTAACAATATAAAAGCATTGTTGAAAAAGTGTAGTAAAAACGTTGTAGAATGATGTTTATAAATTATATTTCAAAAACGGCGTAGTGAATAATTTTTATTTCTTATTAAATATGGTTTTTAACTTTGTATTTTATAACATATTAAATTTTTAACAAATTTTTTTTGACACGTTTTCATTTTATTTAGTTTTTCCATAAGAGCCTGTGTTAAAATTACAAAACTTTGAAGTCGTGTTTCTCAAAATTGGGGTAGTCAATTTTACTCGGAATAGCCTCCTATTATTGGTATTGAATTAAATAAATATCTAGAAAAGTTTCGTTAAAAACTTTGGAAAAAATCGTATTATCGACCAACTACCTTAAGTACCTTATCAACGCTATTGTAGTTTTCTGTTCTACTAATACGTTCTACTTAATACTTGCTACTAATCACTAATCACTAAACGATCCGGTGTGAACGGTACTTTAGATTATTTTTCAATTGTCGACAAGGAAATGGACGAGAGGGACTAGGTTTTAACAATTATGGGTCTGTAGTCGTCTTCTTGAAACTCTGAAATTCTAAAGGAAAACAACAGAAAAATCTTTGCAGGCATAACCGGCCACGGGAATCGAACTGATGACCTACAAATCCATAAGTTTCGATACCCAAGCACGGTCAGGTACTCGATTTTTCTGTCCCGCGAAAATAAAATTTACGTTTCCTTTAATAGTGATTTATTTTTTTAGTGAAAACTTTTTTGATAGTGCTTCATGACGCAAATAAACCAAAACATGAATACAATTTTTTTTTTTGTCCAAAACCAATATCTACTTTAATTTTTATTATCACTCCCTTGAGTGTGGATTTGAGTTAAATAGTACATACGGACAGTGGTCTGACCATCCGTACTAATGGGATCGCTCCTTTACGTTAAATTTTTTTATTTTCGAATTTTGGATATTTTTGTTGAAATTCTAATATACAATCTATACAAAATGGTGTTATCTATAGAGAAACTTAAACAGAATCCCCTATATGCAATCACCATAAAGTCCTATGGATTTGTTGGTATCTCTGTATGCATATACTATGGATTGAATTCTTCAAGTTCTTTCTTTTTTATCAACAAATTTTTTTTCTTGAGTTTACATTCATTGAAATGTTACATTTAAGAAAAGTGGTGGTAAATATATATAGATAAATAAATAAATACATATATATAAAACTTGCAATCGTATTTAAATGTACCGTTGTTTTGGTTGAATCGAATAGAACCTATGATTATTTCAATCATTATAATTTATTATATTTCTAATAATAAAAATTTCGTTTGGTTCGTTTAATCACGATGTCGTTAGTTCAGTCATGTAACGGTAGGCATACGGACACCTATAGTAGTACTCTGTGTGTGTGTGTGATGGGTGAACCGGAGGAGTTGATGGTTCCTCATCATGGTGTAACGGCATAACAGTAAATTTGTTAACCAAAAAAAAAGTCTCTAGTTACAAACATTTGATCGGGTCGCAGCATTGCATCGCGCTGCATGGGTCGCTCCAACAACAATGTTTTAATAAATCTGTTTTTTTTTTCGATCAAACTACCTGTTTATTGGATGATTCAGTGGCGGTTCTGATAAAAATATTTGTGGCCAGTGGATACCTAGGGAGCAGTTAATTTTGCTATAATTTTGCGATGAAACGTTCCTAAAAAAAACTGACCAAAAAATTTAGCAATACATGTTTTAATTTCTTCCAAATTTTACTGCCGTACTAGGAGCACTTCCATCTGAAAAGTGCGCAGGTGTTTCTCCAAAGAAAATCCGGTCTTGACTACTATTTTTACTTGTGTCTCGACGAAATTCGTAAACTGCAGTTCATTCTAAATTTACTATAGAGTAATGCTGAAATTAATCTTTATTTTTTTTTTTTCATTTAAGAACCGCCACTGGAATTTTCTATGACCATAAATAAGTATATACCTTAATTGTGGGTGAAAGATTTAAGGGAAAAAATTGTAAGGTGTTATCAGAGGAACATATGTTAGGCCATGAATTTTAAAGCGTGTATTATAAATATAGCACATATGTTTTTAAATCAAAATTTGGGAAGTATGTAGTGGGGATTTTAAGAAACCTTTGTTACAACACAACTCGATTGAAAAATTTAGAAAAATTCCCGAAAATTTCATTTTAAAATCATTTTTCTTTTTGTAATTTTTTTTTTCGGCTTTTTTATTCAAATATAAAAAAATACTTAGATCTTTTGTAAGCAAAACGCAGGTGATCTTTCAAATTGGAATATTGATTCGTATACCGTAAATGTATCCCACTATAGTCTTCAGTTATGATCCGAATGCTTATTCAAACTTTATGTTTCAGAAAAACTCAAAAAGCAGTAGGTATTTATGATACAAAAATTGCAAAAGATTTCCATAATTGTTGACGTGACTACAAAATTTTTGAAAATTCAACAGTTACCCTAAAATCTGGGTTAGTGATGAGCAAAATTAGTCTTGGTCTTGCAGTCTTGTCTTGGTCCTGCATTTTTTGCAAGACCAATACCAAGACCAAGACTATGTATACCAAGAGCAAGACCAAGACCAAGACTGCATTTTGTAAGACAAAGACCAAGACTCAAACTGTTTTAGCAAGACCAAGACCAAGATTCTTAATACAAGAACAAGACCAAGACCAAGACTGCCAAGTCTTGGTCTTGGTCTTGCATTTGCTCATTACTAATCTGGGTTAGCAAAAGTAGGTATTTTTCTCACTAAAGAGATACTAGCTAGTATTTTATGGATTCTCTAACTTTAGACTTTAATTCAAGAACTTATCCTAAAGTTCTTTGTAAATCCAAAAAATTCTTACCCAGTCAGTTCTTATCCTTTCGAAACGGAAAGAATGCATAAAGGTGAAAAGTTGGAATTTTCATTTTCAGTATTTAAAAAAGTAATGCAAAAAAAAAAATGACCAAACTTAGAAATTTGGCCTGTGACTCCAAATTTAGAGTTTAAAGAAATTCTATAAATCCTTATACTTAACTAAATTAGTAGTAAAACATTATATTGTAAACATTTTGGTATACCTAGCGCAAAATTGCATAAACTTGTACCATAGTTATATACATTTACGGTACTGCAAAATAGTTTAATTGAATTGTGTAACTTGATACATACTGTTCATTCTTTTTCATACAATCTGCAATAAAAAATATGTAAAAGGTATATGCCGATCAAATATTTATATTACAATGGCTTGGTAAAAAAAATGTGTTTTAATTCGTGGGAGTAGCTACATTTTTTTTGTCCTAGTGCAAAAATAGGTCCCGTAAATAAAACTATTCGAAAATAATATATCAAATTCCTTCAAAAACGATAATGGTATTTTCATTTAGTACAAAATCAATAATACACAACACACAATATAATGTACACGAATAAATTACATTCCATATCAGCATCAGAGATGAAGATGACTTACAGTAAAATATATACTTAAGGGGTTACACTACTCTCATGAGGTGTGTAGAAAAATGAAGCTTTTTTAGGAATTTTTTTCTTCGCTGTTAACAAAACAATCAAAAGAGTGTTTTTTTAGGTTTATTACATGCGCTTTAAGGTACCAATTTTTTTTAAAGTTTTTTTTTTTAAACGTGATGTTTAATTTTTATAAATTTGACATCACGTTTTCACGTGGTGGTCATCCGCATATTACGTCACACGACTACTTTCTTCGTTTTTAAAACCTCTTCTCCCCTATGTCACATTTTGTCACAATTTCCTATAGTAGCACCACTTCCGGGTTAACGCGTGACGTAATATATGTACGGCCCCTTATTGCTCTTCGATAAATAAATAATCTTTCTAAGAAGCTACAGTGAAAATTTGAAGCCAATTGGATAAAAATTGCCCAAGTTGTGTTGCCTATCAATTTGTAAAATGTGGTTCCGAGAAGAGAAAAAGGCATGCAAAGTTTCAGAACGCGCTTGTGTGTTTACTATAAATTATGAAATTCTCTTCATGCTGTTATTCCGGGACCATAATTATAGTATTTCTTTTAAACCAAAATTTTCAGTGCTCAGAAACCCCTAAAAAAACTATAAAAATTTTAAGTTATAATTTTTCGGGCATATTGTTTTTAGATAAGTTGTGCATCATTTACCAACAAAAAAAATTTGGATCGGTTGGGACTTGAACCCGGTACCTTTTGATAACACTTTCTCAACTAAGCCACCGATCCTCATCGAACTCCCGATCCATTCTGATAACCCATCAATCACATATTATTTCTTCATCGAAAATCACCAAACTTGATTAGTTACACAAAATTGAAAATCGCCGTCCAATAAAACTCATATTTACCGAAAGCTTTGTGATGATTTATGATTTATCTGATAATATATTATTATGTTAAATATCGATCGATAGCGGCAATTTTAATGGGATTTCACTGTAATAAATATTAAAATAATGTGCATATAATGATGATTGTGGATGGGTCTATTGATGTAGGTATGTACATATATACTCCGGTAGTGAAACAGCTGACATCATGTGTGTTTGGGGGCGTCAGGGGCGCTTAAATAAAAAGATAGGTCGATCACTGACTGACTGACTGCTAGCTGGTGTATGTACTGCATTACCTACATTTACAACCACATAAAAACATCTATGTGTATGTGTATGTGTATGATAATGTATGTACATAATATATTATACGCGATGAGCAATATCAAACGCTATGTATGTATATGATGATGATTATAGGCAAAAAAAAAAATGATTTAGTGCCGATATTATACTATAAATGTTGTTAAATGTACGGGTAGATGTTTCGTATATTGTAAATATTGTCGGTTAAGAGTGTTGATTGTTTGTTAAAAGAGATTTGAAGCAGCGACTGTAAGTTATTAACTATTGAAGCGTAGGATCGGCAAAAGGGGGACAACTGGGGTTGTAGCCCCAGGGCCCGGGTCTAAAAAAGAGGCCCAAAGCCATTCATAAGGGGCTCGGATAAAAGAGTCTGTGCTTTTTTTTGCTCGTAACTTAAAATTATAAGAAAAATTTAAAAAAATTTTTTTGAATAATTTTGTTTATTCTCAGGACTTGTCATTTTTTTCCACGGTTTGGGTGACATGCAAATGCATGACCAAAAACCAAAATCCCAATAATCTTCGTATTTTTCTTGCTTCGCTTTAAATTTTTAAATTGTTTTGTGATGAAGATTTTTTAAGAAATTTTCAAAAATTCTAGTTATTTATTAATTTATAACCCATTCTGGAGATATTTCAAAAAATTTTAGTAACAATATCTAATAAATTTCTAAGGGTTCTTACATTTTAGCAAAAGTTTTGCTTTTTCTTTGGGCAACTGGAGTTGTAGCCTCTGGGCCCGAGTTTAAAAAGGGGGCCCGGTGCTATTTATGAGGGGCTCGGACAAAAGAGTTTGTGCTTTTTTTTGCTCGTAACTTAAAATTCTAAAGAAAAATTTTAAAAAAAATTTGCAAATGCATGAGCAAAACCAAAATTCCAATAATCTTGATGTTTTTCTTGCTCCACTTTGCATTTTTAAATTGTTTTGTGATGAAAATTTTTTAAGAAATTTTCAAACATTCTAGAAAATTGTTAATTAATAACCCATGCCGATGGTTTCAAAAATTTTAGTATCAATATCTAATGAATTTCTAATATTTCTTATATTTTAGCAAATGTCTTGCATTTTTCCTTGATTTTGGCTGACTTGAGTTTTAATATTCGTCTTCATATTACAAAAAAATAGAAGACTCATCATCAGTGTTACTGACTGATATTAGACAGCATTTCAGATTCACCTTCACTTCTTCTACAACCTTTTCCGCCACAATTTCTTCCGTAATTTTTTGCTCCCTAAAGATTCTGTGACTTTCTTTGATGTTTCCTCATTTTCTGTTATTATTTCAGGTGTTTTTTCTTGTCCCATTCAAGTTTCCTGAGTGCTCTTTTTGGACACCGATACTTCAAGAGTTTTCTTTAGTGTTTTCTCTTTTCCATTTTTAAGCTGACGTAGATATACAGAAGATATCATTTGTAACGCATAAAATCCATCACTTTTTTCTGTGTTGGATCGTTTTGCACGCGGTTACGAAAATCCTAGAGCAATTTCGATAAGAAACGAAAGATTTCCTCTCACTGAAAATGGTTTTTTCTTTGTGTCCTAACTGTTCATAACACCAGACCAACAAATTTAAATCTAACACTGACTTCTTCGCCATATACTCTTCTACTATTTCATCCTATCTACACATTCATTTTTGTTATCTTTGTTTATTCTTTGTGTAAAAAAAAGAAAACCCACTGAAGAAGATCCCGTTATACACACATATTACATATGTATATCGCTGTATGCCTCTCTTTGAAGAGGCCTGTTATTATTTTAATAATCAATACTTCTTTTATGAAACTTTAAAACGTGAAAAAAGATTTTTTTTTTGTTGTAACGGAATAAAAAAAATCCCTTTTGTGCATTGAATATGATTGTGAAATATGTGTGGGAGCTGGATTTTTCCCGAAAATTAAAAAAACAGGATAAAAAAGTATTTTTCACATCATCAATAAACGTACGTAATATATTGTTTCGAGAAACAACAGATGCAAATAATTTTTGAGTACCAACCTTTAAACAGCATGAAATTTTGGCAACAGTGGATGGGAAAGGCTTACCTGGAACAAAAATTGACAAAATTAAAATTTTGATAATTATTCCTCAGTTGATTTTATTTACTTGGGCTTAATTTAAATATTATACTATAAATAATACTTATAATACAAGTTTATAAATATGAGAATTTCCATAATTGGATAACGCACCATATGTTGAATATTATTTAAAAATAAACTCGCTAAAAATGTAAAATTGTTGGTAAGACCAAAAGTGTATAGTCTAGTCTTGGTTTAATGGAAATTAAAATCGAAATAAAGTCTAAAATCGATATTTAAAAACTATTTTCGAGGTATTTCTTGGTCATAAAATACGGTTCGCCCAAAAATGTATAGTTAGTCTTAGTTTTCCGCACAAATTTGTGTTCTGCGTAAAAAAAACTAGTGGTTAAAATTTTTGTGAACACAACCCTGCGTTAATGTAACATTTAGTGTTAGAATAAAAATGTTAATCTGTTTTGAACAACAAAAAAGTAACACAGTCTTTGTGTAAAGCAAAAGAATATTAATAAGTACGCTTTTTTTGTGTATTTCCACACAGAAATTATGTCATACGTACATAAAACTAGTGTTCTTTATTTTGAATAACACTTTTAGCGTGTAGAATTAAAAAATTATTTTAACGTTGTGACGTATGTGTGGCCCTTTATGTTACATTAGAATATACATCTACCAAAATATATACAATAAAAAAGATGAGAGTAGTTCTTATTATTAAACAAAACCGAAAGATTATAAATTTTTTCAGTTATTGACGAATATAGTTTTATTAAACGTTTAAAAATGAAACAATTTTCTTACATTTTATGGTTATTTTGTTACAGATTCAGTTACAAAAAATCATGTAAGCTTACTTGAGATTGTATATTATATAATACAATCTTATCTGCTTTGTGTTAAAATAACACAAAAAAATTGAGTGGACCGTTCTGGACATGTGAAATGTGTAAATTTTAACACAAACACTTCTGAAAATATTTCGAGGGAAATTAAAATCGAAATAAAATCTACACTTTTTAGATTTTCGATTGAAAATTTTTGCCTGATTGTTTGAGGAGTACAAGCCCGGTGAAAAAGGACAGGTGAGACTGTAGTCCCGAGACCCGCCGAGTCTCAATGGGGGGTTCTTGATTTCTCGCCACGGCCCTGACTGAGTTCGCGTTATTCAATTGACCGGTTATTTAAATTAGCAAATATCGACAGATAATATTAAACAAATAAAAATAACTGAATTATTGAAAAAAAAAAAAATTGTAAAATTAATCGAAATTTAAATGAGCGCCAATTTACATATGAATCTAGGGTAGTGTTGAGTTTTGTGTTAGTGATTGAAAATTCAAATTCAAAATTTAAATTTATTTAATTCATTTCACTTATAATAATGATAAATATTAATCAGGACAGGACACTATAATGCACTCTATACCAGTAAACAGATTAAATTCGAAATCGATATATTACAGGTACCTAGTTGTTTGTCTCGGAAATGGAAAAATAATAATTCTTTTGCAATTCAAATTTGGATAATAATTTCAGTTTAAAAAGTCCAAAAAGTATATATGTAGTTACTCCCGTTAGAATTTCTCTTAAGGTACCATCACAGTGTGAATGGCTGAAAAATAGTCAATATACACAATTTTTTTTCGGATGGATAGGATGGGGGAATGGGGATGAAGTTTTTTTTTACGATTAATACCACTATTTAACAATACAAAAATATTTTTTTTATTTAAATTGATTTATTTTTTTTATAATTATTGTAATACTTTGAAAAAAGTGTCTTTAAAAAATGCTGAAATTCGGTGCCCAAGATTGCGGCCGCAGTTTTTACCCCCCCCCCCCCAAAAAAAAAAAAACCGCTATGTTTCTATGGAAGCCTTTTTTGAAATCTTCCTATCTTTTCACAAGAATAACTTGTACAAAATGTTGTACTTTTTATTAAAACCGCCGCAATTTTTTTAAATTTCAAAAAAAAGCTCCCATAGGAACATAGGAGTTTACCTACAAATTAATAATCCATTTGATTTTTTTTTTTCGGATAAAAACTGCGGCCGTAATCGTGCAGGGCACCGAATTTCGGCCTTTTTTAAGGACACTTTTTTCAAAAAATTATAATAATTAAGAAAATAAACAAAAATCAATAAAAAAAAATATTTTTGTATTGTTAAATAGTGGTATTAATCGTAAAAATAAATTCATCCCCATTCCCCTATCCTATCCATCCGAAAAAAAATCGCGAAAATTTACTATCTGTCGGCTGATCACACTGTGATGATACCTTAACATATTTATAAATAGTTACACATAATATCACTCAGGGCCGTAGAAAAAAATCAACGGCTTCAAGTCCGAAACCCCTACGAGTCCGAAACCCCTTCCCAACGTCAAGTATTAAATTTACCACTGACATTCAAAAGAACCTAAATAAAAAATTGGATCTGGGGGGCCAAGTCACACCCTCTTTTCGAAACCTCAATTTCGGTTTTCCTTTTAAAGTACGGAATTCTAAAACCATCTTATTACAACTTCTTAGAAAATTCGTACAATTCGACACAGTATAACATACACTAAAATAGTATCTAAATAACAGCTCATTGTTTACTAATTCATCTCTTGATATTCTAAACTTGCTAAACTCTAAAAATATTTTTCAATCAATAAAATTGCAGTACCCGAAGCATCATCTTACACTACCTGGCCGAACGTGAAAAATTAGGTCGACTGTTGAAAAATATTTAATTTAAAATTCATGTTATAAATATTTTTTTCACTTGTCCAAATATAGAATAATACACCACTTCTATGTCGTCGAGGAAAAATGGTAGGAAGAAGTCGAAAAGTCATCTATGTCTGCATTAGAGATGTTATGGATATGAAATTTCGGATACGGATACATTTTTTTCGGTTTCGGTTTCGGTTTCGGTTACGGATATATAATAATATCGAATACGGTTACGGTTACGGATAATAGCTTTTAGTGAACATTTTTTTTTTTTAAAAAGGGTAAAATTTTACCCCAAAAAGTGAACGTCAAATACAAATCAACGGAAATCTGCACAGTGAAAAACTTTGTGTTAAAATTAACACAAATCACATGTGCAGAACGGTCTACTCAATTTTTTGTGTTATTTTAACACAAAGCCTATGTATCAAATCTCTAACACACAAGAGGACATACATTTTGTGTTAATTTTTCAGATTTATCAGAGTTAGTTGTTAGCTGCAGCTTAAGATATTTGAAAATCGTCAAAAATTATAACGATTTTGTTCATATATTATTATTATTATATTGAAATATTATAATATACCATCTCAAGTAAGCTTACATGATTTTTGGTAACTAAATCTGTAACAAAATAACCTTAAAATGTAAGAAAATTGTTTAATTTTTAAACGTTTAATAAAACTATATTCGTCAATAACTGAAAAAACTTATAATTTTTCGGTTTTGTTTAATAATAAGAACTACTCTCATCTTTTTTATTATATATATTTTGGTAGATATATATTCTAAAGTAACTTGCGTACATATAACATTCTTTTGCTCTACACAAATATTGTGTTACTTCTTTGTTGTTCAAAACAGGTTAACATTTTTATTCTGTTAAATCGAAATTTGTGTTAATATTTTCATTTAACACAAACACGAAATGTTACATTAACGCAGGGTTGTGTTACTTATTTAACACAAAAATTTTAACCACTAATTTTTTTCTACGCAGAACACAAATTTTTTTACTCTGTATTATACGAAACAAATCCGAAACTTTTATTTTCGGATACGATTTCGGTTTCGGATATGTAATTATTTCGGATATCCGGTAGTTTCGGTTACGGTTACGGATATCCATAACATCCCTAGTCTACATAGAATTATTTTTAGACGGTACCAGCAAAATATCAAATCGATTGTGCAATATAATGTATGGTTTAGGAATAATTGCAAAATTCATCTTTTATAAATTTTAAATAAAAAGAAGATTAATTACGAATTAACAATAATTTAAAGAATCGAAGTCTATGAAGCCAATCAAAAATGATTGCGTAAAAATATTATTTAAAAAAAAATTAAATCATATTTAAAAAAAAAAAATTAATTGCTAAATATTACAAATATAACTGTTAAGAAACACCTGACCGAGTCGTTTTTTGTTTTTTTTGAAAACCTTTGCACATTTTGAAAAGTTTACAACTCTGGAAAGTTCATTGATCGGCTTGACTCATCAAATTTTTGTATTTCTTTTCAAAATAGTAAAATAAAATTTGCCGAGGTGCGTACTGGACGCATATTCAATTAGGGTTTCTCAAAGTGTATTTCATAGCTTACCTATTTCGGCACTGTTACTTGTATATTTTGATTATTGATATTACTACGAGGGTTAGTTACGTACTAATTTGCTTTCTATATCCCCATGTTATGTACAAAACTAATTTTCATTTGAATTTTTTGATCCAGAAAAGTACCTACTTCAAGAAATTAAGATGTTTTTTTTTTGGGCAAAATATATTTGAAACCTAACTAACTGTGACACAACGCTGTACGGCGTCAACAATACAAACATAGTCGCTCTCTATCTAGGCACCATAGGTACCGCGCGGGTGTAGTATGGTACCTATTGTGCTCAAACAGTGAACGAGCTACGTTTGTTTATGTTGTCAACGTCTTAATTGAATTATGTTCATAGAAAGATGTGACGGGCAATTTTTTGTAAGGGTCCCAAAAATTTTTACTTCGGAACCCTAACAATATATTATACAATTGTAAAAACATAATATGCAATTAGTTCTTTTAAGTAAAAACATGTGTAATATAAAAGTATATAGTTCAGGTTACTAACCGAGAAACACCATACAAAATTATTTCTTAATCTAAATTATAAAATAATAACAAGACTATGTATTTAGAATGAATATTTTTTTATAAAACATTTTACAGTTTTAGTATATCTGTCAAAATTATTAACGTCGCTAAAAGTTATACGCTAAAACTTTACGTAAAAGTTTACTTTGACAATTTATGATATTTCATGCATTTTTAAAGCACACTAAAAGCTTTCTCAAACTTTTATAATATTAAAAATTTATCAGTTAATGATTTATTAGGTTGTTCTGATAAAAATACATACAAAAAGTACAGTTAAACAGCTCATAAAATTAAAACAGTTAAAGCAGTTCTGTTTGAATGCAACGGTTAATCACACTATTCGAAAAAAAAAAACAGTTAATTTTTTTGGACTTGAATTAAAACACCTATTTCTTAACATATGTATATAATATACTTGGAAACTTTTACTTGATTTTCCTCATTCAAGTCCTAAACCTATAAACGAGTCCTGTAGTAGGACACATCCGATACCCAGAACATGGTTTTCTGGGTATTTCTTGTCAAAAAAGTTTTTCAATTATTTTTTGCACCATGGGAAAGAGCGGAAAAAATTACATACGACAGATTTTTGAGTCATTGCATTGTTCTAAGTAAACTGGTTAGACAACCAAATTTTCGTCAGTTAAGTAAAAAACAAATGCAGTAAGGAAACGCGGTCCTCGGGTCCTTAAAAGTTTAAGCTAATAGATAAGTGTTTGCTCACATGACTTTATTCAACACTCTTAAAGAAAATCTTGTCGAAATTAAATTGTCGAATATATTTAACTATATTCTCGTAATAAACTGTATCAAAAATGTCTCAAAAATTGTGAAAATTTTCAAGCTACTAGAAACTCTGATTTAAAAGGCTATTCTAGTCTAGAAATTCGAAAAAATCGATTATTTTTTTCATATTTTCAAAGTTTAGACCTTTAAGAATAAGCCTCTACAAGAATTTACGGAAATTCGAATTATTTTCGTAGTTATGGTTATTTTTTCCCTGTGTACTGTGTATCTTTTCAGTGTTAAATTCAAATTTTTAATATAAATTATTCGAAATTACTTTTTTCCCAAACGGTTGACATGATATCTCAAGTTTTAATGCACCGATTTACTCGAAATTTGGTACAGACCTTCTTAATACTATCAAAATTGGTCTGACGTAGGAGTTTATGGAATTTTTTTTTTTACTATTTTCAAAAAATTTCCAAAGTTGAAAAAAGGTGGCAAAAAAAATGATTTTTCTTTTTAAATGGACGCCATTTTGTGAAAAAATTTATTCCTTTAAAAAATTTATCCTTGTTTATTAAGAATTCACTAAAATTTTATGTGTCAGATCACCAGGAAGGTTGAAATCACGTCAACCAGGTGACACCTTTTTTTTGAGTCTCCAATTTGCCGGCCTGTACCGATTTCAATTTAGAGTTCTTTGAAATTTTTTAAACATTTTTATACTTTCCAAATATTAATAAAAGACTGTTCAAAAAATGGATACACCTGTCGCAGCATCCTGCATAACATAGCGAATTTCCGTTTATAAAAATTAGTTTTTCTCGGAAACTAGTTGATATAGAACAATAATTTAAAGACTTTTTTATGTAATTTTTTTCTCCTCTTTCGCAAAAATTGTTGATTAAGTGGAAATTTTTGCAAAAAAATAATTTTTTGCAAAAACTGTTCCTGGCATCCGACGTGTCTGGTTAACGAACTCGTCCAACGGTTTGGGACTTCCGATATTTTCACCTCAAAGAGGTTTCTAAGGACCTCAAAACATATTTCTGCCATGGGCCCGGGCTCAGGTCGCGTTATGACAGTGGCTGTAATAGCTGAATTCCATTCTGGAAATTCGCTAATAATAAAAATGTGTACTTTTTTTTTATTACGCTCGTAAAACGAATGCAACACGTACTTGGCGATTTTTTTTTTTTTTTTTTGGTTTAATTGGTAGGCCCAAAGATATGATTACACACAAAAATCTAATAGATCACCACACTGAAGTAACTATTTTTAAAACAGGTTTTTTTAGAGATTGCTGCAATAGTCCAAAAATTATTTTTCATAAGCTAGAGTAGTATATTAGAATGAAAGTAGTTTAAATTTTTATCAGTTTTGTAAAGTAGCAAATAATTTGGGCGGTTCCTTCAAAAAATTAACTGAGTAGGTAGGCTTTTTGATTTCTTAACTAATTATTAATAATTATTTACTTGACGTATATCAAACTAAATCAGTAAATTTTTTTTAATTAACGGGTGCGCATTTGTAAATATCCTAATTTTCGTTCAAGGCGTACCCATTCTAAGTATTCCTTCGTTACGATTTTGGTAAACAAAAAGTTACCTTGAATCTGAATATCCAAATTATATAATTGTAATAACAATTGAATTCACGTGTGAGTCGTGGCATTTGAGTCGCTCAAACATGCGTAGTTATACGTCAGTGGCGAGGGAGATTCCACTCAAGTGAGTCTAAAGTGCTATGATGTGCTAATAAACCGCCTGTGTATGAATTAATTGAATATTGAAATGTACACTTGCGATCAAAAATATCAGGCGTTTAAATTGAATCATGTACAGTGTTCCGCAAAAAGTTTGCAACAAGATTTGGATCAAAAAGAAATAACTATTAAAGGTTCATATACCAAATCTAAAAGCAAACGACTGGATAGAACTATTTATAAAGACTATTCATATTAACATTATAAATATGAAAGTGAGTTTGTTTGTCCTGTTTTTACGCCTCAATAACCTAACCAATCGACTTAGAACTTTACACAGCGATAGTTTAGGAAACTGATATGGTTATAGGCTACTTTTTACTCTGGCAAAACCTTTAATTACAGTAGGAAATTTATGTGTCTTCCTCCTCGCAAAAAAATAACAATTCCCAATAGTGACATGATGTAAGTATATTCTGTATGAATTATGAAAAAAATTCGATTTCTAAACTAGAATATTACCTTTACGTAGTCGCTTCTAGATAGTCAAGTAAAAAAGTATATCTCACTGAAAAAATGTTCTTTAATCAAAAATTAAATAATGTATTAATATTCTTCAGTGATTATATTTGTATACCACTTGTTTTTTTGAATTTTCGCGCGCTTATGTTGTAGCAATATAAAAACATTGTTGAAAAAACATTGCAAACACATTGTAAAATGACATTTATAAATTATATTTCCAAAACGGCGTGGTAAATAATTTTTATTTCTTATTAAATACGATTTGTAACTTGATATATTAAATTTTTATCAAATTACTTTGACATGTTTCCATTTTATTCAAAAAAAAAAAATAGAGTTTTCCCATAGGAACCCGTGTTAAAATTACCAAATTTTGAAATCGTTTTTATCAAAATTGGAGTGGTCAATTTTTTTTTTCGGTAAAGGCTCGTATTATTGGTATTGAATTAAATATCTGGAGAAGTTTCGTTAAAATACTTTGGAAAAATCGTTTTATCGACCAACTACCTTAAGGCCATGCACCTGCCACAATCAAGAGTAAAATTTTTTTACATTTTCTGTTACCAACTTTTTGGTGGACATTGTACATTTATAACACTGTTGTGATTTTGTTTTTTGTTAATCATTGTACTTTTTATTAAATAACTTTGATATAATAAATGATGGTGCAATATCTACTTCTAGTATAGTTCCAATATCTAAAAAAATAAATTAAATAGGTACTACTTATTTATTGGCGAAATTATTGCTTAATTTTTTTTAATAAGAATCAAGGTGAAATTGCAAATTAGAAATTTGTGTATATATTCATAGTTTAAAATGTCAGTATACAAATAAATAAAAACATTAGTGGTACCGCGTAAATTTTGTAATAATAATCATTTTTTTTTTTGTCAAAATTTTTATACCTAAATTTAGTTTCAATGTTATTCCATCTAATTTAAGAAAAATCATTATTAGAGTTATTAACCTTTCTAGGTTTTGTATTGTCCTAAATCTTGAAAAAAAATTTAATTGTTGCAATCTTTTTTTTTAATTTGTTTGGCAGAAAATTGTAACTTGACAAAAGAAAAAGTTACAGTGATTCTAAACGCGTGGTTCACGGATGAATTTCGTACGTTTAATTCAGTGACGAGTCAAAAAAAGGTCGATATTTAGGGTTTCGTAAAGGGAAAAACGGAAGCCTTCGGGAGGTGTTTCCCGAAAATTACGTAACTTTTGAATTCGAAATTTAGCATAATGTTAAGTCTGCCGGCATCGACTAGAAAAGAAGTTATTTTCGATTAAAATGAGAATGTAGTAGTCTTAATTATAGTCTTCGATCCAGATTTAAAAAAAAAAAACTCTTTTATGCGGTGGATCGGGACTGCCTAAAAAAAGTTTCATCGAAAATACATAACTCAAAAGGCTCAAAACATCACGATTTCCTTAGAAGTTGCTTTTCGAAACAAGATAAAGCATTAATTTACACGTGGGAACATTTTATTTCATTTTTATAACATTACGAAAATTTTAAAAAATACTTACATCTCTAATAAAATTAAATAATGCAATAACTTATATTCTTACGCAATGTACTTGATTAAATGCTTAAAAACCATTAAAAAGTATTTTTATCAAAGATAGTTATTATAGTTAATGTTTAAGTTTCTTACTTTTTCTTGACTTTGATTCACATTATGTGCATTTTAATGACCATTTTTTTTTAAAAACCGCCAAAAAAAGAAATCGCACAAAAAAGTTTCAGCTGTGTAGTACCTACATAATTTTCTGGAAATACTCGTCCCCCTTCCTTGATCGCCTCGATTTCTGAAGCTAAAATTTTGATTTTAACAACTTCCTTTAGAACCACTGTTCTTTTTGAATATTACACACAGTAATAATTACATGCCATCAAAAGTTGACCAATTTTCATTTGGGGCCGATTATTACCTACCAAGCTGGGCGACCAGGGCGGGGGGGGCAAGCAAATACAAGACAGCGAACGACATATTGTACAATGTCTAATAGTATATCGAAAACTATGTGGAAATATGCCAAACAGCTCTAGCTCGAGTGTTATTATTAACAAACAGTGTAAGCAATCTCAGAGCTAGTAGCTCCAGCTCCAGCTAGTCACCATGTGGTGGCCAAAATATTTAGCCAAAGCTTTAATAATAACAAGACCCGCATATGGATGTAATTGTACAACGAACATAGTCTTACTTAACGGGAAGAGAGTACATTAACATGGCCGGAGCATGTTAATTTTAACAGAGTGAACTCCCCAAATTGTTATGTCGATATGTCGCTAATAACCAGGGGGGTTAGACATGACTCACTGGACGTACTATAGGCAATATACACAACGTAATGTTCTACTGTTTTATAGAAATTTATTGCTCTAAAAAAATAGATGAACGCCTGTTAAGGATGTTGGATTTTTGGGATTTTATGTGAAAATGTCGTAAGGTTATCAACAAATTTTTAGTAAAACTGTAAAACTTGTGAAATAAACTTTTTTTCACTTAAATTATTACACGAAAGGTTTGTATTTTTTCAAATAAATTTGGGTTTGTCTAACGAAAAGCTGTTGCGTAGCAATTTAACGAGAAAAACTGTTGACTAACAAGAACGCGACAGCGAAACTGAAATGTTAAATTTAGTGATGAGCAAAATTAGTCTTGGTTTTGCAGTCTTGTCTTCGTCTTGCATTTTTTGGAAGACCAAGACCAAGACTAAGACTATGTATACCAAGAGCAAGACCAAGACTATAAATATGGCTGCAAGACCAATACCAAAACTCAAGTGAGCAAAACCACGACAAAAGCAAGAAAAAAACAAAACTCTTGCTAAATTATTTAAATAGTTTGAAAGTATAATTAATACGTAAAGATAGTAAAAATTCTGATTTTAGAAGAAAAAATTTCGCTAATAAAAAATGTAAGATTCTTTAGCAATAACAAGACTAAGACCAAGACTAAGACTGCATTTTGCAAGACCAAGACCAAGACTCAAACTGCTCTAGCAAGACCAAAACCAAGACTCTTAATGGAAGAACAAGACCAAAACCAAGACTGCCAAGTCTTGGTCTTGGTCTTGGTCTTGCATTTGCTCATCACTAGTTAAATTGCTTTTAGGCAAAAAATTTGAGTTGTAGAAAACACAAATTTATTCAGAAAAATTCAAAACTCAAGTGTAAAATACGGTAAGACAATTTAGCGAATAAAATAAATTAGTATAATTCATAATATTATTTAATACATTATTACACACTTGTTCTGAAATCAAATGTTCACTATTACACACTTGTTCTGAAGTCAAATTTACCAATACGAATTTTTGGTTTGTTTTTGTCGTGTTTACGTGCAATGAAATGACGAAATGACAAATGAATCCTAACTTTTTTTTCCATGGCAAAAGTGAAAAAAGCTGCAATATTTTTATGGCACTTGATATACACATAAGTTAAAATTGCCAAAAATAAAAAAAATTGATATTTTTCTTACAAGGAAACATTTTTTGGTGTCCCCTTCAGATTTTGTTGATACTGAGATATGTTGTTCTTGGTTGAAATCTAAGAAATATGTATTTTTTTTAAGAAAAAACAGTTTGAAGGGATGAAATGGCCCTTCAAATTGTCCTTAACTTAAAAGGAAAGCGATGCTGCTCTTACCCAAGAGTTAAAAAACAATTAACTCCAGGTCGGGTAACTCTTGACGAGATTGAAGCAGGTGCAGGACACCTCTTGATTGGTTCACAGTATTAGAGATTAATTTAATCCGACATCGACAGATGTCTCAAACACCTAACAATTATTGCCGCCAGTAAAAAAGGTGCTATTTAAGAACAAAAAAAAAAATTAATTACAAAAGTCAAAGTATATTTCAAGTAATTTATTTTTAACTTTTCCTTCTACAAAGAAAAACATGCTACAACAGTAAACTCCCGATCTTCCGGTAAGCAAAAATTCGTTTAACTAAGTCAAAACAGATCACTGGCTCAAACATAATATTTATGTTTGTGTCTATTTAAGATCCTAGACCGCAAAAACAACAAACAGTCACACTTGCATGCGTGTGCCAACTATTACGTACAGTGGTTTAAAATGAAATTGAAACAGTCACCAATCACTTTTTTGTAATTGCTCTAGACGTTTCTATTCCAACAACTGTATATTCTCGCATAATTATGTTTATACGTGGAGTGGCGACAATATTATGTCGGCAAGTGTACCACGGACTGGTAAATATGGGTCAAATTGTAGCTATAATTATCTTTTTGTTGAGAACGCGCGTGGAACATCGCGCACTCGACGACTCGACTTGCGGACTCACTCGCATATATTTATTTATTTCATTTCTTACTTCTTTTTTTTTTACTTGTTAGAATTCTTTTTATGTAGTATACATAGTACAAGGTGTTTTAAAATAAACCAGATGCGTATTTTATCCTACCGCTAAACTATTTCATTAATTAAAGTGGTTCTTATCGTCCTCTTATATTATTTTGTTGCCTTTTCCCTTGATTGAAAAAGGACGAACATAAGAATTATTTCAAGTTCCTCGTAAAGTAATTGACAATCATCGTGGTCATAACCATATGATTGGTATTGCAGCAAACGTCAAAACACTGGTTGAAACCATGGAAATACGTACGCACCAAAATCATAAATTTGATTTAAATCTGAAATTAGAGAGTACAGCTATGTAGTCATAATATGCGTACTGTTTAGTTTAGGTTATTAAGGGGTGAGTTCAAATAGAAAAGCAACTTTTTTATTTATGATTATTTTGCTTGTTGAAATTTTTTTTCAAATCAGGGACGGTTTCAAATAGAAAATTTTGTTTTTGACACATTCATTACTCTTTTCTGTGGGAAGAGGGGGCCCTTTTTCATAAGTTTTTAAGCGTTTACAAGGAGCACCATATCTCAAAAAGTAATTAATATTTTTTAAATATTTTTTCATTATTTTCTTCCTAAAGGACCTGTTCATAAAGCTGAGTAAAGGTTTCAGGTAATTTTAAAAATTAACTATAAAATTATAATCCCAAACTTCTAAAAATTATAAAACCCAATTTTTTATTTAAAAAAAAAATGTTTAAAAATAGTTACAATTGTTCAAATGGAAAAAGCATACTCCACTTTATGCGCAATATATTTATGAACAAAATTAAAAAAAAATTAAGTCTATCTTTTCTAGCACTTGAGATATGATTTTCTTTGTCGGGAAAAACACAACTTTCGGGAAACGGTAAAAAACAAAAATAATAACAAAAGAAGCGGCTTACTCACTGTTTATTAAAACGTCTACAAAGGCATACAAATAAAAGAACATTATCTTAGTGCTTACTATAACTCGTGTACACACCAAAACTAAATATTACTGATCAAATTGCGAGGGGAGGGGGCGAGCGTTGCCTGCAAAGGAGCAGCAACTTGGCCGTGCAGCGGCTCACAAATAAATATTTTTCTACTTGAAAAAAAAAAATTTTTGGCCATGTTTTGTATATCACCGTGTTTGTAAAGAAGCACAGAACAAAAAAAAACCAAAAATGAAATTCGAAAAAAATTAGTTTATTAGCCGTTTCTGGCGTGAACTCCTCCCTTACTGTTTTTTTTAAATGTGGAATGACTTAAAAAAGTCGTTAACTGCTGCAATTCATTACTGAATTTAAAAAAAAAATTATTTAACAAAAAATTTTGAAAATGTTTAGCTGATACTATTTTAAAAATTTTGCCTAAGTGTTTTCCGAAAAAAAAGAAAAAAAAGTTGGTATTTGAAAGTATTTATATGTAATGTTAATTTTTTAGAAAGGAAAAATTAGGCTCTCCAAGTGAGTTGTCGTCTGAAAATACAAAATATCGAATAGTATTCGCCGAATACCTTTAATTTTGTTCATCAGGGCCGGCGGGAGAAATGACGGCGCCCCGGGGACAATAAAAAAAATTTTTTTCAATAATACAATTGCCGAACAAAAAGAAAAACCTCGTCTCACTTTTTCCGGGCGCCTAATGTCTTACTCGCGCTCCCGCCGGCCCTGCTTGTCATACAGATGATTTTTTCGTTTTCCCGACAGAACTAGAACCAAAAAAATCAACCTAAAACCAAGTTTTGCACAGTAAAACCGTACATTTCCAAATAAAATTCGTTCCATCCACAATCATTTCAAGTAAACTTTTGAAAAAAACGTATTTTTAAACATTCTGTTTTGCATAATTCTTGGCGTACACTTATTTATAAATTAATGTTATGTACATTATGTACAATGGTTGTTAGTTGTAATGATAAAAAATACATCTGCCGAGAAAGATCATAGAGGGCATTTAATGTTTATCTCATTAAAAACATCGTAACAAAATAAATATTAAGTAATAAATAAATTTTAATAAATTATAATTATTATTGTGATTAAGATTATGTATTTTATTGATTGACTAACTAACTGTCTGTCTGTCCGTCTGTCCGTCCGTCCGGGTGTCGACATGGATATGATGTGCGTAAATCATAAATTTTCTCATTCGGAAATAAATTCGGGATTCACATTGTTCTACGCGGAATTCGAAAAGGTGTACTAAACGTATAGATCTGAGAAAGAGTGTATGTACATACAGAATTAGAAATTTAGGGTAATAATACACGTCTTTTGAAGGCTGTCATTGATGTTAGCAAAATCGGTAAAACGGTAACCGTGTAGGGGAGATTCTTGTACCTGGGGACATTTTCGTTTAAAACTTCATAACTTGAGTAAAAATTGATGTATGTATGACTTCGAATACTGAAAATTCTCGAAGCACACAATTGCGAAAACTTGAATTGAATAATCGAGGATATTTGTCCCAAGGTACAATCACAGCTTGTACCTTGGAACACCAATGGTTGTACCTTGGAACAAACTATGCAAGACATTTTAAGCCCTGAAAGCAAAATATATATTCTATTTTTTTTAAGAGCAATAAAAATTGTTTGATTTTACTAGCAAACATTTTTGTTATAGAAAAAAAATGACAATTTTAATGGCATTTTTGACGTCTTTTTCATTGGGCTTTGGCCGGGTGACTTTGTTCTTACTTTCAGCATCTGGGTAGATAAAGACAAATATTGAAAACAAATTTACCTATAAATCTGTGTAAAAAGAGCAATCTCTTGTACCTTGGGACCGTCCCAAGGTACAAAAAATTTGCTGTCCCAAGGTACAAATTTCATTTGCATCTTTAATCATTTACTCGCCTCAAAATACTTCGAGTAAAATGATGATTTATATGAATTACAAAAAAAAAAAAAAACACGGCAAAAATCTCACAACCTCACACATAGAAGAAACGAGTCAAAATGGCCGACTTCACTGCGTGTGCTTTGAGTATTTGTGTCAAATACTCATTAAAAATCACTACTAATCATTTTACAATACACTGGTTCTCAAATTATGGGCTTGTCCCGAGGTACAAGGTGTCCTGAGGTACAAGGATCTTCCCTACCTTAAAAATTCTAAAGGGACGTAGGGACTAAGTCCATAAAATCTTAACAAATGTTTATAAAAGCTTGCAACCATACAATTTTCGTTTTTAAATTTTTCGTTTCTCCGATCAAAATGACTTTCCGAAATATGACTGACTTGCAGAAATCTTTTTTCTACCAACCATACATCCTAAATTTTCATAAAAATAAAGAGAGCAACTTGAAAAATCTATGATTCGCTCCCAGCTTCATCATTCTCTCATTTTGTTTACACTTTTTGAAGCATCACCAAACTGTAAAATTTGTTTTTTCCCAAATTAAGCGTTATGGAAATGATTTAGTTTTGTGTTAAAGCGGCCCCTACACGCTCAATAATATTGCACAAAATCCGAGGTTGTACAATATTATGGATCGTCTGTAGGTTATATTGAAGGGTTGTACAATATATTGTGCTGATCAAAAATAGTTTGAAATATATTGTGCAATGAATGAATATTGTAACGTCTGTAGGCTTTGTAGATATTATTGCGCAATACTACTTTATTTGTTTGATTTGTTTGTTATTCTGTAGTCATATTTGATGGCTATTATTTGAACCTGTATGAATTATTAATTGGCAAGAATAATTATTTATTGCTTTGCAACATCTTTATCACTTAATATTTAAAATTAAACAACAGTTTAATTAACTACAATTCCTGCATTCAGTTTATTGGACAAATTTCTTTAACAAAATTATTGAACTGTCTGGAGAAGTGTTCAATAAATTGCACTAGTTGATTGCACAATATTATTGAGCGTGTAGGGGTCGCTTAAGTGAGTGAACATGTTATACTGACTATGAAAATGACGAAATTCCTCTTGTAAATTTGCCTTCCATTTCCCGGTAGTGTGTCCAACGCTTCCACCATGACTCTTTTGTAATAATTCCAGTAATTTTGGACGCCAATGGAAACATAATATATCATCGATATAAAACTTCTAGATACATCTATAATACTAAATTTTATTAATTCATATATACATGTTATATTAGGAACCTATCTCTCTACCAATATACATAAATATATTTGTTGAAACAATTCTGAATTTACATAATAACGGAAACTCATAGATCTCAATAGATTTCAATACCTCTATAACTTACAAGATACAATATATTGTACAGTCCGTACATACAAAGATACATAATGTGCATTAATATATTACTTACCATCAATATAGTCATGTTGCAAGATTGACATAATAGTCTAAGAGCTGACGAAACATTTATTTCAAGTGATTTAAAATCAATAGCCTGATTGAATACACCTCAGTTCCATACACAGACATGTTATTTGTTCAAATAGGACAAAAAAATTAAGGTAGTTGGTCGGTAAAACGATTTTTTCATAGGATTTTAAAGGAAACTTCTCCAAATACTTATTTAATTCAATACCAATAATACGAGCCCTTACCAAAAAAAAAAAAACTAACTACCCTAATTTTGAACTAACTACACCAAATAAAATGAAAACGTGTCAAAGGAATTTGATAAAAATTTAATATATTATAAAATACAAAGTTACAAACTATATTTAATAAGAAATAAAAATTATTCACTACGCCGCTTTTGAAATATAATTTATAAACATCATTTTCAACAATGCTTCTATATTGCTACAACATAAGCGCGCGAAAATTCAAAAAAAAAAAAACAATTGGTATATAAATCGAATAACTGAAGAATATTAATACATTATTTAATTTTTGAATAAAAAGAAAATTTTTGTGGCTGAGATATACTTTTGTACTTGACTATCTCGGTGCAACTACATTAAGAGATTTTTTTATAGTCTAGTAAAATATTTGTCCATAAAACACACCTCCTTACTGCATGAAAATATATCTGTGAAAACTATGTGACCAAATGGTAACACAATACGTTTTAGGTAATTCGCTATGAAATGTTAGAATTGTTATACGTAAATCATGATTATTCATAAAATTTTACATTTACATTTACGTTTGTTTAATAGTTCCGCCGTTTGACGGAAGATTCAACAAAAAATAAATTATTTGCAAAAAAATAATATCAAAACTAGAAAGAGAATACTTTGGAAAAAACTTTTTAAACAAGTATAGCGGTTGTTCAGCTCCAGTATGTTACTGGTCGGTACAAAACACTCTGAATGAAATGCTCCGTGGCTCTTGGACTATAATACATATACATATAAATATGTATGTGCATACAATATTCTCTGTCAAACCGTTTATAACAGATCCGTAAAGTCTGTCCATTTATTAATACTCTTAACTCTTATGTAATATCTGAAACTTGTACCGATATATGGTAACAATATGCTAAATATTCTGTTGCTAATGTATTTCGTTAATATAAATTGAATATATAACGTTCTCTATGGTCAGACGGGAAAGGCAAAAGAATTTTGGAATTAATTCAGTCAAAAAAAGAACAGTAATGATAGAATTTTTCTTGCTAGACCGTTCTTTTCTTCTTTAGGACCATACCAGAAAAAGGACTAAAAGGAATTTAGTAGTCATTTTAAAAGCAAACATGAAAAGTTCACACCCAAATTGCGCAAATTCAGTCGAAAACTCTAACTCACAACACTTCCATAAAGTTTGATTCCAGAAAAAAATTTTTTATTTGATGACTTTTTTGATCGAGTTTACTAAAATTTTTTAATCCCTGAAAAACAGTAAATAAAATGACAGAATGTTGAAATTCGATGCGAATTAAAGATTTTCGAGGTCGTTTTTTCGTTTTTACCAAAATTAAGTATGTAGAACCACCAGAAAAAGTATTCTGTCGAACCAATCACATTGCTAAAAGGAATTTCGTCATTTTAACAGCAAAAATGAAAAGTTCACCCTCAAACTGTCTTAATTCAATCAAACAGGCTTGATTTGTAAAAAAAGGAATCTTTTGATTTGATAACGTCATCAAGTCTACTAAAATCTTTCAGTGGTGTAAAAATTGTAAATAAAATCCTAGAATTTTTCTTGATAGACCGTTCTTTTCTTCTTTAGGACCACCAGAAAAAGGATTAAAAGGAATTTAGTAGTCATTTTAAAAGCAAAAATAAAAAGTTCACACCCAAATTGCGCAAATTCAGTCGAAAACTCTAACTCACAACACTTCCATAAAGTTTGATTTCAGAAAAAAATTTTATTTTGATAACTTTTTTGATGGAGTTTACTAAAAATTTTTAATCCCTGAAAAATAGTAAATAAAATGACAGAATGTTGAAATTGGATGCGAATTAAAGGTTTTCGAGGTCGTTCTTTTTGATTTTACCAAAATTAAGTATGTAGAACCATCAGAAAAAGTCTTCTGTCGAACCAATCACATTGCTTAAAAGAAATTTCGTCATTTTAATGGCAAAAATGAAAAGTTCATCCTCAAACTGTTCACCAAACATTCAACCAAACAGGCTTGATTTGTGAAAAAAGGAATCTTTTGATTTGATAACGTTATCAAGTCTACTAAAATCTTTCAGTGGCGTAAAAATTGTAAATAAAATCCTAGAATTATGAAACTCGAAACGAAATACAAGTTTTTGGAGCCGTTTTTTTTCCATTTTTATCAAAATTAATTACGTATAACCACTAGAAAAGTGACTTCTATCATTGATTTTATCATTTTAATAGCAAGAATGAAAAACTCCAAAACCAAATTGATAAAGTTTGATTTAAGAAAAAAAAAATTCGGTTGATTTGCTAAACACAGAATCTAGTCTGCACACTACTGATCTAGTTTTGTCCTAATAATTTGTATTTAAAAATATATAAATTAAAAATTTGCATGTAACTGGACAATTATTATTTTTTTGATCGATAGATCTATATAAGAACGCTCCCTTATATTTCAAAAATATACATACATATTTTAACAATAATTATAATATGTACATATATGAAATTTACTTTGCAAATATATATTTACTTAAGAGGAGTGTTTTTTGAAATGTAATTTACTTATTTAATAAATGGAATTAAATTCACATTTTATAAAACACATAACAAGTTAATTCTTTTTTTTTTTCGTATAACGTAAAAGCCCCCATTATGGAACGGTATCTAATACTGGAACAGTTTTGACATTTACATATTTATTTCTTTAATTAAGTACGGAAACATTAAATGCGAGGTGAATTTAAATTAAAAAACAATCATTCTATTAATAATAATTTTTGTTATCTGACGTTTCTTTCAGAAATAACTTCATTAATATGTAAATGTCAAAACTGTTCCAGTATTAGATACCGTTCCATAATGGGGGCATTTACATTATAAAGTCAAACAAAAAATATTTTCTTGACAACGTCTCAGTATTCTATATATCCTAACAACCGAATTAAAAATAATATTAAGAACGAAACATTCACTTTAAGATTTCAAATTGAAATTCTTAACTGGTTTTATTGGATACGAAATGCCTAAGATAACCAGAAAATTGGATTGCTTAAAAGGAGGCATGTCCTGCACGTTAGCTCACAAACAAGTGATATTGACTTTGTTTGGCGTACCAATCAAAGTGTACAAATTTTAGTCTGATCTGAAAGGAATTTCATTAAATTTGGACCAGTAGATTTTTTCTCCCGAGATATTGGGAAGTTGATGGTGTGGATCTTAAGGGTGGCATGCACTCTTGGATGCACTCCACGGCCAGTAGGTTCGGAAGTTTTAAAATGCTTCTTCTAGCAGGGAAATATTTTTTTTTTTTTTTGGAAAATTTTTAAATTTTGTGCGTAAATTCAGAATGTGTAGAATACAATTCTGATGAAAAAAAATGATTCACTGCGTCGAAACAGAGAAAATCGATATAAAAATGTCCGTCGAAATTCGCTACTCCATTTGAATTACATTATATTTGGATTCAAAAATAAGAACTCTTGCATTGTTGACAAAAAAAAATTGTATTAATTAGTTACATAGACAATTTGAAGACGATTCACTGTTTGGTTTTTGAGATAATGTAACAAAAACGTTATTTTATCACTATTTTGTTCACAGTTCACAAATATAAGTATACTATGTGTGTATGTATCAGCTGGTGTGTTGGTATCAAGACTATTGAGTACATACGAGTATGGGGAAAAGTAATTATCAGTATTAAAGTCATCACTTTAATACTGATGTTAGTAATATTAATTCACAACTTTGTGTACTTACATATCTCTAAAACACTAAAATTTCTATACCGATGAATACCGATGAATATAAAAAGATAGCATCTCCTCTTTTTGCACAGCAAATTAGTTAATTTTTTTTAGTAGGGTTTCGTAAAATTTAACTGTCTTTCAGCTTTTGTATTTTATTTAAATAAATAATAGTTAAATAAAAAACAAAAAAAAAACTCTCAGTCGATTCTACTTACGTCACCTTCTTAGAAATGTACTTAGTCCGTTCAATTGTTCTCTGCAATATATTCTATCTTACTCTTCCTCTTTATTGTCTTAAATACGCCTCTTTGTCTATCCATTTGGTATTTTCAACAAAAGAGTCTATTACAAAAATGTTGTTAAAAATTACAAATAATGCAAATATGCACTTTAAGATAGGTATTTGTCCCTGTTGCTCCCTGTTTAAACGGATGTAACGTTTAAGAAATTATTTCCTTTTCTTATTATATATTTAGAATAGTTTTTCATTCAAGGTGGGGTGGGGGACGCAACAAAACTTGCGCCACTATTAAGCAACTGATTTTATTTTTTTGATCAATTTAAAAAAAAATGTTATTTTAAGGAATTTCTATTATGAAAATTCAGCTATTACAGCTGGTGTCACCATGGTGAGAGTTGATCCCGAAACTGTGACGTTTCTCGAATGAAACATACGATTTTTACGAAATTTCTTGAAAACGTTAGGCATCCCAAATTTTTCGATTGAGTTCTTCAGTCAGACATCTTCGTGCCTGAAACCGTGTATTTTGGACACCTTTCATCAAAACTAAAAAAATTTCCCTATTTTACACCATCGTAAAGAACGGAAGAAATGACATAAACCAGGTTTTTGGACCATTGTTCTATGCATGGCCTTTAAAAGAAATTAAAAAATATGTACTTATGTATATGAAATTTTTTATGGTTACATTTTAAAAAGTAAATTTTAAAAATCCACGGTTACATTTTAACCGTGGTATTTGATTTATTTTCCTATATTGACAAAAAAAGTCTAAATAGTTTAAAAATTTGATGTAAAACGTCATTATTAGTAGTAATTTTAAGGAATAGCCACAGCTGAGACAGATGAAGCCTACATATAAAAAGTGTGGTCCGAAAGTTTCAATAAGCTGCATTTTATACTGCTTACCGATTAGTCGTCCATCGGCTCCACAAGAGCAAACAAGCATTGTTAAGTGCATTAGTAGCAGATACATACATATAGTTGTTCGACAGTATATATCCACTCCCACCTTGCACCTCACGCTACATACATAACGAATATCACACATACTAACATCCACTATACCACACATACAAACGCCAACTCTAAAAATATATATAAGCATAGAAAGTGGGGAGGCTTTGCTGCCAAGTTTGATCACGTAAAATTCTGGCGACAGTTTGGCCCCTTGGCAATAACTCTACTCTATGTAATAAAAGGTTATTCTCCTAAAGGTAAGCCCTGCGAACTCCACTATGTTATGCCGAATGCTACGACAGGGACATTTTAAATTAAAAATTACATTTAGGAGATAAAAATGTACATATTAAAGGTGCACTGCACTGCACACTGTACATATCAAAAAAATATCCGCATTTAATAAAAAAAAATCACCAAATAAAAGCCAGTCGGTAGCCTGGGCCTGCCTGAAACAACTTTCACCCAGATATCGTTGTCGCTAACGGCAAATCGTAGGTACCTACAATATAAAATTTATTAAAAAGCCTGTTTATTGGTTTCCTTGCCGTATTGGTCGAACAGAAATATACCGGCATTGCGTTTTTGCAATTATAAATAAAATACATTATTTTATTATTTTGTATAGTTACATAAAACGACACAGCGCGGCGCGACAGAGCGGTGTAATAGAATTTGATGTAATGTACCTGGCTGGCCCCGGTTAAATGATTGTGCAAAATTACATGTGTAATGTAACAATGCTGTTTGTTAAAAAACAAATATTGCCTAATCGTTTATGTTAAATGAATAATATTTTTTTTAAACAATAAAAACGAAAGAATACTATGGAAGAAAATTATGGTAGATTTCTTCGGGAGATTGCAAACCGAAAATCTTTTGAAACAAATTCCCGGAAACCTTTTCATGTAGAAACTTGAAATGTGACAAAATAATAAGTCAGGCGACTCAATAAAGGTCCAGTTTTTTCGATGAACCCACCAAAAGAACTTAAGTTAGTTGGTCGATAAAACGATTTTTTCAAAGGAATTTAAAGAAACTTCTCTATCGATATTTATTTAATCCAATACCAGTAATGTGAGCTCTTACCGGAAAAAAATTGACCACTCCAATTTTGAGAAAAACGATTTCAAAGTTTTGTAATTTTAACATGGGCTCTATAAAATGAAAACGTGTCAAAAGAATTTGATACAAATTTAATATGTTATTTAGTACAAAATTACAAACCATATTTAATAAGAGATAAAAGTTATTGACCACACTGTTTTTGAAATATAATTTAAAAGCATCATTTTACAACGCTTTTTCAACAATTTTTTTTTTAACTTGTTACAACATAAGCGCGCGGAAATTACAAAAAAAAACAAGTGATATACTAATATAATAACTGAAGAATATTAATACATTATTTAATTTTTGATAAAAGAAAATTTTTTTGCTGAGATATACTTTTGTACCTGACTATCTCAGAGCAACTACGTTAAGTTTCGATTTACAAAAGAACAATTTTTTGAAACGTACACCTTGCAATAAAAAGGGTGCATACTGGTTTCGCTCCCGCGGTTAGATTTTAATCTTATCTTGAAAAAGGGTCGTAGGTTAGTTCGCTCCCGACTTGTTATCTACTGACAGGTAAAATTAATTACTTCAAATATTCAAGCTGATACATATACAGCCATTCCTTAGTTAAGCGGCCCCTACACGCTCAATAATATTGTGCAATCAACTTGTTCAATTTATTGAACGCTTCTCCAGACAGTTCAATAATTTTGTTAAAGAAATTTGTGCAATAAACTGAATACAGCAATTGTAGTTAATTAAACTGTTGTTTAATTTTAAATAGTAAGTGATAAAGATGTTGCAAAGCAATAAATAATTATTCTTGCAAATTAATAATTCATACAGGTTCAAATAATAGCCATCAAATATGACTACAGAATAATAAAAAAATCAAACAAATAAAGTAGTATTGTGCAATAATATCTACAAAGCCTACAGACGTTACAATATTCATTCATTGCACAATATATTTCAAACTATTTTTGATCAGCACAATATATTGTACAACCCTTCAATATAACCTACAGACGATCCATAATATTGTACAACCTCGGATTTTGTGCAATATTATTGAGCGTGTAGGGGCCGCTTTACGGACATGACATTTTCACGCATATTTACAGGCCTTCTCATAAAATACATAACATTATTAGTTTTAATGCTAGACATATGTTACGGACGCGACAGAAAGGTACTTTTTTGTCACGTCCGTAACACAAACTTTATTAGCTCTAGCATTAAAACTAATAATGTTATGTACATATTTTATATTCAGTACAAATATTGTGTACACATTTGTCTGTCTGCTTAGTACTGAAAATTTATAAGAAAAAAATAACTTCAATTTTTTTATTTCTTATGAGAAAGCGTGTAAATGTGCGTGAAAATGTCATGTTCGTAACAAAAGAATGGCTGAAAAGGACTTAAAAACATGTTGACCAGCTCAACGTCAAAAAGACGCCCGAAATTCACGTTTTGAGACTAGAATAACGTTAGTAAATAAAAATACTTTACCTTGCAGACTACAACACGTTTGAGAATAGTCATATTGATCGAAAGATGTCAGTTTTTATACACAATAAAAGTGGTATTTTGTAAAGTGTTTTTATTTACTAATATCAAATATGGAATACCATAAAGTAACGCTCAAATCTATTAAATTTACTAGAATAACGTTTTAAAATATACAGCCACCAACAATTGTTTGATAATGGTTATGCTGATCGAAACATGCCGCAAAAGCTTTCAAAACAAAAGTGGTATTTTTGCAAAGTATTTTATTTTTTAATAGCAAGTATATTATGGAATACTATAAAGTAACGTTGAAATCTATTAAATTTGTATAACCACTGAATTCAAAACTGTAAGACAATCCTTTATTTTGTAATATTCGAATTAAATAAAATTAATAATCATTTTTTAATGTCAATATAGAATTATTGAATTTACTTAAGTGCGATAATCAACGTAATTTTTTTTATTGCAAAATGATTAACGAGTTATTAAAAAAAAAATTACGTAACCAAAAACTCAAATGTGAAAGTTTTTTTTTCAGTAATGAATTTGAAAACGTACAACGGTAAAGGTTTAACTACCATAGCAGCAAGCACATGAGTTAAAATATATAAAATTCACCATATGCGTGCTGGACACGCATTAAGTTAGGCCTCCTCAGCAACTAAAGGTTTCCACAGCTTTCGAGGATAAAATATAGAGCATTCAGAAAGTGTTCTTGCACTATGAGGGTCAATTACGTGACAATTTACTTTCCTAGTACTTCCCTTAACCAAATATACTATTTTATTTCATTTTTCAACACCTGACTTCCGAAAATTTGCTTGTTTATACTTCCGGAAGTTATCGCTAAATTTAACCGAAATATTTTAAATGGCTGAAAAGTTCCAGAGAGAGTGAGGGGAGACAACAGAACCACATTTTGAAGCACAATTTAAGAGCCCTCTCTAACAAAATGGTACCTGAAAAAAACGCTTCAGCCCTCTTTCCTATTCATAAGCAATTTTTTAGGAAAATTTTGCTAGCAGACCTTATGGACATGACGAAATTATAAAAATGTTGAGATTTTTCTTCGGGACCCTAATAAAATAAGTCCTTATAAGCCCAAAAAATCAACTTAATTAAATAAATATTTTTTTATACAATTAAAACTATTAAACAATAATTATAAATAAATTATTTCCCAATATTTTTTGTGTCTCAAACAGAAAAAATAATCGCACTAGTGTCATCTATCAAAAATCTCATGTACAAATTGCATTATAAAACACAAAACATTGCAATCTAGTGACAGCTAACGAAACTAACCCAACCAACAACACCACACAACCAGACATCGCATCGTATCGCGCCGTTAACAACAATCGACGTACTCGAAACAAAAAACAAAACAAAAAAATACGAACAGACCCGAACATCAACGACACCGACTACATTGCAGCTATCCGTACATACCGTACATATCGTACATATTATACCACGTGCGCGTCCTTTCAAGGCAACTCTATTGCTGCGGATTTGCAATGATATTCATTTGTTTGTTGCTATCTCATTTCAATAACGGTTTAAATTACATTACGCCGTGTTCTTTTGTTTTTTTGTCTTTTTTTCATTTGTTTTATAAGTGAAGTATGTACATATCGATGACGTGTATGAAATAAAATATATTTATCCTTGTTCTACTGCTTGATTTCTTACTTATTTACTAGGGTACCGATTAATTTGTAATTGTGTGTATCTGTTTCACAATTTATTAAGTGTATTGACCTCTTCAGATGTATGTACATATGACGAATTACATACATACATAATGTAAATATAATAATATTGAATTAAAATACAGTACACGCCGGAATATACAGCATATACAGCATCACACATATTTACTTATTGCTCCCCCACCATTGTTTTAATGTTTGTGCATAGGTATGTGTGTGTTGGCGTTGCTATGACGTCACGGGCACAACAACAAACGGCAAGCAGGCATTTAGCAAGCAAGCATTGATTGCACTACCAACTTGAATAGCAGCGAAAATATATTTTTTTTATGTTTATATTCGCTTTTAGTTCCTGGTTTAATTTATAGGTGATTATAAAGTCATTGCTCACAATTTTGTGACTAAATACGAAAATAACCTTTTTGGAAAATAAAGAGAATTTAATGATTGCTAAGTACTTGAAGACATGAGTGGATGAAGGTGTCATGTAACATTTTTTTCAAAAATTCATTTTTTGCCAAACTTTGAAATATCCTATGCTGAAGTATCATATATTAAAATTTGGTTTCATTAGGTCCAATAGTTTGTAGAAATTCAATAATAAACATGTGCTATTGCATGGGAAGTATATGTAAATAAAAACTTTCAAACGCTTCTACTGTAAAATTGTAAAAAATGTTACCTAACACCTTCATCCACTTAGGGCCGTGGAGAGAAATAGCGGGCCCCGGGAATAAAGCACATTTCTTAAAAATGTCTCTGCCAAAAAATTAATGAAGACGAAGAAAAAAGTTTTTTTTTTTTCCGGGCCCCTACTGACCGTCATGGGCCCCTTCTTGAAGCTCGGGCCCCGGGGCTACAACCCCAGCTACCCCGCCCTCTCGTTGGGCCTGCATCCACTCATATCTTCAGTTAATGCTTTATATTGTTCAAATTTAATTTATCCACAACATTCTTGATGTCTTATTATATTAACTTCAACTCGGCGTATATAGTGAGGATGTAGCAGTATGTCTTGTCACTACTGAGAAGTCTCATATTTAATAAATTTATTCTTTATTAATAATACAAATAAATATGTATTTTATATGCTAAGAGCATTCATATTTCATACCTCTAAATTAAACTATTTGCTAAAAATTAGATAAAAAATAGTTGTACTTTACTTTCACTATTAGTACCTATCAATTATTTCCTATTCTTTTTAGACAGAACATTAGAAAAATGGTAGAATAAACCATATGTCATTCAAAACTTTAAAGTTGATATCCCACGAAAATCTGAATATATAAAAATAGACTCTATTTTGTGTTATAAAAAACCAATAAATTTATTGATCCTCTCCAAACCGTTTTCGAAATTTTGAAAACTCTAGTCATATATTACAATGTAAATAAACTTCAATTTAATATTGATTATATAATTAAATTAAACAAAAAATATAACTAGGTAACGGATCCAATGGTCCTTAACAGAGTCGTGTTATACAATATTTTAGACTAGTGGGGGGGGGGCAAAAAATTTTATTACTTCTCTATATATAAAATAAAATTTAAATGACAAAATAAAACTTATTTCTTATTAAAAAAGCTGACAACGCAATTTACAGAACTTTCCCGTCTTCTTTTCATTTTTTGAAACCTGTTGGGGAGGGGTGATTAGAGTCAGGAACTGATAGGGGTTGATATGTAAGCACCTATGGATAACTGCCAAAAAAACTCAATGAAAAAGACGATTTCGTTTAAAAGTTACAAAAAATAAAAAATTATTTTACGATTTTAGATAGAAACTTTGCCGAAAACAAAGTTGTTGTAAATTGAAATTTCATATTTTAGCGAAAAAAACTGATTCACGATTAGAGGACAAATGTATGACCGACCAAAATCAATACCTTTTCGTAGTAGCTTCTACTAGAAGCTAAAAAAAGACAAAAATAATCAAAATCATAGTCATGTGATTTATGAAAAAAATTTTGCCTTTAAAATAATTAGGCCATTTGTTATATTTTCAATTCTAAGAAAATCGAAAAAATCGATATTTTCAATTTTTTCCAAAAAAATTGAAAATGGTGATAACTCCAGAACAATTGATCAAAGTATGTCAAAATTTTGTTCCTTTTGCCCCATATATAGAATTATTTTGACCCTACTCTCATTTTTCTAGTTTCACTGAAAATCGTATATTCCGAAATCGGTCTAATTATCATACTTTTCCTTTTTATGACCGGAAAAGTGTAAAAGATACATACATATATGATAGTTTAACGGTTTATTACAAAACCCAATAAAATATTTTAAACCACCAGTCAAAAATGTTATATACGCCGGCTATGTTTGAAATCATTTAATCCGCTGTTTGATAATAATTACAAATAAACAACTGATTTAGAGAAAAACAAATGCTCGTGTACAAAAACAAAAACAAAGCTACAGGAAAAAAAACAATCGATAATCAATCACAACTTTATAGCCACGAGTTTATAAAGTGCAATTAATTGAACGACTACACAAAAACAAAACAATATTAGTAAATGCAGTCATTTATTTTGCAATTAAAACAAAATTTGTAGCACACCAGGGATAAACAAAAAATAAAATCAATATGGTCATATGCATAGGGAAGCCGTTAAATATGTTTAGATTAATTGTTGTCAGCTCCGTTTTTTTGGTGCGGGGTAGATAATTACGTAATAACCACAGACCAATGAACACTGTTATATTTTACTACTAGACAAAGCGTAAAGCCAGTTTTTAGGCATTTTTCTTGAAGCAGGTAACCAGGGTGAGACGGGTGAAATTTAATGAAATAATATAATGTCAGTTTTTGAGCAAATGCGACTATAATTATTGCAGGACATAATTTGTATGCGTACGTATTTTGAAAATAAAAGGAATATCACTTCTTCTCTTTCAAAAATTTGATCTGTTTCTTCTCAAAAAAGTAAAATTTTATTATCAATATTATATTTTTACAATAATTATTTGAAAACGTAACTATGGATACCATCCATTACTATATATTACAGCTAATATACTATTAAGGTCGGAACATGGTCGTAACTGGTTGCCTCAATTACACATTTATATTATTGGTCTATATAATATATAATATGTTCACTGGTCTGTGGTAATAACAAATAAGTTATTCCACTATCCTTACCTACCCCCCCGCCATTTTTTTTAAATCCATCATTGGCGGCTTATCAAAAAATTCACCATCAGGCGACAAAAATTCCCTCACCCCCCAAAAAAAAAATTTCCAAAATTCAAACAATACTTACCTGTCATAACAGTGGACGCTGACGTTGGCACCGCGGCGGAGGCGACGGCGGATTGTGACGTCGATTGTGACGTTTGCACAACAGATGTTGACGTAGCCGAAGCAGCAGCACCGGTACCAGTGACGGCGGCGGCGGCAGATGGCGGTGAAATTGATAACGTGGACGTGGGGGAGCACGCTGACGCACCTGATGGTGATGCTGACGCGGCACTGCCAGATGCTGCGGACGTGGCGGCAATGATCGTTGTTGTGGTGATTTGATTTGAATTTCCCGCTCCTTGCTGCTGCTGCTGCTGCGGTGGTGGGGGCGATAACGCCACCGATGACGATGTAATATCAAGCGACGCATTGTCAATTTCGATGGTGGTCACTGTGGATGCGGCAGTGTCCGTTGTGTCCTCCAGTTTAAATGATTTCCAATGATTCCCCGATTACACTCGAATAAAATGATTTAATTTCGAAGACGATAGGGTCTTGGTTTGGGGGGAAGCGGGGGTGAGCAGATGTTGACAAGATGTCTACGCTGTGACGAAAATGCTTTTTGTTTGAAATTCGAGTCAGTCGAGATGGTTTTTTTCCTCCGTTTACGCTTTCAGTCGATATTTTTGGTTTTGTTCCTCAGTCTTAATTTGATTTGCTTCCTTATCTACGTATTTTAGTGAGTGTAAACGCTTCGCTCAAAACTGATAAGTGCACCAAGCGAACAAAGTCCAAGCGGCGAAAATACACAATCAAATTGAGAAATTAAAACGACACCAAAATTTTAACAAAAATTGTTTCGAATAAATATTATCAAAATTTGTGGGCATTTTGATACACGGAAATTACGCACAAATTTTCATTTTTCCAGCTTTGCTTTATTTGATTGAACACTTTTAGAACGTTTTATTACTTTCGAATTTTCAATATATTAATGACAAACATTTTTTTTTTGAACACTTACGATTTACTCTGTTTCCTTGTAAATATGTCTTTCTTGTTATTGTTGTTTGTTCATCTATTTCCGTGTTTCATTATCAAAACAGATGAACGAGCAATCCGGAAGGAAGTTTAATTGTTTCGGGGGGACACCTTCCCGAAAGTGTACACTTTAATTTTACAAACATTTAACACACAAATATCTCGTTGATAATATGATTGTACATAGAATTATTATGTAAAAAAAAAATCTTGACGTTTTTTGTCATAGTATAACAAATAACGCGTATTTTATATGTATAGTTTTGTTGTATTCAATTTCCGTACGACGGTCATATCAGTAGTTCATACAGCACGCATCTAGATGGTGCAAGTGTCGGTGGTACGTTGCAGAAATCCCGATTTAAACAGTAACAATTTTATCCCAGTTGCTAATAAACATATTATTTAACGTCGTTCTATCGGTTAAATAATTTTCTTGGACAAATTTTCAAATTATTCTGATGAAAAAGAAAATTATTTACTGCATGGAAACAAAGAAAATCGATATAAAAGTGTGCATGTTCTTTTTTGTTCTTTTTTCATTATTTTGTTCACAATTTACCAATACAGGTATACTATACGTGTGTACGTATTAGTTGGTCTGTTGGTATCAATACTGTTGATTAAATGCTAGTATGGAAAAAAGTAATACTGCTGTCAGGCGAGAGTTTAGAAATAAAACATAAAAATTTGAGGGGACAGGTCTACCCATACTGTCCACTTCCCATTGGTTGTCCTTAAGACTTAAAGACTATAAAAACTACTGTACATAAATAATTCTTTTTTCATTTCAGGGGGCTCGTCCCCCCGAATCCCCGACAAGGGCTTTGCCTCTTGCACCCCTTCGCGCCTTGTATCTCGTAGGGGACTCCACCCCTCATTAAACAAATGTTATCAACACTTATTCTCGAGATATGCAAGACGATAAATATTTCACAAAAAGTTTTTAATTTCGTTTTTTTTTTTTTTTATTATAAAAAACAAACCGCTAATCCGAATTTACTGAAAACTTTATCCGGTCTTTATTTTTCAATTACGTATCTAATGAAATTAGTCCGGAGTTGATATCGTCATTTGTTCTCGAGATATGCGAGACGAAAAAAAAATTCACGAACGAACGAACGAGCGCACACACAGACATCACGCTAAAAACGATGTATTCGGATTTTAGTGACCTTGAAACGTGGAGATATGTCCAAATTAGCGATTCATAAAATCGAATCCATTACAATAACTTGCAATGGGAAGTTGAAAACTTCATTTTACGAATCCTCTTTTGCTGCAGACTATAGGGGTCAAAAAGGTAAAAGTTCTGAATGTATTACAGAATTACAGACAGACATCGGAACCCTAAGAAATTCCATAAAACTCGAATAATTTTTCCAATTTTCTTATTTATAGTAAAAATTTTTTTGTAATTTTTACAAATTACGTAAGTATTTTATTATAAAAGCCGAAAATGTTAAAGTATCGTTTTAAATTTTTTGATGCTATGTAAACGGGACTTTTCGGGATCACATGCGCACTAGAATTTCGAGGATAGAAGTAAATGCTTTCGATCGAATATAACGAAATAAAATTATGTTATATATATACACCTTATATACTATATATACCTTGCTTATATACTCATACATATGTATAGCGTGAAGTTATGTGATATACGAAATTATAAGTACGTAATACCAAATCAAGGGTAGTATATTTCCCGGAGTTTTAGAATGTACATAGATAAATGTAACGACTCATTCAAAATAATGAATAATTTCTTCAAATTATAACAGTTAGATCACATTTACGTACACAGGGTTGTACAAAAATTTCCAAAGGAACTGATTTTTGGATCTTGTAGCTATTTTACTTTTCAGTACTTTACAAACTTAATCAAACGCCTCAAGCTTTTATAAATTATGTTGCATATTGCTTCAAACTTTACTCAAAAGTTATTTTAGTTTTTTAGCCCATTTTTAAATAAAAGCTTTTTCTTAAAAAACATTTTTTTACTTCAATTTATTTTCTACTTTTTAGTCTGATCATAATTAATTTAAAAAAAGAATCAAAGAAGTAATTTTTTTTACCTATATTTTAATCGGTTAATTTACCCTAATCAGACATAACTATGGAAACAAAAAATTGCAACGTAAAATCAATGGACAATATTTGACAATTTGAAATGTCAAAAAGTTGCACAGGACTAAAAACCAACAATTTTGGTTTTGAGGCGATTTAGGAGAAAACTAATTATACAATATTGCATTGTCATCAAGGTTACACACATATGCAAAATTTGAAAACTCTAGCTCAATTAGAACCTGCCTAAATTTTGATTCCAAGATTTGATCTAAACCAACACACTAACATAGCAAGTTAAATAAAAGCCTTTGAAAAAGATTAAACTTGACGTTATGAAGACTGAGGCAGAAAGACATTTTTCATTTTACTTTCCGATCCATATAGCGAAGGTATGTTGACATTTCCAGGACCTTAACCCCGCAAAAAATCAAAAAATCTCATTAGAAAGTGGTAAATATTTTAAACAAAAACTCTAAGAAATAGTATATTGTGCAATAAGTGCGGGAAATTGTCGATTGCCCACGAAAGCGAAGTTGAGCGCACGAACGTAGTGAGTGCGCTCATTCGCTTGAGTAGGGCAATCGACAATCCCGCACGAGTTGCACATACTATTTTTTATTACGAATTTCACATACTTTTTTCTATTATTATCATTATTTTTGACATTTATATTACTATTTAAAATAATATTTTTGAGTGTTCGTCTTTTTTTTCTGAATTAATTATCGTTTAAATTACTTTGTTGGTGGTTTCTATAGAAATAATTATGAAATATTTATTAAATGAAAAATTAAGAGGCGGCTTTGCGTGTTTTGATTAAATTTTGCGTGTTTTATTGTCAATTTGCGGGTGGAAAGTTACTTTCCACACGCAAAAAAGTATGCGGGAAGAGTACAGTTGGCAAACAGCCATTTTGCGTACAGAAATATGTGCGCCAAGTTAGTACTTCTCCCGCATGAGTAATAAAAAATAAATTTTTTCACAAAATGATGTCCATTTAAAAAAAATATCATCTTTTCACCTCCTTTTTTCAACTTTGGAAATTTTTTAAAAATAGTAAAAATAAAAAATTCCAAAAACCCCTACGTTGGATCAATTTTGATAGTATTAGCAGGCCCGACGAGAGGGTGGGGTAGCCGGGGTTGCAGCCCTGGGGCCCGAGCTGAAAGAGGGGGCCCATAGCGGCCAATTGGGGCCCGGGAAAAAGTAAAATCAGCTGTTTTTTACTCATCATTTACGTTTTAGGGAGAAATTTTTAAGAAATGTGCTTTTTTCTTGGGGCCCGCCATTTCTCTCCACGGTGCTGAGTATTAGGTAGGTCTGTACCAAATTTCAAGTAAATCGGTGCATTAGAACTTAAAATATCATGTCAACCGTATCGAAAAAGTAGTTTCGAGTAATTTATATTAAAAATTTGAATTTAACACTGAAAAGATACACAGTACACAGGGAAAAATATCACCATAACTCCGAAAATAATTCGAATTTCCGTAAATCCGTTAGACGCTTGTTCTTAAAGGTCTAAACTAAGGATTTTTTCGAATTTCTAGACTAGAATATCCCCTTAAAGAAAGTTGTCTATCATTTTGAACTGTCTCATATACGGAACTAACTATATACCGTCGTATGAAGAATACATATCTATGCGCGAGAAGTACTACGCGGGGGCACGAGGGCGGTACGCTAGCATAGCATGCATATATACGATATAGCGCAAAAGCGACTATATACATATATATTCAATATTTATGTATTATATACAAAGGAGCCCTACTGACTTATATTTTGATGACTTGGTCAATAGGTAGCCAGGTTTATAGTGCTATCGAGTTGTACTACAACCACCACTGTCACCGCCGTCACCGTCACCGCTGCTGCCGGCACCCCTCGCCGAGTGTTTGCTGCTTGCTGTCAGTCACCCCTGTGTTGTGTATTGTTTATTTGTTGGCTGCCATGTTTTGTTTTGTACGTTCACACCCCGCATACACACTGAATTTCACCTTTGGTGTTATCGATGCCGAGTCACACTGATCTAACACGTGCTCTTTGTCACCCCGCACCAGAAAACCTGTCAGCCAGCTGGGGTGATGATTTTAAGGTTATGTAATTTAATTAATATAGACAATAGGATTATTCGACTTTATGTAATGTACGAGTACTTAATTTTGAATATGTTATTATGTGAATAAGCTCTGTTACAGCATGCTGCATAACATAGCGAATTTTTCGATTTTTCATGGAAAACGGTTAAGGTACCATCACAGACAGTGTGATTGACCGAAAAAATAGTCACTATTTAACAATACAAAAATATTTTAATCAATTTTATTTATTTTTTATAATTATTATAATTTTTTTAAAAAAGCGTCTTTAAAAAAGGGCGATATTTGGTGCTCACAATTGCGGCTGCAGTTTTTATCTAAACAAAAAAAATCAAATAGATTATCAATCTGTAGGTAAGCCGCTATGTACCTATGGAATCTTTTTTTTTTTTGAAATCTTCGTATTTTTTCACACGGAAAACTGTAAAAAATTTTGTACTTTTTATTCAAACTACCGTCATTTTTTTCAAATTTCAAAAAAAGACTCCATAGGAACATAGCGGCTTACTTACAGATTGATAATCTATTTGATTTTTTTTTTTCAGATAAAAACTGCGGCCGCTATCGTAGGCACCAAATATCGCCCTTTTTTAAAGACACTTTTTTAAAAAAATTACAATAATTATTAAAAATAAATGAAATTAAATAAAAAAATATTTTTGTATTGTTATTTATTCATTATTTTCTAATAAAATCACATTTGTATTTAAAACTTATACGCATAATATAGAACCAAACAGATCAATAGGATCGCCCGGACTACTGTCCGCAGTGGTTACAAAATTTTATGATACCACCTGACTCATACTCGAGTAAAATCAAGTAAATATTGGTTTCGGACCAGAAAAAACAATGGATGATGCCTCGGATCATCGTCTTGATCTGGACCCGATCCTTTAAATAAATCTTGTAATTTGTTGGTAAAATAAGACAAAAACCATAAAATATATAAACAGAAGAGTATTAGACAAATAGACAAAAAAAAAAAAATATGCGTATTTGTTTATGTTGTACATAAAATTTTTTTTAAAAATATAATTACTCGGTAAATATGTAATTACACAAACAATAATATTGTACATATAGCACAAAGTACCGTAACATAACCTACAAAACATGCTGTGAATTCCTAATAATGTTATTTGTATTAAGTACATAAACATATATGTATGTATGTACCTAGATAATAGTTGGTAATAGACATAAATTTTGTATTACGAGAACATTACGACGCATTCACATATATTACATACATATATATTGAATATTGGAAAGAAAAACCAGCTGAAAGAGTATCTACCGTAGAACGCGATGAATTTACACTTTCATCAATATGTATTAGATGATATCGCTCATTTGCGAGAACCGTGACATAACTCAAAAATCACCCTTATTAAGTTAAGGGTACAGGCGGTCCCGGAAAATGTCATTCTTTTTGCTAACAAAA
Organism: Brachynemurus nebulosus; assembly: GCA_035578155.1. Taxonomy (NCBI): domain Eukaryota; kingdom Metazoa; phylum Arthropoda; class Insecta; order Neuroptera; family Myrmeleontidae; genus Brachynemurus; species Brachynemurus nebulosus. The sequence goes on along the minus strand of JAPWDM010000009.1, from coordinate 7,114,128 downwards.
CGACATCAAGCTATGAAGATACATAAATGAGAGAACGAGAGAGGTTATGACTTTATACTCTATCGCACTTTTTTCAATTGACTGCCATAAGTATACTCTTTTTATATCTAAAACTCTAAACCTTCGTACTGAAAAACAGCTCTTTTTGAGTTATGTCAAGCTTCTCGCAAATGAGCGATATGGAACAGATAATTTCCATTTTAGTAGCTTGAAAAATCATCTTTTATATTATTTGGTCGGAAAATCAAACTCACTTTGCTGTTGGAGTCAGTAGATGTAAATGAAGGGTTAGTATAGAAAATTTTAACAAGGCTAGTAAAATTCTTTTCTAAAATGTTAGTTATTATTTGTTTAATAAGTTAATATTTTTGGAAGGACAAAAAAAATGCGGTTCCCAGGATCCGATGGCTAATGTTACAAACATTTTTGAACTCCGTATTTAAATACGTAATTCAAAATTTTATTCTACTAATTTTAAATAGAATTTTCGTCGTAAGTTCAAATTGACATTTAGTCGGGTAATATGGAATGTCATTTTTCATGTAATTCAGATCAATAGCGGCACTTTTTTAAGCATTCAAGAAATATTTAAAAGTCAATCTTTAATCTTAAATAGAATTATTGTATCCAGAAATCATTTCCACCATTAATTGGAATGACATTTGGTCGTATAATATGAAATGTCGTTTCCGGACCATTTGGTCACCTATACGTTCACCATTTTACTTTTTTTTTAGCAAAACAGTTGTCCTGTAATTTACTGGTCATGTGCCATAATTATAAAAAAAAAAACTAAATTCCAAAACATGCGATTTTTATCCCCAAAAATCGTTTTTTTCATAAAGGTAGTCCCGCCATTTTTTAGTATTTAAAGCAAAAATATTTTTGTACTTTTTGCGGACGGGTGAGATAGTTTCGCAGACCGACGGTTGAAAAACACTGATCTAGTCTAACTTTTGCACTGTTTCACAACTGACTTTTCCCATTTCATTTTTTTAAAGCATTAACTATACAATAAAAAAAATAAATTATTGGTTTCTATTCTATTCATCCGCATTTACGGTACTCACTGGTTTGAGTCACAACTCGAAAAAAACAATTTTGTCCGGGGGTCAAAATTATTATATTCGATGTAACCGTTATGATTCATTGAATGGTTAATTACGACGCTGACTTGAAGTGTCATAAGTCATAAATTTCATAAAAAAATTTTTTTAATGACACTCGTAAATTCTCACGATATTTTTTCGTATGTGAATAAATAATTTTTTTTATTGACAAGCATTAGACTCGAAAATTAACTGTAATTTACATCATGCACTCACTGTTGATATGACGTAACGGCTTTTGTCAATTTGACAATAATTATCGTCAAAACTATATGGACAGGTTGCTGCTGTAGGCTCGCTATAAACAGTTATTGTCGATAAGTGCTTAATGTGAAAATAAATATTTTTTTTTTTTATAAATAAATAATTTTATGATTTAAAGTTTTTTTTTATTTTATTTATTTGGTAAATGTATAAATTATATTCTCTTAACACATGTTTTATAAAATCAATTAATTACGGTATGAGAATGTACAGTTGGAGTCCGATCAAAGAACAGTAATAAAACACAGTTAGGTTTATACATATTACATTTATAATATATCCAAAAGTACAGTATTTTGTGAATCACAATTAAAAAAATCTTTTCGTTTTGATAATATGCGAAATATTTTGCTAAAATTTTTTAATAAAATTCATATCCGGGATACAAGAGAACAAATTAAAATTTTTTTTTGAAAAAGGAAATTAAAAAAATTGTGCAAATTTTGCGCAAATAGTGTTCCGGACAAAAAGTCGTTTTTAAGCATGATTTTTGATGTAAAATCTTCGAGTCCACGTGCTCCAAAAATTCGGCTTGCAGTTCCAAGTCATCTACTATAGTTTTTCCAAGTTCAGTTAATAACTATAAAAATGAAATTATGGTTCGTTTCAGTTAAATTTAACCATGCTTCATCACTTTGACTTTAAATAATTTCCGTTTTCTTGGCTTTATCTCTTTTATTATTGCATTTATGTAAATTTTAAATTTACAGCTTATTTTTAGAAAAGAATAGAAGATTCATTTGTTTCGAATATAAGAGTTATTTAATTTTTTAGCGAAAACTCATGATCAATTGTATCTGAAATGAGGTATAATTAAATGCATTGGTAAACTTTTTTGTTAATTTGCGTATAATTTTCATTTTTCTTATAAAAATAGCCATCTTTCTTCAGAAAATGTAACTTATTTTGAATTCCAGATGTGAATTTGCGGATGCGAGTTTAAGTAAACAGACCTATTTTGCTTTTGTGTCCTGCCCTATTTTGAATTTTTTCTTAGCCCATCAATTATTTTGGTAAGTATTTATAATTTGGTTCGTCGATTCAAAATTTTGAGAACCTCTGTCGTAAAGAATCAAAATTCAACTTTTCACGTCTACACCTAATTAGGCCTACTAGACTCTATATTTTAATTTTTTATATCGAATAATTTCAGAAAAATTTGTTCGAACGAAAATAATTTCGTATATTATGTTCCAATTTGTCAATTTTGGTACGGAATACTAAAAAGAAATATTTTGCAATCAATTCTGATGTTTCGAAAAAAAATAATTTTTTGCATTTAGTTGTCAATTATATGTATTTAACAGTTTTTTTTTAAAACATGTATTCAGCTGTAATTATTATTTTAATATTTAAATTAACGGTTTCCAAATTTTTCTACAAGCAGTGATTATCAAAAATATTTAAATAAATAGTTTTCCTGTAGACAAAACATTTTTGTATTTGGAAGCGCTGGGTAATTTTGTGGTCCAACTATCAAGAATGAAAAATTTCATTATTAAATATTATTTATTAAATAAAAATTGGGTTCGTGTTGTTGTCGGCTATTGATATCTCCATTTAAAATATTATGTATAATATGAATTCCCGGTCACTTCACCATCAGACCCAAATATTTAAAATTCGTAACCGTAGTGATTGAACGACTAAATCTCCCAATATAGTGAAACAGCTACAAGGAAATATTTTTGTTTAGTCCCATAAGACTCGATTTTCCTAAATAGAAAATTTTGGAATCCAGAATTGAAAGATAAATATGATTGGTGAACATTTTTACCTCCATAAGTGAAAAATTAGCCATTATTTTAATGTTTTTGCACTTTTGAAATTTTTTTGGTTTCGTGTGACATCAAAGCCTGATTCGATCAGTACGTGTGCCCTGATCATTGCCCGCAATGATTACAAAATCAAAAATAAAAGTAATTACGAACAGTGGTTCAGGTACCTATATTTAACACCGAATGTGAATCTCTATATTTAACACCGAACGCTTTGGGAATTCGAATCCTTCCACTTAATCCAAGCTATCAGTTTCCAAAATTTTAGGAGTCGCCATCCACTATTCAAACAGTTAAATTTTCGCAACTCACACTTTAGGAACTCCTGATATTAGTCCCAATAAAAATATTATTTTGCAACAGAATTTGCTAGTTAATTTTATTGGCCGGAAATGATAAATATAATGCAGTTTTAGATCCCATCAACTTCCATAATCGTCTGACAACATATAATTATAACCATCAGCAGTTTATCAATTGCCATTAAAATTCTTGTAAAATACCAAAAAAAAAAACAATGTTGTTTAAGGGTTCCAGAGAAAAATCTTGGAACTCTTATATGTATAGTTCCGTTATGTCTGTTGTGTTTTAGAATTTCTACATCTTTGGAGAATTATGAATATGGAATTTTGCACAGATTTCAATTAATCAACAATAAAAAAAATTGTTAGAAACGAATCGTAAAATGAAGTTGAGGTTCCTTAACTACGATTTTTTCATTTTTGAGTGCCGTTTGCGAAATAACTTTAAAATTAAGTTTTCTTGTTTAATCCTCTTGGGTAACTTTTGAACCCAGGTTCAGATATAAGTTAAATCAACTAAAAATGGTCTAAGACAAATGCAACAAATGAAGCAAAATTAAACGCAGATAGGTACCTATGTTAGAGTAACTATAGTAATTTAAAATTTTACGTCTAATTTTGCGTCATTTGTTAATCACATCAGACCATTTTTAGTTAAGAATAAGTAAAATTATTTCGGTAAATTTGAGAAACATAGGTGAATAAATTTTCGAAAATTTAAAAACAAATATTTAAACAAAATTTTGTATCGTACCATGTTTTGATAAAAAATTCGGGTCCAAAGCATTAAGCGAAATGCTGGAAAAGATAAAAAATTTTTGGTTTTCGTAAGTAACTTCAGAAATAATTCTACACAGCTTCTCGTAGGAACCCCATTTGTGAAATATTGAATTTTAAAAGATACTGGGAACCAAATTGTCACGTGACGTAAGTAACATTGTCAAATATATTCATCAATTTTTTTTCGTTTTTGTCTCTCAAAAACTGTGAGAAACTCTAGCCACTGCGGAACCCTGATTGAATGCGCATCCAACACATACTCGGTGATTTTTTTGTATCATTATTTTTTTTGTGTCTTCAATTAATTTTTCATACTATGTTTCGATATTAAGAAAGAGCCCCTAAAAATTTGAGCCCAAAACATTAAAAAAAAGCTAGAAAAGGGAAACAATTTTTGGTTTTCGTAAGTAATTCCAGAAATATTTCTACATAACGTCTCGTAGGAACCTTATTTATGAAATATTGAGTTCTAGGCAGGGCCGGATTAACCCTGAGTCCGCCCCTAGGCATCTTGAAAAATGCCGCCCCTACGTTTTATTTGAAAAAAAGGAAATCTTAAAAAAAAACGTCAATCACAAATTTTTCTGTCCTGTTTCAAAAATTTGCCACCCCTTTTCCTACCTTTTTTACAAACTTTCTCTTAAAAAAGATAAGTGACGAGCAAAAAACGAGCAATTACTCATTTTTCCGCCCTCTTTTAAAAATTTACCGCCCCTAAAAATCTCCTGCCCCTCGGCCATGGCCTAGGGTGGCCTATTGGCTAAGCTGGCCCTGGTTCTGGGAGATACAAGGAACTAAATAACACATGTGTAAATAACATTGTTGTGAGACACACTACCCACTGCTGAGGAGCCCTAACTGAATGCGCATCCAACACATACTTGGCGATTTTTTTGTACCATTATTTTTCTTTGTGCCTTCAATTAATTTTATCGCATATGTGAACTTACACGCATATATGTACATATACCAACCAATACCATGTAGATGTAATATTATATAATAAATGAATCTATAGTATGTATGTATGTAAGCCAGAAAAGTACCGCTATGTTAAGAATTGGAGGCGCGCCTGAGACACAGTGCCCCCTTAGCAGTTAGCGCAGTTAGCCAGTACCGGCATCCATCCACGTTATTCACATCCAATGATAATGTATATAGGTACCGCTATTTCAAATCATTGCTGCTATGGATTAATGTGTCATGCATGGCGTGTATATACTTATGACCAACTATACTTATGTAGCCTCATACATATACATAGGAGCCTCATACATATACCCAAGCATATCACGTTTATATAAATACGTATATTATTATAAAACAAGTTCTGAACAAACACCAGAGTTAAGTAAAGATTGGATTTGATCGGCAGCCAAACCAGGATACAAAATAAGGTGGTTCTTTAAGGTACCATCACAGTGTGGTTTGCCGAAAATATAGTCAATTTTCATAATTTTTTTTCGGATGGATAGGATAGGGGAATGGGGATGAATTTTTTTTACGATTAAATACCACTATTTAACACTACAAAAATATTTTTTTATTCATTTTTATTTATTTTTTATAATTATTAAAATTTTTTGAAAAAAGTGTCTTTAAAAAAGGTCGAAATTCGGTGCCCACGATTGCGGCGGCAGTTTTGATCCGAAAAAAAAAAAATCAAATGGGTTATGAATCTGTAGGTAAACCTATGTTCCCATTGGAGCTTTTTTTTTCTTTGAAATCTTCCTATTTTTTCACACGGAAATCTGTAAAAATTTTGTACTTTTTATTAAAACTGCCATTTTTTCAAATTTCAGAAAAAAAAAGCTCCCATAGGAACACAGCGGTTTACCTACAAATTGATAATCCGTTTGATATTTTTTTTTCGGATAAAAATTGCGGTCGCAATCGTGGGCACCGAATTTCGGTCTTTTTCAAAAAATCATAATAATTATAAAAAATAAATAAAAATAAAAAAAATATTTTTGTATTGTTAAATTAATCGCAAAAAAAAATTCATCCCCATTCCCCAATCCTATCCATCCGAAAAAAAAAAAATTGTGAAAATTGACTATATTTTCGGCAAATCACACTGTGATGGAACCATAATTGTGCTTTAAATTAAAAGTTACTACCAATTTAAGAGAGAGTACCACATATTATTCAAAGATTATTTGCAGTATGAAAATTTTGTTTTAACATGGAAGGTATGTTTTTCGGCTGAGGTTCAGCTTCGGAATTGAAAAATTGCTATCCAAAAAAATGTAACGGTCTAATTAGTATAATCGAATACCACTGAGCTATAAAAATAAAATTGGAAAAATTCGTATATAAAAGTTTGGTAACGTTGTTAGGTAATGAATTACTAATTTAAAATAGTAAACAAATTCAAATAAATTAGTTAAAGACAAACAATTATATTGTCCAATTTAATTAATTTATCCAGAGTATACTTGATGTCATATATTATTCCACATAGTTTAAATAGAATACTAATTTTTTTTTTAAATTTTAACATGGATATGATTTTTGGCTAGGGTACAAGTGAACATAAGTGATAACCAGATAAATAGCTAATGTTTGTTATTGTCTTTGTGTGTACCTATTGAACTATAAAACATATTCATGGTTAATTGTCCTTTCGTCCAGTGGAAAAAAATTTTCTTACTTTTGAATGTCATAAAAATTACTGTAAAAGTAGTTTATTTTTTGTTCGGTCAAAAATATATTTCTCACTCTGAATATATAAAGATATCTGATTCTTAACTACTTTACGAGGGACTTTAAGTTACTTTTATCTTCCTCTTTTGTTAAATTTTATGTTTAACAACAAGTTAAAAGACAAAAATATACGATAGTAATAAGATAAAATTAAAAAGACACCCTTAAAAGCAGTGAATATCCAATTTTTGATTTTTTTTCGGCGCGTCCACCATCAAATTCCTTGTGGAGAGAAAAAACCTAAAATTTTCAATTTCTGTCACGTCAAAGAATTGAAAATCCCAAGAAGTCTGACGCGAATTTGGATTATTTTTTCACTCTTTGCACTCTTTGCAGGTCATATTGTTTAAAAGAAATATGTCTGTTATAAAAGTTTTGAGAAAATAAAAAATACTTTTTCAGATATAGAAAATCACTTTAGGACCAACAGGAATTCCCGCATGCCAATAGGTTTTGGTTAGAGGTGTGAGGTTTCTGGCATAAATCAAAATTAGTCAAATGTTGTTAATTCAGTATCCCAAGTCGGTATAGACGTGGTTAAACAATTCCGGTCTTGTCTGGTGGATTCTGAGTTGGAATCTGACCGTAATCAAAACAGTTAACATAATTACGAACGTTCACAACTTACTACTAGACTTTTTGCCTATAAAAAACGCCATTTACATCATAATTCTTTACCGAAAGGCAAAAATTTCCAAAATTTTTTCAGTAAGAATATACAAATATTCATATGGAGTTCCAGTCACTTTGGTTCCGTGTACTTGATCGCACTAGTTGCAACACTAGCGTCATGTATATTGCAGCATCAACAATTTCTTGAAACATTTTGTACCCCATTCAGCTAGCACGGAATAATAGGCCAAAAAAATCCCATCTCCACTTTTTCCCATTATTATAACCAAAATCCAACAATGTTACTTTTTGTTGTTGTGGTAACCTTTGACTCTCTGTCTCTCTCTCTCACTTCATTCGCTCCTTCGTACAGTTCCGTATTATAACGTCGTTGGCCGTTGCTGTTAAGAATGTGCTATGCTATGCTATGGTATGGTGTTCGACGTTATACCGTTACCATAACAACATGCATTCAAATTGTAAACAGTAACATGCGTAGTGGTGCAAGATCGTCAACAAACAAACGAACGCGAGGAGAGAATGATTCAAAATTATAACCTGATAGTAATTTTACAGTTAGACGGATTACGTGTTTATATGCCTCAGTGTGTATGTGTGTATGTGTGTGTGTATGTTTGCGATGTTTTTTTTTTATTTTATTAATTGTGACGTAATAATAATTCTTTTTTTATTTTACAGATTCAGGCACGTATTTATGTACGCAAAAATTTAACCCGTTGTGGTACGAACGAGGTTCATACAATTGTGGATGAAAGCTTAATAAACTTCAATTTTTTTGAAAAATTTTAGGAATTGATGCGGAAAATTCGATTGAATTTTTTTTTTAATGTAGAAATTTGTCTCTCACGAAAGCAAATGTTGTAGAAAATGTTTACAGTCGTAAAATGATTTTTTTGTTCAAAGTTTAAAAATTTCTTTGATTCAAAAAAAATATTTATTTGAATCAAAAAAATATTTCTTTGAAACAAAAAAAAAAAAAACATTTCTTTCACTCAAAGACATATTTCTTTGAATCATATAAATATTTCTGTGAATCAATAAAAAACATTTTTTTGAAACAAAAAAAATATTTCTTTCACTCAAAAAAATATTCTTTTGAATCACAAAAATATTTCTTTCACTCAAAAAAATATTTCTTTGTATCAAAAAAATATTTCCTTAAATCAAAAAAATATTCCTTTCACTCAAAAAAATATTTCCTTGAATCAAATAAATATTTCTTTGAATCTAAAAAAAAAAATTTTATGAAACAAAAAAAATATTTCTTTCACTCAAAAAAATATTTCCTTGAATAAGAGAAATGTCTTTTTTGATCAAAAGACAAAAAGGAACAAAAAAATTGCATTAAGGGTGTAGATTATCAAAAAGTCTGAACTTTTGTGGACATTTTCTGTCCAAAAATTGTTAAAAGAATTTCTAAACAAGTTTCAAAATTCAGTCAAATGCAAGTCGTACTAGCGCAAATAATGCTTCGTTCAATAAGTTGTTCAATAATTATTTATTGAAAATGTTTCCCTAAAACCAATGATGCAGCAGACTTTTTTGGCTCAATCTACTAAACCAAATTCTCAATGATCATGAATTTTTTCAAATTTTTCCGAATAATCATTTTGGTGGCAAAGAAGAGAACAGAAATTTTTAAGCATTTTTCCCGAAAAATGTTTAAAAAAAACAAGAAATACGTCATATACATTGCTAAATTTATGCTTCAATAAACTTTGCTTTGACAACCCCACACGATACTCCTGAATTTTTTTCCCATTTCCCAATTTATCCCTCGAAATTACTCCGCAGAATCAAAATTTAATATTTTATGCTTCACATCTATAATTGAGATACCACAGTCTACCTCTGTGTCAAATAGTTTCAAAGAAAATCGCCTGTAATAAAGAGCCGAACATCGAAGTCCAATTTTGGATACGTGATACTAAAAAAATTCCCATATTCATCTGTAGTCGCTGAATCTGCATCAGAGTCACAAAACCGTGTCCCGAAATTAACGTAAACTTAAAAATTTTTGCAAAACACTGTCGCACTTACCTCTTATTGTACTGGGCATTTTTTATGTTAATCCAAAATAATTGTTTTGAAACAATTCGAACTGTTCCACAAATAACAAATAACTATAAAATATAATTCATTTAAGTAAAAACCAAAAACCAAAATACTATTTTTAAAAAAACCCACCACACTTTTTAAATCCACTATAAAAATATTTTATTATGTATTAAAAAAAAAATAAATAAATAATTAAATAAATAAATATTACTATGTCAACTATTTTTTTTCCTTAAATCACTTCAACTAATCATTTTCAGGTACTCAACTTCCAAAAGAAAATACGATCAAATCGATCAAAATCACCAAAAGGACCCGCAAATCAAAAACCATCCTTAAACTTGACACGAATCAATCCTTTACTATAGTAATACATTTTCGTTGTTCCGTCCGAAGGGGCACAAATCAAATTTTTCCGCAAATATCCATCCGGGAGACCACAACATATTCCCCCAGAAAAAAACAACCACTCCGAATAGATTGTACGTAATTCACCGTAACATTTTAGTTTCAACAAAAAAATTCACACTAAACAAAAGAAAAACGAAACAAAAATAATAGAAATCACAAAATCATTTTTCGAAAACAAATAAACAACATAAGAGTTGTCATTTTGTTTGTCATAAACAAAACACGAATGACACTTGTTTTAAAACAATCGAACAACGTGAAATTCTTCTACCATCGACATATTATCCATTTAACAGCCCCTTAGCAACCCTTAATGTTTTGCCACAAAGTGTTTTTTTTTTTCGTTTTAATCCGTGGTGGTGAATGGATGGCATTAACCTTTTTACCGTGTGCGCACTTGGTACTTGACCGCTAATAACAAAATATTATGATGATCGAACAGTGAACTTACCACGCGGATACGGCCTGAGCTGAGCTGAGCGCCGTTCATACAATTGTATAACCGTCAAGTCATCAGGTGGGCCGTGGAATGGATGAGATGGTACAGTAGAGTTTGTTGTCCAACTTAAAACTACATAAAACCTGTATAGTACCGTTAAAACACCCAACTATACCTATTGAACACAATCATGTACCGCATTTTATATTAAAACAAATTCCAGCGCAGGCAGGCAAAAGTAGTTAAGTCCATTTTTGATTTTTTAATTTTTTTATTTTATAATAAGGACCAAGAGAGTCTATCTAATATATTTGCAAAGGGTTAAAAGTCAATTCCACCCCTAACATAATTTTTTATGCACTTGTTATCAAAAAAAACTTTCTTTCAGAAACTAACAAAAGAAGTTAAGGTCTTACAATTCTTAATAAAATAATAAACAAGTACCTACATAGTTTAATTAAATTGGAAATGTATTTTTATGGAAACAACTACCCGCTAAAACAGGTTAAGTCCACAAATGGTTTTAATAATGAAATTTATTGTTGTTTTTTATATGTTAAGTCCTTGAAGTTTATTTTTTTTTTTAATGATTTACTGTGTTACATGTTAAGAAAGTAATTGATTAAACAAAAAATTTACAAGATAATTTAAATAAACTGATTTTGCTTGCATTGCATTTTAGTTTTTACCCTTTAGTGAGTTGATATTTTGGACTTAACTACTTTTGTCTGCCTGCGCTAGAATATAATGTGTGTTTCTTTCGTTGCTTATAATATCCGTAACAACTTTTTTAATGACAGAAATTCTGGCGTTGCCCTAGTATTTATACAAATATTTGTCGGAAATTCAGAAATTATAAAATTCAGGTATAGATAATTTTATCATATGAAAAATTACATAGTCCAACTTTACACACGACTGTATATAAAGAATCACAGCTTACTACACAGAAACGTGGAGAGAAATGACGGACCCAGGGGATAAAGCACATTTCGTAAAAAAATTTCCCGCGAAAAAATAAGTGACGGGCAAAAAAAAAGTTGTTTCTTTTTTCTGAACCCCTTCCGACTGTTACGGGCCCCCTCTACTAGCTCGGGCTCAGGGCTGCAACCCCGGTGACCCTACCCTCTCGTCGAGCTTGTTACTACGCTTTTATTAATCTTTATACTATACAATGTATTAACGCCGGTACAAAAGTTTTATCCAAAAATTGACGGTTTGATATTATTTATTGTAAATTTAATATTAGTCGTAGACAAAGTATAGTATCCAACTCGTTTTTAAGGCATATTACAGACTCGTGCAATTACGTATTAGCCACTACGAGTATTTTGGGTAACATTTAGTTTGTGTGTAACTTACTAATACAATATTTTTCATATTTTACAAAAAAAATATGGGTTGGTAAAGTTATAAATTCATTGACAACCTATTACTTTTTTTTGACACTAGTAATTTAAATCTCTGGATTCTTTCCATAAGTTAGAACAAATGTTTTGATCCTTTTTGTTGCATTAAAACAATCGAATATAACCAAATAATTTCATCGTCGTTTGAATCGTAAATCATGGTGTAAAGTTGGGTGTTTTCACGGTTACCAGAAATATACAGTATTTTGTGGTCAAACTGTGTGTGTTGTCTGTACGAATGATTGTTTTAAACGCAAGTGTAATTTTGTTAGATAGAGATGATCATATTCAATTATACTGTCGAGTTTATAAATTTGTTTTTGTCAATTAGTGTTATAGGGGCTATAACGGTTCTTTATTTCGTAAAGAAATTTTTGTTTTGATTCCTGGATATAGTATACGGTACGGCAGACAGACACAGCCATAACCAACGGGTGCGATAATTTTGGAAATCGCAGGGTGAATGAGAAAGATGCTCAAGTAGTGTCTCTGTCTTTTGGATCGAATCCCATTCTTAAACGAAAAGGGCGAGAAGATCCCCCTTGGAGTTTTTCTAATCGATGGTATCGCGTTCTTGGAAAACGCAGCCTTAAATGAAAAGGATTAACCTAAGTGATGGACTCTAAATGTAACTTCTTATATAATTTATAACTGCTTAATAAGTGACTTGGTCAAACAACTTGTTCTCCGTGGCACCTATATCTAAAGATACTGGTAGTGAGGCTGTCTTGTGAGTTCAACGACCTCACACTCAATCTTTTTGGTAGTTTGTAGACGAACTTTTCTCACCTGAAGTTCATAAAAACACTACCAGAGATATTATTTACAATCTGTTTTGTGATAGCATTTTTGGAAATGGTTCCAAAATTTAAAATGTTTCTAAAACGTCAGCAAGAAATAGTTCGATGAGTTACTGGAAATGTTTCTAATAATATTATTTTTCGAAGACTTCAATGATTAATGCGAAAGTTTTCCATACTTTAGTTCCTCGTTCTTCAAATATTGTTTCATACTTTCTGAATAATGTCAGCCATTAAAAACAGTAAAAAATTGTTTAACTTTTGCTATTTACCACCTGTAACTATTTAGATGGAGCGATTTAAAATTTCAGCCTGAAATTTTGGAATTTTGTATGAAAAGTGGTGCAAGGTGCAGGACCTCTTCTAAGTTATAGGCGAACAGCATTATTATTGAGAATGGCTTACAGGAAAGCTCCTTAAAAGATTTTGTTAGACTCTCAGTTACGGAAATAGTAATTTTAACCTTCTTTTCAAAAATGTAGCCAATATACAACGCCATTTGTCTCGAAAATTCAATTTTACACTCCAACTTGCCTTCGAAACTTAGAAAAAAGCAGGTTCTGATTGGAAATTTAAAATTTGTTCAGGATATCGAAACCAATAGCTGTCCCGAAACAATTTGTCGGAACTTCAGAATAAAACAAATCCGTAAAATCCAGGATGTTGTCTCTCAGAGAACACTTCAGGGGCCCTGGAATCCAAATTAATAATTCCTGTGTTGCAACATGTGGCAAGTTGTTTGCAAAATTTCTTTTAGATTCACGGTTATGGAAATAGTTGCAAAAAGTAATTTTGACCTTCCTTTCAAGAATCTAGTTAATCTACACCACCATCTGCCCCCGAAAATTGAGTTTTACACTCATATTTCCCGCCGAATTCCAGAAAACAGGAGCTTCCAACTCAAAATTCACAATTCATCAAGAGAGATGAGGACCAGGGAGGGATAAGACGGTTCAAATCGGGATGGATAGACACCTTATACCGTTTAAAGACCACCTCTAACCAGGGACATGGAGAGAAATGGCCAGCCCCGAGAACAAACCAATTTTTCTCCCCAAAACAAATAGTGACGGGCAAGGAAAAGTGTTCGGCCTCCCTCTTCCAACTCGGGCCTCGAGGCCGGAATCTCGGCTACCGTACCCCCTCGTCGCGCTTGCCTCTAGCAACTCAAACGCCAAAAAGTCTCCCAGTGGAGTCCAAATTAATTAACTATTCTCATATTCTGCATCCTACTATTTAAAGAACATACTCTATTGCAACATGTATGAATACAAACATATTTGTATTATACAATTTATCTACCTGTTTAATGATTTTAAATTTGATCGGTCAGTGACCGATTCTCGTGGCAGTATTTGACGGAACCAAACGCGAGATCCACAACACGACGAAGACGATCACCAGAGGACGTTTTTTACGTTTATACAACAGTACCAGGCAGCAACATAAAAGATAGCGGATTCTTCTAATAACAAAAAAGTTACGGTAAAAATTGAGTGAATACACACGAGAGTGCGAGCGAGCCAACACGATCAAAAGCAACGGTTCGAACTTGTAACACAGTGACTGCTTGAACTTCAGCACGATTTTATGGGTAACAAACAACATCATCGTCGTATAATAAAATATTTTAACTAACGTTTATATTTGTAACCTTGCCTTGCTGCCTGTTGTGTATGTATTGTGCAATGGATGTCCCGTTCGTTCGTTCGTTTAGTCTTTTGCGGCAGCAGCCACCATAGACTGTGACTGATGCCACTGTGTCATTCATTTATTTGCGGGTAATGGCAGTGTTATATTAGCAAACGCTGCCAAATTTGTCAAATTTTTCTTTGAAATATTACTGCGCCCTGCTAATGAATTACTTACCACCTGCTAATGACATTTTAAACATCATAGAACTACCTCAAACGGAATATGTTACCATTTGGTCACACAGTTTTCACAGTAAGGAGGCGTCTGTCATATTAGCAATCGTGACAAATTTGTCTTATTTTACTGCGTCCTACTACATAATGAGCTACTTACCACCTACTAATGACATTTTAAACATCACAAAACTACCTCAAACGGAATATGTAACCATTTGGTCACACAGTTTTCACAGTACGGAGACGTCTGTCATATTAGCAATCGTGACAAATTTTTCTTATTTTACTGCGCCCTAATACGTAATGAGCTACTTAACACCTACTAATGACATTTTAAACATCACAGAACTACCTCAAACGGAATATGTTACCATTTGGTCACACAGTTTTCACAGTAAGGAGGCGTCTGTCATATTAGCAATCTTGACAATTTTTTCTTATTTTACTGCGCCCTACTACATAATGAGCTACTTACCATCTACTAATGACATTTTAAACATCACAGAACTACCTCAAACGGAATATGTAACCATTTGGTCACACAGTTTTCACAGTAAGGAGGCAGGCGTCTGTCATATTAGCAATCGTGACAAATTTTTCTTATTTTACTGCGCCTTACTACATAATGAGCTACTTACCCACCTACTGACAGTTTAAACATCACAGAACTACCTTAAACGGAATATGTAACCATTTGGTCACACAGTTTTCACAGTAAGGAGACGTCTGTTATACGAGCAATATTAATAAATTTTTCTTCTTAAAAACATGGGATCGTTGCTTTGTCACTTTTCACAACAAAAATCGTATAAAATCGAGTCAATTTCGGCCATTACGCCATCTTCAGGTGAAAAACACAACTAAAAACTGTTCTTTCGCCTAAAAGAACAGTTTTTAGTTGTGTTGTGTTCCACAGGCAGGAGACGTGGAGTGTTTTATGAGGAAATATTTTACTAAGCTATAAAAAAGAATAGGTATCTTAATTTTCTTCATAGTTTAATAGAATGTCGGCTGGATTTAATAATAAAATACCTTTGTCGCAGCAGCCTGCATAAAATAACGAATTTCAATTTTTCTCACTCAGGACAATGGTTCGAAAACGCGTATGATGCAAAAAAATTTTGAAAAACCTTTGAATTTTGGCAAATATTTGCTAAAAAACATATTCTCTTGGACTTTCCACGTTTTCATCAAATTTCCTAAAAATAGAATATTTCGTTCGAGAATTATCTCATGGACATCTAAATACATACATACATATATACATAAATTTTAGTGAATATCATTTTCGCTTTCTAGGGACTTCAAAACAAATTTCTATCATAGTCCCAGGCTCAAGTCACGCCATGACAGTGGCTGAAATAGGTGAATTTTCGATACGTTTCGCCTTGCAAGGCGAAAACCTCGTCTAGTCTGCAGAAAATGGAACAAATTGGCAAATATGTATTAAATAATTTTGCCCAAAAAAAAAAAAAATGTAATTCTATGACGTATTTGAGTATGGGTATGATTTAAGTAGTAACAATAACATTTTATAACCATTCGGGTAAATTGTTTACAGGAACGTGTTGGTGTGACCGAAGCTTAAAGATTAAATAAATTACAAAAGATTATTTTGCACCTGCATGTGATATACACTTTAGCAATTATCATCACTGTCTTTCTCTATTTCACTTAATACAAATATTTATAAATTTATCTCTATTTGTTCAACGTAAATAGCTTTTTGTTAAGTAAATACAATAACTTTCAAAAATTAGTCCAAAATGGTCAATTCAAGCGTATATTAGTTGAGGACAAAATCGATTTGTCACAATTCATTTGAAAGGGCAAAAGGCGAACTTAGGGTCAGTGGCGTAGCCCGCCTTGGAGAGGCCCTGTATCAAAATTAGTTGCGGGGTCCAAATGAAGGGTAAAGATTTCTCACAAAAGAAACCAAAATGCTTGCATTAAATTAAAATAAATATTTATTGATTATAAGTTATCGCTTCCTCCTAGAATTTGAGCTAGCCAAACAATTCAAATCAAATATACACTTTTCTTGCCTTTCATTCGGCAAATTAATTTATTAAATCATCTATAGTTGAAGACGGTTTCAGTTTTCCTAAAATTTCTGCCTCTATAGACAATAGTGACAAGTCTGATAGCCGTTCCTGCCCCATCGAAGTCCTTAGGTAATTTTTTATCAGTTTTAATTTTGAAAAACTTCTTTCAATTGTTGTGGTTGTAAGTGGAAGGGTCAAGAATAGAAAGCGCATGCTGTTATTACCTCCGGAAAACTGGATGCAAGGCTATTGAATTTTATCAGCAATAATTCCGTGAGTCCTTAATGGAATGAATTTTTTGAATTTCAGATTTTAAGCATGTTTTCAGAGCAATTAATCCGGGAAAAAAAGAGATTTTTTTTTGACTTTTGTCATTTCTGAAGTGAAAACTCTATAGGCACGTATGACAGTTTTTTTATATGTTTTTTTCCCGGGAAGCACGAGATTAAGTGACATTATGGATAACATTTTACTAATTATTGCTTACACACGTTAGACGCCTCTGTAGTCCGGGGGCCCCGTATCATTGATACGACTGATACGGCGGTAGCTACGCCCCTGCTTAGGATGTACCCGCCTGACAAACTTGAAATCTGCTCTCGAAATTCTGAAGGACGTATTCACCAAGTACGTAAAATGTTTTGAAAATGTCCATAAACGTTTGCAAACGCAATATTTTTTTCATAACTTTTCATTCTTGCCATCAAAATAATGAAATTTCTTTTGCAAAATAGGGCCGATTCGACAGGAGTCTTTTTGAAGTGATTCTAGACGGTACCTAATTTTGGCAAAACTGAAAAGAACCACCTCAAAAACCCATGATTCGCTTCCAAATTCATCATTCTATCATTTTATTTTCAGTTACTGTAGCACCGAAAAATTTTAGTAAACTTAATGACGTAATCAAATTAAAAAATATTTTTCTCAAATCAAGCTTCATGAAAGTGATTGGAAATAGCGTGATTAGTTGAATTAGGATAACTTCGATGTGAATTTTTCATTTCTGATCTCACAATAACTGAATTTTTTTGGACTAGAGTGTACTTAGCTCTCCCCTCTCGGTCATAAGCACGCTACTGAATCACCTTAATCCTTCTTAAATTTCGAGCAAAACTTAACAAACAAAAAACTGGATCGACGAACACTTTTGAAAGTAACTCTACATCTACACTGTGTAGTTCTTCAACGTCAAATCAAACATTTCTTTCAATAAAGAAAAAAAATATTAGTTAACGCTATCCGGATCTACTCGTATTAACCTACAGAATTTTAAGATCCGTTTCATGTTCGTTTTGCACACTATCCGCTGATCGTTTTGCAAATCCTGGTTCAGTTACTATTCAGTAATCCCGTTTTAAAAATACAAAAATGTAATAGCCTCAAGCTACTATCACTAAGACGGATGGGAATCAAAGAGTGCCCATAAAAATGGGTTGCGGTTATTTTAAAATCAGTAAATTCTTTGTGTCTTTTTTCCTTAATTACAAAATACCTGTAACTAGCCTAAATATGCGTATTTTAAAATAGTTTTCCAAATTTAGTCAAATAGTCCATCTTTATTTAAACACTAGCCGTACTCGCGACGTCGTTCGCACAAAGCATTGTCATAAACTCAATGAGAAGTATGTAAATGTAATAATTATACAGAACTTGCAAAGAATAATAATTTTTGTGTAATGCATGCACATGCTCAAAATGGTTTTTCTATTTTCCCGTGGGAATGAGGAATTTTCCCGGAGTAAAAAGTATCTTAAATGTTGACCCAAGTAATAGGTTATCACCACACCAAATTTCATCAAAATCTTTCCCAAGTTTTTGCGTAATACGTGCACATGCACAAAATGGTTTTTCTATTTTCCCGTGGGAAGGAGGCATTTTCCGGGAGTAAAAAGTATCTTAAATGTTGCCCTAGGTAATAAGTTATCACCACACCAAATTTTATTAAAATCCGTCCAATAGTTTTTGCCTAATGTGTGCACATGCTCAAAATGGTTTTTCCATTTTCCCGTGGGAATGATAAATTTTCCCGGAGTAAAAAGTATTTTAGAGGTTGACCCAGGTAATAAGTTATCATCACATCAAATTTCATTAAAATCCGTTCAGTAGTTTTTGCGTGATGCGTGAACAGACAGACAGACAAAAATTCTAAAAATTGCTGTTTTGGTATCTACATCGATAAATATTTACAGTAGCAGTACAATTTTCAAAAAATATTCCATGTACAGAAATGGTCTCGTTACAATTTTATTATATGTATAGATTATTATAAACAAAAATTTTCATAATTTTATTAATAAAATATTTTTTAAAAAAATTTATTAACTACTAGCTGTACCTGCGACGTCGTTCGCGCGACGAATTGTTATAAAATCAATGAATAAGTGTAATAATTATACAGATCTTTTGCATAGAACAATAATTTTTGCGTACTGCATGCACATGTTTAAAATGGTTTTTATATTTTGCCAAAGGAAAGAGACATTTTCCAGGAGTAAAAAGTATCGCAGATGTTGACCCAGGTAATAAGTTATCATCACACCAAATTTCATTAAAATCCGTCCAGTAGTTTTTTCGTAATGCGTGAACAGACAAACAGACAGACAAAAATTTTAACAATCGCTGTTTTGATATCTACATCAATAACTACTCGTATTTACAGTATCAGTACAATTTTCAAAAAAATATTCCATATAGAGAAATGGTCTCGTTACAGTTTTACATTATATGTATAGATGTATAGATTTAATTTTTTTTATATCATTTCTCATTAATTAATTACAGATATAATTGTGAGATAAATTTATATATATTTGTATTCAAAAGGGTCATTATCCGAAACCGTTGAACACTCATGGAATTCCGAAAAAAAAAACACGGTAGCCTCCACCAAAAAAAAAGTGAATAACCTGAGTATTGAGTCACTACTGTCACTAGTATATTTCAATCATTATTTTAATGCCATTTTATCATGCTACGAGCTTTTACCTGCGCCTTCACCCACGTAATATTTCAAAAATATCGGATTAAATATATGTAGATTTTTCCACGGGGATCAGATATATTCCCAAAGTACGCTTCGGTGGGGTAACAAGTCCCTTATGCCCTTTATGGATGTTTTAAAAGTTTATCTTATGCAACTTTTTACGCTCTTTTCGAAGGCGTCAACAAAAATTTAAAAAAATTTTGACTTCTGGCAAATTTTTTGCAAAAAACCACAAAGTGAGCTCATTTTTAACTGGAACGCCATCTATTAATTTTGATGTTTAAACATTGTCTACTGCCATCATCAAAAAAATTTCAAGTCGATCGAATAAACCGTTAGAACGCAAAAGTGAAACAAATCAACTCATCTAGTTTCATTGAAATAAAAGTTTTAAATTTCCCGCGAATTTCTGCTACGTGCATGTGACGACATAAACACAAAACTATACATAACTGTATATTGACGAAAAAAACAAAAAAAAAAACAAGCAACGGCTGACTAAGGTCATTTAACTGAATCATCTACCAAAATACAACCTCCTAGTGCCTACTACTAGGTACGTACTTGGGGTACCTCTCGTACGGTTAAAATTTTAACTTGGATAGAGTACATATACATACAGGGAACACCGATATTTGTGTATTAACATGCCATGGAGGTTATTGCACCTAACTGGACATGAACAAAGTGATCGTAGAGTATTCGATATAAAAAAAAATGTATGATTATATTATGTATATGCGTTTTTTTCTAAATAAAGACAATTATATTGAAACAATTATACGTTTCCTTGTTAAAAAATGCCATAAAAATATTTTGGTAATCATATTGAAAAATATAAAATACAAAACGTACTGTTTTTTTTTTTAAAGCGCGCTGTTCCAATCGTGATTCACAACAACCAACTTTTAGTTCATCAGATTCTCCTATATATTATATTTGAATCGTGTAATTTCTTCAATGTAGCTGCGACGGTATTTTAAGGTTTCATCGGCGTAAAAAATATGGCCGACTTCAATAAAAACATTAAATTTTACTCACAAGGAGAGTATCAAACATGGGAATCACAGATTTGGGAGAAATTAATATATGTTGTGGAATATATTTCTTTGAGTATTGTAGTAATAATAATTTAAGCCAATGCGGCTTTATTTAGAAATTTAACGCACAAAAATTTTCGAATAACATATGGTGTTTGATATGTATCAGTTAGTTGGTATTGTCTGCAGCAAGGGCGGCTGGTGGTGTCTTTAGTGTCAGCTCTCATGTATGTAAGTTTTTTTTTTTTAAAATACAGACGGAAAGGTTCTATGTTCGAATCTATGCCTTTCCAACAAAAATAATTCTCTTTTCAATTTTTTTTTAAACTTTTTCAATATTGTACAATGGGTCAATTAATTACATTGACGATTCTATAATTTTTTTTAAAGGGGATATGGTATCCTTTTTTTATGTCATTATTATAAAAAAATTTACAATTGCCATTACTTTAAATAAGGATAAAATTAAGAATGTCTAAAAATAGTAGAAATAATTTATAATAAAAATCGCTTTAATTCTATGTAAAAAAAAATTCAGGAATTTAAAATTTACAATAAAATTACTGTTACATATAGGGTAAAAGCCCCCTTTGTGGAACGGTATCTAATACTGGAACAGTTTTGACATTTACATATTTATTTCTTTAATTAAGTAAGGAAACTTTAAATGCGAGGTGAATTTAAATTGAAAAACAATCATTCTATTAATAATAATTTTTGTTATCAGACGTTTCTTTCAGAAATAACTTCATTAATATGTAAATGTTCATAATTAGATACCGTTCCACAAAGGGGGCTTTTACCCTAATGACAACATGTAAAATTGTGAATTTAAAATTTCACAGAGCTACCCCAAATAGATTATGTTACCATATGGTCACACAGTTTCCGAAGTTGAATTTTCATAGTAAGTAGACGTGTTTTTGTGAGGAAATATTTTGCTAAATTATAAAAAAAATATCTCAATTTTTATATTTTATAAAAAGACAGGTATTACATACTTTAGTCGAAAATTTATCTAAACTGACTATTTTTACATTAACTTACAAGACGTAACAACGGTCTTATCTTCGGTATAATTAAAAAAAAAAAGCTTTAAAATATAATACCAGATGACAGTAACTCATTTTTATTTATTTTTTGGTGAGAAAAGGGGAAAAAACAGCGTAAAATGTCTTCTATATTTAATGGGAAAAAACTACGGCTCGTCGTGGCCGTGGGGAAAAGGGGAAATTTTTTTACTTATTCGGTTCTCATCAGGTTCACCTCAAAAAGATTGTTGGCTACGCCTACGAATATGGTAGTCTTATATTATTTAATCAATACTCTTCTCTCAATTTCGTGAAAAACTTTAATAACAATTTCAACTATATAGTGTTATCAGAAAAAAAAACTTGTTTCTCGCAGTTATTAATAATAATAATTATTATTAAATTTGCATATCTAAAGATGGAAAAGATGGCTAAATATATATACAGAGAAAAAAAAAAATTATTTACTTTATGTAAATTGCGTCAGAGGTGTATTAAACACAATTTTGTAAATAACTTCCAAAAAATCAATAAAATATGTTTGTAATTTTCTTCGATAACCGCCATTTTTCAAATGAAAATTTGGAAAATAAAAGGGTTAAATGCGAGGTACTAGACAAGTAAAATACTAGACATGGAAAATATATTTTCAAAAATTGATTTTTTACTGACATCTATTGGTACAAATTATAATGAAACGGGTATTTTATTTCAGACAACATTTGTATGTTCATTTCTGTCGTAGTTCTGTCGAGTTGTAACAGATGGCAGCAGATACAAACAAATTATTGACAAAATTTCCCTACGCTGTTTCCCTATTTGCGACGGCAAATCTGAAAGCGAATTCGTATTACCTACAGACAGATTTCAAAATAAGGTTTCGAAAATAGACTAAAATTAAGCCGAATTAGTGTTCTAATATTTATTTAGCAAAAAAAATATTATATTCGTTGTTATTTCTAAAAATAGATAAACAACGCATTTTTATAATAATAACAGAATATTTCCATTTTCCAAAAACTAGAAAATATTCCATAAAAATTAACCAAAACAACAAAATACCACTTTGTTGACGTTATACTAAACATTACTAATATTAATTAGGGTAATAAATTCTTTGTAGGTATATTAAACGTAAAATCATTTCAAGATTTTTCCGTTGGGAAATCGTCGGATAAGATAATGAAAAATCATTGTCATTTATTTTACGGTGAGGATAATTCCATACCATTCTATCTATTTACCATTTTGCGTTTATGATTTGTAAATATTATTTTTAAAAAAATGAAAATTCATCTTTTAATAGTTTTTGCAGGAATTACAGCTAAAATTATATAGTGCAGGTCGTACATTCTAAGGGCGTCAATGGACAGCTCATTAAAACATAAATTCAATAATTTTTCGAAAAAAACGCTTAAAAATTGCTACTCACAAAAAAGTCTGAAATCAAATCCATCCATATTTAATAAAAACAAATCTTACCAAATGCGTGTTGGCCACGTATTAAGTCAGGACTCCTCAGAAGCAACAGTTTTTTTTAAGTAAAATAAAAAATTGGCTAAGCACGTATTTGACCTACAGACTAAGATAAAGTTTTTCACAGCTTTTGAGAGTATTTTTTGAGATTTATTTTAAAAATGGATAAATATATTTCAACAATGTTACATAATTGTGATAATTTGGTAGCCGATATCTCTTTTAAAGAAAGACAGTTTCTTTATTAGATCTAAAATTATAAGGGTTCCGAAATTTTTCCCTTCGAAATCATAAAAAAAAATATTTTCCAAAAAAACGAAATAACAAAAATTCATTTATTTAAAAAAAAAAAAAACTTGTCTAGAAGTTAATAGATGTAGTAAGATTCTGTTTTTATGACTGAAAATTTTATTGAGTCTTAGTGTCTAAATTTTTTCGAATTCTCTATTACGTCGCTACTATGTCCATTGTGTCAAGATACTTAAAGTACATAGTAACCAAAATAAGTTCAAAAAATTTTATTAGTTTTCGCACATATATTGAGTCCATCTATGTATCTGGTTTATGTTACATGGATGGGGCGGTACAGATATGTCCAAACATATTCAAACACATGCAATGATGAAATTCATTTCAGATCATATTAGTGTTAAATACACTTCGATTGACACTGTTTAGGTAAATACATTTTATAAAAAAGGTCGGTTACTGTTTTAAAATGGTGGAAAAAGAAAAGCTTGCGTGTTGCTGATTATATTTGCAAAAAGAATTTACTTAACTCTTTAAGTAAAATGAATGCTATCATATGGTTACACTAAATTTGATTGAATCATCTTAAAATCGATTTACCTATAATTGTAACCGTCCTCTTCTTTGCTACAATTTAGCTTTGTAAAAAATTTAAAGGTAATGCACTTATTTTTTGGCATCCGCTACTATTTTTGGATACTTTTTAGCGAATTTCCAGAATGGAATTCAGCTATTACAGCCACTGTCATGACGCGACCTGGGCCCGGGACTATGCAGAAATTTGTTTTGAGGTCCCTAGAAACCGAAAATAATATTCACATATATATATATATATATATATATATATATATATATATATATATATATATATATATATATATATATATATATATATGTGTGTGTGTGTCCGCGCGATAACTCTCGAACGAAGTATCCAATTTTTACGAAACTTGGTGAAAACATTGGAAGTCTCAAACCCTTGGATGAGTTCGTCAGCCAGACACGTCGGATGCCAGGAACATTGTTTTTTTTTTGTTCTTGTAAAAAATTAGTTTTTTGCCAAAATTTCCACTTATTCAAAAATTTTTGCGAAATTTTTTTACACCATTTAAAAGAGAAGAAAAAATTACATAAAAAAGGTCTTTTCCTAGTTTCCGAGAAAAACGAATTTTTATAAACGGAAATTCGCTATGTTATGCAGGATGCTGCGACAGAGGTATTTTTTTTTTTTAAATACAATTGTTGCTTTCTGTCTACAAGTTGATGTAAAAATTCATGTGAAATATATGTCGCTTTCTATGTTACAAATTACGAAAATTTATTTTATTTTATAGCTTAACAAAATATCTCCGAAAAAAAATTTTCTTACTTTTTTTTCTTTGCAATTTACGGAATACACATTTCCAAAAACCTACGACAGCGTGCTTATTTTCGACCATGAATTCACGGCATGCTCACAGTTTGCAAATCCTAACTCAAAAATTCATTTATTAACTGCAAACTGCATAAAAATCTATATGGCATACCGCTGGTTACTTCGGTTACAACTCTTATGGGATATAATGGTAAAAATCTAAAATATTTTAATATAATAGTTTCGGGAGTAAATAAATTGTTATTCCAAAACCTGGCCACATTTGGCAACGTCGTTTTAAATAAAGCGTGGCCGGGAGATTCAAAAATAAAATGAAATCAAATATAATTTTTTCAATAATTGATTACCAGTGACTGGTTTTGTTTGGCTTTGTCATACACGGATCTAATTTTACTAAAGTGTCTGCATAATTTTTCCAATGACTGAACATTTCGTCACATGGACAAGAGCATGACTTTTCTGGTGTTTATTCAAACAAACCACAAAAAAAAAAAAAAATGTCAGCCTATAAAATGATAATTAAGTATACATTTTTTCCATTTGCCAGTCATAGGACATTTAAGTCAAAATTACACAATTTTTCATAATACCCAACCAGTTTATTCCATTGACAAATATAAATATTTTTCTCATTTTTGCTTACTATATAATACTTACACATGTTATCAGTAACTCAACTTTTATGTTCAATTTGTAGAAACTATAGAATAAAAAAACTGTGTAGAAATTTTCAAATGAATTGCTCGGCCGCAATTGAAATGATTAATTGTTATGCACTCTGTATAAATATTTTGATGTTTAAATATAAGTGACAATAGAAATGTATATTTAGATTTATTTAGATTTAGATACTATTTTTAGGTATATTTTAAAGATTTAGATTTTTACAACCTCCGATTTTTATTACAATATCCCTAACCAGTGATTTTAAGGATATTTTTAGGTTTAGATTAAAGTTTGGAAATTCCAAAATTCACCACAATCAGACTACTGATAAAAATAGTATGTTATAACCAAGGGACTAAAGTGTGAGTTTTAATCCTGAGTGTGAAGTTTGGTGATAGAGGGCCTGGCATGTAAAGGCCCAAGGGCAACAAATCACATGAGGGATGAAAAAAAACACTTTAGTTCTAGTGATGAGCAAAATTAGTCTTGGTCTTGCAGTCTTGTCTTGGTCTTGCATTTTTTGCAAGACCAAGATCAAGACCAAGACTATGTATACCAAGAGCAAAACCAAGACCAAAACCATAAGTATGGCTGCAAGACCAATACCAAGATTCAAGTAAGCAAGACCAAGACAATAGCAAGAAAAAAGCAAGACCCTTGCTAAATTATTTAAATAGTTTAAAAGTATAATTAATACCGTAAAGGGAGAAAATTCTGTGTTTAGAAGGAAAAAATTTGCTAATAAAAAAAATGCAAGAAAGTGCAAGATTCTTTAGCAATACCAAGACCAACACCAATACCAAGACTGCATTTTGTAAGACCAAGACCAAGACTCAAACTGCTCTAGCAAGACCAAGACCAAGTTTCTTAATGCAAGAACAAGACCAAGAATAAGACTGTCAAGTCTTGGTCTTGGTCTTGCATTTGCTCATCACTATTTAGTTCTGTGGTGTATTATATTATTTTTTGCAATTCCGAATAATTTAAAATTATAAAAATTTAAAAAAATGACTTAAATGTCATTCAAATTGTATGTAATAATATTCGATATCAAGTATACTTTAGATAAATCAATCGAATTGTACAATGCAATAAAAATGTTTGTCTTTATCTACAAGTTTGAATTTAATTATTATTTTCAATTATCTAGCAACGCTATTTAAGTTAAATTTGTGTAAATTGTGCTTGCTGATTGGTTTAAAAGCGGGAGCAAAATAATTTTTTAGTCCCTAGGGATTAAAAGTGGCACTTTACTCCCTATTACGAGGTCCCGGAATTGCAAAAAACAAATTTTTGATAATTGAAAATCCCAGAAAAATAAAAGTATTCGAATAAAATAATGTCCAAATTACTTATACTTCGGCAAATTTCAGCTTCGAAGATATTTATATTTTTGGAAATAACCTAAAATTTATAGCACTTCAAAGATAGTTTTGTGAAGACGGAAGTACGTATTCATGGAGGAAATGTAAATATAAATTAAATTAAATTTCCAAAAAAATTTTTCAATGCCATTTTTTTTTTTATTAACAAAATAAAGTAAATAAAAATCTATTGTGAAAATTTTTTGGAGGCCAAAATTACTTTTTGATAAAAATATACACATTTTAGTCATTTGATGACGAAAAAATGATTATTTTTGCGTAACAAATTTTTAATAATGTGTACACATTTATTTAAGACCGGAGTAAGACTTCACGATGCAATAATTTTGTGTACGTCTGAACAAGTCTTCTGTTGTTGATGAATTGATAGTGGATGGGGCCTCAGGAACCAATGGATCCGTTGATCATCAATTGATCCATTTTTTGTTTAAAAAACTGTTTTTTTATAATGACAATACTATTGACCCCAAAACTTCTTCTTCTTAATTACGTTTTGGTTGTCTTTGACCGGTAACCAAAAAGGGTTGCTGACTCCTGAAAGAGATGAATTTTCTTGAAGATAATCTGTAGCTAAAGTGAAATAATTAGTAAATTTCAGTAAACTGAAATTCAAAAAGTAACGGGCAAATTATGACATTCTAAGGCTTCTGAAATATTTCTTCCGCCTCCTTTTATATTATTTTCTGATATCTATTTTCATCGCAAAAGTCGCGGAAACGAGAATAACTTTAAGACAAGAATGAGCTGCTTCATAACTTTTTCTAATCGAAATTACAAAAGGACTGACTGGGCGGTTTCTTTTTCAATAGCAACCCAATTTGTACAAAAAAAAAATTAAAGAAATTTGTAAATATTATTTGACCTTTCAAACTGTCAAACAATTGCAAAAAATCAAAAGTTTTTAATTTTTATATAGTAACAAGAAAAACGAGAATTTCGTTTCATGTTTCCAGCGTTAATATATTTTACGTTTGCGCATGCGTAATAAGTAAGACATCGATATTCTATAGGATCTCACGGTAGCGCTGTAGTTATCATTATTCCGATTGCGATGAAATTCGTCGCGCACAACCTAGGAATCAAATCATACCATTTGTAATTTCATCAAAAATTACCGAATGTTTCCGAAATTAGGCCACTTTGTGGGACACGCAGAACTGAAAATTGTTAGGAAAAAATTTTCGGATTTCAAAAGTGCTACACTTTAATAGTCTAGAAAGTAAAGTATCAAAAAAAAAAAAAAAAAAAAATGAAAAATTCATGGCAAAAATATTTTTTGTTACCATTTTAATTTTTATTTACATAAAAAATTTATTTTCTATTTATTCAAACATTAAAAGTATGTATATTTTCTATAAAACACTCTATACAAATTATCTAAACAATTAAAATGATTTAATAACAATAAATCCAATGTAAATATTTAATTAACAGTAAGTTGGATTTAATTATTTAATTAATTTAACGAGCATACCTTTTGTGAATTAATAAATATTTTGTTCCAAATTTGCATTGAATTTGTTACAAAAATAGGTATATTTAAGTATTTATTTAAACTTAATACCTACTTGATTCCACGAATCACACCTATTTTTTTTTAATTGTTTTTACAAATTCGAAAGAGAAAAAAAGTTTGAAACTATTTAGCAGTCTAATTTACAGTCCCATGGATTCTGATCCACAAAAGACTACATAACAACCTAATTAATTAATTAATTAATTAATTAATTACATTACATAAAAGTAGGAAATCTTATATTTACTCGTTGGTTTAGTAAAACAAAGTTTTGTCAAATGCAATTTGTACTTGCGCCAATAGTGTTCCAAACAATCAGTTGATTTTTAACAAATTTTATAAAGTAGATAAAGTATATAATAATAAACAAATATTTTACTTTGCAAAATACCACTTTTATTTTTGAAACAATATTGTTACAGTTTCAAAAATAAAAGTGGTATTTTGCAAAGTAAAATATTTGTTTATTATTTACAAATATGGAATACCATAAAGTAACGCTCAAATCTATTAATATTATAGATAAAGTATTTTTTCTTACAAATTGAAAACAGAAATTAATCATAATTTCCAATTTCAAAACGATCGTATCTTTAGATTAGTTAAGAGCGGATATAATTGGGTAATCATGCCCCTCCGCCCTGAATAGAGGTTGAAATGACAGAATGATGAAACTGGAAGAGAATTATTAGTTTTCAAAGTCGTTTTAGCGAATTTCCAGAATGGAATTCAGCTATTACAGCCACTGTCATGGCATGATTTGAGCCCGGGACTATGGCAGAAGTTTGTTTTGAGGTCCGTAGGAACCGAGTGGTTTTTGAGGCTTTTGTCGTGAAAAAAAATTAGTTTCTTGCCAAAATTTCCACTTATTTAAAAATTTTTGCGAAATTTTTTTACACCATTGAAAAGAGGGAAAAAAATCACATGAAAAAGGTCTTTAAACTATTATTCTATGTCAACTACTTTCTGAAAAAAACTAATTTTTGTAAACGGAAATTCGTTATCTTATGCAGAATGCTGTGACAAGGGTATTTTAATGTTAATTTAAATACACTTTTTTAAAATTTGCAATGTTAAAAACGCGTTATGGCTTTTAGAAAAATGTGACCCAGTTAGTCTATTTACCTTTATCAGTAATTATTATTATATATAAAGTATATATTCAAAAATATTATTGTCACAACTAATTTCCAAGATACCTCTTCCTGTACCCCCTCCCCATCACCAAAGAAAATTTGTGAAATCATATTCACGTCAAACAAATTAAATTTTCTACATCGAACAGTGACAGATGAACGGATACTGAAATTATTCTAAAAGTGTTTTGTTCTACCATTTTTGATACGGAACACTAAAAAAAGCATTTAATTATCTCTATTTATTTTTTCAATTATAAATTGCAATTTTTCCTATCAGAATGAAAAAATCATGTTATTGTAATAGGGACAATCACATACAAAAATAGTTTTTTGACCCTCATATGAAATTAAAAAAAAAAAAAAATTATTATCAAAAACATTGTTGTTAGCTGAGAGTTATAAAAATTTATATTATCAAAAATGATAATTTTAAATTTTTTTAACTAGTTAAAATAATTTTAAACTAGATTAGAAAACTTGACATCAACCACGCCCCCTTTTATATTTATTTTAGCAAAAAGTCTAATTATTTTTGACTAGTCAAATCAATGTTACAAAAAATTTGCCATAATTGATGGAAATTAAATTGTGGAAATCCCACCAATATTTCATAAACACATACCAGAACTAATTAGCTAAAATAGATTTTTTCTTAAAAATATTAAAATTAAATTTTCCTCGAGACATTTTTCCTGGAATTATCACACGGATTCACTAAAATTAATAAAAATTTTTTGCAGGGTTTGAATTTTTTTTCGTAACAACACAATCTCCTTAACTATTATTGATTATTAACTTATTAGGAGCTGTTAAAAGGTGCACCGGCACAAGATTGCCGTGAAAATGTAAATTTCTTAATTTTGTAAATTCATACAGATTGCCGTGTGAAATACGAAAATTAAAATTATAACTATTGAATTAGTTTTCCTAGCAACTAAAATAATAAAATAAAATCAGTTTAGTACTGAATTTCAAAAGAGAAACTTGTTTTTTATTTCTCAAGAAATTATTCGAAAACAGTATTGTGATAAAGGAGATTCGCTAAAAAAAAAAAAGAAATCGATCTTTTTTCCTTCAAAAATAAGTTTCATAAGGTGATAGAAGTATTCTCCTAAAATTTTATTTTAAAGAAAAATGAAAAATCAAAAAGTTATGGGCATTTTAGTGCACGCACTTTACTATAATTCAATTTAAAAAAAAAACCTTATAAATGCTATTTTCTCGAAAGTACGTTTTTTGACTCATGTATCTCAAAAAGTATTTGAGACATGGACATAAATTAAAGTGCATATTATTTCTCGATGTTGTCACTTTGGCAGAAACTAGGATCTTTTGGTTCCGTAATATATTTTCAAAATGGCGACTGTTTATAGTCGAGAAAAAGCGATGATTTTTGAAAATTTATTTTCAAAATGCGATTTCTCGCTGATTATTTTTTTTTTCTTAGATCCTAGTTAGTGCCATAACTGTATATGTATATTTTCAGAAAATTCTTGATATTTTGATTTTGGTTCATTAGGGATTCCAGAACGTGAGGAATCATCAAGGTGGAAAAATTTCGCAGTGTCAACTTCAAAGCCATTTATACTCGGCTCATTTTTGAATTTCTTTTGTAATCTCAAGACATGTAAAAACAATGTTGTATATTTAGTTTTTTTTTTTGAAAAAAATATTGATTTATATAAAAAAAAATAATAATAATAATCGATTTTTCATGTTTTTTTGACGAATCTCCCCTTAAATGGGTGGAGTTTAAAAAATGGCTGATGGAAAAGTATATTTCACATTAGTTTTATAAAATACAGTAATCAAAAATACAGGCATGAAATAACTTGAAAACTGTCACCAAAAAAAAAAAAAAAAATCAAATCAATTATATTATGTACATGCAGATCTAGAAAATTCAGTTCATAAAAATAACAAATTCTATAATAAATACACTTTAAGAATAGTCTGACTTTTTAATACCAGATGTCCTATCGTTATTCGACAGATCCCAATTAATTCAAACTAAAAAATTCCTTAATTAGATTAAATTAAAAATTTTATTAATTTCCTATTAACACGTTTCTTATGCTTTACGTATAGAGAATAAATATTTAAAATTTAAATTAATAATGAAATTAATTAATAGTGCCAATTAAAATTGCTAACTATAGTGCATTTTTAAATTTTTGCGCAGCATAAATACCCAATTTTAAAACAAAGTATAAAATATCATGGTCAAAATGTTCCGTATATGGACCATTTTCTTATAGAATTGTACCGGATGTAACCGTTTAAATACATCAAAATATTAAATTTTGAAATATATTATATTGGGTTTTTTGTAAAAAATAAAAAATTTTCCTTAATTTTGTAAAAAAAGTAATTCCCAAGATATAAGGAAAAACTGTAAACTATTAGTTTGAAAGACCCAAAAAAAACTAAAAAATTTTATTTAATATTTAAAAATTTGAATATATGAGTTCATTAAAACAAGTTTACAAAATATATTTCCAAAAAAATGTACAATTTTTTTTTAACCGATATCCTCTAAATCAATTGAAATGTATACCTACAACAATTCTCAAGTTTAATTTCACTTGTTGACTGTTGTAATTAATCTGTAACACACGGTAGATTGAAACATGCGTGAAAATTGTGATATAAACTTTTGTACTAGTGTACACAACATAAACAACTATGGTAAATATGTACAATATTTTATTCCATTTTCGGACTTAAAAGGCGTGCAATCTTCACTAGCATTTTCATTTAAATATAGCCGCAAATAACTGCAAAGTTGCAGTTCTGTGATCATTACAAAACTGACTCAATTATCACTATTCTAGAATTAAAATTAATTTCTAGAAGTAATTTGTGATTTTTTAAAAAAATATATTGGTGTAAAAGTTTTTTTTTTTTTTTTTGGAAATTTTAAATTTTGGTAAGTTAACACAAAATTTTTGGAATATTTGAATTTTTTTGGAAATTATAATTTTTTTACCTGGAATTATAAAATAATTAAACAATTAGTATCTGAAAATTTAGGACTATTTTCTATACTATTTTTCACGAATCAGTAACTTATAAGATTTCGTGTTGACTTTCGAGTTTTACTCCATTATCAAGAAGGATTAAAGATGTTTTGTTGAGTAACAATAATTTTTATTTTATAATTATGTAACTCAATTCAAGTTTATTATGCTAAAATATTTATATTTTGCTTGACAAATTTCGTAAAAAGACAAATAAGTTCGTAATTTTCTTGATTAGAATTTATAAATTGTGCCTTTTTTGAAATATTGCAAATTTCTTAAAAAGTTTTAACTCTGGTTCTGTGTATTTGTTAATCGTTCCTGAATTTCAATTTTTTAAGCTGAATCTGTTCTGAAAACTGAATTTGTTTTTATTGCTTTAAAATTTTAAAAAATGAATTTTTATTATTTAAAAAGAAAAGAAAATTTACAGGCCTGAATGTCTTTCAAATTAAGAACCGTAAATATAAATGTTATTAACAAATTTATTTAAAACTAGTTTTCATTTTCATAAAACCACTATAAAAATAATTCATATTTTAAATTTAGATTTCTTAATTTTTAAATGTATTTGAATAAATATTTAATATTTTCTTATATTATTAAAGTCAAAAATAAATACATATTTTTGCTAATTTTAATTAAAATATAACGTAAAAGCCCCCATTATGGAACGGTATCTAATACTAGAACAGTTTTGACATTTACATATTAATGAAGTTATTTCTGAAAGAAACGTCTGATAACAAAAATTATTAATAATAGAATGATTGTTTTTCCAATTTAAATTCACCTCGCATTTAATGTTTCCTTACTTAATTAAAGAAATAAATATGTAAATGTCAAAACTGTTTCAGTATTAGATACCGTTCCATAATGGGGGCTTTTACGTTACAAAGAAATTAAATTTTTCACCAATCAAGTAAATTACCAATTAATAATTTTCGCCAATTAAATAAATAATAATATAGGATGAGTTTTTTGAGAGCTTCCATTTTTATTGCCATTTTTAAACTATTGGGTGGATCAAAAAATTATTCAGATGTAGCTACCGCTAGGAATCATAGATTGCTATAGTCAGGAGATTCATAAATCTTTTAGTTTTCGAGCTACGATACAAACTTATACTTTTTTTCACTGAACAAATTAATATATAGTTTTCCATTTAAAAAAGACAAAAGTTTATATTGTAGCTTGAAAACTCAAGGAGCTAGGAAGCTCCTAGTTATAACAATTTATTTACCCCAGCACTATTTGTAATTGTTACCTGAACGATTTTTCAATTAAACCCTCCAAAAACTCACCCTGTATTCTGACCTGACTTTCGAATTTTACCTTATCGCCAGCAAATCTAAAATTATTATTAAAATTTTACCTCAAAAGTCTTTAAAAAAAATTATCAGTAACTGATCAAAAATTTGACATTCTTTATTGCAAATTATTTTTTAATGGTTTAACGTAAAAGCCCCTATACCGGAACGCGATCATATGTCCGAACAGTTTTGACATTTTTGTGTATTAATGAAATTATTTCTGAAAGAAACCTCTGATAACAAAAATTATTATTAATAGAATGATTACCTTTTAATTTAAATTCACCTCGCATTTAATGTTTCCTTACTTAATTAAAGAAATACACATATATATAAAACAATTTTTGTTGAATATAATATTTTGTTCCTTTATTTACGTCTGATACTTAAACCATTCTATGTTTCCTATTTTGACGTCTAGATGTCACTCTATGTGTCATATTACTCAAATTGCACGTCTGTTTGTATATCGGTTCTCAACTTCTAGTGTCATTAATTTTTCTTTGTTTGGATATAGATGTCGATATTTTGTAAAAGAAAAACATTAATAAATCAAAAAATTTTTGGGTTGTATTTTTTTAAAAACATATTCATTGGATTAAAAAAAAACTTTGTTTTATGCTTATTAAGAAAAAAAAAATTGGTGCTTAATTTATTTGTCAATTTTTATAAGCCGGTTTAATTACACACCTAAAAATAGTGTTTCGGTATAGGGGCTTTTACGTTATAACAATTTAAAATAAAGTAATAATCAGAACTTTAATTTAATTATATGTATGACGTTCTATGTGGTGGGAACAAACTTATTGACCCAGCCAAAGTAAATTTTGTTGTCCATTTAACTAATCACATTAAATTGGACATATACAGAAGGATAATTTAATAATGCTACTTATCCAGTAATATGCAAATGTATAGTTGGGATTAACCAGGATTTCTCGGCAGGAATCCAAACACACTGTGCATTTAATCTTTTTAAATTTAATCAATTTTTAAATAATTTTAACTTTATACAACTCGTTCTTTGACAATTTTACATTTTAATCGATTACAATTCAAAAAATTGGGCGGAAATCGACCAATCTCCACTGAAATCCACCCCCTATCTTTCTTCATTTTTCTACAACAAAAAAAAAATAATTACCTACGAATTTAACAACGACAATACTAATTAATAAAAACAGAATCGCGCAAATCCCCTCTCATATGAAACCATAAAAATATTAGAATATAATATTGTGTACTGTTTTAAAAATAATAATTTTTTTTTCAAAATTTGTTGTTTTGCCACGAATTAGAAAAATTTAAAAAATATATAATTTGTAAGTGAAAGCAAATTAGAGTGTCGTAAGATAAGGGAATATCTGGAAAATATTTTATTTTATTTTTCAAAACGTCTTTCCAATATCTTACAAATAAATTACTAAATAATAAACACATTTTTTCTCACCTTAAAATTTTATTCCGTTACGAAAGGAAAATATTTACTGGCAGATGTAAAATTCAGTTCTACACTGGAGATACCTACCGTTTCCACATATCTAAAAAAACGTTGTTGTTTTATCAATGGAATTCTAAAATGATTAAAAAATGTGTTTTCAAACCTGATTCTAATTCTAAATATTGACTTAACTAAATGTTTAAGTATTATAATTCCAAGTAATCAGTAAAAATACATTATGTGTGTTTTATTCTAATAATTTTGTTATTTTTTTATTTAACAGATTAATTAAATCACAATGGACTCAAAGGAATACCGTATTCATGGTAAGTACAATTACTTTTTACTTTATAATAATAGATTAAGAAATTTTCAATCATTATTTTTCTATGATTTAATGATTTTCGGGTGATTAATTGATTAATCAGTAAGTCGACTAATTTATTTTTAAATTTAGTCACTTCTTAATCGACTACTTTTTCATTAACGTAGTTGCTCTTAGATAGTCAGGTACAAAAGCATGTATCTCAGCGAAAAATTTTTCTTTTATCAAAAATTAAATAATGTATTAATATTCTTCAGTTATTATATTTGTATACCACTTGTTTTTCTTTAATTTCCGCGCGCTTACGTTGTAGCAATATAAAAGCATTGTTGAAAAAGCGTTGTAAAATGATGTTTATAAATTATATTTTAAAAACGGCGTAGTGAATAATTTTTATTTGTTATTAAATATAGTTTGTAACTGTTAAATTTTTATCAAATTCATAACCTAGCCTAATTGCCTATTTTTGTCCAGTAATTAGCAATACGAAGCTGCCATTTATATATTTCTTATCAAAAGGCGAGCTCGCAATGATAATTTCGTAGAAAATTATTAAAAATTACAATAATTGATACAAACCATCTATTTATTTAAAAGGACATAATGAAAATTATATATTATAATTTGTAATTTTCTGCAAATAATTAAAGTCATTTTTCTTTTTCATATTAAAAAATTTTCACAGAACCAATGATTGTTACATAACCTAAAGATTGATCCAAAATTAAATAGTAGGATGAAGTGGGGTAACTGCAGAATGGGTTTTGTAAAGGTGAACTTTCAATTCAAGTAGTTAGTCATCCTATTAACTCATATTGGCTTTAGCACCAATTTTCCTTGTTTCAATTTTCACTGTTTTCAAATTTTGACACGAAATTGTAAAAAAAAAAAACTGTCAGCTACTCTACACTTTCCGTGGAAAGTGAGGTAAGAGCATACCTGCAAGGTAAAAATATTTTGAAGTCTAGTTACATTTAATACGTGATAAGAGCAGAATTATGAACAAACCTCGTAAAAAATGCATTTTACTGCATTAACGTAGTTGCTCCGAGATAGTCAGGTACAAAGCGAAAAAATTTTCTTTTATCTAAAATTAAATAATGTATTAATATTCTGCAGTTAGTATATTTGTATATCACTTGTTTTTTTTAATGTTCGCGCGCTTATGTTGTAGCGATGTAAAAGCATTGTTGAAAAAGCGTTGTAAAATGATGTTTATAAATTATATTTAAAAAACGGCGTGGTGAATAATTTTTATTTCTTATTAAATATGGTTTGTAACTTTGTATTTTATAACATATTAAATTTTTATCAAATGCTTCTGAGACGTTTTCATTTTATTTAAAAAAAAAAATGGAGTTTTCCCATAAGAGTCCGTGTTAAAATTACAAAACTTTGAAGTCGTTTTTCTCAAAATTGGGGTAACCAATCTTAATCGGAGTAGGCTCGTATTATTGGTATTGAATTAAATAAATATCTAAAGAAGTTTCGTTAAAATCCTTTGAAAAAATCGTTTTATCCACCGACTACCTTAAATCACTAAAACGACTTTTTTCAAGTGTGGCATTAACCATCAAAAATGTGATATCTTTTTGTAAAAAAGAACTGATTAGACTAATGACTAATTTTTTTTTAAAAACAATTCTTGTCGATTAATTGATTAAATATTCTTTGGCTTGACATCACTACTGTGTTCAATTTCTCTAGGAAACGTTTGAGCTTCCTAACTAACATTCTCTGTTTCCTGGAAAAATGATTATGTAAATATCCTGCATCACAAAATGAAATTATTAAAACTAAAGGTGATAACAGATTGGACAATTTTTCGATTGGCGTTTATCCTTACAATACGTTAGATAAAATAAAATATAGGAAAACAATATTCTCAATAAAATCCTGCTACAATGTGCTAAAATTCCAGTAAATAACTCCCAATATTACATTCGATTTATTGATGATTTTATATTATATGTTATTACAATTCGAACATATGTGTAGAGTAATATTGAACAAACACCACCAATAGTCTAGCAAAATTGATTTAAAATTGACAATACATGACAATTTATTGAGTAATCTTTTTCGCATAGTGTTCGAATAATAACATTTACTCATTTACTTAACACCATTTTATTTATCTAACTCAATTTTATTAGTTTCATTTGAAAATAGTTCAAATAAATCCGACAAACAAGTCAAATAGTATGTATAGTGAATTGATGAAGAAATAAAATCGAATATAGGCAATACTACGTACACGAATGTTATAACTTTAGTATAAATGATGTTGTTTTGTTAAAGGCAAAGAGATGGTTGATTACATAGCCAATTATTTGGATAATATACGTGATCGTAACGTATTTCCGTCGGTAAAACCTGGCTATTTACGTCATCTGGTACCAGACAGTGCCCCCGTTGATGGTGAGGAATGGAAGGACATATTTAATGATATTGAACGGGTCATTATGCCCGGCGTGACCCACTGGCAAAGCCCACATATGCACGCCTACTTTCCTGCATTGAATTCTTACCCATCGTTATTGGGGGATATGTTAGCCGATGCGATTAATTGTTTAGGATTTACCTGGGTAAGTGGCAACATTCTTTTGAGAAAAGATTGCATCAGAGATTAAAATTCAAATTTTTGATTATAGGCTTCAAGTCCAGCCTGTACTGAATTGGAAACGCTAGTGTTAAATTGGCTGGGGAAGATTATTGGATTACCCAATGAATTTTTACATTCGCCGGGCGGTTTAGGCGGTGGCATTATTCAAACAACAATGAGCGAAGCAACGCTTGTATGTTTATTGGCCGGACGTACAACGGCCATTCAAAAATGTCGCGAAACTCATCCGGATATCGATAAGTATGCAATCAATTCTCGTCTGGTGGGCTACTGTAGCGACCAAGCGCACTCGTCCGTTGAGAAGGCTGGTTTAATTGGTTTCGTGCAAATGCACTACATCGAGGCGGACGATAATTTAAGTATGCGCGGGGA
The DNA here is from genome assembly GCA_035578155.1 of Brachynemurus nebulosus. Classification (NCBI taxonomy): domain Eukaryota; kingdom Metazoa; phylum Arthropoda; class Insecta; order Neuroptera; family Myrmeleontidae; genus Brachynemurus; species Brachynemurus nebulosus. The sequence continues at coordinate 7,075,566 of JAPWDM010000009.1, read as the reverse complement.
TAAGTTACGCGAGGCGATGGAAGAAGATAAAAATAAAGGCTTAATTCCATTTTGGGTAAGTTGGTCTTAAAAAAAATTGTGTGTTTTCTTTTGGATTCCGAGGGAAGAAGCCAGGAATCCTTATAGTTTCGTTACCCCTGTTTGTCATACTTTTAGAATTTCGACACTTTTAGATTAATGAACATGAATTTTTATATGTAGACCCTACAGGTACAGAGATCTTAATTAATATGCAGCAGATTTTTTTTCCTTAATATTCTGAGGTGCTTTTTTGGATTGAAAAATGGAAATAAGAACCTTTTTCTCACTGATCCTATCGTCAGAAAAAACTCCTACAATGAATTCAAGGTTCCCCTTATAACTTTCCATTTTTAAGCCCAATTTGCAAAATATTTAACTTCAAAGTTAGCTTTGTTGTCCTGCCTCCTGTAATTTTCCAGTCCCAGATACAAGAAATTTAAAAAAAAATACAAGTAGGTACTAGCACTTGTCAAGTATACTTCCAGAGATGCAGGCAACCAAATTTCCGAAACATCCTTCAAAAATTCAAGTACAAATCTTTAAAGGAGATGCTAAAGAACGGATAAAATTTCCGTTTTTCGAAAGTAACTCCAGAAATAATTCCACATACCCTTTCGTATGGGATATAGTCTAAAAAAATCTTTCAAAATAGAGTTGAGATTCCTTCAGTCACTTCAAAATTCCTGTTTCTTTAAGAAATACTTGTATAGGAATTAGTAATGAGCAAAATTAGTCTTGGTCTTACAATTTTTGCAAGACCAAGACTATGTATACCAAGAGCAAGACCAAGACCAAGACTATAAGTATGGCTGCAAGACCAATACCAAGACTCAAGTGATCAAGACCAAGATAAAAGCAAGAAAAAAGCGAGACTCTTGCTAAACTATTTAAATAGTTTGAAAATATAATTAATACGTAAAGATAGTAAAAATTCTGATTTTAGAAGAAAAAATTTCGCTAACAAAAAAAATGCAAGAAAGTGCAAGATTTTTTAGCAATAACAAGACCAAGACTGCATTTTGCAAGACCAAGACTCAAACTGCTCTAGCAAGACCAATACCAAGACTCTTAATGCAAGAACAAGACCAAGGCCAAGTCTTGGTCTTGCATTTGCTCATCACTAATAGGAATCAAATTATCTATTGTCAGCTATGATCTCTAGCCACTGGGAAGTCCTAATTTAATGTGTGTCTAGCACACACTTGATACATTTTTAAAAAACTACAAATTAGTTTTCGAATCGAAGTTTACCAATAAAGTTATTTTTTCATTTGAGTGCCTTCCCATTTATTAGTTTTAAGATTATTAATTAAAAATAAGTAAAATATCAATGATGTGTTTCCACAACTAATCGCCTTATAAAATGCACAATTTATAATTGACTTGTTCACTTCCAAGTAGATTTGTTGTGTGTGGTAGAAAGGGATGGCGTAAGGGAATAATGTTGATGATGTATCATTGCTATTCCCACAGGATACAATTAATTTTGTATTTGTTTATTATTATTAACATCCCACTGACTACATACATGTACGACAATTGTTCTTTACGTTTTTAGAGTAAATTATTTTCCAATGTCTACGAAATGGATTATGTTTTCTGCTTAGAGAAAATTGAAAGATCAAATAGTTTTATTAGTTTTATCGTCTCCATATTTTTTTTCTAGGTGTGTGCAACACTGGGTACAACTGGTGCATGTTCCTTCGATAATCTCCTAGAAATCGGTCCAATTTGTAAAGAGTTTGACGTGTGGTTGCACGTGGACGCGGCATATGCTGGTTCGGCATTCGTTTGTCCCGAGTATCGAACTTGGCTCAAGGGTGTTGAATATGCGGATTCGTTTGGATTCAACTGTTCCAAATGGTTGATGGTGCATTTTGATTGTACGGCAATGTGGTAAGTGCATACAGAGTTTTCGGCAAAGTGGCCTAAGCGTGTTACCAAATTTTATTAAATTCATGGGGTGTATATTTACGGGGTTACGAGGTTTCTAAACTGAATTTTAAGGATTGAACTAAATTGTATATATATTATTTAACAAGTTCCATAGGTTGTGGATTTTTTCGTTTGTTTTCAAAAGTGGGCGAACTTTAAATGCTATATATCGCGCGTTCTCTGTCCCAACCTCATATGTGAAAACTCCCAATTTTTGGACACACAAAACAAACGTATTTAAATCTGTGTTTTCATCACTATGAACTTAAGATTTATGCTAATTATACCCTTTGATGTTGGCTACCTATATATATATAAAATAAAATACAATATCTATTTTAGTTTTTGGATATACGAGGTTGGGACAGAGAACGCGCGATATATAATCATAGGCGGGATTTCAAGAAAAATATTGGGTGTAAGGAATATATATATAATATAAAAACCACTTTTGGAGATTCTTAGAATCGCAAACCAGTTCAAATAGACGAATGCTTGACCTAATTTCTGCATCCTCATCCTTTTTCTTCTGCCATATCATTTTAATAAATGTTGTCCAAGTTTTTAATTTCTTTTTTGCACGAATATTCAGGGGGGCAGTTGCTCCCCCCCTGAATCCCGCCTACCTATATAATACACATAGCTACTAGAGTTATTGACAGTAACACCTCCGTTAAAAAACAATGCATTGTAAACCCTTACCAATGATGCATTCAAGTTTTACGTCTCTTGTGTCTTTTCTTACACTCAGAGCCGGCGAGAGAAATGACGGAGACAAAAAAATTTTTCAAACATTTTTTCCCCAAAAATACAATTGACGAGCAAAAACAAAAACCTTGTCTTACTTTCCTCGGGCCCCTAATCGAGCCTGCAAGCCTGTTTTTTAGGGCCGGGCCCCTGGGCAATTGCCCCACCTGCCCTACTCTCTCGTCGACTCTGAGTACATTATAAAGAAAAAAGTTAAATATATTATGGTTACTGTCAAAATTTAGAATGCCGAAAATCGTAGAACCCAGCGTATGAAGTTGCGTTTAGTATAACAATTAATGTCCTTTGTCATAATTACTGGAAAACTCGTTTAGATCATTTTTCGTGTATATTTGGCGGTTTTCCTTTGTCTAAAACCAGGTTTTCTTTCAGGGTGAAAAACAGTGGGGCACTGCATCGCACGTTCAACGTCGAACCTTTGTACTTGCAACACGAAAATTCTGGATTGGCAATCGATTATATGCACTGGCAAATTCCTTTGAGTCGACGATTCCGATCGTTAAAATTATGGTTCGTCCTACGCAGTTTTGGAATCAAAGGATTACAAAAACATATTCGTGAGGTACCTTCACTTCCAAATAACTATACCATTTCCAATTTTGATCAACAAATAAAATTAAACATTTTTTTTTTATAGAATGTCCGTTTAGCACAAAAATTCGAGGCACTCGTGTTGGCCGATCAACGTTTCGAAATTCCAGCGCCGCGTCACCTAGGAATGGTCGTATTTCGCCTCAAAGGTGAAAATGAATTAACCGAACGCCTATTGAAACGTATGAACGCGCGAGGTCACGTGCACTGTGTGCCAGCAGCGCTTAAAAACAAATACGTAATACGTTTCACCGTGACGTCACAATACACAACCAATGACGACATCGTGCGTGATTGGACGGAAATTCGTAAGATTGCTCAACACGTTTTGAAAGAGGCCAATTTGGAAATGGATACGGATAAATCGAAGGAGAAGGTGCCACTGAAAGGTATCGAATTGATTAATTTGGATGACGTAATCACGCTAGAACCGACAACTAGTGACAAACGTAGACGTTTTATTAATTAGAATGCGTGGTCACTAAATCTCCAACGGTATTGGAGACTTACTGTACCTGCTGTTCTTTTATTTTGTTTGAAGGAGAAAGTGAAAAAATGGCCAATTTTGGCTAATGGGCGAAAAATAAAACAGTGATTGTTTCTTATTGTTTTTGATGCGTTTAAGTCAAAGGAACATTCTGAAAATTGAATCGCCCATTTGCCAAAAATCGACCATATTTTCACTCACTTCTTTGTTAAAGTCTGAATATTTCTCATTATTTTTATTAAAATAGATGTAATGTATGACGCTTAAAGCATCTGATTTTAGTTAGATTTAGTAGTTAGTTGACTTTAATAGTTTGGTTTTATTTTTATGTACTTAATTAAGTAGTTATAAATTACTAAAGTGCTATTCCCTTGCTCTCATGAATGCACTTTAATAATTTATACATATTTTAAACTGCAGTCTGCCCAAAATAATTGAAGATTACCTGATGAAAATCATTTTTTGAACTGATATATTTATAAAGACTGGTCTTAATTATAAAATTGAATGTAGTGTTGAACGCTAATTTTTTTTTTTTATAGTTATTTTAGACAGACTATAAAATATTTTAATTTTTTTTATTTTTAATTTGTAAACGTTCTGTTTTGTGAATGGTATTTTTTAGTATTAATTAAAATTTATTTTTAATTTAAAATATTATTGTTTTATTGTAAATAAATATTTATTTTTATTTTATATTTTTTATTTTGCTTTCCCTAGTAAAATACCTGCATGTTAGTTCGCTTAGAATTCTTCTAGATATCAAAAATACATTTGCATATTTTGGATATGACAGAAAATCAATTTTTCTATCAAATTGGATTAATATACTCTTAATTGGATATATAAGTGAAATTTTACTAGATAAGCAAATTGGGTATAGGTAAGTGTCATAAGAAAATATACACACAAATTTTCTTACAATCAGATTTGTCAATAATTTCTGGAAAAAATTGGAAAATAGGTATTACCTTACATAATGTAATTTTTTAAAAGCTTTTATTTAACTTGCTATGTTAGTATGTTGGTTTAGATCAAATCTTGGAATCAAAATTTGGACAGGTTCTAATTGAGCTGGAGGTTTCAAATTTTGCATACGCGTCTAACCTTGATGATAATGCAATATTGTATAATTAGTTTTTCCCTAAATTGCCCCAAACCAAAATTGTTGATTTTTAGTCCTATGCAACTTTTTGACATTTCGAATTGTCAAATATTGTCCATTGATTTTACATTGCAATTTTTTGTTTCCATAGTTATGTCTGATTAGGGTAAATTAACCGATTAAAATATAGGGAAAAAAATTACTTCTTTTTTTTTTTAAATTAATTGTAATCAGACTAAAGAGTAGAAAATAAAATAAAGTAAAAAAAATGTTTTTTAAGAAAAAGCTTTTATTTAAAAATGAGCTAAAAAAATGAAATAACTACTGAGTGAAGTTTGAAGCAAGATACAACATAATTTATAAAAGCTTGAGGCGTTTAATTAAGTTTGGTAAGTGCTGAAAAGTAAAATAGCTACACTTATATCCAAAACAGAAATAATTAATGATAACGCCTCAAGCTTTTATAAATTATGTTGCATATTGCTTCAAACTTCACTCAGTAGTTATTTCATTTTTTTAGCCCATTTTTAAATAAAAGCTTTTGGATATTTTAAAACTGGATATTTTAAAAAGGCTAATGCTAAATGATGAGTTTAGAGTTTGTTTCAAAAGAACAAGTACAGCTACAGAAATTAGACACACTTTTTAATGGGTTTATAGAGCCTCAAAAATGGTAAAAAACGAAAGAATGGCTTTCAAAACCTCTTATTCCCTTTAAATTTCACTAATGATATTGTTTAGGATTTTCAAGACATTAAAAAAATTTTTAATTAACTTAATGACGTCAACAAATTAAAAAAATCCTTTTTCTCAAAGTAAGCTTTATGGAAGTGATTTAATTTATGGTAACTGGCTGAATTCGGGTAAGTTGAGTGTGAACTTTCCAGTTTTTCCTGCCAAAATGACAAAATTTGTTTCAAAAATTATTTTTCCTAAATTAAACTTTATGGAAATGATTCAATTTATGGAAGTTGGTTGAAATCTGACTTGAATTCGATAGAAGTCTTACATGCTTAATATTAACAAAAATGAGGAAAACATTCCGAAGGTCTATAATTCGCTTCTAGTATCACTATTCTATGATTTTACTTACGGATCTAAAGGCATTGAAAAATTTTAATAAACTTGGTGACGACATTATGTGTACCCATCACCAGCCCCCTATACTCACCCTTGCTTGTACTACCGCAAAGGCAGAAAATTAATTTAAATAACAAATAAAAATTTTCAATTTTAAGAAACACGTGAACGTAACGAAAATTTTGGAACCAGTCTATTGCTGGCAAATTCTCCAATGTCGCCGAAAGTTGTGAATGGAAGTTTTGCTGCAATTTATGATCAAGACGATATCGTCAAAGAGTGGGCACGAGCATTCTCACGACTACTAACATCACCAGCTCAAAATAGTCCCGGTACGTGCAAAAATTTCAAATTTAAACGCTTGAAAATTTTCAAAAATAAAGTTTCTGTTAAAAAAATTATTTTATAGCTATGCGTCGCCGGATTCGAGGTATTTTAATGACCGGCAAACAATACTCGTTGGACTCACGTATGGACCTCGTCCACGGTATTGTGTCGAATGTTAATCCGGAACCGGTGATTCTTGAGCCGGCCAATGGAAGCAGTGAATCACGTGCCACCGATTGGGCAGATTTTTCGGAACTTGATGAACAAGCGGCGACAAATAGTACATCTGATGAGAAAAAAGGTAACAATTTACAAATTTAAGGACAAAAAGGTAAAAAAGAAACGAAGGGGACTCTTTTTTGTTTTTAGAGAAAAGACCATCAGTTCCGGAGACTAGTTTAGAAGTTCCCCAACCGCGTCAATATCGATCTCAATCTGTTGGACACGTCAACGGTAACCCATTTATGTTGGAACAAAAATCGGCAAGCGATTCATCCACAAATAATCCAAAAAACCAAGGAACGCTATGCTTAAAATGTGGTCACGCTATACCGTCGCAACAGGCCCCAAAAGTTTGAAACGCATAAATAAATAAAATTCATACTGTTTTGTAAATAAATAAAAACAAATTTTTGAACCTGCTGTAGCTAAACGAACAATCCACAATTGGACTGGCACATGAGTGGCATTCCCAGAGAATGAGCATACAATTGACAGACATGACGAAATTATAAGGATTTCAATCATTTGACTAATTCAGTTTTTAAGTGATTATAAGCATATTAAAATTTGCTTATAATCACTTAAAAACTTAAAAAAATTTATAACTTTTAAAATATGTATTTTATGACCAAATGACCAGTGTTTGTTGTTGATTTCGTAGCAAAAAAATGTGGAAGGACAGGTCAACCCACACTGTCAACTTTCCATTCGGTGTCCTTAAAGATTAGAGGCTACTGTACATAAATAATTCTTTTTTCATTTCAGGGGGCTCCTCCCCCCGAACCTCGACACAGGCTTTGCCCCTTGCGTTCCACTGGGGGCTTCGCGCCCTGTATCTCGTGGAGGCCGCTACCCCTCATTAAACAAATGATATCATCATTTATTCTCAAGATATGCAAGACGATAAAAATTTCACAAAAAGTTTTTAATTTCGTTAATTTTATTATTTCGTTTTTAATTTCGTATTTTTTAATTACGCATCCAATGAGATTAGTCCGGAGTTGATATCATCATTTGTTCTCGAGGTATGCGAGACGAAAAAAATTCACGAATGAACGCACACACAGATATCACGCTAAAAACGATAGATTCGGATTCTAGTGACACTGAACCGTCGAGATATGTCCAAATTAGCGATTCGTAAAATCGGACCCATTACAATGACTTCCAATGGGAAGTTAAATTTAAAAAAAAAGACTTCGTTTGAAACCAATCTGACCGGATCTTTTACATTCAACCATTTTTTTTTTTTTTTTTTAAATATAAACGTTAAAATCTGCGCCTGTGCACAGTATATCAAGGAATTTACTTACAAGTCTTATGAGCGTAGAAGGTTAATACTGTGTATAAAACTATATAAAATAAATTTGGACGTCACTCATGGGTCGATATAGTCTGAATTTGTGAATTGTTGCGTCCTTTTACCACATAATTGTCTGTGTAAAAAATAAAATAATTAAATGTTTGTTAAACTGCTGTGCCAAACAATAAAAAAAAAAAAACTAATTTTATTTTTTAAAAAATCAAAATTAATTTTGGAATTTTATCATTATATTCGAAATAATTGTATTCTAAATGTATCAATTATCTTCTAAAGTAAACAAGGTAAACAATTTGTTTGAATGTAGTGAAAATTTAATGTAAATAAATATAAACAATCGTCTAATTTTTGTTTCTGAATAGATCCTAGTTCTCTAATTCGATTTTTCAAAACGTATAGCGCCATCTATTAAAAGTGACGAACATTATTCTGAAAACCAGTCAATTGCTCTACCGATTGAACATAGCTTCGGTGTGTGCTACATAGATGTCACGTCGTGTTTAAGACACTCATTTAAAGAGGTCGCAACGATACTTACAACGAAAATACCATGTAGTACTTGAGAAAATCAATAATTTCTGTTAGGATATACACGTTATTCAATTTTACAAGGGAAAATAAATTCATAATAAAAAAAAAAATTGTTTAATACAAAATAGAATGTTACAATTTTTTTTATAGGCTCTATTAATTTTCAATTATCCCAAAACGACACTGTACTGATAAATCGGTGGTTCCCTAAAAATAAAGCTTTTTTCTAATATTAATTTTAAATTTCCCGCTAAAACACTATCTGACGTCACATTTCAGTACTGCCAAAATATAGACAAATCTTTCTCACATTAATAAACCAAACATAATACTCGCAATTTTTAATCTGTATATTTTATTTTACTATACAAAACAACTTCAGGAGCGTCCCCAGATATGTAAATAAATATAGAAATTGAAAATCAATTTTGCTTCCGAAACTACTAAAGTAGTGGAAGCACTGTGATCACTTTTGAAAAATAAAAAATTCTTCCCCTCCAAAATAAAATTTCTTACGCACATTTTACGTTTTAGAGCTTCCTGAACAATTTTGGTTTGGTGTCTCTCCGTCCATCAGTCTGTGTGCCGCCAGTTTGCACTAGGTGGCATAACTTCCAAACTATTCGATTGTTTTTAATGAAATTTTCAGAAATTATGCAGTTTGGTTCCTAGATGGTCCCCTATGAATTTAATCGAAATCGGAATAACGGTAGCTATGCCGCTACCACGTTATTCCAGTAATATACTAAATTGCACCAAGTGGCATAACTTCTGAACTACTCGATTGTTTTTTATGAAATTGTCAGAAATTATGTGGTCTGGTTCCTAGATGGTCCCTTACAAATTTCATTGCATTCGAGGTAATAGTATCTACGGCGCTACCATGAAATCCCATCAATTGGCAATATCTTATTTATTGCTAGTCCCACTTCGCTTAAATTTTTGAAGTATATTTTTGCTATTATCTTATACGAGGAAGCTGTGTGCCACATTACTGCGTTTAATTGTATGAAATTTTGAATCACAATGGTAATAAGATATTCTTGGAACAGATTAAATCGACTAACTCCCCGGACTGCAATTTAATCATAGGTTATAGTTATACTATTACATTTTGACAATACTGAGCCGTGACGTCAACCACCCTAATTTGTGTTAATGGCAACGTTATTACAAAGGTATTATCTTATATATTTCAATTTAATTAAAATTTTTATAATTTACGTTATAATTTCAAAATTCATATCGATTTTTTTCTTCGACAACTTTTTAATGAAAAGTTAATTTTAATCAGAGACGAAAATTGATGTGTCCCATGGGAATACATTTATTCTCTGATTAAATTTACTTTTTCAAAATGTTATATATACAATTCTTTGAATTTTGTACAACGTTAAAAGTTAACGAACACTGTAATATGATCAATTTAGCTTTTCTAACTTACGATAACTTGAACGGTTAGTACACGGTCCTTATTAATTATGAACACAGGAATTATAAAGGAGGTATTTGTATAGGGTGTTCAAAAAAAAGTTTGGTAAACTCATCAGGTTGAAGAAATATATTTTTAATACAAGAAGAAAATATATTTATTTATAAATAAATCAGAAACACAAATCATATTTGACAAGTATTCTCATAAATATTTTTTATTACGCATGCGGGAGAAGTACTAACTTGGCGCACACATTTCTGTACGCAAAATAGCTGTTTGCCCACTGTACTCTCCCCACATACTTTTTTGTGTGCGGAAAGTAAACTTTCCACACGCAAATTCAAAGTTACAGAGAGAAAGAGACAGAAAGATTGTAAGTACATTTTGAGACAAACAAGTTCAAGTTCATTCATTGCAAATGCTTAAAAAATTAAAATTGTTAACTGCGATAATTTGCACCTCTCTATATGTAATTCGTAATATTTTAAGAGTCCCTCGAGTTTCGAATTAACGAGAGTCGATTGTATATATAAATAAATCTGTGTATATATAAAAAAATTCATACTGTTTTTTGGAACGATCACAGTAGCGTAACTACATAAAGGGAAATAAATATCTTTAGAGAAGCAAAAATAAAGGCGATTGAGGTTTGATATTTTATTTACTATGATTAGCGGCTGCAAAAACCTATTATGGAGCGTGTCACTCTACAAGTTCCCATATTACTAACTTAATAAGCAGAATATTGGTAATCCAAAAAAATATCAAAAAAATAAAAAATTGAGAGATTTGTACGAGGCTTTAAAAAAAATTTATTTCTGGTATAAATTTCAAAAAAATCGGTCGAATAATTTACGAATGAAAACGCCAGCTACTTCTAAAAATGTTGTTTCGAGAAAAACGTGTTTAAGCGCGTTTTACGTTCAGAAGCTAAAACATACGAAGGACTTCGAATATAATTCTGAAAATTTGAAAATATATTCTTGAGATGTTTTACTAAAATATTTTATGAACAAAAAAAATTCAAATTTTTTTTTTTAGTTCTAAAGGTATTTCTCCCTTTAAAATGAGGCATTGCTGTTTTCCGATCAATTCTTATATTTTTTAATAGGTTCTGTAAATAAAGGAAATAATATTTTTTGCTTACATTGTTTAATAAGTGAGTTGGAAATAAATAACGGTATTATTAAATTTCCTTTTATTTCAACGGGCACAGGAGGCAACGCCGTCGAGCACCATCCACCAATCGATGAGAGTGAATGTACCCCACTGAATATAAAACAAATAACCCACCACGAAAATGTTATCGTCTTATATTCAGTAGACATTCGTGTAAAACACTTGTGCTACGCTGCCATTCAAGTTGTTTCCCATCTCCAATCATCTTGATATGCATGTACCGGTACCGCTCCGGTACCGGCTGACGAAGGTATATACATACACACACACACCAATACATAGGTACTAACAACTAAATGGTACTCGAACGCGAGAGCGAGTAAAGAGAGCTTGATGAAGATTGATATTCCGACAAGCCCTTATCAGTTCTCCGTCCAGTTGTTCCAAAAATACACCGGGCGGGAGAATGACAAGGGCATGGCAAAAATCATTTTTTTCATACACGACGATAAACATAATCAATCGACCGTCAGCGTTGTGGAGTTGATGACTAACAATCAGCGACTCGGAGTGACTCACTCAGAGAGTGACTCGGAGTGACTCCGTTTGAATGGTTTCTTCACTCTGCCTATGTATTTTCATTTTTTCCTTTTCGTTCCTTCGTTTGTAACCGCACAATTTTTCTTCGCTCGTTTTTTAATTATTTATCAAACTTTTCATCCTTCAATTTTCCGCCAAATTATCTGAAACAAAATTAATTGCTCTTTTAATTTCGTGTTCTACGTTAAAAAAAGTTTGACGTCACATCAATATTTATTTGGGGGAAAAAAATCGATGCGATGACAAACTATAATTTTAATTCGACCAAAAGATATTTAAATAATTTGATAAACAAAAAGTTAAACATTTTACAGATTAAATGACCCATTAAAGTTTCCTTCTGTGGTCGTTTCAAGTATCGTCGTTAAAAAGGTTCAGGGTTTGAGGATTGTTGTGTATGAAGAATAAGTATGTACGATGAAAAAGCACGCTTGGGTGGGGGTGGAGGGGTGAGTAGAGGAGTGGGGGAAAACTGTGAGAGATGTTTTCCAACAACAATGTGAAACTTGTTCATGATTTGAATAGTATGGACGAACGGATAGTATATGGATGGTTCATCATTTACGAGAAATACTTGACCATAAATCCTTTACAACAAACATTACAGAACTATACCAGTGCTCGCTGCAGTATTCTATTGAACTAATCGAATATAATCTGAATAAAGCAAACAATTAATAGTTTACATAATATATTTTAAATCGGGAAAGTTCCAACTTGTTTTTCAATAAAAATTGATAGTTTGTGAAAACTGGTTTTTTTAAATAGTTTTGTTTACCTAATTGTCCGAGTTAGAAAAAACATTCTCTCATATAAATAAATTCGAAAAATTTGTTTTAATTTATAAATCTGGGTAATGTTTCCACGTTAATGTAATTCTGTTAATTTTAATGTGGTTGACGTGTTAGGAGATTAAGCAACTACTAAATCCCCCCAAAAAATCTATCAATTATTGTCGTCAAATAATTTGAATTACGTAGGCTCCAATGGCACACACTGCAAGCAATTTGTACCAATGAAAATTCGTTTCCTAAGTTATCTCCGTTTTAAGTCGAGTAGTTACAGGGGTATTCTAGTCTAGAGGCTCGATTCTGAGGTGATTTTACGGGCGTAATAAAAAAAAAGTAAACGTTTTTAGTATCCATTTTTTTAACAGTTTTTTTATTGATATTTTGAAAAGTATAAAAATGTATAAAAATTTAAAAAAAATTCAAAATTGAAATCGGTGCAGACTGACAAAGTGGGGTTTCAAAAAGAAAGGTACCTCCTGGTTTACGTGATTCCAACCCTCCTGGTGATCTGAAACCTTTTCACAAAATGGTGTTCATTTAAAAAAAAAATCATTTTTTCGTCTCCTTGCTTCAACTTTGGAAATTTTTTAAAAATAGTAAAAAAAAAATTCCAAAAACCCCTACGTTGGACCAATTTTGATCGTATTAAAGACTGTACCAAATTTCAAGTAAATCGGTGCATTAAAACTTGAGATATCATGTCAACCGTACCGAAAAAAGTAGTTTCCAGTAATTTATATTATAAATTTGAATTTAAACACTGAAAAGATACACAGTGAGTGCACAGGGAAAAATGACCATAAGTCCGAAAATAATTCGAATTTCCGTAAATCCTTTTAGAGGCTTATTCTTAAAGGTCTGAACTTTGAAAATATGAAAAAAAAAAAATCGATTTTTTCGAATTTCTAGAATAAGTCGAGTAGTTAAGCTGTTGAGGCGTAAAAGCAAGACAACAGACAAACTAACTCACTATTAATTTTGTTATTTTGATTGTTTCGAAAAAAATATACTTTCCCCCCCTTTCCCCGACATGAAACAGTTTACAGACAATTGTAATTAAACTCCGATACGTCCGTGTGTTCCTAGTCGGTCCGTTCGTCCGTTCGTTTGTTCGTCCGTCAGTCTGTACACTAAATAGAATTAATTCCGATATGGAAAATTAAATTTACGTACTACACACATATTAATTTATTCATGTTTTGACTGATGCCCGCGGCTAGGCCCGATCATGTTCAAATCATCATGACGGTTTGACAAATTTGACAATTATAATGATGTGTTGATGTGGCGCGCTACCTCCCCCGAACGACCTCCTACCCCCCTGCTCCATCTCTTGGTGGTGCGATGTGAACGATGCTGATGACAAAATGCGTTTATTGTGTTTTTGTTTCAATATCAATGACAGTTTGATAATGTCCACGTAATGTTCCGCCGGTATGACTAATTGTTTTATTATCAAATCAACTCGCCAAATGATGTGTTTGCCGTAGTTTATAAAAAGATGTCCCCCCTCCCCTTACCGCCAGCCATTAAGTTACCAAATACAATGTCAAAAAAATTTTGTATATTGGATTCGCATTATGTTCAGGGTTCTTCAGTGGTTTTTTTAGATAAAACTTAGGCCATTTAAGTCATACGAATAGATAAATATAACAATACTAGACAATGGTATTACTAACTTGCACATATTGTGTTATTTGAGGATCATTAATTCTGTGATAATTTGCCCATCACTTTCATTGCCAAGCTAAAAATATAGACTTTGTGTGATGGCCAAATATTTTATGTTAAATAAGTAGGTTCTTATATTTGCGACGGGGAATCGCATGATTGGTCATATAGTAACGTAGCCGTGTCACGCGATATCGCGCGATACAGTAATGAAAGTGTCCAAGGAACACATCAACTTTGAAGTTCAATATTTTTTTTTTTTTTTTTTTGGGAGCTTCTTTGGATTTTCTTCTCTACTTCAAATATCTTTTTGAATTTTCGAAAATTTGATTGGCTGTATCTCCGAAAATTACTAACACAATTTCACCAAAATAATTTTAATTAGATTGTTGACGAAACTTTGTTAAGCATTAGAGAAATGTTTAAAAATAATTTTTTTTAAAATTCTGAATAGATTTCTTGTAGCCTGGAATTGATTTCTGCCATTAATTGGAATTATATTAGGTCGTGTAATATGAAATGTCGTATTCCGATCCCTTGGCCGACCATATAATTCAGAGAGATAGCGATACTCTTTTAAGGTTTAGAGAAATATTTAAAAATATTTTTTTTGTTTTTAAATAAATTTCTTGTAGCCCAGAATCATTTCCACCATTACCTAACTGGATTAATATTTAGTCGTGTAATATGAAATGTCGTTTTCCGACCATTTGATTAATCATTTAATTCAGATAAATATTGAAACTTTTTTTAAGCATTAAAGAAATGTTTACGAGCAATTTTTTAATTTTAAATAGAATCCTTGTAGCTTAGAATCATTTTCGCCATTACATAATTGGAATAATATTAAATCGTGTAATATGAAATGTCGTTTTCCGAAGTGTGTTAATCCGTCCTTGGTTGTTAGCATCTGATTTGTTTTTTTTACAAATTTTTTGGACTGGTAACTGAGAAATTTCGAAGGAGCATTTCAATTTCATGCACATAGCAGACAGATATAAGATTTGACAAAACTATAAAAGTGGTTTTGATTACGGAGAAAAGATAAAGGACGATAAGAGGAGGAGGGGGTAAACGTTTTGGTGTTAGTAACTCATCAAATGTCCGGTAAAATAAAAGGACATACACAGTATAAATTCGACGAGTACGAACAGAATATGTACCTACTTCAAAAAGCTCTCTTCAAATATAAGCACACCTTTCGCGCTTTGATAAACCATTTTTATGCAAACAAGACAATAAACTGACAAAGGAATCATCAAAAAAACAAGAACCATTTCCGTTCTGTAACAAGTGACGTAATCTTTTCGTAAAAGTGAATATATACATATTGTTGTCAATCAGATTTGCTGTAAATTTCCAACTTTTTGTCTCAAAAATTAGCATCTTAATTTGTACATTATATATTATACATGCATTCTGTACTGTATACTTATCTATTTAATAGTTTAAGAGAGTCATTTTGAGACAGACGAACGCGACTCAACATACAATGTTCGAACAAGTAAGTTACAACAATTCATTAGAACTTCTTAAAACATTTTAATGAACTACAACTACTGACTGTGTTGTTATTTGAACGAAGTAACTTTACTTTTCAAGTATCAACGCTAGTTACCTTGTACCACGCTAGTTGAAGTTACCAGTACCTACTGCTTGCTACTCAAAACATAAAAGTGTTGTCTAGTTTTGCATGTGAAAGAACAAATACCCATCCGTTTTTGACTCTAATAAGTTATTTTGTATACTTCTTACTTAATAAGAATATTATAAACAAACTAATCAGCACAGCGTACTTATTAAAACTGCTAAACAAAATGTTAGCTCCAACAATTCGCTCAGTTTTTAGACTATTTAAATAAAATAATTAATGAAGACATAACAAAATTAATATTGAGATAGTTCAAATTAAAAATAATCAATAATCCGATCTTTTAAGTAAGGAAACGTTCATAAATTACGTAGTCTGGTCCGGAGGAAGGAGAGGTTATGTAGAGACTACGTTGGGCCACAGGGAAGGCGAGAGGGGAGTAAGAATCGAGCTAAGTAATTTTTCAATTTATTTTATTTGGCTTAATTAAAACAAACATAAAATTTCGTGAATAATCACGAAGTACTTACAATCTGCCTATGATATTTTGAATGTTACCATTTGGTCACACACTTTTCATAGTAGAGAGACGCGTTTTATGAGGAAAACTTTATATTTGTTAATAAAAATATTCCTATCGCAGCATTCTACATGATAAAGCGTGAAAAAAAATTCGAAAAAGTTGCGAAGAACTGATCCAAGAGTTTGGAGTTCCAACATTTTCAAAAAATTTCGTAAAAATGCATGTAAATTTTAGTGAATTCCATTTTTGGGTTCCAGCGATCACAAAACAAATTTCTATCATAGTCATGAGTTCAAGTCTTGCCCTGACAGTGGCAGTAATTTCGCTAAAAGCCATCAAGTGCGAGTACACTATCGAATGTGATGGTAGACTTAATGAATTAAAGATTTCCTTCACGAAAACCAATTTACACAGAACAACGGCTTAGGATTCGCGGTTTTTTAGAAAAGTCCAAAAGTTTGACTGGCAAACCGAAGACTTGACTGATTCAGAATACATTTTTCTGGTTGGTCCCTGTTTTCACACAACTGTTGTGGGACGATAAAGTCGATTGGCGATAGCGGGGCTTGAGCGACGAGAGGGGAGAGTGTTTCGTGCGGCCATGACTAATTATATAAACATATTACAATAAAATTAAAACAACAAAACTCATTTGTAACTATCAAAGTTTCAATGAAAAATTATCCAAAAGTACTACAACTACATAGTAGCCTGACTCTTAGCGTTCTTCATTCATTCAAATAGGTGGTGAGCGAGTGAAAATGGTACATACGTATTTGAAATTTCGAATAACTAATAATGATAATGGTTGTTACACAGTCTTGATAATAAATTAGATGTGTCAGTACAGTTAGTACAGTACTGACTGGCGTGCGCAGCGATATAACAGCGGAGTGTAGGGGATGAAAACTTCAATCCACTTAAAAGGGTAACACAACATATATGTATGTACATATAAAATAAGCCGAGATCCAGCCGAGTACAGATTCGATTATAGAGTGCTGGTCAAAAATGTAAGAACATCCGTTCAATGCCGGAAATGAAGTGAAATCAGAAATTAGGCCATGATTTCCTTTTTTTGTATTCCGTAGAAGAAAAATTGGTAAAATACTATTACATGTGTGGAATCAATTTGGAAATTGTTTATATCAATTCTGTAAGGCAATTTTCTAGCTCAAAATTTTTTAAAATTTGATTTTTTTTATTTTATTTTCTGCAAGTATGGACCTCTAAAACTGTGTCCTCAAACAGAATTTAAAAAATTGTGAAAATTTACAAAGTTATAGTGTATTTTAATACGATAGGTTCAGGTATCGAGTATTATATTTCATAACTTCATGGTAAGGACTATGCATATTGCAAAAACTGAAAGAAACATCAAAAAAAAAATTTTTTTCAAACAGTCGCCATTTTTCGAATTTTTTTCCATTGTACTTCCTGCCAGAATCACAGCTTTTCTAAATCAGAATCTTTTTTTTTTTTTTGTAAATGCACACCAGTACATCACCTTTTTCTTTTAATATGTTCTTAAAATATCAATAAATATATGGTAAAAAATGGACAGTAAAAATATTAATTTTTTTTTATATAAATGCCTAAAAGAAGCCAAAATTTTTGCTCTCTATACTAGAAGACCCCCTTAATAATTGTAAGGAACAACATTTATCCTTGCATGTTATTATACGGAACACGATTTACACAAATATGACTCGCACTTTACCGACCTGAGTACGTGAAAATTCGTTGATGAATGTCTGTATCGTACATTATCTAGTTTTCGACTTTTTCGAACTTTATTTTGATAAAACACTCCATAGTTTTGTTGCAAGTTGTAGTTTTGTGTCCAGTTTGTCGTCTATTTCAAATGTAATATGTACGCTAGTGCACTCTAACGTTACAGTTAAGAACTACATTCGTATATATGTATGTAGGTACATTTAACACGATTCTGTAGGTAGATAAAGCAAGAAGAACTAAGTGGGTCCATCTTCTGTTCAGTTAATGGATTTGTTCAAAATTATAAACTTTATTGCTATTATACAAAACAGGATGCAATCAAGTTACGTCATCATCATTATTCATAATGGAAAGTCACTAATTTATATTAAACAACTAAGTAAATTCAGACTCACTAATCAAAAATCCGGCACGAAGGACCAAAAGTCATTTTGTTTAACCTAACACTCTAATAGAAAGATTTGAACTTCGGTCGCTTCTTCAAATCAAAATTTCCAAGGTTTGATATTCTATTGAATGTTCATACAGTAGAACTTGAGATTTTATGTTGACCGGGTCGAAAAAAAATAGTTTCAAGCTATCGTAAATATTGGGAATTTTGTGCAAGACGGTTTCAAATTTATAGGTTTTAAACAATTAAGTAAATTCAACAGTCATCAACATTTTATCATCATTATTCATAGTGGAAAGTCACTGATTTACATAACTAAACAATTAAGTAAATTCAAACTCACTAACTAGCGTTTCCTCGATTCTCAGAACAATACACATATCGATTTAATCAGAAATCCGGCATGAAGGACCAAAAAAATTTGGTTTGAGGTAACACTCTAATAGAAAGATGTGAATTTCGGTCGTTTCTTCAGACTAAATAAAAATTTCCAAGGTTTTATATTCCATTAAATGTTCATACAGTAGAACGGATCGAAAAAAGTAATTTCAAGCTATCGTAAATATTGCGAATTTTGTACAAAACATTTTCAAATTTGTAGACTTTAAACAATTAAGTAAGTCATCAACATTTCTCCAATGATAGAAACAATAAACACAGATTTTGTCGAAAATCCGGCACGAAGGACCAAAAAACTATTTTGTTTAAATAAACGAACGAAACAAATGGGGAGGAAAAAAAGCAGTAGTAGAGAATATGTAATTCTATTTGCGAAAAATTCCAATTCAAATGTACTTTTAAATTGTTTTTATAGTATATAAAATTAGTTTATATTCTAAAACGACACGACACGAGACAACGAACCACCCCAACCAACCGGGATGACGGTAGTAAAAATAAATAAAGATGAAAAACATTTAGACAAAGTAAATCCCGTGCTGTATGTACATCGAAGAATACTATACGAGGCGAATAATGGGCAAAGACAAACAGTAATTAGAAAATTACTTGCAATTGTCTCACAATGATAATTAGACATGTGTAATCACATTGTTCCGTGGTTTAAACTCTAATCTGCCACTACAACTTTAACAACCTACGAATAGGAATAGGTGTACGTAAAATCAACGTATCTGCCCCCACCCCCCACACCATTCCTATAACTATCGTCTATGGTAAGAGTACATAAGAAGGATACGAACAGGACGAATATACATATTCGAAACATTGTTTTGTAGTGAGTTAGTAGGCAGGATCTTGTGTGAGTGTTTTGGACACTACTCACCTACCATTTCCAACAATTTTGAGGTTAGTATCGTATTAAATCAGTTTAAGTAGCCATTTTGTAAATGAATATTACAGAGATACACAAAAAACTATTATTTTAATGCATACAGGATTACATTAATGGTATTCACTTCGTGCATAACAATAGGGCCCACATTATGTTCGCATTTTTTTGTCGGCTTAGTGGTACACAGAGTGAGCTTCAAAATGGGAACCAAAACTGTAACTTGTGCACGGAGAGAAAATTCATATAAAAATTACTGTGCTCAGCACTACAATCGACGTGTAAAATTAGGCGAACATATTCAATTTTGTACGGTAAAAATATAAAAATTATAATTAATCATAGAAAATTTAAAGGATAGAATATTGTTTCCGTAATATTAGCTCCGTAAAATTTGTAAAACAGCACGTAAAAAGTTCCATTGCCGACAAAAAAATATTTTTTAATTGTTTTTCTTACAAAAATTACCATGCTGTATGATAATATTTGAAATGCTATCTGCTAATAGTAGAAAGAAAAAAAGAGAAAGAAGGTTGTGTGTGTTATGAACGCTGTTGAAATGTACCTCACTCATAGCAAGTCACATAGCCAACCATAGGTTTGGACGACCAACTTGGTCGGACGGGTCGGACCAAGCACCTTGATCCATTAGACTGTCTTACAAGCAGCAAGCAGTATTCATTACACTGTGTTAGAGGACGAAGATGTCACATTGTTGGCAATCATTTTTGTATTCATCATAAAGTTCTTACAGGTTCGAAGTTTTTACAGGTACCGCCCAAGCAACATAAGGTTGTGGGTCAGATGCGCAAATGAAAGAGTACTACAACAAGAATTAAACTATAACATATATGCATAAGAGTGTGATAAAAGTTGTGTTAGGACATTAAATTTTACCATGCTAGCACATATTTTTTATTTTGGTCGTCGATCGCGCACGCATTATAAGAGAGCATAGTAATTTTTCTGAAATTTTATCTACAAAAATTATATGATTTTTCTCTCCGTGTGCATTCCCCGCTTATTGAACACGAAGAAAAATTCGAATAATTTACGTAAAAGGTGTACTTTTGTATGTGTTTTGGTTGCTTATTACAAATTACAGGACATTTGCGAAATTTTGATGGCAAATAGAACTCGATATTGTTGAAATTTTTACATGCTATCAGCGCCACGATCAGCTTTACTCCCTCCCCCCAACCTCTTTCCAATACTTTTTCGGAGCAAATAAACAATATATTACACAATCAAGGCTCAAGTCAAAGTTTCACAGTTTTCGGGATAAAATACAGGAAGTTTACGTATACAGTAGACTCCCGATTATCCGAGGTTAACGGGACCGAGGCTATACCTTGGATAAAACTTGAGGATCCACTTACTCACTTCAATTTCACGAGTATCTCTGAAAGTTATCGATAAAATTAGTCGAAATAACTTTATAATTTCTTGTCGGACGCAAAGTTGAAAAATTGCAGGGGTGGAGTGGCGATAGTTACACAAAAACCTTATTTTGTATGCATAATTTAGACAGTGCCGTACTTAGAAAAAATTTGAAACATCATGTAGCCAGCTAATTTGCGATTTTCTCAAACTGTTTATTCCGAAAAAATTCCCGTGGTTTTAGTGTCACCCCTGAAAAGGGCGAGAGTTATTTTTTTTACACCCTGTATATACCGAGTCGAATCCACCGTAAGTTTAAATAATATAAAATATGACATCAATAATGTTACGGATAAATTAAATAATTTGAACAATATGATGGCATTTGTGTTGTTACCTTAGAGCCATTACAGATTTCATTAGTCTTACGCAAAGTTACCTTCACTATAATATGATAGAAATGTTCAACTTGAACAATATTTAAAATTTATCAATTTCAACACGGACCCGACCCTTGAAACTATTTTCAAAAACTTGACTGGAACAAGACGAACGAAGAACAACGTAATCAAACTTTAATTTTGTATCATTTGTCATTAGAACCGTTTCTATTATATATACATGATACATCCAAAAAATGAAATTTGCACATCCAATAGGGTTTACCGTTGCGAAGGGACGAACCATCCAGAGATTAACCAACAATTTGAACAATTAAATCACGGAGATGATATATATCTGTATTGTTACGCTAGGTCATCCCATATATACATATACACAGAAATAAATAAATAATTACATATAAACTGTCAGGTACCTTAAAACATGATTCGTTCAATCTAAATGTTATAATAAATTTAACAAGAATAGGCCACAATTATAAATATAATAGAATTATTATATATTAAAACCCTCATGCATGTATGATAGATATCGTGTATACATTCAGCTAAAGCTGTGACAAATACTGAATTTTGTGTTACGGTTACACATGTTACAAGTTACAAAAATAATTCATATTTACATTTGAATGAAATAAAATGATACGAAATATCTAAGCTAGAAAAAGCCGACAAAATGTAAGCCAGAAGGTGAAAGGTTGGTCGTCCATTGGTTGCGTCTGCTGTCCGTCCACTAGCCCAACATTCGTCAGCATTTTTAAAAAAAATTTTTTCAAGCTATAGATGCTATAAAAATACGTAGATAACAATTTATGGCACGTATTACGTAAAGGTACACAGTTATAATTGTAATTTACCTTCACTTTCATCTCAATAAAAATAAAAATCTCATCAAAATGGACTTCTTCGCGCCAAAAAATCCAAACAAAATTGGATTTGTTCGCACGTTGCAATAGACGAGGATGTATAGCTTCACAGCTGTTTAGATCGTTCGTCCGTTTTCATGCGTATTCGTCCGAATTAAATATCGCGCGTGTCCGCATCCAATGGACGACCAGCCTAAACCAAATTGGTGCGCGTTGTCGGATATAATATTATGTTTGAGTTCGAAAGAAATCAATTTCCGAATCAGTTCTATCAATATCGCAAAATTTTGCAAAAATGCAAAACGACAAAATTTCTTTAATATAAATAAATAAATTGTTACCTCTAATTTCGCCAAAAAATTTTAAACTTGTAATTTCATTATTTGACTTTATTTGGCGATAAACCTCAATATTAAGACCAGCAAAAAACCAAACAGAATTTTTTAACCAATCTACAACATGTCGACCGGTTTCGGTGTCTCAAAACACCATTATTAAGACAAGAATATAAAAATCAATAAAAATAAAAATAAAAAATGAAAATATTAAAAAAATTTTTTCATAAACAAAAGAAACTAAAAACCTTTTAGTTTGGATCAAAACCAATCAAATCAAACAATGTCAAATATAGCAACTCGTTGGTTGCAAAAAAAGAAATACGTACATCACTAAAAATGATATACGAAAACGGAAATGTGAAACAACAAAAAAATTTTTTTTCTTTAATATATTTTGTAGTGATAACGCTAAAGAGTAAATCGAACTAACCTGTTGGTACATTTATACTTTACGTTACGGTAACTCGAGTTTTGTAACGGTTACAAAGTAACGATTACATTATATTTGGCACACCTTTAGCATCCACCAAAACCAACGCACGGATAGCAAACTCTCAAGATAGCAATGTAAACGGGAGTAACAACATTCCAGGCCCACAAAACCGAGTCGTGCCGACGTTCCATTCATATTTTCTCAACTCGGTTGGCTGACTGGCTGGCCGGTTGGCTCGGTCGCTCGCATTGCTTAATGTAAATGTCAGATACCCGACTTTCAAATATATCATAACCGGAGTTATGTACACCATATATACTTACTCCGGCATTATAGTTTTGTTGTTGGAAATTGACCAAAAAGTCCGGTTAATATATTCGTTGTCATTAAAGTCAAAACTTTCTCAGTTTACAGAAAATTATGTTTATCGTCAAAATATATTAAACGTCCACATATAATATGTGGACATTTGTATACAGGATGATTTCAATGTTTATCTAACGATCAAAGAATGTACACTAGTGATCTGAAATAGGAAATAGGACAATTGTGAATTTTACAAGTGCAACATTAAAAAACAAGTTTTCAGGTGCAAGTTGTTATTTTGATATAGCAATTTTTAATCCCCCCCCCCCCCGAAATGCAGTTGAATTCGTGTTTTTAATAAGTTTTCCTTTGATACCTTTCTCGATATTCTTTCTAATCTAATTTCAACTTCATACCTAAAACTGGATACCTAAATTCAACTTCATACCTACAACTGGACCATCACACTCTATCTCTGTGCTAAATTTCAAATTTGTACGTCGAGCAGTTTCAAAGAAAATCGTTTGCGACGAATGGACACCAAAGTGATTCCCCATAGGTGTTCCGTTTTGCCAATGTTGATACTGAATCGGAGTTGAAACTCCATAAAATCCCTCGTGAAATTCAAAGAAAAACCGTACTATTTGTTTCGTAGTCAAAACCACGGAGCCACGGAGACAACTATTTTCAGTCTCATTTTAAATTGTCGATAATTTCTTGTTTTTCATAACTCAAATTGTTGTCATTGCTTTGCACTGGGCTTCCGTAGTCAAAACCACGGAGCTACGAAGACAGAATAGTTTCGTCAAATCGATTTGTTCAATTAATAAAACAGTTAAGCTTCGTATGATATAGTATATTTTTATTCTCATGAGTTAAAAATTACCACCCTGTATATATAGAATTTATCATTTTAAAAGCTATTTATAATATATTTTGTAAATTTTTGTATATCCATGTGACCAACACATACGCAATTGTCTTTTCCTATTTCAAATCATTGGTGTAATTTCAAGAAAATAAAATCATATACAAAATATTTATATCTATAAAAAGACAATACAAAAATAAATGTAGAAAATGTTACTATTTATAACCCAAAATACCATCTGAAGTAGATTTTACTCTGAACAAATGATTGGTCATTAATTTTATTAACTATCTCTGTCAAATTATATTTATAAACATATATTAAATGACAAAAGAAGGGGCGATAGCGATATAAAATAGGTACCTTATGTATCTTAGCCGAACCTTTTTCACTTAAAATTTTTCGGATAAAATACAATAATATAATGTTTAATTAAATTTATTTCAATTAAAAAGGATTGTATTAAATAATATTTTTTGAATTATGAAATGGGTTGGATTATTTTCATAATCAAACAATAAATGTACCAGTGGCGTGTGAATCATGAAAAAAGGGGAAGCATTGTCTTCCCAGAAGTAGTATTCTAGGGTTATTTAAAATTTGACTTTTAGAAATGTGTTCGAAAAAGGAAATTTAAAAATTTTGAAAATTTACAAAATAACAGCTATTTTAAAACGGTAAGTTCAGGTTTCAAGTATTATCCTTTAAAGATTTGAATGCATTTTTCTCAAAACTACATTTTTCAAGTTGGTCGACATGATATCTCGAGTTCTACTTATCCAGTCGAATTCAAATTTGATATAGATATTGAAAAATTATAATTTTTACTATTTAAAAAAAATTTGTCTCAAACAGCCGCCTTTTTCAGACTTTGTTCTAGACATTTTTAAACTCTAGAAATTATTTTTCATTGTAATTCCTGCCAAAATGAACCTTTTTCTACTCCTACTATTAAAAGTAACATTTTGTGCATGGCTAACTATATGTAAAAATTAACAATTGCCCACACTGTGCGGAAATAGCAGTGGGAAATTATTTCGCACGGCTTAATATAATAAAAAAGTTGGCTATGTCTGATTTAATATTTAATGTCACATGTAATTCTAAAAATATACATAAATATGTATGTTGACTATTTATTATTGTTTCCATAGTTTCAAAGTATGCTTTGGCAAAAATTTGAACATCTTACAACTGAGATTATAAATTTAAAAAATTTTTACTACTTATTCAAATTTTATTTTAATTATTTATGTTAAATTTTACGAAAAAACTTGTGCTCGTAGAAAAAGTATAGTGTAAAATACGTGGGAAAAGCTTATTTCTCACGAATATGAATTGTTACACTCGCCCTGTGGGCTCGCGCAACAAACTCATATTCGTGAGAAATAAGCCTCTTTTCCCACTTATTGTACAATATACTATTCTAAACTTGTTCTGTTTCAGAGGAACCTAAATTCCAAAACCATGTCAACTAGCATATCACTTTTTTGCATGGCTTAAATCATTATAAAGTCCTTGAATTTTCATTTCTTTTTGTAGATTTTTTTTTGTGTGGCGATTGGACAGTCAAAATATTAATAGTTTTTTTTTTTAGACTAGAATACCCCTTTAACCTAACTATCATCGTTTTTTTAAAAAGCACGAATTAACTATTTCTAGACTTGATTTTGATTTTTTTTTTAAAAGTTCAAAATTAATGCTGTGATTTTGGATTTGACAAAAAATTTTTTATTACACATGCGGGAGAAATATTAACTTGGCGCACACATTTCTGCACGCAAAATAGCTGTTTGCCCACTGTACTCTTCCCACATACTTTTTTGCGTGCGGAAAGTAAACTTTCCCACACGCAAATTGACAATAAAACACGCAAAATTTAATCAAAACACGCAAAGCCGCCCCTTGATTTTTCATTTAATAAATATTTCATAATTATTTCTATAGAAACCACCAACAAAGTAATTTAAGTAGTATCTAATTTAATTCAGAAAAAAAAAGACGAACACTCAGAAATATTATTTTAAAAAGTAATAAAAATGTCAAAAATAGTAATAATAATAGAAAAAAGTATGTGAAATAGTATGTGCAACTCGTGCGAGACTGTCGATTGCCCCACTCAAGCGAAGTTGAGCGCACGAATGTAGTGAGTGCGCTCAACTTAGCTTTCGTGGGCAATCGACAATTTCCTGCACTTATTGCACAATATACTAGTTCTTCCTGGCTTGTTGTGTTATTATAGTAAGGACTTTGAAATATGCTGTAAATTGACATCTTCCCCGGTTTTATATCTTAACTAAAAAAATTTTCAAAGCAAATTTTTGTTAAAAATCCAGTTGCTTCCTCGATCCACAAAATCTTGCTGTACGCCACTGAAACTTAAAGTATGTTGTATTCCCACCCGAAAAACAGTGGGGGTTTATACTTTACGGGGCGTTTTTCCGGGGGGTGATATTTAAAAAATCATCCATTAACTGTTTCACTAATTAATTCGGGAAAAAAATAATAGCAAAAAATTAAACATTTCCGTAGCTCGTTCGCCCGATTCACTCGCTGCGATAATGTACATACACAAATGACTAATACAAAACATATGGCCTTCCATTTATATTAATAATTTTGGAATTGGTGGACAATATACGAGGTGGGGGTATGCGAGGGGAACGTGCGGAGTATGTACTGATGCGGGCATTTAACAACGTATACACAGATACAATTAATTTGGAATAATAATGCGTCCGAAACAAAACACTTTAATTATTATATTATATGAAATAAATTATTTAAATTGCGTAATTATTGTGAGCAGTGTAGAAATAAACGATGACTGACTCTCCACTTATACACTGAGTTTGTGTGATTAATTGTGTAAGCTCTTTTCAGTCGTCTCATTTTAAATTGTCGATAATTTTTTGTTATTCGTAACTCGAATTGTTGTCATTGCTTTGCATTAGAGTTCCGTAGTCAAAACCACGGAAACCTTATAGTTTCGTCAAATCGAACTGTTCAATTGTTAGACTTTCGGAACTCTATGAAAATGAAATTTTGCCTGTTCATGCTTTTAGATATAAATTTCAATTAAATAAGTAGCTAAAATATTTTTTCCCTTAATTTTTAGAGATATTTTCCGGTGCTATTTTTTTCCACGTATCGTTTAGTGTGAGGTATTGTTAGGAAGGGCTCTTAGAATGAAATATTTGTTTGTCCCTATTTCCTCCCTTCGTGGCTTTTAAATCGCAAGTGCAAGAAATTTGAAAAAAAAATTTAAAAAAAATAAAATAGGGACCGTAAACACTCAATTAAAATTATTTCGACTAAAATATTCTGTACTAAAAGAAATTTTTCATCGAAATATATTTTTGTATTCGAAAACATTCCCTAAAAATTCAAATCCAAACCATTAGGGGAAATGCCGGAAAATGGATAAAATTTTGGTTTTTTGGAAATAACTCGAGAAATAATTCTATGAACTCTATCGTATAAGGCCTCGTTTACAAAATACTGTATTTCAAAATCTTAGGTCAATATCAAAATCTCACGATTTCTTTAAAATTTGTATTTATTTATGGTGAAGTACGTTCGGACAGACAACCTTACGATAAATTAATCTTTAAATTACAAAATCTGTACAAAAAAACAAATTTGGTGAATTTTTTTTTTTTTAAATAAATTTGTTTAAATTTTTGGTTAAAGTTGTTTCGAAAATTATGTCCACAAGTGTAAGAATATGATAAAATTTTCTAGATGAGTATAACTTGACCATAAAATACGACCAAATGTTAGATTTTTTACTACTTACTTACTGGTGGTTTAGTTTTTAGTGCTATATGCGTCTGTTATCTGTTAGTCTTTTAGTTGAAATGATGTAACCATATCACGCACGATATATCATATCGGCTATGTACATTTACAGAAATTAATTAATAAGAAAATAATAGAGTAACTAACTAAATACGGGGGAGGGTGAGAAGGGTTAAAAACTGAATACAATTCAATTTCAATTAGGTTTATGAAATATTACAATATATTGAATACATGATGATCAGGGTCAACTGTGCTTCTACTGATTTAGTTCAATTTCACAACTTTCAATATCAATCTCAGTAGAACATAGTGATAAGATTAATTTACGCATGCGCAATTTTCTCTAGATCTTGACGATTTAGAGTCTAAGGAAGCCAGAAAATCGAACTTGGCGCTAGAGACATCAAACGAAGCTCAAAATGGTCCTCGAGTTATCAACATTTTAAAAAAAAATCGAAAAATAAGTCATTCGGTGGAAGGTGAGCATAAAAAGGCTCTTAAGTATTTTAAAGGAAAAATTTGTTTCATAAATCAAGTAACTGGAGAAGTTAAAATTTTTCTTTTTTTTTTATCCAAATTTATCTCTCTTAACAATGTTTTTGACAAATTTTTGAAAATTTCGATATAATTAAACTGGGAGGTGATGATTTCTTACCAATTTGGCAACAAAAATTTTTAGTTCCCTTAAAAACGCTCTCAACCATCTCTAAAAATCGCAACAATTTTTTTTTTTGTAACCCTTAAACAAAATAGTTCAAATTTTCCCTTTTTTTAGGGGTGGGGGAAATTTATCGATTACGTATCGGCTCCAGCCTTCATTACTCAACAGGTTTCAATTAAAAACTTCGTATTTTTGTATCAAAAAAGTCCTACAACTATGTGATTTGAGCGTTACTTCACGAAAATTCCATTCCCATTCATATTTACACATATTTACACCAAATACCTTGTTTGAAAATGAACAATTAATATTCGAAACAATTGTCCCAATTTAAAAATAGAGTAAAAAATTCACTTTTACTTTATGTGTGGATCCTTAAAGGCACATTGTGTCAGCTTTTTTTCCGTAATAAACCCAGTGGCGTATTCACTAGTATATTTTTTTGAATAATTCAAATAAAAATTTATTTAAGCACTGAAACATTAGCGTTAATTGTGTACACTAATGACCTCAATCATTTAATAACACGGTCGTTCGTTCATCCAACCATCGAATATACATACATGTAAATATCAAAGTTATGTGTAGCGAGACAGACAGACAGACGTAGGACTCTAACGGTCGACAATATATGTATAATATGTACATAATACAATGCATAGTAGGGTATTGCGCGTATGTAAACATATACATATACACTATGAAAATATCTCTCCCGTATCTATCTGTATATATATACGAGGAGTGATCCTAAAGTAATGATAATCGGGTATTTATAATGCACCTAAAAATCCTAAAAAAAGAATTTAACTACTCTATACTCTCACGCTAACTCATAGTGAAAAAATCATATAAATAGGTTATCATTATTTTCCAGGAGATACATTCATTTGAATATCAGCGAGTGTGCGAGCAAAAGTCCTATTTCATCAAAGACAATGCACCGGCACACAAAGCTGAAGTTGCGATGACAGCCATCCGAGAAGCGGGCTTCGAACTGCTTGAGCACCCACCCGATTCTCCAGATCTAGCCCTCAGTGACTTATACCCTTTTTTGCTCGGGGCAAGAAATTTGCGGATGATAGCGAGGTGATGACCGCTGCGGAGGAGGCATTTTGGGGGGAGCAAGGTAAAGATTTTTTTTGTAAGGGTATTCAGGGTTTAGAAAAACGATGGACTAAATGTATCGATCTATTAGGAGACTATGTAGAATAGCAAATAGAGACTACAAATAAAGTAGCGGAAGCATTGTGATCACTTTTGAAAAATAAAAAAAAATTTCCTATCAAAATAACATTTTTTACGTACATTTTACGTTTTAGAGCTTCTTGAACAATTCTGGTTTCGTATCTGTTCGTCCGTCCGTCTGTAAGTCGCCAGTTTGCACTAAGTGGCATAACTTCTGAACTATTCGATTGTTTTTAATGAAATTTTCAGAAATAATGCAGTTTGCTTCCTAAATGGTTCCCTATGAATTTAATCGAAAACGGAGTAGCGGTAGCTACGCCGCTACCATGTCATTCCATTAATATACTAAATTGCACCAAGTGGCATAACTTCTGAACCATTCAATTCTTTTTTATGAAATTGTCAGAAATTATGCGGTCTGGTTCCTAGATGGTCCCCTACAAATTTCATTGCATTCGGAGTAGTAGTATCCACGGCGCTACCATGAAATCCCATTAATGAATCGTTTTGTTTATTTATTTTTATTAGTTTATATACCTGTATTAAAATTATACAAAGGTATATTAGGCATTAAATTAGCAAGGTGCTTTTACGAGTACGAGGAAGCTGTGTGCCACACCCCATTGGTAGCGTATTTTTTAACTGTAACCATTGTTTTATATACTACTAATTATTACTTTTGGATCACCCCTCGTGTATATATATATATATATATATATATATATATATATATATATATATATATATATATATATATATATATATATATATATATATATATATATATCACATACATTTTATATCATCTGTGTGTGCTTTTTTCGTGAAAGCAGAAAAAAAATCAATAATATTGTCTGATAAACGTTTTACATCACCTGATACATTTGCAGGCAGTACGACGCAACCAGTCATACATCTACAACACACAGTGAGGAACCGGAGATGAAATTGTTTAAATATCATCATCAAATACAACTTGATTATGTGTGTGTGTGTGTGTGTGTGTGGTGAGTCACACACAGTATCATGATCATGACGTCACAACAGTGAACTAATCAAATTTTATTCATATGTAAGTGATATACTACAGATGGTCAAAAAAGGGTGTTCTGCAGGGGAACTATTTGGGTACATGCTATTTATAATTATATTTTTATGAAATTCCACAGAAAAAGATAAAAAAAATCGGTCAAGTACAAGTCGACCTTGCGTAAATAGTGTTCCGTACACAAGAAATGGACATTAGGGATGTTATGGATATCCGTAACCGTAACCGAAACTACCGGATATCCGAAATAATTATATATCCGAAACCGTAACCGAAACTACCGGATATCCGAAATAATTATATATCCGAAACCGTATCCGAAAATAAAAGTTTCGGATTTGTTTCGGATAATAAAAAATATTTCTAAAAAATATGTTAACTGAAAGCAATTATCCGTAACCGTGACCGTATCCGAAACATTATCCGATATTTTCACATATCCGTAACTGAAACCGAAACCGACAAAAATATTTTTAAATATCCGTATCCGTATCCGAAATTTCATATCCATAACATCCCTAATGGACATCCGCCACAATCAAAAAATCAATTTTTTATACTTTTAAATATATATAAAATGGGCTACCATTCTGTGTACCTGGGCTAAAATTTCAAACTTTTACGTCGAATAGTTTCAAAGGAAATCGCATTATCAGAAAAAAATTATGACATTGGTAGCAGAGCAGCGAAAAACAGTAATCTAGTTCAATGACGTCATCAAACTTAAATAAAAAAATGAAAATTTGTTAGGTTTTTGAGTATTTTTTGACATTATTGGAATTCTCATTTCTTGGAACAAATTTTACTATCCCACGAGCAAATACCTCTGTCGTAGAATCCTGTATAACATAGCGAATTTCCGTTTATAAAAATTAGTTTTTCTCAGAAATCAGTTTACATAGAACAATAATTCAAAAACCTTCTTTATGTGTTTCATTTTTTCCTCTGTCCAATGGTGAAAAAAATTTTTAATTTGGAGAAATTTTAGCAAAAAAAGAACTAATTTTTTCAATGGAAAATACTCAAAAAGCCCTGTTTCGGGCACTGGACGTGTCTGGCTGCAGAATCCAAGATTTTTGGACTTCCAAAGTTTTCACCAAAATTCGTAATAATTTCGTTCGAGAATTCTCGTGCGGACACATTAAGTCCGTCCCTAAACGGTTGATGACGTCACAAAGTAAATTGTATTGGTTAAGACGTCATTTCAACACAAAATCAACTTTCAGTTTAAATATTAATCTAATAAAAACTAGATATCATAATTTTTTTAAAACTGAATTTTTAAAATAATACACAAAAAAAAGCATTCATTTGCGAGAATATGAAAAGGTCAAAAGTGAGGCGGAAAACATTGCTGGCTGAGAAGCAAGTGAAGAAAATATAGTACTAGAAATGGCAAACAAAAAAACGGGACACGCGGGGCTGGCTGAACGGGATGAAGGCACACATTACACAACCCACAACTAACCGACCATATGCTGTTGTTAGATTATTCTATTATGTATATTGCGCGAGAGGCTGAGAGCACCACGAGCACTGACACTGCACATACAACAAGCGAAACGCGGTGTCGCCTCAGTCGTGTAGACAACAATATCTTCGCGTATAAATAATGAATGGAAACGAAACTGAAAACGGGCACCGGTTTCGACGACGACATCATCAGCAGTTCTACATAGAATAAATAATATGGTGTGTGTATTTTAGGTGGGCACACATCATACTGAATGTTTCAGAATTTGTAACGTATCGAAAATTAAGTTTGTGTTAAAATTCACGGAAAACACGAAGAAAATAGTGAAAATTAATCAAAAATATTGAAGTTTATTCATAGAGCTGAACCTTTTTTGTGCAGTTTCTTTGAGCGATTTTTCTTTGTGTGATTTTTTATTTGGTTTTTTAAAAAAAGGCTCACTAGAATGAATGTGAATAAAAAACAAGATAAAGTAAGAAATTTAAACATTAATTATAATGATTTACTTTGATAAAATCACTTACTGATTGCTTTAGTGAATTTTCGAATAGAAAATTCAGCTATTTCAGTCAAGAAATTTGTTTTGAGGTCCCTAGAAGCTGAAAATGACATTCCCTAAAATTTATATACATAAAAATTTGGTGAAAACGTTTGCTGGTGATATCTCAACTAATACAGTTCACCTGGTGACGTCGTCAACCGCGTGGGGACGGACTTGAGACAAATTTTCTATTTTTGCTATTGGAATAGGTAGTAAAACTTGTTCAAGAAATGTGATTTGTTTCATGAAAGTCAGTTTTTTTCTACATTTCTAGTAATGTCGAAAAATATTCATCGATGCCTGCAACCTAAAAATATGTTTTGTTTTTTTTTTTTGTAAAAATTTGTAAAGTTCAAAAATTTTTCGAATTCTTTTATACCATGGTAAAGAGTGGAAAAAAATCACATAAGATACGTTTTGAGTCATTACCCTACGTAAACGGATTTTCGAGAAAAAGGAATTTTTGTGACCAGAAATTCGCTATGTTATGCAAAATGTTGCGACAGGGGTATTTATTTAAGCATTTAATCATGGTACATTGCATGAGAATATAAGTTATCGCATCAATCAATTTTTTTACAGATATATTTATCACAATTTTTATAATATTATAACAATGAAATAAGATGTTCTCATGTGCAAATCAATACTTTATCTTGTTTAGAAAAGCAACTTCTAAGCAAATCGTGAGAGTTCAAGCCTTTTGAGTTATGTATTTCCTATAAAACTTTTTTTATGCGGTCCCAAACCACTGCGTAAAAGAAGGTTGTTTTTTTAAAATTTGAGACAGACTACTTATACTTACTTTTTATAGCTATTTATGAAGTTTTTCAATATTTTTTTGCGCGATTTTTTTTATGCGTCCCTTATCTATAGTGATTAGCAAAATTAGTCTTGGTCTTGCATTTTTTGCAAGACCAAGACCAAGATATGTATACCAAGAGCAAGACCAAGACCAAGACTATAAGTATGGCTGCAAGACCAATACCAAGACTCAAGTGAGCAAGACCAAGACAAGAGCAAGAAAAAAGCAAGACTCTTGCTAAATTATTTAAATAGTTTAAAAGTATAATTAATACCGTAAAGAGAGAAAATTCTGACTTTAGAAGGAAAAAATTCGCTAATAAAAAAATGTAAGAAAGTGCAAGATTCTTTAGCAATACCAAAACCAAGACCAATACCAAGACTGCATTTTGCAAGACCAAGACCAAGACCAATACTCAAACTGCTCAAGCAAGACCAAGACCAAGATTCTTAATGCAAGAACAAGACCAAGACAGGGACAATATTATCCGTCAACAATTATTATTATGAATATCTATTTGCATAAATGATCCATCTTTAAAACTTCCTGTATTTCTGCGTCACACAATAAAATAAAAAAATATACATATACCTAGATAAAATTTAAAATAATACGTATAATCCACACGACAAACAGGCAAAAGTTGAATGAGCAATCCATCCCGCGACTTCGTAGTTCGTACGGCAAACTCGACTCGACGCGCAGTTTGAACACCCTGCGGGCTTGTTGAGTGAAATTCAACACAATAAAATGCAGAGTGACACTGGCAGCAATAGCAACGCTATCAACCAACTATTTGCCAAGCAGCAACCAAGCATTATCGTACCTACCAACTTTAAAAAGAATTTACCAGTTTTATTATTATTATAATATGAAAGAACATTGTCATATACGTTAAGTATAGATCACAGTGGATAGAAAAAGCACGCAAACACATTAAATATTACTGCAACCGGCGAAATTATACCGGCGGTACCGAACGGTTCGCTGTTGTTGTCGTTATCGTCATCTTCATTTTCTTTTCATATTATTTTACACCATCTCATTCAATTAATAGACCCGTCGAGAGATGGCTTCCCATTTCCGGTGTACGTCGTTCGTATTCATACTCTTTTTCATCTGCACGTAAAAAAAAAATAAATAACGACAATTATATTTTAAAACGAAATCAAATATACATTTTTATCTTTGTCTTTTTGTGTAATTTTTTCGCCATTGGTGTTAAATAATATCGCATGCATCTGAGCTGAGCATAGTGTTCGCGCGATAATTGTGATAATGGTATGTGGGTACCAGTGATTGCCGCCAGGAGTAGTGGCAGCGTTGTTGTATTACTCACTGTGCCAGCACCGTATTTTTTTTTTACAATTGTTTGAAAAAAATGATACGTTTTACACTTTTAAAAAAATATAATTGTGTGCAGCAATAAAAGAAAATAATTCAGAAGAACGTAAGATTATTTTTTTTGTTAAATGAAAATTTTTAATCTAATTAAATATTTACTTAAAAGATAGGTAATTAACAAATCCCGAAGGAGAGTGATTCTGGCGAAAATAATTGAGTTTGAACGTTTTGTTGCATATTAAATGATTATTATTATATAGAATGGACTAATTTTGGTTCCGGTAGTAGCTTCTTCCTTGTTATTACCATTCTGAATGTTTTTTTTCCATTGTTTTTTTTGAAAGAAAAATCAAAGCATCGTAAATTTAAATACCTCTGTCGCAGCATCCTGTGTAACATAGCGAATTTCCAAAAATCCAACATCAACGGAAGAGCCTGTATCCATCTAAAATCGGTGATGATACGTTCTTGAAAGGTTAGTTAATTTTTATTTTGAAAAATGATAAATATTGTAATGACAAAAGCGATAAAGTATTTATCGTAACGAAATTCAACTAATTCCTTAATTTTTCTCAAAAACAAGTTCACTTAGAACAATGGCTCAAAGCTTATGTAATTTTTTACACTTTTTTCAGGGCAAATTTTTGAATTATGCCCAATTTTTACAAAACTTCACCAAAAATTGTGAAAAATAGTCAAAATTTTGGTTTCAAAAAACCGGATGTGTTTGGCTAACGAACTCATCCAATTTGGTTTGGGATTTTTGATCTTTTCACCAAATTTCGTAAAAATTGGATGTTTCGTTTGAGAGTTACCGCTCAGACACAAACATGTATACAAATTTTAGTGGCTTCCTGAGTCTTCAAAACAAGCAAAAGTAATAGTTAAATTTTTCTTCTGGAAATTCGCTAAAAGAAACTATTCATAAAGTACATTAAATTTTAAAAAAAATGTATTTATACTTAACTCACAATAAAAACTTTGGTCAGCCCTGGCATGTTAAATCTACACACTTTTAACTGTGCGTCTGTATTAACCACATAGACGTATCTATTTACCCCAATTATGTTTTGATTTGATATTCGAATATACTGAGTACTGGTAAAAAATTAATATTTCATAAACAAGGGATCTAAAATATAAAATTTACTACCCCTTTGAATGAGAACATAAATTACCTAATCTAATCTAATATTTGCACTGTTTCACTACGAGATTTTAGATTTAAATTTTGAAGATTAAATTAATTTCTTGTTATTTATTAATAGTATTCTTAAAGGTAGAAACTCTCAACTGGAATAACAACAAGAAATTACTGGTTTTGGTTCTATTCACCTTGCGTATGCTACACTCTCCATTTTACGGTACATGAATTGTTACTGCAACGCATATAATACAATTTTTTTAATTATATTTCTAAATAAAACAACATTTTCATTTGAAAAATCTAAAAGGAAATCTAAATTAACTTTTTGCCTCATTATACCTGATAATGAATTCATCTTGGTAGATAAAAAACTATTATAATTAAAAAAAAAATATAACATTTTCAAGTTAAGTCATTGCAAAAGCTCAACATCAAGTGGAAAACTCATTTTTCTATTTCAATTCAAAATAATTCTTTTTATATTTTCACAAGTATTATAATTTTTTTTTATTTTGTACAACGAAAAACAATGAATGGTCGTCACTACTTGGGCAAAAAATAAAGAAAATTACAATTTTATCATCAAAGTGATGATGAAAAGAGTCGAAAGAAAAGTACACTGCCACTTCAGGCCGAACCGAAAACCTCTGTGAAAAGTTTGCACTTGAAAAAGAGATCTTAAAACTCTTATATGAGTGTACAATACAAACACAATCAAAAATGCATTTATACCTCCCACTCATGTAGTACCCCCACCACTTTTTACGGTACGATTTATTACTTTAGAGAAACTTTTTTTTGAAAAAAGAAAGTTTGGTCTGTATGAAACTCTCTACAAATTTCTTTTATGTAATACAAACATAATTATTCTAATGTAATTATTATTTTACAGGGTTATTAATTAAAAATTTTGTAGACTTATTTTTTGAAATTTATGTAATGCAATAAAAATTTGATGCAGAAAGGAAATGATCAAATGTGGTCTATGCTTAGTTTTAATGAAAATTATGTCATAGCTTTGTGATTTTTTTTAGTTCAAAAAAAAAACTTCAGATGTTTATAATTTTATATGAATCATATGTAAAAGTTTTAAGTGGCACACATATTTTAGTCCATGTGTCACAATACTTCAAGAATACTTGGAAATGATGATTCTCAAGGGGGTACATGCCTAGATAAAAATCAAGGAAAAATGATTTTAAAATATTTTTTTAACCAAGGCACGCACAGTGGTCCAATTTCCAAAAAAAGCGGACAAAAATGAGGGAAGTGCAATTTGTAATTCTGAACTTATTACCCCGTAATACCGTAGGGAGGACACCACTGCACTTCGGTGCAAACCCACAGTCCATTATACCGTCTGTATTACCAGATAAGGGAAGGACAAACACAGCTAACTGAGTACCGGTCTAGTATGCATCTTCTAGTTGTTCATTAAAAACTTTTGTTTGCACGTGTGTTTTTGAAATCAAATGTAATGGAAGTTGAAAACGAAGGTGAGTATTCATTATGGATATGTGTTAAAAGGATAATTTAATATCTTTATAAGGTGGACGCCCAGCTTTTGAAAAAAGTCTGTCTGAAGCTGTTGATGAAGTTGCTGTGAAACATAAATATTTAATGGCAATTTTTTCAAGTTTGTATAAGTGGATTCTAGAACTTGCCATAAAAGTAATCGATCTTGTTTTAAATCAGCTACAGAACTCTTTAACTACTGGATAGCTTAGAGTAATATCGATGTTTCGATATTATTCTCGTAACATCGATGTGTCGATGTTATCGAGGACATAACATCGATGTTTTTACATCGATGTTTTCCCCCTAAACATCGATGTTTTTCTACCATCGATGAATATTGATCATCCCTAGCGTCCGCTAATTTAGTACTCTTGGAAGCAAAATATTAATTCGCACTTTCTACACGGAGAGAAAATTCCTATAAAAATTACTGTGCTCATACTACAATCGACGTGTAACAGGCGAACATATCCAATTTTACCGTACAAAAATTGGATATGTTCGCCTGTTACACGTGGATTGTAGTATGGGCACAGTAATTTTTATAGGAATTTTCTCTCCGTGTACCACATTCGGGAAAGTACCTCAAGATTATTAAGAGACTCTTCTGAATGATATATATGAAACTTTATATCTGCAGGAAAATATTTAAAAATTACGCAGAACTAACAGACAGAAAATCATTTTACGAAAATTATACGAGTCCCGAAACTTTTTCTTCGACCTCCTACAAAAAAATCAATGCCACCATTAAAGAAAAAATTTACACATTATTATTGAAGAAAATGTAAGTTTTCTCCATTATTTATTAAATTAGTTGGCAAACATCCATTGCCGCTCACTGAACAATAAATACCTATTTAATGACCATACATACATGGGTGGTGACAACACTTCCTGCTCTTATCACTAATATCCGTCCGTTGCCCGTGTGGTTGTGGCTAAATGAGAACGTACACACACATCCCAACATGCATCGCGACCATACGCGACCAATAAACTAAACTAACAGCGCTTTAATAATATATTTATGTATATGAAAATATAGACGTATTTAAGGAGGGAACCACTAGTGTGACCGTTTGGAAAAAAGGCGATTTTTGGGAATTTTTTTAAAGAAAACGACTACACGGAATGTTTTAATATTTTCGGGATATGTTCGTTGATATATATTAAATTCATGATAAAATTTTTGGACCAAAAAATTGAAAATTCAGTGAAGTATTCAAGATCTCCCAAGGCTCCAAAAAAAAAAACGTTCCCCCACTGCTGTAGTGATAGCGGCCTTCACACTGCCTGAAATCAAAAAAACCAAAAAGCCTATTAAACTAGAAGGTATGGTCCGTACCGTGAATCTCAATCGAAAAAAAAAAGTTGAAATTTAACAAAATGCCGGAGTTTTTTTAAAAAAAAAAAGTTTCAAATTTTGCGCAAAAATTTGATGGTTTTTGGCTTGCGAAAATCACATTTTTTATTCGATCGGAAAATTGAAGGTTCATGGTACGAAGAAATATATATAAAAGAAGCTGCAATAAGAATCAAATCGATCGAATGATTTGTCTTCGAGTTATAACTGCAGCAAAGAGGAATGTAGTTTTTCTATATTTTACCTTTTAGTTTTAATCACTGAGAATTTTCACTAAAATTATTTACGATGTACTCACTATAACGGTTATAGTAAAACTAGATGATTCGTTTAAATGTGCCACGGTCTAGCTTCTCTACAACATGTGACTGGCAGCCTGTCACAAGTCAAACAAACAAACAAACTCACTTTCACATTTATAATATTACTAGTTCGGATGAAGAATAAACAGTGAAATTACAAAAATTTAGAAAAAAATTTATTCAAATGTCATTTAAGGTAGTTGGTCGATAAAACGATTTTTTCAAAGGATTTTAACGAAACTTCTTTAGATACTTATTTAATTTAATACCAATAATACGAGCCCTTACCGAAAAAAAAATTGACCATTCCAATTTTGAGAAAAACGATTTCAAAGTTTTGTAATTTTAACACGGGCTCTTATGGGAAAACTCTATTTTTTTTGAATAACATGAAAACATGTCAAAGGAATTTAATAAAAATTTAATATGTTATTTAATACAAAGTTACAAACCATATTTAATAAGAAATAAAAATTACTGACCACGCCGTTTTTGAAATATAATTTAAAAACATCATTTTACAACGTTTTTACAACGCTTTTTCAACAATTCTTTTAAATTGCTACAACATAAGCGCCCGGAAATTCAAAAAAAAAAGTGGTATACAAATATAATAACTGAAGAATATTAATACATTACTTAATTTTTGATAAAAGAAAATTAAATAATGTATATATTAATATTCTTTAGTTATTATATTTGTATACCACTTTTTTAATTTTAAATGTTATCGAGTGCCTGTGAAACATTATTAATGTATGGCGGACTTTTGTCCGTATTTATACATACACCAATATTTTATATGTTCACTTAATGTCCAAGCTTTAGCTGATACTTGAACACTCGATTTACTTTGGTATGTATGTATGGTCATATGTATACATATGACCAATTCATATGTTAATTAAAATTCACAAAGTGCTTCAAAAAATCATCAAAACCACTTGTCTTTTTTAATTTCTGCGCGCTTATGTTGTAGCAATATAAAATCATTGTTGAAAAAGCGTTACAAAAACGTTGTAAAATGATGTTTATAAATTATATTTAAAAAACGGCGTAGTGAATAATTTTTATTTCTTATTAAATATGATTTGTAACCTTGTATTTTATAACAAATTAAATTTTTATCAAATCCTTTAACACGTTTTCATTTTATTCAACAAAAAAAAAAAATAGAGTTTTCCCATAAGAACACGTGTTAAAATTACAAAACTTTGAAATCGTTTTTCTCGTAAGGGCTCATATTACTAGTATTGAATTAAATAAATATCTAGAGAAGTTTCGTTAAAATCCTTTGAAAAAATCGTTTTATTGATCAACTACGATAAATTGTGTAGAATAATATGACATCAGGTACATATACTGTGGAAAAATTAAACAAACTAACGTGCCAACCACCTTAAAAACACAAAAGCAAAATAAGCATAAAATTTCTTTCGAGGACACATTATCAAAATTGCTCATACACAAAAGAAATCTTGATAATTTACAGTTTTCATAAACACCACACGATAAAAGAAAAAATTAAATTAATTAACAATCAGAAAGAAAATTGAAAATTTGAATAGAGCAACTTCCATCCAATCTTTCGTTTCCACGTTCGAATACAATAAATAATAAATAAGCTGAACACCTCTCATTGGGGGAAAAGATTATATCACCAAAAAAAAAAAAAAAAAAAAAAAAAATACGGTCGCTCAATCACAGGAACCAGCGAACGCACTACTACGATCATTATTTAAAATTTAATAAGAAGCGTAAAAAAAATCTTTTTTCAATTTACAAAAAACTCGAAATAGTCACGTATTTCCTACACATCATCTCAAACCCGCTCAAACACGTCATATTCGTCTTTAGCGGGGATACAATAAAATCATTCAAATTGGTATCAAAAAAAAAAAGGGCGCAAATCAGATCGTAGGTAAGTATATGAGTTATAAATATGATAAACAATTTTTTCACAGCTTTTCGGA
Source organism: Brachynemurus nebulosus (assembly GCA_035578155.1). Taxonomy (NCBI): domain Eukaryota; kingdom Metazoa; phylum Arthropoda; class Insecta; order Neuroptera; family Myrmeleontidae; genus Brachynemurus; species Brachynemurus nebulosus. The sequence continues at coordinate 7,034,263 of JAPWDM010000009.1, read as the reverse complement.
TAAAATAGATAAATACAGGATGAGTTTTTTGAGAGTTCCATTCTTATTACTTTCAAACTATTGACTCGATTAAGGGGGACCACTAGTGTGACGTTTTTAAAAAATTGGAAAAAAATTTTTTTTGCATGTTTCGATAGTCTATACCTTTAAAAATAACATATTAAAATTTCAAGTACATATCTCAAATAGTTTTTGAGTTACAGCCATCCGAAGAGCGGATTCTGATTTTCATTGTTAACTTTGAGGTATTGAGAAATGTATGAAAGTTGATAGTTCGGGAATTTCTGGACGTGGTTGCCAGTCACATGTTGTGGAGAAGCTAGACTCTGGCACATTTAAACGACTCATCTAGTTTTACGATGACCGTTATAGTGAGTACATCGTAAATAATTTTAGTAAAAATTCTCAGTGATTAAAATTAAAAGGTAAAATTACGAAAAACTACATTTTTCAAATTTGCTGCAGTTATAACTCGAAAACAAATCATTCGACCGATTTGATTCTTATTGCAGCTTCATTTATATATATATTTCTTCGTACCACGAACCTCCAGTTTTCCGATCGAATAAAAAATGTAATTTTCGCAAGCCAAAAACCATCAAATTTTCGCGCAAAATTTGAAACTTTTTTTTAAAAAACTTCGGCATTTTGTTAAATTTCAACTTTTGTTTTTCGATTGAGATTCACGGTACGAACCATACCTTCTAGTTTAATAGGCTTTTGATTTTTTTTTTTTTTTTTTTTATTTCAGGCAGTGTGAAGGCCGCTATGATACAAATTTATTCTTTTTAAAATGGAACTACGTATTAATTAATTAATAGAAAATTTTTTTGAACTTTCTTTAAATTTATTAATTTTGGATCAAATATATTATTAGTATGGTTCAAACGGGGTAGTGTTATTTTCATTATCCAAGAAACGAACCAACAATTAATAGATGGTAAAACAGGTAGTTTGCCTTTTAAAATATAGATGTCACGCAACAACATTTAATAGTTTTTTTTTTTTGTAAAAAAATAAATTCAGAAGGGTAGTGTTGAAATTAATTTCTAATTTAATAATTTGATCCATATTTATTAATTTATTGAAAATTATTTACGTCTTTTAATGTTACTAGTTTACATTTCTTATAACTCTTAAAACTACCGATACAAGTTATTCGAAATAATTATTTAAATTGATCAGTATATGTTTTAGATGTGTACTTTTGGTTTTACCATCAATTAGACTTTGTACTGATACAAAAGGTGAGATAAATTAAGATGCAAAGGGGGCATTAGTTTATCAAAATCTTATCAGAATGAAAGCGATACGCCGATACCAAATAATTTTGAAGACAAAAATGTCAATCAAAATTATAAAGGTTAAATAACTTAAGTATTTGAACTCGTACTAAAATTATCTTCGTCAAAATAGGATGTATTTTTTTTGGAAAATATATTTTAATTTTAATTTTTTTTTTTTTTTTGTTAGGACATCGTTTTTGAGTGATATTTTACATACATTGTGTAGTATCAGTATGTTATGCATTCTTATCATATACATAATGTATATTATGATTGTGTATTTTTAGTTATCAGTATTTAATAATAACGATTAGTCATTAATTTTTGTGATTTTGAAAAGTATAAAATCACACAATTATCATGGGGATTCACAATTCACGTGTGTATATTTCAGTGTATCCCTTTTGCGCCCCTGGTTAAAAAATATCTTGCTCTGTTACAGTAATAAAAGTTTTATGATGTGAGAAATATTGAAAAAAACGGGATATCTCCGTATATATTTTTGGTGATTTGATTTAAGTAAGTACCGGTACATTAAGTACAGCTAAACCTTTTCTATGCAGTCCTTTTTTATGCGGTTTTTGAAAAAATTTCTATTAAAGTGCATAATGTCTCCACAAAAAGCAAGAGAAAGTATAAGAAAATTAGAACATTAACTATATAATAACATTCTTTGAAAAAATTAATTTTTAATGATTTTTAAGCATTTAATCAGTACATTGCATAAGAATATAAGTTATTGCATCATTCAGTTTTTTTACAGAAGTAATTTTCATAATTTTCATCATATTATAAATACCCCTGTCGCAGCATCCTGCATAACATAGCGAATTTCCTTTTATAAAAGTTAGTTTGTTTTGGAAACTAGTTGACATAGAATAATAAATAGTTCAAAGACCTTTTTTATGTGATTTTTTCTCCTCTTTTCAATGGTGTAAAAAAATTTCACAAAAATTTTTGAATTAGGGGAAATTTTCGCAAAAAACTAATTATTTTCACGAAAATTGCCATGACCAAAACCATGTTCCGGTCATCGGACATGTCTGGTTAACGAACTCGTCCAACGGTTTGGGACTTCCAATATTTCACCAAATTTCATAAGCGTAAGTTCATTTCGTTCGAGAGTTATCTATTTTCGGTTTCTAGGGACCTCAAAACAAATTTCTGCCATAGTCCCGGGTTCAAGTCGCGTCATGACAGTGGCTGTAATAGCTGAATTCCATTCTGGAAATTCGCTAAAATGAAATAAAACGTTTTCATGTGTGAATTAATACTTTATATCTTGTTTAGAAAAGCAATTCCTAAGCAAATCGTAAAGTTTTGAGCGTTTTGAGTTATGTATGTTCGATGAAAATCTTTTTATGCGGTCCCGATCCACCGCATAAAAAAAAGTTTTGTTTTTTTTTACAATCTGGACCGAACTATACTTTTTATAGCTATTTATGAAATTTTTGACTTGTAGTCAAAAATATTTTCTGAAATAAAATTTTTTTATAATGACGTTAATTCGTCAAGGTTAAATTTGGATATTTTACAATAAAAATGAAAATTCTACATTCAAATTATGTAAATTTACAAAAGAATTTGAAAAAAAAAGTTGAACTCTATGACGTCAAATTTCTTTCAAGTTAAAAAAAATCGTAATTTTAGTTTTAAATATGAAGTTTGAGGCCACTTGTGTGAAGCCACTCAAAAGTTTTGCACACTTTTTATAATTTTTGCAAAATCAGAACTCTAAAGACAAAATAAAGAATTCCCAAAAACAGTGACATTTTCTGACTGAATTTGGCTATTTTGTGAGTAGCTCGCTCAATATTCTACAAAATTAGAAAGTGATATTTTTCTCATCAACTCTGCCGAAAATTTACAAACCTTACTGAACATGTTTTTAACCATGTCATTATAAAAATATTAATAAATACATAAATAACAAATTTTACCAGGCTGCGTCAAGTTTTATAACCGATAGACAGAGATAGTGAAACTAAATATAATAAAAATCTTTTCATTTAAACTTTAAAGACTTGTAATTTATTTAAAATTTTAATAATTAAAAAAAAAAGAAAAAATTATGTAACTTTATAATTCTCGTTTTAAACAAAAATTCTATTATATAATAATTTTGAAAATGCTATTAATTTTCTTGTTTGTCAAAAGAGATTAAATCATTTTCATATAAAACTTCTTTCAGCCTTACTGTGCAGGAAAAGTTGCTTTTTTTTCGTAGCTGGCTTTAATAAAATGGTTGTTTGGAGTACCCGGCTTGTTGAAGGACTGGGTACGGTACTTAATACCGCACAGCAGTTGTATACAACGTTTTTTGTACACATTTGGACATGAGATTAAGTTCGGTATAAATGGTAAATTGATTTATTTTCAAAAATAATTCAAATAAATTTTTTTTCGTTTACTTCAGCGGTTCCCAAAGATTTGCACCGACAGACGAGTCAAACAAAAACATGTTCAGCATGTTATTAAGCTAAGGATTCTAAGTGGTGTTAGAGTTTTCCATAGTTTTGGAATGGAATCTATTACTGAAAAGTTAATAACTTATCATTTTATCACTGAAAAGACACCTAGAAAACTTATAAGTTCACCATGTAACGTAATTGAAGAGGTGGATTCCAAAACGCTCTAAGTCACTTTTTGCAATTTTTCAGAAAATGTAAAAAACTATCTAGGTAGACAAATGTAGTAATCTGTTTAAATTATTTTCAAGTTCTTAGATAATAATTCACTGGCAAACAGTGATTTTGTTAAACGAATTCGAATCGCTTTTTTAAACACTACTACCTACCCACAAATAAACCTTATATTTAGTTTTGTTCAATCACCCGCAGTTTCTGTTAAACAAAACTGATTACACGAATTTTGCTTACTGACCTAAGCCTAAGCGAGACGCTCTTATACTAGGTAAACGAAATGTTCTTCACCCTCTTTTAATAAATCCTGAAGATGTATTGCTACCTCCATTCAAGGGCGGATCAAACCAGTTGAAAGGGTGGGGGGGGCTGCCTCTAATCCCAGGAGGAATTTTGGGGAATTGTGTGTTCTGAGTTGTATGTATGTTTAACTAAAAATAGTTACCTATTGTCGGTCAAAGAGGGGCTGCTGCCCCCACAGCCACCCCCTGGATTCACCTATGCCTCCATTGCACATCAAACTCGGACTTGAAAAACTTTGTTAAAGCTATGGACACTAATGGAAATGCTTTTTGTTACTTTAAACAGAAATTTCCAAAAATCAACGATGCTAAAATAAAAAAGGGTATATTTGTAGGGCCACAAAATAGATACCTACGGACTGATAAAACAGTTTGAATAAAAACTTAATCCGATCGAAAAATCTGCATGGACATGTTTTCGAAATATTGTTTATAATTTTCTTGGAAACCACAGGTCTGAAAACTATAAAGAGTTGGCTAGCAATTTCTTAACAGCTTACAAGGATATGGGATGCAATATGTCGCTCAAAATACACCTTTTACACTCACATCGGGATTTTTTTCTCACAATTTGGGGGCCATTAGCGACGAACACGGTGAGCGGTTCCATCAGGAAATATCTAACATGAAAAAACGGTGCCAAGGCAAGTGGAGTTCGAACATGTTAGCTGACTACTGTTGGACACTCAAATGAGATGTATCTAACGCTAAATATTCCCGAAAACCCTGACTACAATTAAAATATAAGTTATTTTTTATCATTAGATATACGTCTTAACCATATAATTTTGAAAAAATTAGGTTCTGTTGCAAAAAAACTGAGGGTGACTGAAATTATTTAAAAACGCAGGTTAGTTACAAATTAGTTATAAATACAAAATAACCCATTCAATTTCATTTAACTTTCATTAAGGTCATTTTTGTCTATCAGTGTTATTATTGATGTTATTTATTTGTTCTTATTTATACATACAATTTTCAATAGATTATATTGGAAAAAAAAACCTTTAAAACGTTGGGTTGAGTTGGTTAAAATAAACCTAGTTTGTTTAAATACAGATATATTTTATTCAAGAAACATTTTAAACAGTGCATTATTAGCTATTTCATTTGTTTGACATAACAGAAAATCTGTCTACAAGCAAATTTGGAAAAAAATACCAGCTATTATTTGAAAAAAAAATGCAATGGTTTACGAGTAAATTTGACTTAGAGCGTTTTGAAATAAAACTGTCACTGACTTAGCGCTTTTTTGGAAAACATTCCATTTTTCATCATTCATTTTACAGTAGACTAAGCTCATTTTCAAGGGTGGCACTACGAAAATCGTGTAGAGCTGGACTTGACCATTCTGCATCAACTAAAATCTCACATTAGACAAAAAATGACTTAGCGCCTTTTGGAATCCACCTCTTCAATTGTAATGGATGTAATTTGTATGAATAAAAAAAAAAAATGACATAAAACACACTCGTTTAAATCGCGCGCGTAATAAGTTCTACAAAAACCAAAATTTACACTAGCATTTCAGTGTCCCACGAGCAAAAAACTGGAAATACTGATACAGAAATCGGGATTACTGTTTGGTTTCAAAATTTTTATAGCTCTAAATGTTTGTACCTAAATATGTGTGTACTTTGTCCTCAAATGTCTTTACGAAATGTATACAAAATATATTTTTATGATAAATCTGTACCCAAATAAAATACAAAAAAAAAAAATCCATATGTATCAGTCAAAATTGAAATGAAACAAGACATTTTGATACGGACCTAACCGAATGGACAAAGATAAACGAAATATCAATATCAATACATAGATAATGGTCAATGGAGAAAAAAGTGTTTGTACAGTGATAAATTTAGTTTCAACAATTTTATCAGTCGACCAGGCCAGGCCAGGCCGAGCGATGCGATGCGGTGGTGTAAAGGTTCATTCACGAAAGTCAAGCAATAGGCAATAGGCCAGGCCACACCAGCCACACTGCGTACATGTGTTCAATTTTTATTGCTACTGATAAAAGAAATTTTTTTTCTCCAGTTTTGCAAAACATCTGGTCGTTTTGTTCAAGTGTAAATTACAAAAAAAAAAAAAAAAAAAAAAATTGGTCAAGTACAAATCGTGCTGGCACACAAATAATGTTTCATATCACAGAGGACAGAAACCCCGCAACTATCTCTTTTCTGAAATCACGAGTGTGTACTTCTGTGCTCATTAGGCTTCTTAGTAGTCAGTTTCTCAGTAGCAGTCGATTGATTGAAGATCAACCACACGATGATGGACTTGATTGTTGTTGGTATTGTTACATCCCCTAGTACATGCGTGTGGTGTCATAGCTATGTATGTGATAACTGAGCCACGTGACCCTCCTACTATCTGCGTTACTCACACAAATACACAAAATCGCACTAATACAATGTAAACCCAGTGTGTGTATACAACATATTGTCTATCTCTTACATGTTACACTGGTTCCAGTAGTGTAGGGATAGATATGTTGTCTCTATTACTCTATGTTTCGTACGGTAAGTTGTTTTTAAATATGGACTTGATTCGAAATTATGAAAAGCGTGTAAAGAAAAAAACTGTTCTTTGCATCGCACACTGGTCAAATTTATCAAAAATTTGGCCCTAATATTTTAAAAGTAAATGTTAATAACTAGTAATTTCCTCCCTGCAGTACCTTTCAGTGGGAGGAAATTCATATTTCTTTCGTATGACATTTACACGATGCGTTTGAAAAAACTTTTCCCCACTTCCTAATTTACCACTTGTAATTAACCCCCCAGAATCAAAACACAACCTCTTATATTTTACGTTTATACCGTACTCTATCCCTGTGCCAAATTGTAAATTTTTACTCCGAATAATTCCAGAAAAAATCGCCTATAATTAAGGTGACCTGATTTATAAAGAGGCAAAACGGGATAGTCGACCTTACCGGGAGGTTTGGGGGTTTGGTTTTAGTCATTTAGAGTGCTAATTTTTCGAAGCGGAGCGGAGTTGGAATGCCAACTGCCAAAATGAATACGTCCCTTCATATTTGGGAAAGAACCCAAGCAAAGGATTTTAAAGGCGGTTAAAAATCATTTCAAATAATGAATAAAACTTTTCATAAAATAGCGTGTAAGTTCAAATATTGCCAAAGCGGGACAAATGGGCGTCCTGAGAAGTTTGGTCAGGACGCCGGGGCATGTCTCCGAAAAACGAGACGTCTGGTCACCTTACTCCTATAACCGATCAACTAACATCAAATCCAAATCGAAAAAAGATTTCAATACTTTTGTAGTTAAAATTACATCACCAATACTTCAATCGTTCACACCAGATCGTTTTGCAGTTGGTGATTACTGAATAGTGATAAAATACATAGCTGTGGTTTTTTATTACTCATTTATTACTCATTTTATTAATCATGCGGGAGAAGTACTAATTTGGCGCACACATTTCTGTACGCAAAATAGCTGTTTACCCACTGTACTCTTCCCGCATACTTTTTTGCGTGTGAAAAATAACTTTCCACACGCAAATTGACAATAAAACACGCAAAATTTAATTAAAACTCGCAAAGCCGCCTCTTAATTTTTCATTTAATAAATATTTCATAATTATTTCTATAGAAACCACCAACAAAGTAATTTAAACGATAATTAATTCAGAAAAAAAAGACGAACACTTAAAAATATTGTTTTAAAAAGTAATAAAAATGTCAAAAATAGTGATAATAATAGAAAAAAAGTATGTGAAATTCGTAATAAAAAATAGTATGTGCAACTCGTGCGGGATTGTTGATTGCCCCACTCAAGCGTATGAGCGCACTCACTACGTTCGTGCGCTCAATTTCCCGCACTTACTGCACAATATACTATTGTGTTTGTATAAAAAATAATACCGTACAGTAAAATATCTTCAAAAACTGTAAATGGCCATTTAATTTTATAACTTTACGTACCTATATACATATACCTACCACAGCTATGTATTTTTCCTCTTCTACTAATGTTAAGATAAAAGAATATTCTCGAACACAATATCGTTTCTCATGTCGCCAAAAAATTATTTTTGATAATTTTAATTAACAGATTTTTATTTCCAAGTTAAACAAAAAAAAAAAAAACGTCGAAACAAAAACATAACGCACAATTATTGAATATGGCTCCTGACCATATTAAAATAATTAAATTACTTATATGAAACTGGACTAGAGTGGAAATCTATGTATGTAATCTGCGTGCTACTTTAATTAAATCTAATTACAAATTTGTTAAATTTATCACGTTCTGATATATATCTTGGTTTCACATATGCTTCCCATGCTGCATTTGGTCCTCGCTTGTTTGGATCGAATACATTTAGTGTTCAAGCTGAGATATGTAGATTTGATAATAACCGTTTCCCAAGGTACAACACACACTGATATAAAATTATTTGTGTTTGAGAATGCTGCGAATGAATATTTGTGTGAACAGAACAGATAAGATAAATGGAGCACTGAATATATTTTGAATTAAAATCAATTTATATTTGTTTTGAAGAAAATGGTTCCATTTCGAGCCAACGCAACCGACCCGTATTCGTACCCTTTTTTTGTTTAAACACACAAAAAAAAAACACTGAGTATAAAAAACGGTTTTCATTATTATTTAAAACTAGCTGTACTGGTAACGTCGTTCGCGCAACGCATTGTTATAAAATCAATGAGAAGCATATAAGTGTAAATTGGTCTTTATATTTTCCCACGGGAAGGAGACATTTTACCGTAATAAAAAGTATCTTGGATGTTGATCCAGGTAATAAGTTAACAACAGACCAAATTTCATTAAAATCCGTCCAATAGTTTTTACGTAATGTGTGCATATGCTAAAAATGGTTTTTCTATTATCCCGTGGGAATGAGACATTTTCCCGGAATAAAAAGTATCTTAGGTGTTGGCCCAGGTATAAGTTAACATCAGACCAAATTTCATTAAAATCCGTCCAGCAGTTTTTGCATGATGCGTGAACAGACAGACAGACAAACAAAAATTTAAAAAAAAAAACTATTTACAGTACCAGTACAATTTTCAAAAAGTATTCCATATACAGAAATAGTCTCGTTACAATTGTATTATATGTATAGATAATTTATATATTCTAGAATTCGAGATGAATTGTTGAGGCTGTGGCAAACGCGAACTTTACAGAAAAATAAACAACAAAGTAAAGTAGTTGGAGGCATCAGATATTTCTGTTCAACTTGTTACTACAACATGTGTACCTTCGGTTATTTTACTTTTTTAAAGAGGAAAAATACGTATAGATCTTTTTGTCACTACCGAGATTCAAGACAAATCTAATGAATACCAATCGTTTAGATCAGGGCTTCTTAAACTATGGGTCGCGACTCCATTTGAGATCGCTTAGGGAAAAATGTTTTATACGTACATTATTGTTGCCTAATCAATAAATTCTTACAAAATCCCTATTTGGGGTCGCGAATGAAAAAAGTTTAAGAAGCCCTGGTTTAGATGATACAAGGGAAATCCTAGATTGAAACCCATGCATTTGCGGTCACGGAATCGAATAAAAAGTAAAAACTGAGTTAATTTTTACGGTTAAGCAATAGCTAGTTTACCCTCTCACCACATTATTCAGATAGAATGATTGGAAATCTCACTGGGAACCACTGCGGTCACGAAATTCGAGATACAGATTTAAAATCTTGGTCAGAACGAAAATGTGTGTGACCCAAGAAGAGAGATGGCGCCTACTGAAGTGTACGGAAGAGACATTATTTAAAGTGCTATTAAAAAAATTTCATATTTACCCCGACTAATTGTGAGTAAGATCCTAATTTTCACTATTTTAGCTAAACAATTCAGCACAGACACATATCACTACAAAATCACATTTAATTAAACGAGAAATTCAACAGAGAATACCGTAAGATTTTTAAATGAAATTCAAACACTATAATTTCGAACTCCTTTCAAAAAAAAAAAAAAAAATCTGAAGAGCAGATGTGCAAATAAAAGGCCGAGGTAGTTGCACTCTTGCTTGGTCTATAGTTCACTAAATCACCAACGTCATTCATGAATGTTCCTTCACTGATTTTCTACAAAAGTATTGTACATACCTACCCAAACATTTTGTACGAAAACTTGTAATCCTCTGCCCTCCGTTTCCTGTCCCCTCCCAGCCCCGGTCGTGTCCTCCGTTCACTCTTGTCACTACATACATTATTATGTATGTATAATAATTTTATTATGTACCCTAACGCAACCAAATAACGAATAAATTCCTTCAATCGTCTTGTCCTTGGAATAAATAAATAATTCTATTTTTAAGAGGCGAACATTGTGTATTTTACGTACAGAGTAAGATAAAAAATAAAAAAATTACCGAGTGCGTACTGGGCATGCATTAAGGGGGGAGGGTCCTCCAGAACTTTCAAAATTTTTCATTTTTTGTTTTGCTTTAAAAGCTCATTTGAACCTTAAGGAATATATTTCTAATGTTTTAATCCCAACAGAAAGATTATCTTAGATAACGATAAACTGCTTTTAACTCTACTTTTCAAGATCGAAAACTTTTTGATAGCGTTTTTCTCAAAACAGGTTTTAAAGTTATTAAAGTATTAACTTGAAATTTTGTTCAGATATTCTTTAAGATATCGGCCTTTGCATGTACCTAAAATTTTGCATAAATTATTACTACAAATATTGTTTATTTTTGATTTTAAATTGTGGAAAAAAAATTTTCTCAACAGAAATAGGTAAGTATATGCAAAGCGTAATGACTTATTTTAAAAAAAAATTTTTGTCCGATTGAATTACAGTTGATTACAAGAGGCTGGGCATTCCACGGCGCAAATTAAAAGAGTCAACTTGGAACAGCTGTAGCGCCGCCATTTTTTCTTTTCTTTTGCATAAAAATTTATGAGTGAATACACGATAACATGCACTATACTATGTAACTTCATTTGATACAATAAATGTATCCAGTTTCTTAAAAAAAAAATATCAAAAAACCTTGTTGTCTGGAGAACCCTCCCCCTTAAGTTAAGACTTTTCAGTGACCCAAGTTTTTGGACTAAAATATACGACATTTAAGTACATTTTTACCTACGACGGAAACGCAGTTCTTAGCCAAATTCATTGAAAATTGTTTCAACCGTTCCTAGGATATGGTAGGAATTTCAGGATAAAAATAAAATTAAAAATTCACCTCAAAAGCTGGTAATTACGAAATTGTTCTTAACCAGGTTTGATGAATATCCGGTCCAGCCGTTGCCCGGATTTTTAGGGTTTCCAGAATAAAAATAAAAATTTTAAGAATCAGCGGCAAAAAACACTAAACAGTTTCAAACAAATAAAACAGTTTTAAAAAATTTATGACGAAAAAGTTTCACCTAAAAATTCTTGGAATTTCCCTGGTCGGGGGTTCCCGAATTGTGCGCTGTTCACTGAAATTGAAACTTTTTTTTTATTTTTTGCTCGTCACTTACATTTTGGAGAAAGAATACTTCAAGTAATTGAGTAAAAAAATGCTTCCCTGTAAATTAAAATTGAGATCAACAACTATATAATATCTACCTACAAAATTCATGTTTGTAGGTCAAATAATTCCGAGATTTTTTTTCGGAACCCTCTGCAAATCTAATTTTTCTAGTTCCAATGATTCCGAGATTTTTTCTACGGAACCTTCTGGGCAAAAACAAGCAGGTAATGTTGAATCAAACTTATATCATTTATAAATTATTCGTTTCAACTACCATAATATTCCTAATTTTTTTAATTGGAAATCTTAATTAAATTTAGCCAATAGTTCATATCAATGACCGGTAACAAATTAGAAGAAAAAAAATACTAGACACTGAAAAAAAAAACTGTGACAAACAAATTCGAACATTCTACATTCTTTTTTCGTTCAAAAGTTACGTAATGCCAAACAATGAATTTCCGTATATTCCAATTTTTTTTTTTTTTACTTACTCAAAAAAAAAAACTAACAATGCCATCTAGAGTGGATAGAGTGAGATCACCATATTCAGTCAACAATTCTCGAACGCGCGTCAGAAAGAGAACGAAATACATTGTATTGTATACTTGTATTTCTTTATCATAAATAAAAAGGATGAAAAAAGGAATATTATTTACAAAAAGCTTACCAACCCAACCGAACAGAGAATTAATTCTTCATGTTGAGTAATGAATGTAATGAATAAGGAAGCACAGCGAGTCAGGAAGCACAAGTGAGACAGACAACCAACAACAGAAACGGACAGTAAGTTTTAATAGCAAGGTGAATCCATTGTTTTCATTTGATAATATGCAAAACAAAAAGTTGGCGGTGGGGGTAAGATGATTTAAACTGGACAACCAACAATCGTCCACCGTCGAGTAGGAGAAGATAAAAAGTTTACAACATGTTTGTTCATTATCGATTTCTACATCGAAACCTATCTCCGTGTATCATTACGTCATGTAGTGATTTTGTATTAATCAGTTTTCGGGTAAACGTACGCAAAACGTATGATGGAAAAATAAGTTGATATTACTGTTATTGTTTTTCTCATTCCTCCCCTTTTTCTTTTTTCATTCTGTTGTGTTGTATTGAAGAAAAGTTTTTTCCTTAAGTACTTTCTTTACTTCATGTAAAGAATCTTTTTTGAAAAAAAAAAAAAAAATTATAACAAAAGAAAATGAATAAAATCGAAAAACAAAAAGATAAACGCTACGGGAAAGTATTATTTAAGATTTTCCATGAAAATATTGTTTAAAATATCGTCTGCGTGGAGGAAAGTTTTGAGCAATGAAATTGAGATGTGGTACAATTAAAAAATGATATCGGACAACGGTACACATTTAGTTGTCTCAAATGTGCGAAAGTTGAAGCAGTATTTGGGTAGACGGTTTTAAGTTCCACATATAGTATGTTGTGGAAAAATGACTGATTTTAGTATAAAAATAACTCCGCTGAAATTTCATGCTGATGAGGAGACCTATTATTGACAATTCAATTCATTTAACAAATTTTTACAACAAAACAGTTCACTGGCCATTTCATTGTAGGTAAACATGATAAAAAAAGAAACAAGAATTTTTTATTGCTAAATTTTAGCTAATTCTAAAACCAATATTAAATATCGTTAAATTGTCTTACTGTATTACTCTTGAGTTTTATATATTAAAAAAAATGATTTTTTGTTTTCTATGTGTCAAGTTTGTTGTCTAAAAACAGTCCAACTCGAAGAACTGAGCCCCAAAAACACTCCAGTATTGTGTTTGCGTTAGTTTACGGCAAAGTTTCATTAAACCAATACAAATTTATTCGAAAAAATGTAAACCTATGAAAAATAAGGAAATTATCAGTTTATTTCAATGAAAAATAATGCTAAAAATTTGAAATTTTCGCATAGTAAAGAGGTAAATCTGTTTTCATCTGTATACAAAGTTTGAAAAAGACTGGAAGATACCTTGTTCAGCAGTTCACCACTAAAACATTTTCATTCGTCGCGAAAAATATTTACAGATACAGACCTAACAAACCCAACTTTTTTTTAAAGTCAAAACCGTCGTTTTTGAACGATATGTACGCGGTCCCTGAAAAGATGAATACAAGAAAACACTCCACACAAAAAATATTCACCCCCTATATATACATATAAATTACCAACAGGTAGATATTTATAACCATAAAAACTACAAAAACTTACTACATGTATATTATTATGATAATAATGTAATATATTCATAACAATTGTCAAACAATCCGACTGCTATATTATTGTGTGACAACAATATACTCACTACATCATCCCCCACCACTTCACCCCCTTCCCCATTCCCACCGCCCCTCCCACATATATCTGTGACAAGTATCATAAAATTCCAAACTATTATTATTCGGTTTGTTGGAACAAAGAGCATCTTTTTCCACAGAATACATCAGGAAATTTTCATAATAGATACAACAGACACTCACCATGGTGGTATTGGTTTGGCACAAAACACAATTCAAACCCAACAACTACAGAAGAGCTTGACAGTTGGCAGCACTGACTGAATGATTGCATGGAGACTGAGAGCAGGCATGCATATAACAATAATATTATTTAAATGACACTTTCCACAAAAGTGTGTGTTGACAGCTTTCATACGTACGTACCCGTGCCTAACTAACAATAGACCCCCACCCTCTACTATCCCCCACCACCATCGTACCCCCACTGCCGCACACGCTGATTGTATAAGATGATAACAATCAATTCAACTTTAAAGCGACAGCAGCTGTTGAGGCTGTTGATGTTTCATTTAGTAAGTGTAGTTGATGAATAACGTGGTGGGCAAAGGCAACGCAAGGCAAACGAAGGCAAGCGAAGCAACAAGGAAAACCTGAAAATAGATAAATGCCTCACTCGGCTGCCAGCCACCATTTTCATATCTTATAATAATAATTATGTATACACTTTAATGTTATTTCAATACAATAAATGTTATGTTTTGTAATTGTATTGTACAAATCATATTTTTGGGTACAGCGTGTTCCTGTTCTTCCAGTTGGTGTCACAATTTTTTTGGCGTGCATTTTTGTAGTCAAGTTTGAAAAAAAAAAATTAGATGAAATAGGTTGTTTTCCCTAATTATGGCGCAAATGTATCTTGATTGTAATAATTTTAGCTTTTTAGCACAATCCTGGTAATTTTTAGGGTTCCAGAGCTTAAAAAGGAAAACGACACGACTGTGTCTGTCCGTTCGTCCTTCATAAAGTTTTTTCTCGAACATTATAGAAATTGAAAATTTAGCATACTGTAAGTTATTTTAGATGAGGGGGGAGGGGTCATTTTGGTTCAAAGAAAAAGGTTTATATTTTGAAAAATACTTCTAAGGATTCTAAAAATATTTTTTTATAAATTTTTGGTTCAGCGAAGTGATTTTGGTCCCATAATCTCTTAGGTTTCTAAGGCTAAAATTTAGATAACACGGAGTAACATAGTATAGGCAACATTTCTGAGCTGTCACAAGCAAATTTAGATAAAATTCATAAAATATACGTAAACAGAGAAAGTTTAATTTTATCTACTAATTGTCTTTAGTCTCGAAACCCTAATTGTGTAAGTCTGACTTTTCTCCGGTCGATTTTTTCTTTTGCAGCGATTCTCATCTATAAAAGTGCCGAAAAATTTTTTTTAAATTTTGCAGCCCGGTAGAAAGGCACTAGAGGATCCTAATTGTGCGATTTTTTTAGATTTTTTTGAATCAATCGTTTAAAAATTATGTATATAGGAGGGAGAGCAAGTATTCGACATTACAAAACTCAAAATTTCGCCAACGAACTTTCGCCAAAACCAGGAATCCTAAAAAGTGATATCTACTAAACCGATGTTGCGTTGTCCTATAGAGCAGGGCTTCTTAAGCTATCGGTCACGACCCCATTTGGGGTCATAGCGAAAAAATTTGTATATGTATATATATTGTTACCTAATCAATAAATCCTTACAAAATACTTATATACCTCTATTTAGGGTTGCGAATGAAAAAAGTTTAAGCAGGTCTGACTTATAGCACTGATTCTTAAAGTGGAGGTTGCGAAAAGTCTCTGGGGAGTCACAGAATTGTTATCCATTTCTACATATTTAGGGGAGGTTCTCTAAAACTTTTAATCGTAAAAGGAGATCCTCGACCAAGAAGTTTGAGAACCACTGTTTCGATAGTCACTGTGACAATAATTGACTTGGAATAGATTTACAAGAATTGTAATTAAAGACAAATTATGAATCATCTCGAGTGGGGATTGGGTACGGATCATTTTTCTTTGTGCCCTGTTGTTTACTGTGTTTTAATATTTTACGTTATTTTTCCCGTAATATAAGAATTTTTTTCGTTACAAAACATAAAATATGAATGATGTAAGTATTTATTATGAATAAAACATTATATATACTTGTAGGTGGCTTGGCTTGGCTGGTGCTGCTTTGGCGTACGAAGAAAACCGTTTGTTTCGCGAAATTAAAAAAAATATTTTGTATATAATATTTTGTTTGTCTGAGATGGTTTTTAAAAAGAAAACGGTTTGATTATTGTTTAATGAAAAAAAAAAAATATTCTTGATTACACCACGGACGAAGGAAGCTGCTTTTATTAAGACGAGAATATTAATCGCTACTACGGTGGTGTTTCTTTCAGTAAATAATTATTATTTGCGGTTGCTAATTATTTTTTTTTTATTTGTTTTTATTATAAATATACTTCGTATTAACTTTTCAGCACAGGGAAATTATTAGCAAATTTTTAGCATATTTACATTTAGAGTTTTGAGATTTTTGAGATAGAAGCAATTTCACACTTCTTGTGCTGCCATTTTGCACTTGATCCGTTGTTCACGTGTGTGACATTTTTTCCGAACGAAATGGACTTCGTTGGGGCAGGAGTCGAAACGAATTAACGTGAATATGTTCCGATCTATAGTCGTAAATTTAAAGTTTTTTCTTTTAAAAAAAATTATCCATCTTATAAAGAAAAAGGAATGAGCTTGTGGACATGTCAATATTCTTTGCAGTCTCTTGAAGAAACTAGCCGTATACCCACCCGATAGGATTTACCATCGGCAACATTTCAGGATGTCAGTCAGTGTTAAAGATTTAATAAGGTATTATTTATTTTAATACTCATAGTTAGTGATGAGAAAAATTAGTCTTGGTCTTGCAGTCTTGTCTTGGTCTTGCATTTTTGCAAGACCAAGACCAAGACTATGTATACCAAGAGCAAGGCCAAGACCAAGACTATAAATATGGCTGCAAGACCAATACCAAGACTCAAGTGAGCAAGACCAAGACCATAGCAAGAAAAAAGCAAGACTCTTGCTAAATTATTTAAATAGTTTAGAAGTATAATTAATACCGTAAAGAGAGAAAATTCTGATTTTAGAAGGAAAAAATTCGCTAATAAAAAATGCAAGAAAGTGCAAAATTCTTTAGCGATACCAAGACCAAGACCAATACCAAGACTGCATTTTGCAAGACCAAGACCAAGACCAAGACTCAAACTGCTCTAGCAAGACCAAGACCAAGATTCTTAATGCAAGAACAAGACCAAGACCAAGACTGCCAAGTCTTGGTCTTGGTCTTGTATTTGCTCATCACTAGTCACAGTAACATATTTTTATATGTATATCTCTAACTTCAAAAATAACGAATTTCCATACAAATTTGCATCCCCTATTTAACCCACTTAGGGAATGAATTCTCAAAAATTCCGTCTTAGTGCTCACCTACATTATTATGTATAAGGAACTCCTATACAAAACTGCATCCTTCTAAGCCGAATGGTTTAGGCTGTGTGTTGTCTGTCAGTCAGCCAGTCAGTGTTACAGATTTATTAAGTGTAGATCTTTTCACTTGTCAGAACCACAGTCAGAAAAAAATTATGGGATTGCGATATTTCCAAATATTTTTTAAAAATAGTACAAAAATGCGTTTTTGACTTTTTTAAGCCTCGGACGACAGGCAAACGTCTGTTGAAGGTTCACATTAAGCCTAAAAGTAATCGGTTGGATAGAACTCGAGATTTTAAAGTTTTGAGTAAATTTATACTAAAAGAGTAGATTTTAGAATTTGATTTTGTGTTGCCAAGTACAACTTTGTTTTTCTGGAATATTAAAAAGTTGTTTGTGTGGACCATAACGGTTGTGTGGATTCGAACGACAGAATTCAAAAACGAACCTGCGCTATCTCTGTACTAGCGAAACCAGCGCGTGGACAAAAAATCCCTACCACTTCTCTCCACTATGTTATGTAGGTACACACTGTTTGTAGTTGTATGTGCCTGATGTTTGCAAGTGTGTGAATGGTCACACACACACAGCTACATATACACGCACTGCAGATAGAGCAAGATGCAGTGTAACTAACAACGATCTTAACAATCAGAACTGCGGCCCATATACGGTTCAACTTGTTGTACAACTTGGTTGAGTTGTACAACATGTTGAATCGTGTGTGGGGCAGTTGGTTAACTATTTTGATGGTTGCATAAACGGTTGAAGCAAAATAAAAATATTTTGATTTTACGTGGGCGGAGCAAATAGCCTATGAACATGCTGTACTGTATGTGAGGTAGTTGAACAACAAAACCAGTACATATATGCTGTAAAGAGTGTAATCAACAAAATATTTGCAGCGGTAACAATTGGAAAGTTTAAATATTTTATTTTGTTTGTTATTTCCAATAGCTTGCGGTGATACCATATTTGAAAATTTTAAATTTTTGAAAGAATTCCCCGTTGCAAGAAACCTTAAGTAATTTCCAAGTGTGTTTTTGCAGAAATTGCATCACGCATAAACGTATCTTCTTTGCTTCTTAAAGGTGTTATTTTTACTAAAATATCATTAAAAATTTCTTCGTTCATTCGCATATAATTTTTGTAATCGTCTGGTTCACATTTACTAATTTTTTTAAATAGTTTTTCATTAGAAAATTTTTTCCCCAACCACTCTTTGCTCTATTTTCTTTTTTATCGTTTACTCAAACTTTATTTACTAATTTCTGCAATTACTGCTAAAGCAAGAATTTTATCCATAATTTTAACGAAGTTCTCTTTTTCAAAAATTGTGAATAACTGAAGTTGGACAACAAGTTGAATGACTAGTTTAATAGTGTATGGCAAACAGTTCAACTTGTAGTACAACTAGGTAGTACAACAAACTGAACCGTGTATGGGCCGCCTAACAATTGACGCGCATTCGGTGACCGCTGCCGAAAGAATGATCAGCTCGGCCTCTTACTGTCCACTGATTTTTATATGTACGATTAGGGCTTGATTCGAATACCTACATATTTTGATAAATATATTTATATTTCATTTGATTTTTATATCCGTATATATTATATTTTCCGATGAAAATGGATGGAAAAACGTTTGAATACGTAATAATAGTCGTGGCCCGTCTCAATTATTCCCGATAACCGGCGAATATTCTCACCTAATGGATATTGATTATTAATTAATATTGTAACACGTCAAACGCAATTTCCAATTTCATTATATTAACCATTCAAATTGCATACCTACATATATATATATATATATATATATATATATATATATATATATATATATATATATATATATTCGGATAACGGTACCAATTTTAACGCCACCTATTGAACAACTTAAATAATATTGATAAAATTTTGTTATAATAAAATATCGTAGGTAAAACCTTTTATGCTGTCACATAGTATTTCGTAACAGGGATTACCCACACCATATTCTTAAAACATTATTAACAGTAAGTAATTAAATTTTAATTTTTTCAAGGAGCGGGGACAGAAAGGGGATTAAAATATCATAAATCATATTGCAGAAAATTAAACCAACTGAAATGTTTTGAATGTGCAGAAAAAATTGATAAAATTGGTTCCCCTATTTGAAAATTGGTGGGATTTCCACGGAAAAAAAGAAACCTAACCGCATGTTTAAATATTTATTTTAAAAAAAAAATCTATTATCAATCAAACTTCCGGTCTATGTCTGTTTGCCAAGATATGAGATAACGTCAATTTTTTTTTTATTAGTCGAATTTTCTCCGAAAAATTAGACTTATACAGTCTATACGATAAGAGCTGCGAGAGGCGAGAGTAGGGGCGCTATCCGTTTTCGGACCCGTAGAACACGAATATGTAGAAGAAAAAAATGTCTGATATATATATATATATATATATATATATATATATATATATATATATTTTCCCGCCACCTTTTAATTTGTGTAGGGCCCCCCTATGGAAGTTAAGAGATGAAATTTGGTAAATGGGGCTCATTTTCGTGGCACCTCATACTATCAAAGTGGGGTCAAATTTTGGGCAAATTTTTTTTCTGACCCGACCTTTAAGGGGGTGGTGGGGGGCGGAAAAGCAATAAAACTTTTTCAAACCGGTTTTAAATAATGTTTCGGTCAATTATCTACAACATATCCAAAATTCAGCTTCCTAGGATGATATGGTGGGAGTAGAGGGGGGAAAAACGATTTTCGCTGGATCTAACAGGCCCCCAGCCCCCCAGAATTAACGTAGAGGGTTGAAATTTGGTGTGTTGATAAAGTTCGTACCTAGGTTGTGCTTTTTGGAGGTTTTAATATTTTACCCCCACCCCCCTCATTTTTAAGCTACAATTTCATGCATTTTCGACGTTTTCGAAGTTTGTACCACTCGCACAGGTCACCCGAATAAACCTAGAGGGCTGAAATTTTGTATTCGGATTGAGTTAGTATCAAGGGGGTGCCTTTTGGGGGTCTCGACTTTTAACCCCTACCCCCACCATTTTTATACCCAAAAAAACATGATTTTTCTTGTTTTTTAACAGTTTCGTTCGGGTCAAAATCTCCCCAAATAAACCTAGAGGGCTGAAATTTGGTGTACAGGTTAAGCTAATAGCCAGACACTGTTTTTTGGAGGTTTCAACTTTTAACCCTTACCCCCACGATTTTTACGCCAATATTTCCTTAATTTTTTTGCTTGTTTTCTAACACGTCTAGAGACTCCATAAGGAAACCTAGAGGGCTGAAATTTTGTACGTGTATTCAGTTAGTATCCAGCTAGTACCTTGTAGGGAGTCCGCATCACTTTTCCCCCCACTTCTCCCATTTTTACATCGTAATTGAATGCTATTGTTAAATGTGTTTTAAAAGCATTATGTTTATTCTAAATACAAGTAGGCGAATAGTACTTTTAAAAAATTTAAAAAAAAGTGAACTTACTTTTATGACAAATGAAATACATACATATTAAGTAATTTAAAAATGTTATTAAAGTCACTGTTTATTTATAAATTAGGAATTTTGGATTTTTAGTATTTATAAAATAGAAATTTTGGATTTTTTTGGAAAGAAAAAATATCTTTATAAAGGCCTTCCAGTTTACTATTTAAGGTCCTTTTTTAATATTTAAAACTAAAACATAAAGGCAATTAGCGGATAAACATGGGCAGGAATGCCCTCGTACGAATTGTGTTGGTTTTTTTTCTGCTACCTGTTTTCGGCACAAAATTGAAATTTACTGAGATACAGCCCTTAAATACTTAAAACCTTTTTTTTAAGCCTCGATCAGCCGAACACTCATCACCAGTTTTGAAATTAACAAAATGACAATTCGGTTGTAGACTTTCAATCACATTTCGCTTGTAAACATTCAATACCGAAGATGAAGGGGAAAATTCGACTACCGTGATGGGGCCCCGCTGCTCACGGCGTTTTTTAAATACAGCGCGTTTAAAACATATTTTTGAATGTAAATCTATATTTTTCGATTAACGGACTGATTTTGGGACGATAATCGAAAATAATATTATCAAAGTAATAATAATCGAAAAATATTTCAGTAAAAATTTAAACCTAAATTTCCAAACGCTTTCAAATTATAACTCTCTAAAAAAAAATAGTGCAAACGAAAAGAATCCTATTTTTTTGTTGTGACTTTTCTGGGGAGCTTCTTCCCGAAACTTCTAAAAAATTTACTTATTTTTTGTCTCCAAATTCAGTGCGATTTTGGATTTACGCTATTGATGAGGAAACTGGGACCATTACCTTAATAATCCTGATTTTAATCTTGTAAATTTCAATCTCAGTTAATGTCGGTCTTGATCTTAATTTTACAAGAGCAAGACTGATCTGCTCACTTTAAGAAATTTTCACTGATTTTTCGGATTCTCGAGTTCTTAACCGTCTTCTCGTAAGTCTTTGTGTTCACCAGAAATGTAAGTCCAAAATTAAATTTACTTACCACTAAGGCGTGTCAAATTTTCAAATTTTCGCCGTAAATCGAAACAACGAAATTCGAATCACTTTTTCCCAAATATTCACCGGTTCAAAGACGTCTTTTAAAATGTTGTTTCGCTCGAAAATGTCAACAAAAAGATGTCAAATCTACCACGCGTAGTGTGATTCGATACAAATGACGTAATTTAAAAGCTGAACAATTAATCGATTTCATATTGAAAATTCGGTTAAGGGGCGGTTTACTCGAGAGTCCTTAAAAATTATGTATTTTTCTAGAATTTTTTTCTCAAGAACAGAAGTAAATATCAATTTGAAATTTTGTGCACATATTTATTAAGTACTAAACTACACAAAAAAAATTTTTTAAGGAAAAATATAAAAAAGTGTCCATTTTATAGATAGTGCAGTGTGACGATCCGAAAATCCAATGGCTTGTTGGTGGACATCCTAGCGCCGGTAATAAACCACCGAAATCCAAAAACAAAAAAGATTGATAAAATATATGAAGAGTACCGGCACCTCTACCTATAATATCAATAAATTGCTAAAAGAAAAAAAAAAATGGCGGATGTTTGAACTTTTGATTACGATTTTTGTCTTATTTTTCGCTCTTTAAAGTAAACTTAAAAATAAAAAAAAAATTGAAAGTGTATCGAACTTAGGTAGAGGTGCCGAAGAATTGAATTATCTTTAAAATAAAAAATTAAAAAAAAGGATCCATCGAATAGTTTTTGAGTTATCGTGTCCACCAGTTTCAAAAATGTAGTTCCGAGATATTATAAAATATATATAAAGAAACGTATTTTCAAAATTTTATATTTAATATTCATTATTGCGTGAACTACGTTTTTTGAATTTTTTTATAGAAAGCTGGATTCGGTTAATGTGCAAGAATCTTGTTTTTAAAACTTTGGGAACATATTCTACACATAATTAGCTACCAATTTCTGCAAAAAAAAATCGATTTTTTTTAACGACTCTTAAGTAAACCTCCCCTTAAACTTAATTAAAACGCATTTCGATAAATATATTTCGTCTACTGTTAGAACTGTAAAGATTTTATATATTAATTACATTAGACCCTTATACAAAATATTGGAATATAAAAGGGGAAATGTGTCGGGGCCGCCATCTAACCCTTTATGGTCGCCACATAGGTAAAATCATTTCTTCAAACCGTCATCATTGATTAATTCAAAAATTATTTTCTTTCAAATTATTCAAAATGCATAATATATAAAAGCATTGAAGAAGCAATGAAAAGGTTCAAACATCAGACTCACAATTATATTAGACACGTAACTAACTGAACGTAATACCAATTGACAAATAATTAAACGAACAAAGCAGACGGGAGCAGCTGTAAGTAAGTCAAATATACTATGTTCCTTACACTAAATCCGTCAATAGTTTCGGAGACGTTCACCAGGCGACGTTATTGTACACACTATTGAGAAGGATTATTTAGACGAGCTATTTATACGTCGTATTCACTGACTAATATGAATGAACGGTGTTTTTTGATATTTTGAAGTTGGCAACCCCAAATGTTTTATGTTAATAAAATTGTAATAATAACGTTTGTACAATTTCACCATATAAATTGGGTCTTTATGTCAAAATATAGTGACAGTTACATCTATGCCACGCGAAGTATTATGGCAAAACGATAGGTAAAATAATTTATTAGCGCCCCCCTCTCCCTCCCCGGCAAAAAATGTGGTGTGACCTAAATAAGTTTACGATTGAAACCTCTTAGTGGCTCTTATGTTTTGACAACATAAGAAGGGAAATAGACAAAATGGGGAAAATGTGTCACAAACATACTTTTTCGCAATTTTTAATAAAATTTTACGTCAAAGAAAAGCAAAAATATCACTTTTAGATATTTTTGTAGTTTCACACTGCTTAAAAATGATAATAAAATTGAAAATGGCTCAATGCAGACTTGGCGACGACTTTTTATATCCTGCTATTCAAATAAAAATATTTTTCAATCTTTTTCCTTAAAAAATATCTAGCGTAAATACATACTAAACTGATTCTTACATTAAAGTGGCTTATAGTGAAAAATTATCAATCTGTAGCGGCTGGGAATGGAACTCAGGATCTCTTGATAACTAGTCAAGCACTTTCCACTGGGCCACCGATTCGCTGTTCGAGAGCCATTCCAATTTGATAATAACGAATTAACCACATATTTTTACTCTCTTAAATGTGAAAAACAGTTATTTTAATTTCAATACCTATTATCGATATGCTTGCGAAATTCTTTACAGCAATTACAAATCAGAGATTTTCAATTAGAGTGAAAAATCAATATGGCGCACAATTTTCGTGTTTTTAGTAACATTATGTTCTCGAAAATTTCAAGAACCGTTACATGTGGAAACAATCAAATTTGAATGAGATATGATACTCTCGCTTAGATTAGTAGCAACTGTTTCCTAAGATATACTAAATCTTACTTTAAAAACGGGACGGAGATATAGATAAGGGCTTCATTTTTATCTTCGAGTTACACATCAAACGTGTAACTCTACTAAAATAAACGATAAGATAAATATACTTATAGATAATTCATTAGATTATTATTTAATAATGTTGTCTCATTTTGACACAATACATTTTGTATGGATATATCCTTATTATACATACATATACAGCACGACGCGACATTACACTCGTAATAGACAGGCGTGACAACCCCGCATATCGGATACAAATCATATAATGAATAATTCAAATAGCATCGAGTTCGCGCGACTAATGATAATTTCACATCTATGACATAACAATAAATAATCCTGATTCGTACAATATTACAACACAACATTATATTGTGTTGTAGTATAAGATATGAAAATGAGATAGGAAATATTCAAAAACATATTGTGCGAATGAGACGGATATATGTATGTATGTACATACATATATTGAATGAGATGAACGTGTATTCATCAGATGATATGTCGTCGTCTGGTTGCTTGCTTATTTTCAGTTCCTTATTCTATTCAGATCAACAAATTCAATAGAAAATAAAGATACTAAACTCAATGGGGATAAATGGTAGACCCAATACGTACAGCTGTGTATATGCATAATCATATACAAGGTGTTTCAGAAGAAATATTCTAAGAAAATGCAACTACAGCTATTTTGTGTAAATCAAAAGCAAAAGAAGGTAAGAAAATTAAACATTAACTATAATAACTATCTTTGAAGAAATTAATTTTTAATGGTTTCTAAGCATTTAATCAGTATATTGCATAAGAATATAAGTTATTGGCATCATTAAGTTTTATTACAGATGTATTTTTCAGAATTTTCATAATTTATAATAATGAAATAAAATGTTCCCAAGTGTAAATTAATATTTTATCTTGTTTAGAAAAGCAACATCTAAGCAAATCGTGAGGTCCTGAGGGTTCTGAGTTATGTATTTTCGATGAAACTTTTTTATGCGGTCCCAATCCACCGCACAAAAATTTTTTTTTAATCCGGATCAAACTCTACTTTTTATAACTATCATAAGTTTTTGAATGTGAAGGGCCAGGGGGAAAAGGGGTTAAGTCACTTTAACCAATTTTTTCAAGAGATCAATAAAACTTAAAGAAACGTTATAAACATTGTGTTGTTTATTTGAGAAACAGCTGTAAGCCAAGTTAGCAACAGTCTACAAAAGTTGTGGACTTGACTCCTTATTCCCTTTACGCGCTCGACTTGACCCATTGTTCCAATTTGACCACTAGTTTCGAACCGGTTTTTTTAGGTGACTTGACCCGTTTTTCCCATAAATTGTTATAACACGTGATAATACTCTTGAAGAACTATAACAATCAATCAACAAACTCATTTTTCAAAAAAATGTGACTTCGTCCCTTTTTCACCCTGACCCTTCATATATATGTTTTCTGTGCGATATTTTCTTATGCGGTCCCTATCCATCGCACAAAAAACGATTTAGCTGTATAACTAAATAAAATATTTTAAAATGATACCATTTGTGAATTAATTTTTTACAATTTCGGGACTAAAATACATACTTTAGTCTCTCATAATAGGAAGTAGTCACAAATCGGCTAGAAATTGTTGATATTATTCAACGATTGCTGACCATCAATGAAAATTAAAATTCAATAATATAGACTTACGACCAGAATCTCATTATCAAAAAGACTAAGTGCCCAAAAAAAAAAAAACTCCAAAATTTGATATTTCTGTAACACTCCGTACCAGACTGAAATGATAACGATAAATGGTGGCCTTTTATTCTCAGTTCATGATGCTTCTCGTATTTCGAACGTACGAACACGAGAACACGTGGTGCTCGTCGCTCCAAGAGGAGCCAAAGGTGAATATAGTAACTGCCAAGTTTCCGATGCGCCGCGCTGTGGTGAAGACGAGTAACATTCGGGGTAAAAGTGACAAATATACAGGCAGTGGGTTTAAGGTCTTTACCGCCTATGGGGGGCCACCAGTATCCTCAACGCCAGAGGTCCCTACATGATCCCACATTGATTCCACAGGCTTAAGGGCGACCACTAGTGTGACATTTTGAAAATTTTTTTTGCATGTTTCGATAGTCTATACCTTTAAAAATAACATACTAAAATTTCAAGTGCATAACGCAAATAGTTTTTGAGTTACAACCATCTGAAGAGCGGATTCTGATTTTCATTGTTAACTTTCGAGGTATTAAGAAATGTATGAAAATGGGGTTTCTGGACGTGGCTGCCAGGCACATGTTATGGAGAAGCTAGACCCTGGTACATTTAAACGACTCATCTAGTTTTATTACGACCGTTATAGTGAGTAACTCGTAAATAATTTTCGTAAAAATTCTCAGTGATTAAAACAAAAAGGTAAAATTACGAAAAACTACGTTTTTCAAATTTGCTGCAGTTATAACTCGAAGACAAATCATCCGATCGATTTAGTTCTTATTGCAGCTTCTTTTATATATATTTCTTCGTGCCACGAACCTCCAGTTTTCCGATCGAATAAAAAATGTAATTATTGCAGGCCAAAAATCATCAAATTTTCGCGCAAAATTTGAAACTTTTTTTTTAAAAACTCCGTCATTTTGTTGATTGAGGTTCACGGCATGGGCAATACCTTCTAGTTTAACAGGCTTTTTGGTTTTTTTTGATTTCAGGCACTGTGAAGGTCGCTAGCACTGCAGCAGTGAGGGAACTTTTTTTTTTGAGCCTTGGGAGACCGCGAGTAACTCACTGGATTTTCAATTTGTTGGTCCAAAAATTTTATCATGAATTTATTATATTATATCAACAAATATATCCTTAAAATATTAAAACATTTCATATAGTCGTTTTCTTTAAAAAAATTCCCAAAAATCACCTTTTTTCAGACGGTCACACTAATGGCCGCCTTAATTTTGGTTAAAATAAAAAGAACGACCTCGAAAACCTTCAATTCACTTTCAGTTTCATCTCTGTATCATTTTATTTGCGGTTTTTAGAGTATCGAAAAATTTTAGTAAGCTTGTGACGTCACCGAAGCCAAAAAAATTTCCATTTTCTCTAATCAAATCGAGTGATTGGTTGAATTAGTGTACTTTGCGTTGTGGATAGTTCATTTTTGCTATCCAAAATGACGAAATTCCTTTTAAAAATATTTACCGCCTGGAGCTTTTTTATATCCCACTGGGACCCTCCTATAAATACGTCAATGTATACATGCAGTTATCTCATTTAGGCCCGATTTACATTAACGCTCCTCTCTCGGTACGATATCACTACGCTCCCGATTCGATAAAATATTCTTACACAATAAACAATTAATGAGTGTATTCACATCATCGCTCTGATATCGGTCCGATATCAGTCGCGGTTTGCTCCCGTTCCAATGCCACTCCAATATCAATATCACTCAGGTAATATTTTATCGGAGCGATATCAGATTTGTTATGGCTTGTACCTATCGTGTAAACACTTTTTTGATTCCACTCCACTCCGCTTGCATTCAGTTGTCATGAAAAGATATTTATATCGAACTGAGACCGAACTGGGAGCGTTCCCTCGACTAAATGACTAAAATGATTAATTTTTTTAAAATGACTAAAAACGACTAAGTTAATTTTTCTCCTATATTATTATTTATATAAAATTCGAAAAATCAAAAACTAAAAAATTATACATTAGTATGATTTTTCATTTTTCATCTTGCTTTTCCTTTAGAAAAGCAAAATAATGATAAAATATTAATAATTAATAATCAAATTTAAAAAAAAAAAAAAAAAAAAAAAAAAAGAAAACATTACATAGGCTACCCCATTCATGAATTCGACTAAAAATTTAGTCGATTAGTCGACTATTGCGTGTTCGATATTTTCGACTAAAGACTAATTTTGTCTTATAATGTGAATATAGAGAACGAATAGGTACCAGCATGATAGCAGCACTGTAATGTGAACACAACAAGATTATATCGGAGCGAGAGTGGGGCGGGAGCGTACCGAGAGCGGAGCGTTAATGTAAATCGAGCCTTAATTCAGTATGTATGTCTCTGTATGTATGTAACTGTATTTGGTTAGTATGCTGATATGATAAAACTACAATATGACTGTACATATTTGAATTAGGAATGTTGAACAAGCGCGCCCAATCCAAGGACTTATTCATTTAAACTAATTATAAAAACGAAAGTGCTGACGTATAATCAGCGATTTCAGAGACATTTATTGATAAAGTTTGCATTGACGGTAGAACGAGTCGCAACATGAAAAACACGCTGTAACACTTTCATGAAACATATGGTATAAATTAATTTTTTGAAGTATTGAATTTTTAATTTAAGTAGCTTATTTTTTTTTCTTATTTATTCGTAAATACATACAATCAGTTTCAAACAATCGACAACAATACAATCTGTTTGAATATTTGATTATATATTCCATTCTCTCATACCTCTTGTGCCCCTTCACTCCCGTTACACTCTAGATCTCATCTATATCAGAGGTTTGTTCCAAGTGTTCCAACAAACACTCGATCTGATGTTCATTTAAGGCAGCGGTTCTTAACCTGGGGGGCGTGGAAGGATTCCAGGGGAGGCGTCAACAAATTAAAAAAATTAAATAAGTTTGTAGTTTTTGAAACAGTTGTTTTTGCATGTATATTTACAACAAAAATTTGAATTTGATGCTGGACACAAACACACAATCATTGAAATTTTTTTATAGCTATTAACTCAATAAAATGTAAGTGAGCGTCCGGCCAGGCGTGAGAAACTAGCTGACTTGTGATTTTTTCGATGATTTGTGTAATAAAAATTTGTATTTGAAGAAATATAATTTTATATTCCTTACCAGAGTATGTCTAGCCTAAGTTCAAAGTCATTTTACTCAAACATAATGTAAGTAAAATATATAAATCTAAATTAACTTAATCCGTAAAGGGAGGCGTGACCTCACACCAAAGTATGAAGGGGGGCTCAGAGTCTGAAAGGTTGAGAACCCTTGATTTTAAGGAATTTGTGCATAATTACCAGGAAGAATTAGATCATGCTTTCCGTTTTTCTCCGAATCAGTTACAACAGAAAATACGAAAATAACCCTTAAGTAAATAGTTTACCTAAATCGTTCGCATAAATCCGAAAGTTTACAAGTAAATTAATTTTATAATTTAAAATTTCGAACGCCATTTTTGAAAAGAATTATCAATTGATTTGGGCGTTTCAAATTTCTCCTCCCGTACTATCCAACCGTCCAAGAAAATCAACTAAAAATTAACTCTACAAATTTTTATAGCCATATTTCAAAATTTTTCATGAAAAATTGTCAAAATAAGTCTTATTTAAACCAGTTTAAATAACTGGTTTAAATAAAACTGAGTTCTGTAAAAATTATTACGATTCTTATTTTAGTATTAAAATTTTATCCCTCAATCGAAAATTCTAGCATGTGTCAGAACAAACCTCATCAGTAGCACGGGAAACTTTACTACCTACAACGATATGAAAGAGACAAAAGAACAGATTTTTCCGATGGATATAATTGATTTTTCACAGCGAGGAGAAATTTTCACTCGTACGACGCGACGATCGTGAACACGAATTTAACAAAGAAAATTATTATGATCATTTATTATGCTTATTTAAGTTTGAACTAATTTCCTGTTGAATAATATAGAATCGGTGAATGCTGCTGCTTTTCAAACTTCGTTCTCATTTCTACTACTGATTCGGATAAAACTCAAACCATTTATTTATTCGCTTCTCCAACAAATCGATTTAATATTGGTGGTGGCCGTTTCTATTCAAATTTAATTTTTAAAACACGGAAAAAATGAATTTCCTTTAAATCAGTTGGGCCAGACATATGCATTTTTTGTAATCAAATGCAAGTCGGAAATGTTAACCACAAAACTCGGGTTTTTATCAACTATTAAAACCGTTTTAAAACAAAGAGAAAATTTTTAAATATACTTACAGAAAAGTTTGAGCCACGAAAACCTAGAAATAAAAAATAAATATGTAATTAAAATAGGGAAAAATTACAATAAAAAAATTTAATATGTATATGCAGGGCCGGATCTAGGGAGGGGGCAGCCGGGGCACATGCCCCGGGGCGGCAGGTCCTGGAGGCGCAAAAAAGTGATTTAAGAGGCCGTCACTTACTTTGTGGGAGGAAAAAAGAAATTTTTTTTTTACAGGGGCGCCATTTTTTGACGCTGGCCCGGGTGGCACTCAGACTAGGTCCGGCCCTGTGTATGTGAAAAAAATTGCCAAGCACGTGTTAAATACCAATTCCGTGATAATTTCATTCCTTGTATCTCCCTTAAACCCAGATTTTTTTTTGCTTTTCTTGCTTTTCTTACTGAATTAGACTTAATTTTTTAAGAAATTTTTTTCTCTTACTAGGAACATTTTTTGAACTTCATTTTCATCACCTGACTGTTGAAAATTTAATTATCTGTACCTCCAAAAGTTAGCGACACAGTTTAGCCGAAATATTTTTGCCTATATTTTTTGTCTTAAATTTCTTGGATCCACAGTTGAAGAACTATGAAAGTGAAGGCGAAAAACAATTTAAAAGTTAAATATTTCGGAAATAGCACTCAAAAATGAAAAATAGTAAAAAAAAATTCCAAATGTATTTTAAAAGCCGCTCAAGAAATTATGTAATTAGAAAATAGGCCGAAAGACATGGAAATTATGAAGCTGTGACAGACGGACATGACGAAATTTTTGATTCGGAAGCCTAAAAATCCAGGTTTTCATAACACCACCTTGAAATCAATTACGGAAAAAATATCGCCTAAAGCTTTCGGTGGCTTTAATTTACCAACTACTACCTTTCCTGTATGAAAATACACATGTGACAATCATTTGTAGACAAACGAATTTTTGACAGAAAAATTGCCCACAATCTTACTCGATATTTAAAACAGATAAGCGTTTTGGTGAAAAAAATTAATAAAACATTTGTATTGTGTCGTGTTGGTATTATTCGATAGCCTTTTTTATAGGTACATAATTAATAACCCATTGTGTTGATTTAAATACACAAACAATATTTTTATTTTATCAAATCACCCAATCTTGCCCTATTTAACATATTTTACACCATTTATCCGATATCGCTCAAATGATATCATCAGGATATGTACATACATATTTTAGTGTCTCAAAATCTTATTCAAATAAACAAATATAAAAAAATACCCCTGTCGCAGCATCCTGCATAACATAGCGAATTTCCGTTTATAAAAATTAGCTTTTCTTGGAAACTAGTTGACATGGAATAATAGTTTAAAGACCCTTCTTATGTGGTTTTTTCTCCTCTTTCTAATGGTGTAAAAAAATTTTACAAAAATTTTTGAATAAGGGGAAATTTTGGCCAAAAATTAATTTTTTTCACGAAAATTGCCAAAAAAAACCATTGTCCGAGCATCGGACGTGTCTGGTTAACGAACTCGTCCAACGGTTTGGGACTTCCAATATTTTCACCAAATTTCGTAAACGTAAGACATTTCGTTCGAGAGTTATCGCGCGGACACATACACACACACACACACACACATATATATATATATATATATATATATATATATATATATATATATATATATATATATATATATATATATATATATTAGGTGACTATTATTTTCGAATTCTAGGGACTCAAGTCGCGTCATGACAGTGGCTGTACTAGCTGAATTCCATTCTGGAAATTCGCTAAAATAAACACACATACATATAAACCCATAGAACACGTAAACCACTCGGAAACTCTGAATGGCATTTTTTTATCAATTATAATATTTTTTTGCTGAGCCTAGCATTTCAATTTATATGTAACACAAAACGGTTGTCTTTGTCACAATTACTGAAAATCGTATTTTTTATTTCATTTTTTTGATGGTGAGAGAAAATACATATGAATTTTTTGATGAATTAGTCCTGCAAGAGCAAAAGCCAAAGGTAAATTTCAAAACAAACAAAATCAAAATTTCGATTTTCGCCCCCCAACGTCTAACGCATCCCAAACTCCCAAGTCCCAACCAAACTCCCTATGTTCCATACTCGTAAATGTATATTAAAATTTAAAATATTCATTTAAATTGTACTTTGCCATAGATGCGGAAGTAACTGACTATATCTATAGATGTATACGTATATGGTCTATTAAAACATACATATCTCAGCATTCTGTCGCTCGCTACTCTCTGCACTTCATAGCTAGACAAAATATTTATACCATCAAACAACATATTACATTAGGGTCCCATCATTATACATATTATATACGAAATTTTTACCGTGGCGGGTAAAATTATGCTAACACTTTTAGTATACACAATATTAATTGGTTAGAATAACGTAACAATTTAAAAAAGTGGATTTTTATACTTTACGTAGATATAGATCAGCGGTTCTCAACCCGGGGGGCGCGCCCCACTGAAGGGGGGCATGGAAGAATTCTAGGGGAGGCGTCAACAAATTAAAAAAAATTAAATAAGTTTGTAGTTTTTGAAACAGTTGTTTTTGCATGTATATTTACAACAACAAGAATTTGAATTTGATGCTGGACACAAACACACAATCATTGAAATAAAATGTAAGTGAGCGTCCGGCCAGGCGTGAGAAACTAGCTGATTTGTGATTTTTTCGATGATTTGTGTAATAAAAATTTGTATTTAAAGAAATATAATTTTATATTCCTTACCAGAGTATGTCTAGCCTAAGTTCAGAGTCATTTTACTCAAACATAATGTAAGTTTTATCATATATATAAGTCTAAATTAACTTATTCCGTAAAGGGAGGCGTGACCTCACACCAAAGTATAAAGGGGAACTCAGAGTCTGAAAGGTTGAGAATCCCTGATATAGATTATAGATTAGGAAGCATTCATAAATTTTAAACCCCTCCTTCCCTCCATGTTGACTACAGGTGACTTTTGCCCCCTCCCCCCCGCCGGACTCCTCATAGTGGAGCGTAGTTTTTTTCTTCATACGAATTCCAAAAAACATTCAATTAAAATAATAACCTTTTTATTATAAAATATGAAAATTAGGGTACTTTGTAAACAGTTTAGGAGAACATTTCGTCAAAGAATGCCCTGAGAATAAGAATTTTAATACGTAAAGACTATGTGACCACATGGTTGCATAATTCGCTTGAGAAAGTTTTGTCAAATTCAAAATATCCAAAATATTCATGAACTTTCGCATTCAAATTCATATTTGTTTAATAACTGTTTCAAATAAAACTACATAACTTGACTCTGACTCCCTCCTATATCCCCCAGAAGGTCATCGTGGCTTTCCCTCCCGCCAATTAGGCTACATAGTTTATGGACGCTCCCTTATACTTCTTTAGATTGATTAGGAACAGGCAGTTACCTCACCTCAATTATATTGGAGCACTTAAAAAAATTTGTAAACATAATTTTTATCACTGATATACCACAACTAACAAATTCTTGTAATGATATTCGTTAATATTCAATATCTATCACTAGTGGATATAATTCATAAGCATATATTATATAATTTTTATTCCTATCGAAATAAAACACCTGTTTTTTTCCGTTCTCGAGTTTGACTTCAAAACAACGACTACGTCATGCAAACGGAACAAATAGAAGAAAAATTGTAATTGAACCACTTTTTTTGGTGATTCTTGTAACGAATACCAAGTATTCGGCAAATATTTACACCGAACACCGAACATTCGACGAACACTATTTGACAAACTCTCGTCGTAACAATTTTAGCGGATCATGTGTCACATAATTATGTCACTAACTGTACGTACGTATGTAGTTGGTTTGAGTGAGAATATTCATACAAATATGTGAAGGAGAAACTATGGCAAGGCATGATGTTTTTTTCAACATCCTGCGACCCATATAATACGTAATATAATAATACAAATGGAATGATGGTAGCTGCTGCTGCTCTGTAGCTGGCTGTAGCAAGGGAATGACGCACATTTGTTAAAATAATAATTATTTTAAATCAGTGGCGTACATACATACATACATATTTACGTCTGCATGAACCACTCAATTTCTTCGCATGTAACTACGTCAATGAACACGAAGAAGAAAAAAACTAAATTAAATTTTTTTCATACACATTTAATCTCAACATGTGTTTTATTCATAACTGATTTTTTTATTGAGTTATAAAATTTCATCATTTCGTAATGTGTCTTGAGCATTGAGCCTTGAGAAATGACATTAAAATGATAGAATTCAAAAAAAAAGGTCAAGTGTGTATTGGACACGCATTAAGTTAGGGCTACTCAGTAGTTACAGTATTCACACACAGCTTCCGGGGGTAAAATTACAAAAGTGAATTTTGTTTATCCTGACAAAACTTTACAAAAAGCTACTTTATACTCCGGAGAAACATTCCATTCCAATGGAAAACTTTCCCGCATTCTTTTCTCCATCAAAAAACAACTCTCAATAATGACATAATGTAAGTATACTCTGTACGTATTAACATAATGTCAATGTTACTTGCACATGTGTTACCACTGTTACAATGAGGATCAATTACACGTTAACTAACATCAAAAAATATGTAACAACTAGAACCGGAAATTTTATTTATATTTCAGCATTTTCTTCAATAATCCAGACTTGATTTTTTAAAAAGGATGTTCTCAGACATCAAAATATACCCCTATGAAAATTTTCAATAACGGGACACCATTTTCTTGCTTCCGAAAGCTACCGACCCAACTTACCCGAAATAATGTTAACCGAAACTTTTCATTAAGTGCTAGTACAGATATTTAATTTAAAATTTTTTCAACTTACAGATCAAAAAATTTATCAAAATGGAAGAGAGGTGCTTAAAAACGGAGCTTAAAAACGAAAAATCGTAAAAGAGAACTCAACGACATTTTACGA
Organism: Brachynemurus nebulosus; assembly: GCA_035578155.1. Taxonomy (NCBI): domain Eukaryota; kingdom Metazoa; phylum Arthropoda; class Insecta; order Neuroptera; family Myrmeleontidae; genus Brachynemurus; species Brachynemurus nebulosus. The sequence continues at coordinate 6,998,888 of JAPWDM010000009.1, read as the reverse complement.
ACCCTTGCTAACGATATCCCCACATAAAGAAAAATTTCAATTTTATTTTCTTATACCAAAAAAAGTAAGTTAAAAATCCCAAACTCTAATTTTTTTCTAAATGCTCTTTCGTAGAATTTCTGAATCGGTCTTTATACGACATTAGACGCTCTCTAAATCCAATTCGGTGATGAGTTATATTGAAATTCATATTGACCTTAGCTCCAGTTTGAGGCCGTTTTCGACAAAAAAAGGCACTACGTAACAAAATTTTATTCTTCGAACATAGAACCTTTAATTTACGATGATAAATCGATTGTAGGTGTTGTGAAAGATAACAGGCAGCCTGATAAGCCGAGATTTTTTCTCTTCGAAACCCTAAAAATCAACAGTTACTCTCTGTCAACACCGGAATTGCTCTTACTCTGTTATCACAATTTTTATTACAAACCAAAAAAAAAAAAAAAAATGAAAATACCACACCACATCGTTAAACGATCGCGATCAAAAATTTAACAAATCCAAGGATTACGATAAAAAAAAGGACTAACACAAAAAAAATTACATAAATACATAAAATAACATTTGTGAAGTAGCAATTTTAAAAATAGGAAATTGTTATAAAAAAATATATATGGCCACTTTTTAGTAATACAAATAGCCCGCAATATGCCATTTCCTTTGTAGATTTCATTCCGTGTCGTACGTACTAGAACCGCGCAGGGGACAGCGGGAGCCGCGGGCGGGGGATTGTACAATATCATATCATGTTCCGGCATTCATCTGTGTAATTTTTATCAACAAAGTTTAACAAACAGTGAAATGGACTAAAAAAAACTGTACGCGACAATTTTTTTTTTTTTTTTGAAAAACCAAAAAGAGGTTTGTGTGAGCTTTTTTTTGTGAGCATTATCGCATAAATTTTACTCACGGTGGGTCCCGGTCCCGTACCATTTTGCTGAAAAGTACTCCTCGCTGCTATAACAATATTTAAATTGTTTTTATCATTGCTCGAGCAGCACACAATTACGAACAGACGGACAGACGGATGAAAGGACGAGCAGCAACACATCATTTCCGCGACTCGCCGGAACATTATCCCGGAGCGGGTGTGAGGCCGGGCAAGGGGAGAGGCTAGTAGAGTATCATTTATTTCACTCTGACATGTGTATTAAATATACAACAACATATATCACTATTTCATTTATGCACATATGTTACGAAATAGTCTATTACGGTACGGTTGAGTAAGATACTGGTGGCAAGTAGGGCCAAGCCTTGTTGGTACTACTCACTCAAATCGCTCAAAGGAGCTAATTTTATAGCCACTGTATACAGAATTCTATCCGGTGTATTTAAAGTACAGTTCAATTTCATTATGAGTCCGCTTACGGGACTGTAGGAGAATATAATTCTAAGAATTCCTGTACCCCCGCTTGTGCTAAGTAGTCGACCACTGTAACTCGCATTTCCCCTACTTTTCAAGCGTGTGAGTGTGTACTTATTTATAGTCAAATAGCCCGGACGTTTAGTGTAATATTACCATTCGTTAGAAGCCGCACAAAATCTACCTATTTTAAATGCGCTCTCTAGTTTGTGTGACAGGAGTTTAAACAATACTGTCAACTCATGTTTTCTTTAAAAAATTTTTTTTTAAACTCTTTTGTAGAAATTGTAAATAATATTGTTAGTCAAACAAAGTTTGTAATATAATCCGCGCGATGAGCGAACAAAACATGTTTTGGTCAATTACACATGTATTATGTAAACACGGACTTATAAAAAAATTATTTTAGTGATTAAAAAGATTCTGGCAGGATGATTTATGAGTTGCACTATTAAACATCAACATCAATGTTCCGGTCTTATAACGAGAGACTGAAATGAATTTTTTTCGTCATGGAGGGGGAATGTTTACAATAGAAATACACCAATGTTGATGTTTTCAGTACTGCTTGCGTTCATCAACGTGTTAACTTTCTGTTAATCAAAATCAAAAATCAAAATTAATTGTTTTTACACTATTTCTAAAACGATGAACCTGTACAATTAGACAAGTTTTCCTGTATAATATCTCACGAATAATGTGTCAAGCAGAAAAGCCTATCGTGTGGATCTCACAACGGTCACATGTGACTTCCTCACTGGATCAATCGCAACCGAATTGTGTGACTTATTTTTGACACGGCAGTGTACACGAATGAAATATTTATTTATTTATTTGAGTAAACAATTACATTTGCAACGGAATGTTAGAATGTTACGTATAAATATGTTTCATTATCAAACTAAACTTGGAACAGACGGACGGACGGGCAGACAGACAACTGACAGAGGTATTCTACTTTGATGTATGTATGTACGCATGTATTTTGAAAAAGCGAGGAAAACTGTTTTTCATAAAAAATAAATGTGAATAAATATGGAAGATTATTTTCGACAAAACCGAAAGTACAATCGAATCGTCAGTAAATACTGAGGCTCCAACAAGAAACTTTTCCAAATTTTTATTTCCGATACAATCGAAAGTGTGATTAAACCGTTAGTATCGAAATTTTAAGAAGATCCAAAACTTTCTGGATTTTTTTTTTTTTTTTTTTATTCAGGATGCTGCGTTTCCTTACTGCAGAGAAAGACTTTACTGTGTTAACATGAAAATTTAATCAGAAAATACGTAACTTGAATATGATTGATGGCAAGATTCCTTGAGTATTTCCGGTTTCCCAGAAAGTGGCCACCTTGATTCAGTACAAAATATGTATATATACAGTTAAACCTTTATTTATGCGGTCCTTTTTTGTGCGATTTTTTTTTTTTCAAGAATCAAAATCAAGAGAAAGTACGAAAATTAAACGTTAACTATAATAACTTTCTTTGATAAAAATACTTTTTAATGGTTTTTAAGCATTTAATCAGTACACTGCATAAGAATATAAGTTATTGCATCATTTAGTTTTTTTAGAAATGTATTTTTCATAATTTTCATAATATTATAAAAATGAAATAAAATGTTCCCACGTGTAAATTAATAATTTATCTTGTTTAAAAAAGCAATTTCTAAGGAAATCGTGAGGTTTTGAGAGTTTTGAATTTTGTATTTTCGATGAAACTTTTTTTATGCGATACCGATCCACCGCATAAAAAAAGTTTTTCTTCTACTCCATTTTACTTTTCTAAAACATTTTGCGCACGGCTAACTATATGTAAAAATTAACAATTGCCCACACTATGTGCAAATAGGCGTGGGAAATTATTTCGCACGGCTTAAAATAATAAAAAGTTGGCTATGTCTGATTTACTATATGTCATACGTAATTCTAAAAATATACATAGTTATGTATGTTGATTATTTATTTTTGTTTCCATCATAGAACACTAGAAGCCAACTAACATAAAAAAGTGTAATTCGCTCGGAGTCATTTGACACCAGTCACAGCTTAAGGCATGTAGTCACTTATTGACCGTCGTCGAGTTCGCACTGCATTGTATTAACAATATACCCATTGTTACTTGAACACGTTGAACAGCTCTCGCTGGTAATACGTGTGGTGAGGTAGTATGCGTGAATACACATACTACTACAAAAAACCAAACTAATATACTGCAAACAGTGTGTATGTACACAAACAGAGTACGTCACAAACTCATTACAAGTGGAACAGACACAAAACCAATCTAGTTTGTCCCCTTGGTTTCCATAGTTCCAAAAGATGATGCTTTGGCAAAAATTTGAACCTCTTACCACTGAAATTATAAATTAAAAAAATTTTTACTACTTATTTAAATTTTATTTTAATTATTTATGTTAAATTATACGAATAAAAATGGGCTCGTAGAAAAAGTATAGTGTAAAATACGTGGGAAAAGCTTATTTCTCACGAATATGAATTGTTGCACTCGCCCTGCGGGCTCGAGCAACAAATTCATATTCGTGAGAAATAAGCCTCTTTTCCCACTTATTGTACAATATACTATTTTACAATCTGGACCGAACTAAACTTATTATAGCTATTTATGATATTTCTGAATATATTTTTTGCGATTTTTTTTTATGCGACCGCATAAAAAAAGGTTTACTTGTACATTTAAACCTGTCTTTTGCACAACGCAAAATTAATTTGCGATAATATTAGTATATACTATTCAAACGTATTTCATAATCACATATCACCAGTTTATATTTAGAGGTTTTTAGTTCTTTTTTTTTACGAAACTTTTTTTTTGTGCTGTCCCTCGCCTCCGCATAAAAACAGGTATCGGTGTAAATACCGTTTTGAAAACTAAAAATTCAATTTCGGCAAAAAAAATTAATAGCCATTGCTGTTTGTAGTTACTGAATAGATAGTAGCTTAATCTGTTATAAAAAATATGGCTTACACGTCGATTAAAAACGGACATGGATGGAATATTTTGCCCGCAGTTTTTTTTTTGTTTTAAAAATGTTTTTGATAGAAATTACCACAAAATGTAATAAAGAAATATTTTATTTAAACCGTACAATACGTCGCAATTGTTTGAATATAGTCTTGTTATAGACTACAAATAATTTTTAAAAAAAAAATTTTTTGTTAATAAAAAAAAGCGCCTGTACGAATGTACCCTTGCCGCCTCCCGTCCTCACCCCAACTCTATCCGAATACGTCCTATTAACTGTCCTTTATTAAATACAACGCTTTTTTGAAGCTTTTAAAGTTTACCAAACACATACATAGATAGGTAGAATGTGGGCATTAAATATTTTGAATTTATTTTTTATTTATTTTGAAAATGTGTATTTTATCGTATTTTAATTAATATTTTGGTTGCTTTTGTAAAATAATTTCAATATGTTTGAATGTATCAATCTTTTTTTTTTAATTAGCCGCGACTATTGATACAAAAATTATTTGTGTGCTACCGGTAAAGTAGGGTCAGTTCACCCATTTCCGGCCACCCAATTTATTTAAATACTAGCCGTACCCGCGACGCAGTTCGCGCAAAGCATTATTATAAACTTAAGTGTAATAATTATACAGAACTTGCAAAGAATAATAATCTTTGTGTAATGCATACACATGCTCAAAATAGTTTTTCTATTTTCCCGTGAGAATGAGAAATTTTCCCGGAGTAAAAAGTATCGTAAATGTTGACCCAAGTAATTGGTTATCACCACACCAAATTTCATAAAAATCCATCCAATAGTTTTTGCGTAATACGTGCACATGCACAAAATGATTTTTCTATTTTCCCGTGGGAATGAGACATTTGGAATGTTGCCCTAGGTAATAAGTTATCACCAGACCAAATTTTATTAAAATCCGTCGAATAGTTTTTGCCTAATGTGTGCACATGCTCAAAATGGTTTTTCCACCCGTGGGAATGAGAAATTTTCCCGGAGTAATAAATATTTTAGATGTTGACCCAGGTAATAAGTTACCATCACACCAAATTTCATTAAAATCCGTCCAATAACTTTTGCGTGATGCGTGAACAGACAGACAGACAGACAAAAATTCTAAAAATCGCTGTTTTGGTATCTACATCGATAACTATTTACAGTACCAGTATAATTTTCAAAAAATATTCCATGTACAGAAATGGTCTCATTACAATTTTATTATATGTATTTTATTATAAGATATAGTTTATAAATTGTACATGTGGTATCACGCATAATTAGGATTCCATAATCTCCGTAACTGTAATAAATATACTTAAAATTCTTATATTTTATCCCAAAAATTCTAAAAAAAAATGTAGACACTAACTGCGAAACCCTAATTTAATGCGTGGCCACCATGCACTTGAAGAAATTTTTACATTAATCTTTTAATCTTTCAATTTTGAAAATTTTAAATTATTTTAATAAGATACGACAATGTCTATTAAGAACTAATCAAGTGCGTGTCGAACCACGCAAAGTAATAATAAACAGTTAATGAAACCATAAGGATGACGTAGTCCCGTAAAATGTACATATTGGCAGATTTTATATTAACTAATAGTATATTGTGCAATAAGTGCAGGAAATTTTCGATTGCCCACTCATTCGCTTGAGTGGGCAATCGACAATCCCGCACGAGTTGCACATACTATTTTTTATTACAAATTTCACTTCCTTTTTTCTATTATTATTACTATTTTTGACATTTTTATTAGTTTTTAAAATAATATTTTTAAGTGTTCGTCTTTTTTTTTTCTGAATTAAATATTGTTTAAATTACTTTGTTGGTGGTTTCTATAGAAATAATTATGAAATATTTATTAAATGAAAAATCAAGAGGCGACTTTGCGTGTTTTTATTAAATTTTGCGTGTTTTATTATCAATTTGCGTGTGGAAAGTTTACTTTCCGCACGCAAAAAGGTATGTGGGAAGAGTACAGTGGGCAAACAGCTATTTTGCGTACAGAAATGTGTGTGCCAAGTTAGTACTTCTACCGCATGAGTAATAAAAAAGATTTTATTTAATTGGTCATAAAATATTACCTACTCATTTTAATCAAAAGCTAATAAATTTTATGTCCTTTTAAGAGCCTGAACACAAAAAACTTTGTTCCTTATATCTTCCCGTATTTTCCAAACCTCTCAACAGATGTTAATAATATTAATTCACAACTTTGTGTACTTACATACCCCAATAGAAACCTTAACTGACTTCGAATATTATTTTTTATTGCATCTTTTGAAAGCTAAGCCCCGATTTACATTATAGTGCTGATATCGATACGCTCCCGCTCCACTCTCGCTCCGATATAATCTTGTTTTGTCCACATTACAGTGCTGATATCATGCTGGTACCTATTCGTTCTCCATTCACGCTATAATGCTGCTCTCGCTCCACTCTCGCTCCGGTTTCATTCCGATAAAAATTTTTCCCCATATTTTAAACACTATTGTACTAGGAGAACATAATACAATATATCAATTAGTTGATTAGTAATATGTATCATAATGACTGTATTGTAGCAAGACGTCACGTCGTTGTGTTGTATCATGTTTTCCTAATACAATAATTTTCAAATAAATGAAGAAGTTTGGCAAACGGAGCGGACTAGAATTAAAAACGTGTTCATACATCGATAGGTCTGGGTTTCGATATCGCTCCGATAAAATATTTTTTCTACTCCTACTATTAAAAGTAACATTTTGCGCACGGCTAACTATATGTAAAAATTAACAATTGCCCACACCGTGCGGAAATAGGCGTGGGAAATAATTTCCCACGGCTTAATATAATAAAAAAGTTGGCTCTGTCTTTGATTTAACATATAATCTATACAAATAATTCTAAAAATATACATATGTAAGTTGATTATTCATTATTGTTTCCATAGTTTCAAAGTATGCTTTGGCAAAAATTTGAACATCTTACCACTGACATTAAAAATTTAAAAAAATTTTACTACTGATTTAAATTTTATTTTAATTATTTATGTTAAATTTTACAAAAAAAATGTGCTCGTAGAAAAAGTATAGTGTAAAATACGTGGGAAAAGCTTATTTCTCACTTATTGTACAATATACTAATCTGAGTGGTATTGTTATTGGAGCGATGATGTGGAATAATACACTCACTCTTTCTTGTTTAAGAATATTTTATCGAAACGGGAACGTAACGATCTCGTGCCGAGAGCGGAGCGTTAATGTAAATCGGGCCTAACAGTTACATAATTACGATTTGATAGAAAAGTCAATTTCTCTGAAACGTCCCATTTGGAAATAAATCAATAGACATATGCGAGGTATGTGCTTTATTTAAATACAATTTATTAATTACTTCCAATTTTGTGGAACAATATTATTTTATTAACCATAGACAGAGTCGATATGTATATTTGAACCGCAATTGTGACACTCGCTTCACTACACACACAGTCGATCCTAGTATAGTTCATTAATGACCGTTGAACTGTATCAGAATTTTAAATTATTTGTAACATGGTGCGGAGTGGTATGGTCGTGAGTGGCCATGCGACGTCCAGCGACAATGTCCCGAGCAAATAAAATTTACAATTATAAATAGGTAGTGTTAGTGTATCAATAAACAGGCTTTTATTATACATTCAGTCGGGCAGTTTTAGCAGACAGCCAGAGACACTAACTACAGCCGATTAATAAAAATAAAAATATTGATTCGATAAAACTATAGTAATTGGACGAACATTATTCGATTGTGTCGAAATCGATGAGTTTCGAACAATTTCGTACGAATTCAGTATGGTGATATTATTTTTGAATTAACCCTAGAATCATACGTTGGTCTACGAGTCAAGTTAATCATACATCGGCGTCGTTTCGACGAATGGACTTTTTACGGGGAGTTTTAGAGTTTATTTGCAAAAAACATTTTTTTTACATAACAATACTACAAAAGCGAATAAAAAATATTTAAAAAAATTGGATTTGGAAAAATTTCTTAATGTAAATATTTATTAATTTTTTTAATCTTTTTATCAAAGCATATTTTCATTATAAAAATTAAAAAATATATAAATACATCAATTGTAATAATTAATTTATGAACTATTATGAATCAGTGGACATGTGTGACTTTATAGAATGTGAAATTTCTCAGTCATAAATATTCCTATAGATATGTAGTTATTTCCCCATTAGGCACATTTGTAAATTTTCTAAAATTTGTTAGTAATTTTTCTAATAAGATCTCAAAAAATAACAAAAATTAAAATATTTTCCACAAAATAAATTGTTAATCTTTTATTAAGTCATTCGAAACGCATTCTTTAGTTTTCGATTCAATATATTCAAACTTCAGTATTATATCGTCTCTATAAGTCAAACAGCTGTAATCATCTTTCACATTATCATAATCATTGAATAAATTAATTATAACATCCATATCTTTAATAAATTTTAGAAAAATTAGGAAAACTTTTATATGTGGAGTACAAAATCTTTAAAAAAAAAAAGATAGGTTAATCATACATCGTCGTCCTTTTGACGCACACTATTTCAGTATAAAAAAAAAGAAAAAACGTTAATAGCTATAAACAAAATTTATATGTCTTATGTGTTATAATAACAAATAAATTAGATAACAGAAGTTTCACAGCGAGCAGGTACCGACAAGTCACAGTATTGGAGCAGGTAGAGAAGTTCGTTCGTCGTTTTGACGAGTACGTATGATTCTAGGGTTAATCCCTACTCTGTTGTGCTAGTTATTTTGTATGCTAAGTTAGTTGAATATATTAGTTTCTTTAAATAACGGAGAAGAGTGCTCAAATTTTTGTATATAAGTAAATTTTCGAATAGAGAGTTCAACTATTCTGGCGGCCACTATCATGACGCGACTTGAACCCGGGACTATGAAAGAAATTTGCTTTGAAGTCTCTAGAAGTTGAAAATAACATTCACCAAAATTTATATGTATATGTATATATATGTATATATGTATTTATGTATCAGCACGATAACTCTCGAGCGAAATATTTTATTTTTATGAAATTTGGTGGAAACATTGGAAGTCCAAAAATCTTGGATATGTTCTGTAGTCAGACACGTTCGATACCTGGAACATAGCTTTTTGGGCATTTTCCGTGAAAAAATTAGTATCTGACAAAATTTTCCCAAATTTAAAAGTTTTTACGACATTTTTTTACACCATTGGAAAAAGGAGAAAAAATCACACAAAAAAGGTTTTTGAACTATTATTCTATGTAAACTACTTTCCCAGAAAAACGAATATTTGTGAACGGAAATTCGCTATATTATGCAAGATGCTACGATAAGGGTATTTACGAAAATATCTTCTTACTCTTCCGCTTGTATCGATTAGAGTGGTTTCCAAAATTGTTCGCCACCAAGCATTACCAAGAGCGCTAATTGTCCCAGTTCTGGTGAAACTGTGTCTGTAAAACAGTTCTTCTTTTTGCTCGTTAGTATTCTTTGGGAAAAATTAAGAAATATGAATTTTACCCGTCACTTATATTTTGGGGAGAGATTTTCGAAAATTCCGGGTAAATTTGTGTAGTGGGTCTAAAAAGTTAGACCCTGCTATAGACTATAGGAAGCCCCTGGTATGGTAATTCAATTTAGATAAATGCGATTTTCATCAAATCTTGAAGTTTTAGGGCTTAAGGAAGCCAGAAAACTATTTACTTTGGAAAATTTTCCAGGATACTGAGGCTAGAGACATGGAATCAGGTTCAAAATAAAATTTTATACGTTTAAAACTTTTGAAGTTCGATCACCTTTAATATTTTTAAAAAATTTAAAACTTTTAGTTTTTTTGGATTTTTTCGTTCAGGAAAATTTTACAACTCTTAACTATTCCCTATAACAAGCGGTGTACGAAAACCTACCGTCACAGGCCAAACATTTTATGGAATTTTTTGATACCCAATCATTTAATTAAAAATAAAGTGAATAATTTTAACACCATACTAAAGACAAAATAAAAAAATTTTAAATTACTAGTCATCTGTAATATAGTAATAATAATAAAACTACTAGCTAATATATGTAGTACCTATGAATTGTGACAACATGCATAAACATGAACTGACCAGTTGACCACTTAATAGGCAACAATAAACATTCAATTAACGCGCTACGACTTGTAATTTACTGTGTGTGTGACACAAATCGTCTAAATAAATGAAAAAAAATATTTATATATTATTTTAACATAAATATTTTTATATTATCAGATGATTCATATTACATTATTTCATTCGGGGAATTAAAACATTTTTTTGAATCATCAAATCATCATATTTAAACCAACAACACTACATAGAGTAGCAAAATGCATAGAGCATACATACATGAATTAGGTAATTACAGTACCGCAAAAGCGTACACGTTTGCCTACTGAAGACAACTTTACCATATCATACTTTGTGTTGAAAAAATTAACATGTCTACCCCAGCAGGGATTATAATACCGCTGGACCGGTTTAGCAGTAAATTACAAAAAATGTATGGAACATAAATATGTATAATGTTTGGGCAATGTGCAATGGCCAGTTTTAAAATGCATATAAATATAATAAAACGTCCTTTTCATATTTATTTATGTTTAAACCAACCGTACATTTTACAAAATACGGTTTTTAAAAAAAATTGCCATTAAAATGTATAATGTGAATTAAAATTGCAAGGGACAGTAGGAAACATTTACTTTAATAACTTTTTTGATTAAATACTTTTTAATGGTTTTTAAGCATTTTAATAAGTACATAGCATAAGAATATAAGTTATTGCATCATTTAGTTTTTTTATATGTAGATGTAAGTATTTTTCACAAAGTTCATAATATAGAAATGAAAATATGTTCTGACGTGTAAATTAATGCTTTATCTTGTTTAGAAAAGCAACTTCTAAGCAAATCCTCAGGTTTTGGACGTTCTGAGTTATGTATTTCCGATGAAATTTTTTTTATGCATCGGTTTTATTTTAATCTGAATCGAACTAAACCTTTTATAGCTATTTATGATATTTTTGAATATATTTTTTTGTTTGATTTTTTTTTTTATGCGGTTCTGATCCACTGCATAGAAAAAGTTCGGCTGTCTATCCATATTTTATGGTTTTTTAACAAAATTTTAAATTTTCATTTTAATGAACAATAATGGCGGAACTTCCAAAATTTCTCATCTACTACGTTTTATTGTTAGATATTAATTGGAATTAATAAGAAAATGTGAACCACAGTGGAATATTTATTTTAACAAATTTCTTATTCATATTTATTTTTAGCTAGTCATTTTTTATGTCATCGAAGGATGGCATATTAATATCGTTGTGTGATCATAGTGGGGGAAACATTATTATAGAGTTGTATATCCATATTGAATAATTATAGAGTAGTACATCCATATTGAATAAACGCAAGAGGGCTGTAGAGTTAACAACTATAGAGTTAACAAAAAATCATAAATTAACACTTTCACTGAGGTGACATTACTTAATGCGTGTCAAAAACACGCACTTAACGAATTTCTAATTCATTTAAGAATCAAAACAGACTTTTATCTTTTACTTCAACAAAATCTTTAAATATAATAACTAAATTAGTCTTCATTTTATTCAAATTTTAATCGAAAATTGTAACAATGCTGTCCGCACTTTTACGGTAAAACATAAGAGTGTGGTCACAAAAAAGTTTCTCATAATAAAACGTAAGTTTACAAAAAAGTATGAATATGATATATAAAATACACATAGTTATTGGAAAAATTAAAATTCTATTATATTTTGCGTATCAATAACAGTCAAAGGTCAAGTCATTTCCTGCCTTTATCAATTCATATGTAAATATTGTTTTTATGGAATCACAAGTTGTCTTGTACTGAAGAAAATGGAAATTAATTCAATTTAAAATTTAATAAATGTTTGTAGTTACAACTTTTTACCTCAATAAAAGAAACAATTTCAAAAACAAGGACTAATAAGATAGAAAAATACGCTGCCAATGGGGTGTGGCATACAGCTTCCTCGTACTCGTAAAAGACTTTAAAACAGTATTCTACCAAATATATTTAAATGCCGTGAAATTATATTTTCGACCTAAAGTTCATAAAAAATTGTTGTAACTCAAAACACTTAAATGCTAAATTATAAAATAATAGCAAAAATATTTTAGAAACTAACCCGCAAAATACTTTAAAAATTTGAGCGAAGTGGGACTAGCAGTAAATTAGATATTGACATTTAATATGATTTCATGGTAGCGCCGTGGATACTATTACTCCGAATGCAATGAAATTTGTAGGGGACCATCAAGGAACTAGAACGCATAATTTCTGACAATTTTATAAAAAAGAATTGAATAGTTCAGAAGTTATGCCACTTGGTGCAATTTAGTATATTAATGGAATTGCATGGTAGAGGAGTAGCTGGTAGCTACCGTTACTCCAATTTCGATTAAGTTCATAGGGGACCATTTAGGAACCAAACTGCATAATTTCTGAAAATTTCATTAAAAACAATCGAATAGTTCAGAAGTTATGCCACTTGGTGCAAACTAGTGATGTCAAATCGAGATGCAGTTAGTCCATTAATCGACTAAAGTTATTTTTCTTACAAAATTAGTCATTAGTCGAAAATATCGAGCATAGAATAGTCGATTAATCGACTAAATTAGTCGAATTCATGAATAGGATAACCTTTGTAACTATTTCATAAACAATGTTTTAAATTAAATTTTTGACTTATTACTTAAGAAAAAAAAAATAACATATTACAATGTATTATTCACATAAAAGTAAAAAATCATAAAAAAAGATTATTTTTAGTTTTTATTTTTTCTTTTAGTCATTTAATATTAGTCATTTTAGTCATTTAGTCGACAGTAAAATAGTCGATTAAAAAGTGACTAAAAGTAAACAAAATTAGTCGACTAAACCCAGAGGCGTATCTAGGGTGGGGCAAGTAGGGCACGTGCCCCGGGCGCCTTCCAAAGGGGGGCGCGCAAAATCGCCAATTATTAAAGGACGAGTCCGGATAAGGCCCATTTTTCGCCCATAATATACGTGTGAAAAAAATTTTCAATTTACAGAGATCTAATTGTTGGTTTATTTTGTACAAAATGTGTGCTTTAACGTGGTGTAATTTTTATTTCATAGTTAAATTTCTATAATGTCATAATTGCGTTCTAAAGTTGGATTCTTCATGTATTTTTTAGAATTTTTCACATTTTTTTAACAAATAGGCCTTTATTTCAGGAAGAAGCGTTCAAGGTACCAAAATCAAATTAACATATGTCACTTTACGTTCAATATACTGTTGAATGAAATTAATTTGAAGTTGGTACTTTGTGCGCTTCTGTGGAAAAAAAATAGTTTAAATAAATATCGCAAGTGATATATTAAACAGCATCATATAATGCATGCATGTTGCGACACGTACAAATAATAAACACTTCAGTAAACGATTAATTTTACATTTTAAAGTGTTTTGGACTATTATGTCTATATATAAGTTGAAAACAATGCCTGCTAAATAATGTGATTGTTGTAAGAAATGGATAAAAATATTTGTAGTTTTCGTATTTGTACTAATAAAAGAATTTTATCTATTCTTCGAAATTCTAAAAACTGTGAGTTAAAAAGTGGTGCTCATGTGTGTCCTACGTGCCGAAGTTTTGCTTCAAAAATATTACAAATATTACATCAGATATTACAAGAGATCAAATTGTTCTTTCGATTTCAGATATTACGAAAAGTTATGCAACACTGAAAAATTCAGAATTATGCGTAACTTCTAAACCAGAACAAGAAAAAATCCCTCTACCCATTCCTCGATGTCATAATTCAAATCACTCATGTATTGTGTATAAGCATAACTTCTAGAAATCAGGTATTCATCGAGAATGGACTTTATATTTCGTCGGGAAAGAGATGTTGCAAAAATCACCTTAACAATAAAATCTTCATCGAATCAGTATGAATTCCTTACACTCTGTAAGTACTGAGACGTTTTTAACTATACAAAAGAAATAGTGCCTCTTTTGGACGACATTAGATCTATTGCAAAAAAGACGTTTAGATTTTGATTCACCAGATCATTCAGCTTTTCGATGATAATTATTATACTCTAATGGGTAAAACTAAAAAGGATTTTTAAATTTAAAAAAAAAAATGTTAAATCTCAAAATTTTGGTTTTTATATCATTTAATTTATTATTATGAACTGCATATTATTTTTTTTACTTAATAAAGAAGAATAATTGAAAAGTATGTTGTCTTCTTAAATAGGAAGGTCGCTAGATTCAATAGAAAATATAATCACATCCAAACACCGATGGGCGAAAAATGGGCCTTATCCGGACCTTGGTCCTTTAAAAATGAAAATATAGCACAATAAAATAATTCATATCAAACAATCCCGTTCAGAATTCCCGCACTTCGCAAATGAGCGAGAGGGAGTGAATGGTGTGCTCAATTCAGGTGCGCTGAAGAGCTACTTGAATTTATGATGAAAGCGTATTTCAGAATTTGTGCATTTTCATTCAAATTCTGCTCACAATTGCAGTATTCATCGCAAGTTGTGAGCGATCTTCAAGTAAGTTAAATTTAATACTTTCGTATTTGAGGGCTACAATGGATTAAGAAAGATTATACGACCTAGCTTTGCTCAGTGTAGAGCAAGAAAAAACGAAACATCGGAAACATCATCGATATGTTTGCGTCGCAGAAGGCCAGGAAGGTGCAATTGTAAATTGTCAGTGTAATGGTTTTACGGTCTTACTTTCGTTGTAAAATAGAAATAATTGCAGTAGCGTAGGTAGGAGGGGGGTGGAGCAAGGGGGTCTATCATACCCCGGACGCCACTTGCAAAGCGGCGCCAAATGTGTACTAATAACGTACCATATATTACTATATGTGTTTCTGGAAGGGGAAGGGGCGCCAATAAAGGGTCGTGCCCCGGGCGCCAGTTATGTTCGCTACGCCACTGACTAAACCCATTAATCGATTAATTATTCGACATCACTAGCACAAACTGGCGACACACAGACGGACAGACACCAAACCAAAATGGTTCGGGAAGCTCTTAAACGTAAAATGTGCGTAAAAAATTTTATTTTGGAGGGAAAAAATTTTTAATTTTTCTATTTTTCAAAAGTGATTACAATGCTTTCGCTACTTTAGTAACCTCGGAAGCAAAGAAATGTCTTCAAGCTATCAAAACTAAAGGATGATGCATGCGACCGATAACCAGTTTTTCTTTCATTCCCCGATTTTCTTTTCGGGGCTCTAAAAATTTGAATACTGATTCTTATTTCTGTCAATATAAAAAAAATTACGAGAACCCCAATGCGTAGCCGGTATGTTCTCATAATTATGTACTTAACTGTATATGTGTAGAATTCCAAAACTTAAATGAACAGAAAACGGAATAATCTTATTAAGTTTTATTACAATTAATCACAATATAATTTAGTTAATAATTATGTCATGCAATTCTATTTTCGATATGACCCAAATTTTCGCTAGATATTTCAATTTTACGTTCCTACATGAAAACGACCAATCTGAATTTGAAACCGGTTGTAAAAACAAGTGCGAACTTGAAATATAGAAAAATCCATATTCATTGTCTGGCATAAAACTAACTAATCAATGGTTAAACTAACATGGATTAGGCTAGGCCAAGCGGCAAACATTACGATATCGTACACACCCATAAAATACGAGAATTGATTCACCACAAATAAACACCTAGAGACATACATTTTCCACCAAAAAAGCACGTAAAAACTGAAAAAAATTCAAATTAAATTTACCTGCATTCAATAGAAAACTGGTCGACACCAAAATTGAAACAAAAAAAAAAATTGTACACTTCAAACTATTTTCGAACGTTAGTCGCTATTAATAAAACGGTTTACGCACGTGTATTTCTAAAAATAATAGAGGTTATGATTTTCAATTTCGTAATGCCATTGCAATTTTCACGATAAACTTTAAAAGATAATTTTTATAATGTTCCAGGAATCGATCATCAAACTTGGCGAAACTTTTTTCATTTCTTGTTAATAACTTTTTCAAAACTTTCTATCTACATTTTTTTTCGTCAGAAACTAACAAGTAATTTTTTCAAATTTATCTTTTGTTGTAAAATAAAACAACAAAACGTATTTCTTTTTTTTTTTAAACAATTGACGAACAAATTCCAATTTTTGAAACTTCTAATTGTTAAAGACCGGTTTTCGAATTTGTACGCACAAATCAAATGGTTTTAATTGAACACAATAATTGATTTTACTAATTCAAACAAGTTTTAACCGAATTAGTTTTTATTTATTGTAAATAAAATTCCGGAAAACACACAAAATGAAAGATATTGTAATAAAACTAACCGCACATTACGTCTCAACACTTCCTCTCTGGCTGCCATCATCACGATACTAGACTGTGAAATGTCCCCACCAATGAGGGGTCATCCTGTCATGCTCAGTAGCACCAATAAAAACGTTCATACCCCTTCCTAAACCGGTAGACACTATTCTTCTTTTTTATATTTTTTTTATATTTATTTATTTATTTTTTATTTTTTTAAATTATTAATTGAGTGTATTTATTAATCTATTTAAAAAAGTCATAAATGGAATCGTTTATTGTTTAATATTAAAATATTTTATAGAATTTTTATAGGGCTTTATTTTTTTTATATCTTTTAAATATTATTAGAATGTATTTATTTCTATCAATTTTATACATATTATTAAATTTATTTAATTGTTTTTTATCTTTGTAATTTGTTTAGATTAAAATAATTTTATTTATATTTGTTTAATCTACCTTGGGAGCAATGTTCACGTTTGAATTTATAGTCCATGAGCTGGCGAATATTTTATTCAGAGTTTTTGTTCGTGTTTCAAAATATTTGAAATAGGTACCTAGTAGTTTTTCAATAAAAAAAATATGTAACTTTTTCTTAAGAATGTTACTATAAAATTTTTCTCATGAAACAAACCGTTTTTGGAAGATTTACTTGTTTAAAATTCGCAAATCTCCAACAAGGTGGCAAGTTCATTCGATTTGTTTGTTATCTTTTTACACAAAATATCTCAGAGACGATACGCTTTATTGACATTATTTAAAATTTTTTTTCACTTACTATTACACAAGAGGTTTGTTTAACGAAAAGCTGTTGTCTGGCAATTTAACGAGAAGAACTGTCAACTAACAAAAACGCGACAGCAAAGCTGAAGCGTTTTTCGGGTGACAATTCTTCGCGTTAAATTGCTTTTAGGCAAGAAAAAGTTGTAAAAAACACAAATTTATCCAGAAAAAATATATAGCTCAATTGTAATACGGTAAGACAATTTAACGCATAAAATAAATTAGTATAATTCATATTATTATTTAATACATTGTTACCATGGTTCTGAAATCAGTTAAATTTACCAATACGAATCTTTGTTTCGTTTTTATCGCGTTTACCTACAATGAAATGATCAATGAAATGTTTTGTATCATTTTTTTCACCTGAAAAGTCTGTTCTAACTTTTTTTCTATGGTAAAAGTGAAAAAGCTATAATATTCTTATGGGACGTGATACACATGAGTGAAATTGTCATTAAAAAACTAATATTTTTCCAGATATTTTCAAAAAAACGTCGTAATTATATTTTTTTCGTTTTTAATGTCTAGAATACGGAACAAACAACTTTAAGCGATAAAAAGCAACCTATGTCCTTCTTCGCCCGTCCATCTATCTATATACAAAGTTTCTGATCGATTAGTTGAGCTGTTGAGGCGCGAAAGTGAGGCAAACCAACAAACAAACTTACTTTTGTACATATTTCCATTAACCCTAGAATCATACGTTGGTCTACGAGAAACGTATTAGGAAAACTTTTATATGTAAAGTACAAACTCTCTCAAAAAAAACATCGGTTAATCATACATCGTCGTCCTTTTGACGCACACTATTTCAGTACAAACAAAACGACAGCAACTATAAACAAAATTTATACATTTGCTGTGTTATAATAACAAATAAATTAGATAACAGAAGTTTCACAGCAAGCAGGCAACGACAAGTTGTAGTATTGGAGCAGGTAGAGGAGTTCGTTCGTCATTTTGACGAGTACGTATGATTCTAGGGTTAATTTAAAACTCGTTGAATAAAATGCTGGACAACTCTTGGACAATATTAGAAATTAGAGTCCCGAAAAATCTCTGGGTCACATTATAATACATATTATAATATGTAAATGTAAATATGAAAGAACTTTATACATAATCTAATTTTGAAAATAGATTATTCAATAATAATGTAGGTTAAAATTTAATTAAAATTTACATCATATAGAAAATTAAAGTTGGACTTGTATCCTTCGATACAATTAACTAGTTTTGTGTATAAGATTGTACTTTTCGTACATAAATATATCAGTTACTGTATGAAATTAAATACTGGCAATTAACGCAAACACCAATTACATACTAAATTGGCAAATGAAATAACTAACTAACTTTGTATGTCGATTTGTTTTGCCAATTTAAAAGACTAAAAAGTACATAGTATGTAGTTTTATTTACATTTAAAAAGATTGTAGCCATTTAAGTATATATTAAATTGTGTAATTGGGCTAAAATTTTAATTTCTTCCCCGGTTGTTCCTTTTTTTCTATTAATTTATTGGCAATTATAGCGGCAATTTAACTGGTGTGTTTTAAGCCCCATAAGAATATTGTATCTTTGTTAGTTTTATCGTGAACAAAAAAAAAAAGTTAAGATAGATTTTTGTAGCGAAAAAAGTGCTTGGTAACCACAGACCAATAAACATATTATATATAATATTATATAGAGTGATTATATAAATGTATAACTGAGGCAGCCAAATACGACCAAAATACGACCGGATAGTACTCTATAATATAGAAATCAATGCAATAATCAATGATATTCGTAGTAACGTTTTCAAATAATTATTGTCAAAATTTAATATTGATAATAAAATTTTTTTGAGAAGAAACTGTAAAATTTTAAAAGAAAGAAAGCGGTATTTGCTTTATTTTCAAAATACGTACGTATACAAATTATGTCCTGCAATAATTATAGCTGCATTTGCTCAAAAATTAACATTATATTATATTCCTTAAATCTCACCCATCTTCGCCTGTTTCCTGTTTCAAGAAAAATGCCTACAAATTGCCTTTACGCTTTGTCTAGTAATATAATATAATAGTGTTCATTGGTCTGTGTTGGAAACTTTTCGTAAACACGGTAAAAATGGAAATAAATGTTTTTATTGGTAAATTTAATTGATTTCAAAACCACAGTAACAAAACATTAAACTGTGATAATAAATATATCATGTTAAGCTCGAATTTTATATTTTTGTTGAATAAATTGGAAGGACTGTCAGCCAAAAAATACTGCAGTTGCGCTGTCGTATTTTTGCTAGTTGTCAGTACTTCTCGTTAAATTGCTAGGCAACAAATTTTTGTTAGATATAAACAACAAATTTATCCGAAAAAATACAAAAATTCTCGTGTAATAATAAGTGAAAAATTTGTGTTTGTAGGTAATTGTTTTTCAATAAAATAGTATATTATTAATAGATTTGAGCGTTACTTTATGGTATTCCATATTTGTAAATAATAAACAAATATTTTATTTCGCAAAAATACCACTTTTATTTTGAAACTGTGGCAATATTGTTTCAAAATATTTGTTTATTATTTAAAAATAGTGTATTACGTACCGAGGGCAGATAAGTAGCATTTATGGGACTTGTACGAATAAATAATTTTTTTAACTAAAAGATTTCTGTCAGATCAGTTATATATTTTCTAAACGAAATTTCGTTATTTTGATACCAAAAGTTATATTAATTCCAATTACTTTCAAAAATTCTTGATTTAAGAAACCCAAAATTTTTTTAATTCGTTTACGTCATTACTTTACAAAAATTTTATAAGGCCTTTGTTTAAAAGCGCTAATAAGATCAAAGAACGATAACATCAGAGCAAATTATAGGTCTTCGGATATCGTTCTTTTCATTTTTACACCAAAATTCGGCCAAAAAAAGACTTCTATTGCATCACTTATACTTTTAAAAATAAATTTGTACCCCAATATTGTCCAAATTCAATTGATCACCCTGGTTTTAAATCACTTTTGTAAAGATTAATTTGCAAAAAAAAAGAAATTAAATCTTACAAAATTTTTCGATGCCTGATTAAAACTGGAAACGAACTATAAATTTTTGAAATTGTTTTCTCTTGAGTTTTACTAAAATTGGTTCGTAAAACATCACATCTGAATTTTTGTCATACTGGTATATGCAGTCTGATTACATAACTGTAATGTCATTTGTCTATATAATTAGACCAACCATTAAAAACTAGAGACTTGTTAAAAGAATTATAAAATAGCTATTTGTGTATTAAGAGCGCAAAATGGTGCTTTGCCGCTCGATTGAGAATGTTGACGCGCGATGCCGCCAGGCAGAGCCCGTTAATCTAATGAAAGCGGCAAGTCATTTTGTGCTCGAATTACACACAAAACTTTTTCTACAATCTTACAAATTTTTTTTTTTTTTATTTAAAGATACTTGAAAAAATAATAATGGACGTTAATATTTACTTTAATATTATAATTTTTGCAGCTTCAGAAATATCTGGAAGTGTACTTGAGAAATTACTGTCACTATTACATATTTCCGTCATATATATACATATTTTTTAAATATTTTATTCTTATTATTTATTAATTATAGTTATTTATTATTTTTAATTAATATTTTGCAGTTATTTTGAAATTTAATAAAATTAATATTAATTCCTCTTGATTACAATAATTTTAGAATCTGTTTAGTTGTTACCATAGAAAATAAAATATAAACTACGCCTACCCGATTTGTAATTAAATATACGTTGAGCGAGCGACAAAGTATTACTTTGCCGCTTTAAAGCGCAAAGTAGTACTTCATTGCTCGGCAACAACAGTCTTCGGCAAATACACATTTTGTGCTCTCTTCACAGAGCGCAAAAGCCTACTTTCCACTAAGATTGTAGAAAAATAAAATAATATTTAAATTGCTTTAAAAGACTTTATTATTAAGTTCCTGATATTGTTACTAGCGTGAAAATTTTTGTCTTACTACACTCCTGTTATATGAATCATTTGTATATTGACATATTCCTTGTATATTTAATCCTGTGTTGTATACCGTATATAAAATTTTATATACTCTTGTATAATAACATGTTTTACAGGAATAATGTTTCCCCGTTTACTATTAAAACGTGTCTATGAATATATATTATGTTCATTTGATGAGGTTTGCCACATTCGTACATATATCTTTTTATAATATGATATGAACACCGTGAACACTATCAAGTATGTACTACACAGCGCAACTCTTCAATTTCGAAGCCGGATATTTTATGGTATTGTCATTTTGTGATTTTCTCAAAGAAGAAACATGCTTAATCTCATTTCGATGTGCGATCGAACAACGCAAAGTTGTCCATTTATTGAACTGAACTTGATTCGGGTTGGTACAATTTTTTTGCACGTAATAACCGTGTTGTGTATGCCATCTATGATCTATTCATTTAAGTGTCGTTGCTACTATACGCGACTGTACGTTATATGCGGTGCTATCTCCGTGGAAAGGTACCTAACTCCATAGCTCCGTGGTTAGTATAATAAAAATGAATGGGATGATAAAATTTGTTTTTTAATTTAATTAAAAAAAAACATACATACAGACATACTTTTTTATTACTTTGAAAAATTTTTTAACTAACATAAAGTGCTTTTAGAGTTCCGTAGAATAATTATTGAAATCCTTATAAATTCGTCGTGTCTATCGGTTTGTCCATAATTCCTGTGACTTTCGGCTTAGAAACATGAAATATTACATGTGCAAGTTACAATAATAGATTTTGATTAATATATGGCAAAAAATATTTGGCAGGCCAAGAAAGGACATAAAGGAAAAATCGTGTCTAACCAAACTTGGCTTACCTCATTTTCTAATCTACCAACTGGAAATAGGGGTACAACTTAACAGAAAAATGACATTTTGAAAACAAATTTGACTGTCTTTGCGGGGAAAATGAAAATTTCGCATACAAATTATCCAAATTTTACCAAAAAATCAACATTGTGACGTCATTACGTATATAAAATTTTTTAAAAGCTACAAAAACCAGAATTTTGATGTTAGAAACTTGAAATTTGGAGCTGTTTGTAGGTTTTCGATTCTGCTGGTTTTCCATTTTTGACAAAATCAGAATTATCTTCACATTTTCTGAACGAATTATTTGTATAATAAAAAAATTAAAGTAAAAAAATGTTTTTTAAGAAAAAGCTTTTATTTAAAAATGGGCTAAGAAAAAAATAAAATAACTTTTTAGTGAAGTTTGAAGCAATATGCAACATAATTTATAAAAGCTTGAGGCGTTATCATTAATTATTTCTGTTTTGGATATAAGTGTAGCTATTTTACTTTTCAGTAGTTACCAAACTTAATTAAACGCCTCAAGCTTTTATAAATTATGTTGCATATTGCTTCAAACTTTTATTTGGGGTGATTTAGGGCAAAACTAATTATACAATATTGCATTGTCATCAAGGTTAGACACGTATGTAAAATTTGAAACCTCTAGCTCAATTAGAACCTGTCTAAATTTTGATTCCAAGATTTGATCTAAACCAACATACTAAGTTAAATAAAAGCTTTTAAAAAAGGTTGATCACCACTAATATATGTATAAAATCTATGTAATAACAAGATAAATTTTTTGGTAATATCTTTGGAAATTCGAGATTGCTGACTATCTGGCTTACGGACCACATATTTCGAGTTCGAGGACCGTATTTTAGGAAACTCTACACTCTCACATAAGTATTCGTTTGCCGGCCATCCTAAAAAAATATACCTAAATATGATTTATTTTACAGTGAAAACTGTGGAAGCTCTGAGGAGTCTTAATTTAATGCGTGCCCATCACGCATTTGATAAATTTTTTTCGCACTAAATTTAATAAGAATTTTTATATACATAATCATGTGCTGGCTTTACAAGTTTATCCAATTTGGTGTTCACACATTAACCATACGTAATGATAATAAAATTATTGGTAAATATTAACCGGGAGTGGTAAAGAGGGACGTTGGGACTAAAGGGGGGTGGGGGACAGTTGAATTGTTCAGTTGAGTGTTGGAATCGATGATCAGTCGATGTTCGGACATACTGGACACAGGCAATGTTGTATAACAGTGGCGCACAATTACCAAATAATAATATTCTCTCTATGCATATACGAATTTTATTGTTACGCCACTGTTTCAACGTAATATATATATATATATTGAAAAATTGAAATATAACGATATCAATTAACTCTCGTTATAAATTATGAATTCTATTTTCGAATGACATTTATTCGGATACTTTGATGATTATTTAAAAATTTATTATACATATTCTGTGATGGCTGCTCTGCCGTTTCAGCTTCATTAATCGCCCTCCGCAGTAATAATAATTGAAATTCAATTGTGACAGTTTTTTTGTTTTGACGCGTTTGTCGGGCGGGCAGATGTGTCGATGGCGCGGCGTAGCGAATACTAGGGGAGAGGGAGACGCATCAGACATTAAAGAAATATAATTTTATTATTAATTTTTGATATTTTGAAGAGAGAATTTTCAAAAAAGTTAATTTTCACCGATAGATAAATTTTATGATTACGTCAAGTCGAATTTTGAATTTCATCTCATCATCAGCAAAAAGATTTTTGAAAATTGATGGAAAAATATATCCCACTTATCAGATACTATTAAAAAGTGTGGAGTTTAAACTTTTAGATTGCACTGATTGCAACATCTTCTATATAGGACAAACCGGTCGAATCTTTGAAACTAAATATAAAGGAGATATTAGCATCTAGAGACATAATTTCAACTTTGGTACAATTAAAACAGACCAAAATGTTGTAGGTATATAAGTATATTATGTGAAAATGGTGTTAAAATTAATATTTTAGAAGTTTTTGAAATTAATAAGCTGAAACTAAAGTTTCAAATCACATAATTTTGAACGATCAGATAGAACTAAATAAATCTTCCTTTATTTACTTTTATTAACACAATTTCATCTTGAAATTTCTTTTTCTTAAATGGTTAATTATATAATTTTCTAAAATATATTCCATATCATGTGAGATATTATTTGAAAGAGTTACTTCTGAGATTCTAAAAATTCTTTCTTTACATTTTTTTTTGATCTCTTAGATTTCTAAAACTAAAATTTTGTTTTTAATAAGGTTAATAAATATTGAATCATAGATTACCAGAAAACTACGAATTTTCTCGACAGTGTAAGCGTTACTGAAAAAAAAATTTTTCAAACAAAAAGGGAAAAATTTTTTAGTTATCATAAACAAATTTGACTATTGACCGCTTACTATACAGAACCCTAATTATGTGATCTCGACTCGTTCTTGGCCGATTCCTAAATATGAATTTTCACTTAAAGCAATTGAAAAGAATTGATGAAAAACATTTATAGTTTACCACAAATTTTTACGGTTTCATAAACTTTAGTGTACCGAGCTGTGAAATTTGTCTATTACTGTTGCCAACTTCTGTTTATTTTTTGATTGTGACTGTACCTACTATCAAATTTCGGCAACCAATTTCTCATTTTTCGTGGAAATTGTAACATTTCAACTACCTATATACCTTCATGCTGCTGTGTAATCATTTTCCACCATGATTTGTAGTTGAAGAACGCATCATTGCTACAAATATACTCATCGACCCCGTGTTAAGCTTCTATCAAACAAGTTTGCTACTATGTATACACTAAACATATACATATGCGTTCATTACCCGATAAAGCGATAAACAGAATACCATAAGCTTTCACGGTGATGGGTGACGGATATGTGATGTGGAGTGTGTTGAGGGGGGTCTGTGTGTTTGTATGTTTATGCCTACGCGAATAACATTATTGTGAAAATTGGAAAATCTGTTTGAAATTGATTGTTACATGATGAGATTTTCACAATAACTATGAAATCAAATCGACTGTAACAATATTATTATTATTATCAATCAAATGACAATTACTAAAATGGCAAACAAAAGTACTGTAGCGGTTATAAAAATCTTAACACTATATACAATTTAATCTGTTTTTGTGTTTAAACAGTCTTTATACGATCTATTTTATTGCGGTATATAAAAAAGGTCTATCAAAATGTGATTAAAAAGCTACGAAAAAGTAGGCAATTTCAAGATTAATTTGTGGCAAGGTTGCCTGATGATTGTCCGACGGTATTTTGTCATCACGTTGGATAAGTATACAGGATGGAAAGTAAATAACTCTCGTCGTTTACAGAGGTGACTGTATCAAAAGAACTGACAAATCGCAAATGAACTGGATTCACGATGTTTCCAAATTTTTCTAAGTACGGCCCTGGCTAAATTATGCATACACCATTTTAATATCAATGGTACAAAATAATTTTGTTAACCAAAATTCAGTAAAATTTTGTAAACATGTATATATTTTGTAGTTACTCTTTATTAGGTACCGGGTTTCTTCGGACAGGTCAGGACCGTACTTATTTCAATAAAATTTTGCAACTAATTTACAATAAATTATGCACATTTGAATGAATATAATTGGTCAAAAATTACATTTTTCACCATTTAGAATACTAACAACATTTTTTATTTGACGAAAGTAAGAAAATTCAAAAAATCGGAAAAAATTTTTGTAAAATATATTGAAAAGTTGTTGAATATTTAGACGGTCCACTATAATAGCTAAGACGTACGTATTTACTAAGATTTTTTATTATTGAAAAACAAATTTTTAACAAGCAACTATACTTCATCTCTCAAAAGTGAAAACAATAAAAAAAGATGAATTAATTTAATTTAAATGACATGTCACATAAATCATTTATATAATATAAACAAAAATACTTTTGATAGTCAATTAAAATTACAGTGGCACTTTTCAATTGTGCAGGTAATAAATAAAAGAAAAAAAGAGGATGTTTACATAAAATACGTATAAATAATATTTTGATACACATATGTATGTGTGTGTACGTAACTTGTGTACGTTGTTTTTATGAAAATATTTTGAACTTTTAGTCACATTGAGTGCAATATGTATACCTGCATATGCTAAAGACCAAACTGTCTGATCCGAAAGAAATCCGATACCTGCTATTTATTGTATATTGCTTTTTTAAAAGCAGAAATTTTATCTTAAAAAATGAAATGGTCAGAGCCGGATTAAGAAAAATTTTAAGGCGCTTCTTTTGACTTATATTTAGTATCAAATTTTCTCTGCTAAAAATCATTTCTGGTTCAAATATATTGGCAAATATTAATTACATCCGGGTGAGATCTACCCACTGTTTTCACAGCGAAACTTATAAACTATCCACCCTGTATATACATTGACTGTAATTAATAAATTCCAGTGTTTACTGGAACAAACCATTTATCCAACTAAAAAGTACACACTGTACAGTGCTGCCACCACACGCCACACTATGTAACTACAGTATGTGTTTTATTAAAATTCTTTTAGATACTGTTGATGTGAATTTTCTCATCTGTTTGCTGAGCAAAGGATGGACTTATACACACACAGAGAGATATGTACATAGTTCTACTAATTACATGTTACATATATGATTTAAATGTTGGCCACACTAGCCGGCGTGGCGCTGCTAGCGGTTGGTAATTTATATTTAAATGTATGGAATTAACATTTTGCGGTATTTACCGTGCTATGTATGCTGGGGTCGACCCGGTCCCCATATACAGGTAACAAACAAACACTTAAACACTAGTGTAAGTTGTAGTCTTTGTTTTAAGATATAGTTTCCGGACCATTTTTGCGTCTCGTACCGTCTATTGTACCGTTTATTGTACCGTTTGTGTGTCGGTTTTGTCTATATATTTAATTTCTTTTGATGTACATTGGTACCGTTTTGAATGTAGATAGAAAATTGTGGCTGCCTAGGATTCAGACGATTATTTTTTAATTTATGTAATTTTTAGAACAGTTACGCCACAGCTGGGAACGAAAATTTGGTTTTTCTTCTAAAGATTTTTATATAAAATCGATACGTACTCTTGGAAATTGAAAGAAGTTTTTAAATGTTATTGCGTCAAAAGTTTTATCATTGTACGAAATAGAATACCCCTGACGCAGCATCTGCATCACAGAGAATTTCCAAAAACTGGACACTGGCGGATCCTATACAACAATCAGTATACTTCTAAAATAGTTTAACTCTTTAACAGTGAAAAAAATTTCAAAATCGGTTGGGTAGTTTATTTTTGACGTTTTTGGACTCTAGGACACTGGCGTATCTCATATAACATAAACTATATCCATCTAGAATAGTTTAACTCTTTAACAGTGAACAAATTTTCAAAATTAGTGATATCATATAATAACCTGTATCCATCTAAAAGAGTTTAGCTCTTTTAGTGAAAAAATTTTTAAAATCGGTTGGGTAGTTTATTTTTGGCGTTTTTGGACTCTAGGAGCCTGACGGACCTCATATAACATAACCCATATCCATCTAGAATAGTTTAACTCTTTAACAGTGAACAAATTTTCAAAATTAGTGATGACGCCTTGTTTTTTATTTTGAAAAATGAAACAGATATAAATATTGTTATTGTAATGAAAAAAATTTATTCCTAAGAAATTCAGCAAATTTCTTAATTTTTCTCAAAAACTATTTAACTTGGAAAAATGGTTTTGTTTATGTAATTTTTTACGCTCTTTTCGACGGTGTAAAAAAATTTTAAAATTTTTTGAAATTTGACCAATTTTTGTAAGAAATCACAAAAAATGCCAAAAATTTTGACTTCTAAAAATCGGAAGTGTTTGGCTGACGAACTCATCGAACGATTTGGGCCTTTTGACTCTTACACCAAATTTCGTAAAAATTGGATACTTCGTTCGAGAGTTATCGCACAGACACATAAATACTGTATTACAACTCTAAGGAAAAAGTAAAGGTAATAAAATTTTGAAAAAAATATGATTGGTTAAAAAAGATGACAAGGATAAAAAAGCGGCTTGTACAGTGACAGTTTAATTTATTTATCTCTCTCACACAAAAATGTGACAAACTAGGTAGGATTTACATAACTAAAAAAAACTTCATAATTCAAAAAGTTAAATGAATGTATATAATTTTTAAAACTATTGATTTAGATTATAATTTAATATTTCTAAATCGTATTTTGTATTGCCATATTCTATTTTGAATTGAAAAATAGTATTTTTATGAATGTTGCTGCTAGAGGGCAGTTTCGTACTGAAAATAATTTATTTCATTTTTTGCTATAGTGTAAATCCAACTTGTAAAATTTTATTACGTTTACTTTTTTCTTAGAGTTGTAGGATAGTACATACGTGTATATACATACATACATACATGAAAATACAAATAGTGAAGGTCAATTTCGGTTTCTCGAGACCTCAAAACAAATTCTGATCATAGTCTCGGGCTCAAGTTGCATCATGACAGTGACTAGAATAGCTGAATTTCCAATTCTGGAAATTCGCTAAAAATACCCTTTTATACCTACTTATAAAATAATGTTAGAAAGATAAAGTGCTAATGATAACTTACATCGATGTGCAGTCATCATCGCGCGTTTTCTATCGTTTTGCCGTCTATGATGTACTTTTTGAAAAGTTGTTGAAAATTTGACATATTTTGGCCAAAACACACAGCAACAGAAAAAAGAAGATAGAAATATTAGATATAAATGAATGAACGGTAACGGTGAGAGATATAACATAAATGATAAGGAAAAGTCTAGTACCATTGACACACAACGACTTTACTACTGATGTCGAACCTTACAAAATAATCTATTTAAAAGCTTAGGAACAGTCGCTTCGTGTATGGGTACATACTTCAAACAATAAGAAGCATTTTGTGAAGTTTTTGTATGTAAAAAGATGTTTGTATATTTCTACCACCACTACTACGAAGCTGTCGATGTTACTACGTCCGTTTGTTTTGTCGGTCGAATGCTGACGTGGAACTTTTCGACGTCGAGCACACCGGTTTAAATGGGGAAGTTTTTGAATATTAAAATAATTTCAAGAAGTTGAAAATATGACGACGTTTTCGGTTTTTTTTTGTCTCTTTGCCTGAATTTAATTTTATAATACGCCGGTCGCAGCATCTGCATAACATAGCGAATTTCCTTCCAAATATTGGGCACTGGCGGATCTCATCTAAGACCTGTTCCATTTAAAATAGTTTAGCTTTCTAACAGTGAAACAATTTTCAAAATCAGTTCTCTGGGCCCTAAGCGATCTCACATAGTGTAGCATATATACATTTAACAATATATTATTAGATTACATAACTATAGTTTTAGATTTTTTTTCTAGGTATGCAAATATATATATAAATTATATTTTCTCTCTAAAGGAGGACATCATACAAAAATTTTCTTTCCATAACGAATTCTTAAAAAATCTGGATAATTTTAATTTAAAAAGATGAAACAGAGCTATTGTTATTATAACACATACATACATATTGAATAACTAACTAGCACTTATTTTATCTAGAAAAGAATTGCTAAAACGATGAAGCATTTATTGTAAAAAAAATTAAATAAATTTTTTAATTTTTCTCAAAAGTTAATTCACTTAGAACAATGGTGGAACATCGGCTCTTTCCGATGGTGTAAAAAAAATATTAAAAAATTTTTGAATTCTGGCTAAATTTTGCAAAAAAATCATCAAAAATTGCGAAAAATAGCCGAAAAACCTACTTCAGGGCATCCGACGTGTCTGGCTAACGAACTTAGCCGAGTCAATCCGGATTCCAGCTCGCATACCAAATTTCATACGCATTAAACGTTTCGTTCGAGAGTTATCGTGCACACAAATATATATATATATATATATATATATATATATATATATATATATATATATATATATATATATATATATATATATATATATAAATTTTAGTGAAGTCGATTTTCGGGTTTTAGAGGCTCCAAAACAAATTTCTATTATAGTCCCGGACTTAGGTCTTACCATAAGAGCTGCTGTAATAGCTGAATTTCCAGAATGGAAATTCGCTAAAAATTAAATAAAACGATGTACCATATCGCATATTGGTATAAAGTAGGTGCTGAGACAAGCTTGGGAAATTTAAATTATTAATCGATGGGAAATTAATCGTTACAAAAACTTTACTGGGGGCGAAAAATGATTTGCGCTGTGTAATGTTCTTTACATTTGGTTTCAGAGATTTGACCGTTTGTCCTATATAGAAAGCATTACATTCAGTGCAATCTAAATATTCAAACTCCACACTTTTTCATAGTATCTGATCTTTGTTTTCGTACTATATTCATTGAATGATAAGCAGGATTTATAAATTTTTCCATTAATTTTCAGAAAACTTCTTGCTGATGATGAGCTGAAATTCGGAACTCGATTTGACGTAATCATAAAATGTATTTATTTGTGAAAATTACTTTTTTTGAAAATTCTCTCTTCAAAATATCAAAAATTAATAACAAAATTATATTTATTTAATATGATGCCGGGAATAAATCAATTTTTTTAAATTTCCTCCAAAAAGTAAGTGGCGAATAAAAGAAAACCTCCTTGGTACTTTTTCGGATTCCTACCTTCCTATCGACAGCTACGGGCCTCTTTTCAAGTCTGGGCGCAAAGGCTACCGTGTTTGAAAAGACTAGTGCATCTGTAGAAACAATTTAAATTTTTACAAACGGAAATTTCCTTGGAAACACTTTCAAAAATCCACACCAGTTATACGATTATATAATAAAGAAGTGAAGAATAATGTGTCTTTGGTCCAGATTTGGACGGATTTCGATAAAATTTTACTTGAATACTAATTTATTGACATCTGGGAAAAATGAACGTTAGGTTGAAATTCCCTCGCAGGATTCTGGAACTCTAAATGACTCTAAAAGAAACGGCAAGACAGATTTTGACTCTGAAATTATGTATAAAAATGACCCAAGAAACAAGTTTTTAGAAATGAATTTAAAAGGAACGTTAGTGAAATATCTGAAATATTTTCTTGAAATGTATACTGTTTCAGCAAACGTAAAAATCGTGCTGTTACAGCGAACAATCCAAGCCACAAAACCCAAGCAATAGCACGATTATTGCGTTTGTTGCAACAACACGATACCAAAGGGCAAATCCTTTCTATGGCAAACCCAGCTTTTTACTTTATCAAATCAACAATCGACAAAAATTTACAACCCCAACAATGTTCCAGCTTATCTATCTACATCTTTTTTTCTACGTAAATGTTCGCTACCATACCTTAAATAATAGGTTCTGTTCGATTGACTGTCTCTTTCTACTTGAATAGTTCTTTCATTCTATATTATTCAGTTGATTACATCAGCTGATTGTGTTCTCACTAATGAGAATCGACCCTACATGCATTCGGCATCAGACATTTTTGTTAATATAAGCTTTTATTGACAGGACATGAGAAACAAATTAAAGTATTTTTCACTGTATTATTAAAAAACGCCGTGAGCAGCGGGGCCCCATCACGGTAGTCGAATTTTCCCCATCATCTTCGGTATTGAATGTCTACAAGCGAAATGTGATTGAAAGTCTACAACCGAATTGTCATTTTGTTGGTTTCAAAACTGGTGATGAGTGGTCGGCTGATCGAGGCTTTAAAAAAAGGTTTTAAGTATTTAAGGACTGTATCTCAGTAAATTTCAATTTTGTGCCGAAAACAGGTAGCAGAAAAAAAGCCAACACAATTCGTACGAGGACATTCCTGCCCATGTTTATCCGCTAATTGCCTTTATGTTTTAGTTTTAAATATTAAAAAAGGACCTTCAATAGTAAACTGGAAGGCCTTTATAAAGATATTTTTTCTTTCCAAAAAAATCCAAAATTTCTATTTTATAAATACTAAAAATCCAAAATTCCTAATTTATAAATAAACAGTGACTTTAATAACATTTTTAAATTACTTAATATGTATGTATTTCATTTGTCATAAAAGTAAGTTCACTTTTTTTTAAATTTTTTAAAATTACTATTCGCCTACTTGTATTTAGAATAAACATAATGCTTTTAAAACACATTTAACAATAGCATTCAATTCCGATGTAAAAATGGGAGAAGTGGGGGGAAAAGTGATGCGGACTCCCTGCAAGGTACTAGCTGGATACTAACTGGATACACGTACAAAATTTCAGCCCTCTAGGTTTCCTTATGGAGTCTCTAGACGTGTTAGAAAACAAGCAAAAAAATTAAGGAAATATTGGCGTAAAAATCGTGGAGGTAAGGGTCAAAAGTTGAAACCTCCAAAAAACAGTGTCTGGCTATTAGCTTAACCTGTACACCAAATTTCAGCCCTCTAGGTTTATTTGGGGAGATTTTGACCCGAACGAAACTGTTAAAAAACAAGAAAAATCATGTTCTTTTGGGTATAAAAATGGTGGGGGTAGGGGTTAAAAGTCGAGACCCCCAAAAGGCACCCCCTTGATACTAACTCAATCCGAATACAAAATTTCAGCCCTCTAGGTTTATTCGGGTGACCTGTGCGAGTGGTACAAACTTCGAAAACGTCGAAAATGCATGAAATTGTAGCTTAAAAATGAGGGGGGTGGGGGTAAAATATTAAAACCTTCAAAAAGCACAACCTAGGTACGAACTTTATCAACACACCAAATTTCAACCCTCTACGTTAATTCTGGGGGGCTGGGGGCCTGTTAGATCCAGCGAAAATCGTTTTTCCCCCCTCTACTCCCACCATATCATCCTAGGAAGCTGAATTTTGGATATGTTGTAGATAATTGACCGAAACATTATTTAAAACCGATTTGGAAATGTTTTATTGCTTTTCCGCCCCCCACCACCCCCTTAAAGGTCGGGTCAGAAAAAAAATTTGCCCAAAATTTGACCCCACTTTGATAGTATGAGGTGCCTCAAAAATGAGCCCCATTTACCAAATTTCATCTCTTAACTTCCATAGGGGGGCCCTACACAAATTAAAAAGTGGCGGGAAAATATATATATATATATATATATATATATCAGACATTTTTTTTTTCTACATATTCGTGTTCTACGGGTCCGAAAACGGATAGCGCCCCTACTCTCGCCTCTCGCAGCTCTTATCGTATAGACTGTATAAGTCTAATTTTTCGGAGAAAATTCGACTAAAAATTTTGTAGAAATTACTGGACTTACCAAACTTTTATCAACGCCAGTAATTTAATTAAAATATAAATTTGATAAAAAAGTTTGCCAAGTGTGTGTTTGATACGAATTAAGTTAGGATTTCTCAGTTACAATAGTTTTTTACTGATTCTGAGGGTATCTATAAGTACATTTTTTATTGTTTAATGTAATAAAGGGTATTTTTAGTTGCAGATATGTTTCTTATATCTCTAAAAATGATTAAAATAACCAGGAATTTCATTTTGATAATGATAATCCTACACGATAGAGTTCGTAAAATCATTTCTAGAGTTACGAAAAGCGAAAATTTTGTCCATTCCCCAATATTTCCCCTCCTGATTTGGATTTGAATTATTTGAGGATATTTTTCGACACCAAGACATACCTCGATGCAAAATTTCATTAACTGGGGCGACAATTTTTTTCCCATTAATATTTTTTGAATTTTCCAAAATTTAAGAGTCTATATATCCCCGAAAGTTACTGACACAATTTACAGGGGATTCGACTTTGTAGTTCAGTATTTTGCAATGGGGGTTTAAAAATGTAAAATAGTAAACGCAACCTTTTTTAACCCGGCAGTTTCTCATACGGGAGTTATATCGAATTTAATGTGCATAGCCCAAATTGCGAGATTTTTTCTTCGGAACCCTAAATATAGGGATATTGATTTGTTGTTTGTGAAGCATATTGTGTAAAATTATTTTAAAATACCACAAAGTGTATTTGTTTAGTTTTAGTACATACCATGATGACCAACCAATTCGTTTGTAATTATATCGATGTTAAAATAATAATTTGTTAACATTAATTAAAATTATTTATAAATTAACCGCAAAAAAGTGTGCAATTATTATCGAGTTGCATGTTATTAGTCATATAGAGGCGATTAAATGTGTAATAATTTTAAAACTAAAAATAAAAATATATTAAAATTTAATTTTTAAAAATAAAAAGACAATATTTGTTTCAAATATTTGTTTCAAAAAAACAAAAAAACAAAAAACAAAAAACATAGTGTTTGAAGCCAGTTTTGAAGGCGCCAGATCTAAACGGAATTGAAACCGAAAACTAGGAAACACATCTGTCTGAATTAGTTAGGTATAATATATATTAAAGCAATTGAATTTATTGATAATGATCATATTGATCGAAACATGTCATAAAAGCTTTAATAAAATAAAAGTGATGATTTTTACAAAGGAAAATTACCCTAATTCAATCAGTTGCCCTAAGCTTGATTTGATAAAAAAAAAATTTAAATTTAATGACATCATCAAGGCTAGGATTAAAATTTTTCAGTGTCTTAAAAATCGTAAATAAACTGATAGATTGGTGAAATTGGTGGCAAATTATAGGTTTTTGAAGTCGTTTTTTTCATTTCTATCAAAATTAAGGATGTAAGACTACTGAAAAAATAAGTTTTTTCGAATTACTCATATTTCTGAAACGAGCTTAGTCAATTTGATAGAAAAGATGTAAAGTTCACACCCAAATTACCCCAATTCACCCAATTCTGCTAACTCAAATCACTTCCATAAAGTCGTGTTACAGAAAAAATTATTAAATTTGGTGACGTTTTTAAGTTCACTGAAAATTTTCAGTGCCTTAAAAAGTATAAACAACAATTATAGAGTGATAAAATTGGAGGCAAACTATAGGTTTTTGAAGCCATTTTTTACATATTTATGAAAATTAAGGATGTAGGACCATTAGAAAAATGAGTTCTTTCGAATCACTTGTATTTCTGAATGCAATTTTGCCATTTTGATAGAAAAAATTAAAAATTTCATACCCAAATTAGCCTATTTCGCCCAATTTTGCGAACTCAAATCACTTCCATAAAGTTTAATTTCAGAAAAAAAGAATTTTTTTAAATTTAATGACGTCATTATATTCACTCAAATTTTACAGTGGCTTAAAAAGTGTAAAAAAAATGATAGAGTGACGAAATTGGGAGCGAACTATAGGTTTTCGAGGCCATTCTTTTCATTTTTATCAAAATTCAACACGTAAAATCATCAGAAAAGAGACTTTTGTCGAATCATTCATATTTCTGGCAGAAATTTTGATCATTTTGAAAAGAATGCGTACGAAAATTGTTCCTTTGAACTTTGAACTATGCCATTTCGAAAACCAACTAGAATTTATTTAATATTTAATTAATTAATTTTAGTAATTTTGATTTGTTTCAACAAACCCGGGAACGTTACCAGCCACACTTACCAACTGATACTACAACAACAACAGCGAAAAAAAAAATTGTGAAATAAATCAATTTACGATCATTAATTATATTATAGAACGGAACAATTTCCACTCGTACCGAGTGTGCCGTGTGTGTACCGCGGTGCAAAGTGCCGCAAATAAACGCACGTGTTAATCGAATAATCTATACTATGCCGCTCTGCTCTGCTCAAATTCGAGGGACGCACGAGCAAGAACGAGACAGAAATAAACCATACGTGTACAATATATACGATCTGCCAAAAGTAGGCGGATATGGGTCGGTATGTTCTAGGAGAGGGGGGGATTACGGGAGGGGAGGGGGGGGTGCGGGTGTGAAGTGTAAACGAGATTTATCGTAACGTTAGTTCAGTTCTATTGGTCTTGGTTGGTATGGTTTTGTTATGTACCAGAGTATAGTTAATTGTGTTATAAATCTCATACAATCTTAATTGTTAACCCTTTTAATTAATAATTAGAGAAATATTTTCAATCTAATGAACAATTAATAAATTTCGCATCAGGGGCGCCGCTGGTGTCGGGGGAGGGAGGCACCACTTCTTGGCATCAGCAGCAGCTTTTACGTCACACATGTTGTTGTGTTGTTATTATTATAATTTATAATAAATTAATTTTAACCGTAGATTTTTTTTTGATCCGGCCGTTTCTCAAATAATATTGAGATTTATTTTTATTGTTTCTTGAAAATATTGCCACAGAATTGAGGTCAAGAATGGATCAAGCGTGCTGGTTAAATTATTTCAGTACTCTTTCCGTAAGTTCGGAAACGTACCTCACGAATTTCTTAATACGCTTTTTTCGAAAAAATCGATTGCCGACTGAAAGTTTGCTGTGACCTTGCTGTAAAATTTCAAAAATTTTTCAGCTTTAATAAGGAAGAAAAACAAAATTCTCATAAGTTATGTAAGTTATGAAAAAAATTTGGATAGAGCTATCGCCTAATTTTTTTTTGTTTTTCATAAACAAGGTCTGAAGAAAGGCTAATGGTGATAACTTCAGAACCACCGACCAAAATTTGTCAAAATTATTTTGAGTCTGTTTTTATTTCTTTAGTCCCTCAGTAGAACTGGAGATATGGACATCAATATGGAATAATGTATAGGTGAAAGCCGCACATATTCAAATTCATCCAATTATTACACTTTTGGTTCTGATATAGACTATAGAGTTGGAAAACTCAAAGAAAACATACATTTTTTTCGAAAATTAAAACTTTAAGCAATTCAAACGATTTCCGATAAGTTTTTTAATAAATTTAAAATACATAATTTACTTCCCCATAATACGGAGTAGAGTGTCACTTTTAGTCCCAAGGCACCAGGGCCGAATTTACCCTAAATGCCGCCCGGGGCACTACGAAAAATGTTGTCCCTAATAAAAATTTTAAAAAAATTTTTTCACTAACTTTCCTACTTTTTTACCTTCACCTATCAAAAAATAGTGACGAGCAAAAAAAAAAAATACAGTTCCCATTTCTTATTTTCCTATTAAAAGAAAAAAAATTATCACGTGTGTTCCAAATTTTGCCGCGCCTAAAAATTTACTGCCCGGGACCAGTGCCCCGCGTGCCCCTAGTGTAAATCCGGCACTGCAGGGGACTAAAAATACTTATGCTCTTGTTTTTAAGCCCGTCAACAACCAGTTAACTAATTTTTGGTAATATCAATAGATTTGAGCGTTACTTTATGGTATTCCATGTTTGTAAATAATAAACAAATATTTTACTTCACAAAAATAACACTTTTATTGTGAAACAATATTGTCACAGTTTCAAAATAAAAGTGGTATTTTTGCGAAGTAAAATATTTTTTATTGTTAATTTTTGGTACCTAATTTATAGGCCCTCTGGCAACATACGTCAACATTCTGGATTAAAATAAATGTTACACTTTAGCCCCCGTGGTGTATAATAACATACTATTTCGACTATTTGATATTTTGTCGCGTTTACAGAAAAAAGATTCCAAGCACATCCAATCTTTTTATTAATTAATTTATTTTTAATGAAATTAATTTTATATACTCGCAGTTCATCCCACTTGTGACGCGGTTAAATGTTGATCTTTAAACAATTGTGTATATTATATTATATAGGTACACATACCGTGGAATATCTGCACGAATGCCGAACATCCCGAATGTAGTTAAAACATACAACATGCACCAGAGAGTCACCGGGTTCAAAGGGTAAGTGTGCGGCTCCCGACACAGCAGCAGTAATGGCTGACTGACTGGCTCGTCAGCGCGTTCGTAGTCAGTCAGTCAGTCAGTCAGTCAGTAGCTTCACATAGTGTGGGAGATATCGGGACGGACAACATGCCGTCTATAAACGGACAGGACGTTTATAGACGGCATGTTGGGATATTTCTGGTGCGGTGGTTCAGTGCTCCACGTTCATCTTCAACGTTACCGCCACAGTTGCATATATGTATGTATGAACATATTCTGAATGGTTGCTGAAGCTCAACTACTGTACGTTGAGTTTTGTATATAAATTCTTACTTCACCGCATTAGTGGGGGAGTTTATATGTATTTTATATTGTGTACAGGGTGTACCAGAAGCGTTATGTAGGGATTTATACGACTTTTTAAAGCACGACGGAACGAAGCAGGTATGCGCATGTCTTTGGAGTACGGGTTTTTATGTGTGTGTTTATCTTCGAATTTTATTGCGTTTTTTTAAATTTGAAGTTTGATTTTTCAGGGTAAAAATAAAATTTAAATTCTTTGAAAACCCATTTTGAAAGCTAGTAATTGTGGGATAATTTTAAACAGAGCCGGCCCGATCAAAAGTGGGTTCTAGTGGAAGATAAATTTACGGTTAAGTTAATTTTGCTACTCTCACGAATTGCACAAATTCGTAAGTCCGGGGATGGGATGACCTATATGAAAACGATTTGGCAATTCTAAACCTTACTACTTTCGGTACAGAATCACTGTAACTTGACTACTTTTTGCACAGAACCGCTGTCGCCTTACTACTTTTAGTACAGAATCACTGTAATCTTACTACTTTGTTTCAGAATCACTGTAACCTCACTGCTTTTGGTACAGAACCGCTGTAACCTTACTACTTTTGGTACAAAATCGCGGTCACCTACTACTTTTAGTACAGAATCGCTGTAACCTTACTACTTTGTTTGAGAATCACTGTAATCTTACTACTTTTGGTACAGAATCGCTGTAACCTTACTATTTTGTTTCAGAATCACTGTAACCTTACTACTTCTGGTACAGAATCGCTGTAACCTTACTATTTTCGGTATAGAATCGCTGTATCTTTATTACTTTGGTTCAGAATCACTGTAACTTTACTGTTTTTGGTACAGAACCGTTGTAACCTTGCTACTTTTGGTACAAAATCGCTGTAACCTTACTACTTTTTGTGCAGAATCGCTGAAATTTTACTATTTTGGTTCAGAATCACTGTAACTTTATAGCTTTTGGTACAGAATCGTTGTAACCTTACTACTCTTTGTGCAGAATCGCTGTAACCTCAGTACTTTGGCTCAGAATCACTGTAATTTTAGTACTTTTGGTACAGAATCGCTGTAACCTCACTACTTTAGTTCAGAATCACTGTAACTTTAGTACTTTTGGTACAGAACCGCTGTAACCTTACTACTTTAGGTACAAAATCGCTGTAACCTTACTAGCCTTTGTACAGAATCGCTGTAAGCTTACTACTTTGGTTCAGAATCACTGTAACTTGACTACTTTTGGTACAGAATCGCTGTAACCTCACTACTTTAGTTCAGAATCACTGTAACTTTAGTACTTTTGGTACAGAACCGCTGTAACCTTACTACTTTAGGTACAAAATCGCTGTAACCTTACTAGTCTTTGTGCAG
Source organism: Brachynemurus nebulosus (assembly GCA_035578155.1). Taxonomy (NCBI): domain Eukaryota; kingdom Metazoa; phylum Arthropoda; class Insecta; order Neuroptera; family Myrmeleontidae; genus Brachynemurus; species Brachynemurus nebulosus. The sequence goes on along the minus strand of JAPWDM010000009.1, from coordinate 6,959,106 downwards.
AATCGCTGTAACCTTACTACTTCATCTTAGAATCACTTTAACTTGACTCCTTTTGGTACAGAATCGCTGTAACCTTACTACTCTTTGTGCAGAATCGCTGTAACCTCACTACTTTGGTTCAGAATCACTGTAACTTTAGTACTTTTGGTACAAAACCCCTGTAACCTTACTACTTTTGGTACAAAATCGCTATAACCTTACTAGTCTTTGTGCAGAATCGCTATAACCTTACTACTTTGGTTCAGAATCACTGTAACTTGACTACTTTTGGTACAGAATCGCTGTAACCTTACTACTTTGTTTCAGAAACGCTGTAACCTTACTACTTTTAGTAGAGAATCGCTGTAACCCTACTTTTTTTTAGTACAGAATCGCTGTATCTTTACTTCTTTGGTTCAGAATCACTGTAACTTTACTACTTTTGGTACAGAACCGCTGTAACCTTACTACTTTGATCCGAAATTGCTGTGATCTTACTATTTTTAGTACAAAACCCCAGTAACCTTAGTACTTTTAGTAACAAAAATAATGAAATGCAGAATATATAAATCCAAGACTTCTTATTTAAAACTTTTTGAGTGTTTCGTCGTCGTGGGTCTTCAGAACTTTTCATATATACCTACCTATTCATAGGCATAATTCAGAACATACTGTAGTCTAGAAATTATGGAATATTTATAAAATTTTAATAGCTTATATTTTATATATACAATAAAGTCTTGTGTTGTATGTACACGGCTAAAGAGAGAATAGAAAACGATGAAAAACGACAAACTCGATGGCGATTAATAGAGCTCGGATTATAATGAATGTATCATATACACACACAAGTATTATGGTTTTTATATATATGCATGTATATATTATTACAAAACTTTAAATAAATCGGGTCAAATGCAATGAAGCCGGAGAGGGGAGGGTGGGGGTTGTAAGTCAGGGCACGCGGGCTACAGAATTATCATAAACTCTGGTGCACTTATGATATTATTGTACATTTACAGTATAATGGTTCTTTTTGAAAAGATGCTTTAAGCCTGTATAGTGTTTTGATGTGTTTCGTCCATGTACATGTTTTGTAGCAATATTCGTATACTGTGAGAGCAGTGGCGTGCGGTCTGTAGAAGCAAGTGAAGCATTGCTTGCTTTCGTATAATAACAATTTTAGGTTATGAAGGTTTTTTGAAAATTTTCATAAATTTTATTAAGGTGATAGACGTACTCAAATTGAAAATTTGAATTAACAATCTCGGCTAATTTTAATTTGTGATACTAAATGGTAGAGTTTTTTGGGATTTTTGTAGTTAGGTACTTAATTCGCAATGTGAAATTAAAATAAAATATTGTTTAAATATTTGCACACATGCTTATGGAGAGAGTACTAACGGGGAAGCAAACTTTGAGTTAAATCCACATGTCAACAATTGAAGACATGAGTGGATGAAGGTGTTATGTAACATTTTTGTATTATAATTTTACAGTAGAAGCGTTTGAAAGTTTTTATTTATAAGGTACAAGACCCGGTAATTGATCCTGGCCCAGTTTCTGACCTTTTCAACTTTTTTATAAATTAATAAAAAAACTATATTTTAAATAAGAAAAAAAATTAATTCTTAATTTAAAGTAATCTATTCTGTGCCTAATGAATAGCAATTTAAAAAGTTTAGAATATATTAACTAAATAAAAAAAATTTTTAAGTTTAAAATGTGTGTAAAAACTATTTTTTAGTTGTTTCCTAACAGTTTATGTTACAAAGTACTCATTTTGATCTGTGCAATATTCATCATATAAGTATGAAAACTTAATTAAAAATATATGAGCAGGTTAATATTTGTTTAAAATTTATTTTAAAATATTTATAGAATACCTTAGAATGATTTTTGTTATTAAAATATGAGGGTCAATTACTAGGCTCACTTCTAAAGTGGTATGGCCCAATTAAATTCTAACCAGTTTTTGTTAGTTATTTTGTTATTTATAGTTATCTTCGATTAGTTTTTGTTATTTTTCATAACGTATATAACATTAAACATTCATTTTTATCAATAAAAAATTATTTATAAATTAAATTTTAAAAAACTGTATTTTTTATATTAAATAAATATTTAATTTATTAATCTAAGTAATGATTTTAGTTTATTTAAGCTTAGTAAGTACTTCATAAGCTAATCATAATTGAATTTAAGGGTCAGAAACTAGGCCACTGTCAGGGTCAGAAACTGTCACATGAGAAATTCTGAGGGTCAAAAACTGGGTCCTTGGATGTCAATTTTTAAACATTAATTTAAATTATTAATTCAATTCAAATAATTATTTTACGTACATGACTTTATTTCGAAAACCATAAACTCGTTGATAAAATTATTAATTGTCTCTTAAGTTAAAACTTATATTTATCATTGTTGTTTAAGCTCAGCTGTCACTACAAAACGGTCAGAAACTAGGCCCTTTACCTTATATACTTCCCATGCAATAATAGCACATGTTTATTATTAAATTTCTGCAAAACTACTGGCCCTAATTAAATCAAATTTTAATATATGATACTTCAGCATACAATATTTCAAAATTTAGCAAAAAATGAATTTTTGAAAAAAACATGTTACATAACACCTTCATCCACTTTCATGTCTTCAATTATTGCGTTCAATTGTTTTTCTCTGTGGCTACTGTAAGCAATTTTCAAATTGGATACACAATATATATAATAAAATGCATATTTTTCAAACATTTATCTATTTAGTTTCACAAATTTAAATATAGATGTCAGTAATAGTTGGTATTACTTAATAAACATTCATAGATTACATATTTATGGTGAAAATGCGACAAAAACTTGAATTTTTAACAGTTTCATCAACAAAAACTTTTGAATTTCATTGTAGTATCATATTTTTCCTATACATTTCCAACTTTATTTTTCTCGAATTATCTGTGAAAATGTGAAAAGTTTCATATCGCGAGGTACCTTCATACACATATACACACACACATGCATACATATGTATATATGTGTGAGACGTTATTGTAATATTTCCAGATGAAAATTTTATTTATAAATGTCAAATGAGGGAAAAATTTACTCCAACGTCACAGAGTGTGTATTCTTAGTATTTTGATGTTATAAATGTTACCATAATTGTACCGTGCAGTTACAAAATGCAGTTACAAAACTACTCCCCTGAATTATTTGAATCTCTGATTAAGTTTCCAACATAGAAAAGTTACTGAAAAATATTGTCATATTTTATCGTGTCACGAACAAAAATGGCATGACATTGACTTCGACTATACCTCAAAAAATGTTTACCAATTATTGTCGCAAATTGAAATTAGTTAATTGTGAACTTCTTTTGACCTTTGTAAATTAATTTTGCTTTCGAAACTATTAAAATATCGAACTGTGACAATTTTTTTTGTCATCCGAAATGAAAATTTTCAGGCACATTTGACGTTTTAGAGCGTTTGATTTCGTGTCTATTTGTCTGTCTGTCGGTCTGTGTGCCAAAAAATCCCATCAGGTGGCATAACTTCGGAATCATTCTTTGACCTTTATAAATTAATTTTGTTTCCAAAACTTCTAAAAGAGCGATATATGAAAACTTTTTCCTTCAAAACTTCCTGAATAATTTTGATTTAATGTCTCTGTTTGTCGGTCTGTCTGTCTGTCTGTGAGCCCGAAGATTCCAACAAGTGACATAACTTTGGAACTATTCTATCGTTTTTAATGAAATTCTTAGAAATCTTATAACTGGTCCGATTATTTCGTTCAAATTTTGAGAGTATTTGAGCCCCCCTATAAATTCCATTTTGTCATTTTTGCTCCTGCCAAATACTCAAAAGTTGCTCATTCTACGGCTCCTTTTTTTGTTAATTTGGTGCGCAAATTTTGTAAATGTATTGTATAAGATAACACAATCCAAAAAGAGAATTCATATGTAATATTTAAACAATTTTCCCAGTACGAAATGAAACAAACTACCTAAATTTTGCTTTTGTTCATTCATACTGCCGCATCTAACATAAGTGAAAATTTATTATATTTAATCATAATATATTGTTTTTACGCAAAGAATATACTTATGTTTAAAATAATCGCATATAAAATTAATTCAACAAAAATTATTCAAACAAAATGTAAATTATTTTCATTCGTGTACGCACACCCCCCGTCTATTTAACCCCCGCTCCGTTTCCCCACCATGTCACTGAATATGTGAAGACAGATAACGAAATATTTTTAAAGACGCTGTGACAGATTTTATTTATTTCAATGGTGGAAAAAGCTTTTGTAATGCAAGAAAATTTAGACAGTTCTTTTATTTTATATTTCCAGGTTTTTTCTCCTTTGTGTTGTCAATCAACACACTTTGGCTTCGTCCATGTGTGCGTGGAGGATTCATTTTTTGAAATGAAAAGTATTTAATCTGGTAAAAAATAGAAATGAATGAATGTGAAAATTTATGCAAAAAAAAAAACAGCAACTTGGTTTGATTTGATTTCAGCATGAAAGGGCTTTCAAAAAATTTCGGTTTTAAGGGGGACTAGTGTAACGTTTTCAAAAAATTGAAAAATTTTTTTTTGCATGTTTCCATAGTCTATACCGTTAAAAAAAACATACTAAAATTTCAAGTGCATACACGGAGAGAAAATTCCTATAAAAATTACTGTGCTCAGCACTACAATCGACGTGTAAAGGACGAACATATTAAATTCTGTAAGGTAAAAATATAAAGATTATAATTAATCATAAAAAATTTAAAGGATGGAATGTTCTTTTCGTAATATTATCTCCGTAAAATTTGTAAAACAGCACAGTAAAAAGTTCCATTATCGACAAAAAAATAATTTTTAATTGTGTTTATTAAAAAAATTTCCATGCTAACATGCTAGTAATAGAAAGAAAAAAAACAGAAAGAAGGTTGGTTGTGTTGGGATCGCTCTAATGAAATGTACCTCAATCAGCGAGTTACATGGGTTACATGCGAACCATATAGGTGTGGACTGTGGAAGAAACTTTGTCAGACAGCTCTCACCAAGCACCTTGATGCAGCTAGTAGTCAGTTGCTTTTACACTCTCTTAGGATGATGTCATCGTTTAATTCATCTTTTTGTTATTTACCTATCTTTAGTATATGTATTAGAATTATATTGTTGGCCATCATTTTTATATACATGTTTTTACAGGTACAGTGCAACCAATATAAGGTCGCGAGTCAGATGCGCAAATGAAAGAGTACGACAACAAGAATTAAACTATAATATACATGCATAAGAGTGTGATAAAAGTTGTGTTAGCACCACATTAAATTTTACCATGCTAGCACATATTTTTTATTTTGGTCGTCGATCGCGCACGGATTATAGGGGAGCATAGTAATTTTTCTGAAATTTTCTCTACAAAAATTATAGGATTTTTCTCTCCGTGTATCTCAAATAGTTTTTGAGTTACAGCCATCCGAAGAGTGGATTCTGATTTTCATTGTTAACTTTGAGGTATTGAGAAATGTATGAAGGTTGATAGTTCGGGAGTTTCTGGACGTGGTTGCCAGTCACATGTTGTGGAGAAGCTAGACCCTGGCACATTTAAACGACTCATCTAGTTTTACTATGACCGTTATAGTGAGTACATCGTAAATAATTTTAGTAAAAATTCTCAGTGATTAAAACTAAAAGGTAAAATTGCGAAAAACTACATTTTTTAAATTTGCTGCAGTTATAACTCGAAGACAAATCATTCGATCGATTTGATTCTTATTGCAGCTTCTTTTATATATATTTCTTCGTACCATATGAAGTTTTCGGGCAAAATTTGAAACTTTTTTTTAAAAACTCCGCAATTTTGTTAAATTTCAACTTTTTTTTTCGATTGAGGTTCACGGTACGAACCATACCTTCTAGTTTAATAGGCTTTTTAATTTTTTTGATTTCAGGCAGTGTAAAGGTCGCTATCAGTGCAGCAGGGGGGGAACTTTTTTTTTGGAGCCTTAGGAGATCTTGAATAACTCACTGAATTTTCAATTTTTTGCTCGAAAAATTTTATCATGAATTTAATATATATCAACGAATATATCCTGAAAATATTAAAACATTCTATATAGTAGTTTTTTTTTTAAAAAATTCCTAAAAATCACCTTTTTTTGCAGACGGTCACACTAGTGGTGCCCCTTAATAGAATATTTTATTCAATTTATATGCAACGTCGGTTAATACCGCAACCACGCAACTACACGGCGGGTGGATTTTGTAAAAGAACTTAAATCCTAGTTAAATCCGTGCTACAGCCACTGCATCGCATTTATATTATGTGTGCTTTAATGATATAATTATAGTCAAGTTGGTTTTCAATGAATTACGACTAGCGCTGGGGATTATAATAAATTATAAATTTAAAAATATTATACGAATGTGTTTCAAAAAAAAAAAAAAATCACCGAATGCGTTCTGGACACAGAGTTTTTCACAACTTTCGAGATAAAATATACTGGTTTATTAGTAATAAACCTGGGAAAAAATGGTCCCTAACAGAATCACCATATAAAATATTTTATACTGGGGGGCTACGAATGGAACTGGAGGGCTATCATAAAACGTAAAAATATTATCAATCACTTTAAAAATCAGTTTTACTGTTAATACTACATCATCTGTGTTGTGTGTGTCTGTTTGTGTTTTTTAATTCCCAATATTTATGAATCAGTTCGTTTGTTATCTATACATACACACATACCTTTATGTTTTTCTAATGCAAAAACTAAATCATGTTGAAACATGTGAAGGAGCGTTTGGAGTGATACAATCTACTGATAAATCTATTTTGTTTATATTAAAAACAGGTATAAAGAAGGTGAGATATACCTACATGTTATTTAAATAATCACTAGTGATCGAAGAGGTTGCGGGGCTGACAGTATTCTCTTTATTTTTTTAAGGTATTAAAAATTGTTAATTTTTTTTTTTAGATAAAAATTTTGATGTGATTTTAAATATATACAACAGGTAATAATGGATGCCTATATACGGACAATATTCTCTTACATTGATATGTTTTGAATATATTTTAGATATGCGTGTCTACATTTGTTGTCACAACTTGCTTGGTCCGATTTTAATTTTATGTTGTGTGGAAGGTATGTTTTGATGTTATAAGTAAATGATTTATGTGTATCAATTGCCTTTTTTCTTCCAGTAAAATGTGAGAGAGACAACACATTATTTTGTTTTCCTAAAAATCTTTTTTTAAATGACAGCTTATTTTTTATTAACAAGCTTTAAGTTACAGTCAGTCAGTCAAATTTTCAACAATTTTAATTTAAATAAAGTTAAAATTTTTGTACTTTTTTAAAATAACGCTTTTTTGTAACTTGAAACTAATTTTTATTAACAGCTGATGGTTAATAGAGAATATACCGATACAATTAAAAAAAAAAATCTATTTGCCCCGATTTTTTAACGCTTTAAGTTTTGAAAATATAAGTACGGTCCTGTCAGCACCGCAAGATTTCGAACATTAATTATCACAAAGGAAATAGAGATATGTTTACATTATAAATATTTTCAATTCGACTTAATTAATTTTTATTATAGTTGACCACTTATTTATTCAACATTAATTTTTTAGAATTATTTTTCAAGTTAAAATTACATATTAAATTATTAAAAATAGGTAATTTTTAATTTTTACTGATTTGTTCTCAAAAGTTTCCTTAGGCTAATATTCAAATCCAGAGGAAAATCCTAAGCCTTGTAATAAAATTTACAGCCCCCCAATCCAAAATATTTTATATGGCGATTCTGTTAGGGACCACTATTTTCCCAAGTCTGTTTATTACAATAAAAGCCGTAAGACTTGTCCGTCTTGTTTTCATTTTTTCTAACCTACTCCCAGGGATAGAGACTGGGGCCACTATTTGATAAGGGGATTAATATCTAAGCCTTTATGAAAAGAGCCAATGAAAAAGATCATTTCGTTCAAAGGAGCAGATGGGTATATTTTTAAGGAAAGTTGTCGTAAATTGAAATTTTTACAAATTATGTTTCACCAAATTTTTCGAAAATGTCCCCCCGATCCTCCCGCGGGGCAAAGTTGTTTGGTCTGTGACTGCACCCGAACGTAACAGTAAAAACTTAAGTCTAAAAGTAAACTCAGGTAGGTATTTCCTCCACTATAAAAATATTTCTGCATCGTCGAAGCCCTTTCGCCGTAGAAAATGAATTAATACCAATTAAAAAATAATAACAAATTATCGAATTTCTATAGCAAAATAAATAAATAAAAAAAAGTTGATATCATCCAATAAGTAATTGTATAACTTTTATGTTTATACTTACATGTCAATAAATCTAAACTGAAAAATAATTACATCGAACATCGTCCGCAAGAGTGAGATGGCATGACGACGACGGCGAGAGAGAGAGAGACAGACAGAGCGAGCAAGATGTTTGTTGTAAAAGATTATCTTATTTACGAGATTAAACCGTTTAATTGAAACAATAAATTTAATGTTTTCCATCGATTTTCTTCGGGTTTTTTTTTTCGCCATCCAAACATAAGAAATACAAAATCCAATTTGTTTTAAAACTTGTACGATAACATTTTTCTTAACGTGTACCGGATTTTTTGAATTACATGGTCGGTTTTTTTTTCGTACCGGCCATTCTATTCGGTGACATTTAAGTGTTCAACTACCCGTATCAATTATATATAAATATTAGTAGCAATTGAAAAATGTCAAACTCAGATTTTATTATATCGTTTGCCATAGTTAGTGTAGAGTTAGTTAGCGGACTGGGGGGGGGGGCAGCAACGGGGCAAGGAGAGGTGCGCGGGAAATGGACGAGTTGATGGGATGAGTTTGGGACCATAGATTATATAATGTAGTACAATAGATTGTAAATTGTATTGTGATAAGGACTGAAACTGTATCTGTACTGGATATTATATTAAATGGTATTGTATGTTTTTGACCTTTACTTTATGATGGGAGATTTTTTTGAAATTTGATATATTAAATTATTTTTCGGGGGGGAATTTAATTGCCAGTGGAGATAAAAAATTTTTGAATAAAAAATAATACCGCCTTTTTTTGATAAGGTTTTCAGAAGTTTGCAGGGACGGATTAACCCACTTTGGCGCCCTAGCAATTAAATAATATAAGAAACCACAATTGTATATATTGTACAATAAGTGGGAAAAGAGGCTTATTTCTCACGAATATGAGTTTGGTGCGCGAGCCGGCAGGGCGAGTGCAACAATTCGTATGAGTGAGAAATAAGCCTCTTTTTCCACGTATTTTACACTATACTTTTTCTACGAGCACATTTTTTTTTCGTAAAATTTAACATAAATAATTAAAATAAAATCTAAATAAGTAGTAAAAAATTTTTAAATTTATAATGTCAGTGATAAGATGTTCAAATTTTTGCCAAAGCATACTTTGAAAATAAAAATTTGAAACGAATTACATATGACATTATATATTAAATCAGACATAGCCAAGTTTTTTATTATATTAAGCCGTGCGAAATAATTTCCCACTGCTATTTCCGCACAGTGTGGGCAATTGTTAATATTTACATATAGTTAGCCGTGCACAAAATGTTACTTTTAATAGTAGGAGTAGAAAAAATAAATTTCCAATGTTGATTCAAATATTCAAAATCAGACAGTTTGATTGGATCACGAAAAAGTTCGGGATCTAGCCATTAGTCTCATTTGTCTATGGAATGATCCGGTCCTGAGGGTCGATATTTGCCTGAATTACATGGTCGACCATGTGATCGGAAAACGACATTTCATATTACGAGACCTAATGTTATTCCAGTTAATATAGCGGAAATGATTCCAGGCTACAAGAAATCTATTCAAAGTTAAAGAATTGCTTTTAAAAATTTCTCTAATATTTGAAATTGAAAAGTTGTAACTGCTTCTCGCATTATAGAGAGTACATACACATAGGTGATTGAATGTTGTCTGTATCGGGCGCCTGTCGAGCAAAGGATCAATGGTGTAATGGATAGCACACCTGGCTAGTTACCAGGAGATCCTGGGTTCGATTGCCGGTCGATCCGGATAATATTTTCAATCACTTTGTGATTTTTAATTTCTCTAATGCTTAAAAAAATGTCGATATTTATCTGAATTACATGATAGATCAAGTGATCGGAAAACGACATTTCATATTAGACGACTTAATATTATTCCAGTTAATGGTGGAAATGACTCCATAGGCTACAAAAATCTATTTAGAGTCAAAGAATCATTTTCAAACATTTCTCTAATGTTTAAAAAAAAAGTGTCGACAGGGCGGATTAATCCACTTTGGGACTCTATATGTTTTCTTCTTCCCTACCAGCCTCCCCCCCCCCTCACCGTTTGAAAGATATAAAGCCCCCAAGAAATAGAAAACAATAAACACAACAAAATTAAATAATATGAAAAACTATAAAACAAATCTCAAATATTGATTCAAATATTCAAAACAGACACTTTGACCAGGCCCTTCAAAAAATCTGGTCCCAGCCAATTGTCTGATTTGTCTATGCGATGATCCATCCCTGGAAGATTGCGTAGCCCAAGTAAAGAAAAAGCCAAAATTTCATCAAAAAAGAAACTTTTGATTTTTTCACATCATTTCGAATTAATATTTATCCAAAATGGAAAAACCATTCCAAAAACATAAGACCAGTCTTAAATTATTTGTTCTACTCTTTTAGATTATTCCATTTATAAGATTTTTGAAAATTTCCTTGGGCCCGGTGACGACATCAAAACAAAGCACAAAAAAAATTTATAGGAAAATTTTATTTTTGAAGTTGACTTTTCACTATAGATCCGTACATTCTTTTAAATATTGGTTTCAGAGGGAATAACCATAATTGATTTTACGTTTTTCTTTTTTTAATGAAACAATTTCCGTATCATATTTTCTATATCCGCTTTAATTTCTATTTTTCATCTAACTCTCCAAGCAATTTAATATCTATTAGTGTTTCAAAAAAAAAAAAAAAAAAAAAAAAAACAATTTTAATTAGAAACAGTTTTTCCGTGTGGGTTAGCCCTAAAAAATTTGTCCCATCTTGTACGGGAGTAATATTAAATTTCGATCAGAAAAAGATGTAATACCATCAAAAAGTGTTGTTGTATTATATCCATATAAATTTTTGTTCAATAAATTTTTTGCCTGATCCAGCATGTACCCTATGTGGGTATAGTACTTACTAGATATGTTATAAAAGTTCACAATGTTGCCAGGTTCAAACTGATATACTGTAATACAATCCCCTTAAGCCATATTTATCTTAGTACAGCCATCAACTCTACTATATGTGTACATATATTATCTAAACTTGTACAACACAGTTCATATAAATTCGGACAAGTGCAAATTACGTTGTTATTTATTAACGTCCCAGCGTGGGAAATGTTAAAAAAACAAAAAAGATTTAACATGAATTATACTACAAATAAAAGTAAAAAAATGTTTTTTTAAAGCAAGCTTTTATTTATTAAAATAAACGAAAAGGTATAAAATAACTTTTGAGTGAAGTTTGAACCAATGTGCAACATAATTTATACAAACTTAAAGCTACTTTACTACTTAATAGTTACCAAACGTAGTTGAACGCCTCAAATTTTTATAAATTACGTTGCACACTACTTCAAACTTCACTCAAAAGTTATTTTATACCTTTTAGTTTTTTTAAATAAAAGCTTGCATTGAAAAATCGTTTTTTTTTTTACTTGGATTTATTTTATACTTTTTAGTTTGATCCCAAATAATTTAAAAAAAGATAATTAAAGAAATAATTTTTTTTATCTATTATTTAATTGGTTATTTTACCCTAATCAAACATAACTATGGAAACTAAAAACTGGAATGTAGAATCAATGGACATTATCTGACAGTTTGAAATGTCAAAAAAGTTGCATAAGGCTAAAAATCAATAATTCTAGTTTTGAGGAAATTTAACATAAAACTAATTATACGATATTGCGCATTGTCATCGAAGTTATACACGTGTGCAAAATTTGAATCGTCTAGTTCAATTATTTGTCTAAATTTTGATTTCAAGATTTGATCTAAACCAGGCCTTCTTAAACTTTTTTCATTCGCGACCCCAAATAAAGATATATTTAAGTACCTTGTAAGGATTTATTGATTAGATAACAATATATACACTATATACATATAAAAAAATTTTTCGCTATGACCCCAAGATTTCGCTAAGCGATCCAAAATGGGGTCGCGACCCACAGTTCTAAACAAAAAGAGTTAAATAAAAGCTTTTAAAAAAGTAGATTTTAAGAATTTGTTTGGTTATGTACGATTTTTTTCCGCAGAATACTAGGCTTTGTTTTTATGACCGATCATGTACTTGTGACGTTTTTTTCTTCCAATATTTTATATAATACATATATTAAAATGTCGTTGTTTCTATTTTGTGGTTCCACGTGTTATGTTATTGTGTATCCCATACAATATTATCATCTTCACCAATTTTTTGGCAAATATCAATTTTCGATATTTTCTATTTTTTTCTTTCAACTTTGTATCTATTTTCGTAGTGGATATCTTATTTCGCGGGAATGAGTGTGATGAAAATTTAAATTTACATTAAGGTTGTCTATATACTTACTTGGATCCAAGAGGATTTCTTAAGTTTGCGCCCATTTTATGGCAATCTGAAAACAAAAGAAATTCATTCATCAAAATTATATTCTTTTTTCCAATAAAAAAAAAAAATTACAGTGATAAATGAATTTTGCCGTTTCGGTTATAGAATATACTGCCCCCTTCCTCTTTCTATCCCCACCACCATGTCAGTTATCGTTGCAATATTGTTAGAAATATTGATTCAATCAAGCATCCAACAATGGTCAAATCAATTCAATTTTTTTTTTTTTTTTTTTTTGTAATATATACGATTTCATTTTTTGTGTATTATTTGTGGGAATTGGGATTATATTTGTGCCGTAGTTTATTTGAAATATAAAAGCGATAAATTGTATTAAATTTCACTGCGATTGTATTGCCAACGTAATAGAAATAAAAATATAAAAAAAAAATAGTAAATATTAAATATTATGATTTTTCATTGAATGTTCTTTTTGATTTTATATTATTCATAATTTTCTACTTTTCAAATCGTTCAAATAGTATTTTACAATATAAGTTCGGTAAGTTGCTTTTACTGATCGAGAAAATGTTGCGAAAATGAGACCCGCAGGGTCGAGTTTTTTACAATTTTCGAGATCAGTAAATGCACTTAACGTATCGTGTATTGTATAATATTTTTTGCACGATCGATTTAAAATGATTACAGAATAAAAATATATTAAATAAAAAATAAAATTCCGATAATATATATATGTGACATTTATATCATTTCGATGTTACGACATAGAATGCCATGAATAAATATTATAAATATTTATAGCAACTAATACGAATCTTTGTAGTAACAATTGACAACTATATTTGTAAATAAAAAATTAAATGTTAGTATGTAATTGAGGTGACTGTTTTTTTGAATTTTCTATTAAAAAAATTGGGGAAGATAGTTTGTTAAACTATAATATTAGTGAGAATAATGAAAATGATGAAGCATTTTATTTTTGGCTGCAAATTTATTCTCGTAAAATGAAAGGAAGATTATGAAAACCACAGAAAATTCTAATGATTGAGCGACCTTTTAGAGAGCATTTTTTCACTTCATTTTAGCGAATTTCCAAATGGAAATTCAGTCATTCTAGCAAGTTTCATTATGAGACTTAAGTCCGGAGCTATCGTTCTCTCACAATAACTCTCGAACAAAACATCCTATTGTTACCAAATTTGATGAAAATGTTGAAAGCCTCAAGTTCTTGGATGAGTTTGTCCGTCAGACACGTCCGGTACCCGAAACTTCAAAAACATGAGTTTTTTACAAAAATTTGTCAAAGTTTTTCGAACTTTCGTTTTAAACTTAAGATACGCTTTTGAACCATTATATTACGTAAGCAGCTGGTCGAGAAAAAGTAATTTTTGTAATCGGATATTAGTTATTTTATGGAGGATGCTGTGACAGGGGTATTTTTGGTTAAGAACTTCCACCTCCGAAATTTATCGACACAAGAACATTACACGGAACAGAAAGAATCTCATAGTTTCAAGCTGAATATTTCCCAAAAACAGAGATTAAAAATGAAAAATGGCCATTTTCCAAATTATTTTTTGATGTACCTACTATTTTTTTGAAAACACTATTAAATGTAGGTCCGACAAGAGGGTGAGGTAGCCGGGGTTGCAGCCCTGGGGTCCGGGCCGGAAGAGGGGGCCCGTAGCGGTCAATAGGGACCCAGGAAAAAGTAAAAACAGCTTTTTTTTACTCATCTTTTATATTTTGGGGAGAAATTTTTATGAAATGTGCCCCTTTTCTTGGGGCCTGCTATTTCTCTCCACGGCCCTGATTAAATGTATACCTAAACATTATTTCCAAATTTTTTATTGTCCCTATCTCTTTCTCGCTTTCTCATATATTTTGGAGATGAAACAACATAATATTTCCATTTAAACAGTTTTTACTAATATCCAAAAATATAAGTACATCGTAAATGCGTTGTAACGAACGGCAATAGCCAGGAATAAAACTGTTGGCATTATTCACACATTAAGGTAAAATACCTATGACGTATTAATGTACAAACAGAGTGGCAAAAACAGAGTGATATCCTGGTAAACATTGTTTACTGATGGTACAGGTCCATTATATTTTCAGCAATGTCACATCCGTTTTGTCCCGGTTGTTTTGTGTGCTTATCTCGGTGTATTGTGCAAAGTTAGTATACGAGGAGAAAGTAGATAATCGAAACCGGTTACTTGCAGGTTGGTTAATCTTTCTTATTCACTTTGATGGGTAACAACACCTAATACTAGTATCAATATTATTAAACACTGTAACAAAATTAAAGTAGTTGGTCGATAAAACGATTTTTTCAAAGGATTTCAACGAAACTTCTCCAGATTTTCTCCAAAAATTATTCACTACGCCGTTTTTTAAATATAACACTAGTTTACAGAATAAAAAAATTTTTTGCCTTTTCAGTGAATTTTATACTTTTTTATTAAACTGCAACAATTAAGCGCAAACATACATATTTTTTATTTTTATCACGTTTTATTTTTATACAAATTTTATAGCAACTTGAAATCGTAGCATAGTTCCAATCGGCAATCAACTGTTTTCAAGGTGGCGTCCTAGTGGGTATATAGATGACTTGAAATATAAGCATTCTGTTTGAGAAGGACCGGGGACAAAATTCCGAAAAATTGAATTTACAGAACTTCGGATAGCTTTCCTTAAAAATGCACTCACCTATAAAATCACAAAATTATCTTTGAACGGAATAGCATTTCTGGCTATTATTTGTAAAATTTTATATATAGCCAAACAATTTTGAAATAAGTGACCTTCCTTCGCTTGCGCAGGTGGAATGGGTAAAATAAACTAACTAATTTGTCGATATTTGACAAATATCGACTTTACCTTCAAAATGACTTAGACTGATCCATTTTAAAATGCGTTTCTGCACGTTTCTCAGTTCATTTTCGGCCGGACCTGTCAATTCCTTATCAGTTACCGGTACTTCCCCACTCCAACAGGCTTTAAATAATAAAACCAAGACGCGAAAATCCTATGACCGCGTTGCCAGTTTCTTTTGTTGAAGGTATAATCCAAGAGTGGTCGGAAATTTGGACGTAACATTTTATCGAGATATTTTTCGTCACAAGACGAATTCTTGAAGTGGCTAAATCAGTGTCTCGCTCCCATAATCTTCATAGTTAATTACAAAACAATATCATAATATACTCTTGGAATAAATTATATCAACTCTTGACTGTAATAATGGCATCTTTGCTTTGATTGTTGTTTAAGGTTATTCACGGTTCAACAACCTTACACAAAACAATTAATATTTGATAAATTTCCAGCATGTATTACCGTCACAACAACGTCAGTGTTGATAATGGTGTAATGAACAATTTAGATCAAATAAACTATACGATTAAATATACAAAACATAATCTGGCGCTACTTTAGAGTTAGAGTTGGTTACCCTATACCCAACAAATACGAGTAAATATATCGGATACTAGCCGTACCCGCGACGTTGTTCGCGCAAAACATTGTTATAAACTCAATGAGAAATATGTAAGTGTAATAAATTTTTATTGCTCATGCGGGAGAAGTACTAACTTGGCGTAATACTTTTTTGCGTGTAGAAAGTAACTTTCCACACGCAAATTGACAATAAAACACGCAAAATTTAATCAAAACACGCAAAGCCGCCTCTTAATTTTTCATTTAATAAAAATTTCATAATTATTTCTATAGAAACCACCAACAAAGTAATTTAAACGATAATTAATTCAGAAAAAAAAGACGAACACTTAAAAATATTATTTTAAAAAGTAATAAAAATGACAAAAATAGTGATAATAATAGAAAAAGGTGTGTGAAATTCGTAATAAAAAATAGTATGTGCAACTCGGGCGGGATTGTCGATTGCCCCACTCAAGCGAATGAGTGCACTCACTACGTTTGTGCGCTCAACTTCGCTTTCGTGGGCAATCGACAATTTTCCGCACTTATTGCACAATATTGCAAAGAATAATAATTTTTGTGTAATGCGGGCACATGCTCAAAATGGTTTTTCTGTTTTCCCGTGGGAATGAGGAATTTTCCAGGAGTAAAATGTTGTCCTAGATATAAGTTATCACCACACCAAATTTCATTAAAATCCGTCCAAGAGTTTTTGCGTGATGCGTGAACAGACAGACAGACAAAAATTCTAAATATCGCTGTTTTGGTATCTACATCGATAACTATTTACAGTACCAGTACAATTTTCAAAAAATATTCCATGTACAGAAACTTTATTATATGTAAGAAATTTTATTATATGTAAGTATATAGATATAGTGAGTGCCAATTCTGGTGGATGTTGTGTATAACAATAGACATAGTAGGTTGTTTGGTGTATCATATCTATGACCTGAGCACCTACACCATGACGATTTGAATATTCATAAAGAGAGTGATAAGATTTTAGTGTTAACAAAACAGTTTATTGTAAATAATGTAGACAAGGTATATCTTTGATGGGTGCAAAAAAAAAAACGTTGAATAACATTTTCCCGGACACCAAAAACACTATCTATCGGACCTTGAGTTTTAATTTTTACAAATTACAAATTTCGTGTAAAACGTGAAAAAATTTACCCCGCCACTTTTCCTCGGCGTACGTATATTTTGTTACTTATAATGACTTGCCATTATTCTCCACATTTATATGTTTTCACTCTTCTACGGGGGGCCAGAGAGGAGGGGGGGGGGTACTGCAAGAAAATATTATGTAAGCACAAAGAACGAGAGAGAAAACGAAAATGTTCGGGTATATCAATGATGATAAGTGGGAAAAAGTGTTTTACCATAAAAGAGAATTTTCACAATTTTCTTTTATGTCATGTTAACATTTCCGGAACTTTATGGTTTTACATTTGCATTTTTGCTCGTATTATGTAGCATATTATATGGTACAAACGACACTGGATTCCCGCTACCCGCCAGCGCTAACCGGTACCAACACGGTACGACGGTACCCATAATAGTTATGTAAGTGTTTTATCTGTGAATTAATTTTTTGGGTTCCGTAGTTAAAATTTTACACCAGTGGACCTATGAATGAGGGTGAATGCGGGAGAGATGTCGCACATTTTGAAAACACTTGATAATTCTTAAAGTATGCATTTAGTTAATTTGAAATTTGGTACACAATAAATGTAAACATTGTTCTTTAAAATTATTTATAAATAATTTTAAATTTTGAATCATAAATGATTCAAATTAACATTTTTGTAGAGCCTGCAAAGCGGCGTCTCTCCCACACCTATGGGAGAGAGGCCGCATCAAAGAAGGAGGGACGCCGCATAGTTCATATTAAAAATTTTGCATTTTACACACATCTCTATACATGATGCATGCCATATGTAACCATTTTTGGTACTCTATACATCTTAACCAGACAATTTTTATTTGTTTCTGAGTACTTTTCAGAACATTCAATACACAGGCAATCATCATTATTTTCGTTATCTTCACTAATATGAGGGCTCTTCCTGATCCATTAATGGATCTTTTATATTTGCGTGGCATAATTTACAGTCCAGACAAAAAATTGCATAATAAAGGTATAAGTCTATGTTTTTAACATGTAATATGATGCAGCATCTATACCAACTTTAAATGCGGCATCTCTCCTTTTTGTTGGGATAGATGCCGCACGTTGCTATAGCAAGCATAGTGCGGAAATCTAACCTAAAATTTTATACAGTACTTTTAAAATATACCTAAATTAATAACAAAACTCATTTTCATTAAAACAATGAAATATACATTCTTAAATTCTAATGAATTAAATGCTTGATAAAATATTATGTTAAAAAACTTACTTTTCAATAATAAAAAGTTCGATAATTACTAAACTGATGGACTAATCATAAATGTTACCATATACAGCTTAAATAAGTAACTTATTTTAAACATATAATCCATTAATAGCGCTATTTGTCAATCAACGGACGAAATAAGGCTACTGCGGCATCTCTCCCGCACTTACCCTAATTAGAAGCACAACTTTTTATTGAATTTTTTGAGCTGATTTTTACTTTTAAGTCCCCCTTTAACGGAATACTGAGCTTTAAAGTGGCATTTAATTTTTCCTCCCCTCTAGCACTTTTCAATGGTGGGTCCGAAAAATTTAAAAGGAAATTTAGATATGTATTAATATTTGATAATGAAAGATGAAATAGATAAAGCTATCCCTAGTAAATGAAATTTTGAACGAAGGTTTTCCTGTCGTGTAAGCGGTACCTTTAACGGCTGTCTGTACATTTTTAAGTCAGCACTGCGAATATGGAATTCAAATTCTGTTCCTCGAACTTTCTAGGTATAAATCCAAAGTGTTTGTAACAATTTGCAAACACTTTTCAAAGAAACTTTTTTCAGATATTATTTAAAATAATTTGCGTAAAGAATTTGACAATACAGAAATAGAATTGAAATATATTTATTTTTATCAATTGAATATTTACACCCTGCATGTATGTATAACATAATATATATATACACATACAGGGTGTAAATTAAATAGCTTTCATAAGTTTCAGGAGTGAACCAAACCTTTATATTTGTAGATCGCAAAATATTATGAAAAAAATTTTCATATTTCATCTGTGGAAAATTATGGAAAACTTCAACTACTGATTCCCCGGAATCCTAATTCAGTACGTGCCCAGCATGCATTTGATGAATTTTGCTAAATATCTATAATTAAATCTCTTATACTTCTTCCCGAAAATTGTGAAAAACTTCAACTACTGATTGCGGAACCCTGATTTAATACGTGCCCGGCACGCATTTGGTGAACTTTTCTAAATATCACTACAGTGTTTCATAGTTAAAATTCTCTGAAACATTTATTTATATAGAGTGTCTCAAACGCGAACCATTAATAATTCAATCACCAGCAATACGATAATTCTTCACCTTTCCACCATGATTGATAAAATAGGACAACTTGGGTCGTTCTCTGTTGACATTTAGTCGCAGCCATTATCGTTTCTTAATAAAACAATTATTTATAGTGATACTTTGGCCGTTTTTATTAGCGCAGGTTATAAAAGTTAAAGGCTATTATCATCGTTTTTATGACATGTAATAGGATTTTTATATGTTTGATTATACCTATATCTATCAATGGATGATGGCTCAGTTAGGATTTGTTTGTTTAAGATTTTTATTGTTTTCCAGACGGAGATAGTGCTTAGCATAGACGAGAACGATGATGCTAAAACATTCATGTATCGATTTTCATAATATATAATTTAATCTAATGAAAATTTTAGTGATGCAATTTTCCTGTAGACTATAAACTTACTTGTGATGAGACTTGACTATGACTCGGTACATTTTTCATTCGAATCATTTTTGCAACTCAATAAACATATGTAAGTAGGTAGTTGGACGACTGAGGGTGCATGTACGATTGCCTGAATTTAGGCGGAAACAAGAGTGAATACATATATTGTTCTATGACGTCATCACAACTGAGTTTCAACTGGCTGCTACCGCTCTGTTTAATAGCGCTTACTGATCTGGTTACTAGCAGTTAATAGCCAGTTGAAACCGGTTACTGCTCTGGTTACTAGCGGTTAACAGCCAGTTGAAACCAGTTACTGCTTTGCTGAAACCCAGTTCTGATTAGTGATGAGCAAATGATGACCAAGATTGCCAAGTTTTGGTCTTGGTCTTGTTCTTGCATTAAGAATCTTGGTCTTGGTCTTGCTAGAGCAGTTTGAGTCTTGGTCTTGGTCTTGGTCTTGTAAAATGCAGTCTTGGTATTGCTAAAGAATCTTGCACTTTCTTGCATTTTTTTATTAGCGAATTTTTTCCTTCTAAAATCAGCATTTTCTCTCTTTACGGTTTTAATTATGCTTTTAAACTATTTAAATAATTTAACAAAAGTCTTGCTTTTTTCTTGCTATTGTCTTGGTCTTGCTCACTTGAGTCTTAGTATTGGTCTTACAGCCATACTTATAGCCTTGGTCTTGGTCTTGCCCTTGGTATACATAGTCTTGGTCTTGGTCTTGCAAAAAATGCAAGATTGAGACTAATTTTCCTCATCACTAGTTCTGATGACGTTACAGACCAACACATGTATTCACACTTGCTTGCCCCTAAATTCAGGCAATCGTACATGCACTCTGAATCGCCCGACTACCTATTTGATATTTAGTAGTTTAGATAAGTTATAAATGCTGATTTTACTTAGTGAATAGTTGTCCAATGGAGTAGAGTTAATTTAAAAATAACTGATTTTATTTTATTAAGAAAACATAAATAATTCCTTAACTTAGGTACTCGTTTCACTTAATACACATCTAATTTTAATGACCACACTCGCTTCGGATATCTCAGAAATCCGCATCTGCAGATACTTTAAAATATTACGCGTGTACGTTCAAAACCAACCAATAAAGAATTCACAAATTATAACGAAAGATATAACAGTACAATATTCAATTGAGAAAAATATGAATCGATCAAATTGAAAACAGCTCAAGTCCCATCACTAAAACATATATAATAGATTTACCAGAAGTACTGTAAATGATACGGATAGTGTTATGCAGTGACTGGACGTTAATTTAATTAAATCTGTTAAAATAAATTTTTCTCTACGCTCAATTTCAGTCAATAAAGCATCGTTTATACGATGTTGGTAAACGAAAAGAAAACGAAGCATCGTGTAAACTCTGCTTTAGTAAGATTTCTTTTACAATATGATTTTTGCTTTGAATACTTAAAAAAGAATTTATAAAAGAATAATTATTTTCTATGAATTTTCTCTCCGTGCAGTACAAACATTAAAAAATAGGAAAAGATGATTGGGCTGGTGGTGGGACTTTACAATCGGTAAATTTCGTCGTGTGGCGGAAATTTAACGTATACCGAGCGCGTACGTCCGCTTTAATATTGGAAAATTTCGTTATTTTTCGTACAGACAGATGTTGGAGAAAAAACTTGACATTTATTATGATGAATCATGAAAAATCTTCTAGACGGATTGCCGTTTTTCAAATCTCATCAAGTGTGTGTTGCACACGCATCAAGTCAGGGTTCGTTGGTTCCTTGGTAAAAAAAAAATAAATAAATAAGAAACTCGACAAGGCTGCAAGGCCGTTTAATGTATTGCCAGTTTTGGTTTGTAATTTTGTCCAAATAATACGTAAGCGGCTATAAATATATTCTACTGACAATGAGATAAAACCTGTGATAATCACTCATCGACCAAAATACATATTTACCTATTAAGGGGAGGTTTACTTGAGAGTCGTTAAAAAAAATCGATTTTTTTTTGCAGAAATTGGTAGCTAATTATGTGTAGAATATGTTCCCAAAGTGATTTTGCTGAAAGTAATTTAAGGGAAGGCTTACTTGGCATTTGATAAAAAAATCGATTTTTTTTGTCGAAATTGATAGCAAATTATGTGTAGAATATGTTCCCAAAGTGATTTTACTGAAAATAATTTAAAAATAAGATTTTTGCACATTAACCGAATCCAGCTCTCTATAAAAAAAATTCAAAAAACGTAGTTCACGCAATAATGAGTATTAAATATAAAATTTTGAAAATACGTTTCTTTATATATATTTTATAATATCTCGGAACTACATTTTTGGAACTGGTGGACACGATAACTCAAAAACTATTCGATGGATCCTTTTTTAAAATTTTTTATTTAAAGATAATTCAATTCTTTGGCATATCTACCTAAGTTCGATACACTTTCAATATTTTTTTTATTTTTAAATTTACTTTAAAGAGCGAAAAATAAGTTAAAAATCATAATCAAAAGTTCAAACATCCGCATTTTTTTTTTTTTCAGCAATTTATTGATATTATAGGTAGAGGTGCCGATACTCTTCATATATTTTATAAATCGTTTTTGTTTTTGGATTTCGGTGGTTTATTACCGGCGCTAGGATGTACACCAACAAGGCATTGGATTTTCGGATCGTCACACTGCACTATCTATAAAATGGACACTTTTTTATATTTGTCCTTGAAAAAATTTTTTTGTGTAGTTTAATACTTAATAAATATGTGCACAAAATTTGAAATTTATATTTACTTCCGTTCTTGAGAAAAAAATTCTAGAAAAATACATCATTTTTAAGGAACCTCCCCTTAAATTATGTTGGTGAGTAGTAAAGATATATTTTCAACACAAACTACATTTGTCAAAATCAAAATGATTATTATCTTACTACTATATTTTTTAAGTTTAAAAAATCCCAGATCGTACATACATAGTAACTAAAAATCAATTTTTCAATTATATACCTTTGGTGAAACAGTACGTTTTTTTCAATTTTCTTTCAAATTTTGAACACTTCCGGTGAAAATAGCATTAAGTTAATGGTAACTTTAAAAATAAATTTTTCCTGTAAATGTTTCCGGGAAAGTATATATTTTTTAGTTGAAATCGATGTAGAACAATTTATTTTATATTTCAAATTTTGGGAAATAATCTCAGAATTTATAAATGTTATATAGGTCAGGGACGGATTAACCCTGAGTCCGCCCCTAGGCATCTTGAAAAATGCCGCCCCTACCTTTTATTTGAAAAAAAGGAAATCTTAAAAAAACGTCAATCACAAATTTTTCTGCCCTGTTTTAAAAATTTTCCGCCCCTTTTCCTACCTTTTTTATAAACTTTCTCTTAAAAATAATAAGTGACGAGCAAAAAAAAAAAATTACTCATTTTTCCGCCCTATTTTAAAAATTTACGGCCCCTAAAAATCTCCCGCCCCTGGCCCTGATATAGGCAAATGCTTAAAATCGCTGTTCCTGTGGCTGTACGAGCTAATATTGAAAATTAGCCGTTAAAATACAACTAAGGTTTACATGGTCAGTATAAAGCTATTAAATATAAATAAATTATTACTTATTCAGTTAGCAAAAATTTAAATTTTGTTAACAAATTGAAACTGACAGTATCTGGTCAGTTTATTTTATTGTGTATATAGTTTTATGACTATTATTCGCTCAAAAAACACGGTATTTACTTGCGCTCTGCGGACACGCGGTCTCTAAACACGTAATAAATTTTTCATGGGTATTATAAAAGTGGATGAATATCTTGGACAACTTTTTCAGTAAACATTTGGTACATACATATATTTATCAATGAATATACATGTATATAGAACAGAGTTAGTTAGCTGTATGAAATGTGACAATTCTCTAAAGAATTTAAGTGAACATTATTTTATACATATAGCAATTTATATACTATAAGGCTGCTGTTTATAGTATACTCGTATGTAGATAGATAGTCTATAGTTTTGTGTTTGAATGGTGGAATTTGTAAATGATTATTGATTATTCCATTTGGAACGTTATTTTATGATATTTATCGTAGTATAATATTCTATCGTCCATATTTATTTGTTTATTTTTGTGTACAAGATAGGTATTACGCTATAGCTAAATAGAAAATTATATTTTACTAGACAATATTCCAACTTGATGTAAAAGAATTGTAAATAGTATAATTTGCACCAATTGTTTGGACAACATTATTCGCAAGTTTGAGAAAAGATTTCTCTTTTCTTTTTTCGGTGGAGTAACGTCTCAAAAAAGGTGACTCAAAATTTCATCCATTTCTAGTCTAATAGCATTAAATTTTATCTATACATTAATTTTAGAATAGACATAAAAATTTTTAAAAAGAGATTCTTGTAGGGATTGCGGAGGAGAACATTTGTGCAAAATGTTAACTCCAACCAAATCAAATGTTAGCGTTTGGAGCGCTATATCTTTTCACCTGTACAAGATAGACAGGTGCTCTCGCTGACTTTTTTTTGTAGAGAATTCGATTCTCTACAAAAAAGGTCTTAACACTTTTTAATGTATCTATCACCGTTTTCGCTACGTAAGCGGTGAAAATTCGAAAAACGCCTTTCATGAATTTTCAATATTGTTTAAACAATATAAAAAAACATTTCCGGGAGTTCACATTTTGCACAAATGTTCTCCTCGGTAATCCCTACAAGAATCTCTTTTTAAAAATTTTTTATATCTATTTTAAAATTAATGTTTAGTGAGATAGGGCTTAAAATTAGTGCTATTGGACTATTCGTCAACTTCATGAATTTTATTGAATTTTATTCCGACATTTTGTCACAATCTAATATTGTAAATTTAATAGATTTGAGCGTTACTTAATGGTATTCCATATTTGATATTAGTAAATATAAATATTTTGCAAAATACTATTTTTATTAAATATAAAAACTCTCTTATGACATGGACAATATGACCATTCTCAAACGTGTAAAGATTACATTCAGATACATGCCTATTTATTGTAAATCTTAATTTACAAATTGTAACAATGGATGATGGGAAATTAGTGGGGATAGGAGTAGTGGGCGAAGTCAAAAATAATAATACATATATTTGAAAAAAAAAAAGAAACGAAAAATTTTTAGATTTGACTCATCATATCTTCGAAGCAAAAAATATGCTCAATTTGAAACTTTGTGAGATCAACAAGATAAAATTCATGAGATCAACAAAATGTGCGAAAAATCGCAATTTTTTCGGGATAACTCTTTACTGGTTGTCATACAAATATTGTCGTAAATATTCTTTTAATCCGAGAAATTGATACCCGATTGACTGGACATTCCCACGGGAATAAATGAAATTTTTTCTGAATTGAATGCCAAAAAGTATTAAGATTGAAGATTTTGAAAGAGGTATGATTTCTGTGAAAAAAATAATGATAACCAGTTAAGCCAAAAAATTGGATAGATTTTAGAATAAAAAAATTTGGATTGATTTTATAATGAAAATTTGGCAACATTTGGCGACGTCACGCATTAAATAGTTCGTGACAGAAGATCCAAAACTTTTAAGACTTTTAAGTCCATTTTTAAGACCTTTCATCTACAGCAAACATCATTCTTGTGAAATGCTTACAGGACTATGGTTTGAAAAATATGGATAACCGTCTTCAGGGAAAAATTATACCAGTATTCCTGTGTAGTTGTGAAAAGTGTCTTAATCATTCTGACCGAAAACGCGAAAATTCAACAAACTGTTGAGCTTTTCAGTCACAAATCGATTCAAATGAACAATTTTATTATCTATTTCTCAAATATTCTTCGGTTCTGACTAGTTCTAACTAACATACATACATATTTGGTGACATTACTAGCTCATAAGTGAAGTTGCGAAAAGCCAAGGCTAAATATATATACAATACAATTTACGTCACAGCACCACGAAAGCCGATCGAAATATCTACAAACACACACACAAACACATGCATTACATACACATACATGTATATGTCGGTTAGTCTGTTACTATGGTTACCATGGACATCTCACTCTCATATCGTGTTGCATCTCTTTTTGTCTTTCAACATTTATACAATTCTCGTGTGTGGTATGTCATAATATACATATCCAGTGTGTATATGGCCCGCCGTACAGCTGATTTCAAAAAAATATGAGACAAATCATGTGGCACATTTTCCTGGCTGATTTTTAATTGATACTAGCCGTGATTGATCAATTACTGTGAAAGGAGTTGTACTGGCTATAGTGATGGAAAATCACGACACTGTTTCGTGCCAATATCGTAGTGAAGCGACCACAGTGCCCAGCACAACAGTTCATTTGGACCTCAGCAAGTATGGTTGCAAGACTAATACGAAGACTCAAATGAACAAGACCAAAAAAAAGCAAGACTCTTATTAAAATAAAAAAAAAAAAATATTAATTTTCTCAATATTGTTATTAAAAATTTTGAAGTCTTAATGGATTCTGAATTCTGATGAATTTTGAATTCCGATATCGTTCCTGATTTATGAGTGCTCAAAAATTAAAAATTTTCTAGAGAAAATAAACGTATAGTAAAATTTTTTTTCAATTCTGTAGAAACGAATAAACAAATGATATCTAAAAATTGCACTATTAATATTCAAATGGAAAAAAGCTATTTCTTAAATTAATTGTAATCTTTGAATACATTTGTCTACACCTACTTTATTTATAGAATTCAATTGGGTCATCTTTTTGAAATTATTAAATGGGTCACTAGTTAATTAATAATCTATTAAAATTTATTAAAAGTCTTCATTGTAACACGAAAGACTAAAAGCGAAATTAAAATCAAGACTAGACTTTACAAGACCAGAACCAATATTAGTGAATTCTTGGCTTTAACCTTACATTTGCTCTTAATTACCACCGACACACTAAAATTAAATTTCCTTAACCCTTTCAGTACCACGGCATCGGCATTCGAAAATAATCAAAACAACCGCAGAGGCTGATCGCGATCAGTGATTAATTGATTACGCATTAGGTATGTATGTGTGCGATGCTCCCATGTGTATATGCTCAACTCACACAAACACCAACACACGCTACTCTCTTCGTTTCTATAAAAAATTTTAAAATAAACAATATAAAAACTAATAAGAATAACAGTATTTGTTTGTTTTTTTCATTTATTATTACCAGTTTGTTATCTAAATTTTCTGTAATTCTCTAATTGATTTAGATGTGTTTGAATGTGAAATATATGTATATACGTATCATATATATACTGTGTGAGTTTTTCGAGAGTTGCCATTTTTTGTTACAGCCAAATCGTTAATTTAATCGGAAAATTGTTCAAATAAGAGTTATAGATGTCGACGGGGGCAACCGATTGCTATAGTCAGGAGCTTTATAGCTCTTATGGTTTTCGAGCTATGATACAAACTTATAGATTTTTAAATGAGACTATATATTAATTTTTCGATAAAACTGATCTAATGCATTAATTAACAACATAAATGAGCAAAAAAATCTTTTTAACCAAGTTTAATTTTTTAATTTTTCTTTACTTTATCAGTTAGGCGGTAAAAATATGCATATGTACTTGAGGCTACTTCAACCGATAGTGTTTTACTTGGTTACATTTCCATTACATCCAAGAAAAGAGCCTTTTCCAGTATCATTTCTATCATAAGAATTTGCTTGTAATAGAAATGGCAACTCTCAAAAAATTTATATGGTATATATATATACATGTTGAATCATTTTATGTATTTGTTTATATAAATTTCTTTTAAAAATATTGTCGGCTTCCGGGGAATTTTACTGTGAAAGTGTTAATTATGGCATACATTTTTTTGAAACCGACCATACCCAAATATTACTCCACTGTCAAGTCATATTGTGTACGGCGTACATTACATAATAATGTCGACTTGGTCGGATTATCAATGGGGGTTCCTCACTGATCGTATTCTGAACACGATTTAATATCGCAATATGTCGATGTCATGTCGCTCTATATCTATCCCACTAATGGTGTGTGCAATATGTTTATTTCTTTTTAATACAATTTTTTTTATATTGTTATTTTTCTCATTGTGCAGTATTCGAATAAAATCGAGTTTCAGATGAAACAATACTAGTTGAAGATCCGAGTTTTTTAGCGTACGCAATGTATAAAGTTAGTTTTGTTGTTTTTTTTGTTGCGCAGGGTACAAAATGTTCCAGAAATTGTCGTAAAATAAATGCTCCAACACGGAAGCCAAAAATAGACCATCGATCTAGGGGGAATGGTAGCGGGGGCACGTCTCCCCTGCGGGTTTTAGAAGGGGGGGGGCAAAAACGCAAATTTGGGGGTGCCAAAATTTTGAATTTGAGGTTTTTTTTGGTCGTCCCTTGGTTTTTGCAGAGAAAATGTCATTTTGTCATTTTTCTCGGAGTGGACGCCAATCGCAAAGTTTGTCCCCCTCATAATAATTGTAGGTCCAGTCCTAATCGATACTACAAGTTATGCACTGTCAAGTGTACCTAATAATAATCAAGTTGGATTTTATTATTATTTTTTACGGTTCCATACCTTGAAAGGAAAAACGGGATTGCTTTAAGATCGTGCACTCTCGTGTTTCTCTTGAGAACTATCTAGCATAGCAATTGAAAATTTAGGCTAATGTTAGGTCTTATTGATGTGCACATATATTGCCAGTTAACGATTAGAAAAAAAAATTATTTTGCACCAAAAAGGGTAGACCATTTTAGTTAATATATCGTATCATTTGAAAGTGCTACCTTTAAGAATTGTTGGTCCGCAGTGATCTTAATGATATAGCAAAAAATTTACTAGAAATGACGCCCCCCCTCTATTTCCCCCATCATCTAGATTTCTAAACCAAAAATTTTGAAGTTTTTGCGACGGCAATATCATCAACTTTAATACAGAGAGTATTGGTTACCGTTTATCTGTTCGAGGTAATAGTGTTGCATTATCGTCACCACGTTACATCCGCCCCCACATAACATTCCCCGCACATCCCTACAACATTTGTGAATATTGTTCGTATGTTAAACCCATCTATATGCATGTATTAGAGTCGATCGGTAGCAGCTAGGTAGCATTTGAGATACCTACTCCCGATCTGATGTCATGATATTTCGACATGATTGTCATGTAATCATAGCAATTGTATGTATTGGTGTCGACAGTATGGTCTAACCATAATAGACCCACAATAATATTGGCTCTATATTGGTGAATGAGTGTAGTTTGTGTGAACGTTTTAGAAATTTCGAATTCTAGTCGGGATTTAAAGGTTGTGAAATTTAATTAGTAAACGAATTATTGTGTTCGGAAATAATATCTCATCAGTTATATGATTGAATCTCAAAAATATTATTTTCACGGTAATTATGTTTTCCTATTACTAGGAATTTTTTCAAAAATAAATTGAGGATCAAATTTTGAAATTTTGAAAATTTCCATAACAGAAATAACAAACAGAAGGAATAACAAACAGTGATTTTTTAAAATTTCAAAGCCAATCTTAATGAAAATTATAAATTGCATAAAGTAGTTTTGAGATGAGTAGATACAAAGTGGGGATTGAGCACCGGAAGTGGAGCGATGACTCCACAGTAACAGTAGCAGTAACTGGTTTATTAAACTGGCTATTAACCGAGATAAAAGCAATTACTGGGCAGTTAAAAGCAGTTACTGACCTGTTAAAAGCAGTTACTGGGTTGTTTAAAAGCAGTTACTGAGCAGATAAAAGCAGTTATTGACCTGTTAAAAAACGGTTATTGGTCTAGTTAATAGCGGTTAACAGTCAGTTTTAGTGCGATGAGCAAATGCAAGACCAAGACCAAGACTTAGTAGTCTTGGTCTTGGTCTTGGTCTTGGTATTGCTAAAGAATCTTGCACTTTCTTACATTTTTTTATTAGCGAATTTTTTCCTTCAAAAATCAGAATTTTCTCTCTTTACGATATTAAATCTACTTTCAAACTATTTAAATAGTTTAGAAAGAGTCTTGCTGTTTTCTTGCTTTTGCCGTGGTCTTGCTCACTTGAGTTTTGATATTGGTCTTGCAGCCATACTTATAATCTTGGTCTTGGTCTTGCTCTTGGTATACATAATCTTGGTCTTGGTCTTGCATTTTTTGCAAGACCAGGACTAATTTTGTTCGTCACTAGTCAGTTTAAGCCAGTTACTGCTACTCGCTCCACTTCCGGTACTCAATCCCCACCTTGTGTCTTTGTGATACACAAAATTCAAAATCCTAAAGTGCGTTTTAACCCAATATTATATCGCCAACAACCAAAAAGTACAAAAAATTAAAAATTAGATTTTATTGAAAAAATTTTTCCCGAAAACCAATGGTTTAGCAGTTACGAGGAAATAAAAAATTTGCGGAAAAAAGAAAGGGTGTAAGGAATAAAATTTTGAAGGTTTCCAAGCAAAATTTTTGAAGATTTGATAATTCGCCAAGATTATAATCTAAAATTGACGTAGTAAAATCATTGCCAATCAATTTTTTGGACATGTGTTTTGAACAGTCTTTCAGTTTCTTACTCATTAATTTAAAAATACAAAAATCGATGGAAAGTCTTTTGAAAAGATTGTCGAAAGCACAAGCCTAAAAAAGTGTGATGACAATACACTAATTAGCAATGATTTGACAATGGTTTCGGATCGCTTTGCTCTCTCAACCTTCCGAATTTCATTCTTTCTGGATATAAATCAACCACCTAAATGATTCCAAACTGTTTCTGAACCGGAATATTTCTTGGCGTCTATACACCATTTATTTAATTTAACTAAAAATATTCTGTTACTTTGGAAATTATACGATTTCTTTTTATATTCGACCATTTTTTTTTTTTTCTTTAAAGCAACCAGAAAAATAAAACGAAATAAAATATTCGACCTAATGATACTCCGTCCGATATGGCAGGAGATAGAGACGGCCGGGCCGAGAAGGTAGATAGTAGATGTATGTATGGACCACCATACATATGTACATATGAATGGTGGACCATACACGCATATAGATGCAGTAGATAGCTGTTACCTACGGCGAGGTAAGAAGTTCAAGAATATAAAATAAATTGTTCGATCGCTAAATAAATAACAGAGTGAATGAACGGTGCCTAGGCAGCCTAGGCAGCCTCCTTACATTAGTTAATAGTAAATTTCCAAGTCATGAGAAAAGTGTATACGTTACAGTGATATTATTTTATATGTAGATACATATACGCATACAGGTATTGGGTGAGTCAAAAATATTGTCATAGACAAATAATCTTTAAAGAGTCGCCTGAATAAGGTTTATTTTGCTGTGACGAAAAAGCTTTAAAAAGTTTTAAATGAAAATTCGTGTAATTCCAAGTTTCATTATAATTTAGAATTGAATTCCAGAAATTTTTAATTGAAACTTTTTCGATTCTTATGGCCATAGATTCTTAAAAATTTTCATTTTTTTGAGGATATTTTGGAGTAATGGTCATCGAGGAAAACAAAATGTGTTTTTTTTCCAAAGGCTACCGGTTTCGACTTTTTATAGTCTTCTTCAGGCCTCTGGGGAAAATTTATCTATGTAAAAATATTACATGTAATATTTTTTATATTTTTATATTTTATCTATGTATTAATAAATTTTTCCCCAGAGGCCTGAAGAAGACTATAAAAAGTCGAAACCGGTAGCCTTTGGAAAAAAAACACATTTTGTTTTCCTCGATGACCATTACTCCAAAATATCCTCAAAAATTGTACTTTCAGTGCCATCAAAACCCCAATTTAAAATTTCATTTTTTTATTTTGCTTTTACTCTGAAAATCCTGGAATATCCTGGAAACGGTTGCATTCATTTTCCTACAAACCTGGTTAAGAAGCATCTCAAACAATTATCAGTTTTCAAAGTGAGTTTTTAAGTAATATTAATAGATTTGAGCGTTACTTTATGGTATTTCATATTTTTTTGTAAATAATAAACAAATATTTTACTTCGCAAAAATACCACTTTTATTTTGAAACTCTGACAATATTGTTTCAAAATGAAAGTGGTACTTTTGAGAAGTAAGATATTTGTAATATTAATAGATTTGAGCGTTACTTTATGGTATTCCATATTTGTAAATAATAAACAAATACTTTACTTTGCAAAATACCACTTTTATTTTTGACACTGTGACAATATTGTTTCGAACTGTTTGAAAATGAACTAACGGTTCGAAACAATATTGTCACAGTTTCAAAAATAAAAGTTGTATTTTGCAAAGTAAAGTATTTGTTTATTATTAAGATATTTGTTTTGAGTTTTTAAGATTTTTAATTTTTATTTTGATCTTCGAAATCTTAAAATATTTTGGAAAAGGTTGGATTTCACCGTGGGACTTAAAAAAAAAATCAAAATGCAAAAAGTAGTAAACCGAGTTGGATAATTACGACGAGTGAAAAAAAAAACACTTATTTTACACGTGTTGCATACAATATTTTTTGCAATTTTGAATTAAACTACGAAAATTTAATTTCCTACCAGTAAAATATTTTTAACCGATTGCTTGACAGCAAAAGTGCTTGGGTTATATTTTTCGCACATATCTATATGGAATTCTTTATTCCTTTAGCGGTGGTTCCCAAACGGCTGGATAATTTTTAACAAAAGCACAGTCGACTATGGCCAAACCTTAAATGGTTTTTCTGAATATAAATATTAATAATTTAGTCTTAATATGTAAATAATTATGAAAATACTATATCAAACCACAAATAAACAAAGTTTCAAAATTTAGTTTTAACAAAACATTATCATTTTCTGAAA
The DNA here is from genome assembly GCA_035578155.1 of Brachynemurus nebulosus. Lineage (NCBI taxonomy): Eukaryota > Metazoa > Arthropoda > Insecta > Neuroptera > Myrmeleontidae > Brachynemurus > Brachynemurus nebulosus. Next base: position 6,926,345 of record JAPWDM010000009.1, on the reverse strand, counting down.
CAATAAATAAGTTTTACTTGAAACCAATAAATATTTCTTTAATAAGTTTGAATAATATTAATAGTTACAATTTTCCAAACTCGACAACCAAATCAAATTCAACATTATTGAATTTGGAATAGTTTTACTGCTTATACATAGTGGTCAATATAGTTTTGTGGTACACCCTGTACCCAGTACACATGTAGCAGATTAATATGGTATGGAATGAGGTCGTTATCAGCTACACGTTCTATTAAATTGATGATAGCTGTTTTTACATTGAGCGGCAACCAGTGGCGCAACTACCACGCGGTAGTGGTGGGGGCTGGAGTTCTAGTGGGTGGGGGGGGGGGGGTGCCTGAGAAAATTTAGTACATTCGCTGTCTCTGTTCTACGGCATATGTATGAGAGCATACATTTCCTTCCTTGAACCAGAGAAGAAAATTATATTTGATATTATTCTACCCAGAATGAATACACAGGTAAAGGTACACGCAGGGTTGGCGGTAAGTGGGGTGTGTAGGGGTGGGATGGCAAGGGGCGGGGGGACGGGGTGGGGGTTGTTGCTTATGGTACGTGGCCAGATTAATAGTGAAACATTTTAGTGTATAACATTATATAGTAGTAAATAGCAAAGTTGTTCTCGTTGCTTGCTGCTTCTCAAACTTAAAATAACATTGATTAAATTTTCTCCCGTGCTCACTTTTTCCCCCACTCGCCCCTCGGCCGTCCGTCCGTCAGTCTGTTTGTCTGTTTCGTCCCATTTCGTTATTGTGTGTTAATATGATTTATTGTGTTTACTTTAGGTAACAAATTTTGTTAATTTGTTTAATTATTTGGCGGAGATGGTTGGGAAAAGGTAACGGAAATTATTGCTATTTTTCTTTTTTTTGGAACGGGAAAATGGTAAGTACGTAGGTAGGTGCAGTGAAAAATTGAATGTGTCGAAAGATGACAATTTCTGAATACGTCTCTGTTCTAAAGAAAAAAAGTAAATCCAGTCCAATTTAAGGAGGCTAAGTTGACACGAAACAAACACAATTGGACAGTTAAAGTTTCATATTGATTAGGGGGAGCCTATTTGTTGAGAATAGTATATTACACGCCAAGGGATTAAAGTAAGACTTTTGAATGCGAGTGTGAAGTTAGTTGGACAATTCACACTGAAAATCAAAAGAAAAACACTTTGGTCCCATCGCGCATTATCCTAATGTCATTTAAATTGTCTGAAATAGTATGACATCAAGTAGTAATACTGTGGACAAATTAAACAAATTGGACAATACAATATAATCGTTTGTCTTTATCTACAAGTTTGAATTTGTAAATTAAAAATCACAAAGTGATTGAAAAAATTATCCGGATCGGCCGGGAATCGAACCCAGGATCTCCTGGTAACTAGCCAGGTGTGCTATCCATTACACCATCGATCCTTTGCTCGACAGGCGCCCGATACAGACAACATTCAATCACCTATGTGTATGTACTCTCTATAATGCGAGAGGCAGTTACAACTTTTCAATTTCAAATAGTAGTAGTGTTTTACAAGCACTCGATAATATTTGAAATTGAAAAGCTTGAATTTGTTTATCATTTTAAATAAGTAATTCACTACCTAGCGACACTATTTAAGTTAAATTTGGCTTGTTGATTGGCGGTGACGTTCTCGGGAAAGCGGTAGCAAAAGTATTTTTAATCTTTTGGGACTAAAAAAACACTTTACTCCCCATTATGAGGGACTAATGTATGTATTTTAGTCTCGTAATTGCAAAAAATATTTTTGATAATTTCGGATATTTTAAAATGATAAAAAATTAAACAAAAAAACTATTTAACTGTCAATTAAATTGTGTGACATAATATGACATCAAGTATACTATGGGCAAATTAAACAAATTGGATAAGGCAAAATCTAAAATTTTGCACTTTGTAGTTAGGTAGTTAAGCCTACATGACTGAACTTGAAACTATATCAATAAGATTTAAACAAAAAAAAAAAAAAAATTCAAAAACCAATATAATGGCAACAGGATTAAGTTCTATTAATACATTTTCGCCCAAAACATTTCCACAATCCAATCAATATATTTGGGCGAATCGTAACTCTGGTGAAAGCGCTACAAATAGGTATTATTTCTGATATTTTTCCAATACAATAATCCTGACAGATAAATACCTAGATATTTAATAACATTTGATTTAAATTTATTATTATTACAATTTTCGAAATTGCTATCAAAACGTTTATTCTACCTGTTCGCAAATTTACTATTACTTACATCATTAACGATGAGATAAATTTACAAAGAGTTAGTGGCTGCGTAGTGGGGGGTTGAGAGATAGGTGGCGTTGAAGTTGAAACAAGAAATTCTAATATGTTTTCAAATAGACTACGGTTTATTTAATTTATTTGATCATATTAATCAGATCTATCGTAAGATGGCACCAGAAGCATCTAGAGAAATACATATATGTATGATTCTAAAACATATATTTAGCGATCTACTACTGTTTGGTAAGTATAACAAGTTTCAAAAAAAAATTGAACGTGTACAAGAAAAAATAATGTGTTTTTCCGGCGCACAGTTTAGGTATACCTACCCTTGCCTTAACGTAGTTGCTCTGAGATGGTCAGTTACAAAAGTATATCTTAGCGAAAAAAATTTTCTTTTATCAACGATTAAATTATATATTAATATTCTTCAGGTATTATATTTGTACACCACTTGTTTTTTTTTTTGAATTTCCGCGCGCTTATGTTGTAGCAATATAAATGTATTGTTGGAAAAGCGTTGTAAAACACTGAAAAATGATGTCTATAAATTATTTTTAAAAAACGGAGTAGTGAATAATTTTTATTTGTTATTAAATATGGTTTGTAACATTGTATTTTATAACATATTAAATTTTATCGAATTCCTTTGACACGTTTTCATTTTATTCAAAAAAATTGTTTTCCCATAAAAGCTTTGCTCCCATAAAAGGATTGTTTTCCTTCAAAAGAAAAAAAAAAAAGCTCCCATATTTTTTTATTTTTTTTTTGGATAAAAACTGCTGCCGCAATCGTGGGCACCGAATTTCGGTCTTTTTTAAAGACACTTTTTTCAAAAAATTATAATAATTATTAAAAATAAATAAAAAAAATATTTTTATTACTCATGCGGGAGAAGTACTAACTTGGCGCACACATTTCTGTACGCAAAATAGCTGTTTGCCCACTGTACTCTTCCCGCATATTTTTTTGCGTGTGGAAAGTAGCTTACCACACGCCAATTGACAATAAAACACGCAAAATTTAATCAAAAGACGCAGAGCCGCCTCTTAATTTTTCATTTAATAAATATTTCATAATTATTTCTATAGAAACCACCAACAAAATAATTTTAACGATAATTAATTCAGAAAAAAAAAAGACGAACACTTAAAAATATTATTTTAAAAAGTAATAAAAATGTCAAAAATAGTGATAATAATAGAAAAAAGTATGTGAAATTCGTAATAAAAAATAGTATGTGCAACTCGTGCGGGATTGTCGATTGCCCCACTCAAGCGAACAAGCGCACTCACTACGTTCGTACGCTCAACTTTGCTTTCGTGGGCAATCGACAATTTCCCGCACTTATTGCACAATATACTGTTTTGTATTGTCAAATAGTGGTATTAATCGTAAAAAAAAATTCATCCCCATTCCCCTATTCTATCCATCCCAAAAAAAAAAAATTGTGACAATTGACTACATTTCGGCAAAATCACACTGTGATGGTACCCCTTAATAGAAACATGAAAAACCGTATTCCAACGTCAATTTTATATCAACAAAATGTTCCCATTAATGGTTTTAATAACGTCAAACGATTTTGTTGTTAATTATAATATAAAGACAAAACTTACACATACCTACATACGCATTTTCCTCACTAATAATTTCGGGAACAATCAAGAAATTTTAAAGGGAACAGTTTTGTGGTTTTACACTGTTTTGGCTGCTACGGCCGCACCCGTCCTTCCGCGTACCGCTCACGATCATCCATTTATTGTCAAAAGATTGTCAAACGTATTTGTTGTACTATTAATCATTCAATATTAATAATAAATCGTTTAGCCAGCCGCAAGTCGATAATAGTTAAGCTAATGTGCTGTAGCTAATATTTATCAGCTTTTAAATGATGTAATCAAACTTTTGCTACGCGAGTGGCGGGGGTGTTACGGGGGGTAATTTTGATGAAAATTTAATAAATTGGTTGATTGATAATATCGCGGTTTTAATCATACACAAATATTTTAATTATTAGTAAATAGTTTGGAAAATACGCGAAGTTGAAACGTTCCTCTGGTATTTTTTGGTAAAAAAAAAAAAACGCCGTGAGCAGCGGGGCCCCATCACGGAAGTCGAATTTTTCGCTATATCTTCGGTATTGAATGTCTACAAGCGAAATGTGATTGAAAGCCTACAAGCGATTTGTCATTTTGATGGTTTCAAAATTGATGATGAGTGTCCGGCTAATCGAAAAAAGGTTTTAAGTTTTTAAGGGCTGAATCTCAAAATTTCTCAAAAAAATCCAAAATTTCTATTTTATAAATAAAAATCCAAAATTCCTACTTTATAAATAAACAGTGACATTAATAACATTTTTAAATTACTTAATATTTATGTATTGCATTTGTTAAAAAAAGTATGTTCATTTCTAACTTCCCATAGAGGAAGTTATAGTAATGGGTCCGATTTTACGAATCGCTAATTTTGACATATCTCCACGTTTCAAGGTCACTAGAATGCGAATTCATCGTTTTTAGCGTGATGTCTGTGTGTGCGTTCCTTAGTTAGTTCGTTCGTTCGTGAATTTTTTCGTCTCGCATATCTTGAGAACAAATGATGATATCAACTCCGGACTAATTTTATTAGATGCGTAATCAAAAGATGAAGACCGGATAAAGTTTTCAGCAAATTCGGATTAGCGGTTTGTTTTTTGTGGTAAAAAAAACGGAATTAACTTTATTAATATAACATAGATTATATGGATTTTTTACCATAACATTATTATATAATGGCCTAAGAACCTTCCTTGATGTTAAAAACGCCAGTATTTTATTACAAAATTAAAAAAAATGTCTTTTAATTTTATTACAAATAAAGAAAAAATTCATTGAAAATAAGATTTCTCGTTGATGACATGTTACTACACCCTTAATATATACCGAGTTTAAACATTACAAAATATAACATCAAGAATGTTGTGGATAAATTAAGTTTATTTTTAACAATATAAAATAACAACTATTACGAATTTTGACTATTATAGATTTCATTATGAAATTATCCATTGAAAAATGTGAAGCATGGTCCTATTACTATAGCATATTTCAAGTTTCTTTGTGTAAACGGTTTCTGAGAAATTCGTCTGTGACCAACAGGCAAATACATAACACCTCAAATTTTCTTGTTAATTATAATTTAGAACGCTCTGTAAGTTAGTTATTATTCGAAGTTTAACTTTTAATAATATTATGCTCGTTAGTCCCCTGTTGGGATATTTTCTCACTAATAATAATTACGACACATCATAATATATGTACCTATCTTTGTCTATTACATATATTATTTAATACAATATTATCACGTGTAAAACAGAGCCAGTCGCGTAATTTCAAGGTGCGAGGGGTGGGGCTAAATTCATTATATTGATTGTAAAATGGAAAAATTGTGCTTCAAAAAGAAGTAATTTTTGTAACAGACCAAGAGGACGACAGGGCCTTGGATACGAGTTCACTCGAGCACACCCCTCCATTAAAGGTCGCCTAGAGTCACCAAAGAGGTTAGTCGATCAATGTGTAAGATGCTGGGACAGGACTATTTTTAAAATTAAATACCCCTGTCGCAGCATCCTGCATAACATAGCAAATTTCCATTTTCAAAAGTACGTTTTTCTCGGAAACTAGTTGATATAGAGTAATTGTAAATAAGAAAAACCTTCTTTATGTGATTTTTCCGCCTCATTCCGCCAAATTTTTTTCGTGAAATAAAATTTTTTTAAATAAATATTGAAGCATCAACACAAAAAGTACTTGGCTCCATTTTCACAGATATCTCCATAAAATAATAAATTGACTCCTTTTTCTTATTTTCTCAAAAACTAGCTAACCTAGAATAATAGTTCAAAAACCTTTTTTATGTGATTTTTTTCCGTCTTTGCAATGGTGTAAAAAAATGTGGCAAAAACTTTTAAATGATAGCAAATTTTGGCAAAAAAAATTTTTTGCAAGAACAAAAACCATGTTCCTGGCATCCGACGTGTCTGGTTGAAGAACTCATCCAAGATTTTTGGACTTCCAACGTTCTCACCAAATTTCGTAAATCTAGGACATTTCGTGCGAGAGTTATCGTGCTGATACGTAAATAAATACATATATATATATATATATATATATATATATATATATATATATATATATATATATATATATATATATATATATATATATAAATTTTAGTGAATATTATTTTCGGTTTCTAGGGACCTCAAAACAAATTTCTGCCATAGTGCCGGGCTGAAGTCGCGTCATGAGACCTACTGTAATAGCTGAATTTCCATTATTCTGGAAATTCGCTAAAATGCTAACCTAACAAAAAAAACTGAACCAGAAATATTGATGAAAACTTGGCGAATATTTTTGTGACGGTAGTGTTTGGCAGTTAATACATATTACAGTTAGACAAGGCGTCGTTTATCTTAATTATACGTTTGCTACGTAAGATATTTCCTTACCTCGACAATTTGTTTTAGAAATACTATATCGTTCCATTTCGTTTCGTTTCTAGGAACACATATAGAATATATTGTAGTTTTGTATGTATATCAAAGCGTGGGCAATAGTGACATCTAGTGAAAATGTAAGGTGAGAAAAATTTATTTTCACTTACACAGAAATACAGTGGACGGATCGATATCCGGAATTTTATACTTAAAATATACCGAATATATTCCCTCCTATATCGAAAAAGTTAAGAAAATCAATATGCTTAGTTTAATCGTATGTGAATTGCAAGAGAGTGAGAAAGAATTTCATTTGAAAAAGGATACGTTATTTATTGTATGTCAGATGGCGTTAGTTTAATTCAAATAATTAAATTTGCTAGTACAATTTTTGTTTACCAGATTATATATTTGTAATTAAATCTGAAAACAGAACGGTGTATTACTTTTCGTGTAAATCACTCGTTTTGGTCCTTCGTACCGGATACTTTCGTAAGAAAGATTGATTTTTTTTCTTTCTTTAAGGTGATATTCTTCTTTAGGGACGTAAATTTTGACTGGTTTTCAAAGTAAACCATTTTTTTTTAGTTTGTTCAATTCAAGACAAGAACTAATGTCGTTATGGTCGCAAGTTCGCACCAAAGCGGGACAAAGTTATAAATTTTAGAAGGTTCAGACTATAGAGGAACATCTGTTGAAGTATTATACCAAATCTGAAGACAATCGGTTGGATAAAACTCGAGATTTCATGTCAATCAGATCGACAAAAGTAGTTTCGAGAAAAATACGTTTTAAAGTTTTGAATAAAATTTCAGTCAGTTGTAATAGTCTAAGTCTAATAAGCTTGTCTTTTGAGACCACATTCATTCTTGATGGTTTAAACTTTAAAAATATGCAAAGAAAAATATATATGGTCCTTCGATCCGGACACTGTTACGCTCAAAACGTCTAATATAAAGATATTAAAATTGTACATAGATAACAAAATGAAAATTTACTGGTGTTCGTGGTGGCGGTGATGGTGGAAGCGGTAGGGGCGGGGGTGGTAGCTTTTCTGGTCGGGAAAATGTATGGAAATTGATGATAAGTTATCAAAATAGCGAACGGCTGCTGTCAGTTACCACGAAGCTAACCAGCAAGTGAGTTAGTTAGTTTGCCAAATATTGTGCAGCATCTACCTATCAAATACAGTGGAAGCTCGCAATAATTTCAAATTTGTTCAGTAGCGGAGTAAAATTCTTGGAACTTATATATGATAGTCCAACTTGAAAACTAAATTTCAACAACCACGCGTTGGTAGCTGATTAGCAATTAAAATTTAAAAATTTTGATTAACTGCAATTAATAAAGAAAAACAAATACGGAAATTCGTATGCATTTATATTGTCTATTTGCAGTCAGTCAGAATTTTTTTCTGCCAATTCGTGCTTGTCAAACCATAGTATATAATTTAAGGGGGTGATTCACACCCACAATGTTGCTTAAACTGAATTTTGACTTTGAAAATTTCATTTCTACGTTACTCTAGCCTTACGATGAAAAAGAAATTCTAGAACTATTCAAATAGTACGATTACGTCGACACAGTCATCCCTTAATTTAACCCCCGAACTCTAGACTTAATATTAGAGGAGCACACTAGTTCGCGGTCAGATAACCCTGAAGGGTAGTATACTAATTCGCTCCCGCGACCATATACTAGTTCGCTCCCGTTAGATTTTTGATATACAAAAATAGGTGGTTTAGTTAGTTTTAAGAATATATTTCGATTTTTTATATAAAATCTAAGTGGTGAGGTTAGTTAAGGTTAGGTTAGGTTAATTTAGTTAGTTTTAACAATATATTTCGATTTTTTATATAAAGTCTAGGTGGTGAGGTTAGTTAAGGTTAGGTTAGTTTAGTTAGTTTTAACAATATACTTCTATTTTTTGATATAAAAACTAGGTGGTTAGGTTAGTTAAGGTTAGGTTATTTTAGTTAGTTTAAACAATATATTGCGATTTTTGATATAAAACTAGGTGGTGAGGTTAGTTAAGGTTAGGTTAGTTTAGTTACTTTTCATCTTACTATCTGCCTGATACCCCTTATCCCCACCGTCATTTAGGTAATTAATTTTACCTGTCACTAGATAGCAAGTCGGGAGCGTACTAATCTATGACCTTTTTTCAAAATAATATTAAAAATTGACCGCGGGAGCGAACTAGTATGCACCCAATATTAAGAAATAGAGCAAATATAGGTTAATAATTAGATCTTTTTACGCAAATTTGAAATTTATATTAGACAAAATTTATTTTTTATTCATTTTTCGCAAAATTAATCCCAAAATTCTAACCCTCCCCCCGCCCCCAAATATTCTGTTGATGTAATACACGTATAGTTCGTTAAAAAAAGAACAACAAGGCAATTTGAAATTTTGCTCTGTTTCTCACCGTTTTCGAGATATTTTAAAAATTAAATTTTTACCGGAATTTTTGAAGTTTTTTACGGATAAAAAAGAATCCGTATCTCTTAGATTTCGATAAAGAAAAACATATCTCTATATCACTGTCAGAAAACATTTCTTTGAGAGACGTTGGGTACATTATTGAGAACTTTCACTGTATTGCGAATGTCCATAGTCCGTAGTCTGTACACATACATATTATCTTCTATCTAAATTTTCAGTGTCATTATAGCAAGCAAGTGAGCAGTACCAAACGTACCAAGCACCAAACGCCAAGCATTATAATACACTGTGGTTACACAAGCACTATGAATGTCTGTCCGATATATAATATGCGAACATTGCGTTGTATGTAATATTATATTATGCTTTAATGTGTACACACACACATAAACTGAAGTGGTCCTGGCACGGAGAAACAGGAACAAAACAGCGGGAACAAGGCAGGGAAGTGGGTGGTGGACTGTGTACAGAAGTATGTTTGCACATAAAGCCAAGTAAAATGTAACTCTAGTACTTAGTATATGTACGGATGGCTTGTTGATATTATTATTATGTAGGATGTAACTCAAACGTCCAACAACAATATACCCATGTACGCAAACAATATCACAAACTTTTTTTGAAATTTCATTTTTTTTACTTTTTGCGGAAGGCGGGGGGGGGGGGGGTGGTGGTAGCAAGTAGGAGGGGGTCTAAATAAATTTAGAGAAGAGAATGCACTGTAAAGTTTCGCGTCTACGATACAAAAACTCACAAACATATAGTATATTGTGCAATAGGTGCGGGAAATTGTCTATTGCGCACGAACGTAGTGAGTGCGCTCATTCGCTTGAGTGGGGCAATCGACAATCCCGCACGAGTTGCACATACTATTTTTTATTACGAATTTCACATACTTTTCTCTGTTATTATCACTATTTTTGACATTTTTATTACTTTTTAAAATAATATTTATAAGTGTTCGTCTTTTTTTCTGAATTAATTATCGTTAAAATTACTTTGTTGGTGGTTTCTATAGAAATAATTATGAAATATTTATTAAATGAAAAATAAAGAGGCGGCTTTGCGTGTTTTATTGTCAATTTGCGTGTGGAAAGTTACTTTCCGCACGCAAAAAAGTATGTGGGAAGAGTATAATGGGCAAACAGCTATTTTGCGTACAGAAATGTGTGCGCCAAGTTAACTCTTCTCCTGCATGAGAATTAAAAAATTATTTATACGGCTACATTTATTGTAAGGCTGCGGTTACATTAAACGCTTGCAAGCGTGTGTACGCGTTTGTAAAATGCTACATTGCGTTTGCATATATTTTGCGGTTGTGTGGACCAATCTACACGCAGTGATTGACGTTTATATAATTTTATATCAGTTGATTGTCTAATATACAAGCCTGTGCAGGCTTAAAATCTGAAGCGAAAGAAAGGCATTCCTAAAAGAATTTTAGTTATTTTGATAGTGAAAATGAAAAGTTTACGCTTAAATTGCACTAATTCACTTGGTCGAGTAGCAACTTAACCATAATTTTGAACAAAAAGCGACCATGAGCGTTCTAGTGGCTGATTTTCCTTTTAATCAATTCAAAATTGAAAAAGGAATAAAAAATTCCAATACAATTTTTTTACTAAATGCCGGCGTGACTTTGAAAAGTTGAAATTAATGAAATTAATAGGTAAGATACATGTATAAATTTTGTATTTGTAGTATTCTCTAAGCACAATTGATATATAAGAAAGAAAAATTATAACATTTTTTTAGAGAGAGAAAAACCTATTGACAAATATGATATTTTAGAATGAATACGTAGACTAAAATTAAACATTTATAAAAATACTTGTCAAATTATTTATTTTTATCAATTTTTAGCATCGAAACCGTGGTTTAATCAAAAAATAGTATTTGAATTTTATATTTTATTTTAAATTCTGCATCGATTAATAAAAAAACCAGCCACTAGAACGCTCGTGATCACTTTTTCAATTTCTAAGCATATTTTTAAGGGTAAATTGCTAGCCTACTTCCACAATGCTTGATTTAAGAAAAAATCAATTTTTCACTATGATGACGCCATCAAGTTTACTAAAATATTTCAGTGCCGTTAAAATCGTAAAAGTACAGATAGAAAGATAAAACTAGAAACAAATTATACGTTTTCGAAACTGTACTTTTCATTTTGATCAAAATTAAGTATGTAAGGCAATTGAAAAACAGACTTCCGTCGAATCGAGAATTTGATCTTTTGGCCCCAGTCAGTCGAGTCATACTGATTCAAATCACTTGCACAGAGCTTGATGTATGGAACAAGAAAACTGTACTCTAGATTGAATTGTAGATTTTCTGTCAAATCGCAAGCTACTTGCGGTGCTCCTTACCTAACCACTTGACAAGCGTATGCACACGCTTGCATTTCGACAAACCTATATCCTAGACGTGATTATGAACACGGAAAACGTACAGACGAAAGATATAACAATATTTCAAAGAAAAGGTAACACAACTGACCCTCTTGCCACTACAGCAACGATGTATAATCTCAATAATAAATTTCCCAGGTGTAACAAGTTATATAGTCTAATTTCGACACAATTCTCACAACAAATAATACAAGTATATGTCGTGTGAGCATATATACCGTTGCTGGTACATATTACAATACAATTTCGAGTTGAAATGACGACAGACGACAACCTACATCGTCGGGATGGATGCATACATACCAGCGACGTCGGACATCGGGACGCGGGGCGTCGGACCAAATGTGTGAACAAATGAACATCCAACATCCAACAACGCTGACTGCCAGTTTGTTGGCTGAATGAGTGTCTTCAAACTTTTAAAAACAGTACCCCCACCCCACCCCCACACCGCACTATGCTCGTTGGTATAAGTGGACAGACGTAGTAGTGCCATCTACAAGAATAAAATGAAATTGAAGAAGGGCTCTTGTTGAATCCCATTCCGCTGGATCGTTGCCGCTGGAGATGAAACAAATGAAGCGCTACTGTACCGGTACTGATGTTCAATTGTTCGCCTGTATTTGTTTTTTTTTTCATTTTCTTTCTTCATATGTACCTACGTATTTTACTTACTCTTTTGGAAATTTTCTGTCGTGTCATTATATTCTCGTAAATTTCATCGCGGGAAAAGACGAAGGGGCGGATTGGGACGAGTGTACATATACACTAAGGTTCAGTAAACAGGGGCATATATGTTATTATTACGCAGTTCTCTAGTAGTGATGGAGAACTATCGATAGTCCCGACTATCGACAGTTATCGATAATTATCGATAGTTTTTGATAGTTAAGTTTAAAACCAAAAAGAAAAAATTTCACTTTTTTTTTTATAAATAAATTGTTATAAACAATATTTATAGTAATAATTTATGCAAAATTTTAGATATATGCAAAGGCCAATATCTTAAAGAATATCTGTACAAAATTTCAAGTTAATACCTTAATAACTTTTTAAGTTATGTTCCACGGCGCGGAAAAAATCCTGTTTTGAGAAAAACGCTATTAAAAAGTTTTCGTTCTTGAAAAGTAGAGTTAAAAGCAGTTTATTGTTATCTAAGATAATCTTCCTGTTGGGATTAAAACATTAGAAATATATTCCTTAAGGTTCAAATGAACTTTTAAAGCAAAACAAAAAATGAAAAACTTAAAAGTTCTGGAGGACCCTCCCCCCTTAAGTGCAGTAAACATTATTTAAAAAATTTTTTTAGATTATTATTAATGTAGAACCCTTGTACAATCTCCAACATTTGGAAAACGAGAAAACTGTGACATTACAGCTCACAATTCCGGGAACCTAGCGAGTTCATAAAAAAAAGCTAAGAGCTTTTCTGTGACACCACCGTAACTAAAAAATATAATTTAAATAATTAAAGAAAAATATAAATTTGTTTTATTTAAACAAACTTTTACAGGACCACCACAATGAATGAGTGAATTACTTTCAGTATATTTACTTAATTTATTTAAATAATAGATTATAATAATTAATTTTCACACAGGCGATAGAGACAGACGCACAGACACACCGCGCACGAAGACGAACGCACACAACTGATGTCGACATAATTAAATATTATTACTTGATTATTTAATTAACAAAATTAAAATTAATAAAGAGTTAACACATTCAAGCTCCACTCGCACAAATTTCAAGTGATATATTTTATTGTAATTTGCTCTCTCTCTAAGCCCCCCCTCGCCTTCTCCCCGACCCCCTCCAGCCCCCACCCCACCCCCAGTATTGCCCTAAATATTTTGAATTGCCTTAATATATAGTATTTACATGTGTTTGACGATTATATAATTTTAATAAGTTTATTTTAATTGTGTCGGCTTAAATGTTGTGATTATGTTAGAAAATATTACATATATACGCATACATACGCGAATTATGCATAAAATGCTCAAACATGTGTTCTTACGACAATTAAATTGTCATAAATTTTATGCTTCGTGCGTGCGGGATTTTAAATGGAACATACTGTATACACTGAGTATCCAAAACTCTGATCGTTTTTAATTTGATTTTTTTTGGTAGAATTTCAATTATTTCTAATAATTTTTTTTTAATTTTTTAACTTTTCTATTTGTGTGCTGTGTCGTACCCTTTCGTTTGACAAAATAAATTATTTTTTAATGCAATTTTGATGTCCAGTCCATATTTCGGTTCAGCTACCTACCAGGGGAATATTCTCTCCCGGGACCATCAAGGCAAATATTTATTATATATTGTCTTGTGGTGTGTGTTTTTGTTCCAATATTTTACATATTTACATATTCATTGATTTTTAAGAGGAGTTAGTTAGGTAACGGTAGTTATACATGGGTAATTCTCTGGTAATGGGAACCATTCAAACAATTTTAAATTTTGATGATTCTAAACTAATTTTAGTTTGTATATTTTTTTAAATTTTAATAAGTCTTTAATAACATATTCTACACACAATCAGGTTTTAAAAAATGTAAAACTTCTTTAGCGAGGGTAACTCTGCGTGACAATGTAATGGGATATGTAATGTTTGAAAGTGAAAACGGTATTGCCTTGGCTGTAATGAAATTTGTAATGATTTTATGGTAAAATTAAGGTATGTTACTACTGAGAAATCTCATTTTTAGTAAATTTTTTCTCTATTAATAATAAAGATAAATTAAAGTAAAAAAATGTTTTTTAAGAAAAAGCTTTTATTTAAAAATGAGCTAAAAAAAAATAAAATAATTTTTGAGTGAAGTTTGAAGCAATATGCAACATAATTTATAAAAATTTGAGGTGTTATCATTAGTTATTTCTATTTTGGATATACGTATAAGTGTAGCTATTTTACTTTTCAGTAGTTACCAAACTTAATTAAACGCCTCAAGCTTTTATAAATTATGTTGCATATTGCTTCAAACTTCACTCAAAAATTATTTTATTTTTTTTAGCTCATTTTTAAATAAAAGCTTTTTCTTAAAAAACATTTTTTTACTTTAATTTATTTTCTAATTTTTAGTCTGATCACAATTAATTTAAAAAAATGAATTAAAGAAGTAATTTTTTTACTTATATTTTTAATCGGTTAATTTACCCTAATCAGACATAACTATGGAAATAAAAAATTGCAATGTAAAATCAATGGACAATATTTGACAATCCGAAATGTCAAAAAGTTGCACAGGACTAAAAATCAACAATTTTGGTTTTGGGGCGATTTAGGACAAAACTAATTATACAATATTACATTGACATCAAGGTTAGACACGTATGCAAAATTTGAAACCTCTAGCTCAATTAGAAGCTGCCTAAATTTTGATTCCAAGATTTGATCTAAACCAAGATACTAACATAGCAAGTTAAATAAAAGCTTTTAATGAATATGTATTTTACATACTATAATCATTCTTACGATTAAATTAATATTTCTATTCACTAAAAATTGGATAAAATAACTTTACTTTCATTATTATTACCTATCAGTTAATTTCTGTCCTTTTCAGATTACTAAAATTCAACAATGCTATGGAAACTAAAAATAAATCAAAATAAATTTTAAGATTAAAAACAATTGAAATCACATTTTAATATGCATTTAGTAAGTATTATTTCAAAACCAACCATCTGGCATAAATTATTTTATCGTCAATAGAAAAATCTGGTTGTCAATTCTGGTTTTACCCTGATGATTTATTGGTTTCGCACGTTCATCTATAACCACGATTCGTTTAAAAAAGTCCTAGCTGTAGAATAAATTTATGCTACCTCACCAAAAAAATGTTTTCAACTTGGTCGTGTGGTCTTAAGCACACCCACAATTTTTTTTATGTGAAAAAAATTATACTGAAAATAAATCAAAATAAATTTTAAAATTTAAACAATTAAAATCATATTTAGTATACATTTAATTGGTTGCTTCAATATGAGAATATACTTATGTTACTTCACCAAAAGAGTTTTGACTTTGATCACAATTTTTTTTTGGTAATATATGTGGAAAAAGTAAACAGCAATAAAATATTTTTATAAATAATGACATTTTAATAAATTAATATGAACCACACGTGTTTGAACGTATGTGATGTTTTCTGGGGGCGAAACGGAACAAGGAAGTGATTATATACGCGTGCGGCACCGACAAATTCACACACTCACTCACTCACCCACTCACCACTCACTGGCAAGTGAAGTGTGTGTTAGCAGCGTTAGGTACCTCAAACGTACCGATAGTGTATGTCAAATGTCATTTTATTTAAACTCTCACTTTGTTTGAGTAATTTTAGCTCCAAGCACAAAACACAGCTGTGGGTAGAGGTACCTAATGATGACATTCCAATTAAGCGAGTCAATTCGTATCAAACGAGGGCACATCTAATAGAATATTCACCTTTATATTTTACCTGCTGGTGTATTATATAGTTAGTGCATAGTAAGTAAGTATATGAAATTTATTGTTTGGGTACGATAAAGGGTTGTGACGTACAGGGGTGGTTTCGGGTCGCAAATTGATGGGAGTGGGTCACATTTTTCCTAACAAAATTTGGAACTATGACTAATTCCAGGAAAGTCCTGATTCCGGTGATCATACATGCTTAGTTTTGGTAAAAATAAAAAGGGCTACTTTGAAAACTTATATACCTAGGTACTTCGCTTCCATTTTCACTATTCATCCTTTTTACGGTTTTTGAGGTTTTGAAAATTTCTTAGTAAGCTTGATATCGGATTTAAAACTCCTTATTTCTCAGTTTAAGGTCCAGTCCCGGATCTACGATTTTTTAGAACCGGGGCAGAAACTTGATAGTGGCGCCCACTCTCACGAGTGTTTGAGATAAATTCTTAAAAAAACTCATAAGTCCTTTAGAAAATTCCTATTTTTCCCATTGCGGCAATGATAAAAATTGAGGGTTTTGTAAAGGATCAATATGAAAGTTGATTTTTTATTTTAATAAACCTACTCCGAAAACACGTTGTGCAAACTTCCGATTTTTATCATCAGCCCCATCAGAGATATAGAGGCACAAAAAGTTTCAAAATTTGAAAAAAAGTCAAAAAAAAATATTCAAAAAGTGAATTTTGCTAAATTTTGGTATCAAACTTTAAATGAAGTTTTCTTGTGGAATCGACGAAAATAAGCCAAATATGGGCATAACTTAAAATATAGAGAAATTTAGTACCATTAAAATTGTTTTTATTTTAACCATTTTCGATGAACGATTTATGAAATATGTGTACTGGCGTAAAGGGCTGCTAACACAAAAATCAGCGCAAATTGGAATACAAAACTGGCCACTACACTTTAACGATTTAAGATAATTTTTTTTTATAGAATTGTCCTTAATACCACAAATACAATAGAAACAATTGGGAGAATATTAATTTTTTCAAAAATGGCCGAGCAACCAACTTTTTTTGGTCCATTTGATATAGACCGACTCGTTATGATTTTGGCGCCCCCTAAAACTGCCGCCCAGGGCAGGGGGCCCGGTTTGCCCCCTCCCTAGATCCGGGCCTGGTTTAAGCACTGTGAGTGTGATCTAAATTGGGGTAATTTTTGCTATTAAAATGAAGAATTTCTTTTTGGAAACATTATTGACTCCATAGAAGTATCTGTTTTGGTCATCGTACATGTTTAATTTTGATTAAAATGAAATCATTTTATTTAGGATTTTTGAAGCTAAAACTAAAAAAAAGAAATTTTTCTCAAATTAAGCTTATTGGGACTCATTTGAGTTAGGATAAGTTGTTGAATTGCGGTGCGAACTTTTAACTGTTGTTATAAACATGACGAAATTCATTTTAATAATAAAACTGACTCAACTGAAGTTTCTTTTTTGGTATTGAAAGAAGCGGCTTCAAAAATCTAAATTCAAAAGTATTGAAAAATTTTTCATCATCAAATAAACCAAGCTATGAAATTTTAATCTTTCTCCATCCAGAAAGGAAGGAGAGATTCTTATACCCCCCTGACCACTCTCTGGATTTACGCCTGAAAACAAATACCCGTAAATACAATTCAAATATAGTAGCGTCAATTCTAATAAAAATATCACTTCTATAATTTCTAAATTTAGAAATTTTAACCCAGTTTCCTCGGCTGATATATTACTTATCGCCAACGTTTTAATAAATTATTTTAATACAAATAAGAAGCTATTTTTAACGACATCAACCGTCAATTAGAATTAAAACTGTTGTTAAAAATAAAAATCTTCACATTTAATACTGAAAATGGTTTTCATGAAAAAAAATTCAATAATAACAATTTTATAAGCGAACCGCCTTAACTTTTACGATTATTCACCACAACAAAAACATTATTATATAATATTTTTATATCCTTTATTTACAATTTATCACAACACGTGCTCTAAATTATCTACTGATAAAATATTAGTTGACTTTGGCGCGTGCGTGATGACTTTTACAAAAATAACGAAAAGCACTGCCCGCCCGCCCCCACTTTAATGACATTTAATTGAAAGGTCTCATTATTTTGTTTACTAATAATTATATGTCGCAAGCTTACGGTGCACTGATAGGACCGTATTTATGTTTTAAAAATTTAAAACCTTAAATTACAAAAATTTTAACCTTTTTTGAAAATTTGACTGGCTGACTGTAACTTAAAACTTGTTGATAAAAAAATAAGCTGTCGTTTAAAAAAAAAATATTTGTACGAAAACAAAACAATGTGTTTATCTCTCTCACAGTATACTGGAAGAAAAAAGACAATTGATACACATAAAAAATACTTTACACAACACATATGTATGTATTTGAATTAAAGTTACACAAACAAGTTTTGACAAGAAATGTATGCATACATATCTGAAATTATATTAATATATATTCAAAACATACGGATATAAAACGGTATATTCACATATTGGTATAGGAGGCAATCATGTATTATTTATTTCTAAAATCGTATTAAAATGTTTTATCTAAATTTTAATATCATAAAAATACTGTTAGCTCTGTCACTTTTACGATCAATGCTAATAATAAATTGATTATCATTTGTGTTAATGAATTTTTGAATCAGCCCCTGTTAATGGAATGCATGCGAGTACGTGTATATGCATAATATATTATTAAAGAAAACATAATTTAACTTAGCGCGTATATTTTCCGTCGTAAATTTAAGTTTTCACATAAAAGTTGTAATTGAGATCGCAGTACGAAGAATAGTAAGCACAACTATAGTGTAGTCATCATCTCTGTACCTCTATGGTATATAGTGTAAGTATGTGTATACATCCATTTACCTCCATGGATGATGTAATGTTTTATTCGTGCAAGCATCAAACTATAAAATGCGACTTGAAGCTGAAGCAAGATACTGAGAGTGGGGGGTGAACGAATGAATGGTCAGGTTTAAAAATATGTTGTATACTTGTTAAATTTTTAATTTTGCTCATCTTCGGCCCATGGAGCGGGTGAGTGAACACAACTATTATTTGGAACGTGTTTTGAATATAGTTATATACTAGTTTTACCGCGCCCGAAGAAAAAAACGAAATGGATTATGGGTGGTTAAGTATTCACGTACCTAGTTCACGTACTATACATATCCCCTAATATATTATGGAATATTTTTTTTTCTTACATTTTCCTTTTTCCGAGTGAAAAATGTACCTTGAAAGTTATAGTTACATACGTATAGATCCAATTTTCCTTAAAACGTTTGTTTTAGGTTATTTAAAAATTAAGTGAGGAATATAGTAATGCATTTTGTAAAATTGTAATTCGTTGAAAAGTTTGAGAAAAATAATTTTTACGGTTCTAAAAAACAAACATCCGTCTGTCCGGCCTTTCCTACCCGTCACATAAGTTCTATATTTTTATTTTATTTTTTTAGCGAATTTCCGAATCGAAAATTCAGCTATTACAACCACTGTCATAACGCGATTTGAGCTCGGGACTATAGTAGAAATTTGTTTTGAGGTCTCAAACAAAATGTCATATTTTTACGAAATTTGGTGAAAATGTTGGAAGTCTCAAACCACGCGTTGGTCCGATACCTCGAACATGTTTTTTTTTGGAAATTTTCGTGAAAAAAGAGTTATTTTTTTGCGAAAAGTTCCCATTATTCAAAAATTTTTGCGACATTTTTTTACCCGATTGAAATGAGGAGAAAAAATCACACAAAAAAGGTCTTTGAACTATTATTCTATGTCAACTAGTTTCCGAGAAATACTAATTTTTGTAAAAGGAAATTCGCTATGTTTGGCAGGATGCTGCGACAGGGGTATTAATCATTTAGAACTTTTCGACAAGTATGTAAAATTTGCGATTTGTGATCCATTTTGGACAAATGACACGTTTCTAAAATTTCTACCAGTTTGTCCAACATACTTTACGTTGCAATTGGAACAATTTAACTAATTTTAAGCGGTATACACCACTCTTTTTTGTCCTTTCCGTTGAAATTTTTCAATCCAAGAAATGTAAAAAAATTCAGATTATTTCACATTTAATTGCGTTAATGACTGAGGAACCCTGATTTAATGTACGTCCAACACACCCTTTGGTGAATTTGAACGAAAAAAATCAAGCAATACAATTTTATTTTCGAAGACCCTTTACCAAGAGCGTTATTTTTATATATTCGAAACTCGACGAATTTATCCATTAAAAACTTTTAATAATTTAAAAACAGCTTCCAGTTGCATTAAGCTTTAATTTTCAAAATATACATACGAAAGCTTATAGAGCTTAATACAATATGTTGTACAAAATTACAAATAAAATATGTACTTTTTGCCTCATGATTTTAGCGGCTATACAAGCGACTTAGTGACATGGCGTATTAGAGATTCATTGCATCAGCATATACAGTACATACGTTCATATTCAAATCGGATATTTATGTACGTACCACCTCCCACCTCAGTCCTTCTCCCACCATCACCGCAACCCCTTAATTCAGTGTTCACAGCCACCTATTTGTTGCTATATTCACTTTGTCATATTTTCTAGTACACGTAACCTCTATTAATGACCCTTTTAACTTATACTAATACACGTACTATTAGAAAATATATATACTGTGTGAGTGTTTTGAGAGTTGCCATTTTTATTACAGCCAAAGCGTTGATTTAACCGAATAATTGTTCAAATAAGAGTTGTAGATATCGACGGGGGTAACCGATTGCTATAGTCAGGAGCTTTATAGCTCTTATGGTTTTTGAGCTATGATATACAAACTTATAGATTTTTAAATGAGACTATATATTAATTTTTCGATAAAACTGATCTAATGCATTAACTAACAATATAAATGAGCAAAAAAACTTTTTACTCAAGTTTAAATTTTTAATTTTTCTTAAATTTATCAGTTAGGTGGTAAAAATATGTATATATACTTGAGGCTACGTCAACCGATAGTGTTCTGGTTGGTTACATTTCAATTACATCCAAGAAAAGAACCTTTTCCAGTACCATTTCTACCATAAAAATTTGGTTGTAATAGAAATGGCAACTCTCAAAAAACTCACATGGTATATATATATATATATATATATATATATATATATATATATATATATATATATATATATATATATATGTTTTAAAGGGTCTTTGATGGATTTAGTTTTTGGCTTTAAATTTAGTCAGTCGGTCAGCAGTTACCAAAAAAATGTACAAAAATTTAAAAATTTTGATCTGATAACATAAGAGTAGTTGACGTCATGGCTCAGTATTGTCAAAATGTATTGAACTAGACCGGCGTAGGGGTGTTTAAACTCTTCAGAAATGGGTCTTATCTATCTTTTTTATTTAATAAAATTTTATGCAATAAAAAACAACAGTCAATTATGTACTAATACAGTGGAATCGCGCTTAACCGAACTCCAACTAAGTTCTGCGTTAATCAAGATTAATTCAACTGTGAGTGTTGTATTCAATATTTAGAATTTTGTATCTCGCCATAAAATTTTGTGGGAATCAAGCAAACCGCTGATGGAAGAATTATATTTAACAAATCGTTGTATATATAAGTTCACATTATCAAAATTTTTGGTTTATCGAGAATAGTCGGGTTCACATTATGTAGTTCGGATAATTGAGATTCTACTGTAATGTACGTAAACATAATGTAAAAAAGAAAGTAAGAGAAACTTCTTCGTTGCATGGGAAATGTAAGAACAACAGTTTTCTTTCACGCTGCTACGTGTAAATGTTATATTTTGACAATACTGTGTTGTGACGTGCAGTTTTAGCGGGAAATTCAAAATTAACACAAAATTTTTTTTTAATACGTATTATTAAAATAATTTCCAAATTTTTTTTTTGCTATATTGGCTGCATGTGAACTTTTTAAAAAAATTATCAATATCGAAATGAGTGAATTCTTCTAGAGCATATTGAAATAATATTTTCAAAAAAAAATTTTCATTTATTTTGTTTTTTTAGTTTTTGTTTTTTTAAATTTTTTTTTCACAATATCTCGCTAGGAGCGCTCAGGCGTTCATTAAAATATTAATACCAGGCATAAACAATCGAACAAAGCATCCGTAACCGAGAACGACATTAGTGCGTCATTAGACAAGGCATCAGGCAACAGAAGGCAACAAACATCAGGCAACCAACACTGGTAGCGTTGGTGGAGCGAAAAAAAAGACGGAGTAAAAAAACAAGAATTGAAAAAATTACCATTAAATACCTTCAGGCAATAATTATATGTATACCTATATCACACAGTGCCATCTATTAACAGAGCGAAAAAAAGTAGCACAAAACATTTATTTAAATACTTTTATCTTAACGTACAATCTGTCTATCTGTCTGTCTGTCTGTTTGTCTCTTTTCATTCATTTTCTGCTTTTTTTTTAGAACGAGTGTGCTTCATAATAAGCATCTATGTATGTGTATGAGGGAAAGTTAGATTTGGAAAGGATGAGTTGGAAATACAAAAAGTAAGTGATTCTATCAATATTTTTTTTTTGCCATATACTGTAAATAATATTAAACAAATATATAGTGAATGAGTTTGCAATACAGTGTTCAGATCACATCATTGCTTACAGTACAGTACCCGGCAAAATAATAAAGTTTCACGAAAATAATAATTCATTGGTAAAGTAATCTGTATTAAACAGATACGACTGAACACATTTTGATCAAGTTTCATTACTATAGTCTTTATGGTGTTTACGTAAAATTGCAGGGGAGAGATCGGTTAGTTGTAATAAGAAGATCAATTATAGTACTTTATGATTATGGACCAAACTACATACATTTTCTATGGCATCTACAAAAATTTTCCTGTTTTAAATATACTAGCATTTTCTAAAGGGAATTGTCCTACTGGTACAGAATGTTTTCTCGGACTAAAAAGTAGTCTATAATCATCACGGTTTCCTCAGTTATTTCTGTGCAAAATTTTAAGTCGCTCGATTATGCGGTTCAGACGTGAAAGTAAAACAATTAAACCAGCAAACAAACTCACTTTTGCATTTCTAATAAGAATTTTTTACTTCCGAAACTACTAGAGTAGCGGAAACATTGTGACCACTTTTGAAAGATAAAAATATTTTCCCTCCAAAATAAAAATTTTGGCGTGTATCTCACGTTTTGGGGCTTCCTGAACAATTCTGGTTTCAGCAAGCCAGAGGATCCCGTCAACTGGCATAATTTTTGAACTGTATGATAATTTTTGATGAAATTTTTAGAAATTGTGAGATTTGATTCAAGCTCTTGTCGTTCTTTTTGGAAATAATAGACTTAAAAATGTCAAAAAAGACAGTTACACTAGTGGTTCGATTGAGAGAAGGAAAAATGTGTATGTATTGGTCACACGGATATAAAAAAAAAAAAAACATTGAGCATTTTTTTTGTAAACAAATCATTATATGTATACAGGGTGGAATTTCAATAACTCTTATACCTTTTTGGTAAATTTCTATAAAATTTTACGATGATTTAGAACGAAATTTTTTGGAAAAAACATAACTTAAAACATTAGTTATGTGGTTTCCAACAAATTCCATTCTAAATCATCGTAAAATTTTATCGAAATTCACCAAAAAGGTATAAGAGTTTTTAAGGTTCCACCCTGTATACATATATAATGATTTGTTTACATAAAATTTTTTTAATGTTTTCTTTTATTTTTTTTATATCCGTGTGACCAATACACACGCATTTTTCCTTCTCTCAATCGAAGCACTAGTGTATTTGATTTTTTTTAAGCAAGCCGACTTTTATACTAATGACTATCTAGCGTTTTAAGCCACTAAAAGACTAAATCAGACAAAAGTAACAATTTCATTTTGACCATTCCGATATTCTTATCGATTTTCATTCAATATAAATGATGTGTGTGCGAGAGAGAGAAAGAGAACATTTATATTAAAATATAAAATATTATTTTATCTTATACATATATAGGTATATCTTTGTTTTTACATTGTTACTGTACATATGTATGTGTGACACCGGGGTGGTGAAAATCAAAGGGGTAACGGACGAGAAACTGACTGACTGTACTGACTCTACACATTTCACATTATTGTGAGTTTGTATCACACACGTTATTTCCTGTCTGTCGCCGCCATTTTGTGGTTATGTGAGAGAAAATCGTGGTGTCACATTTCATATTTGATTTCTATATATATGCACCCCCGCCCCCTACACATACATAATATTATGTCAGTCTGGTGGTAATCGAGTGATCAATACCAACAAGATACATAATTTTATAGAAATTTTTAATGATGTGGGTGGCGGAAGCGTTGCCGGTACGCTACAAGGTGTAAATCTTAACACTGTACACTATTCTTACAAGAATACTCGCAATTTAATAATAGATTCGATCCTTCCTCAACTTAACACATTTTGGATTGATAAAGGGGTAAAAGGGGGTACGGAGTAGGGGGGGGGTGTAGTGAAAGAGTGAGACAAGACGTGTTATCTGTTGATTTAACTGTATAAAATGCTAATATCGTGTTCGATTTCAACCCTCGCTTCAACAAGGTGGGTATATGTATACATATTAATATGAACGGCATCAGTAATAGTTGCGGCAGTCAAACCCTTCACGATCGAACTACTGACCATAATATCAATATATTATAAATGGAGGCGTACCGGCTATAATCATAGTATGTATACATACCTACATAGATTGAATATACCGGATGTTTAGGTGGTTTTGAGAATGTTTTTACAAGTATTGGATCAGGTTCAGTTTTACTTGATTTTAGATCGCTGTAATCTAAAAGCCCCCATTATGGAACGGTATCTAATATTGGAACAGTTTTGACATTTACGTATTTATTTCTTTAATTAAGTAAGGAAACATTAAATGCAAGGTGAATTTAAATTGAAAAACAATCATTCTATTAATAATAATTTTTGTTATCAGAGGTTTCTTTCAGAAATAACTTCATTTATATATGCAAATGTCAAAACTGTTCCAGTATTAGATACCGTTCCATAATGGGGCTTTTACGTTACTTTGATTCCATATCAAAGAAACACCACAATAAAACTCACGTGTTTCAAAAAACCGGACTCTAACCATTTATTTCCATTTTATAAATTACATGGTCGACCATATGGTTTCGACCATGCAACGACATTTCATATTACACGATCTAATATTATTATTTCAGTTAATGGCGGAAATGATTCCGGGCTACAAGAATTCGATTTAAAATTAACGAATTACTTTTAAACATAACTCTAATGCTTCAAAAAGTGTCGATATTTATCGGAATTACATAGTCCGCTCCGTGGTCGGAAAACGACATTTCACATTACACGATTTACTGTTACTCCAATCGATGGTGGAATGATCCCAGGCTACAAGAAATCTATTTAAAATAAAGAATTTTTGCTATTAAACATTTCTCTAATGTTTGTAAAAGTATCGATGTTTGTTGGAATTAGACGGTCGGCGGCAAGGTGGTCGAAAAAGGACATTTCATATTACACGACCTAATTTTACTCCAACTGATGGCGGAAATGTTTCGAAGCTATAAGAAATCTGTTCAGAGTCAGAAATTTAAAATAGACAAAATAATAAATAAAATAAAATTAAATAATGTGAAAAATAAATCCGGGTCTGAGCAATTTATCTTATTTGTCTATGTGATGATCCGGCCCCGCTGTCACCTGCTCGTTTGTGATTTAAAATTTCTATTTTTCGTCAATTTAAACGAAAAACTACAAAAATATTCGTCAATTCAGAATCTATTGTATTTTTTCGCAAAATTTTTCATATAATGAGAACTGGCCATCATTTTTTGTTCTAATATTAGTATAAAAATAAGAAATTTTAAAAATAAGCGTTTTCGAGTCTTTCATTTTCTTTCTGTGTGAAGTAGCAATTAAGTTTAAAAGATCGTTTGTGTTATTCAATGACACAATACCACTGTTTTTTTTTTGTAACTCTTTCAAAACTAATCAATTAAATTGTTTTAATATTTTATTTAATTTACAACGAAGTGTTTTTAAAGTAAACACACCGTATAAATAATGATATATAAACGGTAAGATTCATTGACTACTATATCTGCTCGTATGTAGTACGATCGTTTATTGAATTTAAAACAAACTTGCGTTGATTCTGACCATAGATATGCTAGATTAAGTGTACATGTATAAAAACCTGTCGTTTGTAAGGTGCAATGTTGTGCAATTTACACCGTTTCTGATTTAATCTGTTACTGTTCGTCATAAGGGTCACATCGTTCTTAGTGTCATTGTCTTTTTTTTTTTTAATCAACTCGTGAAATTTAAACAGAAAAAAAATATTCTTAAAATAAATAAATATATTTGGAATTGTTGGTTGTTAGTCGCATAGGTTGGCCATAAGAGTATATACTATACATATATGAAAGGTGCGCAATCATACATACACCATATTGCACGAGCACATTGAACTGTTCGAGTATATTTAACGTGTTGTATGTATCATAACCGCTTGGTAGGGGTAGCGTTGTGACATCATTTGCTGGCGATAGCGTTCACGGTAATTATGGAATAGGAAATTGGTATCTTGTATATCTGTGACTCTAATTCTATGTTCTTTTTAATACAATTTTATACTATAAAAATTTATTGCAATGTTCGCAATTTGGTTCGTAAGTCAGTTAAGAGGATTTTTTTTTATCTTCGTGTCTGCGTCCCGCTCCCTACCCCTACACTTTTCATGGATTTGTGTGTACGAATGGATCGATCATTATTGAATATATGGATGACTGTAATAATATTGATATTGCTCAATTTACTGTGCAATATATTTATGTACCTATGTAATAGTATACTTGTGTGGTCTGCCACTTTATAAATAACTTTTAAAATAATTTTCGAATTAAATTAATGAATTTAAGTGGGTGTACTTTATCTTACTCGTAAAGTTTCTGTTATCTTATATGTATTTTATCTCCCTCACTATGTTTTATAACTAGCTTAAGAGAGTGTCTACGATTTTTGAATTGAATTTTGATCATCAAATTTTTTATCTAACCATCGAAACATACATATTATGCACATTTTAATAAACTAGGAATATTTACTTGTTCTTTTTCCTGATTTTCTAGGTTTTTGAAGCTAAAATTTTTATTTTAATAGAGTTAGTAGATAATGAGCTATAGATTCCCGGAAAATTCTTTTCAATAATGTATGTAATAGGTGCTGGCAAGGGCTCCCATATGATGATTTGTAGGGGGGCTAGAACTGGGGATAAGAAAATGGCGATTTGTAAAGTTCCAATTTCGATCAAGTTGTAAAACTTTATCCTATTGATAAAAGACTAGGCTACGATAAAGAAAAAACACCTGACTATCACTACACTTATATATTTTAACGTTTCCCTAACAGTTAGGGGGGGCATAGCCCCTCCTGGCCCCAGAGTATGAACGCCCTTGGTTGCTGGGGGAAAAAATGAAAAACATTTTAAATAACAAGGGGAGACCCAGTAGTTATAGACAAGGTATTTACTAATGTTTACAATGTAGGACAATTTATGGATTTTTCAGTTCTCACTAGCAAAATTTTAGTGAGCTTAATTTGATTTAGTGAATGCTCACTGTACGGTACCCTATTTGTGCGAGCCCCGCTCGTTCTTAGTAGATTTTTTTTTTTAAATATAAAAACAGCTTTCTGAAAGTTTCTGAAAGTTACCAATTTCTTGACTATCTTAACTAACACTATCGCGAGAAAGCTAAGAAGCACAATTTCCAAAATTTTTTTAATAATAATATCCAAAAATGAAAAAAAAACTATGACCATTTTATTTTTTCCTGCATGCCACCTCTCTGATTATGTTGATTTATTTTCATACATCTCAAAAAATAGAAAGAAAATTCAACCGCGCTCTTACCTTACCTACTAATATTTCCATATTTTCCAAACAATTTAATAAAAAATATTTTTTGCCATATGTTGTATAAATTACCTACCCATGGTGGGCGTCCAAAAACCATATTACATACCTCTCTACATGTGAAAGAAAAATGTTTTTCAGAACGCTCAAGGAAAAAAAAATGAAAATATTCGTTGGTATTGAAAAGTAAACAAAGACGGAGAATGTTGAAAAAAGAAAATTTTTTAAACCATAAAACGACAGCCAAGATCAATCTATTGCGATTTATCCTGCACACTGATGTATCCTTCTTATCCTGTGGCTGGTGCTGTTATTATTGTCGAAAACGAAGCGTATAAGATACAATGGACCTAATATCGGACAGTAAATATTAAGGATATCATCTGTGTGTCTACCTTTTCGTATAATAAGTTGTATACAACAAGACATGAACATATGACGTAGTACACGTGCTTTCAAAATCACCGGGGATGCAGTTGTAAAAATTCTTTATTCTGTTCAAAAATAAGGAGAAGTTACCTGGATTGGAACATTGCCTCAGATGAACCACTAACTTTTAGCTACAGAAAAATATTTAATTTGGGAATAGTTTTGGAAATTCCGCTCATCTTCACTGGTTGCCTTGTTTGGATCAAAAACGTTTCCTACAATGGATTTAAAATTTCCCCCAAATCAACGATTGTTAAGTCGTTGTCAGCAGAGATAAGAATCTGTTAATGTGCATAATATAGCGAATTTCCGTTTATAAAATTTAGTTTTTCACGGAAACGAGTTTACATAGAATAAAAGTTTAAAAACCTTTTTATGTGATTTTTTATGGTGTCTTTCTAATGGTGTAAAAAAATATGCTAAAAACTTTTGGATTTGCGGAAATTTTGACAAAAGACTAATTTTTTTCACGAATAATGCCCAAAAAAACCATGTTTTGGGTATCGGACGTGTTTTGCTGAAGTACTCATCCAACATTTTTGGACTTAAAATAGAATGTTATTTTTTTCGAGAGTTATCGTGCTGATACATAAATACATAAATACATATACTGGGTGTCCCGGCCGGATGTATACATACGATTTACATGTTAATTTTTAACATTGGATTACCATAAGGAAAAAGTTATGTCACAAGAGTGCTTTGGATAAACATATTCCTATTTTTGGTAATTTTCTCTTTAAAAAAAATTTTTTTCCACCAATTTATCTGCACTATTTTTTCAACAGAATATTTTTTTGGTATTTTTATTATTTAAATATTTCTTTTCAAGAAAATAAAAAAATGCCTTTTTGAATTTACAGCAGATGACACAAATATTTATTATATAAATATATGAATTGCTTGAAAATTGCGACATTCATTTCTTTATTTTACTGCATTATTACTTTTAAAGCTATAGTAAGAGTAGTTATAATATTAAGTTAGTATTATTAGTTTGTTCAAAGCACTCTTGTGACATAGCTTTTTTCTTATGAGAATCCAATGTTAAAAATTAACATATAAATCGTATGTAAACATCCAAATGGGACACCCGGTATACATACAAATGTATATGTACATAGGTAAATTTTAGTGAATGTCATTTTCGGTGTCTAGGGACCTCAAAACAAATTTCTATCATAGTCCCGGACTGAAGTAGTGTCGTTGCAGTGGCTACGACAAAGTGGAAGCAACCATAAAATTATGGAAAAAAAAAACTCGAGAAACTTCACAATATTGTATTTGAATTTTCATAAAATTCTAAAAAATAAAAATCTAAATATCTATGACTTAACAAGCCATCAAAACGAAGACGAACAGACGAAAGACTGTTATAAAGAACAAAATCCACCCGAAAATTTTGAATCTAACTGTACCATCCGAGTGATATCTTCATTTTAAAGTAACTTACTTCATTATTTTGTGAATCCCTTTTTATAGACTCGCACACAGAATATGTTTTTGTATCGACTTTTCTACCATAATAAAAACTCATAACACACTTTTATCAACTTTTATCGCTAATAAAACTCTCACCCAAGTCGTAATCTACATTAAACAACCGTTACCTACGTGTTATGAGAACGGCGCAGACAATTCCCGCGCCGATATACCCTTACGCTAAATGAAATGGAGTAAAGTGAATGAAGGTAGGTAAAGTGGAAATCTGCAATTGTTGAGTGATGGTGATGATGATTAATTATAAGCGATGGCGATCATTAATTTTACGGCGCTGTGGTCGGCGCTACAGTGCTGCCACATCCGCGATCTAACGAACTACTCACGAAAGATACATATGTTCTTAATGTTGTGATTGATATTTTCTATTTTTTTTTCTTTTTTGTGATTTTCTTGTATGTAACAGGAGGTAACTTAGTAGATTTAGGACAAGGGAAAGAAAAAATATGCTTCCAGAAGACAAAAAGACTCAAATTGGCTATGGTTTTGCTGTCGCCTATAAAGTAAAAATTGATATTTGTTGAGTATTAATATTCGTCATATTATTAAATAAATTTTACTGTATTGACCGATAACCACGCGGTTAATAATTAGCGTAAAATCAAATAAAATTTAAATTTAATTAATATAAATATTGTATTAATAAGTACCGTAGCGGACATAAATATCAGTTCGGTTGCAACAACGTAATAAAAAAATAGTCCTGTCGCAGCATCCTTTATAATATAGTAAATTTCCGTTTAAAAAATTAGTTTTACTCGGAAACTAGCTGACATAGAATAATTGTTTAAAAACCTTTTTTACGTGGTGTTTTTCTCCTCTTTTCAATGGTGTAAAAAAATTTCGCAAAAATTTTTGAATAAGTGGAAATTTCGGCAAAAAAACTAATTATTTTCACGCGAATTCCCAAAAAAAACATGTTCCGGGCATTGGGTGTGTCTAGCTAACAAACGGTTTGGGACTTCCAACATTTTCAAAAATTTCGTAAAAGTAGGACCTTTCGTTCGAGAGTTATCGTGCGGACACATATATTTTATTGAATATGATTTTTGGTTTCTAGTAGGGATGTTATGGATATAAAATTTGGGATACGGATACGGATATTTAAAACCATTTTTTTCGGTTTCGGTTACGGATATGTAGTTATATCGGATAATGTTTCGGATATGGTTACGGTTACGTATAATTGCTTTTATAGTGAAAATTTTTTTTAGTAAAAAGGGGGAAATTTTATTCCAAAAAGTGAACGTTAAACACGAATCAACGGAAATCGATTAAAAGAAATACATGCGGCAAAAAATTGTTTCGATTTAGTCGCACTTTTTCAGCGGCAGTTGTCTTTTATTACCCGAAACAAATCCGAAACTTTTATTTTCGGATATTTAATTAATTCGGATATCCGGTAGTTTCGGTCACGGTTACGAATAGTTTCTAGGGCTCTCAAAACAAACTTCTGCCATAGTCCCGGGCTCAAGTCGTGTCATTACTGTTCTATTCTGCAAATTCGCTAAAACTGGTGGCCAATAATAGAAGAAGTAACGAAACCTATTGGTTAGCCCGGAAGATATATTTTACCAAACGTCCTTCCCCATACATGGTCATAATCGTACAATCGTTCAACGTTGATTCTTGAAATTTCGTCCACCCAGTAATAGACGCTGTGTTAATCCGTATATTTTGCAGTAACAATAAAATTTTGGATCCTCCAGTATAGCGAGAAAGTGGCGCGGGAATCCCCTGCGCACAAATTCAACTAAATTCATACACTCCAGTATAATGACAACTAACGCATCCGATGACACAATTGGCTCCATTTCACCTTTCTATGATTGATGCAGTCAACTCTATAGAGCTATTGGTACAATTAGCTTCCGGAACTTATCGATAAAATTTGTTTAAATTATTATTGTTTATGTTTATGTGTTTATTGTTTTGCCTGTCCGTCTGTCTGTCCGTTGTTATGATCACCGATTGTGTGATATTTACATAAATAATTGAAATTAATTTTAAATGATTACCAATAATAATAATTATTTATTTAATATATTGAATTGTGATTGCTCGGGCTGATCAACAAATTATTGTTTACATACTGTTTTTCTATGTGAAATCATGTATAAATTACATGTATAAAGTATATCCGATATACATGTTAAGGTATTACTATAGTATGCCATCAAACAATGTGTCTTTTGAAATAATTTCGTTCCCTACCAAAAATTGTAAAACGGGACACAAATTAAAAAAAAAAATTTGACTGCACTCAGGATCGAACTCGTTACCACCAGGACATCGGCTAAATACCAACCATGCTACTACACTGAGATACTGAACCAGTTTTGTTGTTTCAAATTACATGATTAATATACCAAGTCGTATTCTGAAGTCAATTTCCGGAAACCCGGAATCTCTGCTTGTTAGTTCAATATTTAATAGACATCCTGTATCCGAAGATATCGAAAATTTCCAAATCACTTGAGTACACATAAACAAATATTAATTTCACGATACAACCAATAAATTCTTTTTAAATAGTTTTAGCAATAATATTACTAACAATAGCTACTAACAATAGCTTTAATGTGTGCGCGCCAGAGCGAGATGGCACTAGATCAATAAAATGAGCTTATATATTTCAGAAAATAGTTCAACAAGTACTTGCTTTACAGTCCTCCACAACTACTCCACAAGTATTAACTCGACAACCGAAAGCGACGCGACGGGAAGAAGAAGGAGGCGGTCTTCGGTTTGTGACGACGACACTCCACCCTCCCCCCCTTACCGCCCCGATGGAACGGGACAAATAAAATATTACACAACAAATATCGATAATATAGTGGCGACCAACCGCAACTCGTGGCCAACAAAAGAACTACAGATAATTATAAAGATTCAGTCCAGAACATTTCAAAAGAGAAGAAAATGTAGCAGGAAATTGTTGCAAGTTTGTAAATAAACTAAATATGCATCAGCGAGGGGAATTCATGGAGGTTTAGGTGCAGGGGAGGGGTGTTTGTTTGTCGTAATATCTTTCTGGTTGCCGCACGTCACATCGTGTGACGTTGCGTTCCAATGCTAAATTACAGAGTGATACCACTTGCCAGCGAAATTTACAGGTTAGGAAAGCTACAAGTGAACAAGCAGATGATCGGAAGATTTTCTGAAAACAGTCGGAAAGAGTAACTGAAAATTTTGGCAAAGTAAAAGTATTGAAAAGGTGCTTTTTGGGGTTCCGAAGGAAAAATCTTAGACTTTCATAATAATTTAATCATGTCTGTTTGGTCAGTCACACTTCCATAATTTCTACAAATTTCGAACTGTGGACATAAAATTTTATACGCA
Source organism: Brachynemurus nebulosus (assembly GCA_035578155.1). Lineage (NCBI taxonomy): Eukaryota > Metazoa > Arthropoda > Insecta > Neuroptera > Myrmeleontidae > Brachynemurus > Brachynemurus nebulosus. The sequence goes on along the minus strand of JAPWDM010000009.1, from coordinate 6,893,070 downwards.
CTTGCTACCAAGTGCTTGAAAAGTCGAAATAAAAATTTTGAAACTTCATTTCCGCCTGTGAACTTTTTGTCATCTTTACAATTTGGATTTTGTCAAAAAATTGAAAAATATAATATTTAAAATCTACGGATAGCTACAAATTTCATGTTTCTGGCATCAAAATTACGATTTCTGGAACTTTAAAAAAATTTTTATACATGTGATGACGTCACTAAGTTCAGTTTTTTTTTCATTTTTAAATTAATAGTTATAAAAATAATATGAATCGGATCTGATGGTAAAGTTTTTATTTTTTTCTATAAAAATGGCCAAGTTCGTCCCGAAAAAATGTGATTTATTTTTCGACTGTGATTTTTCTGTTTCGTTCTACCCCTATTTTTCTTTGTGTCCCTGTTTGATCCACCGTTGCAGAACTTGGGGCGAACTTCTGTCATACACTAACAAGCACTCTTCAAAAAAATAATTTGATTTCAAATCATTTTATAAATCGTAAAAAATTTACTTAAACTCCCCATTTTTTTTATCGTACCACTGAGGAGCCCTTACTTAACGCGTGTGCCACACGCACTTGACGAATTTTATTTAAAGATTAGCAAAGTGAGTAAGTCGCACAGCTGCTGCTGATATACATATATTCTTTTCCACAAGTGAGTGTTAACAAAGTTTTGCTGCTTAGTGTATATTAAGCTTTTTATTATTGTTGCAGTTAGAACAGTTGGATCGACTTCGACGACTTCAACGGAATTCGAATACGCCGGCGACAAGCAAGCTTCTTTCTCGTCGCGCTGTGTCTCGTCGCCTTCTTCAAGAAGTTAAAAGTATTAACAGCAGTAATATGACTGGTACGTTCAGACGAAATGTTACCATTCGATGTTATTTGGATGTGTATGTGTATGTACTTTAGTCTTTCTGACTAGAACTTCAATGTTTTCGAGTACACTTAATATACCGGGTGTCATTTTTACACCAGACACCATCAATAGAAAACGTCAAGTCAAAAAAGAAATGTTGAAATCTATTTTCAAATCGTTTTAAAACGTTTCTTATTACTCATGCGGGAGAAGTATTAACTTGGCGCACACATTTCTGTACGCAAAATAGCTGTTTGCCCACTGTACTCTTCCCGCATACTTTTTTCATGTGGAAAGTAACTTTCCACACGCAAATTGACAGTAAAACACGCAAAGCCGCCTCTAAATTTTTCATTTAATAAATATTTCATAATTATTTCTATAGAAACCACCAACAAAGTAATTTAAACGATAATTAATTCAGAAAAAAAAGAGGAACACTTAAAAATATTATTTTAAAAAGTAATAAAAATGTCAAAAATAGTGATAATAATAGAAAAAGGTATGTGAAATTCGTAATAAAAAATAGTATGTGCAACTCGTGCGGGACTGTCGATTGCCCCACTCAAGCGAATGAGCGCACAAACGTAGTGAGTGCGCTCAACTTCGCTTTCGTGGGCAATCGACAATTTCCCGCACTTATTGCCAATATACTATTCTGTTATCCAGAATTGTTACTGACCAGACAATGGATTAAATAGTGCCTGGCCGAAAGGGATAAACAATATTTTGAAAAACCAAGACCAATAGTGTAGCCCAATAGCCAGACTCAAGTGAAGAAGGTTAAGCAAAAATATAAGAAATCCTAGAGATTTATCAGATATTGTTATTAAAATTTTTGGAGTCTTCGTTACAACACAATTTAAAGATGCAAAGAGTGGCCGAAACCAACACTGAAACCAAGACTCAATTTTATAAGACCAAAGTCACTAGGTTATTGATTTTGGTTTCACATTTAGACCGGCGAAGGGAGAATTAAAACTTTGTAGTAAAACCAGCGAGTGGCCAAGCGCGTTTAGACACTGACACCTGCCGATTGGTGGGTCGAGGTCCAAATCTCGCTGCCAGCCATATTCGCGAAGGTTTTCTGCAGTTTCCTTTCACAATTCCAGATGAATATCGGTATAGTTCCTTTAAGGAAGTCGACGGCAGACACACACCTTTCAAATCCTAGCTCGCCACCACTTTTCTTATCCTCCACTCACATCATAAATGTATTAAGTAGAAAGTATTGTATGTATTTCAGAACAGATGACCATATTTTCAACAAAATTTTTCAATATTAATAGATTTGAGCGTTATTTTATGGTATTCCAAATTTGTAAATAATAAACAAATACTTTGCAATTTTTCTGTTTGAAAATGAACTAGCGGTTCGAAACAATATTGTCACAGTTTCAAAAATAAAAGTGGTATTTTGCAAAGTAAAGTATTTGTTTATTATTTACAAAATTTTTCAATTTATAGCTTCCCACGGGCCAAAATATAGCATATTCCGACTCGATTGTGTTAGGAAGCATTTGATGAGCACTGTCTGATAATGATACATCGTTAACACAGATTACGTGTGTATCCATGCTTCTACACCGATCGAGCGTATCAACGATACAGTGTATGTACACGACGTTAGCATTGAAACTAGTGCGACATTATACACGGAACGTTTTGATAAAAATGTACACTTGGTAATAAAATTAACAGTGGGGTATGAGTTGCACAAATCACACAAGATATACTATACTGTTAAAAGCATTTCCTGATACTCGAATTGTATGTAGTATATGTAGTAAACTCTCTCTGCACTCTATACTGGTTATTTTTACTCATTCCCTCCAACATCACTCCATCATGTACGTACACCCCCACCCCAACTTCACCCAACTCCTCCCTTCAACGTCCCTCCCTTACCGCCTGTCTCAATTTCCCAGCTCATTCTTACTCACATCATATAGTCTTGTATGTATGTACCATTTAATGTCCTCACTCTAAAGCTTTGGTTATGCCTGATGCTTTTATATATTCGTATGTATGTATTTATATTGATATTTTAGCTTTAATAACTGCTTTGACCAAATAACAAATGAATCAGAGTTGCTGTTTTTCATTTTTTTTTTTTTGTTTTATTTACAAATCGACTTTAGAGGCAAACGAAATTCATTGTGCTTTAATAGCTTTGTATATTTTTGGTTTTACATATAAAGCTCACTTGTTCCACATAATAGTTAAAACAATGTTTAATTCCGCATCTGTTAGGGTTGTGACTTGCGTAAGTCCAACGATCTGTTCAGACGTGATAATGTCCGATTTTTGGGAAACTTTGGCAAACAGGGCTGGATTCAGTTGTCGAATTAGTCACATTTATTTAAAGGTTTCAAACTGACCTAGTAAAATGACTCTGAAAACAAATGATTCTCTTTCAACTTGATCATCCTGTCATTCCATTCACGGTTTTTTAAGGCACTAAAAAATTTTAGTAAATTTGAAGACGTCACTAACTTTCCCAGGGGTCCGTAAAATTGACTCTTTAAATGATTAAGAGGAGTTAATTCGTCCTGCAATATGGCGGTTCAAAATGCGGTGATATGTATATATTCACTGGTACAGATGCCCCCATCTGTGATAGATTTTCCGAAATACGGTATAATTCTAAATAATGTTCAATTTTATCAACATAGTTTAGTATAATTTATATTTTGTAAATTCCTAGGCTTCTTTTTTTGGTAACCTTATCTATTGTATTTATCACTGGTAGAAAAAAGTTCGTCATTTTGAGACAAAAAAAATTTTTCCATATGGTTTGTTTAAAAGAGTTAAATAAACAATTTCATATAATAATTCAACATGTGCGAGCACACACATTTTCAATAAAAATAAGCACGATATCAATAACAATAAAGTGATATAAAAAATATATAAAACAAACAATTAAATACGTATTGTGTAGACGTTTAGAGAAATCACCACACAGAGAGTGTGTTACCAGCCAATATCCGTCCACTGTAGCATCACATACATGCGTATTTGACCACTACGCTTTTTCTGGCCGCAACAGGCACACATGTTTTAATGATCGGACTGTAAAGTGTTACAAAAAAAAAATTATCTAAATATTTTACTGAAATTATGAACATTGTAAAACACACTTGCGATTGTGTGTACCTACTTTTGAAACATCGGGTATTACGATATTTATAGTGTTACCCAATAATCATAATATTTAAAGCTTTCATTGAATGTAAAACGGGGCCTGCACACTATTATAGAATTAGAATATGAATTGAAAATGAAATGTACGATAGTTTATTTGAATAGACAGCGAACACGAGCATATGTGTATGGAAATATCAAAAATCATTGTGTTCGTAAAAAGGTTCAACTGACTTTCTTGATGCGTTTGTTGAATTGAAAATTTATTTCTTTGCGATATTAACGTTGATCTTTGTAACCCTTTTAAAGAAGTTGAGAGTTCTTTTTAACATTAATAGTTTGCAAACATGTTATATTTCTATAAAAATATTTTATTGGATTGCTAAAGTTAAAAAATTGTTGCTTTAAGGGGGCCCACTAGTGTGACATTTTGAAAAAATTCGAAAATTTTTTTTTCGCATGTTTCGATAGTCTATACCTTTAAAAATAACACTAAAATTTCAAGTTCATATCTCAAATAGTTTTTGAGTTACAGCCATCCGAAGAGCGGATTTTTATTTTTATTGTTAACTTTGGGGTATTGAGAAATGTATGAAGGATGTGGCTGCCAGTCACATGTTGTGGAAAAGCTAGACCCTGACACATTTAAACGACTCATCTAGTTTTACTATGACCGTTATAGTGAGTACATCATAAATAATTTTAGTAAAAATTCTCAATGGTTAAAACTAAAAGGTAAAGTAGAGAAAAACTACATTTTTCAAATTTGTTGCAGTTATAACTCGAAATCATCCGATCGATTTGATTCTTGTTTCAGCTTCTTTTATATATGTTTTTTCGTGTCATGAACCTCCAGTTTTCCGACCGAATAAAAAATGTAATTTTTGCAGATCAAAAAACATCAAATTTTTGCGCAAAATTTGAAAATTTTCTTTTTTAAAAATTCCGCCATTTTGTTAAATTTCAACTTTTTTCCTTCGGTTGAGGTTTATGGCACGGACAATACATACTAGTTTAATAGGCTTTTTGGATTTTTTTGATTTCAAGCACTGTGAAGGTCGCTATCACTGCAGCAGTGGGGGAATTTTTTTTCTGGAGCCTTGGGAGATCGCGAATAACTCACTGAATTTTCAATTTTTCGGTCCAAAAATTTTATCATGAACTTATTATATATCAACGAATATATCCTTAAAATAGTAAAACATTCCATACAGTAGTTTTCTTTAAAAAAATTCCCAAAAATCACCTTTTTTCAGGCGGTCACACTAGTGGTCCCCCTTAAAATAAAAAAAACCATTACAGTAGATACAAAGTCGGGATTGAACACCGAAAGTGGAGTAACTGGTTTAAACTGGTTTAAACAGTAGTAGTAACTGGTTTAAACTGACTGTTAACCGCTATTAACCAGACCAGTAACAGTAACAGGTCAGTACCTGGTTTTTGTCTACTCAGCAACTGCTTTTAACAGGTCAGTAACTGCTTTTATCAGCTCAGTAACTACTTTTAACAGATTAATAACTGCTTTTAACTGTCCAGTAACCGCTTTTAACTCGGTTAACAGCCAGTTTAAACCAGTTACTGCTACATCGCTCCACACTCGGAATTCAATCCACACTTTGTATCTACTCATTACAGATTTCGTTACATTCTCAAACACAGTTACCCTCACTAAACCCATCATTTTGGTTTTTACATTTACAAAATACTTTTTAAATTTGTACTTGCGGTTACTCGAAGGGAAGAAAACTACAGTAAATAAAATCATTTAAAATGTTTTTCCATCAATTTTTCCAGTTAAATTTTTCTTTTCTTCTTTCCCGTACATCGGTACTGAAAAACATTTGAAACAAAAAAAAATTTCGAAATTACAGCGAATTAATACATTGAAAAAAATTTCGTTTGTCAAAAATGGGAAAAAAGAAAATTATTTTCTTACATATAAACATACAGATGCGGGTAAATTATTGAACCATTATTAAAGTTTATAGTATTTAATATAATTTTTGTGCCCTCAGATGCAGTTTAAGGATCCAAGGCGGAAATATGAGGATTCTTACGCATCCGTGATTGCAAAAACTGATGGGCCGAGTAGGAATAAGTTATTTTTCGAACAAAAAAATTATAATAAAATTTATTAAAAATGTAGTTTTAATAAAAATGAATAGGAGGGGTCTCTAAGTAACTCAAAAATGTAGCTGGCGAGCAAAGAAACTCATTTCCCTCAAAATGTAATTTTATAGCTAAATAAATTCTTTAAGATATCAAATTGTGCTGACAAAGTGTTAACTTTTATTTATAGTAGTGTGTACATACCTATAAATTTGCCTACATGTGTACCATTGATGGAAAAAATATCAACAACCGTATATACACTCAGTGAATTGTAAAATTCTGAACGTTGTTTGTGACAGAACATTTGTTTTAGGGAAAATAATGTAACTATTAACTGGTTTCGGCAAAAAAAAAAAAATTTCCTCAGAAAAAAAGGAAACATGATTGATGATGCAACCATATACGTTAAACCAAACCGTGACTTCAATTTGTTTTTTTTTTCTTTGCCTAGGAAAATTTATGTACCAGGTATTCATTTTTGTGTAATAGAGACTTTATTAAAATTTCAAGTACTGGTTGTTGAAATACTCAGGGAAATGTTTAAAATTTTTTATAAATTTCATAATTTTATACTTTTAAATTTTAATATATACATGGATAGTGTGGCACTTGAAAGTGCACTATCGATTGCCTGAATTTAGGGGCAAATAAGATTGATTGCAACTGAATAATGCATATCTATCTTACTTGCTCCTAAATTCAGGCAATTGATAGTGCACCTTCAAGCGCCACACTACCTACTTATACCTACTTATAGAGTTCCATGCAAAATAACGTTTTGAATGATACGCCACTGGCAGTTTTTATAATAACAATATATCAGTGTTGAACTTTCGTATATATATGACAATATAAGTTATCCTAAGCATTATAAATCATAGAAATTATTGTTAATATTAAAAGGACTTGGCTGCCTCGTTATCCTTTCACATTTTTTAGTATTATTTTTCATATCATTCATTGTTCATTTTCGCTATATATACGATGGGAAGAAACTAAGTAAGCAAAAAATTAATTTTTCCTATTTTCTTTTCACTACGTACGACGTATACGTCATCAGTTGTTCCATATTTTTTCTATTGTAAATTTTTTTTATATTTTTTATTAATAATAATAGTTGGGTTATATATATTATATATGTATATATTTTCCATTAGATTTCCACAGAGAAAATTCAATAACCATCAAATTTATGCGCTTAACAGTATGTATATCATTGGCGGAAACAGGTCGAGTTGCAGTCTCGGTACCCGGGCTTGAAGAAGGTGCCCATTGGGGTTCCAGGAATTGAAAATTTCTACAACATGTTCACGTTCTAGTGGCATTAACATTTCCGTAATAATTTTCCTGTTTTTCCGTATTTATTGAAGACGGATTCCAAGCCAAAGGTCACCAGTTACTTTCGATATTCCAGATATCTTGACCGGATCCAAGTTACCCACATATTTAAACAATCCTAAATGTTGAATAATTTGTAAGAAATATTCTCAGATATTTGACAATATAATTACAATGATTATAAATATTCCACGAACTTGTTTCAAAGTCATGTAGTTTTGCATATAAGTAGTTTTATTTTAAATAACTGGCGCAGCTTGCTCGGATACTGAATTCAACAAAAAAAAAACAAAAAAAAAGACACACGAATGTGCAAATATAAAAGACGCCTTTGTACTTTGTACTCGCTAGTGAGTCAGTCGCTCGCTAACTTTGTGCTCGTTTCCCCCTCCAACTTTTTTTTTCTTTTTCTTCTGTATATGTGTATGTATATGTGTAGATGCATTGCTAACAAGTTCTTTAAAGTCGACTCGCGAATACTCTACACCACCAGTATCTAGATAGATAAGTCGGTATTATTATTGTCTTGTCGAGACAATCAAGACAATGGTGGTACGACAAGGAGCGAGCTATAAGCTCATATATATAGCTCATAGAGCGTCGGAGCTATCGGGAGCTGGAGCTAGCTAGCTACTACGAGCAGTGGTGTCATACTGTTTGTTTTTCACTTCTTACAATAATAATATTAAAGAACGACTTGCAAGCAACCAGAGAGGAATTTTCACAAATACAAATTTTATTTTAATAATAATAATATTACCACAAAATGTTTGATATATACCGGATGTATCGAGTGTGATTAACCGTACCTATACAGAGCAACAATTATTTACAGGTTGTTTCGATTAAGATTTCCATCATAGAAATCCCGCAAATACCAGTCAGGCACATTTTCAATTTAATTAGATGAATTATGTAGTAGATCCGAAAATCCAGTGCCACGAAAGTGATTTTAAAAATATGGGGTCAAATACAAGTCGAAAGATCGCTCGGACCACCAAATGTGCTTATATAACGCTTGTGCTTGTGCCCACAGATAGTATTAACAAGCAGACATACGGACCAATATAATCTTCTGAGCAATCTTAACAGCGGTTTCGAAGAACTAGCCTGGCATTAAAAGTGTTAAAAATTTTGGATCGAAAAATAAGTAAATTGTGCAAAATAAAATCTAGTTGGCATTAAAAAGTCAGTTTTCAATGCGTAATTTTCTTTCAATAAATTCTTCCATTCTCCAATTTTCGAAACAACTGTGGGATATGATACATCAATACAAAAGAGGGGGGGGGGAGACATCTAAATATATCAAACTTTAGTTCATCTTCTGTTGAAAGAAAAAGGAATTTTGTAGGCCAAAAGGCTTACACATAATTCGTCTAACTGAACCGTCTAATTTGTATTACTTCCAAATTTACGAAATAGACACCCATAAAATTTTAAAGTAAACATCTGGTATACAAAACAATTTAAATTTGAATTATTTCATGTATACATATTCGGTGTATTCTTCGTTACCTCCTCCTACCTACCCCCCCCCCCGTCCTACACCTACCCGCACTCCACTTCATCATACCATGCGCCCATCCGAATATTCTTTATCCATAAAATTTTTATTTTTTGGACTAATGCCAATATTATTTGTTTCTATTACATGAATTAATATTTACATAAGCATGGGGTATTATTATTTAATACAAAGTAAATATACTTTTAATATTAAATCCTTATACTAACTCCAAGCTCCGTGCACTAGTCTGTTGTTCTTGGGTTGTATCCTGTATGTCTTGTGTCCCATAAAATTGTACGATACTTAAAAGAGGATTTGTTTTTGAAATAAAATTATTACATAGTAACTGGCTTGGATATATTTATTAATTTTATTCTTAAAGTCATTAAAAAACCATATTTAAAATCTCAACGTACTCGTCGAATATATGCATTTCGAATTATTTAATGGTCTTGTATTTTATTCGATATACCAAAAATTTTAGTGGTTAACCCCGAAAAAAACAACTATGAACATAGTTTAATCCGCTTGTGAAGGCTATTCATAACAGTTTCTGTAAAGTAAAAAATAAACCCCCCATAAGAAAAAAAAACATGGCCCGACATTGTCAAATTTAAATTGCGAGGTAAAAGCTATGAATTTATAAGGATTTTGTTGTTAGAACTACAAAAACTGACAATACATTTTTTTTTGAAATTTTTTCTTCGGAACCCTAAATAGTCGTAACGAAATGGCAGCCTTAAAATAATTAAAGAAATTCATTGAAGATAAGGTCGAGTACATTTCCACAAACAATTTTATATTTTTATTTTTGTATGATCCTATTTTAGATAAGCAAAACAAAAAGCTATATGAAATTAATTTTTAAATTAAAAAAATATTTTCTTAAAAATACTTCTGTTTGAAACATTAATTACGGTCGGATGAAGCACTTAATAATACATGTGTAAATTTTTTTTATCAAAACATTTAATTTTTATTTTTGAAAAATTATTTAAAAAAAAAAAAAAATAAAAATAAGAAAATATATGAAAAAATAATTTTATTGAAAACAATAATAATTTTCCTTTAAGAAACTTCCTCCCTCAAAGGTACCCATTCTACAATTTTTTTTTAAATTTCATATGTGTCAGTTGTAATAAGGGGTCACTTGTAATTTTATGCTTATAAACTGTTTAGAAATTTCTACAGAAATATTTTTTCTAGTGGTTTTGTACACCAAATTTTGATACCAAAAGAAAAAAACGACTTCGAAAAACTAAAATTTACTTTGAACTTTTATCAAATTCGACTATTTTAGTCACATTATGTAAGGACTTGAAAAATTTTCGTAAACCGAATGAGGTCAATATAGACTAAAAAGAATTGATGAAACTAAAGCAATTCTATGTTCCATGCCTAGTAAGTATTTAGCTTTAAAGTAGTAGGTCCGTTAGCTTCCTTAGTTCTGTTACAATCGTCATTTTTATAGTGTGATTAGTAACATTAAAAATTTTTTAAGGGGAACTTCGCCAAAAAAATTATCAAAAATTGACCTTTTTATTATTATTATTATTATTATTATTTTTTTTTTATACAAATAGTTAAATATTTTATTAAAAAAACTAAATATACAACATTGTTTCTATATGTCCTGAGATTACAAAAACAATTTTCTTTATAAAAATAATTCAAAAACAAGTTAAATATAAATGGCTTTGAAGTCGACACTGCGAGATTATTCCACCTTGATGGTTCCACGCGTTCTAAAATCCCCAGTGAACCAAAATCAAAAAAATCAAGAATTTTCTCATGTACAGTTATGGCACTAACTACACGGAGAGAAAATTCCGATAAAAATTACTGTGCTCATACTACAATCGACGTGTAACAGGCGAAGATATCCAATTTTTGTACGGTAAAATTGAATATGTTCGCCTGTTACACGTCGATTGTAGTATGAGCACAGTAATTTTTATAGGAATTTTCTCTCCGTGTAGGATCTAAGAAAAAAATAAAAAAAAACCAGCGAGAAATCGCATTTTGAAAATAAATTTTCAGTCACTGCTTTTTCTCGACCAAAGACAGCCGCCATTTTGATTTTGAATATATTACGGAATCAAAAGACCCTAGTTCCTGCCAAAATGACAGTATCGAGGAATAATATACACTTTGATTTATGTGGATATCTCTAATATTTTTTGAAATACATGAGGAACCATGTCGAAAAACGTACCTTCGAGAAAAAAGCATTTAGAATTTTTTTTTAAATTGAATTATAGCAAACTGTGTGCACTAAAATGCACATAACTTTTTGATTCTTTTTTTTTTTTTTTAATAAAATTTTAAGGAAATATTTCTAACACCTTAAGAAACAAAATTAGGGAGCGAAAAAGATTGATTTCTTTTTTTTTTTAATGATACTCCCCTTAAGAATGGAATCTTGTAAATGGTTCCATATTTTTCATTAGTTTTTGATTTATTCAAAATATCCGTAGAGTGAGGCTAAAATTGGGTAAAAAAGTTCTCAATTCTATACTGTCAGAGTATCTACACATTATTGGATACTATTGACACATCCACCCCTCCCCAATTTATATTTCAATACAATTGAAAACGACAAAATTTATACTCGAATAAAACGCCATAGTCGAGGATGACTCCCCTGATAATTTATTAGCAGAAAACACTTTAATTGAACAACATTTCCATTGAAATATAAAAAGAAAAAAAGATTGAAACATATAAAACAGATGTCGTTAATATCGGTTTTTTTTCACACTAAATTCCACACAGATCGAAGCGCCAAATAGTTTTTTTTTTCGTCACTATTGATATTATAAATAACATCTATTTTTATTGAGTGTTTTATTAAAACTGAATACGCTACAATCAATTAACCTTATTTCTGATCGGGGCTCTGGACTGTACCGTAACCGTAAACTGATCAAATCAAATTGAATTTTCCGGGAAATGTAATTGTTAACCGGAACAAAACAATTTTCTTCAAAACTCATTTAATTTTATATTATAATCTTGAATTAAAATTTTAAAAATTTTACGAATTTTAATAATAACAATAACACAAAACTGTGATACTATTATTGGGATCTGTCAAATGGGTGCGGCTAAAAAAATGCTCGATTCAAGTAACTGGGTAAGTAGAATCTGAATTTCTTATAGTTTAAAAATTAGGCTGGTAAAAAATATGGAATATTCGACAAGCAGATCATTTTTCGATTGTGTATACAGCTGAATTAAAATACATAATGTGAATCAAAATCAAGAGAATGTAAGAAACTTAGACATTTACTATAATAACTTTCTTTAATAAAAATACTTTTTAATGGTTTTTAAGCATTTAATTAGAATGTAAGTTATTAAATCATTTATTTTTTTCCCAGAAGTATTTTTCACAATTTTTATCTTGTTTCGAAAAGCAACTTCTATAAGGAAATCGTAAGGTTCTGAGCTTTTTGACCGAACTAAACTTTTTACAGCTATTTATAACATTTTTAAATATATATTTTTTTGTGCGATTTTTTTATGCGGTCCCTATCCACCGTACAAAAAAAGCTTCAGCTGTTGGTACATGTTTAAACAAGTCTACCCTTATTAACAGTGCAAAATTTCAGATTTCTAGTCTCATTTTCGAAGTCCTATTTTAAGTTGGTTACATGCACTTGGTGGAAGCGCCGTAAATTTTATGAAACAGTTTTCAATAAACCTATGGTATAAATCGCTGTTTATAATAAAAAGAGGTATGTAATATGTTAATTATTTTATGTAAATATATATTGTGCAAAAATTGTTTAATAATGCAATATAATATATTTTGAAATTAAATTTATATTGTTATTGGCGTGTAAAGCTATTCCAACTATTCGATCGAATATAGTGGAATTTTTGCTGCAGCTTTTTAGCTACATACTTTGCACATATATTGTAATAGAATGCATTTTCAATACATTGAACTTTTTTACATAAACATTTTGATATGTATTTTTGTCTTTTTTATTATTCCATACTAAAAAATTGGCTCTCTGAAACTATTTGACGTAAAAATTTGAAATTTGGAGAGTACAGAAATAGAATGTGATGGCTCAAGTCAAGTTAGAAAGTTGAATTTTGATTTTGGTGGTTAATTTTTGTGGGGTAAATTGGGAAATGAGGAGGAAAAAATTTTCAAAAGAATCGGGTATGGATTTAAAGGAAAATTTACTGAAGTATGATAATATATTTTATTACTATACTATATTTTTTAAGAATTTTCGGGAAAATCACTTTCTTATCATCGAAAAAATCACTCAGATAGGGTAAGCGCGGGAGAGATGGCGCTGTAGCCATAGTTCGTCCGTTGATTGATAGATAGCGCTATTAATGGATTATATGTTTAAAATAAGTTACTTATTTAAGCTGTATATGGTAACATTTATGATTAGTCCATCAGTTTAGTAATTATCCAACTTTTTATTATTGAAAAGTAAGTTTTTTAACATACTTTATCAAGCATTTAATTCATTAGAATTTAAGGATGTATATTTCATTGTTTTAATGAAAATGAGTTTTGTTATTAATTTAGGTATATTTTAAAAGTACTGTATAAAATTTTAGGTTAGAATTCCGCACTGTACTTGCTATAGCAACATGCGGCATCTATCCCAACAAAAAAGAGAAATGCCGCATCATATTACATGTTAAAAACATAAACTTATACCTTAATTATGCATTTTTTTTTTTTTTTTGGAGAGTGAATTATGCCACGTAAATATAAAAGATTCATTAATGGATCAGAAAGAGCTCTCATATTAGTGAAGATAACGAAAAGAATAATGATTGCCTGTGCATTGAATGTTTTGAAAAGTTGACTGGTTAAGATGTATAAAGTGCCAAAAATGGCATGCATCATGTATGGAGATGTGTGTAAAATACAAAATTTTTGATATGAACTATGCGGCGTCTCACCTTCCTTGATGCGGCATCTCTCCCATAGGTGTGGGAGAGACGCCGCTTTGCAGGCTCTACAAAAATGTTAATTTTGAATCCTTTTTTCCTCAAAATTTAAAATTATTTATAAATAATTTTAAAGAACAATGTTTACATTTATTGTGTACCAAATTTCAAAATCAACTACATGCAAACTTTAAGAATTATCAAGTGTTTTCAAAATGTGCGGCATCTCTCCCGCATTCACCCTAGACAGACAGAGTGATTTTATAAGAATTCAGTTATTTCTTTTAAAGTACGGAATTCTAAAGACAACTTACTGTACCGAAAACTAATATAAAAAAAATTTCTTGATGTGATTTCTGAACAAAAATTTGTCAACATACATACAATAATATCCGGAAAATTTCATCCGGTTTTTCAAGAGTCGTAGCTGTATTTTCACTTTTGTCCATATAAGTACGGAAAGTAAAAATCAGTAGTTGCCTCTGCTATAAGCATAAAAAATTTTATCGACAGAAAACGATCAGATAAATATAGTGACGTCATGGGGAGAGTATCGTAACGACATTACATAAATCTCCTAAGGTCATCTCATTAGTTCAAATCTACCAATATTTACGAAAAATAAAATATTGATTTTACAAAAAATTTTTTGTTACGATGTTGTTTACCAAAATGAAACCAAGAAATATTTTTATTTTCAACACAAACTTTTCAATTAATTTTTTTTTTTAATGATAGACTACAATTTTCTTACTAGAAAGAAAAAAAAATATAGACACAGCACACTCTTTAATTAATTCATATTAAAAATTACAAACCAGCTACACACACAAAAAAAAAATTTCCCTAACATTTTCAAACAAACAAGTTGAAACCATCCGACCGGAGATGGCAGAGTGAATAAACAAATTACGAAAAATAAATATACAAAAACAAGACAACAACAACAACACAAGAACACATTTGTTGCAGTTCGGGGGGGGGGGGGGGTGCGAGTCAGTCTTACCAACCGAAGTAGGTACTAGGTTAGTTAGGTAGACACTGTACCACAACCTACTACCAACCCATACGACGTTGGATTAAAGAATACCAACACATCAAAGTAAAATCCACTACACTGGTTTTTTAGGTCGATTTATGTGTGTATATGATACTTGTCTATCTATACAGACAAGTAGGGTGAGGGCAGAGAGGAGAAGAGAGAGGGGGGCGAGGGTAAGGAAACGAATTCCAAGTCCGCGCCGTGTCCGGGACCTTCATTTGCATCCATTTCTCTTGGAGAGCATGTCTCTATTATAATCATATGCTTGGCCTTATACATGTTGCAAGTGATGTTTCCCGTCAGATATAATGCACGCTTTGATTATAATTAAGTGTATCGTATTTTTTTTTTTTTTGCCTTTCTTAAACTTCAAGGTATACATTTTAACCCTTTAAGGGTGTTTTTCTGAACTAAAGCTCCTCTAGGCAAGTGGCAACACAATTCACTCCCGGGATCAAAAATCACATTTTGGTCCCGTGGTGGATTTACCAGCAAGCGCTGAGTAGGCTAGAAGGGCCTACACGGAGAGAAAAATCCTATAATTTTTATAGAGAAAATTTCAGAAAAATTACTATGCTCCCCTATAATACGTGCGCGATCGACGACCAAAATAAAAAATATGTGCTAGTATGGTAAAATTTAATGTGGTGCTAACACAACTTTTATCACACTCTTATGCATGTATATTATAGTTTAATTCTTGTTGTCGTACTCTTTCATTTGCGCATCTGACTCGCGACCTTATGTTGGTTGCACTGTACCTGCAAAAACATGTATACAAAAATGATGGCCAACAATATAATTCTAATACATATACTAAAGATAGGTAAATAACAAAAAGATGACTTAAACGATGACATCATCCTAAGAGAGTGTAAAAGCAACTGACAATAGCTGCATCAAGGTGGCCGGTGCGAGCTGTCTGACAAAATTTCTTCCACAGTCCACACCTATATGGTTCGCATGTAACCCATGTAACTCGCTGATTGAGGTACATTTCATTAGAGCGATCCCAACACAACCAACCTTCTTTCTGTTTTTTTTCTTTCTATTATTAGCATGTTAGCATGGAAATTTTTTTAATAAACACAATTAAAAATTATTTTTTTGTCGGTAATGGAACTTTTTACTGTGCTGTTTTACAAATTTTACGGAGATAATATTACGAAAAGAACATTCCATCCTTTAAATTTTTTATGATTAATTATAATCTTTATATTTTTACTTTACAGAATTTAATATGTTCGTCCTTTACACGTCGATTGTAGTGCTGAGCACAATAATTTTTACAGGAATTTTCTCTCCGTGTAGAACGGTAGATTTTAGGAGTGGCAAATTTGGGGCCAGAAGGCGGTCCGAAAACTTGGAATTTGATTCATTTTCTTTGGTTCGTCACTTATATTTTGGTTTGTTAAGAAATTGTTGTTTGGGGAAAGGCAGGGGTGGCATTCTTCACGGTGCCCAAAGCCGGCCCTGTGTACAATACACCATTTTCATTTCCTATAGACCAAGAAGTTTTGTGACTGTGAAAAAATTCAATGTTGGGTTTTTAGCAGAAATATACGTTTTGAGGTCCTCTGAGTCCAAATTAGCATAGTACTATGAAACCACTTAAAGGATTTTGATGAAATTTGGTATGGGAAACAAATTTACCAAGAGGCACAATCTTGTGAGGTCAATACACTCAAAAGTTGTTGTGGGTGCGGCCTAGCCGCTCTTGAATTTTGAAAATGACCCGAAAATGGAGAGAACACATTTGTAACCAAAAAAAAAAAATAAATAAATAAATAAACCGTATGTCAGGGACAAATCCGAAAACTTACTTCCGGTGGTAAGCTATTTTTTTACCTTGCCATATCTATTACTGTAATAGAACCAAGTGTTGTACGAATACTGGAATAGTTAACACACTGTACGAAGGATTTATCCGTAACATCCTGTTTCTATATCATCATTATACAATTTTTTTTTCATCCGTACCCGCAGTCCCTATTTATTATCTATGTTATATAATTATAGCATACACTTGTGACGACACTCCTTTTATATCTATACATACAAATATAATATTTTAGAACATTGCATTTCTTTCTTACATAGGTATTTATGTGTCATTAACAGTATACTTATATATTTTTAAAGTAGTTCTTCATCAACATATTCTATGTCATGTGTAAAGTGCGCTTGGTAGTGTCCCAGCATAAATGATTTTATAGAAAAAGAAAATTATAAACATATAATAATGCACCATGTTATAATAAATATGCATAATTTTTTTTTTTTTGCTTTTAAGTTGGTATTAAGATTGTGCTTCAAAAAAAAAAAATTTTTTTACGAACACAAGACGGGGAAAGAAAATTTGAAATCGGGATTAGAAACTTGGAGGGTGTGAAAAGAAGGGTTTTAAGGAAAGATTCGCTAAGAAAAAGAAAAATCGAATTTTTAGAAATATTTTCCTAGTAGATTGAGAGCTGGCTACATAAAGAAGCTTGTTATCGCTACATGGTTGATTTCTTTTGTAAAAGGATCCTTTTTTTGTAGCTAAGTTCAAATAATCTTGTCTGCCAGCGCAATCCCATAGCTTAACGCAGGAACGGCCGCTTAAATACACTGTTAAAAAATTTTACAACATTTAATGCTGGCATTTAATTGCCAACATTAAATATTGTAAAATTAGATTTCGAAATGTTTAGAACATTTTTCAATGTAAAATTACATTGCAGAATGTTTTACCTTACATTTCGGCTGTAACTTTACGCCACTCAATGTAACTTAATTATGTACGACATGCAAAATTAAACTGTCAACTCAACTGACGCCATCAATTGCGCAGAATCAATCACGTGATACCGATAATTTACATCAAAAAGACCGGTAATTTACATACAATTACAGTAAATTTTCGAAATGTAATTTTACTATTTTAGCATGTAAAATACCACTTTTATATGTAATTTTAGTATCAAAGTATTTAAAATTACAGTGAATATTTATTTTTACACAAAATTTCATATTTTACAACTAAATTATTTAAATTTACTAACACATTGTAATTTTCAAGACACATATTGTAAAAAATTACCATATTTTTTATTGTAATAATACATATTTTTTTAACAGGGTAGTTAAATTCCGATATTAAAAATTTTATAAGATGCATGTGTTATAACTATGGAAACAGTTTTTATTTTTAAATTATTATTAGGTATTATTATTTTCAATTTATTCTTAGAAAACGCGGAAAATTGTTGACAGAGAGTTTTTTAGTGACAAAAGTGCCGGCAGACAGCGAGAAAGTGGCGTAAAATTGTGAAATAAAAAATTCATCACATACTTGCATGTTCGATTGATTGAATGTCCTCGGACAGACAATATTGTAACTTTATCAGGTACTTTTTAGATGCAATAATAGTATATAATTATATATATATTACTTGGCAAGGACCGTAAGTGTTATTTTTGTGGCCTCGGATGCAGTTCGAGAAACCAAGGCTAAAAGCGGAGAATTCGTAAGCATTCATGGCCCCAAAAATAAACCTACGAACCGAGTATGAGTAAGTTACTTTTTCCACTGAAAAAATTGATGAATAATGTTCAAAAAAAATTAATAAAAAATAATAAATTGAAAATAATAATAATAATAATTTGAAAATAAAAACTGTTTCCATAGTTATAACCCGTGCATCTTATAAAATTTTTAATATCGAAATTTAACTATTTGAGCGGCCGTTCCTGCGTTAAGCCACGGGATTGCGCTGGCAGACAAGATTATTTGAACTTGGCTACAAAAAATGGTCCTTTTACAAAAAAAATCAGCCATGTAGCGATAACAAGCTTTTTTATGTAGCCAGCTCTTAGACTATAACTTTTTAAAAAAAAAAAATCAAAAATCAAAAAGTTATGGGCATTTTAGTGCACGAACTTTACTATAATTCAATTTAAAAATAAAAATAAAACTTGAAACGCTTTTCTCGTGGAAGTACATTTTTTGACATGATTCCTCATGTATCCTAAAAAGTATTTGAGATATCGACATAAATCAATGTGCATATTATTCGTCGATACCGTCATTTTGGCAAAACTAGGACCTTTTGGTTGCTTAATATATTTTCAAAATGGCGGCTGTTTATAGTCGAGAAAAAGCGGTGATTTTTGAAAATTTATTTTCAAAATGCGATTTCTCTCTGAATTTTTATTTTTCTTAGATCCTAGTTATTGCCATAACTGTATACCTATGTATATTTTCAGAAAATTCGGGATTTTTTTTTATTTTGGTCACTGGAGATTTCAGAACGCGAGGAACTATCAAGGTGGAAAAACCACGGAGGGTCTACTTCAAAGCAATTTATACGTAGTTCATTTTTGAATTTTTTTAAACAATTTGTTTTTTTATAACCTCAAAACATGTAGAAACAATGTTGTATATTTCGTTTTTTTGGCGAATCCCCCCTTACGGGCCTAATCCGACTCTGACCGTACGTGATATCACTAGAAAAATCCATTAATGTAAAGTTAAAGTTCCTTTTTGATCATTATTCATCCTTAAACCTCGGTTGCGAATTATTATCAAACTCCAAAATTTATGTGTGACTTTAAGAGTTATAAGAAATTGTGATTATTTTTGTGCGATCGCCCAAAAAAATAGCGTTCGTGATTTTTACGTGAAATATACCTTTTCCAACGAAAAATTTACTCTAAAAACTAAAACTAAAAAAAAAAAAATATACTTGAAATTCAAATATAAAAGTTTAATAATATACAACAATTTGTATATTTGCAACAGACAAATGTTTATTCCTTGCGCCATGTCAGTTCCTAAAGGATATGATGTAGATAATGCCCACCGTCACAGTGCCAGTACCAGTTAGTAACTGAAAAGTATCAGTAATATACATGAAACATGACTTATTCACCAGACAGACATACATATTCTAAAATCTACATGCATGAGAAAAGAGACAACTCTTAAATTTAAGTTACAAAAAAAGGATAACTGACTGCTGCTCTACTTGCTGCTTCATTTTCTTCGCCCGTTTCGCTTGTGTCGGGGATAATGTTTGGATTATCTCCATTTTTAGTGTTTAAAATGTTTTATTCTAATATTTACCCTTTATCCGTTTAATGTTTTCATAATACCTGCCTAATGAGTTCCTATACAGCATAGACAAAAATTATTTTACGATATAAAATCACGTTTTACAAATATTTCATTTTCCCCTTACGCTGGCGTGATGTAGCAGTTGGGTACTTTTTTTGTTAAATTGCAAAAAAAATTTTTTTGGAACTCTTGCCTGTCTGTTTATTACACTCTCAGTTTTTTCAGGGGTAGTTTCGCGATCGAATTCAAATCGAAAATTCAGCTATTACAGCCACTGTCATGACGCAACTTGAGTCCGGGGACTATGGTAGAAATTTAGTATCATCTCCGATTAATTTGAATAGCTGATTGTACGCTTTTCACAAAATTTTTCCTTATTTTATTCCCCAAAGAGCTGTAAGAACCCTGACGTAATTCGTCTCCAACACGCACTTGCCGAATTTTTATAAAATATTAATAATATTTACCATCATCTCTAAAAGTGATGGCGTGTTTGGTAGCGATATATAAACTTAACGAAAGCTCTATATCGTATATTTTCTAGATAATAATTTTTCGTTGAAGTAAACAAATCATTTAGAATTACATTTTTGATAAATTTTTTTACTCGTTATGATAAATTTCATCGCCTAATGAAATTGCTGTTGGTGAGTTTTTTTTTTTTTTGAAATTGAAAAATTGTAACTGCTTCTCGTATTATAGAGAGTACATACACATTAGTGATTGAATGTTGTCTGTACCGGGCGCCTGTCGAGCAAAGGATCGATGGTGTAATGGATAGCACACCTGGCTAGTTACCAGGAGATCCTGGGTTCAATTCCCGGCCGATCCGGATAATTTTTTCAATCACTTTGTGATTTTTAATTTACGTTGTTGGTGGGATTTTAACAATTTGAGCCTACATTTTCAATTTTACCGATCTTACAGTACTTATTTTGTAGTAGTTAGATGTTTTAGAGTATAGATGTCACGCATCAGCATTTAATGGTCGAGTCCCTATAATAAATAGAGTCAGTGATGTGGCAAGACGAAAATGGAGAGTGGGCAAAATAATTTTTGCGAGGCCCCCTTTAATTTTCTTTTTGAAATTTCTCTCTTAAAAATTAGGCGACAATTAAAAAGAAAAAAAACGAAAACCAGTCACTCGCGAGGCCCTCTTTAGTGCAAGGTCGTGGGCGTGGGTCCACATCGCGCACGCCTAGCTGCGCCACTGAATAGAGATATTTCAGCCATTTTCTATTCAAAACAGAGCGGGAGGCTCTAAAATTAATTATCAATTTATCACATGTTTGAGTAAATATTTTTTAGTATACAAGTAATTATTGTTAATAAGTTATGAATGAATGAACAATTTCAAAAGGTTTCAATTTAATTATTCTTTTTGGGTTAAACTAAATAATTTTAGTTAATATTTAATTTATTTCCAATGTATTTTAGGCAAACTTCGGACAGAAAATGCTGAAACCAATCAGCGTTCAGCACACATGTCACGACTCTATTTTATTATAGGAGAATCTATTTAATGATAATTAAAAGCTTTTATTTAACTTGCTATGTTAGTATGTTGGTTTAGATCAAATCTTGGAATCAAAATTTAGACAGGTTCTAATTGAGCTAGAGGTTTCAAATTTTGCATACGCTTCTAACCTTGATGACAATGCAATATAGTATAATCAGTTTTTCCCTAAATTTCCCCAAACCAAAATTATTGATTTTTAGTCCTATGCAACTTTTTGACATTTCGAATTATCAAATATTGTCCATTGATTTTACATTGCAATTTTTTGTTTCCATAGTTATGTCTGATTAGGGTAAATTAACCGATTAAAATATAGGTAAAAAAATTACTTCTTTATTTAATTTTTTTTAAATTAATTGTAATTAGACTAAAGAGTAGAAAATAAAATAAAGTAAAAAAAAATGTTTTTTAAGAAAAAGCTTTTATTTAAAAATGGGCTAAAAAAAATGAAATAACTACTGACTGAAGTTTGAAGCAATATGTAACATAATTTATAAAAGCTTGAGGCGTTTAATCAAGTTTGGTAAGTACTGGAAAGTAAAATAGCTACACTTAAATCCAAAACAGAAATAATTAATGATAATGCCTTAAGCTTTTATAAATTATGTTGCATATTGCTTCAAACTTCACTCAGTAGTTATTTCATTTTTTTAGCCCATTTTTAAATAAAAGCTTTTTCTTAAAAAACATTTTTTTTTTAATTTATTTTATTTTTTTTGTAAAAAATAAATAGTTTTAAAAGATTAGCATTTAAATCAATTGCCAATTTACTAATTTAATCCATATTCAGTAAATTATTTCCATAGAACGTTGTTAATCTTGATTTAATAATACGTAAATATTCATTTGGTTTAGGAAAAAAAATTATGAAAAATTTACATAATTACACTGCCGGCAAACAAAAATTTATCGAAAACAGAAAGTTATATAATAGGTATGCATAATCATAATACTGTGTTTAATTTAAACAAACCAACCATCGTCATATCGACTCCATACCGGCGAAGAAGGAATGTAGTAGCGTTTAAACAATTTTACAAAATTTCAAATTCAACAAAGTATAATGGAAACATTTTACCGACTGACATTCATTATTTCATCTCTCGCCAATTTTCAAATTTCACTGAACACACAATTCACTGCGTTCTCTTGCTTTTCTGTTCTCCTGTTCCGCCGTTTTTCTGTTTGAGAATAATAATAATAAAATGGATCGAAATGAACGCGGGGGACTTCTTGTTCGGGAACGAGAGACTAGCGAGCGAACCCTTGTCATTCTGCTTATGATGGATATGTTTATCTCTGGATATCTTCTACAACAAAGTCTACCATGCTAGTTTGAAATTTGTAAAAGGATTCACGAGAATATCACATGAAATAATGAAATTATTGAAATAACTTTTTTTTTTGGGTTGGAAATATTATTATTCAAAATCTTATTCTACGTACGGCATGTCAGATTTTTGATATACTTCGAATTGATATCGAAATCAGTTTTTAAATTTTTCCTTTGAGACTACTAAAGTCAAAATGTTTTAGAATTTCCTGCATAATTTTGGTTTCGTGTCTGTCGGTCACCTGGTGACATAACTTTAAAATCAGAGCCAGATTTACATAGGGGCACTTGGGGCATGTGCCCCGGGGCTTCCACAAAATCGAATAAAATCTCAAAATCAAGGAATTTTTTTGCTCGCCAGCCCTATTTTTTGGTAAAATTTCAAAAATTTTTCGGTTTTTTCTCAAAGGAGGCTTCCATAAGAGTAGTCAGTGCCTCTACCCGGGAAGTGTTCAGAAGCTACCACATTAGAAGGGCGCCAGTTCCTCCACAGAGGTAAATCCGGCCCTGTTTGAAACTATTCGATCAATTCTGATACATTTTTCAGAAATTACGTGAGTTGGTTCGCTAAGAATTTGATCGTAATAGCAAAAAAAAAATGATAGCTACCAAGACGCCACCGGGAAATTTCGTTAAATCTCGACTTCATTTCGCTCAAATTTCGAGAGAGTATTTGGCCAGGTTATGGCATATATTACGTCGGCTATAAATTTTATTACAATCAGCTGGGGTCTATGGAATCGATTCCTTGCTTTTCTTATTACTATGAAAACAAAAAACGGCAATTTCCCAAATTAAGTGCCAACGAAATTTTGTAGTTTTTTCTGCTTTTATTGATGGATTTGCAAGTCAAACAAGTAAAAAAGTAGATAAAAATTGGGGGACATGTTTAATTTCCGTTAAAAAGTATTAAAATTTAATATATTAAGCATTGCGTTTAGTAAGTAAATAACTCATTTTCCTTTCTTTTTTTTTAAATTTGGGCAAAGGGAAATACTAGAAAGAAAAGCAAACAATTTAATTTAATTGTTTATTACTAAATAATATAATTTCTATTTATTTATTACTAAATAATATAATTTCTAAGAGGAATAAAAAAATCATATTAACGTAACCTAAATTTCCTATAAATAAAAAATTAAGTTTTTAATATTTTTTAATGAAAATTAAATCTTTTAATACTAAATAAATCAAAAAAAAAAAAAAATTGACAACTTTTTTTTTGTTGGCACGTAATTTGGGAATTAACCCAAAAAAACTTTTAGTTTCAATTTTCCCATAATTATGTCTACTGGGTTCCTTAACTTTTTCTACTGATTGATTTCACATTTAAAAAAAAAAAGATTGGTAGTCAGTCTTTTCCTAATTTCTATGGTTATATAGCCGATTAAACAGAAAGAAACAGTTTACACTATCCTTGTCTTAAAGTTATTCTTGCTTCAAGCATGGCATTAATACTCGTAATATGGTAATAATGTAATTTAACGTCCATTTTTGAGATTTCTCCGCTATAACGGACGCCACCCACATCATATATGTATACGCGTTGCAATCACAATTGTCATTTCATTGAAACGAATTTCGAAAATTTATAATAATACAGTTTTTCGAATTGATCATTCCAAATACCTAAACCTCTTAAAATATCTCCCTAGAAATATTGCAATGATAAAAGCATGTACGGAAAAAAATGTACAATCCTTAGGAAAAAAAAATAATTAGGTGAACATTTTTTTTTTTGTATTGCTCGCTCGCTCTTGACTCGACAATTCGACGATTCGCAGACTGTTCAATGTCGAGGACATTCTATGATAATTTCCATACTTATCACACTTATATAATTTTGTCAGAGTACCATTAAAAAAAAAAAAATTAAATCAAGAAAAAATTTAATGTATACCCCGCTTGCGTTGCCCCCGTACCCTACAACCAATTTCATCTTGTTGTAATTGGAAGAGAAAATGTCAACCTACTTATAGGGGTGATTATAAAGTCAATGACTTCAAGGTTGTACAAGAATACGTATTTAGTCTAATCGATAATGTATCTGGAAATGGAAAATGTGTTTGAAGATGTCGGATAGTTTATGACCTTGATATCGTATTATTTTTCGCATATGAGCAATTAGTAACAATTATATCCATAGTGGTCAGCCATACCATGGGCGCCCATATGATGATTTGTAAGGGGGGACGGCTAAACTAGGGAAAAAACGGATATATCAAATATTTTGGAAGCAGCCATAAAAATTTCGATATTTCCCCAAAAAATTGCACTGACGAGCAAAAACGAAAACATCGTTTCCTTTCTGCTGGGCAGATCACCAATTTCGGTATTTTCCACAAAAAAAACGGTGTTTTGATTACTTCAACTTCCTTTTTGACCCGAAATATTGAATTTTGAATTGCATCATCAACTTGAAAAGCTAGAGGGGGCCGCAGCCCTCCTTGCCCCCGAGTATGGGCGCCCATGAATTATACGTAATGTTAATGTACTGTAGTATAGACTTGTCATTAAGCCACTTCAGCGAAGTTTTTCACGAAAACTATATAACGTAGGCGTTTGAAATTTGGACCTTCCCGTGCTCCAGTCAAGGATTAGGAAAATACCTCCCATAAAAAATGTGCACAATGAAATTCGAAAAAATTATTTTGGTTCAAAATGGAGGGAGAGTCAGTTTGATTGAAAAAAATTAAAAATTTTTATATTTTACCCCGAAAACTATCGACTATGGCACCCTAATGTGTGTTCAAAACGACATATTTGATGAATTTTTTGTTTTTCCGGAATGCGAACGAATGTCAATAGTGTTTGCCACTTTGTTTTTTCACTCTTTTTTCTTTTTGTATAGTTTAAATAACACTCACTGTATGCGAAGAGTGTTAATAGAATTCTTTAGTCTCTCTCGGGACATTTAATAATTCACTAACAAAAATTTTCTACCAAATTCCAACATATATAAAAGTATTTTCTTTTTTCATTTCCTTTCTCTACGTATGTATATGATATATTCCTTTCTCTTTTTCATTATAGACAGAAGAAAAAGTTAAAATTTTTTATTTAGTCGATTCTGGGTCTACAAAACCGGAATTAATTTTAAAAATTTTTGAAAAATATTGATGTTTTCTTAGACACATAAAGACAATTCTTGTCAGCAACGTTGACACATTTCTGTTAATATGAAATGCGATTTTAGCGAGTAGGCCCGGGCTGACCCGAAAATTTTAAGAATTCAGACAATTATGCCATTTAGACTATGTAAGTTAGAGAAATATCGGTACATTTTTAAGCATAGCAGAAATTTCTAAAAGCACTTTTTAAACTCTTAGTAAATTTTGTTGAAGTGTGAAATCCTTTCCATCATTAACTTCGAAAACACTTTCGGTCGTGTAATATGAAATGTCGTTTTGCGACCACTTGACCACTTAAGCATTAGAAAAGTGTTCTAAATCCATTCGTTAACCCTCAATAGATCTTTTGTAGCTGGGAATCATTTCCGCCAATATCTGGAATAACATTAGGTCGTGTAATATGAAATGTCGGTTTCTGACCACTTGGTCGAGTAATAACCACTAGATCTTAACATAGAAGAATGAGACAAATGGCCAGGGCCCGATTTTTTGGAGCGTCAAACTGTTTACTTTTTATATTTGAATCAATATTTGAGATTTCTTTTAATTTTTCACATTATTTAGTTTTATTTACTGTTTTATATTTTTTGTGTGCCTTATATCTTTGTGAGGGTGGGAGAAAGTCCGGTAAGAATAAAATATTTAGGGTCCCAAAGCGGACTAATCTGTCCCTAGTTATATATAGGCTCTCTTAAATGTTATATGACTACCAGAAATTGCTTGTAAAAATTGCTTAAAACCACATTTTGTTTAATTTGCAATTATGCAAAATAATGTACAGTTTCAAGAAAAATAATTCGTATAAGTTACATGTTTACAATACTGAAAAATTCGGGCTTACCCCGAAAATAAAAATCCGAAATAAATCGCCCCTGAATAAATTTTGAAAAAACTTTTGGAATTGGTATAAAAATTATAGCGTTTCTTATACCAGTTATATCCAGACATATTATATGAAAATAATTCAAAATATAGGCTTAAAACGGTTTCTGTTTTGTTTTTAAAACAAAAGTTAGAGAAATATTTTTTTTGAAACAATTAATAGTATACTGTGCAATAAGTGCGGGAAATTGTCGATTGCCCACGAAAGCAAAGTTGAGCGTACTCACTACGTTCGTGCACCCATTCACTTGAGTGGGGCAATCGACAAACCCGCACGAGTTGCACATACTATTTTTTATTACGAATTTCACATACTTTCTTGTATTACTATCACTATTTTTGACATTTTTATTACTTTTTAAAATAATATTTTTAAGTGTTCGTCTTTTTTTCTGAATTAATTATTGTTTAAATTACTTTGTTGGTGGTTTCTATAGAAATAATTATAAAATATTTATTAAATGAAAAATCAAGAGGCGGCTTTGCGTGTTTTATTGTCAATTTGCGTGTGGAAAGTTTACTTTCCACACGCAAAAAAGTATGCGGGAAGTTAGTAGTTAGTAGTTAGTAGTTAGTAGTTAGTAGTTCTCCAAGTTAGTAGTTTTCCCGCATGAGTAATAAAATATTTTTTTTTTTTGAATCAACAAAAAAAAAAAATAAATTAACTGATTTGTCTGAATTAAACAAATAAAATTCAGTTTGATAAAAATAAAATTTATTTTATATAAAAAAAAGTTTATACACAAAATAAACCACAACGTGAACATACATTTTATTAAAAATTTATTTATTTTAATTTTTTAGGTGACATATTAAATGTGCTATAGCGATGTTTACAAAAGTGCTTGACTTTTTGCAGTCTAGTGAAATTTACCCTTACACTTCATTATATGTATACGCGATTCTACGCTCGCACACGCTCATACACGCTTTATGCACGTCATGCATAAAGGAAAGCGTATGCACAAGGTTGATGTTTTAACTGCCCTTTCAATGGAAATACGAGCGAGAACCCTTTTATACAGGGGTGTTTGTGAAAAAGCCACATATACCTATCTGTTGTAAGTGTACCAGTAACGAGTGAGTGAGTGTGTGACCTTTTATTTTTTTAATATTATTATATTTTTATTATTAATTAAAGTTCATTTTAAAAAAATTATATAATAATTAATAAGGGAATATCCCTAACTATAGTTTTCTTAAGGGGTTATGTGCACTTATTTTTTTCGAAACGATTTTTATTTCATTTTCTTTGAATATCAATGAAGAATATTTTCAAAAAAAATTTTCGAAAAATTCGAGGCTTATTTTTCCGTATTGCGTAGATTCCCTAATTGAATAGGTTTATGTGTTTTTAGAATTGATGATTCTAAGTTAAGATATATCAATGTTTACTCTCAAAATTTTAGACTCACCCCCCCCCCCCTCTTGCAACTTTAATCTGAAATATTTTTTTTTATTACTCATGCGGGAGAAGTGCTAACTTAGCGCACACATTTCTGTACGCAAAATAGCTGTTTGCCCATTGTACTCTTCCCGTATACTTTTTTGTGTGTGGAAAGTAACTTTCCTCACGCAAATTGGCAATAAAACACGCAAAATTTAATCAAAACACGCAAAGCCACCTC
Organism: Brachynemurus nebulosus; assembly: GCA_035578155.1. Lineage (NCBI taxonomy): Eukaryota > Metazoa > Arthropoda > Insecta > Neuroptera > Myrmeleontidae > Brachynemurus > Brachynemurus nebulosus. The sequence goes on along the minus strand of JAPWDM010000009.1, from coordinate 6,864,550 downwards.
TTGATTTTTCATTTAATAAATATTTCATAATTATTTTTATAGAAACCACCAACAAAGTAATTTAAACGATAATTAATTCAGAAAAAAAGACGAACACTTAAAAATATTATTTTAAAAAGTAAGAAAAATGTCAAATATAGTGATAATAATAGAAAAAAGTATGTCAAATTCGTAATAAAAAATAGTATGTGCAACTCGTGCGGGATTGTCGACTGCCCCACTCAAGCGAATGAGCGCACTCACTACGTTCGTGCGCTCAACTTCACATTCGTGGGCAATCGACAATTTCCCGCACTTATTGCACAATATATTATTTTCTAATCATTAATTGGTAAATTTGCTAAAATTTGGCATACATTTTTTTTTTTGGTTATTCTGTTGTAAAAAATGTCGTCTTTTTAATAAAACTGCTTAATTTAAAAAAAAAAAATGGAAATTTTCGTAGACACCTCAATCCGACAAAGTAAAATTTTGGAACAAAAATTTTACACGGATGCATATAACCCCTTACGATACCATCACAGTGATTGGCCGAAAAATAATCAATTTTCGCAATTTTTTTTAAAATGAATCGGATGGGAGAGTGGGGATGAATTCTTTTTTACTATTAATACCACTATTTAACAATACAAAAATATTTTTTTTATTCAGTTTTACTTATTTTTTATAATTATTGTACACATAGAGGTTTTGCTTTGAAATTTGAAAAAAAAGCGGCGATTTAAATAAAAAGTACAAAATTTTTTATAGTTTTTCGTGTGGAAAAAATAGGAATATTTCAAAAAAAAGCACCCGTAGGTACCTAGCGGCTTACTTACCTACAGATTGATAATCTATTTAATTTTTCTTATCCAAATGAAAACTGCGGCCACAATCGTGGGCACCAATATCCGCCCCTTTTTAGAGACACTTTTTTCAAAAAATTATAATAATTATAAAAAATAAATAAAAACGAATAAAAAAAAAATATTTTTGTATTGTTAAATAGTGCTATTAATCGTAAAAAAAATTCATCCTCATTCTCCCATCCGATCCATTTGAAAAAAAATCGCGAAAATTGACTATTTTTCGGCCAATCACACTATGATGGTACCTTAAAACAATAAACGAACCATTGAATGTTACATGAACGACCCTGGAATTCAATTTAACGTCTTTGTCAGCTTGATTTAGTTACAATATTGGTTAAAGGGAACGTACTAGAATATAAAAAACGATCTTATAAGTGTTCCAGTTTACAGCTTTTCTGTACGGAACACTAAAAATAATTTAAGTGAACGTTCACATGGTAAGCGAGCCATGTACTACCAGAAAACCATCGACTGTAGATGTTAGCTCTGAAACTAATAGTATTTTCTTAAACATCAATCAATTATTGGCGCAAGGAAGGTAAAACTGTCATGTGTAAATTTATTCTATAATTAGATTGGTAGTTTAAACTATTAACTTGTTTCAAACTTTAAGATTACAGCAAAAAAAAAGACGGCGCTAAGCTAAAAGGAAAAAAAATATTTATCAACTTTATTACTTTCTTGTGCTTGTTTCCTTTGTTAGCATTTTGTTTCGAACGTGTTTTGTTTTTCAATAAAAAAAAAATTGACAAACTTGGAAAAGAAATTGTTTTGAAATATAAATTGTTTATTATAATTTTTTATTGACTTGCTAGATTGAAAAATATTTTTCTTGTTTCAAAATATTTTTAAAATGTCAGCATTTGAACAAACATATACTACATATTTCTAAAAATTTCTTCTTCAAAAATAATCATTTAGCATAGAAAAACTAAAATATAACTTTATAAACTCAAATTACAAGTGGCTGTTTTTCAAACTTTTCGACATAAATTTTGATTTTGAGGATTAATTTCAGCCGTTCAGTTTCAAATAAAAGGAAAATTTATCGAAACATGGGTAAATTTATTAATTTTGTACTAAAAAAATCCATATACTAGTCTATAGATTAGGTTTAATAGAGTTAGTTTTATTTTCTTATCAAAGAAACGGTAATTATGCAGAAGCACGGCTCCACCTATTTTTGGCTCTAAAAGAAAAACTAATGACCCGATTTTAATGATTTTTTTTAAATGTTCGTCGCTACAGCGGATTAATTTAAAAAAATACTACAAATCGATACCGATAATGGAAAGGCTGGGAAACTGTTTTAAAACTTAACAAAATTCAATTTTTTCAAATTTTCTTTTGTCATTTAGTGTGTGTGTTTATATGTGTGTCTGAGTGCATAGTCTAGTAAAACTGACCAAAATAAATACTTTTTCAAGAATAAAAAAAATCAATATATCGTTGCATTTTCGAAATATTAAACGAGGAAGTTAGAAAAATTGACTTAATTTTGTAAACTACGATTATCTCAACGCCATGATTTGAGGGCATATTCTGGTAAAATTGATCAAAATAAATAAGAGTAGATGATATAAAAACTAGGTGGTGAAGTTAGTTAAGGTTAGTTTAGTTAGTTTTGACAATATATTTCGACTTTGGTATTATAACTAGGTGGTGAGGTTAGTTAAGGTTAGGTTAGTGAAATGAGTAAAATACATGAAAATAGCAATAACAATCATTAAAAACTTTGAAAATATTTTTAGTACTATAAAAATTTTTATTTGTCAAATATTCTAATTTTCGCTTAAATTGTATTAAATCTAATGTTTTTATATCAACTGGCAATTTATTATAAATTTTTATTGATTGATTGAAAGCATTTTGGAAAATTATATTAGACGTCGTCTGAAGTTGTACATATTCATTATTAATTATGCTTTGTGTAATAATTATGATTAAATTTATTTTCTTCAAACAAAGAAGTAAGTATGTCGTCGAATAAACACTTCTTAAAAAGAGGCCTGCAAGAAGACCTAGCACTTACATTACATACAGCTCGAATGGATCATTTCTGCAATAGAAATAATTCCCCTGCGTTAACTGAATTTCCCCAGAATATAATGCCATAAGACAATCTTGACTGAACATAAGCATAATAAATCTTTAGTACAATAAAGTGAGGTAGAAAATACAAATTCCTTATTAAATAAATATATTTAGATAGCTACACAAGTATAGTTTATTTTTTAAAATAAAGATGTCAGGCCTTAACTTTTAATGATTTGAGTTTTCTGTAACAAAATAAATAAAACATTTAAATTCGCTGATAATTTAATAATTTGACCCATATTTATTAATTCATTCAAAATTATTTATTTTTCTTAATTTTAACAACATGAAATAAAATAATAAAAATTTGTCTACAACCGATAATTTTGAATAATAAACTAATTTATAAAACTTTTAAGATATTAGATTCCCATTTAAAAAAAAAATAAAAATAAAAATTTGCATCATAACTAAAAAACTAAATGAACTTTGAAGTTCTGGTTATCTGAACAATTTTTTGATAAAGTTAACAGTTTAGCCGTAATCAGCCACTGTCATAAAATGTTTATTTTGGCATTTCTTTAAACAATTTTCAAGAAAAACGTTTAAAAATTACTATCCTCCGTTCGGTATCACCAAAAGAGATCACCCAGAAAAATCTAAAATAAATAGATAAATTTTTTGTCGCTTGAAGGAAGGATCATTATCCCTCATAATAACTCTTTCTGATCCAAAAAAATTTCATATCACCCTAAGTGTAGCGAATAACTCAATGCAACAAATTAAAGGATAATGTGGAAAAAGTAGTATAAATAAGTGTAGCAAAGTCTGTTAGTTAGGGGCAATAAAATGATATCAAATGACATTCTAACTTTAACGAACCTATTTCCCGTTTCCACCCCTCTGACCGCTTGTGCTTTCCAAGCGGCTGAAGCTCGTTAATATTTAAGGCGTAATTGGTTTTATAGCAGGCAGTTGGATGATGTTAAATGGCAAAACGTGTGTAAAAATATTCAGCCTACAACAATTCTCTGAGAAACAAGATCGTCGTATTTTCATACGCATAGGTAACCATGGAAAAATTAAATCAACTTTCAATTAAAATTGTAACTATACTAAAACACACACACTCATGTGAAAAAGCGAAAAAGAAAACCATAGCATTAACCAAAATTAAAATGTAAGCACTATTATTAAAATCGTGACAAAAGAAAGTCTCTCCTTAAAAATATATTATTTAAAAATTTATAAAAATATTTTTATTATTTTTTGGCACACAAAAAAAATAGAATAATAAACACCTCTTTCTTTTATTTTTTGTGCAGGCATCTTTCATTTGTTTTATTTTCAATAAATAACAAAAAACAATTTTAACAAAAAAAAAACAACAAAACAATAGAAACCGTTGAATATATGAAGTGTTTCAACTCAAATTAGACACAAGTGGACGTTGTACTAATTAGTTTATTAAAATTTAATTAAGTGTGTCGTAGAGACTATTGAACTTAAATTTGCATATCAAAAAATCAGTTTTAACATGTATAGGTATCTTTTAGGCTTAAAAAAAAATAACAGTAACTAAAAAGATAAATAAAAATCGAACTACACGAAAGTTTGGTAACGTTTCTAGGTAATGAAATAGTAGTTTAAAAACAATTTCTTCAATTTATCCAAAGTATACTTAATGTCATACCTAGCATTTTTTTTATGTGTAGCAGAGAAAATTCTTATTTTTTTACGAATATAATATTTCGATTTTTTAGGGTGCTGGAGAAAAAATTTCGGAACCCGAACAGTTTCGTCATTTGCACCCGTAAACAAGAAAGTTTGTTTATGACAATTAAACACTGCAGCAAAAATATATTTTTTTTAAATTTCTTATGGTCCATTCTCGATTCCTAAATTGAAAAATGGCGGATATTAATTAGAAATGACTCTTAGAAGGAAGTTAAGGTTTCATTTATAGAGATATATTTCGGTATTAGAAAATATTATCCAAAATTCAAGTCTCAATCTTTAAGAAAAATGTTGGGAAATGGGTGAGATATCACTAGAAAGATATTCTAAAATAAAGTTGAGCTCCCCTTTAACCAATTTTCAAATTTCCACCTCGCGTGCGAACTATTGAACTTTAAAAAATTTATGAATTTCTTTAAGAGATACCGGAAAACCAAATTATCACTTAATTGACCCTTATAATAACACATATGCAAGTAACATTGTCGAATATATTTATCTATTTTTATGATAAGCTATGAAAAATTTTATACCGAAAATTGTGAAAAACTCCCGTCACTGAGAAACCTTTAAAAATGTTTGATAAATTAAATAACCCCTCCAGTGAGTTGTTTGAAGATTTCGTACCAATACGTAATTCGTAAATAATACAAAATTTACATTTCAAAAATAGGAATTTAATTTAAATAATCAAAAGGTGTTATTTATTAAGCTTGTTTGTAAAATATCTGATGCTATCGTAACTGACAATGAAAATTCCTTTAAGGATAATTTTATGTAAATTTACAAAGAAAATTATTTGTCTATTTTAAAAAAATAAAGCTTGCTCTTGAATCCTTTTAATATCCATTAAAATTATTTTTTAATTTGTTAAATAAATCTAAGAATTTGTTTTCTGAAATTATGTGATTTTGTTACTTTATTTAACACAATACCTAGATATTTAAATAGCAGAAAATTTTATTGCTTTTGTCAACCATAAAAAAGATTTTTAATTTTCTTTTTTTTTTTAAAGTCAGTTTTATTGTGATTTACATTTTATTATATTTTCTTATTTCTACTTAAAAACACGTTAAAAAAAATTTACTTCGAATTCATTTCGGAAAATTATTTGGAATCACCTTCCACTTCCTTGAAGCATTAGGGCATATCATGTTTCGAAATATCAAAGTTTGAAATTCGAATATCATCATTAATATTATTAAAACAAATATTACAAAAATTTTGGAAAAGTATTTTATTTACTACATATCTTTGTAATTTTCAAAAAAAAATTGAAGAAAAACGTCTTTAATTCTTTCAATCGTACTAGCGCGCCTCTATCGGTCGTCTTATTTATTCGGAACATGTTCATGACATGCGCACATCATAGTGATAAATCATCAGGGGAAGTACAGAAATATAAATTTCAAATCAATATGTTTTTAAACATGGTGGATATTGAATAAAAATCCTTAGGAAATATTTATCACTTAGTGGGGATGGTACTAAATATTTTGGAAATTAGCAGTTCAACTTTATAATTGATGCAAATTTGTAAATCAGTGCGGCTCATCTACACAAAATATTTGGACAACAAAATTAAATTTTGTCGAATAAATTTTGACTAAATTTAATACTGTATTTAATTTGATTTGTACACTACGAAGTTGGCATTAGTGTCGCTTCAAGAGTATCAGTAGTGAGAGTAAAATAGAATACATATATATCTATCTTTTTTCATTTCCGGCATCAAAATAATATCCGAGATATACGGTGCTATATGAATTTACTATATAGTCCCACAAAAATTGACTATTTTGATTGATTAGGATCGAAACATAACGATAATTGATATTTATTTTGCAAAATTTTGAAGTAAGCATTGCATTTAAAATTTTATTAAATTATTACAAGTTTTATTGTAATGAAACTGGACCCAGTTACCAGCGCCTCTACCACGAAACAGTTTTAAAATTATATTCTATAAAAAAAATACTTAAATATTTAGCAAAGCTTTCGGAAAATACAAGAAAATTTAAAATTAGCAATCGTTACAGTAAATTAAAAGAATTTAAATAATAAAATATTTAAACTAAGTAAAAAAACAATTTTTTTAGAAAGACTCACCAAAAATTCGAAATTTGTTTCTTCATTCAGAAATTTTCAATTATTGTCTTTTGGCCAATCAGTCACTTCAACGAATCTTGAAAAACATCAAAAATATGTTTCACTAAATTTTGTTAAAAATTTGTCTCTCAAATTCACACAAATAAAATAATAAATTGAAACCGAAATCACGTCTTTCAATTTGTGTCTCCAAGAATTTCGACAAGAATAGTTTTATTTACAATAAAGAAATTAAAAATTTAAAAATCGCCAAATTCATTCTCCAAATAGCCCCCCCGAAAAAGGCAAAAAAATACCCAAAATAATGAAAAATTCGAAAAACAACAGGACACGCTCTCGAAGTGCCTACGACAAATGTTACTCTTCGTGTGAAATTTTCAAATATACCCCCGCTCTTTATATACGTCACGCGCGTGAGGGTAGTCGAAATGATTTTGGTCCATGAACAGATTGTCATGGTGGGGATGACACCCCCACCAATCTATTTATAGCATCCACAACAGCATCCGTTTGTGTTGTTGTAGGAGAAACGTACACCAATTGCCATCTCACTCCAACACACATTTTCCACACGGCTATTCGCAATCCTTGTCGTGTGCGAAGGAAAAGCTTTTATTATATTTCACGTTAGGAAAATATGTTGTTCAATATACGTCTGATATTGTATGCACACGAGCAGCGCTATCTCGTGTTCATTTTCAAGACGACAATATTTTCATATTTTTCGAAATGGTTTTTACGAAGTGAATTAATATAGAATATATATTTTTCATAGATATTTGATATCTGCTCAAACGGCTTTAATTATAGTTATAAGTTTTTCTTTTTTTTAACTGAATTTAATTTAATAAAATTTTACCCGGTGTTTAACTAAAACTTTACCTTTCAATTGTTTCGAAATAAAAATATTAAAAAAAAAATGAAATACGATTATATTGTTAAAATTAACAAAAGAAGACAATTTCATAAAAAGAAATAAAATAAATAAAAAAAATAACAATGACAAAGAAATTCAATAAAAAAAAATATATACTGTCAATTTCAACAAATCATAACAACAAGAAAATTAGATTTTCCGATCTTTATCACAGCTTACCACGGAAACATTCCATTTCTTTTACAATACAGAACAAGTTTTCCTTTCTCCTATTGTCCAGTGGTCCGTTGTTATCGTAAAAATTACGATGTGAAGAAATATTATCGTAAAGACATATCTCGAATGTCGGGCTGGCTACATTCGAACTTAATCGGACAGACACCGAAGCATCATTGTATGTGATTTCAAAAACATTCTTCATTATCAAGTCGTATGTTACTTACCTGAAAATATCTCATCCTGCCAGTCCCACGTCCTTAAAGTCCCCCTGATGTTCCCCGATCTCCTGCCACTGTGTGCTGCCACCTAAAATGTATTTAGAGTACTACACGCATCGCGGTATACAGGGACAGTGGGATCAAAAAATATTGACAGTAGCGATCATATGAAATGAGACCGAGCGTACACGTTTTTTTATCTTTGTTTTTCTATGTCGAAGTTTCGAAAATGTCGATGCCACTAATCGGATTCCATTAACACATTTCTTATCTCGTTTTAGCGTTTAGTTTTTAAAAGTTTTCAAATATTTTCCATCTTTTTTTTCATTTTAGCGAATTTCCATTCTGGAATTTTAGCTATTACAGCAGCTCTTATGGTAGCACTCGAGTCCGAGACTATGGCAGAAAATTTGTTTTGAAGTTTCTATATATGTGTGTGTACGATAACTCTCAAACGAAACGTTTAATTCTTATGAAATTTGGTGTGCGAGCTGGAATCCGGATTGGCTCGGCTAAGTTCGTTAGGCAGACACGTCGGATGCCCAGAAGTAGTTTTTTGGCCATTTTTTGTTATCCAATCGTATCATTAGACAATTCGATTTTTAGATAGTTGAAAAGAGAAAAAAAATTATGAAGACATTGTTCTTATAATTTTCTTTTTATATATTAAGTAGTTTCCGAGAAAATTATAATTTTTTATTTTATTATTATATTGCTAATGCTTTCTTTACGATATGAAATATAGTAAAAACAATTTTTTCTAAATGAAGCAAATGCTAGTTAGTTATGCAGCATCCTGCATAACATAGCGAATTTCCGTTTATAAAAATTCGTTTTTCTCGGAAACCAGTTTACACAGAATGATGGTTTAAAAACCTTTTTTATATTAGTCAGATTTTTTAAGAGTACGTTATAGAAAGAAAATTTTTGTATGATGTCCTCCTTTAGAGAGAAAATATAATTTCCATATATTTCCATACCAAGAAAAAAAAATCGAAAACTATAGTTGTAATGTAACAATATATATTGTTAAATGGATATATGCTACACTGAGGACCCAAAAGCGCCGAAAATTAACTACTCAACTGATTTTGAAAATTTTTTCACTCTTAGAACGCAAAACTATTTTAAATGGGTACAGGTCTTATAGATGAGATCCGCCAGTAGTACTCAATATTTGGAAATTCGGTATGTTATGCAGCATGCTGCGACAGGGATATTTTAGCGAATTTCCAGAATGGAATTCAGCTACTACAGCCACTGTCCTGACGCGACTTGAGCCGGGGACTATGGCAGAAATTTGTTTTGAGGTCCTTAGAAACCGAAAATAATATTCACTAAAATTTATATATATATATATATATATATATATATATATATATATATATATATATATATATATATATATATATATCCGCATGATAAATTTCGAACAAAATGTTATAGGTTTACGAAATTTGGTGAAAATGTTGGAAATGCCAAACCATTGGACAAGTTCGTTAGCCAGACACGTCGGATGCCAGGAACATGGTTTTTGTTCTTGCAAAAAATTAGCTTCTTGCCAAAATTTTCACTTAATCAATAATTTTTGCGAAAATTTTTTACACCATTTAAAAGAGGACAAAAAAATACATAAAAATGGTCTTTAAGCTATTGTTCTATGTCAACTAGTTTCCGAGAAAAACTAATTTTTATAAATGGAAATTCGCTATGTTATGCAGTATGCTGCGACAGGGATATTTTTTTTTTTAGTGTCGAGCAAGTCGACAGAAAATTTATTATTTTCATCTTTATCCTGATTAAATATTTATTGTATACATCCATCCTTGTTGCAGTTGTGTTTCATTTATATATCTGTACATACACTGTGTATATGTATTATTATGTCTCTTAAAATGGGACAAGGTGTTCCCTACCATTGCCAGCTACACACGGGAGGGCACGGAGGGGAAGACGGTTGCCATGGTGACGCGCGGTGATGGCACGTATTAAGGGGCGATATTATAGATGTTGTATTTACCTATATGTAGGTAATTGTAATATCTACCTTACAGCCGAGTCGACGGAGCCATGGTATAAATGAAATTTAATTGTGCAAGTGAGTAAATGATATACTTAATATATATGTTTACATAGTTTTTGCATCTCTCTCGTTATGAATATCAGTTTTATCAGTTTTGTGGATGATGCACAGAGCACACCGAACAACATATTATAATAGAGTTGTACCTACTTATATGTACCACGGAGATGATGGATGCTCTCTCTACGTTTGCAACACAAATATTCAAATACTCTGCTACACTGACTGATGCCGTCTATTTCATTCTCACACACGCCGAGTGACTGTATATCTTATTCACTCTATTGTATGTTTGCTGTTGATGCGGTTGATTTATACTATTGTTGGTGGTATAGTAACTTCCTGTTCCTGATAACTAGAGAGCGGCTACGATACCTACATATAGGCAATGTATGCGTGTGTACATACATGTGTGTAGTGTAGTATGCATATGTTCTGTTGATAATCAATTTTAAATAGGGAAATAAATGGTTATGTTGACATTAAACCCTTCACATGTTGGTGAAAAAATGGATGCGCTTTGTTGTTGCTGGTGTTACCTATGTTAGTAGATAAGTATTGATGATCGGTTGATGCTTGTGACATCTATTTATACGTTTTTAGTACTTGCGGTGACATTCAAAGCATGACACAGATGTTTCACTTTTTCTTCAACAGATGGCAATGTTAAAAATAAACTATGTCTCCAATTTTGATAACGAAAATTACTTAATTTTAATGATACAAATAACATTTCTTAATAAAACATTTAACGTAAAAGCCCTTATAGCGGAACGCGATCATATATCCGAACAGTTTTGACATTTATATATTAATGAAGTTATGTCTAAAAGAAACCTCTGATAACAAAAATTATTATTAAAAAAAATTATTATTTTTCAATTTAAATACAGTATTTTGATCTTTTATTTACATCTGATACTTGAACCATTCTATGTTTCCAACCTTGACGTCTAGATGTCACTCTATGTGTCATATTATTCATATTACACGTCTCTATGTATATCGGTTCCCAACTTCTAGTGTCATTATTATTGATATTTCTCTGTTTGGATATAGATGTCGACATTTTGTAAAAGAAAAACATTAATATGTAAAAATTTTTGGGTTGTATTTTTTAAAAAACATATTCGTTGGTTTAAAAAAAACTTTCTTTCAGGCTTATTAAGAAATAAAAATGCATGTTTAATTTATTTATCAATTTTTATAAGCCAGTTTAATTGCACACCTAAAAATAGTGTTCCGGTACATACTTCAAACGAATATAAAACATATCAATACATAACCTCTTCCTTCCTGATGCGAGGCTCACGGTAATAATATCTAAATGTTTAGTAATCACCTGGTATATAAATGTACCTATGTACTTGGTAAGTTTTTACAAGCGAGTGAATCGTACGGTAGGTTGAATATGTCGTAATGACGTACCTAAAATGAGGTGACACAACCTCATTTTACGTCGTGCATTATTAATTAAACATATGTATATAATAAAACTGCTAGGTAATTAATTTATATAAAGTTTTTAAATAAATTATATTTTTAATGAGAATTTTTTTTTACAAAAAATATATATATAAAAAATTAAAGTACGAACGCAAACTAAACCTAAATATTTAATAGCTTTATTAGTATATACAAACAAATACAGGGTGATACAGAGTGAATAATAATTAGGTATCGGACATTTTTCGAATCAAACAGCATCGTGTTTTGTATATGCATGGTTTGCATCACGTTGGTTTTAAAACAACAATTTTGTTAAAATAGTTAATCGTCTTAAACTACAGATGTCACTGTCAATATTTAAAATTAAAATACAGATGTTACGTTTAACTTTAAACAACAAAATAAATAAATTTCAGAGATTAACATTCAGAATAACTGTTAATACAATATTTTGATGAATATTTATTAATCTATTGAAAATTATTTATAGTTCTAACGTATTTGTTTCAATAAACATTTGTATGAATAATATGAATATTATTTGATATTCGTGGTCACAAAAAAATCGTGTAATTCTATATCGTTTGTATTCAGTCTCCATGCTAAACTCACAAACATAAGCAGACGTTTCGAGTGATAGACTAACTGAAAAAAGCAAAAACTTTTAAATAAAGGTTCCGATTCAAAAAAAATAAATTTTGTATCGTAGCTCGAAAACTAAGAGAGTTACTAAGCTCCTGGTTCTAACAATCGATTACCCCCCAACAGTAGTCACAATTCTTTAGAACTGTAGATAATAAAAATTGTAACTCTCACAAGGGGACAGAACAGCCTTATAAATAAATAAGGTTTTTGTTGATAAAAAAAATTAATACTGAAAAAAAATTAATACTGAAAATTAGTACCATTCTATCGTGAGGCAAGAACCTATCTCCGACCTATTTGGTATGTTACGTACGACAATCTTTTTTAAGCTTGTTAAGTACACTAGCTGCATTAAAAGTTTTTCTGAATAGTGTGCACTCGATATTATTTTAGGATATTAACATATTAAGTGTACTCTATCACCAAAAAAAAATTTCAGCCAAATCGGCGACGCCAAGAGGCTGTGCCGTCCCCTTCTCAAACTATTCAGCCTGTATAATATCTTTTTCAGCTTTAAAATTACTGGTTGTTTCAAAATTACGATACATTAAAATATCTACCCCGTCTCCTAAAGAGTATGGTCGTTAAGTAATAAAATAAATAGTCCAGCAATTATCATTCCCAACTATTACTGCTTTTTTCTACGACCATTCTGTTAAGCGTTTAATTTTCAATAATTACACCGTCTATTATTGTTTAACTATTAAAAAAAAAAATTTAAAACTGACTGATAACTTTACGTCCCGCTGTTATGTTATCTGACAATAAAATATTTTCCACAACTGGCAGTGAATGAGCGAGCAGACGGACGGACAGACGGACAGACAAACAGACTGGAGTAGGAGCGAGTACTATTATTATTATGAGGGAACAAAACGTCATAGAAGGATTAAAAGAAAAAAAAAATGCGAAAACAACAGTTCTTGAAAATCAAACACATTGTAATAATAATAATAATAATACATTATTTTCTAGAGATAAAATTTTTTTTACATTGGAAATACAAAAATAAAATTGTACACTCAACAAAAAAAATTTTTGCTTACGCATGACGACAGTTTTTTTTTTGCTGTCACTCACTATCATGTACTCGTTCAGTACTCATTCACTTTTCGGGTTCCGAAGAAAAATAATTTCGTCATGTCTGTCCGGCACACCCACAAAATTTCACACAAAATAAAGTTGAAAATCCTTCCGCCAAGAAAAAAGAAAAATGAAATAGAAAATGTAGTTTAGCAGAAGATGGAATCTTATCATTCCTAAAAAAAGTCAAGTCTAGAACATTATCCGGAGAAATGTTGACAAATTAATAAAATTTTTATTTTTGGCTATTGTATATTTTATGGGGTTACCCAATGCTTAACGCCGTACACTAACATAAGTATATGTTCGCAAGCCTATACACACTCTAAAAGAGATATCTTTCTGTGCATGTACAAATAATATTGTATACTGAAAGCTGTGAAAAAATCTAGCTGTTGGGGAATTCTAATTTAGTGCGTTCCCAACACGCACTTGGCACATTTTTTATTCATTGATGTTAAATAGAATGAGACACTTAGACATAAAGTATAGTTTATGGTAGCGTAGAAAAATAATATAATAGTCCATGGCTTTCAAAATTTTGATTGGTCTGGGACTCTAGGTTAAAGGAAAGCAAAAACCAACTATTTTGAAAACTATATTAACTTTACCAATTGAATTATTACTATAGTATCTATAGAAAGATCGCTTTCAGGACTGAAGATAATCATATTACTTCGAAACTGCTGTTACCTAAGAATAATTTACCTAATAATAATAATTTACCTAATAATAAATTAATTACCTAATAAAATAAATTACCTAAGAACAACAATTTTCTCTCAAATTGTCATATCAAAAGTAAGATCACAGCAGTTCTGTACTAAAAATAATAGGATCACAGGAGTTCTGTACCAAAGGTAGTAAGGTTACAGCGATTCTGTACCCGAAGTAGTAGGTTACAGTGATTCTGTACTAAAAATAATAGGATCACAGCAGTTCTGTACCAAAAGTAGTAAGGTTACAGCGGTTCTATATCAAATGTAGAAAAGTGAGAGCGATTCTGTACTAAATGTAGCAAAGTGACAGCGATTCTGTACCAAAAGTAGTAAGGCTACAGCTATTCTGTACCAAAAGTAATAGGATCACAGCAGTTCTGTACCAAAAGTAATAAGGTTGCAGCGGTTCTGTACCAAATGTAGTAATAGTAAGGTAACAGCGATTCTGTACCAGCAGTAGTAAGGTTACAGTGATTCTGTACTAAAAATAATAGGATCACCGCAGTTCTGTACCAAAAGTAGTAAGGTTACAGCGATTCTGTACCAAATGTAGCAAAGTGAGAGCGATTCTGTACTAAATGTAGTAAAGTGACAGCGATTCTGTACCAAAAGTAGTAAGGTTACAGCGATTCTGTATCAAAAGTAGTAAGGCTACAGCGATTATATACCAAAAATAATCGGATCACAACAATTCTGTACCAAAAGTAGTAAGGTTACAGCGGTTCTGTACCAAAAGTAATAGGATCACAGCAGCTCTGTACCAAAAGTAGTAAGGTTACAACCGTTCTGTACCAGAAGTAGTAAGGTTTGAGTGATTCTGTACCATAAGTAGTAAAGTTACAGCGATCCTGTACCAGAGGTAGTAAGGTTACAGCGATCCTGTACCAGAGGTAGTAAGGTTACAGCGATCCTGTACCAAAGGTAGTAAGGTTACAGCGATCCTGTACCAGAGGTATTAAGGTTACAGCGTTTCTGTATCAAAAGTAATAGGATCACAGCAGTTCTGTACTAAAAGTAGTAAGGTTACAACGGTTCGATACCAAATGTAGTAATAGTAAGGTTACAGCAATTCTATACCAGAAGTAGTAAGGTTACAGTGATTCCGTACCAGAAGTAGTAAGGTTACAGCGATTCTGTACCAAAAGTAATAGGATTACAGCAGTTCTGTACCAAAAGTGGTAAGGTTACAGCGATTCTGTACAAAAAGACATACAGACGCAGTCCCAAAAGGATCTACTCTTTGTTCAGAACCGATAAATCGTTTACATGTAGTTCGTCATACCCCCGTCACGTGGCTCTAGTTATATCCACTTTCATAGTTTTGTCCGACATAGTACATTATAGCTCTCTACATATATATTATATTCCTGATAGTGCTTCAACCATACTATACATTGTACGTACAAAACTCATACTCTCAGACTTACTATACAACCTGTAGCGCTCTCTACATCATGTTATCTCACTCCAATTCTCAATATTGATAAGAATTACTCGCAGATCTGTGTGTGTGTGTGTTTGTATGAGCACGAGTAAATATTTGCAATTTGCTACGAACGCTGCGGAAAACGCGGGAAAAGTATACATTTTCTACAGTGGTTGGCATATGATTCAAATTTTAGAATATAACTGAAATAGTATGTTACGATATAGGGTCGGTATGTTGATTTGGTTGATTGAGAAAAACGAGACCTGAATGGTTGAGTTTTTCCCATTTTTGAGATTTGTAATAAATTTTAAGGTATTTGACATTGTTTGTCTGATTTTTTCGACGCCTCAATGACTTGAAATTTTGTAGAGAAATAGTTGGGAAGGCAAAGAGGAACAATACAAGGAATAAATTTTTAAGCTAAATTTGCTTATTGCACTTTTGCTTTTGAAATTACTAGAACAGCCGAAGCATTGTAATCACTTTTGAAATGTGAAAATTCTCGCTCGCATTTTACGTTTCAGACCTTCCTGTCTATCTGTCGGTCCACCTATCTGTTCGTCTGTATGTCCGAAAATCACACCAAGCTTGGAACTATTCAATCGATATTGATGAAATGTTTCAAAAAGTATGCAAACTGGTTCCTAGATGATTCCTTACGAATTTCATCGCAATCGGAGTAATATTAGTCGCGGTGCTACCGTGAAAACTCAATAAATATCGATATTCTATTTATTACTAGTCTCATTTCGTTCAAATTTTGAGAATATTTAATTTGGCACGGACTTAAATCGCACGTTCTGTAAAAGTAACTTACAAAAATTTATTTTAAATTAACAGGAACGAAAAATGGACTTGTGATAATATATTTTCATTTCTTTGGTAAATTAATGTTATTAATTTAGGAAATTTCATTTTTTACTTTAAATCTTAAACAAAAATATTTTCCATTTCGCTTTCTTGCACCCCCCTTGCATCCCGTCACGTCCTCTATCATGTTCAAGGAAAATTTTAATAAATTTATTAGAGACCCGCTTGGATATAATCTTCAATATAACGTACAAAACACAGTTATCATGTGTGTAAATTAGTGAAAAATTTTTTAAATATTTCTACTCTCCTTTATAATATCGAACAATGTTTTACAAAAAATTCGGGTTGCTAGATGTGAGATATAATCTAGAACACCACACATTGTTCACTTTGTAAACATTTGACATACACTTTCTTTGAAATAAATTGGTTGTAAGTACCAATTTTTCAATAAAAGCATGTTTTTCAGCAAGCTGATCCGTTTTTATGTTTAAACTGTCAAAATATTTTTGTATAGCTTCTAATATAATCCCTACGAAAGCGCTGTTATGAGCAGTTTACAGACCAGTTTAAAGTTGTTTTGATCTAATAGTTAAGCTATTTAAATTTACTGTGACCAGTTTACAAAAAAGCCAATTGAAATGACGGATTAACAACACTTTATAGACGTACTTGTTACCTGCTCCTGAACATAGGCAATGCACATTGCGCTGTCAATCGCCCCAATACCTACCTACTAACAGGTAGCCACAAATGACTTGATTTTCTTCACTAACGGTGTATTTAATGAAAAAAAGGGACAAAAGAAGCAAAAGAATACATTATTATTATTTAAAATAAATACACATACACACTTAAATATATGTGTGTGTTGTGGTAAATGTATCAAATATATTTGTGTTATTATCATTTGCATGGTAGTTTCGCTCACTGTTCGGTGATCATAATCCGTGCATAGCGAGCGCATGCAACATATACAAGTAAGTTATACGTAAACTTGCTTTTGTTTAGAACGCGAAATTAAAAATTCCCCGCGGGATTTAAATAAAGAAGACAGACATATATAGTCGCATAATGAAAAAATATATGTATTTGTTGCGAAGACGAAAAAAAATATAATATCTTGGCTCGCACCATTATCTACTAACTACTGTTCGAGTGAAGTAAAAAAGTACACTAGAGCCCCTTAACAAAAAAAGAAAAAATTCTAATCACAAAAATATGAAGAAAAATCTCGAAATTTTGATTCACCAACTATACTTTTGGCGGAAGCCCGTTCAGAAAAAAAAAAGAAAATTCGAATTAGGAAAATATTCTAGAAAAAACAAGAAATTTTTTTTTTTTTGGATTTCGACGAAATGTCTTAGAATTCTTATAGTCTTGTCATATCATCGCAGTCAATAAATTTTTCTCATAATTTCTTGAGGTACTTTCGGGTATCGAAAAGTGGAGATACCAATTATTTTCCCGTCTATTCCATCATGTGAAATATCGTAGAAAGGAGTCACGAAATGAAATTAAGATTCATTTAACCATTTTTCAGTTTTAAGCCCTATTTGCGAAATATTAAGTTTCAAACTGAGATTTTTTGTCCCTTGTAACTTTTCAATCTTGGATTCAAAGATTTTAAAAAAAAAAATATAAATGTCAGCACTTGCTAAGAATATGCAGTTCAAATTTGGTAACTTTTGAAGAAATTTTGGAAGATGACTTAAATTTTTGATATTTGAAAACAATTCCAAAAAAAAAAAAAAAATTTGCGTACCCTATCGTGTGACATATCGCCAGAAATACTTTCTATAAAATAAATTTGGGGCTTCTTTAACCATTTTTCATTTTTCCGCGTCGTTTGCAAAATATTGAAGTTTAAGAGACCACTCATAGTCTAACAGCACTAAATTTTATCTATACATTAATTTTAGAATAGACATAAATTTTTAAAAAGAGATTCTTGTAGGGATTGCCGAGGAGAACATTTGAGCAAAATGTTAACTCCCGGAAATGTTTTTTTATATCATGAATAGCGTTTTTTGACCTTTCACCGCTTACGTAACGAAAACGGTGATAGATACATTAAAAAGTGTTAAGACCTTTCTTGTACAGAATCGAATTCTCTACAAAAAACTCCGCGAGAGCACCTGTCTATCTTATACAGGTGAAAAGATACAGCGCTCCAAACGCGCACTCAATAATTCACTTTTTCTAGCGTTCCGGCAGGGTGTGCCGTCCAGAACCTTTCGATTCTCTACAAAAAAGGTCTTAACACTTTTTAATGTATCTATCACCGTTTTCGCTACGTAAGCGGTGAAAGGTCAAAAAACGCTATTTATGAATTTTCAATAATGTTTAAACAATATAAAAAAACATTTCCGGGAGTTCACATTCTACACAAATGTTCTCCTCGGTAATCCCTACAAGAATCTCTTTTTAAAAATTTTTTTTATATCTATCCTAAAATTAATGTTTAGTGAGATAGGGCTTAAAATTAGTGCTATTGGACTATCATAGTAACACGCGTCGTAAGATTATCGAATATATTTATCTATTTTCTTTGGATTCGAAAGCTCTGAACAACTCTAGCCACTGAGTACTCCTCAGTTAATGCAAGTCAAACCAGTCTATCAACAAGCACATATTTAACGGTAATCCTTATTTTGGATTTCCACTGTACCCACTAGTTGTACCATTCTACCATTATATGGTTTTTGTTGTGTTGTATCCATTACTAATTTTTTCATCTCTTTTTGCACCGTGATAGCCGTCTCATACTTTTAATATTCTTTATCTTTGTTTGAAACTTCATTTTTAATATTTGGCGTCAATTTTTTTTTTCTATATTTTGTTCCTTGGGTTTCTTTTTATGAAATTTTCCACAAAAAAAAAAAAAAATTCGTTAATTATTTCAAATCATATTCAAATAGGGTCAGATATTGTTTTGGCTTAATGAATTTAGTGCTGCTTTAAAATTGAACGCGTAAATTTTAAATATTTAATTAAAATTTCGTTAAAAATAATTTAATTTTTTCAAAATCATAATTTTCATTATTAATTTCCATTGGTAATTTTCTTCGATTTTCCGAAACAAGAGAGAATGAAATGAAAATTAATATATATACTTATTATCGATTTGGAAAATTATTAAATCTCGGTATTGTACAATAGAAGTAAAGGTCCGTATACACGACATTCAAAAAATGACTGAAACTGACGTTAAAAACGATTTAACTCATGTGTATCAAATCCCATAAGAATATTATAGTTTTTTCAACTTTACCATGGAAAAAAAGTTAGGACAAATTTTTACAGCGAAAAAAATGGTACAAAACATTTTATTGGCCATTTTATTGTAGGTAAATACGATAAAAATGAAACAAGAATTCGTATATTGGTAAATTTAACTGATTTCAGAACCATAGTAACAATGTATTGAATAATAATATGAATTATTCTAATTTATTTTATTCGTTAAATTGTCTTTCCGTCTTACACTTGAATTATATATTTATTCTGAATAAATTTGTGTTTTCTACAACTCAAATTTCTTGTCTAAAAGCAATTTAACGAGAAGAACTGTCATCTAAGAAAAACGCGACATTGGAAACAAATTTTCGTTAGACAAACCCAAATTTATTCGAAAAAATACAAACCTCTCGCGTAATAACAGGTGAAAAAATAACATTATTGAGGTGCCCTTAAAGGTAATCATTCTCAAGGTGCATTTTAGCTTAGAAAATTGTTTATTTGACTTGTTTGACTCTTTATAGCCAATCAGATTGAATACAGAAAACAAAATAAGCTAAACAAACAGTACAATTTTTGTCAATCGGTCAAACTAAGCTTATTTGTCTGACCTTTACGTTTAAACAGTTTGATCAATCGACTTGAAATTTTGCACAGTAATAATCGGAGCGACGTAGAAGGACGAGAGAAACGTGTTTAAAACGAAATAATGAAATGACAACAATAATTGAGCACAAACAACAAATTTTCGACGCTGGTTTTATCAACTGTTGAACAAAGACGTCGCCTATCACTGGCTTCCGGAAACATTTACACAAAACAACCGTTTTCGCCGCACACACACAAATCGATTGTTTTCATCAGACGGCAAGTCAGTCAGAGCCCTCGTTTTTGGATGTTGTGTATGTGAGCCTTAAACGTAAGGCTAGGTAAACCAATCTATATTATGTTATAATAATATACCCATATCTAGCATATAGTTAGTTATATATAGTATAGTATTTATTGTAGTATAATGTATTGGTTTGTTACAAGTCTCTATTTTAAAATATCCCCTGATTTATAATACGATACGTCACATCACACGATCCTTAGGGACTTTACCACACTTCGATTCATATTATGAAATATATACCAGTTCGTATAGGGTGTTTATAAATTTGGACAAGATTTTTCAGTGGATAGCAAGAAACTATTCGGAAAATAGTGCGTAAAGAACTTAAATTTGTTGATTATTTGGAAAATGTAATAGGAGTTGATTATTTGGGTTTGGGGTAACAGCTATGAACGTGTGGCTTAGCCAATTTTAATACGATCTATTTTATTTGAAAACTGGTGATTTCGCGATGATTCGTAACCAGAATTCATTGAGGCATTTACAGAATATTTCAGGTTTTGCAGGATAAAAAAAAAATGTTAAAAACCCTCTTTCAAGGCTAGCAATTGTGAGAATATATTTAACGAAGTTCGATGAACATTAGTCCAGCTTTTTCCAGGATATTTCAGGATTTTCAGGATAAAAATAAAATTAGAAACCTTAAAAACCCGTTTTGAAAGCTGATAATTGTGCCATGATTCTTAACCAGATTTAATGAAAATTGGTTCGGCCGTCTTCAGAATACTCCAAAATTTCCAGGATTTAAAAATTTTACGAACCCATTTTAAAAATTAATGATTGCGGGATTGCGAATTGTTCCTATTCAGGTTTGATGGACACTGCCCAGCCCTTTTTGGAATATTTTAGAACTTCTAGAAGAATAATAATCTTTTAAAAAACCACTTTGAAAGCCAATAAATGTACGATGGTTCCTAGTCAGGTTTGATGGAAATTAATCCAACAATGGAAAAAATTAAAAAAATTCAGGGCGAAAATCTACGACGAAAAAGCTTTAAGCTAATTTTCAACCGTCGTCGTATAGGTGAAAAATTTTGTAGTGTAATGAATAAAAAAAACAGCTTACTCTAAATCAGTAATTCTCAAACTTTTTGCTCTTAAAATTTTCAAAAGACCCCCAAACGATGTAGAAATGGTTAGGAAAGGGTAAAATATGGGTATAAAGTCTGTATAATCAATTGTTTCATTTTGAGAATCACTGCTCTATAAAGTGAATAGCGAAATTTGAAATATAGAATTTCAGAAATTTTTATTTCATTTTTTTTTTTCGAGGTTATTCGTAGTGACATTTTAACTCTTTGCACTCAAGCAAAAAAAAGTGAGTTGTAAATAGGCTGGTAAGACATGTAGCACATGACAACGACCGACGTTCTTTTTTTGACGGATTCTTTTGACGTTCTAACCTTGTTTCCCCAAAGTTGAATACTAAATGCGCTACATACGTACTCAATGCTGTTTTTATTAATTTTTAATTTTAAAAAGATAATTCAACGTGAGTTTGTATTATTTTATTTACAATTTTTCTAATAAATGAATGTGTTTGCAGTTATTAAATAAAATATTCATGTAACGTGAAGTATGAGCAGTCATTACAGTTCAACATTCAGTGTGTCATGTGGTACATGTCTTATGATCCAACCGACAAAACACCTTTAAATATGGTAGAGTTAATGGACAAACCACCTTGTCATGCTGTACATGTCTTATAAGCGCAAAGGGTTAAAACTTTTTTAGTCTATCACTACAACCAATATCACTCCCCACTACCACGTGTACCATTCCTGGTTACTTGTACATATTTTCCACAGAACATCCTATACATCATAAACAATTAAACACATACATATATCAAATAGATTATTATGACACCCTGTATATATTTTATGTGAATATACGTTGTAAATATTTTAACCATGCTTGCTATGCATTCTACTAACAAACGAATAATATATACATTGGCTTGGTTCTGCTATAAGTTTATATATATATATATATATATATATATATATATATATATATATATATATATATATATATATATATATATATATATATATATGTTAGTTACCTCTGTATGATGGAGTTTTGAATTGAGAGCAAAGTAAGTGACTAAGTGTATCGTTTTAGTGTAATATGTACGAATAATAATTTGTAATTAATTAACGTGAAACACCTGTGACATTCTGCCAGTTTGTTCCAGTACCTACCAGTATTTTAATGTACCTACTATGTATGGTACCGTGCAGTAGCAATTTTATTACGCGGGAATGGCGACAACCAAAACGCCAACAACAACGCCAGAGCCCACTCACTACCCTTCGCATGTACGGGCGGGTATATTTAATGATTTCACACAGTTCCCAAAATTATGAAATAATTAAGAATTTAAAATAAATATATTGGGTAATAAATAAAATTTTTAATACACAGTTTTTTCTTTTTTGCTGCTCTTTAAAGATAGTCATTATTTATAAGTTAGATGTACATAATTTTAAATAAAATTACAGTTGTGGACATAGAGTATATAACATCTATGATTGGTCTTTGTTAACAGTATAGGTAAAGTTTGAAGTTTTCGAGACTATACAGAAGTAATGGAAGCACCATGATCACTTTTGAAATATCAAAAATTTTTTTCCCTCCAAAATAATTTTCTTGGACAATTTTGGTTTCGGGTCAATTTTTGATGAAATTTTCAGAAGTTATACGGGTTGGTTTCTATAGATGATCCTCTACGAATTTCGTCGCAATCGAAGTAATGGTAGCTATACAAATAGATTATGTTTTTAAGGGCGGAGACTGTCACTCCACAAATTCAAAAATTTCGTTGGCGCTCTAGCTACTGTATTTATCATCCGAAAACTTCAAAAAGATTTCTCATGTTACTAACATAATTAGTGATGAGCAAAATTAGTCTTGGTCTTGGTATTGCATTTTTTTAAGACCAAGACTACATTTTGCAAGACCAAGACTATAAGTATGCCTGCAAGACCAATACCAAGACTCAAGTGAGCAAGACCAAGACTATAGCAAGAAAAAAGCAAGACTCTTGCTAAATTATTTAAATAGTTTAAAAGTATAATTAATACCGTAAAGAGAGAAAATTCTGATTTTAGAAGGAAAAAATTCCCTAATAAAAAATTCAAGAAAGTGCAAGATTCTTTAGCAATACCAAGACCAAGACCAACACCAAGACTGCATTTTGCAAGACCAAGACCAAGACCAAGACTCTAACTGTTCTAGCAAGACCAAGACCAAAATTCTTAATGAAAGAACAAGACCAAGGCTAGTGATGAGCAAAATTAGTCTTGGTCTTGCAGTCTTGTCTTGGTCTTGCATTTTTTGCAAGACCAAGACCAAGACTATGTATACCAAGAGCAAGACCAAGACCAAGACCAAGACTATAAGTATGGCTGCAAGACCAATACCAAGACTCAAGTGAACAAGACCAAGACTATAGCAAGAAAAAAGCAAGACTCTTGCTAAATTATTTAAATAGTTTAAAAGTATAATTAATATCGTAAAGAAAGAAAATTCTGATTTTAGAAGGAAAAAATTCCCTAATAAAAAATGCAAGAAAGTCCAAGATTCTTTAGCAATACCAAGACCAAGACCAACACCAAGACTGCATTTTGCAAGACCAAGACCAAGACCAACACCAAGACTGCATTTTGCAAGACCAAGACCAAGACCAAGACTCAAACTTTTCTAGCAAGACCAAGACCAAGATTCTTAATGAAAGAACAGGACCAAGACCAAGACTGCCAAGCCTTGGTCTTGGTCTTGCATTGCTCATCACTAAACATAATATGCAAAGTATTGGTAAACCTGAAAAAAATTTTAAAAAAGTAAATAATTGAATAATTTGTCCGAGTTTTTTTTTTTTTAAAGTATTTTTTATAACTTTTCTACCTTTTTGTATTGCACAAATCATTTTTGTACAGGTGTTAGAGAAGGTAATAATATAAAGTAGTTATATTTGGTATAATTCTCAAAAAAAAAAAAAAAATCGGTCGAATAGTTTTTGAGTGAAAACGCCAGCTAACTGTACAAATGTTGTTTCGAGAAAAACTTATTTAAAATTTCCGTATGTCATAATAAAAACGAAATTACTTCAACACTTACCTACATATATGACGCAGACATATGAATAAGCCACAGATGCTATTTTACACTCTCGCAAACGCGCTTTACGTTCAAAGACTAAAACATACGAAAGACTTGTAATATCGTTCTGACAATTTGGGAATATATTCTTGAGATATTTTTATGGGGAAAAATTAAAAAAAAATTTTTTTCGTTTTAAAAGTATTTCTTTCCTTAAGGAGTAGATTCTTGTCAGTTTATCCCAATTTACGGTAGCGGTATAGCTCCTATATAGTAACTGTTTACTATCTATGCCGTTGTTATTTAAAGAATGCATCACTGTTTATACAATGTTTTGTTTTGCAATGATACAAAACAATGCACATATCAGGCTGGCAGCAACACTAACAAATACATACAAGAGCAGGGGGAGAGGGAGGATGGACAGAGGGGGGAGGTGTGTGAGACAAAGACACTACCTACTACACTAGATACAACCTATGTTTGTGTGCAAGTGAAATAGATGAAATTAATATGATAATAAAAGACATGAGATGACGGAAATGAGATAACACTAGGACTAGAGTATAAAATCAAAATGTTAGACAGAGATAAGCGTTGGTTGTAGGATCGGGGGGTGGGGGGGGGTGTTGTTGTTGTTGGGTGAGTTGGAGCTATACAATTGAATCCGTTATTTGAATGATACCAAACAACATGTGAATGAGAAAAATTTTTGTTGTATACAACAAAATACAATGCTCGGTGATACATGTATATACCTACAAGTGAGCTAGTAGTGAGTGAGCTATAGTACTGAGCTTGAGCTTGTAGTGAAGAGTTATAGACTTGTTAAACGTTGCGTATGGTATAGGGTGTTCGTAGTAAAAAAAGAAGTTACCGATACCTACAAGTGAGCTATAGTAGTGAGCTATAATAGTGAGCTTGAGCTTGTAGTGAAGAGTTATAGACTTGTTAAACGTTGCGTATAGTATAGGGTGTTCGTAGTAAGAAAAGAAGTTACCGATACCTACAAGTGAGCTATAGTTGTGAGCTATAATAGTGAGCTTGAGCTTGTAATGAAGAGTTATAGACTTGTTAAACGTTGCGTATGATATATGGTGTTTATTGTACAAAATAAAAGTTAGCGATGCAGCAACAATTCTCATTAGAAACTTTTTTAGATATTTCACAGCGATTCCACCACCTGCCACAATGTTCCACAGTACTCCCACCAAACGTCGTACAATTTGATGTAAAACTCGAATTTTTATGGATTCTTTATAATTTTGATTCAGTCTACATTTGTGGCAGGTGGTGCTAATGGCTGATAACAATACAGCTGAGCCTCCTAAAACACTGTTTCGGTAGGACGCGAAACAAAATTTTCCCCTGAAATTAACCCGTAAATTCAAAGTTCAACTTTCCAAAAGTGTTTTCTTTTACCAGTTTTGATACGGAACACTAAAGACTCGCTGAAAATTGCAGAGAAAACATGAATATTACCTACTCTGCTAATGAGGATCTTAAGACGCAAAAACTGCCTAAGATAGAAAACTCTGAACTTGAATCAAAGTAATTGCCAGTTTTTGTGAATTTTACCTTCCAATTTCTCTGAGGAAAAGTCGTTTTTTTTGTCTAGATTCAGAGGATTCATGTGGATATTGAAATTCAGTTCCCAGATTTAGAGATTTTTGAAAACACTCCAAAAATCTCTATGGAACTCTACACCCAAGAGAGCTGGAATGTGGATAATTTTGGTTCAGTCTACATCTCATTCCTAATATGAGATAGCAAAACAATCGAGCCTTCTATAACACGGTTTCGGTGGAACGCGGAACAAAAAGTTAGAACAGCCCTCCTATAACGAACTCTGTACTTCGTTGAAACATTTTCCCCTGAAATTAACCCGTAAATTCAAAATTCAACTTCCCAAAAGTGTTTTCTTTTATCAGTTTTGTTACGGAACACTAAAAATTCGAAAAAGAAAACCTAAGTAGTTATTACCTAGTTTGCTAGTGAGGATCTTTAGGAGCAAAAAC
Source organism: Brachynemurus nebulosus (assembly GCA_035578155.1). Classification (NCBI taxonomy): domain Eukaryota; kingdom Metazoa; phylum Arthropoda; class Insecta; order Neuroptera; family Myrmeleontidae; genus Brachynemurus; species Brachynemurus nebulosus. Next base: position 6,838,021 of record JAPWDM010000009.1, on the reverse strand, counting down.
TGCCTAGGATAGAAAACTCTGAATATGAATCAATGTAATTGTTAGTTTTTATGATTTTGACCCTCAAAAACCTCTGAGAGGAAATGAAAAAATTATAATTTCTCTGAAGAAAAGTCGTTTCTTCGTCTATAGTCTTAGGTAATTCAAGTGGCTATTGAAATTAAATCCCCAGATTTCGGGATTATTAAAATAAGAATCGCTGTGTAACTACAACCAAGAACAGAGCCGTGGAAAAAACACATCTCTTGGAAAAAATAAGTAATGTTACCATTTTTCGGGTCCCTACCAACCGCTACGGGTCCCTTCTTCCAGCCCAGCCCCTGGGACTATAACCCCGACTACCCAATCCTCTCGTCGGGCCTGCCCAAAAGTTCTGTTACCACGAGCACAATATTGCATCAAGTCTTAACTTGGAAAAAATAAACAAATCTACTCAAATTTGACTGCATGGAATAACTGGTTGTAAACAACCGGTATACAAGAAGATATTTTATACAACTTGATAGCACGCGCCCAAAAACATCGGTAACTATCACTACTCGTACCTACAAAAAAAAATGGCAACATACCCAAAACAAATACATAAATTTTTCCCGTGAAAACAGAACGTAGAGAGCACATTACTATGGATCCAGTGTACTGTACCCGCCCGTTTACCTTCTGTTTGCCTGGTTGCTCGCTCCACTCGTTCAGTCAGTGTTGACTAGTTGCTTCTGCACTGGCTTGACTTCACTCATCCACACTGACTGACTGGTTGACTGACTGGTTGTGACTGACTGGTTGTGACTGACTGGTTAACTGACTACACTAGCTGTGTTGCACGGTGCACGATGTGATGCGATAGGGGCTGCTGGCATTGTGAGCCCCAGAACTTACTACTAGTCTGTTGTATATAGTCTATGCTCTATGGATAGCCATTTCTACACTGTTTTGTTGTTTTGATGAAGTTGTTTATGGTGAAATGGCAACAATAACCAACGCACCGCGAAAATGCAACCGCAAACTACTATTGTGTGCAAAATATAAATACATAAATAAATAAATATATACGGTGCGATGTTTGGAGAAAAATGTTTTAATTGTCAGGGATGGTTAAAATGATTGTGTTTAATTGCTGTTGTAGTGCAGACGTCACTCATACATATTTTGACTTTTTTATATTTTTATAGTTACTTTACATTTATGATGTGGGTGGAAAACCGGGGAACTGTGTGGTAGAAGTAAAGCTGGCGATGAGGATCGAATTTTGAGCGACCAGTTCAAATGTTAGCGCCTAAATCTGCTCGAACAGTCATTTATAACTGTTTAGTCCACAGAATATTCAGAAACAAACTTCGTATCTCTATACTAGCTTTCTCAATGTGCACAATAGCTTACGTCACAAGTTACCTAATTTCCCACCACTGCAAACGCACGCCATGTTACAACATAAATTTCGTATCAATGTATGCGTGTGATGTACGGTTGTTTTTGTACCAACATCACATTCTGTCCGTGGAGGGAGACGACTGCAGTGTAGTGGCAGTGTATATGTATGCCAGTGAAGGGTACATGCATTCGCTTATTGTTGAAACTGGTTGATAACAATTGATCTGAACACGGCTACAGTTGCTGTGTGACTGACACACTTAAGCGGTATCAAACCACTCACTGGCACACTGCTATCCACAATTTTTTACAAACACGCTTAGGGCTTGGTTTAGTCCCATTTTGTTCAGTACAGTTCTGGAGTTACTGACATTTTTAATATTTTGAAAATTTTAGGTTTTTCGATTTTCTCCAAAACGCGTCTATAAAATTTAATGAAGTTTTAAGAGAAATTGATATAAAAGATTATCATTATTTTAAGGAGAATATTTCTTTTATATTTTTGGGTACAGAAAGCTCCTACAATTCGTCAGCGGAGTATTGGTTTGTAAGAAGTCCAATTTTAAAAAAAAAAAGTTTTTTCTGATAGTGGTTTCGACTTCCTTAACGTTTAAAACTAACAAAACAACCACAGAAAAATTTTTTAAAAAGTGGGCTTGGTACAAACCAATACTCAGCTGACGAACTGTGACGCCAGCATTTTTTATTAAATAACAAAACAAAAAAAAAAAAAAAAATATATATATATATATATATATATATATATATATATATATATATATATATATATATATATGTATTCGAAATAAAATTCGAAGAGAGAAAATTTGGTTGGTTTCTTTTTTTTTTCGTTAACTAGCAATATACGTATGTGCGGTCATCAAAACCCAATATTATTCCTAATTTGAAATTTTTACCTAAGTCTTCGAGAAAAGCCTCTGTGACTGACGAACAGACGGACACGAGAGTAATCTTATGAGTTCCATTTTTTCTTTTAAGGCACAGAATATTAAAAATAAAAATTACAAGCTGTGATTCAAATTTTACAAGTTATTACAATGAAACTTCCTATGCATAAAAATATAATAAAAGACAAAATATTCTTTTATTGTGTTAATAATAGAAATATTCGAGACGCGTGGTCAATCCTCAAATCGTCAAGGTAAATAAGTGCCGCGTAAAAAGTTTTCATTTTTAAAATTTGGGCAATTTTCGAAAATTTTTGTACACCCTTACCTACAATATTCTAAAAGTAGCTTAATTATGTGAACTTGAACAAATACGTAATACCGTGTGAGTTTTTTGAGAGTTGCCATTTTTATTACAGCCAAACCGTTGATTTAATCGAAAAACTGTTCAAATAAGAGTTTGCTATAGCCAGGAGCTCTATAGCTCTTATGGTTTTCGAGCTATAATACAAACTTATAAATCTTTAAATGAGACTATATATTAATTTTTCGATAAAACTGATCGAATGCATTAATTAACAACATAAATGAGCAAAAAAATTTTTTTACCCAAGTTTAATTTTTAAATTTTTTTGAAATTTATCAATTAGGCGATAAAAATATGCATATGTACTTGAGGCTACTTCAACCGACAGTGTTTTTTTTTGTTACATTTCTATTACATCCAAAAAAAGAACCTTTTCCAGTAGTGATGAGCAAAATTAGTCTTGGTCTTGCAGTCTTGTCTTGATCTTGCATTTTTTGCAAGACCAAGACTATAAGTATGGCTGCAAGACCAATACCAAACCTCAAGAGAGCAAGACCAAGACAAAAGCAAGAAAAAAGCAAGACTCTTGCTAAAAAAAAACTATTTAAATAATTTGAAAGTATAATTAATACCGTAAAGAGAGAAAATTCTGATTTTAGAAGGAAAAAATTCTCTAATAAAAAAAATGCAAGAAAGTGTAAGATTCTTTAGTAATACCAAGACCAAGACCAATACTAAGACTGCATTTTGCAAGACCAAGACCAAGACTCAAACTGCTCTAGCAAGACCAAGACCAAGATTCTTAATGTTGGTCTTGGTCTTGCATTTGCTCATCACTATTTTCCAGTACCATTTCTATCATACAAATTTGGCTGTAATAAAAATGGCAACTCTCAAAATACTCACATGGTATATACCTACACCAAAACTATACCTCTATACCTGTTCCCCCCGTCCTCCAGCTCACTCCTAAGTTGCGCTTCTGTATGTATAAATAACAAAGGTAGATAGGTAGATATACCTGTACAACATTTAATATAGGTATTTTGTCTGAAATAGCAACATAATAATTTATTGTGCATTATTATTGTTGCTTTTAGTAATAACAATGCTTTTTGAAAGCGCTTCACTTACATGCAACCATCCAATACATTGCAACGGTAGGAGATTCTGGGATAAGGTCCTTATACCTGTGTGCTGTGTTTTAAGTATAGCTCTAACTAAATAGCTAAACAATATTATGTTACTTTGTACCGGATATGTAGCAGATTTATACTCCAGTCCAGGTTCAGACATGAATTGCGTGATTAAAGTTATTCGATTTTTACGTCTTTAATATTAACATTATTCACAATTCATTGTACGGCAAAAATTAAATCAAAAAGGATGTGTCTAATTTCAAATTAAATTAAAATTTTTATTGAGACACTCCAAAGCATGTGGGGAGTAGTGATGAGCAAATGCAAGACCAAGACCAAGACTTGACAGTCTTGATCTTGGTCTTATTCTTGCATTAAGAATCTTGGTCTTAGTCGTGCTAGAGCAGTTTGAGTCTTGATCTTGGTTTTGGTCTTGCAAAATGCAGTCTTGGTCTTGGTCTTGGTCTTGCATTTTTTGCAAGACCAAGACAAGGCTGCAAGACAAAGACTAATTTTGCTCATCACTAGTGGGGAGAATTTATTTAGTTAAGCGTTCTGACGTCAAAATCATGATTTTTTCAACTTAAGGAGTCTAGAAATTCGAAAAAATCAATTTTTTTCATATTTTTAAAGTTTAGACCTTTAAGAATGAGCCTCTAAAAGGATTTATGGAAATTCGAATTATTTTCGGAGTTATGGTTATTTTTCCTTGTGTACTGTGTATCTTTTCTGTGTTAAATTCAAATGTTTAACATAAATTCTCGAAACTACTATTTTCGATACGGTTGACATGATATCTCAAGTTCTAATGCACCGATTTACTTGAAATTTGATACAGACCTTCTTAATATTATCAAAATTGGTCCGACGTAAGGGTTTTTGGAATTTTTTTTTTTTTACTATTCTTAAAAAATTTTTTAAAGTTGAAAAAAGTAGGCGAAAAAGTGATTTTTTTTTAAATGAACGCCATTTTGTGAAAAAATTTATTTTTTGAAAACATCCTTGTTTATTTAGAATTAATTAAAATTAATTTTATCTTTCAGTTCAGCAGGAGGGTTGGAATCACGTCAACCAGAGGGCCCCTTTTTTTGAGACCTCACTTTTCCGGCCTGAACCGATTTCAATTTTGAAAATTTTTTTAAAATTTTTATACATTTTTATACTTTTCAAATATTAGTAAAAACTTACAAAAATGTATACTAAAAATGTTGACTGTTTTTTTTTCCTTTCTTTTTCCGTAAAATCACTTCAAAATCGAACCTCTAGACTAGAATACCGCCTTAAGAATATGTATATATCTTCAGTAATATCAATTTTTGAACAAAAATAAAAATCTATATGTGTTATACTATTTCTCATTCCCTTAAACAATTTTGATTTATACGAAATTTGACCAGGTTGCCAGGTGGTGTCATAAAATTCCATCATAAGTACTATATGTATAGAATAAAACAAGGTTATGTCAACAAATTTGGGGGCGAATAATTTTGACCAGTCAAATTCGTTTCTGAACCTAGACTATACTTTTTATCAAAATAGTCATATTAATACGTCATATAGGATTGTAATTTATATGGGTTTCCATAACGCGACAATTGTTAAAGTCATAAATTTAAGTAATTTTACAGTATAAAACTAGCTAAATCTGTACTGATGTAATCAGAAATCAAAATAACTTTGAAAATAAGTCATAAATTCTTGACTAAAGTCGAAAATTTTATTACCATAGTTTCAACTAGCGTTAAAAATAATGAACGTATTGAAATTGGCTGCATTCGTGCTTGTTTCTACAATTCAGATAAGCCGATAATTCACTTCGACTATCAGGATTCTATCATTTCATTTATGCAGGCTTTTGAGACATTAAAAAGTTATAATAAGCTTGATGACGTAATCGAGTTAAAAAAATTATTTTTTCTCAAATCAGTTTTTATGGAAGTGATCTGAATTTGGATAGTTCATTGAATTTAGTTTATTTTGGTGTAAGCTTTGCATTTTTGCTACCAAAATGACAAAATTCCTTTTAGAAATATAATTAATTCAAAAGAAGCCTTTTTTGGAGTAATTCTACATGCTCAATTTTGATGAAAATGGAAATAACGACTTCAAAAACCTAAAATTCGCTTTCAATTTCATCCGTCTATCATTTCATTAATGGTTTCTAAGAAATTCAAAAATTTCAATAAACTTGATGACATCATTAAGTCAAAAAATTTTATTATGCCAAATCAAAGTTATAAAATTAATTTGAATTTGAGTAATTTGTTGACTTAGAGTAATTTGGGTGTAACCTTTTTACTTTTTTTTTTAAAAGTGACGAAATTACCTTCAAAAATATGATCTGATTCGATAGAACTCTCTCAAACTCTTGACCGAATTCGAAAATTCATCGATCGATTTTACCTTATGTGCCCATACACGGTTCAACTTGTTGTAGTAACTAGTTGTACTACAAGTTGAACAGTTTGCCATACACTATTAAACTATTCATTCAACTTGTTATCCAACTTCAGTTATTCACAATTTTTGAAAAAGAGAACTTCGTTAAAATTATGGATAAAATTCTTGCCTTAGCAGTAATTGCAGAAATTAGTAAAGAAAGCTTGAGTAAACGAAAAAAAAGAAAATAAAGCAAAGGGTGGTTGGGAAAAAAATTTTCTAATGAAAAACTATTTAAAAAAATTAGTGAATGTGAACCCGACGATTACAAAAATTATATGCGAATGAACGAATAAATTTTTAATGATATTTTAATAAAAATAACACCTTTAAGAAGCAAAGAAGATACGTTTATGCGTGATGCAATTTCTGCAAAAACACACTTGGAAATTACATTAAGGTTTCTTGCAACGGGAAATTCTTTCAAATATTTAAAATTTTCAAATGCGGTATCAATGCAAGCTATTGGAAATAACAAACAAAATCAAATATTTAAACTTTCCAATTGTTACCGCTGTAAATATTTTGTTGATTACACTCTTTACAGCATATATGTACTGGTTTAGTTGTTCAACTATCCCACACACAGTACAACATGTTCATAGACCATTTGCTCCGCCCACGTAAAATCAAAATATTTTGATTTTACTTCAACCGTTTATGCAACCATCAAAATAGTTGACCAACTGCCCCACACACGATTCAACATGTTGTACAACTCAACCAAGTTGTACAACAAGTTGAGCCGTGTATGCCTGTATGGGCCGCATAATATCTATTATTCGATCAACATTATCTAACTTGCGAGGTGCTCCAACCAACTTTTTTTATCAAAGCGACCAAATTAATAATGAAAATAGGACTATTGTGTTTGGAGACAATTTTTTTTTTGTCGAAATATTAGAAACTAATAAATTTACAGTTATATTGTTACTGACCCGAAAAAATGAATTTTTAATAGTTACACGGAAAAATCGAGCTACTCGTAAATAGTTTGTGGTATATATACAAACGCATGGGAGCCAACAGAGACTATAACTGTTGATACAAAAACAGTCCGTCTTATTACTGTGGTAGATGACGCCACGTGTACATGCGGGGAACCCCAAGAGAGGGTAAGTGGTGCTGGGAAATTTATTCGTCAGCAATTTACAAAGAGTAGACAGCAATGAGTAAACCCACATGCATTATAAATAGATATGGATGTGTATATATTAAGTCTATTGTTTATACTTATAGCTTACAATGTGACTTATAAAGAGGGGGAGAAAAAAACGGTATTTAAGTTGAAAAATTCCCTTAAAAAGTCCCTTTAATTAAATATAATATTATTATCTATGATGTGATTTATTTCAGTTAGGCGATAGTCATTTAAATTACGTTGATTGAAGCCCTAATAAAGATCTAAAAATTTTGTATTTGTAAAGGCAGTATTCTAAGTCTTGAACTTTCTGAAACAGGATTTTTTTTGTTTCATTTTTACTGAAAGCGTAGACCTTTAAAACGTGTTCGCGAAAGGAAATTTAAAAATTTTGAAAATTTAATAAAGTTATAGCCATTTTAATACGGTAGGTTCTGATGCATTTTTCTTGAAACTACATTTTTCACGCTGATCGACCTGATATCTCAAATTCTATTCATCCAATCGACTTCGAATTTGGCATGTACCTTCAATATATTTTGCTTTATGGTACGGGCGATGGAATATTGCAAAATTTTAATTTTTACTATTTTCAAAAAAAAAAAAATAAAAATCTTTGAAAAATCGTAAAAAAATACCCCTGTCTCAGCATCCTGCATAACATAGCGAATTTCCGTTTACAAATATTAGTTTTTGAATAAAGGGAAATTTTAGCAAAAAACTAATTTTTTTCACGAAAATTACCAATGAAAACCATGTTCCGTCTTCGGACATGTTTGATTAACGAACTCGTCCAACGGTTTGGAACTTCCAACAATATTTTCACCAAATTTCGTAAAAGTAAGACATTTCGTTCAAGAGTTATCGTGCGAATACATAGGTATAATACCTATATAAATTTTAGTGAATAGTATTTTCAGTTTCTAAGGACCTCAGAACAAATTTCTGCCATAGTCCCCGGCTCAAGTCGCTCTGGAAATTCGCTAAATGATAATTTTAGACATCTGCTATATTATTAGATTTTTTTAATTTTTTTTTTAAATTTTTGATTTTTTAAAAATTTCACTATAGCCTAATCCCGTAACCAACAATTTAGTATCATTTTTTACATTTAATTTTTTTAATAAAGAAAACGAAAACTGGAGATGTTGATTAAAATAAGTTTAAATGTAAACACAAATTCCTTTTGGCCGTTGGCACCGTTAGTAGTAGCAGCGGCAGCCGCAAGAGGGCAGGGCAAACGGCAGGCGGTAGAAAAAAGGCGATGAGTTTAGATATTTTTATTGAGGATTAAACGCGGCGAGAATGGTACATTTTGTGGCCTGTTACTGAAAGTGTAACATTAACACCAACCGAACGAACGCAAATACCCCACCAAAACACAATATAAAACATCATACATAGGTACCTGGTAAATATATGTGATGCTAGCGTGTGAAATGAGGGGCGTTTACTGAAAATTTGGAAAGTTAATTTTATATTGAGCTACGCTACGTTTGAATAATTCGAGTTGATTGATCACTTTTAGCGAGCTTAAGCCCGAGAGACTGTGATATAGAAATTTGTTTTGAGGTCTCTGAAACTGTTAATGTTTTTCAACTGGATGCATTGAGTACTCGATATCAGGTATTTTCAGATTTTATCGGCAAAAAAATTAACTTTATCAAAATATTTATCACACCATTGCAAAGAATGGAAAGAATTAAATAAGTGTTTGAAACATTATCCTATGTAATTTGGTTCTCGAGGAAAATGTAAAAAAAATTTGGTTCATTGTTATTCTTTTGGTAAAATGATTATAGAAATGGTTATCAAGTAAAACAGTTGAAATGTCAGTACCTAAGTACCATCGGCCATTTGGTTTCATGAATTTTCAAAATCCTAATTCTATAATTTAAAAAATTCCAAATTTTAAATAATTTTCAACAGATATTTTTTAAAATTTTCCCCCCAAAGGATTAGCAAAATTCTTTTATTTAGAGTTTGTTGGTTAAAAAAAATAATTTTGGCCAAGAAAAACTAAAAATGTTGGCTAATGATACATAACCTAAAAAATTTTATAAAAGATTCAATTCGATTTTTTCAATTTATAATGTTTTTGTCTATTTCTGTTGACTTGAAAAGCGAAAAATCCAAATACTAGAGAATTAAAAATATTTAGGATACTAATACGCTCTCAAAACGATTTCTTCGTTCAAAAATTAAAAACTCCTTGTCTAAATCAAAAAAATACTTTTTTTTTTAAATAAAGAAATATGTATTGCTTCCGAGACTACTAAAGTAACGAAAGCATTGTGATCACTTTTGAAAAATAAAAAAATTTTTCCCTCCAAAATAAAATTTTTTACGCACATTTTACGCACGTTTGGTGTCTGTTCGTCTGTGTGTCGCCAATTTGCACCAAGTAGCATAACTTTTAAAATATCCGATTATATATTTTTAATGAAATTTTCAGAAATTTTGCAGTTTGATTCCTAGATGGTCCCCTATGAATTTAATCAAAATCAGAGTAACGGTAACTACGCCGCTACCATGTCATTCCATTAATATACTTAATTGCACCAACTGGCATAACTTCTGAACTGTTCAATTCTTTTTTTATGTAATTGTCAGAAAATATGCAGTCTGGTTCCTAGATGGTCCCCTACAAATTTCATTGTATTCGGAGTAATAGTATCCACAGCACTACTATGAAATCCCAGTAAATGTCAATATCTTATTTACTGCTAGTCCCACTTCACTCAAATTTTAAAAATATTTTGGGGGTTAGTTTCTAAAATATTTTTGCTATTATTTTATAATTTTGCCTTTAAGTATTTGGAGTTACAACAATTTTTTATGAATTTTAAGGCGAAAATATAATTTCACGGTATATATATTTGGTAGTACGAGTACGGGGAAGCTGTGTGCCACACCCCATTGGCAGCGTATTTTTTTATTTTTTTTTGCTAGTCAAAGATATATTTCTTGAATTAAAATAATTCAGAAATCATTTTGAGAGTGTACATAACCTAACAAATTTTATAAAATATTCGATCGATTTTTTCCACTTTATAAAACATTCATCCAATTCCTGTTAATTCAAACAATAAAAAATCGAAATACTCATCAAACATCCGGTATAAAGAATAAAATTTTGTTACATACATATATATTACGAGATAACATCTTCTCATCATAACATTAGTGGTTTAATATTTAATTTGTTCATTATGATACGGAACCCCAACAGAACTAACACTAACCCATCTACCCATATATAGTAAATGGTATATTAACAACAAGGAGCACAATATACAATCATTTATATAAATCATATACATTCATCTCACTTTTACAAAATAAATTACAATATGTTATATTATACATCGAGGTAGTGTACCTACACTGGGTGATGTGTGAACCGTTGATGTTTGCACGGTTACCGCCACTGACTAACTACATGGCTGAATAATATGGTTAAAGTTAATCGAATTTTAAATAAATAATCTACAGGTTTATCGGTTAATGTTTTTTTTTTTTTTTGTTCAGTTTGAATTTGAACGGGCACGTTTTACATATATGTAGCTGTGATAGTAAATTGTGGTGATAACAATTTGAAAAGAGATGGAGCGAGTTGTTTTTTCATTTTAACGCCCTTGTAAATTATAGGTGATGAACTAAATATTTACAAGTTTATATATGTATACGATGTGGGACAGTTCTGGGAAAATTTGTTTTGACTAGTCTCAGTTTCTTTTCAAATATATAGCGAAAAAGTCTGCTGATTTCAATACAGGGCCATCCATAAATTACGAACGCAAATAGGGGCAGGGGGGGGGGATAGTGGCCTAGTCAAATTAGGCATGGGATATCATAAGGAAAAAGGACTTCCCTTTTCCACTTTGATTTATGTCGATATTTCAAATACTTTTTGAGATACATGAAGAACCATGTCGAAAAACGTACTTTCGAGGAAAAAGCATTTAAAGTTTTTTTTTTTTAAATTGAATTATAGTAAAGTGCGTGCACTAAAATGCCCATAACTTTTTGATTTTTCATTTTTTTTTTGGAAATAAAATTTTAGGAGAATATTTCTAACACCTTAAAAAACATACAGTAGAGCACCAGTTTTGTCAAGAAAAAGTAGTCTCCAAAAGTGGTGCTTGACAAAAGTGATGCCTTTTGACCAGGGACGATTCACAAATATCTTAAGATTATGTTTTGAATTAAAATTGTTTCTTTTTTAAATATTAATAAAAGAAAAAAAGAAGTGAAGAATTAAAAGTTATTTATCTCAGAAAATATTTTTTTATTTGTCGTTTTATTAATTTGCTTTGAAATGATTTTGTTTACATTTTACGTATGATAAAAACCGCCTAATTAAAATTCACATTCCCACGCTTTGAGGTCTGTTGTTGTTTGTCACTATCATTACCGGTATATTTATTTACTTGTTTCTTTTGATAAAATCATGCATCTTGGTCTACTGCACATGACATTTTTGATGCAACTTTCCAAAAGTGATGTTGTCTAATTTGATACTCTCAAAAAATTTCCAAAATTGATGTTTCCATTATCGGTGCTATACTGTAATTATGAAGAAAAAAATCGATTTCTTTGCAGTTAAATCGCTGTCATATTTCTATAGGGAATATCGTCACTTTCATAGAAAAAATTTCACATCCAAGTTATCCAAACTGAACCGTTCAGCCAAATTCAGTTCACTTCGCTAAAACGTAATTTGGGAAAAACAATTTTCTTTTAATCTGATGATTAGGTATACTGAAAAAAGTTTTATGTTAATACCCCTACATATTTAGAATTTCATAACACAGTACCACGAAATCCTTATGGATTCATCATGTTTGTCACTTGGCCACTTACTAATAGTCAGTGTCAAACCTTACGCAATTTAATAGACAGTGTTGTTTTTTAAAAAATTATTATTGCAATTTTTTTAACTCTTATAAAAAGTTTAGATAATCATATTTTTAACAAATTAGAGGCTAATTTTAATATTAACTATAAGCAATAAATTTTTTATCCTCAGAATTTTAAAATCCTGACTTTTTTGAAATTTTTAAAATTTTCAGTTAAAAAAAAAATAAATAAATTAAAAACTATTGAAGAAATTTGATCTGTTATCACACAATATTCCACGAAAAAGTCCCATTAAAGAAATTTTTGTTTGATGCAGGTACAGTAAAATTTGTCTAATCCTGTACATGTACCGGGATATATCCATTTTTTTTTTAATATACATACCAAACCGAAAAAACAACAATGATGATATTGAGAGGTTTAATTGTAAAATGTTATTAATACTGTATTGTGTTTTTATATTTAATTTTTTTTTTTTTTGTATTTTAGATATTGACCATTTGATTTATCTATTTGTTAATTTATTTATTTAACTGGGTTTTTTGAATTCCAATTTTTTTTATTTCGTATTTTTTTGGGATTGAATTATGATTTTTAAATTAATATAATATCAAAAATTTTAATTCGTTCAAAATGAGAAGAATATTCAGATGATTCCAAGTCGCCAGGTGCGTATTGGACATGCATTAAGTCAGGATCCCTCAGAGTTGGCATTTAAATATATTTTTTTAGAGTTTATCATAAAATTATATAAATATATTCGATAACATTCTCTATGAGGGTCAGTTTCTGTATATCCACCTTCAAGAAAAATATTTTCTTTAAGAGTGTTGAATACAAGCCAACAAACAGATCTTCCTTTGTACCTACCTAACAAAAAATATCCGAATTAAAATTGCATGTTAATAGACCGAAAGTTGTAGGAATTATAGGGGTGCGAGAGACGAACCGACATAAAAAAAAAGTTACAAAACTTTCGAGATTTCTTCTTCGGAACCCTTAGAATCTGATTTTAAAATGACCCATTAGAAACTATGAGAGAATTGTAAATTTTCTTAATGACAAAATGTTTAATTTATTTTTCTAAAATTAACCAAACATTTACCAATAATATTTTCGCTAGGTTATGTGAACCAAATTGGTATACATGGTCCATCAGCGTGTTAATAACGCAGACATCTTTTATATTAAAATACATATAAGAATTTAATAGAATTTTTCTGTATTTTTAATGCTTGCATATTATTTTATGTATTACGAAAATAATATTAAAACATGAATTTCTCAAATGACCGACTTCTTAAGTATTTTCTACAAATTCAGTTAGGTACAGAAGTTCTGTGTTGATTAACTAATTTTTGAAAAGTTCAGGCTTGTTATTTGAACGACAATTTGATAAATAATAATATTTACAAAAACTTTATAGTTTTGTTAATTATGTTAGGTAAAGGAGGGTTAAAGTAAGGTAAGGGATCCGATACTCAATATTGTTATTAAGAAAGTGCATTAGTTAGCTAACCAGTCTGTTTGTCTTGCTTTCACGCTTCAATGGCTTAACCAGTCGACCAAAAATTTCGTATAGGTATAGGTGGATTGACGAAGAAGGACATAGGCTATTTTTCACAGCTAGGAAAACTTATTTCCGAGGAATGGATGGGTGAAATTACAACAGTTGAACAAGAGTGAACATAGGCTACCTGTTATCTCGAAAAGAAATCTGATTCTTATGGGAAAATGTATTCAAAATTTAAAGCAGATAACATCATTTAACCCAGGTGAAGCCGCAGGTTAAAGTTAAATATTTCTGAAAAAATTTATTATTAATAGAATAAGTACAGCTGAACTGAGAAATCAAAACAAAAAATTTTGGAAAGAACGCTGAATTGCCAAAAGGATCACTCAAAAAAGTTACGAACATTAATTTTGAAGTGTACAGTGAGCCAAAGTTGCCATTTTAAAATGAAGGCTAACCCTAGATACACCGAATTGATGTTTAAAAACCATTTATTGTACCCAACACTCCTAGCGTAAGTGCGTCCTGCATTTGATCAATTTTTGTAATTTCACATTACTTAACCTATATTTTTGAAGTAATATTTCTTTTGAGTCGTTATGAAAAAAGTATGAAGTCGATCCTTGTGTGTCTAAATATGTACACAACACGTGTTTTATTTCGATACGAATAAGAATTGTGTAGGCTGGGTGCGTGATGGTAACGACATCTATAATATATATTTTTCCGGGCTCATTAACGAATATAAATAATGGTAACCGTGGAAATAAATAAATTAAAAATATTTTTAAACAAACCGTAAAATCTGAATACAAATATTTGCTATTTACAATTAATTTTTTTATAAATAAATTTGAACAATTTGATTTGTTCAATTTGAACAATAAAATACTGGATGAAGTATAACAGTTATATTAAAAAAGTAATTAAACAATTTTCGACGTTAATATGGATATAATTATCAAGACAGTATTTCCTTCCAACCTCGAACTATGCAGAGGAAAAAGTTGCTGGTGCCTGTGAAGCATGTCAGGGAAATTCGAGAATTAAGAAATGCTGGCATGTCATTTAGTTGAATGTAGAGTCATAAGACAAACATCAATAACTTTAACTCCTTATGAAACATTATTGCATGTGACTATGTGAGTTAAAATACATCAAATATTTTTAATTCTGTATTTATTTATTGACGTGTAGATATTAATCAACTGCGTTAATAATCAAAGTGAATCAATGTAAATATTTTTATTTAATATTTTTTATTATACTATAAACACATATGAGCCCGTATTAATGCTTGTTTTCTCCACTACTCACGCTGCAATCGATTTAATTGTCCCCACCATATACTTTGCACTCTGCCGATAGTTGTGAATATTGGCGACAAAAATTAAGCACTTGGATATAATTAAGGTTAATTGTCCGAATATATTATTTCAGTCAATTTAAAAAAAAAAAATCCGACAAAAATTGTTCGAGTATTGGATCGTTTACCTTACCTACACATTTCTTAAGATAAAATTAAACATGAAAATAATAAAAGTTGAAATTTTGAGAACACGAAAAACGGAAATAGTTGAAAGAAAAACAAACATGGCTGCGCTAACGAACTATGTATCTAGGTAGGTATAAGTATAGCTTGTTTGGTGTTTTATAAAAAAAAAATACAAGTTGATATTTGTTATTTATTTATATGAGTTTGTTGTTCCGTTTATTGGTTCAAAACGTGTTTCTATGCCAACACAAAATAACAACAAAATAATAATAATAGAGGAAATGCACGACGGTGCGGTGTAGTGTGCGGAGGGCGGAGCGACAACTTTGGCCAGGTAAGTTTTGTTTCATTGGTCATCTTCATCTGCTTAATAGAACCAATGATGATCATTCGAAAAACTTGTACGAATTGAATATACTTATATATAGGTACTTGCTACGTCTTCGAACGTAAGCTTAGATACCGCTATTTGTCGTGGTTGTTGTGTGTCTTCGTCGTTTTAAAAGTATACGGCGGATATGATAAGGAAAAATTACTCTTTTTCCGCAGTCGAAATGTATTTTCCTTTATTTTTGAGTAAGATACTAAAATTGTTTTGGTTTTAAAATACTTTTTTTTTGGAAGAGTTCGTTTAAAAGATTTTAAATGATTTCATTTCAATAAATTGATAAAAATTTCTGCTGAAATTCGAGACAATATACCATGAAAAGTGTAACGAGAAAAATTAAAAAAATATATAGGTTAATTTTTTTGTCATATTAGGGGCTAATTTTATTAGCTTATCGATAGGTACCTACGCCTAATTTATTATTCTGTAGTTTCGAGTAAGATACTAAAATTGTTGTTTTTCGAAAATACTATTTTTGGAATAATTCGTTTAAAAGATTTTAAATGATATCATTTCAAACAACTGGTAAAAATTTTTGGTTAAATTTGAGTCTATGTACCACGAAAAGTATTGATTCATTTAAACATTTTATTAGTAGGTCGGGCGCAGAGGCGTAACTACCTACAAATTTTGTACCCTAGAGCGACTTAAGCCAAGCACCCTCTTAGGAAAAGCTCAAATTTTTCCCGAAAAATGAAAAAAAACGTTGTCTTGGGAGTTTGGTTTACTCATTTTCCCCCAAAGATGACCTGATGAACAAAAAAAAAAAACACTTTCAAGTACGAAATCTCCAAATTCTTCTATTAGATTCTCGTCTCCTCTGCTGCGCTCTATTTCGCCCCTTTTTATGATGCGCCCCTGGAGCGACTCTTTCTCCTGCTCTATTACAGTTGCGCCTCTGGTTGGACTAACTTGGTTTCAATAGTGTTGTTTTTAAAAATAAAGAGTAAGGGGTAAGAAGAAATAATTGAGCTCAGCATGTTCTTAAAATTAACTTCACATCTTTACAGAATATTTAAAATTTCACTTACAATTAGATACAATAGGCACTGTACTTATAGAATCTACAAACGTACAAAGGCCTACGAAAATCGAAAATAGAAATTTTAGATGAGAATGTATATCCTAACGTAAGCAGAAAACAAAATTGAAAATACCTATAATTTTTTTTTTAAATTTTATTTTAAGTCTCTATTTTTATATCTTTTATTTAACTCCGACAGACCTAAAACGGTGCTGTTTAAAATTCTTGAATCGTATTCTTCCAAACTGATAGAAAATAAATTTAATTTTCGAAATCAAAAACGTTGGGCTTGTACAATCTGTAAATATTTTCGTGACTATTCGAATTTTTTTTTGATGCCAAACTGCGATTTTCTGTAAGTTATTATAGGATGCAACTTCATTTTATTTTTAAATTTCCCGCCACATTCCATTTATTACGTCATTCTACAACATTTATTATTTTATCAGTTTACTATGCGAAATTTTAGATTATTACCTAACATTTTCCATAAGAAATTGTGTAATTTTACACATTTTTAAATTTGTGCAAATTTGTTGGTTTTAATCGGTTTTCATCACTTTTTTGTAGCAGCCCAATCACCTTTAATGATTTATTAATATTAATATTTTTTGATAAATTTAAAATTGTTATAACCATAATATTTATATAAATGTTTATAAAATTAAATAGTAATTGACCATAATTACAACATCAACATATGGACTGTAATTATACAAACCAAAATTCGATCGGTGTTAAGCCTGTAACGTAAACATTAGTGGCGGTATGCTGCATCATATGAACCAATATGTCATTTAATCAATGTTTTGGTATATTACAGCGGTATGATTTCAATATTCTAAAGACGATATTACACTAGAAAAGTTCATTAACATCGATGTAAACCTATAGGTATTATTTTCGACCAATTTCAACAACTAAGGTGTCCCCGGTTTTTAACTTTCTTGTCTCGGTATCCCGACATATTCGTTCCGGCGTTAGAAAATTTTTCATTTCAATACTACATTTTGGGTACAGAGTTTTTTTTTCTTGGATTCGTAAGAAAGATTTCGATAGCGTGTTGAACTGAGATTTTAATTCAACCTAAGTATAGTCCCATTTTTCAAAAGAATTTTTGTCATTTTGGTAGTAAAAATGAGAAATTCATACACAAATTACCTTAGTTTGACCAGTTACACTATTCCAAAACAGTTTCATAATGTTTGGAGAAAAACATTTTCTAATGTAATGACGTCATTAAGTGTATTAAAATTTTTCAGTACCTTACAATATCGTAAATTTTATAACAAAATGATGAAATTGGAATCGAATTCTAGATTTTCGAAATCGATTCTATCAGTTTTACCAAAGTTAAGGATGTAGGACCACGGAAAAAAAGACTTCTATCGAATTAGTCATATTTATAAGAGGAATTTCGTCATTTTGATTACAAAATTGAAAAGTTCTCGTCCAAATTAGCCTATAATTCCATAGCTGGATCCAGGAGGGTGGCTGTGGGGGCTGCATCCTCCCCCCCCCCGACCAACAATAGGTAATTTTTTTTAATTAAACATACAATTCAGAACACACAATTTCCCAAAATTCCTCCTGAGATTAGAGGCACCTCCCCTCCCTCTTTTCAACTGGCTGGATCCGCCCTTGTATAATTCAACCAATCACTCTAACCTAAATCACCTCCATGAAGCTTAATTTGAGCAAAACGAAATTTTCTATAATTTAATGACGTCATTAATGACGTCATTAATGACGTCAAAAATTTTTCAGTACCTTACAAAATCATAAATGTAATAATCGAATGACGAAACCGAAATCAAATTCTAGGTTTTCGAAGTCTTTTTTTACCAAAATTAAGAATTTAAAATCGCTAGAACAACTTCTGTTAAATCAATCATATTCCTAGAAGGAATTTCACTTTATTCGAATAATTCAATCTAAAACACCGCATTAAAAATAAGTATACCTTTTTTGGGGCGTGCGTCCCTGTTTGATTTTGTCAAAATATATATCCAGTCTAATTTTCAATTATAATTTATTTTTAAATAAACGAGAAACATTTTGTAGCTCTTACGATCATGCAATCTAAAAATAATTGTTAATTTAATTTTTTGGCCAAACAATTCTGTCATTACTTTACCCTTACAATTTCTTATACAATTCGTGGGTAAATGTTACTGATTCTGGACATGAAACACTACAATATTGTCGTTGGAAAATGGAAAATAGTCGTAGAGAATTATTAGATAAGGGGACATTTATTATGTTACGAAATAAGTTGCTTTAAACCATATCCTGAAAAAGGCCTTCACGAAGAAATAGTTATTCCTTACAACGGTGTTATTAATTCATTGGTAGTTATTGTAATGGGTCCGATTTTACGGATCGCTAATTTTGACATATCTCCACGTTTCAACGTCACTAGAATCCGAATCCATCGTTTTTAGCGTGATGCCTGTGTGTGCGTTCGTTCGGTCGATCGTTCGTGAATTGTTTTTCGTCTCGCATATCTCGAGAACAAATGATAATATCAACTCCGGACTAATTTCATTAGACACGTAATTAGAAAAATGAAAACCGGATAAAGTTGTCAGCAAATTCGGATTAGTGGTTCGTGTTTTATAATATAATAAAAAAATGAAATTAAAAATTTTTTGTCAAATATTTATGGTCTCGAGGATAAATGATGATATTATTTGTTTAACGAGGCGTGGAGTCCCCCACGAAATACAGGGCGCGAAGTCCCTCAGTGAGGCGCAAGGAGCAAAGCCCAGACGGTCGGGTGTTCAGGGGGCGGACCCCCTGAAATGAAAAAAGAATTATGTATTTATGTCCAGTACTCTCTAGGTAGTCTTTGGGACACCCAATGGGAAGTTAACAGTGTGGGCAGACCTGTCGCCAAAATTTTTACATTATGATGTGTGTGGATGTATGAAAGTATGCATTCGGCACACAGAGATTATATAATTATTTGTGCATAATATCTAATAATGTTTACGTAAACTTTATATAATAATAATCTAATGTTTATAGGTATATACGAACGCTATAAAGCTCAATATTACTAGCTGTATACCTACCTATATAGCTTTATAGCTCAAAATTGATTATATCGACATATTATTAGCTAGGTAGGTACATAGATGATATACAACTCTACCAGAATATTTACAAAAGAGCTAGGCTGACTAGGAAGGGTATCAGTATTGATGACGTATCAATCTCTTTTCTCTGTTTATTTTTTTTTTTAATGAACTATTGAAAACAAAAGTAATAAATTCCCCCCAGGTTCATTTTTAAATGCTACAATTATGGATATTATACCCGATATTTGTTTGTCTTTGTACATATATCAATGGGAGAGTATAAATGTAAAAATTTCTGTAATGATTGCTAATTTTTAGGGTTATGTACCCTAAAAAGAAAAATGGAAGTATTTTTTGTAACGCAGTAATTTAAAATTTTAGTCAACGATTGGCAAAAAAACTTTTTGGGATTAAAATGGCGGGGGGGGGCGGTCAGTATGGTCCCAAAAAAAGTTTTTTAACCGAAATATATCGTGTGAGGTATCATTTGAACGAGCTAAGTCCGAGGATTTTAAATTTTTTTTATAATTTTCAAAATTTGCTCGAATTGGCCATTCTCTCTAGTGATGAGCTAATGCAAGACCAGGACCAAGACTTGGCAGTCTTGGTCTTGGTCCTGGTATTGTTCTTGCATTAAGAATCTTGGTCTTGATTTTGCTAAAGCAGTTTGAGTCTCGGTCTTGATCTTGGTCTTGCAAAATGCAGTCTTGATACTGGCCTTGGACTTGGTATTGCTAAAAATCTTGCACTTTCTTGCATTTTTTTATTAGCGAATTTTTTCCTTTTAAACTCAGAATTTTCTCTCTTTACGGTATTAATTATACTTTCAAACTATTTAAATAGTTTAGCAAGAGTCTTGCTTTTTTCTTCCTTTTGTCTTGGTCTTGCTCACTTGAGTCTTGGTATTGGTCTTGCAGCCATACTTATAGTCTTGGTCTTGCTCTTGGTATACATAGTCTTGGTCTTGGTGATTGCATTTTTTTGCAAGACCAAGACAAGACTGCAAGACCAAGACTAATTTTGCTCATCACTAATTCTCTCCCTCCCTTGGCCTCCTAGATTTCTAAAATTACAGGACAATTCATACACTTTTCAGTTACCACACGCAAATTTGTATAAGATTTAAATATATACATAAATAAAAGGCTATACGGTGACTACTCAGTCTACGGAACCCCAACTGTGCAAACTCAACGCGCTCTTGGACGATTTTATTTTCAATACTTAAAGTTTTCACTTAAACTACAGAGTATTGTCTCATATAGAGCTTTGTGATTATATTTTAAACGAAATAATTCCAATTTAATAAAAGTCGTGATTGGGATTTCGATTTGGGAAATGGCATTTTATGTGATGTGACTATAGATATACAAATCTCTCTAGAAAAAAAGTATCAGCATCAAATTGTGTGAAATGTCCCTCATATGAAAAATTTGACACACAACGAATTTAGATGATGAGAATGGGAAAATTGTTTAAGGGTTCCGAAGAAAATATTTTGGAATCCTTATAATTCCTTCATAAAGTGAACGTTCCCCTAGTCACATCACATAAAGATGGGAAGGAATCAGCCGGGATTGTAGTTTTTACTATAATAAATTGGATGATTCGTCCCTGGGGCTCTTAACATTTTTCGTTTTTAATCCCCGCTAGCGAAATTGGCCGTCTGCACACTTGAGTAGAAGATCCGGAAATTAAGCGAACCATACTTTCTTCAGTCAAATAGGGAAAAATGAAGTGAAAAAGTGACCCTCAGTTGAATAAATTTTATATTCTGGAGATATCATTTAGTATTAGACAACACTTTTTTAAAAACTAAGCCCGGATCGCTACGGGAAGTGCTGGGAAATGAAAAAATTTCGTTTTTTGTTCCTCCCACAAAAATAAATTAACCTTTTCAAACGTTTTTCTCGAATTTCCTTACCGAAGATAGTCGTGATTGTTAAAAGTGGTAATAAATTTTTATGAAACTATATACATTTCTTATTTTCGTAATAAAATAATTTATTTAAATAATAAAATAAAAAAGAAAACTGAGCCAGGTCGAAACAGGCCAGGCCCCGACCGAGCCTACAAATGAAATTTTATGATAATCATAAAACGAAATAAAATAATGTTCACAAACAAACACAGAAAAAAAACTGTAAACCTTATTTTTACCCACGAACAGCAATGACCTCTGCATTCATGTATCGGTACTAGGTACATGTGCAATGGATTATCCCACGGGTATAGTATTATTAACTCCCGAAGGATTTGATCAAATTATTATTATTTTCAGATATATTTCTTTTGTTTTTCGCTTTTTTTTTTCTACTTTCGTACGGTTCCAGCCTTTTCACCTGTGGGAAGACAACACGTGACTAGGCAGTCTAAAGAGGTGATTTTGTTCATTCGAAGAAATATTCGTAAATGAATTTTCCATTACAATCGGACATTTTAATTGAATTTTCAATCATTTCTGAACGTACTGATCTCTTAACCTTAGAACCAAATGTTAAAACTAATATTTAAAGGTTGTTTTCGCGGGTTTAAGGGAAGATTTGCCAAAAACACATCAAAATTCGACATTATTTTTCTTTTTTATACAAATAAATATGCCTTGAGGTTATAAAAAAATTTTTTTAACTTCAAAAATGAGTTGGGTATAAATATGGCTTTGAAGTCGACATTGCGAGATTTTTTCACCTTGATGGTTCTTCACGTTCTGAAATCCCCAGTGAACCACAAAATCAATAAATCAGAAATTTCCTAAAAATATACATATACAGTTTAGGGCACTAGCTAGGATCTGCGAAAAAATAAAAAAACCATCGAAAAATCGCATTTTTAAAATAAATTTTCAAAAAATACCGCTTTTTCTCGACTATAAAACAGCCGCCATATTACGGAACCAAAAGATCCTAGTTCCTGTCAAAATGGCGGTATTGAGGAATAATATGCACTTTGATTTATGTCGATATCGCAAATTAATTTTTCAAATTGAATTATAGTAAAGTGCGTGCACTAAAATGCCCATAACTTTTTGATTTTTGATTTTTTTTTTTAAATAAAATCTTAGAAGAATATTTCTAATACCAAGGAACATAATTAGGACGAAATAAAATCGTTTTCTTTTTCTCTCTTTTAAGAAAACTCCCCTTACATGGAAAGTTAAAAATTTTGTTTCAAAAATACATATATTCTGGAATATCAAATAAGAATACCAGGAATAAAATTTGTCCATTCTCGCATGGTTCTACATCAAATCTATTTCTTTTTTTTTCAAAACAACTAATATTACTGATTTTTATAAGTATAAAAAAATTCTAATATTATAAAATATATGTTTGCATACAACAAATAGAAAAATCACTGGAAAATATCGATAACATTTCTAATTTCCGACCAAACATCTTCTATTTCCATCTCACTTTTATCGATTTTATTTGACACAATTTGTTCATCGTTCTTTTTTACACCTAAAACTTAGAATTATTCGTCAAACCAAAATTTAATTCCCTACCACCTAAAATCCTAAATAGATCAACCGTTCAGACTTCTATAATTTATCAAAGACAACACATAGTCACTCATAACAGTACTCAGTGCATTACGTTGACATTAGTGCTTAGTTTCCCCCCACCACTAACTTTCCCTTACTACTTTCGTCATCACTATGACATACTTTATTTAATATAACATTAACATATTATTGTCCAATCAAAATTAAGGGTTACGATGATTGTTTGAACGTTTCAGTGATGTCACAGTATGATAATTTTGAGGTTATGTTGAACAGTGTATATGGTACCTTCATATGCACCAACACATGCTGCAAATAAAGTTGCTGTTATCATTAGTGTAATCAACAATGTACCAAGGATGTGTAACAAGTGTAAGTTTACATTTTCATATGTAACATAATACATATATGATGATTATAAACTATAAGTACCTATTGATGGATATTCAAAAAAAAGGAGTAAAATATTAAAAAATTCAAATTTTTATAACATTTAAATCCGCTTATAAAAATCTCACTATGAGACTAAACTGAACGGTAACTATTAGTTGGTTGAAACTCATTGCAATATGTTCAAGGGGTTATGTGCACTTAGTTTTTTGGGAAATATCGTTTAATTGTACGAAATGGTTGTACAATTTCTCGATCTGTGGGACACTGTGGGGCTGGTATTCGCCCTGTTTAAGTTAAGAAATATCAATTCTTTTTGTTTCTAAAAAATTACATTCACAAACATTCTCGGAAAAAATTTTTTAATAAATTATAATGACTAGTCTATGGAACAAACAATTTTTTTTTGTTTTTTTGATTATTCGTTTTTTTTTACCACGTAAGAAAAAGGTTACTTTTTGGTAAAAATGTTAAATAAAATTTTTCGAAACTATTCATTCAGGGAAAACTACAAAACAATTGATTTTGAAGTTCCTAAAAAATCAAATTTATTGCAAGCACCAAAAAAATTTTTTGGAATTTTGTCTCTAAAATTTTTTTTCTTTACAGTGGTGATGGTATAAGTGGTATAAGTTTTACTTGAATAAATTTTAATTTTCGATAAATTATTTTTTTGCAATGTATATAGCCCCTTAATATATGAATCCCATCTAGATATTATTGCAACTAGAGGTCTGTTACACTTGAAGATGATTTAACAAAAATTACATCAGTCTGTTACATCATCATACATAGATTACGAAAGAAGCTTAAATTCTGATTTAAAACATTTTTTTCCACGAGTGTTGTCATATTGTATTTATTTTAATACCTGTTACAAATTTTTTTAATAAAAGTATTTAAATATTTATGTATTTCTATTTTCAAGTACCTGCCTATTATTTTCAGTCCACGAAAATATGGTTATCAGAACAATTTTTGACACTCAAAAAGCCAAAAAAAAAAACACTGGATGACAATTTTTTGAAATTTTATAACAAGACAGAAACAGCAGACTCTAATCAATTTTTTTTTTCAGTATGACGTCATAGTGAGTGGACGTGATGAGGAGTGTGTTTTCAAAAATTTTATAAGATACATAAACTTTTTCCCGGATTAATTCCCTTAGAAATAATCCTTTTATTAATTGTATTGAGTTTTTGAACTATATTATTCCATAAATAATTATATGTATATTAGTCCCTTACAAAGCACTGACTTCAATCTGTAGCCCTATGCAAGTAGTAGCCCTACAATTCCTTCTACTCAGGACCGATTTTACCCTAAGTGCCGCCCGGGGTGCTGTAAAAAATGGCGCAACCGACAAAAACTAAAAAAAAACTTCTTATGTACTTGCCCACGTTTTCGCCTTTGCCTATCAAAAAATAAGTGACGAGCAAAAAGAAAAATTGTCACGTGTGTTCCAAATTTTGCCGTCCTGGGCCAGTGCCCCGCGTGCCCCTAGTGTAAATCCGCCCCTGCCTCCACTTTTCCAACAGCCAGATTCAAGTAGACGGAAAACAAGAAATCAAACTTTTAACCGTTAAAAATTATTTTTAAATAAAAAAAAAAATTAAATAATTTTTGACTTTTCCAAATTTTTTTGACAGACAGATTTCGTACTAATAATTTTGATATATTTTTTCTCCCGAATATAATTATATATAAATAATACGTCATATCAAAATTTTTTTTCGGCTATAAAAATATTATTGTATCATAGGTTTTGGTATAATTTGGTTGAATGGGGGGGGGCATAGTACAAATGTATACACAACATACATATTATTCGCAACATTTCAGTTGAGTACTTAATATCAGATACAAATATTAGCGTGTATGACGAACGATAAACCAGTCAAATAAAGTGGAAATAGTACAGGTGAGCACAAAATATTTTAACTTGTCTATAATAGAATCATTATAATAGAAATCGTTCAATAAATTTTGGTTATTTGAAGGAGATATTTGGGAAATATTATTTTTATTTCAAAAACGAAATATGTAGTAATCGATTTATTTATTTCGTTCAAAAAATTAGTATCGAAAAGTGGTTGGAAACTTTGAATCAGCCATATACGTTGGCATGTATTTTTAAATAATATTAGGGCTATTTAAAAATTTTTTAAAAATACAGACTACTTATTTTGGCTTATGTCTGTATATATACGTTTAAATATGGCTTATGAAATATAGAAATGTAGAAATGAAATTTTCTGTATCAATAGGTGCAGTAGTTGGTTCAGATGACATTGAACAGTAATGGTTAGATTTTTTTTTTTTAAAAAAGGTTTGTATTCACTAGTTCAAGTAGCCTGCGTATTTACATACTTTAAGGAGCTATTCTAGTTTAGAAATTCGAAAAAATGGATTTTTTTCAAAGTTCATACCTTTAAGAATAAGGAAATTCAAATTATTTTTAGAGTTATGGATATTTTTCTCTGTGTACTGTGTATCTTTTCAGTGTTAAATTCAAATTT
The DNA here is from genome assembly GCA_035578155.1 of Brachynemurus nebulosus. Lineage (NCBI taxonomy): Eukaryota > Metazoa > Arthropoda > Insecta > Neuroptera > Myrmeleontidae > Brachynemurus > Brachynemurus nebulosus. The sequence continues at coordinate 6,811,939 of JAPWDM010000009.1, read as the reverse complement.
TTAATATAATTTACTCGAACCTACTTTTTTTCGATACGGTAGACTTAGTATCTCAAGTTCTAATGCACCGATTTACTTGAAATTTGATACAGATCTTCTTGATACTATCAAAATTGGTCCAACGTAAGGGTTTTTGGAATTTTTTTTTACTATTTTTAAAAAATTTCCAAAATTGAAAAAAGGAGGCTAAAAAATGATTTTTTTTTAACTAAACTAGAATACTACCCTGAGGCTATCTTATAATTTTTCCAAAAATTTTCTCCCCAATTCTTCTACTGAACAAATTTAACATTACTAAAATTTTCTATTGTAATATTATTGATTCATTTTTGCAATTTGAGTTTGAATAATTTGACATAATTATCTTAAACCTGTTAGATTCCAGCCATCCAACCCTCAAATTTTGACATCTGTTGTTAATTTTTGTCACTTTTCTCTAGTCCAAGATAAATCCATTTTTAAACACAAATATTTTAAATTTATATGTTTTATACTTCCGTCAACCACAAGCTTGAAGCCGTTTTTAGACTTTTTTTCAAGTTTGTATAAGTGGATCCTAGAACTTGCCATAAAAGTAATGGACTTGTTTTAAATCAGCTACAGGACTTTTTAAATACTGGATAGCTTAGAGTAATATCGATGTTTCGATATTATTCTCGTAACATCGATGTGTCGATGTTATCGAGGACATAACATCGATATTTTCCCCCTAAACATCGATGAATATCGATCATCCCTACTCTGATTCTGGTCTTGCATAGTTCAGTCTTGATTTCAAACTTGGTACCAAATCAAAACTGATTATATTTTTATCACCATTCAAACCTCACCGGTCCATTTCGCAACGAATTTACTACACTTTACAACCACAGTAAATTGGTCATATAGTTTAAATAATACTAACATATTAACAATAGTTGAAATACATATGTATAATATACCGACGTATCAATGATTTAGGCGGTGGGGGCACATAGGTGGTTGGGGAACGTAGATGGTGGGGGAATAATCCAAGTCCATCCATAACATATATACATATATATGTAAGGTTTGCTTGCATACATCGTGCATACAAGTTCGTAACGTGAAGTGGGACGACGCGCAGTGGAATCATATCGGTAATAAAGAGCGATGTGTGCTGCTGACATCTAGTGGCCGGCATCTGATTTATATGTCATCTGTGCATGATACGCGCCATGTACGACATGTTATCATGATTTTATGTTTCAGATTACACATACATGTATATATATATATATATATATATATATATATATATATATATATATATATACGTAAATATGAGTGCGAGAGAGAGAGAGAGAGAGTGATAGACGGAATGAGATTTTCATAAATGATTTAATTCACTTAGGTCAGTTACGAGGCAGTTTGTTAGTGTATCAAATTTCACCTTTAGCAAAACTTTTCATTCTTCGGTTAAATTTCACTAAACATCGACGATGGCGGAGGTGGTGGCGGTGCAGGGAAATGGTGGAAAAAATATTTTTGTATATTAATTTTTTTTTGTAAATATTTATTTTATTCATTTAATATTTTTAAAATAAAATAAAATAGGTACATAAAAAAAAATTAATCAGCAGTTTAAATAACAAAATATGTATTATGATCAATTCAGCACATTTTCTGATTATTTTAATTCTATAAATTAACATATAAATTACACCATTGGCCATAAAAAGGGGCCCAAAACATTATTTTTAAAAAAATTTCCCGAATTTCTCAAAAAAAAAATCGAATTAAAAAGGGCTCGTAGAATGAAATTGAAATTCCGTTTACCATTTCCCATTTTTAAGCCCCGTTTCCAAGATATTATCCTTCAAAATAAGGTTTTTTTGATTGCACCTGTAACTTTTCAACCGTAAATTTGGACAATTATTTCCTTGTCTATTAGAAACATATGATTCTATGTAGATACAGAATCTTTATCAACATACAGCCGACTCTCGTTAATTCGAAACTCGAGGGACTCTTAAAATATTACGAATTATCGAGTGTTTGAAATATCAAATGGTTCAAATGGTTCAAAATCAATCAAAATGTACAAATGCGTACTTACAATGTTTCTGTCTCCTTCTCGCTGCAACTTTGAATTGTCGAGTGTTTGACGCCGATGAGTTCGAATTAACGCGTCAATGATTTTTTCGTTCAAATTACCAAGTGCTTAAAAATGTATTGATTTAGTTCGAAATATAAAGAGATTTTGTAGGGAACTCGTGATAACTTTAAATTATAGAGAAGTTCGAATTATCGTAGGTTTAAATTAACGAGAGTCGACTGTATCTCAAGTTACCTCAGCCGGAAATATTACTGAGAATACTAGCGATAGTGTTTGTAACAATCCATTAGATATTTGTTTAATTTTGTCATATACCGTACTGTTGAATTATAGAGTATTAATAGATATTGATAACACAGATATTTATCCCCAATCTGATAACTACATATAACAAAAAAATTTCAATAAGCCAATTCCAAACATTTTGCCCCTCCGTGTCCAGATATTTATTTTTTAAATAAAATTATTAAACCATTTTTTTTTTGTTTTGTTTTGGTTGGTATAAAAATGTATTAAAATATTAATCATTTAACAAAACTACCACGTTTACATTACCACATCTAATAGCGACTATAGTGGTCATATTTGTTACCTAAATTAAAATATTTTTATCTAAAAAATGTAGTTTTTATTTACAAAAAAAAAAAAATTATTAAAATGTTATATCTGGATAAAAATTAACTGGCAAACAGTTAATATAAATCAGGGAAGTATTTAAAAGTTTATCATGCCAGACATTCAAAAATATTCAATATTATATTTTATCCTTATTGTTCCAAGTTCACACCTGTAATTTATTTAAAATTTTAATATTTATAATCGACAGGTTATCGCTCATCGCTTCATCAGTCTATTGTTTTTTTTTTCTTTTTTTTTTTGCTTTTGTTTTGTTTTTGCATTATTTATAAACGATATAACTTTAGATAATCATCAAAACAATACTACGAATAATAGATTAGTTTTTATAAAAATTCATAAACAATATATTTTTTGAATAAAATACAATGAAAAAATCGGATTTACAAGAATAATTTTTGTTAAAAAAAATTTAAAGTTTCAATATTATTTTTAAAAAAATTATTTTAACCAAACTATAAAAAAAGTAATTCTGACAATGAGTTTATGAAATATCTAAATTTTTATAAATGAACAAAAAATACGCTGCCAATGGGGGTGTGGCACACAGCTTCCTCGTACTCGTAAAAGCACCTTGGTAATTTAATGCCCAATATATCTTTGTATAATTTAATATAGGTCCTATATAAATTAATAAAAATAAATAAACAAAACGATTCTTAAAAAATTGCGCGAAGTGGGACTAGCAGTAAATAAGATATTGATATTTAATGGGATTTCATGGCAGCGCCGTGGATACTATTACTTCAAATGCAATGAAATTTGTAGGGGACCATTTATAGGAACCAGGCCATATGATTTCTGACAATTTCATAAAAAAGAATTGAATAGTTCAGAAGTTATGCCACTTGCTGAAATTTAGTATATTAATGGAATGACATGGTAGCGGCGTAGCTACCGTTACTCCGATTTCGATTAAATCATAGGCGACCATCTACGAACCAATCTGCATAATTTCTGAAAATTTCATTAACAACAATCGAATAGTTCAGAAGTTACGCCACTTGGTGCAAACTGGCGACACATAGACGGACACACAGATGGACGGACGGACAGACACCAAACCAAAATTGTTCAGGAAATGAAGCTTTAAAACGTACAATGTGTCTAAAAATCTTATTTTGAAGGAAAACAATTTTTTATTTTTCAAAAGTGATCACAATGCTTACGCTACTTTAGCAGTCTCCAAAGCAAAATATTTTTTATCTGATAAAGTTTTCGAATTATAAGTTTTTTAATTCATTATTTTCATATTTATCAAAATTAATCATGTAGAACCATTACAAAAAAAAAGAATTCCGTAAAATCACTCATATTTCTAAAGGGAATTTTGCCATTTTGATAGCAAAAATAAAAGGCTTGCACCCAAATTATACTACTTTAACCAATCATTTTAACTCCAGTCACTTCCGTAAAGTTTGAGTTGAGAAAAAAGAGATTTTCTCAGTTTGGTGACGTAACCAAGTTTATAAAAAATTTTCAATATCTTAAATTGGAAGCAAATTATAGGCTTTCGAGGTCATTCTTTCTATTTTTTCTACTAACACAAATCAATACTATTTTCGAAAGTTACTATAAACTTTTTTTTAAAGCCTCTACCGTGAGAAGTCGATTGTTTAGTACTCATGAATCAGATGATTGTCTCTCGCTAAATGCGTCTTAATTACCGGTATATTTAATTTAATTATGAATTTATGTTAAATAGGCCAATGACGTATGCGTTAACGTCATAAATTATACTGTTAACATGTTTACTAATCTCTAGTAATGTTGATCTAAGACCATTTTCCTGTAGTCCAGGATAGACATACGCATACATAATGGCGAGTCTCGGACGTATCACTAAGGAAACTGTACATTTATTTCCGTTTCTATATAATAACTTCGAAAAATTTTATACATAAATAGAATGCCCGGCATAGATTATCTACTTTGGAAAACTTTATTATTCTTTCATAAAAAAAACTTATATTTGAATTAGCTTATAAACACGAAAAGAAAAACATTGTGTAGTACTCGTTTTTTTTTTTGTTACATCTTTAAAATTCTCAGTTTCGACGTCGAATTTTGCGAAAATGTTTTCTTATAATATAGTTTTTTTCTCGAAATTTTTTTACTCACTTCTTCTTCTTCTTCCTTCAGTATTTTTCTATTATAAAAATATATTAAAAATATTTAATAATATATAAATATTGTATATATACATATTATATATGTTTGGTGTATGTAAAGCTGTTGAGCGAATCATTCTTGCCGCTGTTCATATTATGCTTGTTTGCCAGTTAGCTATAGCTGCAAGCTGGAATTAGCTAACTGCTAACAGTTAACTGCTGACTACATATCCATAAGCTAACTATATACTTGATATAACCACTTTACTATCTACACCATATATTATTGTTATAAATGTACACCAAGTACAGATGTGGCAATAACAATTGAAACAAAAAATAACTATTATGTAACATTATTTTTATAAAGGACTAACGAGTACTCAATAAACATATTCGTTGAAATGATTCGTGTGCCACCTATTGTAGAATGGTGGTACTAAATCAGAAACCTTCACGGGCATACGCACAATAGCTCACTGAAGTTTCATCGCAATCGGAACGAATGGTATAGCAACGCTTTAACACGTTGATGGTTATGGGCGTTGTACAGCGTTGAGTGAAACAATTCCATACTCCTATTCCTTCTCAATTATTGCCAGTTTTTAGCGAGCAATGTAATCTTAATCATTAGTTTTCATGAAGTATCAAGGGCGATATGGCGTAACACTTTTAAGAAATGATATACAGTAGAACCTCTGTTAATCGAACAGCAGTGTCACGCAACAGTTTGTTCAGTTAACAGAGTTGCTCTGAGATAGTCAGGTACAAAAGTAGGTATATCTCAGCGAAAAAATTTTCTTTTATCAAAAATTAAGTAATGTATTAAATATTCTTCAGTTATTATATTTGTAAACTACTTGTTTTTTTGAATTTCCGCGCGCTTGTGTTGTAGCAATATAAGAGTATTGTTGAAAAAGCGTTGTAAAAACGTATTGTAAAATGATTTTTATAAATTATATTTCAAAAACGGCGTGGTTTGTAATTTATAACATATTTGTATTTTATAGCATATTAAATTTTTATCAAATTCCTTTGACACGTTTTCATTTTATTAAAAAAAAAAAAATTAGAGTTTCCCCATAAGAGCGCGTATTAAAATTACAAAACTTTGAAACCGTTTTCCTCAAAATTGAGATGGTCAATATTTTTTTTGGTCAGGACTCGTATTATTGTTATTGAATTAAATAAATGTCTCGAGAAAATTCGTTAGAATCCTTTGAAAAAATCGTTTTATCTACCAACTACCTTAACAGAGGTGGAGTAAATAATATTATTAAATAATGTAGTATTCATAACTAATGTTAGAAGATTAGAAGATTAGAATTATTGTTAACAAGTTAAAATATGAACAATTATACCTAACTCATATAGGTATACATATGCACTAGAGCACTAGACGTACTCGCGTCCGGTTAATGAAGGAAACAATGTACTAATCTTCGTCAAAAAATATTGCGTCCTTGTCCGGTTCCCAAGATCCGCTTAAGAGAGTGCTGAATGCATTGGTTTTAGTATAGCATACCACCGCCATAAAAAATTTGAATGTCCGTAATCAGAGGTTCTACTGTATATGATGTTCCCGTCAATAGTCGATCTGTTTCAGTATTTATACCCACTACGGCACAATATATTGCGTTTGTATACATGTATGTACATATGCTTATAGAATAATATGTATTTGGGAGACTGGTGACTCCACCACTGCACTGATAGCTTGCTCCGTGTAAACTCTCCTTTACTCTGGTAAGAATGTTAAATAGTTTGTTAATATATCGCCGGTTCATTCACTCCACTCCTATAAACTGCTATACAATATTGAGCTCCAAGTACGTGCGGGCTATAGGGCGCTAGTGAGCTGAGCGAATGGGTTAGTTTGATTATTCAATGTTCGGTGGTGAGTTTCTAAATAATGATGATATGAGCTAGCGTATGTAGGTGGTTAATCGGGTTGGTAACTCAATGGACAAAGTTGTAGTGGCCAAAATGTGGAACGTGTATGGTTTGGCTTTGTGTTTTTCGATTTGAGCCATCTGAGCGGGGGGGGATGGTGGCGGTGCAATGCCTGGAATATAATGTCCTGTTTAGTCCGATACATCGTGTACTACAGGATGAGTTATTTGAGCGTTGCCATTTTTAGTACGAGTAAATTGTTGCTACCATTGGAGATAATGGAGGGTTATAGTCAGAAGCTTCATAACTCCTTTAGTTTTCAAGCTATGATGCAAACTTATGTTGAAAAGTTTCTAAAAAATTGTTGTTCTGTGATTCAAAATTACTCATATTCTTGGGCGACTGTGTTGAAAAAAGACTTTTTCAAGCACGCCCTGTGTTTAAACGACATAAAAGTATACGGTTTCTTACAAATGGTAATGTAGTGCCGATAAAACTATAGTATACACACCTAACTTTCGTCCATCTATAGTGAGGTCAAGCACTAAACATTTACTAAAGTAAAAAAGTTAAAAAAAAAAACGTAAATAATTTTCAATGAATTAATAAATATGCGTCGAATTGTAAAATTAGCAGTTAATTTGAATACTACTCTTTCAAATTTATTTATTTTGTTATCGTAAAACTAAATTAAAACTATTAAAAATTGAGCCTGACATCTATGTTTTAAAAAGACAAACTGCTTGTTGAACTCTCTACTAATTGTTGGTTCGTTTCTTGGATAAAAAAATCAAAACAACAACGCAAAAAGAATTTCCCCACGTATATTTTTTTTGGTCCATTTAAAAAAGTATCAGTTTGTATCATACCTCGAAAACTCCTGGTTATCGATCTTGTCTTGTCTGCAGAATTTTTTGGAAAGTCAATATAGTTTCGCCGTAATAAAAATGGCAACTCTCAAAAAACTCACACTGTATATATATATATATATATATATATATATATATATATATATATATATATATATATATATATATATATATATATATATATATGTGCAATGTATCAATACAATGCAATGTCTGTCGTTCTGTCTCTAAGTTAGAACAGTAGCCACCTACTGGTCCACTTCGTCCAACTCGCCAGAGTCCATTCTCGCTGCCTATAGACGAGTTAGTATTGTACACATCAACACATACATGTATACATATATGCATACACGATCGTAAGTTGGATCGACAAATTCCACAGCGCATAGCTAAACATTCCTGAAACAACAATTACTTGTGCTTGCTCGCCTCCTTGCTTATATGCTTACTTACTGGAACTCGAGTGCGCTCCGATTTCGGCTATTTTACTCAACTACATCCGTTCATATTCCAAATTTTTCATATACATGTTGAAATGTATAAAATTATTATACTGGTGGAAGTGCAGGCAAGACTCATATAGTAAAATTATTTTATATATATATATATATATATATATATATATATATATATATATATTTATATATATATATATATATATATATATATATATATATATATATATATATATATATGTATATATATATAGGGTGTAAAAAATATAACTCTCATCGTTTTGAGGGGTGACTCGTTGCACCTTGTGGACACTAATACCACAGGAATTGTTCGGAATTAACAATTAGAGAAAATCGTAAATTTACTGGCTACATGATGTTTCAAAACTTTTCTAAGTACGGCCCTGTCTAAATTATGCATAAATACCTTCGTAATATCAAAGGTAGAAAATAAGTTTATTGACTAAAATTCAATAAAATTTTGGTTTAGGTCGTAAGCTTGTTTCTCAGGTTTTTTTTTTTTTAAACAAAACTTTATCGTACAAAGATGAAATTTTTTAAGAGCCCCTTTTTTTACCCATATTTAGTATCAAATTTTTTCTATTAAAAAACGTTTTGGTTCAAATTTATTGGCAAATATTAATTACATGGTTGAGATCTACTCACCGTTTTCATCGTAGCGAAATTTATATACTTTACATCCTGTATATGTATATATATATATATATATATATATATATATATATATATATATATACAGGTGTCTCTAATAAAATCCAGCATGTCTTTAAGATGTAAGTTAGGGGATGGATAGTGTTAGATTTTGCTACACAATTTTCGCACATATGCCTCGAAAAGTATTGAAAGAAAATTCAGCAAAAAATAAAGAATAATATGAACACCACTCGCGCTTCCAGACCTGTGCTATTTCTATATTGCAATTCGTGATTGCCGACAATTGAGTGATTTATGCCATCATTTCCGGTTACATAGTGCGACAATTATCTGAAACCCGCAAAATACAAAATTATGAAACTTAATTTTGATATACATAGTTAAATATATTTCCCCGTTTTTGTCGATATATCGTACTTTTCTTTGAGCGTAACCTCGAAAACTAACGTAGAAATTGTACGTTGAAAAAAATCGGATATTTTCTTAGAAACAGCCTGTATACTCCGATACTCCTGTTAGTCGACTCAGTCAAATTGTAGAGTACATAACAAGATTAATAAAATAATATAAATGTCACGCCATTAGAAGCAATCAAAATTTGTGAATTTAACATCGTATTAAAATTAATGGTAACGATAAAAGTGATAAAAGCCGATAAAAGCCAACATTGACAAAATGTTCCTTATGATGGCTTATATTATGATCATAATATGTATGTTCCAATTAATTATCAAATATTAAAACAGGAATAATTTATAGACACGCCTTTATACGGACGAAACTGTGCAAAAAAAAAAATATCGGTACCAATATTCGTTGCTGGCTTGTGCTGTCTGTAAAGTTTTTGGAAATTGTGACACAGTGCTCGAAACTTTTAAATAATAAACTACTTTATATATTCAAATATCATTTAGTTTACTATACTAGTACAGTTTAAACTCTTACAAAAATATAAATTATTATATTTTGAAAAACAACTAATTATATTCATAATAAAATACATAAATAAATAACTTCTCAAATAGGTACACGAATATGTATTTTTTCCATAAAAAAGAAACTTTTTAATTAAAGCACAACTCCGAAAGAACTCTATTTATTACTCTTTAAAGTTTTCCGCTAAGAAATGAGCATTATTTACGGTTCATTGATTCTAAATATTACACATTTTTTCGGAACATTACGAAAAACATTGCAGGAGTGAAGAATAGGAAAAACCTCACTTAGAAGCTCAGTATTTCACAAGCGGCGCTTAAAATTGAAAAATGGTAAAAGGAACTTCGACTACACTTTATTCTGTACCGGAAAAAATTTTTCACTCCCCGCCCCTTTTCAATGCGAAAAAGTTTCTCCAAGTATTACTTGCGAGAATTTTTTTATTGTGTATTAATGGAGATCTATATCTGTGGCACACAAGTTCAAAATTTCATGTTTACAGGCCGAAAAATATGGGAAATATGGAAGGGGGAGGTTACCGAGAAACCGGTTTAACGAAATCATAAGGATACCGAGATTTTTTTTTTAGTACTCTAAGACTGATTAGCCGGCCCGACGAGAGAGTAGGGTAGCCGGGGTTGTAGCCCGGGGGCCCGCGCTGAAAGACAGGGCCCGTAGCGATCGGTAGGGTCCCGGAAAAAAGTATAAGTGTTTTTTCGTTGCTCATGACTTGACTTATTTTTTCGAGGAGAAATTTTTAAGAGATGTGCTTTATTCCTGGGGCCCACCATTTTTCTCCACGGCCCTGCTGATTAGAAGATATGTTGCTGGAAAAAAATTAATTCTTGAAGTAATCGAACTATTTAACCTAAAATCTGATAAAATTTGGCGAAAAATTAAAAAAAAAAAAAAAATGAAAACAGTTCAGTACAAAAAATCGCAAACCTATTTTGCAGACATACAAACTCAACTCCCTTAAAATATTAAGGTACGTACTGGTATATTCTACTCAATAAACAAACAATTTGAGCAATATGAGTACAAAAATAACCACATAGACCAATGAACATTATGGTATTATAGTAGAATAGACTGGGCATAAGGTCAATTTGTAGGGTATTTCACTGAAGCACCTTCATTCAGAGTAAACAGAACCGCAAATTTATTGCCAGACATAATTTACCAGCAAAAGTGATTTTTGGAAGTGCGAAACTCCTTGTTTTTCGGGTGACCTCTTTTCCAAAATATTGTGAAATCTAACACGCTTCAGTACTTAAACATATAATTACAATACCATAACATTATTAAAATTACAGGTATAGGTATATGATTAAATATTCGTTTAGTTGGCAACACTGACTTTCAAATTAAAAGCAATTGTTTATTTGTTAGTATGTGCTTATATTAGTACCGAAATAGTAATAATGATAATTTAAATGTTGGTAGCGCTCATATTATCGAAACAAACTCGACTACGTAATACCTAGGTACTCCACTTACTAACTGTAGTAACATATTTTCATTCACTTGGTTGGCGGCAGTGCTTACATACTTAGTTACGTACTGGCATCAGACAGTATCCACCAGTACCAGTCACCAGTAGTGCCAACACACAAATTCAATATTATAAATTAACGTTCATGACAAGTGACACGTTGCTGACAACAGCATTTAAAATCAAATATATTGACTTTAATCTCACACTGTCTCACTCCCACACACACAATATGTACCATATATTTTGTATGTGTTGCCATTTCACTCGCACATTTTATTATTATATTAAAATTAACAATGTAATTAAACGATAAATTCTCATATTATAAAATATATTTGAATGTAGGCGGTGTTAGAGGTGGAGGGGAAAAGGGGGCGAGGGGAAGAGGTGATTCGTTATCCACTGAGAACAATATGGTGATAAGTGTGCGCTGAAAAAAAATGTAATAGTAAGTTTAAATAGGTGGGAATTAACGCAATCTCAATAATTGAAAGGTTACGATGGGATACAAGATTTTTTTTCGAGTTACAGGCTTTACTGTTTCCCAGCAAAATGTTCCGATAGGATTAAATACAAAAATATGATAACATATTACCTTGGATTAACACAAAATAATATAATATTTTTATACTGATTAAAGGTTCCTATGGGATACAAAATTAGTTACTCAAAATCACGTTAAAATGGCTGTATCAATTTCAAACAAATTTATTAAAGCAACCATATACGTACGCTCTCAAAACAGACACAGAATCATGTCATTTTGATTGAGGGTTCCCGTGGGATACAAAGCCAATTAATCAGTTTGGTCCAAAACGGTTAAATCGACTGCGATTAAATTTGATGGTAAAAGAATTTCATGATTGAGGGTTCCTGTGGGATACAAAGCCAACTACTCAATTTGGTCCAAAACGGCTGAATCGACTTCGATTAATTTTGATATAAAAATTTCAAGAGGATATAAAAATAAACTAATTTTTTATTCGTTCATGTTAAAATTACATGGCAACCTGGTCCTGGTGTTTCAATTTTTCAAGAAATCATTTAAAAACGTTTTTAAACTAAACGTTTGTCGTCCCTTTATTAAATTCATTCAATAAATTAATGTTATTTCCAAAATTTTCAAGTCCAGGCATAAACTTTTGAACGATACTGAGGCTGCTTATTTGTTTGAATAAAATGATCAAAGTAAATGCATTCATTCGGTTAAATAATTATTATATAAACATCAAAATTATATGCGTTTTATATCCGTCTGTCTGTCTGTTTGTCGGTCCGTGTGTCTGTTCGCCTGTATGATGAATCAAATTCACAATAATACATTAATAAGTGAATTGTTTCTATCGTAAAGTCGGCGAGTTAGGTTAACTTATTTCAATTTGTTACTATTACCAACAGTTGTGAGCTAACAGCTCGCAAATTGGCACTCGCTCGCTTGACTATGATAAAGTTTCTATTCTCTCGTTAAAGTAGAAACCGAGTAATGGAAACATTCATTTGACTACTGGATCAAATCAACTGGTACTAGTATTTAACATATCTACATAATATTATTGTATTATTTTAGCAAATAAATCATTCTCAGTTGCAGCATAATTGTCCATAATTATTTTATTGCTCAAACATTTGGATGAATTTGTTGGCTTGGGCTGCTCGATAAAAGATAGTTGTCGAAAAAAAATATTCTTTGTGTAACAAATTTTTTATATTTCTGTTTAAGGGGAGGTTTACTTGAGAGTAGTTAAAAAAAATCGACTTTTTTTGCAGAAATTGGTACCTAATTATGTGTAGACTATGTTCCCAAAGTGATTTTGCTGAAAGTAATTTAAGGGAAGGTTTACTTGAGATTTGATAAAAAAAATCGATTTTTTTTGCCGAAATTGATAGCAAATTATGTGTAGAATATGTTCCCAAAGTGATTTTACTGAAAATAATTTAAAAACAAGATTCTTGCACATTAACCGAATCCAGCTTTCTATAAAAAAAAAAAATTCAAAAGACCTAGTTCACGCAATAATGAGTATTAAATATAAAATTTTGAAAACACGTTTCTTTATATATATTTTATAATATCTCGGAACTACATTTTTGGAACTGGTGGAGACGATAACTCAAAAACTATTCGATGGATCCTTTTTTTAATTTTTTATTTTAAAGAAAATTCTATTCTTCGGCACCTCTACCTAAATTCAATACACTTCCAATATTTTTTTTTATTTTTAAATTAACTTTAAAGAGCGAAAAATAAGACAAAAAAATTCCTTTGACACGTTTTCATTTTATTAAAAAAAAATTGAGTTAGAGCACGTGTTAAGATTAGAAAACTTTGAAATCGCTTTTTCTCAAAATTGGGATGGTCAATATTTTTTTCGGTATAGGCTCGAATTATTGCCATTGCATTAAATCAATGTCTAGAGAAGTTTCGTTAAAATCCTTTGAAAAATCGTTTTCCGGACCAACTGAAATTATTATTAAAATTAAAATGCTCAAAAAATGAGAATACCGGTTCTTTCTCTCTGTAGCAAACCCTTAAACACTGCCATAGTTGCTAGAATAGCCGGTAAGTTGTCACAATTGTCTGTCGAAGAAATTCTTAATCCACCAAGTGCACAAAATGTTTGCAAATATAACTAAATTGCACAGAAATCATTGTTTCTAATGGTCCTACATACTAAATTTTGGGAAAAACTTTAAATTTTTGTTATCAAAATGACCAAATTTCGTTAAAAAACAGGCCCGACGAGAGGGTGACAATAGCCGGGGTTGAAGCTCCGGGACTCGAGCTGGAAAAGGGGGCCCGGAAAAAGGTAAAAATTTTTTTTGTTTGTCACTAATTTTTTCGGGGAGTTTGGAGTGCTTTTTTTTGAAACACATGGTCTCTTTAAATTTATTTAATCATTTTCTATTGGAATTCATTTTGCACAGCAATATTATATTAAAACAATAAAGTTTGTGACTTAATAAGTAAGGACAATATTCTATTGAATATATTGTTTATTTTCAAGTATATGGGTATACCAAATTAAAACCGAGTAGACTAGGCTATCGAATATAATATCAAGAAATTATATTAGACGTAATAGAGGTACTACAGGTAGGCAATTTGGAGAAATCTGTTTGTGACAGTTATTTATTTATTATATTGTTTAAAATTTCATATTTTCCAATTTAACTTTACAGGTAGGCTGCGAGAAAAATCAATTTTTTTTTCTTGTGAAAATTTCAGAGTAGGTACGAAAGCCCTTAACGTAGTTGCTCCGAGAAAGTCACGTACAAAAGTATATCACAGCGAAAAAATTTTCTTTTATCAAAAATTAAATAATGTATTAATATCAGGGGCGTAGCTACCGCCGTATCAGCCGTATCAATGATACGAGGCCCCCGGGCTACAGGGGCCCCTAACGTGTGTAAGCAAAAATTAGTAAAATGTTATCCATAATGTCGCTTAATCTCGTGCTTCCCGGGAAAAAAACATGTAAAAAAAACTGTCATACGTGCCTATAGAATTTTCACTTCAGAAATGACAAAAGTCAAAAAAGCAATCTCTTTTTTTCCCGGGTGAATTGCTCTGAAAACATGCTAAAAATCTGAAATTCAAAAAATTCATTCCATTAAGGACTCATGGAATTATTTCTGATAAAATTCAATAGTCTTGCATCCAGTTTTCCAGAGGCAATAGCAGCATGCTTTCTATTCTGGACCCTTCCAGTTGCAACCACAACAGTTGAAAGAAGTTTTTCAAAATTAAAGCTGATAAAAAATTACCTAAGAACTTCGACGGGGCAGGAACGACTATCAGACTTGTCACTATTGTCTATAGAGGCAAAAATTTTAGGAAAACTGAAACCATCTTCAGCTATAGATGATTTAATAAATCAATTTGCTGGAAAAAAGGCCAGAAAAGTGTATATTTAATTTGAATTGTTTGGCTAGCTCAAATTCTAGGAGGAAGCGATAACTTATAATCAATAAATATTTATTTTAATTAAATGCAAGCATTTTTGTTTCTTTTGTGAGAAATCTTTACCCTTGATTTGGACCCCGCAACTAATTTTGATACAGGGCCAATCCAAGGCACGCTACGCAACTGATTAATATTCTTCAGTCATTATATTTGTATACCACTTGTCTTTTTAAATTTCCGCGCGCTTATGTTGTAGCAATATAAAATCATTGTTGAAAAAGCATTGCAAAAACGTTGAAAAATTATGTTTATAAATTATATTTAAAAAACGGCGTAGTGAATAATTTTTATTTCTTATTAAATATGATTTCTAACTTTGTATTTTATAACATATTAAATTTTTATCAAATTCTTTTGACACGTTTTCATTTTATCCAAAAAGAAAATAGAGTTTTCCCATAAGAGCCCGTATTAAAATTACAAAACTTTGAAATCGTTTTTCTCAAAATTGGAGTAGTAGTCAATTTTAATCGGAATAGGCTCGTATTATTGGTATCGAATTAGAAAATATATAGAAAAGTTTCGTTAAAATCCTTTGAAAAAATCATTTTATCGACCAACTGCCTTAAACGTGAGCGAGTTGCTTCCTATCAGGAACTTTTTGGGCATAAATAAGAAATAATTTTTACATTTCTAAAACAAAATTTCTTTTTAATTGTACAATATGTATATACTTGGTGGAGGTTGTGAAATAAGTGCCATTTTAATGAATGCATAAATAAACGTTATTTTAATTTAATTGTCAAGTCATACACAACGTCACGGCGTTACTGCGTCACTCCGTCACATTCAAAACACCAACGCCATCTATGCCGGTGATGACTGTAATAGTACACTTAATAATAAAATTATGTATGAGGTACCTTATACAGCTCCAATTACGGTATTTATTATTATTATTATTATTATTATTATTATTATTTAATTGTTGAGTTAATTGTTTTCGTGTTTGTCTTTTGTTTGCTCGGTTCGTCTTTTGTTTTAGAATAAAAAATCATGGTCAAGTACAAATCGTGCGAGCGCGAATAGTGTTCCGTCCAATAGAGTTTTAAAAAAATTTTATCTCTTACATTGACGACAAATTTTCTGTTAAAAAGATAGTTTCTCTAGAATCAGTGGGTTCCAGGGCCGTAACTAGGCTAGGGCAGCCGAGGCATTGCTCCGGCGCAAATTTTAAGGGCGGTATTGCGGTATTTCTGCAAAATTAGGCCAGTAAACGAGCAAACGACTGACAAGCAAAAAAAAAGTCACCGCTTTTCTTTTTGCCGGGAGGGCTAATTTTAAGTCCGGTATTTCCGTAAAATTAGGGCGGCAAACGACTGACGAGCAAAGAAAAAAGGGATCGCGGCTTTCTTTTGTTTTTATCCGGGGCAGCGCAGGGGCCCCGAATGTATTTTCTGCCCCGGGGTCCCTGAAGACCTAGTTACGGTCCTGGTGAGTTTAGCAATTATAAGAAAATAAACAATTAAATTGTTTACAAACAATTAATGGTACCAAAATTTTTAAATTTCAGGAGTGATCGTTCCACTAAGACGTTCAAATATGATATCAAACTCGAATAAAATTTAAAAAAAAAAAAACCAAATTTAATAATTCCAATCGCATTTCAATCCCAAATTTTTTTTTAGTCAAACAATCAAATCAAACGATATTAGGTCAATGTAGTTCTTTTAAATTTATTTATTTGGTAATACAATTTTTTGAAGGAAATTTAATTTTGTACCGTAAAAGTTTAGATTTAAAGGTGTTCACTGTTTAGGATTAATATTCCATTTTGCTTCAATAAGCTGTCCTTTAACACCCTACACGATGCCCTTGAAAAATTTATCCCCCATTTCCCAATTTGCTTCTCGCCTTCCCAGAAAAAAAATCAACTTTCTATACGTCTATAACTCAACTATCA
Source organism: Brachynemurus nebulosus (assembly GCA_035578155.1). NCBI lineage: Eukaryota > Metazoa > Arthropoda > Insecta > Neuroptera > Myrmeleontidae > Brachynemurus > Brachynemurus nebulosus. The sequence continues at coordinate 6,794,922 of JAPWDM010000009.1, read as the reverse complement.
ATTCCTATCTTTGTGTGCTAAATTTCATTTTTTTTTACGTCAAACAGTTTCAAAGAAAATTGCATGCAATACTAAAGTGACTACATAAATTTTACCAGTTTTGGTCTGGAACACTAAAGACAAAAAAGATGAAACTAAGTCGTCGGACAGTGTGAATATGTTTTTCAAAAAAAAATTTTTCTAAAATTATACTAGCTTACAGAAAATTTTTTTGCAATAAGTAATGTCCAGCTTTTTTTTTTTTAAAAAAAAATAAAAGTTATTATTTAAAACGTTGGTCGTAGATACACATTCTTTATTTAATACAGACTCCACGTATATTATATTACAGTCCAAGTTTAAACATTCCTTCGACTCAAATTCTTCAAGTAAATTAAAAAATTTATACGTTCAAAACAGTGAATTTATTCCACAACAAAATTTATTCTTATTATAAAATATTTTACACGTAAAAAATCTACCCTTTTCCACGCAAATAAAAGTATTGTTTTAATAAAAATTGATAATTTATATTGCAAATTTAATTTTGACTTTGGTGAATAGATGTCTGTGATACAAAATTTTCTATGTAGGTAAACCAAAATAAAAATAAAAAATAAATATTCTAACAACAGGTTACAGCACAATATTTTTTAATATTTTTTGTTTTTTTAGAATTTTTATATTTCATATTATTTAAATAAAGTGCATTCACGTCACTCAAAAAACAGCGTCAGGCATTGTTGTCAGAAATTTAACAATTCAAAAAAAAATTCACCTGTCCGTAAACTGACAACAATACAACAATAACAGTAAAATATTTTTTAAACACGCTATTTAAATTTTTTGGGTTCCAAAGTAAACATTTCGTCATGTTCGTTCATTTGTTATATCCTCTTGATTCCTTTTGGTTTATAAACATTTAGAAAATATGTAATACTTTTAAGTTGAGGTTCTTCTAGCCATTTTCATTTTTAAACCTCATTTTTAGAATATTTTAGTACGAAAATGCAGTATTTTGTGCACTCGCTTGTACCTTTTTCGCCGTCATGTCAGTTCAAGAATTTTGAAGGCTCATTTAAAACTATTTGGGATATGTTGTTAAGAAAAGAAATACGCTGCCAATGTGTGCCGGGTGTGGCACACAGCTTCCTCTCACTCGTAAAAGATATTAAAACAGTAATTTACCAAATATATATACCGTGAAATTATATTTTCGCCTTAAAGTTCAAAAAAAATTGTTGTAACTCAAAATACTTAAAGGCTAAATTATAAAATAATAGCAAAAATATTTTAGAAACTTACTATTAGGTATTCCGAATGCAATCAAATTTGTAGGGGACCATCTAGGAAGCAGATCGCATAATTTCTGAAAATTTAATTAAAAACAATCGAATAGTTCAGAAGTTATGGCACTTGGTGCAAACTGGCGTCATACAGACGGGCAGACAGATGTACGGACAGACAGGCACCAAACCAAAATTGTTCAGGAAACTCTAAAACGTAAAATGTGCGTAAGAAATTTTATTTTAGAGAGAAAAAAAAATTTTATTTTTAAAAAGTGATCACAATGCTTCCGCTACTTTAGTAATCTCGGAAGCAAAATTAAGTGAAAAAGTGACCAAATAGATGAAATTTTGCTGGGCGGTATCCTTTCGATATTAGTAAATATCCTTTAAAAAATCTGGTTTAAATTATTAAGGTAAAAGTTCTCGAAACCATCTTTCTATGGTATATTTTATGACATTAGCTAATGTTTCATGCAATAATTTAACATAACTGTATGTTCGTTGGTCTATATTTGAAATTCTTAAAGAAAGTATCTTTGTGCAGCAACTTTATCAATTTTTTTTTTATTTAAATTATTATATTTGAAATATTTGAGATTGAAAAATTGTAACTGCTTCTCGCATTACAGAGAGTACATACACATAAGTGATTGAATGTTGTCTGTGTCGGGCGCCTGTCGAACAAAGGGTCGATGGTGTAATGGATAGCACACCTGGCTAGTTACCAAGAGACCCTGGGTTCGATTCCCGACCGATCCGGATAATTTTTTCAATCACTTTGTGATTTTTAATTTACATTATTAATTATACTTATTCTGTGAAAAATTCTAACTTCACGAGGACTCCTAATTAAATGCGTGCCCGACACGCATTCGAGGGAATTTTTTAAATAAAATTAATTTACATATTCATCTTTTTTTATGATTTATTTTATTTTTTTTTTTACAAAACTGTTGCATTTGCTTCACGTGTACGAAACTGACAGTTCCCCGATTGCTACAAAATTATTTAAAAATAGATAAATTTAAACAATTAACATTTTTGTAACCACAAAATTTTATCAAAGCGTAATAAACTTGTTGTAAAAAATTCTTTACAACATATGAAACTAGAATGTTTTTCGTAATTAAATAACTATTGAAAATTTTCATAGAAAAATATTATAATGAATACGAGCGTGGTGGAATAAAAAATAGAAATAAAAATGTACGTGACAAAGATGCGAATATCATCAAAATGACTAGCATATTTTCATCAACACTATTCTTATCTTTAAAAAAAAATAAATAAATGAATGAATTCTTAGGGTATTGTGTACCATTTTCACGTCAGTTGTCTTAACCAGAGGCGGTTCAAAGGGTCGCCAAATTGTTCGATCGCATGTAGCTTCGAATTTTTAGGATTTCACACCACGAAAGGCTTACGAAGCTTTGATTTATCTCGCAAAATATTATTTTGTAAATTTGTAAAATTGAAAAATTATTCCCTACTTGAAATTTCCGAAATTCTGCCAACACTCTTGATGTCTGTTTTGAGCCCATGTTTTAACACGTTTAGAAATTCGTAAAATTACATCACATTCACTTGGTTCGGTAAAATTTGTTGCCATTGTCGTGATTTCAGACTAATCGGAATGAATTTTTGTAATTTCTCATTTAATTGTTGATTTTTATGCGGAAGTATAATATAAAAAATTGAAGTAAAAAAATGTTTTTTAAGAAAAAGCTTTTATTTAAAAATAGGCTAAAAAAATAAAATAACTTTTGAGTGAAGTTTGAAGCAATATGCAATATAATTTATAAAAGCTCGAGGCGTTATCATTAGTTATTTCTGTTTTGGACGTTTTGGATATAAGTGTAGTTATTTTACTTTTCAGTAGTTACCAAACTTAATCAAGCGCCTCAAGCTTTTATAAATATGTTGCATATTGCTTCAAACTTCACTCAAAAGTTATTTTATTTTTTTAGCCTATTTTTAAATAAAAGATTTTTCTTAAAAAACATTTTTTTACTTCAATTTATTTTCTACTTTTTAGTCTGATCACAATTAATTTAAAAAAGTAATTTTTTTACCTATATTTTAATCGGTTAATTTACCCTAATCAGACATAACATTGGAAACAAAAAATTGCAACGTAAAATCAATGGACAATATTTGACAATTTGAAATGTCAAAAAGTTGTACAGGACTAAAAACCAACAATTTTGGTTTTGGGGCGATTTAGGGCAAAACTAATTATACAAATATTGCATTGTCATCAAGGTTACACACGTATGCAAAATTTGAAACCTCTAGCTCAATTAGAACCTGTCTAAATTTTGATTCCAAGATTTGATCTAAACCAACATACTAACATAGCAAGTTAAATAAAAGCTTTTAAAAAAGTTCTTATTTGGTCCTTAAAGTTCCTAATATAATCAAATATAATGTTTTCTGATTTGGTTTTTTGAAAAATTAACTCAAAATCTTTTGAAAATCTTCCGTATAACTTGATATAATTTTGAAAATATTGCAATAGAAAAATGATCCAAGTTTTACAATTTTTATTCAGAATTAACCTAGAACCCCACTTTTAAAAAATTACCAAACTTTGGTAGAATGCCTTTCACACTGAATTGAAAAAATTAAGACTAATGGGCGAAGATAGATGAGAACTTTTCAGTAAAAATTCATTTATGTATACAAAAAAAAAAAATCTACAAACCAAGAAAAGGCGCCTCGAAAACTTCCTCTTTTGCCCACTTTTATTTTTAGCCTTACACCGCCACTGACCTCAGCCATAACTTTGTAAGTTGGTACACTATGCCACTATATGGCACCACTGTAGCAAACTGTAAAAATTGTATGAAAATAATAATAATAATAAAAATGTTTGTTCTACATATAACATACAAAAATTTAAATATCAACTTGCTCTGTTTGCAAAACATACATTATAATACAGTACAGTGAACATATAAAATAGAGTTGGTTATGTAAGTAACATACCCCCCCTCTTTACTCCCCCCTTTCACCCACCGCATCAAAGATACATGTTATTGTGATGTCACTTTGTTAAAAATATAAAACATTTAGTGTTGTTTATTTTTTCATTTTCATTTTGGATGCGAAAAGATCCGTGGCATCAGAGGCGTAGCGACGGGGGTGCAAGGGGGTCTATCATGCACCGGGCGCCACTTGTAGAGGGGCGCCAAATGTGCGCCAAAGAGAGGTGTCAAATGTGCCCCAAAGGTGGCAGGTCTTTGGGGGCGCCAAAAAATGAGGTATGTGAGGTTTTTTTTTGCTCGTCACTTGTTTTCTGGGAGGAAAAAGGCAATATTTTTTCTACAGGGGTGCCATTTTTTGACTCTGCCTCGGGCGCTACTTAGGCTAGGTCCGGCTCTGAGGGGCGCTAATAAAGTGTCGTGCCCCGGGCGCCGGTTATGTTCACTACGCCACTGCGTGGAATACAAATCATAGGGAAATGCTGGGAAAGCTGTACATCAGCGATAATTGTTTGCCATAATAATCACTCATTTTTGTCACGTGACGTCATAGAAACTAGTAAAAAAGTATGTTTCACACTTAATTTGATACAAAAATGTTTTTTTCTTAAAAGACGAAACTTTTTACTTAAATATTTTATTACAACTAAAGTTTTCGTAACCCCCAAATATTTATCAAAAATAAATACATCTATTTATTAAGAGTATCAGTCAAAATCAATCACCCTCAGTCAGGGGTTTTTATTATAAAAAAAAAAACGATGAATTTTGTCACCCTCATTAACGATCGTTAATAATTCATAAATTGAAAAATTTTTTGATCGACAGAATGTCATACTTTAAGCGGTAAGTACGTAAAAGTATTAAATTAGGGACAAACTTTTTAAATACTCACTAAAATAAATAAAAATATTCAAAATAATTTTACCCCAAGTGGGTGTTGGGCATGCATTAAGCCAGGGTTTCTCAGTAACTATAGCTATGGGTTGTTTAAGTAGATTTTTGACGATTTATCATAAAAATATATGAAATATTCAACAATGTTTGCAAATATTTCCCATAATAAAATAATATTTTTTAAATTAGATACGGAAGACTTCTTTTTTATTTCATTTTTCTTTACTTGATTGACGAAAATTAGGTTGCCTCATATATCTCCGGAACTACTAATTGCGTTTTCTTATGAGGGATAGATCCACGTTTGAAAAATGTCAGAGGGTGCTCAAGAATGAAAAATGATAAAAAAATATCAGTTCCATTTTAAGAGTCCTTTCTAACGATATCCCACCCGATATTCAGAATATTTCAGTTTTTCTGGGGTACTGAGATTATGAGCTAAATTATAAAATGTTTTCTTCGGAGCCCTAAGAAAGGAAACGAAAATTTTTTATTGAGTGATATGAACCGAATAAGAGCACAAAATAACAAATTACTTTACGGACTTTAAGGGGGTATTTAAGTTAATACGTGTGTTTTTTGCAATTGAATTAAGAAATATTACCAATTTTTTAAACACTCAATTGAGTATAAATTATTCCACTAATCACGTCCTGGTTCAAACGAGCACGCTACGTAAATATTTATTTCTTTGAAATTTGTTGAACCAGAGGATAAATGATAAAAATCCCAATGAAAAAGATCAATCCGTTCAAAGGTTGTCGGAAATTTTGTTTGCAAGTTGAAAAGTGGTTTCCAAATTTTACCCCTGATCTCCACCAAGAGGGAAAGTTTATATTACAAGTCACCCTCACTTACTGTGTCGCGATTTTTAAAAAAAATCAATTACTGATTGAACGCTACGACTCTTACTTTGCTACAAAATGTGAAAAATTTTTCTTTAAAAAAAATACAAAAAGATTCAAAATTCTCTTGAGTCACATGACTTATGAAAGAAAATTGTGTATTTAAGGGGAGGTTCACTTGAGAGTCCTTAAAAATTATGTATTTTTGTGGAATTTTTTTCTCAAGAACGGAAATAAATATCAATTTCAAATTTTGTCCACATGTTTATTAGGTATTAAACTACACAAAAAAAATTTTTCAAGGAAAAATATAAAAAAGTGTCCATTTTATAGATTGTGCAGTGTGACGATCCGAAAATCCGATGCCTTGTTGATGGACATCCTAGCGCTGGTAATAAACCACCGAAATCCAAAAACAAAAAAGATTTATAAAATATATGAAGAGTACCGGCACCTATACCGATAATATCAATAAATTGCTGAAAGAAAAAAAAAATGGCAGATGTGTGAACTTTTGATTACGATTTTTGTCTTATTTTTCGCTCTTTAAAGTAAATTTAAAAATAAAAAAAATATTGAAAGTGTATCGAACTTAGGTAGAGGTGCCGAATAATTGAATTATCTTTAAAATAAAAAATTTAAAAAAAGGATCATCGAATAGTTTTTGAGTTATTGTGTCCACCAATTCCAAAAATGTAGTTCCGAGATATAAAATATATATAAAGAAACGTATTTTCAAAATTTTATATTTAATACTCATTATTGCGTGAACTACGTTTTTTGAGTTTTTTTTTTTATAGAAAACTGGATTCGGTTAATGTGCAAAAATCTTTTTTTAAAATTATTTTTAGCAAAATCACTTTGGGAACATATTCTACACATAATTTGCTATCAATTTCGGCTAAAAAAATCGATTTTTTGATCAAATCTCAAGTAAACCTTCCCTTAAATTACTTTCAGTAAAATCATTTTGGGAACATATTCTACACATAATTAGCTACCAATTTCCGCAAAAAAAAAAATGGATTTTTTTTAACGGCGCTCAAGTAAACCTCCCCTTAAAGAATCTTTGAAAGAAAATGTGGCTTCCACACACACAATTTGAAAAAAATTCCAAAAAGACCAAATTTTTTAAATTTCTCCAAAAAGTTGCAATAACTTCAAATTGTCCACTGATCAAAATATATCAAAATTTTATTCCTTTTAATGGCTCACCTAATTCCATTTCTCTAGCCTCAGTATATATGGAGAGATACATACACAGATTACCAACATCAACCCGATTTTTGATTTTCTAGGTTCCTTAGGCCCTAAAACGTCAAGATCCGGTGAAAACTGTAACGAAAAAGTAAAATAAAAGAAAATTTTTTGAGCAATAATTCTTTTCAACTTAAACCTTAAACCGTCCACACTTTCATAGTCGATAACGAACTTTGAAAATTTACCTCAAATCTACAACAGAAATAAAATTAATTTTCCGTAAAATTGTAATTGTTTGAAGTAGTGCATGTGGTTGTTTGTTGGTACGGGTGTACGGAACGAAGGGAATTGAATATAAACTGTAAGTTGACCACATTTTAAGGTTATGTTTTATATATGGATGAAAGGATAATATATATACTTACCTACTTCTTATCCAGTTACTGTATGGAGCTATATGGTGGAGCTAGTAGCCGACAAAAATGAAAATATATTACAACCATACATCGTGCAATTTAAATTTATACTCGGGCATTAGTAAAAAAATTCTTTTTACCTTCTTTACGAACACACTACAGACGACGCAAAATTGAAAATAATATCGAGTATTTAGAAGAATTATCGATTACCGTGTAATTTATTGTCGAGTTGCAGCAAAAAATTTATAAAGTTTAAAAGTTACTTGATGGATTACCAAGTGGAATAATCTTTAAAATTAGAATATACCTAATCTAATTAAAATTACATCAAATTCGGACCAACTGTTTATTAGTCGAATTTTCTCCGAAAAATTAGACTTATACAGTCTATACGATAAGAGCTGCGAGAGGCGAGAGTAGGGGCGCTATCCGTTTTCGGACCCGTAGAACACGAATATGTAGAAAAAAAAATGTCTGATATATATATATATATATATATATATATATATATATATATATATTTTCCCGCCACCTTTTAATTTGTGTAGGGCCCTCCTATGGAAGTTAAGAGATGAAATTTGGTAAATGGGGCTCATTTTCGAGGCACCTCATACTATCAAAGTGGGGTCAAAATTTGGGCAAATTTTTTTTCTGACCCGACCTTTAAGGGGGTGGTGGGGGCGGAAAAGCAATAAAACTTTTCCAAACCGGTTTTAAATAATGTTTCGGTCAATTATCTACAACATATCCAAAATTCAGCTTCCTAGGATGATATGGTGGGAGTAGAGGGGGGAAAAACGATTTTCGCTGGATCTAACAGGCCCCCAGCCCCCCAGAATTAACGTAGAGAGTTGAAATTTGGTGTGTTGATAAAATTCGTACCTAGGTTGTGCTTTTTGGAGGTTTTAATATTTTACCTCCACCCACCTCATTTTTAAGCTACAATTTCATGCATTTTCGACGTTTTCGAAGTTTGTACCACTCGCACAGGTCACCCGAATAAACCTAGAGGGCTGAAATTTTGTATTCGGATTGAGTTAGTATCAAGGGGGTGCCTTTTGGGGGTCTCGACTTTTAACCCCTACCCCCACCATTTTTATACCCAAAAGAACATGATTTTTCTTGTTTTTTAAGAGTTTCGTTCGGGTCAAAATCTCCCCAAATAAACCTAGAGGGCTGAAATTTGGTGTACAGGTTAAGCTAATAGCCAGACACTGTTTTTTGGAGGTTTCAACTTTTAACCCTTACCCCCACGATTTTGACGCCAATATTTCCTTAATTTTTTTGCTTGTTTTCTAACACGTCTAGAGACTCCATAAGGAAACCTAGAGGGCTGAAATTTTGTACGTGTACTCAGTTAGTATCTAGCTAGTACCTTGTAGGGAGTCCGCATCACTTTTCCCCCCACTTCTCCCATTTTTACATCGGAATTGAATGCTATTGTTAAATGTGTTTTAAAAGCATTATGTTTATTCTAAATACAAGTAGGCGAATGGTAATTTTAAAAAATTTAAAAAAAAGTGAACTTACTTTTATGACAAATGAAATACATACATATTAAGTAATTTAAAAATGTTATTAAAGTCACTGTTTATTTATAAATTAGGAATTTTGGATTTTTAGTATTTATAAAATAGAAATTTTGGAAAGAAAAAATATCTTTATAAAGGCCTTCCAGTTTACTATTTAAGGTCCTTTTTTAATTTTTAAAACTAAAACATAAAGGCAATTAGCGGATAAACATGGGCAGGAATGTCCTCGTACGAATTGTGTTGGCTTTTTTTCTGCTACCTGTTTTCGGCACAAAATTGAAATTTACTGAGATACAGCCCTTAAATACTTAAAACCTTTTTTTAAAGGCTCGATCAGCCGAACACTCATCACCAGTTTTGAAACCAACAAAATGACAATTCGGTTGTAGACTTTCAATCACATTTCGCTTGTAGACATTCAATACCGAAGATGAAGGGGAAAATTCGACTACCGTGATGGGGCCCCGCTGCTCACGGCGTTTTTTCTTATTTACACAAAAACTACAAAATTTTGGTCAAGTGCGAGTTGTACTTGTGTAAATAATATTCAGTAGAGTCCGACGCTAACCTGTATATTGATTTTGGCTCAAACTAATATGAGCCAAAATGATTGTGTTTTTATACTTTTTCAAACGACGCCAAACTTGCATTAAATTCTCAGAAATGGATTGTAATGGCGCTATTGTTAACAATTACTTGAACCCATTTAAATTCAAGTTCTCCAGTCAGAGTGAACTTTTAAACAAGAAAAGTCACGGCATACAAATATTATAATATTATAGAAGGCATTGTAACTAGCAACATGTCAAAATTGTTTAAGTATTTTGAATTTAAGTTATTTAAGTATCTTGAATTGTAAAAGTTTATAAAATATTTAAAATAGTTCAATTTACGGTAAATATATATGAAATAATTATATATAGAAAAAAAATCTAAAAATAATAAAAAAAATTAAATTTTTTGCGTTTCAGTCTGATGAGATTATTTGTGCAAAATGGGTAAAGCATGTGGGGAAAATGTCGTTTTTAATTTAGCGACAACAAAAATTTGCTCTGGTCAGTTTGAAGAATTAGACTATACTAGTTTAGAAGAAAAATTATGAAATACTCCAGTAGAAAAAGGACATTTTACTAAAGATGTCTTACCTTCTAAAAATCTTCCCAAGGTTAAGACAGTTACTGAAAGAGAAAATAGAAAACAGAAAAAATAGCATAAGAGACAACTGACAAGTGTCGGAAAATATGAAAATTTATAAGCGGTTTGGTTTAAAATTATGCGTTTTTAATATTAAATTTAATAAAAAGTAATAATTACAAGGATGAAACAAAGGGAACGAAAACGCAGCATAATATTAAAAAAAAAAACGATGAAGTAAAAATTTAAGGAGATTGGTGTATTCTTAAGATTATTTTGCATTTTACTTACTAATTTCATTTTTAGATTAATAAATAAAAATGGTATATAGACCGATAAAAATTTTATAAATAATCTTCTTGATAATTTCTTCATCAATCATCACATATTGATTTACCACTGAAGGTAAAGAATTTGTACCTACTTCAAAATATGCTTGTACAATCGTATTAAAATACTAGATCAGAAAGTTTCCAAACATAAACACTAATCTGTGCATAAACATATTAAGAAAGAAAACTGAACAAAACTATTTTGTGAATATTTATTAATAAATGCAATAAGTCAAATATCGGAGGGGTGGTTTTATTTAACATTAAATTTCAGGTTAATTAACAAATTTCAATGCGTAAATAAAATAAAATGAAATAAATCAACATTTTTGATTTCTTTTTTGGTAGTTTTTGAGTATACATTCTTATATCCCATTCAATAGATCGGTCCGGATGACGTCACATTCACCTATCAAAAAATTAAATAGATTGCCTTGGTATCCATAGTATAATGTGTGTATGCCATGAAGAAAAGTTATATAGAAAATCATGAAATGTTTAACATTTTGTTAAAATATATGTACTAGAAATCATACTTTTGTTAATGTAACAAAAAAAAAAAACTAGATTTTAGAATTTAATATTTTATAGTCATACTCAAACCCACTTCTTGTGGTTTGTTTAAAATTGAAACTTGACTATTTTCTTTTGTGCTCATTTATACATTTTCATCTTTCCCGTTCCCCTGCCTCCTTCAAGGCCGTTCATATCGCCCGACCGTTCCTATTAATTCAAACAACACAGATCGAACTTGAGTTTGAAATTTCTTACACCCGAATGTATTGATCAAACCATTTAAATACATAATATATTAAGTTGAACTTTTATATTACATATGTGGTGGTATGCAGGCAGATATGGAGACCGGTACAGGTTCACTTACGGTACAGGTACAAATTTTATTAGGACCACACCGCGTGGTAGAGAATAAGACACAAACATATCGACCCGGGGTATAAAAATAAAATTACAAGATATATGACGTTTTCTTAATGATATTTACAAAATATCCACATTGCGCATAGGTGGATACAAGCAAATGTATAGTAAAATTTAACAGCAAAATTTTTATTTGTTTTCTAAAATTTATTGATGCGCTTAGATGTGTGATGGGCTTTGAAATAAAGTTGGTCGAAACTGTTTCGGTACGTATCAATCGAAAAATCACTTGTTTCAAGCGTTTGCAAACGTTTGCAAATGTTTGTCGTTAAGCACAATCAAATAAAACATGATTCCAAATAGAAAATTTGTTATAATTGTGCAGAAGTATAGTACAAAACTTCAAAGACTCCAAAGTCGACCAAATTACCTTAACAATAACATTTCGTTCAAGAGTTCTGATCCTGATCTATCCTCTTCAAGTTTTACAACAATTTATTTTCATTACAATAAAATTTAAGCGTACATTGTCACATCTATCGTTTTAATTTATACAATTTTGACAAAAAATTGTTGAAAATCTAATTGTAAATTTTAGTCTTGCAAAAATTGCAGGACTAAGACTTGTCTTTTTGTCTACTAGTTTTCGATCCTCTACTCCTGCATAAGTATTGATCATTCCCGTTTTATGCTATGAAATGGTTTTACCCAGGGTCGGCGAAAAAGTAGGGCAAGTGGGACAATTGCGCGGAGGCCCAAGACTAAAAAGGGAGCCCGCAGCCTCAATTGTGAGCCCGGAGAAAGTGTCAAGACTTTTTCTTTGCTGGTTAATTGTATTTTTGGAGAAAAATGTTGTTGTGCTCGGGGGCCTGTCATTTCTTTCGCCGGCCCTGGTTTTACCTGAAAATGGTTTAAAAATTGAAAGTCAGGCACCTAGGTTTTATGGTGAAAACGAGCGAAACAAACGTTTCAGTATGATTTGGTAATAAATAATTTTGAATAATTTTGAAAATTTGAGTAACAAAAAATTCCCTGAGTTGTACAGGTCTCCCTCGAACTACACTGTACTTGAGTTAAATGGTTTCGAGGTTACACGAATAACAATTACGGTATTCCCGCCAGTTGCCCGGTTTTATTTCATTTATAAATCCGAATTTCCGCTTACACGGAACCAATTAACCGTGTGTAACTCGAGGCATACTTGTACCAATATTAGCAACCCACTTACTGGACCATAATAATTAAAATCCTTGCTTACCTTTTGAATTTACCATTAAAACCGCCACTCCAGCATAACATGTAATTTACTTATGACTATATTAAATAACACTATAAAGAAAAACGGCAAGTTCAGTTACCACGCTTACTCTACCGTGGTTACTGGTTCGAATCTACTACATTCGTATTTGCGTTTTGATAGAAACACAAACGTGTTGCACGTGTAAAGGCCTCAGGGGCAATCAACACGAGTGGCCCATACATCTCATCATCATCATATCTTTTACCATTTCTATGCCGGGGCGTCCCGCTTGGCTCCCCCCCCCCCCATATACAGGAGCGGCACCAGCTACGGTCGTGTAAGAGTGAGTTTGTTCTTGGTGCGATGCTGCTACTGCTGCGGTAGTGAAAATAAGTGAGTCGTGTATTCGTCTAGTTGAGTCGTTCGTTGTCGGTGGCTGGTAAGATGTAAGAAGTGAAATAAAATTGAGAAGTTTAGAATTATTACGATATCTGTAAATGTTACATACATACCGTTCCCGAGTTTGTACGTATCTATAGAGAAAATGTTGCCTGTACAGTAAGTAGACGTATAAAAGCTATCTGGTGTAGTAAAATGTTGCAAAGCGTGGCTAATAAATTAATGTTTCCACATTAAATGTTTACCGTGGTCTAACTAGTTTTGTCCTACTATAAAAATTCTAGTTTGATCATATTATAAACTAGCCGTACCCGCGACGTCGTCCGCGCAACGCATTGTTATAAACTCAATGAAAAGTACAGTACAGCACCAGTTTTATCAAGAAAAAGTAGTCTCCAAAAGTGGTGCTTAACAAAAGTGATGCCTTTTTACAAGGGTCGATTCACAAATATCGTAAGATTATGTTTTGAATTAAAATTATGTTTTTTTAAATATTAATAAAAGAAAAAAAGAAGTGAAGAATTAAAAATTATTTATCTCAGAAAATATTTTTTCGTTTGTCGTTTTATTAATTTGCTTTGAAATAATTTTGTTTATATTTTACGTATGATGAAAACCGCCACAGAACAGAATACATATAGATAAACATTCTATGTACAATAACTAAAATCTACATTCCCACGCCTTGAGGTCTGTTGTTGTTTGTCACTATCATTACCGGTATATTTATTTGTTTCTTTTAATAAAATCATGCGTCATGGTCTATTGCACATGGATTTAATATTTATGTACTTGACATTTTTGATGCAACTTTCCAAAAGTGATGTTGACTAATTTGATGCTCTCAAAAAATTTCCAAAACTGATGTTTCCATTATCGGTGCTATACTGTATGTAAGTGTAATAATTATACAGAACTTGCAAAGGATAATAATTTTTGTGTAATGCATGCACATGCTCAAAATGATTTTTCTATTTTCCCATCGGAATGAGGAATTTGCCCGGAGTAAAAAGTATCTTAAATGTTAACCCAAGTAATAGGTTATTACCACACCAAATTTCATCAAAATCCGTCCAATAGTTTTTGCGTAATACGTGCACATACACAAAATGGTTTTTCTATTTTCCTGTGGGAAGGAGGCATTTTGCCGGAACAAAAGGTATCTGAAATGTTGCCCTAGGTAATAAGTTATCACCACAACAAATTTTATTAAAATCCATCCAGTAGTTTTTGCCTAATGCGTGCATATGCTCAAAATGGTTTTTCCATTTTCCCGTGGGAATGAGAGATTTTCCCGGAGTAAAAAGTATTTTAGATATTGACCCAGGTAATAAGTTATCATCACACCAAATTTCATTAAAATCCGCCCAATAGTTTTTGCGTGATGCGTGAACAGACAGATAGACAGACAGACAGAGAAAAATTCTAAAAATCGTTGTTTTGGTATCTATATCGATAACTATCTACAGAAAGAGTTTTATTTAAGACTGAAAATAATAAAATACATAATATATTACTTCCGACCTTCGGTTAGTCAAAATTGATTTACCTCTTCAGTGATCCGATACATCAAATTTCTAAACCAAAAGTAGAGAGGTCATAGCAATTCTGTACCAAAAGCAACGTTAGAAAGTAAAGTACCAAAAGTAGTAACGTTGCAGCGATTCTGTGCCAAAAATAGTAAGGTTACAGCGATACTATGCCAGAAGTAGAAAGTTATAGTGGTTCTAGACCAAAAATATAAATTACAATCTTTATTTTTTTATCGCTATGAATTGCGATTCGATTAGAAATTTATATTTTTTTTAAAAGCTTTTATTTAACTTGCTATGTTAGTATGTTGGTTTAGATCAAATCTTGGAATTAAAATTTAGATAACTTCTAATTGAGCTAGAGGTTTCAAATTTTGCATACATGTCTAACCTTGATGACAATTCAATATTGTATAATTAGTTTTGCTCTAAATCGACTCAAACCAAAATTGTTGATTTTTAGTCCTATGCAATTTTTTTGACATTTCAAATTGTCAAATTTAGTCCATTGATTTTAAATTGCAGTTTTCTGTTTCCATAGTTATGTTTGATTAGGGTAAATTAACCGATTAAAATATAGGTAAAGAAATTACTTCTTTAATTCTTTTCTTAAATTAATTGTGATCAGACTAAAAAGTAGAAAATAAATTAAAGTAAAAAAAATGTTTTTTAAGAAAAAGCTTTTATTTAAAAATGGGCTAAAGAAAATAACTTCTGAGTGAAGTTTGAAGCAATATGCAACATAATTTATAAAAGCTTGAGGCGTTTAATTAAGTTTGGTAACTATTGAAAAGTAAAATAGCTACACTTATATCCAAAACAGAAATAATTAATGATACCGCCTCAAGCTTTTATAAATTATGTTGCATATTGCTTCAAACTTCACTCAAAAGTTATTTATTTTTTAGTCCATTTTTACATAAAAGCTTTTTCTTAAAAAACATTTTTTTTTACTTTAATTTTTAAAATTTATAGAGATTATTTTTCAAGAAATATACAATACGCGGTAACGTTAGAAAATGGCAAAAAAATAATTTAAGACAGCAAAAGTTCGAAATTAATCTCGAAAACGGACAGCCACAAAAAGATTTTAGGAAAATATATTAAATTCTAGGTTAAAAAGGAATTTGTAATTATAAGATTTTTAGCTATCACTTCTAGACTACATGAAATTTGGAATATATAAATCACATCTAATTTAACTGAAAATGTTTGGTTTTGCTTTACATTTATAAAATCTCCGTACTCTTCTATAGACCCTGTAAATTATATTACGCAATAGTCAACATCGATTGTGACAATTATGTTGATTTGATATAGTTTGAAATATATATATATATATATATATATATATATATATATATATATATATATATATATATATATATATATACGTTTGAATGTGCAGTTGTAACATATTATTATTATAGCTTCTACATAAAGTACTTATGCCCAAGAAGTAATATTATTAATATTTCATTGAGAGAGTAAATTATAACAAATATTCAATTCAAAAAAGTAAAAAAAAAAATAGTAAAATTCATTTTTATTATTGCAAACTTTTATACCACGAATGGGCAACATTATAAATAAGCTCACATACATATGCCCCGTGGAATTCGAGTTAACAAACTTTAGTTATTACTAAAAATTGTATACATTTCTAAAAATATTTGTAAAAAATTTTCAAAAAAAAAAAAAAACTCAAAAAAATTTAGAAAAAAACTAACAACAATGAATTTGCTATAGCTGAATGTGTTAACAGCGATCATTTCAGAATCACTGACGAAAATTTGGCCAAATTTTGCTCTTTTTAATATCCCATCTATAAAAGGCTGGTTTTTTGTCTCTATTATTAGTAGATTAAACCCGATTAAGTCCAACATACAAAAATTCCTGGGCTCGTTAGACCTAAGACATCAAGATTCGATGAAAATTGTGTATGTTCCCAATATTTTTTATAATTTAATGGGAGTTTCGCCAAAAAAACATCAAAAATCAATCATTTAAACATTTTTTTTATTATTAAAAAACTAAATATACAACATTTAGTCTTGCGATTACAAAAATCATTTTAAAAAAAAATTCAAAAATGAGTTGAGTATAAATGGCTTCAAGTCGACACTGGGAGCTTTTTCCACCTTGATTCACGTTCTAAAGTCCCCAGTGAACCAAAATAAAAAAGAAAGGTTTTTCTGGAAATAAAGATATACAGTTATGACACTGACTAGGATCTAAGAAAAAAAACTGAAAACCAGCGAGAAACCGGATTTCGAAAATACATTTTCAAAAATCACCGCTTTTTCTCGACTATAAATAGCTGCCAATTTGAAAATGTATTACGGAACCAAAAGATTCTAGTTCCTGATAAAATGACGGTATTCAGGAATAATATGCGCTTTGATTTATGTCGATATCTCAAACACTGTTTAAGATACACGAGGAACTATGACAAAAAAACGTACTTTCAAGAAAATTGCATTTAAAGGTTTTTTTTTTTAAATTGAATTATAGTAAAGTGCATCCAAAATGCACTAAAATGCCCATAACTTTTTGATTTTTCATTTTTTTAAACACCTTAAGGAACATAATTATGAAGAAAAAAAATCGATTTCTTTTTTCTTTTTTTTTAGCAAATCTCGCCTTAAATAAAACTAATAACTATTGTTGTGAAAAATCTACACGGACTACAGTCACCAACAAAAATAAATTGTTACCAGCTCTTCCACCATAATCAATAGAATTCAATTCCGACAAAAAGTTTCTATTCAACAGATGTCAGTAGTGTTTATTACATACATACATAATATACTCACAGAGAACTATAAATAAATATCTTACTCTGTGCGAAGGAAACTTTCTTTGACGTTGTTTTGTATCGGGAAATATTTCATATTCTTGTTTGAACGCCCTCATTCATATATTTATTGAAACATTTGGGGGACATTATGTCATATTTGTTTTTATTGAAATATATATTATGTTAGTATAAATATAATACTTATATAAAAATATTATACAGGTATATTTAAAAAAAAAAACTTTGGCCATGAATTTCAATTTAAAAAAGAAAAGGAAGACAAGTTTTTCCTTCTTCATAAACTTTAAAGATTTTGAAAAAAATAAATATTAAAAAACATATGATAAGGTAAAAAGTCCACAAAGCTGACAGGAAACTTATTCCGTAAATATTTACGAGATATTTGTTATTGAAAATTTTCGTTATCGAGAAAAATGTAATTTCACAACGTAAAAAATGTACTTGCTTAAACTTCCTTGTCCTCTCCTTCCTAATTTTACAATATTTTTTTATTTTGCTTTAAGATGAACTGTTTACAGAATATTCACTACCAAAAATTTTCGATATCCATAAATAAATAATTAAATCTAATTTAATTTGTTAATTCAAATCTAATTAATTTTAAAATTCAATATATATGGCTATATCAAACTGAAATTTTTCATTTTCGTGTGGTTTACCTACACTTATATAAGTATTACATTCAACAACATTTTTTTTTTACATTTTTATATTATATAGTAATAATATACCTATTTTGTTATTGTTACCGTTCTGTAGGTATAGATGTCACCGTCGTCTAACACCGTATAGCATATTTTCTACGTTATGTCGCTATCGGTATTGTTGTCGTTCCATTCCCGTGGGATTCGATTTTATTGTGATAAGCGGATTTATAAATCCATGATTGAATTACATTGTGGCGTTAACTTGGATCACTATAAACATCATTAAACTGTCAATAACTGAATCACAGGATCATCAATAGTTGTGTAATATGAACAGTACGCAGCGCCACTGATATTATATGTTCGAGTACTACTTATATGTGCTGGTAATATTATCTACCACATGGAAAATCGGAAAGTTCATTTTCCAATTTTTATGGGTTCTTTGTTACAATACTGTCTTTGGTAGCGAATTTGAAGATTTTCACGGATAACTTTTTCAGGTTTATATTATGTTGTTATATAAAAATACGTGTAATATAGAAGAAAATTTTTAAATGGAAAAAGAAAATGTGAAAATTTGTTGTTCATTTTATTAATAAAACTTTGATTATTGTTTTTTGGTTCCTTTTTTTTTACGAGAAATCTATTAAAATCGGAGTTGGATGTATTATTTTTAGAGAATTTAAAGGAAATTCCGAAAAATTTAAATTTCCGAACTGAAACTGAGCTCTTACAATTGGTGTCAAGGTGACATTCACTAAAATTTATATTTACATTTATGATAACTCTCGAACACAACATCCTACTTTTTACCAAATTTCGTGTTGGAAGTCTCAAACTCTTGAAAGAATCCTTCTGTCAGACACATCGGATGCGCAAAACTGGGTATTATGAGCATTTTTCGTTGAGGAGAAATCTCACTTTGCCAAATTCAAAAGCTTTTCGACTCTTTTCAAACTAACCAAAAATTAAAATTGTTCTAAGTAAATCGTTTTAAAAATATTTTGAAGTTTTTACTATACTATAACAAAGAGCAGAAAAAATCACATAGGGTAAAAAATTGGGAAATTCCCTATGTTACGGCAGAATGCTGTCACAGGAGTGTTTTAGAGTACACTCTCAAAAACATTTCTTTGTTTAGACATAAAAAATTTCTTTGATTCAATACCTTTTCTTGAGCCAAATTTCAGACAGTAGCCACAACAGTCTAAGATTTCTTTGCTGGGACAATGAAGTTAAACTGAACTAAATTAACAATATACTGACTATTCCTGTAATTCCGGTACAAAGTAATTGTTGCCTCATTTAAATAACTATAGAGAGGGCTAGATTAACTCTGAGTACCGCCCTAGGCACAGTGAAAAATATCGCCCCTATCGTTTGCTTGGAAAGAAGTAAAATCTTAATTAAAAAAAAAAAGAAAAAACGTAAATTACAAATTTTTCCGCCCTGTTTTTTCAGAATCTGCCGCCCCTAGGCCATGGCCTAGGTTGGGCTATTGGCCAATCTGGCCCCAGTTATAGATATAACTTTGTAAAATATTGAAAAATTTAAAGTTTCCTGTCGAGGACACATTCAAAAAGTCAAGACGTGCAGCACAATATCTGACTAAATGCGAACATCTTACTCGCATTTGTATATTTATTGAACTTACAATCAAAGTATTGGTGTACCTATATCGGAAAACAAAAGTGTCAATAATACTGTGTAAGATGTTTGTAGGCGACAAGAAAAGATCTTCCCACCTCTGTGCCCTTTTTCCTGTGCCTTAAATGTGAGTTTTGTTACATATATATATATATATATATATATATATATATATATATATATATATATATATATATATATATATATATATATATATATATATAAGTACATATGTGTAATGACTACACAGCAGATAACTTCTTGTTTTCGTTTCAATTTATTTATGTATGTTGTTTCGTTTCGATTGTATTTCGACTTGTTCGACCGCAATATCAACAAAATATCGTTTAAATATCATTTCTTGTACGGTGCAGGGAAATAAAATGTCTGATAAACATTAATACCAGCTTTAAAATTGGTTTTCAATATTCTCTTTCATTGGGAATTTCACAAGAATTAAAATTGTCTTAAAGCGATAAGTCATCAAAAGGGCATATAAATTTAAATATTGTAAAATATTGTACAAATTTTTTGGGATAAAACAACAAAAGAAGCCGGAAAAAGATATTGTATTTGCTCTAGTGTCTGTACACGACGAACCAATCTCACAATCAGAGTAGTTATGTAACTATCCATGTCTAGCTCTAAAAAATTGACTCAAATCTGGTTATTCATCAGTTTCTTTTAAAGTTTTAGTCAGTCCATGTCAATCTAAACAGCCTCCAAATCATTGGTCTGTGCGCCGAATTATGTGTCCCTGATCCTAAATTAATTCTAATAGAATTAAAATTAGGATAAAGAAACGTTCGTAAACTTCTTAGTTCCATTTTGACCTCTTTTCAGGCCCGACGAGAGGGTGGGGTAGCCGGGGTTGTAGCCCCGGGGCAGGACCGTAGCAATCGGTAGGGGCCCGGGAAAAAATAAAAACCTTTTTTTTTGTTTGTCACTTATGTTTTTGGGGACAAATTTTTAAGGGATATGCTTTATTCCCGGGGCCCGCCATTTCTCTCCACGGCCCTGCCTCTCTTACCCCCTCCCCCTTCTCCATGCGGACTACAGGTGGCTGGCTACTAAGTCCAGAAGATTAACACTTTTTAACAAACATGTATCACTGCAGGCGCTTTTGCCTTTCTCCTTTAGAATATAGTTTTTTCCAGGGTCTTTCAGTAACCAACCCTTTCTGGCAGACATTTGAGAGACACTATAAACGTCCAAGTCTTAGGGAGTATCAATTCCAACTGTTATTACCCAATCAGGATTTGTATTCGGGCCCACCGTAGCTAGAAGCTAATTTGCTAAAGGCACTGATAAACGAGCAATATGCCCTGCCCATATGGCCCGGCGATTACTGGATTGTCTATTGCCAGTGATATTGGTCGACCGATCAAATTACTTATCCGTCCTCACCCAGAGACCTCTATAGTCAAATTGTTGACCAAGATTGTCACACTAATTGTAAGTCAGTTATCTTAGCCTTAGTTATCTGTTTCAGATGTTTTTATTGATTTAGACATTCAAGTGAAGCTTCTGAGTAATTTCGTGCATGGACTTGCAAAATTCTTAGCTACTAGCCGTATACACACCCGATGGGATTTACCATCGGCAACATCTCAGATTTATTAAATAAGATATAATTTATTTTAATAGCCGCAGGAACGTACTTTTTTATATCTCTAGCTTCAAAAATGACCAATTTCCATAAAAATTCTCATTCCCTATTTAACCCACTTAGAGGGCGAATTTTCAAAACTCCTTTCTTAGTGCTCACCTACATTACATAGGGAACTCCTGTGCAAAATTTCATTCTTCTAATTCCAACCGCTTAGGCTGTGCGTTGTCTGTCAGTCAGTGTTAGAAATTTATTAAGTAGATACTGTGGCTGAAAGATGTCAGGAATAGTGGTCAGGCGACAATATCTAGGAATATTTCCGGCAATACATAAAAATTTTATTGCTTGCTTACGAACCTTTTAAATACCAAACTGTTTGGTCGCAATTTACTACTTCGCTTGGAAAAATAATTAAACTAACATTAGAAAAAGTTTTCGCTCGAGAAAATTATTTATATAATCGTTGGGGAAACGTACGTCTCCAGTACTACTCAGCACGTACATACCAGTTATGTATGTATGTTCCAACACGCCAATTTATACCCGTAGGGGTTAAGATATGTCACGTGACCATGAAGATGTTATACGAACATCTTGTTTGTTGGTTGTTATGTTATACATGCACCGGTATCAAGGAAGGCGCCGTCGAAATAATATTATAGCCTAGCATCACATGTTATGGTAAGCGCTCACCTACAAGTGATGGTCAGGACAGCAAGCAGGTAGTTGACGGCAGAGGACAAGTAGTTATTTTATGATCCTGTGGCACTACTGTAAGTATACATACAATTTGAACTTTTATCCGAAGCAATTTTGTTCGATGTATGTACCCGTACCCGCACCCATACCCATCCAGACCGTCGCCGGAGTATCAAATAACAAAACGTAACAAAAAATTTTATATTTGAGTAGGTAGGTAGATGGTCGTCTCAGTATACTTGACGGTGGTATGACTTCGAACGTTCGGGTAAGTAAACAAATTCGGGCGATTGTAATATAGTGTCGAGTTTTCGACTCTCAATCAGTCGATCGGGGCTACCGACAACAATACCCTCTTTAGTTTAATATAATGCACTTCTTGTTATTCTTACAGAATGGATGGATCGAATAGAAAATTTACAATATATACATATTTTTTTTTAGTTTAAATTGTATATTTGTCGAAATATTGGCACAAGGTACATATATATCTATTCTTTTCGGAGTGAAATAATTTCAAGGGGACTTTTCCATTTTCGTTGAGTATGTAATATGAAAATTATTTACGGAAAATTTCAGGCTACGGTTACAACGCGTTCTGCCCTTTATCGCTTGTAGTTTAAAAAGTTTTAGCAAAATTAAAAAAAATCAAATTTAGAATTATTTACATTCTTTTTATTTCGTTTTTTAAAGCAATTTTTAATTGCATGCTAGATCGTTGCGTCAAACCTCATTTTGAAGTTTAATTATTCTCAAGTGAAGCTTAACAATAAATGGAAAATAGTAAAAAAAGTTTCGAAGTTTTTCTTCGGAACCCAAACAAAATTTTGACTGTTATACTTATGTGATAATATAAAAAGAGTACCAAGTATACAAAAGACATATTGGGCTGGGTTGCCAAGAGAGTATAAACATATTATATATATATATATATATATATATATATATATATATATATATATATATATATGTATATATATATATATATATATATATTTAATATTTCTCGAAAACAGGCTCAAATAGGACAACGGTTCAAAAACGGAATTTTTTTCACTCTTTACCATGGTGTAATTTTTTTGCAAAAAAAAACATTTTTTTAAGGTTCTCGGCATCGGAAGTATCTGGTATATAATATATATATATATAGCTATATAGATATATATATCTATATATATATATATATATATATATATATATATATATATGTATATATATAGTGTTAGTGAATAAGTGCTAAAAATTTTAATGGGTGATTGCTGAGGTTTTTTATGTAAAAAATTTTATATAAACCCAGGTCCGAAAACGATTTGTTTCCAAGATACAGAGTGTCCCGTTTCTTGTTTTTTAAAAATATTTTTCTATATTAAATTAAAAGCAAATTATGTGATCATACTGTAGAAATCGGACACATGAACGACAAAATACTAAGAGGTCATTTTTGTCAACAATTTATAGAACATTTAAAAAAACATTTTCAAATTGGAAAAAATCATTGGGGTCCCTTTTTTTCTTCAAAAATATATCATCATATGGCCGTACGGACGCCACTGGTTTGAATGGAAATATTCTGTCTACTTCAGAATATGGGTATTTATCCTGTCGTAGCCTATCCCAAATTTAATGTGAATATCTCAAAACGTTTTTTAAATATTTAAGAAAATATTAAAAAAAGACGAGAAACTGAACACTCTGTATCTTGGAAACTAAGCATTTTCGGACATGGGTTGATATAAACTTTTTTACATAAAAAAACCTCAGCACTCACCCATTAAAATATTTCGCACTTATTCACTAACACCCTGTATATATAGATTCTAGAGACCTAGAGAAACAAGTGACAATCCCAGGATCAAGTCTCACCATGACCCCTGCTGTAATAGCTCGTAACTTTAATTTTTAAAATGAACCCATAAGACAAAGAGTTATCAGACTATACTAAGGAGCCCTACGACTAATGGCCTTACACACACTTGACCAATCGTTTATTATTTTACAAAATACAGAATTTATTGTAAAAATTTTATCTTCCAAAGCGAAATGATTAAAAATTTAAATCTGATTGACGAGAAAGTGCAAAACTAATAAAAATTGAAATAAATTCTTTTATTATGTTGCAATTTTTCTTTAAAATCGAACAGTCACTAGTCAGTCGAAGAGGTAGGCGGGAGGCGGGCGGCCGTCGAAGAAACCGAATCGAATTTTTTTAGTACCGAACCTTGTATGTATGTATGTAGATGT
Source organism: Brachynemurus nebulosus (assembly GCA_035578155.1). Classification (NCBI taxonomy): domain Eukaryota; kingdom Metazoa; phylum Arthropoda; class Insecta; order Neuroptera; family Myrmeleontidae; genus Brachynemurus; species Brachynemurus nebulosus. The sequence continues at coordinate 6,770,594 of JAPWDM010000009.1, read as the reverse complement.
TATAATAATATTTATCCTAATGTACACACATATTAGGTAACCTTATATTATTCGAGATCATATACATTACCCGAACGAAGCTATTACACAAAAGAACACTTTTATAACAGGTAAATTTTTTATAAGGTACCATTAAATTTAATACTTACACAAGTATGTATATACTTTTCTTACATAAACTTACATAACTCTAATATGTAGTACTACATATATATTACGTAATTTATGTTGAACATTTTACCGAAAAAAATTTATTTTATATCAAAACAGATAAAAATAAATACAATTTTGACGGTTGTATGTCTTCTGATGCTGGGTGCTGGTGTGTGTATACCGAAATCCATTGCCCAGTATACCATCATAGGGTATAAAAAGAAAAAATAATTATTCATAAAATTGGGTATATGTTAAATCATAGTCGACTAGCCAATAAATAAAATGGTTTTGGACGAAACACATCAATATCATTATTTTAATGGGGGAGGAAAAATTCGCCAAGGGGTATTTCCATGGTCACTTACATTACAATTCGATTTAAAATTGGGATTAAAATCTTTTGAATTTTCGTATTTAACGAGTAAATCCACTAAAATTTAGTCAAATTAAATCAAATACGATTTAAACTTTTAAATAAAGGAAATCAAACAACAAAAAATGCATATAGTTTTACCGAATTTCCAGAATGGAATTCAGCTATTACAGCCACTGTCCATGACGTGACTTGAACCCGGGATCATGGCAGAAATTTGTTTTGAGGTCCCTAGGAACCGAAAATAATATTCACTCAAATCCAGGATGCCACTTATTCAAAAATTTTTGCAAAATTTTTTTACACCATTTAAGAGAAGAAAAAATTACATTAAAAAGGTCTTTAAACTTTTTTTCTATGTCAACTAGTTTTCGAGAAAAACTAATCTTTATAAACGGAAATTCGCTATGTTATGCACGATGCTGCGACAGAGGTATTTTTTTTATACAATATAAAGTAGGTGGTCACTTACATTACTCAAAATGGAACATACAATGAGAATTTTCTGCTTTCTTTTACTAACAAACAGATTCATTTAAATAAATTTAAACAAATAATGTTTCAATAAATTATTTTAATAAGAAATTTCATAAAATATAATATATTTTTGATAAAAATGTAACATTTAGTCGGTCACTTACATTACACGCTCTTTGGTCACTTACATTACAGTCACTTTAAAACAAATTTTATTAAAAAGTAAGTGGTTTACTAGTTTGATTTTTTGGAAAATATGATAGATAACAAATATAAAAGTTTATTTTTAGTAATTAAAAAAACGTCTGTAGGTTTTGATAGCCTGCATTACTCGAATTCGTAGCTGGACAAAAAAATCAAAATAATACTCAAAAGGAGTATAATAATTATTTCAGCAGAAAGAAATATGTAAATTTAACTGTATTTTAATATTCACTTGAAATAAGTCACAAGTTACGGTGATTTTTTTTATTAAGTAAAAAATTTTTAAGCTAAAATTATAGAATAAAGACAATTACAGGTAAAAAATAAAATAAAAAAACGTTGTAATCAGTTATTTAGTCTTTTGAGTAGGCATCAAGTAGGCATGATATTGATTAATTACTTTCATTTTTTAATTTTTACTAAAATTCCATCTTTTCATGGAATTGCCCCATAGATAAATTTTTGATTTTTAGAGAATTTTTTTTAAATATCAAATTTCGATGCATTTGCGACAGTTTTGTTTTTTTTTTTTATGGTTCCTATGGTACATGTTACAGTGGCGGAGGTACTGGTAATACATAACCTACAAAATTGTATAAAAATACAGTTTAAAAAGTTTTGTAGACATATACGGCACTCGATTCGGTGAATTTTTATCGAATTTGTATTCGTTCCATTAAGTTATATTATTGTATGGCTAGACATTTGTTACGTGATCTTAAAATTTCAATTACATAAAGTGTTGTGAACCAGTGGCGCATCAATACAAAACTATATTCTCATGCAAAAACATATTTTTGTACAAAAAACTGCAACATTTTTCAACAACTTCGTCCATTCCATCCATTTAGATCACTCTTAACCAAGTTTTGAATTTTTTTTATTTTAAACGAAAATGAAAAAAAAAGTTAGACGTACCTGATATTAACTATAATTGCTATAATTACAGTAAAATTGTTGTAGGTACTTGATTCAAAAATAATTGAATCATTCTCGTCTGAACTAATATTATAATTGCGAAAGTGACTTTGCTGGACTTGTTTTTATATCTTGCTGCCGTGCTGAGGGACCGGACGAGGATATAGGATACTTTTTACTGTAGAAAAAAATCGATTCTCATGGAAAATGTTTCGCCTTCAAGTCTCAACCGCTTAACCAATCGACTTGAAACTTCGTATAGCGAAGGTTACACAGGCTACTGTTGATCTCGAGAAATCATCTGATTCTGAGACTGCGGTCAAAACCTTTTTACCCCCTGTAAACATACCTAAGTTGACCAGATCATGGCCAAAAACCCACAAACAATTGACCAAGTTTAAAAATTTGTAAAATGAATTTTTATTTAAAACTGATATCGCATAAAGTTCTGCACACATGACAAAAAGTTAAGATGATACCATTCAGATTCAGATTTCGCTTTAGTTCATCGAACAAATTAAATAAAAAAATAAAAATACAAATAGCTAAACTAGTTATCAGGATATTCCATATTTTATTTGATATGTGTACATACTGTACAAATATAATGGTTACTTTAATAATTTGAGCAATGGTGGGTAAAAAATGCTCGCTGAGCCATACGTAAATCGGGCTAAAGAAATGACAATTGTTTACATTTGTTTTTGACATATTTCATATAAATACATATTTTTTCACGATTACAATCAAAACAATTGTACAGCGTGTTCCATAATAATTATAGTTACGTAGGGTAATAGGGTGATTTTGGAAGAGACGCACCACGACAGAATACGCACCACTTTTCTTTAATCAAAAGTGTGGTATTAGGATAACAGAAATAGTTACAATTTACTCATGTTGTTCTAATATCAACATCTGTTTATTTTTATTTACAAATAAATAGACTAAGAGCGAATCGGGTTCGCCACAATTCTGTTCTTTCTGTACCAATTTCCGTCGTTTCCAAATTTGCTTATGATAACTGAAAAAGGCATGAGATGTCCCACATTTCGCTGAAACATTAATACATTATTTAGGATTGACACGAGTAATTGTGAATTTGAGCAATTGTGAACGGCGCCTATAATTTCTAAAATAACATTAATTAATATTGTTAAAAATCAACTCTTAATATGTTTTTCCGTCCTTTCTTAATATTCTATTAAAATTTCATAACAATTCTCCAAGTATTAGTATCTTTTTTTTATTTTGAAAAAACCCTTGCAAAATTTTATGTACTTATATCTTACTTCGACCAATCCTCAAAAAAAATTTTTTTAAATACATTTTCTTTTTTTAAAAGGTAAGAAATGGTTAAAAGTACTTTTAAAGATGTGGTCTAAGCCCTGAGAGGGTTCCTTTTAATTGCTAAAGAAACTGGACAATTTGTCACCAATTCACAATTATCCCATGATTTTAAAATTGTGGGGTAATTGTGAACGTCATTCACAAATTTTCGTCTCTATTTTCATCCCCATTCGGTCAAAAATTTAAGTAGTGTCCTTTTCAGAGTTGAAAATGTTGATGAAGGTGCTGGTGACCTTATTGTACAAGTTTCCGTTGTACAAACAATACAAAAAAAAAAAATTGTTGTTTTTTGTTCATGTAAACTAAATGTATTTCCTTGAAAAAGTCTTATTTTCCTTGTTTTTGTATGAATACATGGAATTTTTTTATTTTTTATATGATAAAATGACAAAATATCATTTTTAGCTTGTAAGAAATTTGTTCCTACAATTTTTGTTATTTTTCTTTAACCTTGATTTTTTGTAGAAATTTGAGGTATGCGTAACTTGCATTAAACAAAGAGAAATTGTGACCGCTAAAGTATGTTGAAAAATTTGAAAGTGGAGTAAATGTGAAGAATTTGAGCTGGGCTTTACTCTGACATACCACACTTCTCTTGTAATCCATTCTAAATAATTTTTCTGGTGGCATTCACATTTACCCCGAAATTCATAAGATTTGCAAAACCGCACCGGGGAAATGTGAATGGCTTATAAAATTTTTGTTTTTCATACGAATTTGCTCAAAATTTGTGTGGTGCATCCTGAATAATGTAGAATTAAAAATAAATCAACCATAACGTGATATATAAAATAAAAAAATACTTAAAATAACTCTTTTATCTCAACTCATGAAAATCCATTCACAATTACCCCGGTCAACCCTACAGTTTCTCTTCTTATCTAAAATATTTTTCAATCACCTAAAAATCAGTACTACCAACCGCTAGGTTTTATCGTTACGAAAAGTAATGCATCTGTCCCTAATGTGCTCTCAACTAAAATTACTCAGTTTATTATATAATTATAAATGAATTGGTACTCGCTGTAAAAATACAAGCAAATCGACGTTGTTATATGTAATGTAATTTTGTTAGCTTATTTTAAATATACAGTTACTATCGCGTTTGTTACTTATGCACGAATTCGCATTTGAGTCAAGTTGGTTGTATTAATCATGAAATATTCAATTTTTCTATCTTCACTCTTGTTCTACAGAATATTATATGTATCTTAATTTCTATCATTTATTCACTTAAAAGAAAGCAATAAAACGGAAAAAGGTTTGTCGCACGTTTAGACTAAAAGGTCAAAGTAATTATTTTTTAAAAGCTTTTATTTAACTTGCTATGTTAGTATGTTGGTTTAGATCAAATCTTGGAATCAAATTTTAGACAGGTTCTAATTGAGCTAGAAGTTTCAAATTTTGCATACGTGTCTAACCTTGATGACAATGCAATATTGTATAATTAGTTTTTTCCTAAATCGCACCAAACCAAAATTGTTGATTTTTAGTCCTATGCATAATTTTGACATTTCGAATTGTCAAATATTGTCCATTGATTTTACATTGCAATTTTTTGTTTCGATAGTTATGTCTGATTAGGGTAAATTAACCGATTAAAATATAGGTAAAAAATTACTTCTTTATTTTTTTTTTTAAATTAATTGTAATCAGACTAAAGAGTAGAAAATAAAATAAAGTAAAAAAAATGGTTTTTAAGAAAAAGCTTTTATTTAAAAATGGGCTAAAAAAAATGAAATAACTACTGAGTGAAGTTTGAAGCAATATGCAACATAATTTATAAAAGCTTGAGGCGTTTAATCAAGTTTGGTAAGTACTGAAAAGTAAAATAGCTACACTTATATCCAAAACAGAAATAATTAATGATAACGCCTCAAGCTTTTATAAGTTATGTTGCATATTGCTTCAAACTTCACTCAGTAATTATTTCATTTTTCGCACATTTTTAAATAAAAACTTTTTCTTAAAAAACATTTTTTTACTTTATTTTATTAAATAAAGAGCATTTTCTAGGCAAAGACGGATTAAAAAGATTTTACCATTTGTGGGCTGCCAGTATTATCCTTAACGGCCTGATAAATTACGCATAATAAATAATATTTTTCGCACAAAATTTGGAAACTTACTGACGTCAAGAGTTTGGCTGGCACTATTCTGTTGTTGCTCTTACCAAAACCTTTTAAACTCACGATAATCTGCCTTAGAAATTTTACAAACACATTCAGTTGTTTTTGTGATATTCAAAGATTTCCAGGATAAAAATTAAAAATTTTAAAAACTCAGTTTAAAAACAGTAACTGCAAGCAAGTAAGTTCTCACCAAGGGGCCAAACAACTATATTATGATAGTTAGCAATCCGGCTGCCGCCAGTATTTTACGTTATCAAACTTGGCAGCGAAGCCTCCCCACTATCTATGATTATATACATATTTAGAGTTTGGGTTTGTATGTGTAGTATAGTGGATGTTAGTATGTGTGATATTCGTTATGTATGTGATCGAGGTACATGGTGGGAGTGGATACATACAATCGAACAACCGTATGTATGCTGAACCGATGGACGAATAGTCAGTAAGCAGTGTAAAATGCAGCTTATTGCAACTTTCGGACCACACTTTTTTATATGTAGGCTTCATCTGTCTCACCTGTGGTTCTCACCCAGGTTTGATAAACACCGGCTCACTCGTTTCAGTAAACTTCAGAATTTTTAGAATAAATATAAAATTAAAAATCTTAAAAAGCCATTTTAATACGTTCATTGTCAAGCTAAAATTGTAAGACTTTGTGAGGTGACCAAATATTTTACCTTACATAAGTAGGTTCTTATATCTTTCACGCGATATCGCGTGACTGCCCATATAGTAAAACAGCCGTATCACGCGATATCTCGCGTAATCGACAATGAACGTGTTAAAATCTAGTAATTGTGGATCTAGATTCTTAACTAGGTGTGATGAAAATGGGTTCAATCGTTTCCAGGATATTTCAGAATTTCCAAGGTAAAAAAGTAAATTGAAAGTTCAAATAAAAATTCCTGAAATTCCTTCCATATTCCAAATTTGTCACCTCTGATTGCAGTCCACTGAACCCCCCTCTACGCGTCCCCTCAATACGCTCTACTGTAGAATATTATTTATAAACACCATTTCCAGTGGCGTCCCTAAAAAAATATCTTTTTTTTCAAAAATTTTTTTCCTCTTTAACCCAAAAATACTTATACGAAATATAAGTATTAGGCGAATATGATTCGCTCCACATCAGCGTGCTGGTCAATACCAGTGGTAGCAAGCAGCTTACGCCACCTCACTTATAATATGATAACGAGGACGAAATTGACGGTTATACTGTTAACAATAACACAAAACTGTTAACTGACAATTGTTGAACGTTGAACACACACACACACACATATTTTGTTATGAATATGCAGTATAGCGGAGAAGAACAAGAAGCAATAGAAGAGAATGTTGATGATAAGAGAAACCGGAAACCGGATGTAAACGAAGGTATACCTACGTATGTATGTACTAGCAGCGCTGGCTGGTTGGTGTTGCCGTACAACAAGCAAAATGTTGTTTGGTATGCTTATTGTATTAGAAATGTATACTACTACGCCATATAGCTCTCAGCTCACAGCTCACAACTCACAGTATGTTGTATTTGTTAGTTTAGTTATGTCTATTGTGTGACCAATCAGATTAAAATGTGTGTATGTATGTATAAGTAGCAGCAGCCATATGTGTGTGTAATATAATTGAAAAATCATGGACAGCCGATGACAGTGGTTTTGACACAGTTCAAACACGCACCATCGACATGAGATGCGTTCTCTTATGATTTCATCGGGCCACTACCCGAATGAATAGGTGACTGATGAGTTAGCTTACTGATCCAAATTAGATGAGTTTTATAAAATCTCCACAGATACGATTTTAAAATGTCTCTCAGGCTCTGAGACCCTCAAAAAGGGCCAAAATTTAATTACCCCTTAAGGTACCATCACAATGTAATTGGCCGGAAAATAGTCAATTTTCACAATTTCTTTTTTTTTTTTTGGATGGATAGGATGGGGGAATGGGGATGAATTTTTTTAATAAAAAATAAAAAATATTTTTTTTATTTATTTTTATTTCTTTTTTATAATTATTATAATATATTTTGAAAAAAATGTCTTCAAAAAGGAGCGAAATTTGGTGCCCACGATTGTGATCGCAGTTCAGTTTTTATCTGAAAAAAAAAAAATCAAGTAGATTATCAATCTGTGGGTAAGCCGCTATGTTCCTATGGGAGCTTTTTTTGAAATTTGAAAAAATGGCGGCGGTTTGAATAAATAATTTACAAAATTTTTTACAGTTTTCCGTGTGAAAAAATAGGAAGATTTAAAAAAAAAGCTTACCTACAGGTTAATAATCTATTTGACTTTTTTTTTTTAGATAAAGCTGCGATCGCAATCGTGGGCACCAAATTTCGCCCTTTTTAAAGACACTCTTTCAAAAAATTATAATAGTTATAAAAAATAATAAAAAAAATATTTTTGTATTGCTAAATAGTGGTATTAATCGTAAAAAAAACTTCATCCCCATTCCTCCATCCTATCCATTCTGAAGGAAAAATTGTGAAAATTGACTATTTTTCGGCCGATCACACTGTGATGGTACCTCAAACTATTACTATGGGTATCTTCAAAAACAATTCAGCGTGTGGAAATTAAATATATTTTAATAGAGCTATTGTAGAGACTTTAGAGTCGTTTGGCGAGCGGAATGAAACACTATATGAAACTGATTTTATACGAATGTCAAAATATCTAATTCAAAACTAATTACACTCACAACTGAGACAATTTCTACGCAGGTAAAACCGCAGGCCGTAGCCAGTTTTAAATATTACATTTTTTTGATTTCTTGGCAACAGTCTTAGAAGATTTATAGATATACATTTACTGATGCAAAGCGGTTAAAAAATGTTCTAAAATTATTTAAATCTAAATTCAAGCAAACCATTAGGTACCAAACCAAATAAAGGAGGTGTGAAGGGTGTTGTAAATAATTTAAATAAATATTCAAATGTGTAAATAATTTAAATAAATATTCAACAATATTTAACTACGCTACTGAGGTTAAAAATCGCATGTGATGTAATCACTAGTGATGTCGAGTCGAAATGCAGTTAGTCGATTAATCGACTAAAGTTGTTTTTCCGACGAAATTAGTCATTAGTCGAAAATATCGAGCATAGAATAGTCGATTAATCGACTAAATTTTTAGTCGAATTCATGAATAGAGTAACCTATGTAACTATGGTATTTTCTTTTGAAATTAATTTTTAACTTTTAGTTTTTCTTTAAGAAAAAGAAAGATATGACATAATCACAATCTGTTAATCACATAAAAGTGAAAAATCATACAAATAGGTTTTTTTTATTTTTCATTTTTTAAAATCCAATAAACAATACAGAAAAATTATTAAATTAGTCGTTTTTAGTCATTTAAAAAAAAAATTAATCATTTTAGTCATTTAGTCGAAGGTAAAATAGTCGATTAAAAAATGATTAAAAGTTAGCAAAATTAGTCGACTAAACCGATTAATCGATTAATTATCCGACATCACTAGTAATCACACGAAACTGACATGCGCACCTTCCAGAATATATTTAAACTCATATACGCGATGTAAATAAACTCAAAACATTACTGTACAATATTGTCGTCACAAAAAATCTTTAGATATTATTTTAGTGCAATATATTATGTTTTAATTGTTATAACCGCCACTGTACACACATGTGTTATTTGATGACTGGCTGATAGGAGGCTATTTTATTCACTTTTGTTAAAATTTCCACTAACAAAACATATAGTTATACTATTATCAGTACACCTATGTATATGTTTATACCTATATACGATTTTAGTTGTAGTCTATAGTACTATAGTAGTCTGTTTGCGCCATTCATTCCCACACTAACTTGTTTATTTGTTTGTTTGTTTTAAACAAGCGTCTATAGGTGTATGTTATCTATAGTTTACCTTACACGAACACCCCATTCTTCCCCAATTTTCTATTTACTTCCACCACCACCACGAGTGTGACTGTGTATCATTATCATATAATAGTTTTACCACCCATTTATATCATACCTATCTGTATTTTATACTTAAAATTTAGGTCCGAGCTTTAAAATATACTTTGCGATATCAACGATACTTGATGATTGCTAGCAATTTGCACCCTGTAATCACTTGAAATGCCGGTACATTTGTTCTCACTGAGTAGGTACTGAATGTCGTGTAAAAGAATGATCACTGGGCTGAGTTTAATGGCGACCGACCAGAGACGAAATTAATAAAATCAACAATTTAAAAAAAAAATTAATTTTTTTGACATAGATACGTTCTATACACTGTCAATAGGAGGGGGCATGGCACACAGCTTCCTCGTATCCTAAATTTTTTGTCTTCATGTTTAAAATAAGGACAACTCTCAGACAAGAAGAGACAAGTGAACTGCTTCGAAGCTTTTTCTAATCAGAATATCAAACCAATGCCGCAGAAAAAATTAATGAAACCAGTAGACATTATATGACATTTATTGAGACGACTATATGTGGACTAGTCCCCAAATACAATCAAAATTTGGTAGTAAGATATTGACTTTTAATAGAATTTCACGGTAGCGTCGTGGCTTCTATTATTCCGATTACGATGAAATTCGTAGCGGACTTTCAAGGAACCTAACCGTATAATTTCTGACCGCACGATTTGCAGACATACAAACGAACAGACAGACGGGCCCGACAGATAAACATAAAACTAAAAGTGTTCAGGAAACTCTAAAAGGTAAAAGTGCGTAGTAATTTTCATTATGAACAGAGGCGGCGCAAAGGGTAGGCGAAGTGGACGACCACCTATGGCCTCGCGCCCTTGGAGGCGTCACGGTGGAGCCTCACATGTGTAAGGAAAGTTGCAAAAGGTTGATAAAGGTTGGCGATCAGTTATGGATTAGTTTTTTTTGTTCGTTACTTACAAGAAAAGGGCAACAAGTCGAAAATTCAAAAAAATCTGAAACTTTGTCAGTATGTAAAGAGTGGTTACCTAATAACATAAAAAGTATCAGTTGCTGCTAAAAAACGTTTTTAAGGGGTGAAACATCCCCTCAAAGTTGGAACTCAAAAATTTAAAAATCGATGAAATTTTGTTTATAGGTACCTTAAAAAGTTCTAGTAACAAATATAACATTATTTTTTGCATCTACAAATTTTTAGGGGTTGAAACCACCCCTACATATGTGTACTTAAAAATTTATAAATTGATGATATTTTGTTTATATATACTATATAGGGCTCTAGTAATAAATATAACATTATTTTTTGCATCCACAAATTTTCAAGGGTTGAAATTATCAATTTATAAATTCTTTAGTACACATATGAAGGGGTGGGTTCAACCCCTAAAAATTTGTAGATGCAAAAAATAATGTTATTTTTATTATTAGAGCTCTGTCTAGTATATATGAACAAAATATTAATTTTTAAATTTTTAAGTACACAGTTGAGGGGTGGTTTCAAAACTTAAAAATGTGTAAATGCAAAAAATAATGTTATATTTGTTACTAGAACTTTTTAAGGTATCTATAAACAAAATTTGAGTTCCTACTTTGAGGCGACGTTTCACCCCTTAAAAACGTTTTTTAGCAGCAACTGATATTTTTTATGTTATTAGGTAGCCACTCTCTACATACTGACAAAGTATCAGATTTTTTTGAATTTTCGACTTCTTGCCCTTTGCTTGTTAGTAGAGATATTCTAAGGGTTCCACAAAAAGGTTAAAAACATGTTTTCTTTTTGCTCGTCTTCTGAAAAAATCAAAAATTTTCATATTTTAAAAGTTTTCATCTCAAATATTATCGAGTGCTTGTGAGACATTACTACGTATGACAATCTTTTGTTTGCATTTCAACACACGCAGTATTGATATGTTCACTTATCGTTCAGCTAAATTGAAACTTTAAGCACTCGATTTCCTTGGTATAGTATGACCAAAAACCACATGTAAATTAAAAATCACAAAGTGATTGAAAAAATTATCCGGATCGGCCGGGAATCGAACCCAAGATCTCCTGGTAACTAGCCAGGCGTGCTAACCACTACATCAACGATCCTATGCTCAGCAAGCGTCCGAGCCGGACACCCATTCAATCACCTATGTGTACTAGTACTCTCTCTGATTCGAGAATATAAAATATTTGAGATTAAAATTGTAACTGTTTCTCGAATCAGAGAGAGAGTACTAATACACATAGGTGATTGAATGGGTGCCCGGCTCGGACGCTTGCCGAGCATAGGATCGTTGATGTAGTGGTTAGCACGCCTGGCTAGTTACCAGGAGATCCTGGGTTCGATTCCCGGCCGATCCGAATAATTTTTTCAATCACTTTGTGATTTTTTTTAAAATTATTTTAAAAGTGCTTTTACTTCGTGGCTACTACAGTAGCTACCGCTACTGTAGTAGCCTCGAAAACAATTTTTCTGGTTGCATTAGTTTCATTTTTGGTTGGAATCCATAAAAATTGTTTAAAAGTGTACTTACTATGACGACACAGGTAACTGGTACGCAACAAATGCAGATGAAATAAAATTTTTGGACATATTTACAATACAGAAAGAGAACGACAACCATTTTAAACAGAGACACCACCATCAGCGTAAGATTGACAATATGGATGTAAGGTGCAAGCGGCAGATATAAATAAACTAAGCACCACACAACCAGCAACATTTGAAACAAACAAAATATTGTAGTAAATATATTTATGGGATGGGATATATGTAAGTATGTACATACGTACGGCGAGGTGATACAGGTACGCCATCTTCAGGAGCATGTGAAGAGGTTCTTCTGTCATGGGGAATCTTTTATTATTAATAAAAATGTGGCGTATCAAATTGTTTTATTAGCCACCGGGGTGACATCTGAAACAGGCGAACAAGCGAAAGCAGAAAATATTGAGTTTGTTTAAATCAATAATTCAAACGCTTTGTGTATTTTTCTTACGATCGCGACCGTAGCGCCAAAGGTAAGTAAGTAAGGTACGTAAGGTAAGTACACTTTACTAACACGGCCAACAGACAGGCATAATATTATGGTATAATATGGTATTGGCATGAAATCGTGTATGGTAATACCTACACACTGAAAACAAATATCCAAATGTACATACAAAACAAAAGAAGAGGACATAAACATGGTCGATTTTTGGCCAATAGGCAAAAGGTGGACGACGTCGATGAAAACATGAACGAGACAACTTTCGGTTTTGACGAAGTTATTCATTTGGGTAACAACTATTAGCACAAAACGGGAACAAAATTTATTTATTGGTGTAAATGACCATCCCGATTTTTCTTCAAATGGCCGAAAACTGTGAATTTTGAAAACCCGACAGTTTACCTCGGGTTTCACTTTATTTGTTGATGTTTTGTTTCATCGCCAATACGCACAGGTTGCCCGGAGGGAGCCACATCTTCCAGAGAAAAATTACCCTTTTGAAATTTAGCAAACCACAACATTCTACAAGTTCTGTCAGAAAGTGTGTCGTCACCATAAACACTACAAATATTTCTCGTTGTGTCAGCTGCATTAGTACTTTTTTTTAGACTCGTATAAAATGACATGATGTTCCTTGATGTTTAAGATTTCTCATTATTACTGATAAAAAAAAAATTGTTTAAACAAGTGTTTAAAGATTTATGTAACATTACACAAGCAATAGTATCGGCCTAACACTAACGCACTCCGAAAACAGCACGAGATTTCCGAATGATCTAATATTTCACAACTTTTTACATTATACATTTTATGATGTGAGTGGTGGACAAGCAAAATGGTGGGGGGGGGGCTAGGGTTCGGAAAATGTGCGTCTGCAGCCGTCTTCTTAAAGACACTATGCCGAATATTTATCTTAAATTGTGAATGGAAACTGTAGGAAACTTTCATGAGTATAGCCAGCCACGGGAATCGAACCCATAATCTATCAGTCCGCAAGTATCGGTGCCTAAATATGCTCGACTACTCGGCTGGTAAATGGGAACTTATAATACCTAAAAAAAACAAGCAGACAAAAGGACAAAAGGATATAAGTGGAAAATAGAAGTTAGTAATAGTGTACTGTGCAATAAGTGCGGGAAATTGTCCATTACCCACGAAAGTGAAGTTACACGAATGAGCGCACGAACGTAGTGAGTGCGCTCATTCGCTTGAGTGGGGCAATCGACAATCCTGCACGGGTTGCACATGCTATTTTTTAGTACGAATTTCACATACTTTTTTCTATTATTATCACTATTTTTGACATTTTTATTAATTTTTAAAATAATATTTTTAAGTGTTCGTCTTTTTTTTTTCTGAATTAATTATCGTTTAAATTACTTTGTTGGTGGTTTCTATAAAAATAACTAGGAAATATTTATTAAATGAAAAATCAAGAGGCGGCTTTGCGTGTTTTATTGTCAATTTGCGTGTGGAAAGTTACTTTCCACACACAAAAAGGTATGCGGGAAAAGTACAGTGAGCAAACAGCTATTTTGCGTACAGAAATGTGTGCGCTAAGTTAGTACTTCTCCCGCATGAGTAATTGCTTGCCCATTGGCTAAAAATCGATCACTTTTAAACATACCGTTCTTTCATATGTAAAATGTTGTTTGTGTGGTTACTCTAACATGTTACTGATCCGTCGACGTTACTTCGCACAATTGAACTTTCGCCAACCGAACTTTTGTCACCACCGGTCGTAATCGTCATAAATATTTATTTTGGAAGCTTACGGTACCGGGTGTTTAAAATGTAAAACAGTCTATATTGTTTTGGTATTGATTAATTTACGATTTTACGTTTGATTCGAAAATTAAATTTTACACAATTTCAAATTATTATTCAATAATCTTATGACGTAATCTTTAATTACGAACAATACGAAATATATGTATATACAATTGGTTCAAAATACTCTACTGTATGAGAAAACATAAATAAAATGAACTTGTGTATACAGGATGTCCCCAATAAAAGTGTTGATCCTATCAAAACAAACTTGCCTTGGTATTACATTTTTTGCAAAACCAACCTCAAGTAGTGATGAGCAAATACAATACCAAGACCAAGACTTGGCAGTCTTGGTCTTGGTCTTGTTCTTGCATTCAGAATCTTGGTCTTGGTCTTGCTAGAGCAGTTTGAGTCTTGGTCTTGGTCTTGGTCTTGGTATTGTTAAAAAATCTTGCACTTTCTTGCATTTTTTATTAGCGAATTTTTTCCTTCAAAAATCAAAATTTCCTCTTTTTACGGAATTAATTATACTTTCAAACTATTTAAAAGATTAGTTTGTCTTGGTCTTGCTCACTTGAGTCTTAGTATTGGTCTTGCAGCCATACTTATATTCTTGGTCTCGGTCTTGCTCTTGGTTATACATAATCTTGATCTTGGTCTTGATCTTGCAAAAAATGCAAAGCCAAGACAAGACTGCAAGACCAAGACTAATTTTGCTTATCACTAATCTCAAGACTCAAGTGAGTAAAGCCAAGAAAAGAAGAAAAACTCTTGGTAAAATATAAAAAAAAGAAAATTATGCTTGGTAATACCAACCCGAAACCAAAATTACGCTTGGTAGCACCAAAACCAAGCTTTAGATAAAAATTACTAGGGTTTTGATCTTGGACTAGCCTCATTACTAAATTCAAGTAGGTGATCTGACCAAAAGTATGGTCAAAATTGTAATTTGATCAAAATTATATATTCTCCGAAATCATTTAATCTAAACAATGTTAAAAGTGTAAAAATGGAAATGTGCCTCATTAAAATAACATAAACATAGTCGTTTAAGAGTTTAATAGAAGACTAGTTGTTTCCAATACCATACCAACAGTTGGATGTCTCAAAACCGCGTGGAATATTATCTTTGGTGAGCGATGAACAGGTTGGTGGCTCCGTTACAAAGAGTCCTGCAGCAGAATAAACTACATTCTATAGGTACTGTAGTACTGTAAGTAAGCATTCTAAGTGAATAAGACTCTTTAGTCAGTGGCGATTTTAACGGGTAGGCCGAGTAGGCCCCGGCCGACCCAAAAATGTTGAAATAATGAAAAAAAGCAAGAAGAAAAGCCCCTAAAGGGATTAATCCGCTCTGTCGACACTTCATGTCAAATGTTTAAAAACAATTCTTTAACCCTATAAGTAGATTTCTTTTAGCCTGGAATCATTTCCACCGTTAGTTAAAATATCATTAGGTCGTGTAATATGAAATGTCGTTTTCCGACCACTCGACCCACCATGTAATTCAGACAAATATCGACGCGTTTTTAACCATCAGAGAAATGTTTAAAAGCAGTTCTTTAATTTTAAATATAATTCTTGTAGCCCGGAATTGTTTCCGCCATTATCTGTAATTTGATTATTAGCTCCAGAATCGGATCATTGCCTAAGGAAATTAGACAAATAGTTAGGGCCCGATATTTTGAAGGGTCTGGTCGAACTATCTATTTTGAATATTCCAATCCATTTATTTTTTGTTTTATAATTTGTGTGCTATATACATATCTTGAAAGGGCCGGAGGGGGCCTGATAACAAAAGAAAATATCTAGGGCCCCAAAGTGAGTTAATCCGTCCCCGGTTATATATAGGCTCCCTTAAATGGTATGTGATTACCTGAAATGGCTTGTAAATGTTGCTAAAAACTATATTTTGCTCATTTTTAATTTCAAATGATGTGTGGCGGACTTTTGTTCGTATTTATACATACACCAATATCAATAAATTCACTTAATGTCCAGCTTTAGCTCATACTTGAACGCTCGATTTACTTTGATATGTATGACCAATTCATTATGTTAATTGAAATTCACATAGTGTTTGAAAAATTATCAAATTGGATCGGCTGGGACTTGAACCCGGATCTCTTGGTTGCCGATCCAATTAGGGTAATTTTTCAAACATTATGTGAATTCTAATTAACATTTTGTTCAGTTTAAAATTATGCAATAAGAAAATGTTCGCACCTTCAAGAAAAATGATACACATTATATACCGTAAAACCGTCTAGACCCAGACAGGGGATCTAGACCCGGACACTTTGCACCAATCTTCAAAGTAAGTAGTTTCTACACTAACCTGCTACAATAAACATTTGTTCTTGACGTCATTAGAGAGAGAAAAACATCCTCTAAATAGCTGTACCAATAAAAACTACGGATTTCAACTTTTACTATCTCATTTTACAGGATTACTATCCTCCAGTTTTTCAAAGAAATAAAATGTGTGTCTAACTTAGACATATAATTTTCGTTATAATTGTCATATTGTTTTAATTTTGATATATATGTGTTCAGAATTTTATCGCGCATCATTTAATGATGTTTGAAGTTATATTCGATGTATATATAAAAAAAATACATGCTATATACATATATCCGTTTAGACCCGGACACATCAGTTTATTACACTATGGCCGCGATTCGCACTGGCTGTAACTTCCACTATCCATACATTATATTCCCGCCAGAATTACGCGGTTTATGCCTCCTTCTGGTGTCATATCGCATGTTTACTTCATAGAGAGGCATACTATGTATTGACCCCTCTCCCTTCGCACAAAATTTTTTGAAGCCTTTGACAGATTCAGAGACATCAGACGATATAAAACACTGTCCTAACCCCGACGGGAGAGGTTAGTTTGCATGTTATTACATTATTTAAGTAAGTGTCCGGGTCAAGACGGAGTTGGGGTGTAGACCTGGACACTTACTAATTATTTTTTATTTTTTTCATTTTTGCTTATAATGAAACAAATGGGTGAGGGATATAACAAATAATATACGCTCTTTCTAATGGTAATACTTTTATTGGTGAACAGAAAAATTCCGGCGTACCCAAAATAAAAATCCCAGAATCGACCCTGTCTTTAGTCACCATGTGTATCTCTTATAGTTTATAGAACAGCCTGTATATAATAACCTTCACGTTTTCCACACTTCTTGGAGGCATGAGGTGGCGGCGAGAGGGAATGGTGTATAGTAAGATTATTACCGCTGTCGTTTTGTTAGAAATTGTAAAATAATACACACGGCAAAATGGTGTATGTTATTAAATTTTGAATGGCGCGGCGAATATATTATATAGTACCGACTGACTGTCGACAGGCGGCGGGCTAAGGGGAATCACAATGTGTTAATTAATAATATTTATGCTTGCAGATTATTCGAATAAACGGATTAAGTAGGTATGTGTATAAGACGTTAAGAAAATTATGTACACAAAATGCAATAATAAATAAAATTTTTGATATGGTGTTTAGAATTTAATGAAAATTTGCAAGTGGTGGGAAAAAATTTGCCGTTATTATCGCTGTTGCGAATATGATGTTGTGTTTTCGTAAACGAAAAGTGGCTCGTAAAATATACATAATTTTTTTTCGTACTTTTTAATAACTTGCAATTATACTGTGACTTGTGATCCACTGAAATGAATTATACAAAAAATTGAAACACAAGGAATGAATCTTCTTCAGTAGTGTGCAGTGATGAGCAAGATTAGTCTTGGTCTTGCAGTCTTGTCTTGGTCTTGCAACAAATTCAAGACCAAGACTATGTGTACCAAGAGCAAGATCAAGACCAAGACTATAAGTATGGCTGCAAGACCAATACCAAGACTCAAGTGAGCAAGACCAAGACAAAAGCAAGACTCTTGATAAACTATTTAAATAGTTTGAAAGTATAATTAATACCGTAAACAGAGAAAATTCTGATTTTGGAGGGAAAAAATTCGCTAATAAAAAAATGCAAGAAAGTGGGAGATTATTTAGCAACACCAAGATCAAGACCAAGACCAAGACTCAAACTGCTCTAGCAAGGCCAAGACCAAGATTCGTAATGCAAGAACAAGACCAAGACCAAGACTGCCAAGTCTTGATCTTGGTCTTGCATTTGCTCATCACTAGTAGTGTGCGACTGCTGAAACTTTAGCTTCAGCTTCGGCTACGACAAGAAAGGAGACAGAAGATTTGACCGAAGCTAAAGATGGTATCCGAAGCTATCCTTTCAACATAATTACAGTTCTATAAAATCTTTTGAATTTCCCAACCAACCGATTATTTTATTTTTTTCAGTAATGACGATTCCTATTGCGTCAAACCCAACATAGCAGTGATACTTAGCCTGTCGATCGCAAATCAAACCTGGGTCGATCCCCCGTTCTTATATACTAATTGAAAATAGAGATACAATCCAATAACAAAGTCATATTCGGGAAGTAAGTCACATTTTCGGAACAGATTTGGCTATTTTAACAGTAAAAATAAAAATTTTACAATCAAATTACTACCCAAATTTCACCACCAATAATTTATATTTTTAGCCATTTAAAAAACCGCAATTTCACTGTTTATTTCCTGAACAAATTTGGCAGTTTTAAGCTAAGAATTCTGTGTAAGGGTTAGTATTTCTCATTAAAATTGTTTCCGAACTAAACCCCCGAAGTAACGAAGTGATTTGTGTGAGGAATATGTTTCCTATCCGAAGTATTCAATGAAATTTGCTCCTTCGACTCTGGGCTTCAACTTCGGCCGATTCGGCTTCGATTTTGACTTAAGCTACCAAACGTATTTTCGACCGAACATTATTTTTCAGCTCCCTGTGAAACACAATATTTTGGACAAATTTTTCGTCACGTTGAATAAAAATTGCCAGTCGATTTATCTCATTTTTCTTTAAATCCAAGCAAAAAGAAAATTAAATATTTATAAGAATAAATAAATTAACATTTCCACTTTCTAGTTCAGTGTTCAAATACCTAACACAAACCAAGACCAAATAATAATATTACAATTTTACATGTTGTAAGAAAATCTACAGGAAGAAAACAAACAAACAAAAAAAGGATGGAGTTTGGAAGTGTAAAAAAAAAAGGAAAAGGAATACAAACAAATATTCGTAACACATGTTTGGATAATTTAAAAATGTTTATTGCGACTTGTAGAACATAAAGATTATATCATTTGTTGAATTTCAATATCAAATTTAAATTTTTTAATATTTACCAGAGAGAATTACAAAGAGATTTTATTATTCGCTAAGAATAATACTTGCATATTATTTGTTTATTCCAATTTTTCACCCCCATTATTTCGTAATTTTACCAAAAATAAAATAATTATTTTTAATTTTTGAAATTTTTAAATTAGTGTTTTGTTTTTTTGCAAAAAAATTATCTTATGTCAAAAAAAAATATGTTGAGCGTTTAAAATATATTTGTGATTAGATTTACAGGACTTTTTTCACGAATTTTACATTTAATTTGTATTGAAAAACATTTAGTTGTCAATTGTCGAAAAAATAACTATTCAATTGTAAGTAATTTTTGAATTTTTCTCCAATTATTCGTATACTAATAATTAATATGTGCATATGAATATTTGATACAAGAATTTTTTCAACACAAGTATTTGAAAGATGTTCTTCTTTGCAAAGTTCTAATACTCTATTCTCTACTGAAACTTAACCATTTAGTTTTTTTTCTAAAATAAGAATATAATATAAAAGGAAAAAATTTAAAATAAGTTTATTATAAATGTAATAAAACACAATAATGGAATCCATTTGTCTCGATTTTTATGAAAAATTTTTCTACTTTTCTACGACAAAAGTAACAAAAAATACAATTGGAAAATTTACATGTAGGTATACTACTTTGCATTAGTTGTTGTTTTTTGTGCTAAAACAATTACATAAGTTTTTCCTATTATTTAGAAAAATGAGAATATGCTAAGTGTCTCCTCTCTGTCTTTCCATTTTGTAGACAAGGAGACAAGGAGAAGAATATATGGACTTTTCTTTCTCATTCAATTAAGCGAATAATATCTTCTGCAGGCCAAAAGGGAAACACCTGGGATGTTTTCCTAGAAAATTTTATAAATTTAAATGGACGAAAACGAAAGATTTCAAAAATTTAAATATCAGTATTTGTTCATTTGGGTTAACCTTGAGAACTACTTAATCGATTTCAAAAATTTTGTGGTTAGTGTATACCTATAACTATTGCCTGACATTTCAAAGAAGTAGAAATGGGGTCCCCAAAAAAGTCCAGAATAAGGGGCTAGATGGGCTTTGAACAGATTCTGGAAAAAATGAACGTGAGACTAAATTATCTCCTAATATCCTAATACCTCAAGGGGGTAAATATTACTGAAATTTAAAAAAAAAAACGTAACTTTAAAATTGTCTCTTAGGGTCTTAGGGTTCCAAAAAGCACCCAAAATAAATTGTTAGCGGACTACTACCAAATGTTGCTCAGACTTTACGTAAACTCGGAGTAATAATTATGATGTCAATTGACTCTCAGAGTCTTGAAGTCTCTAGAACGGCTTATAATTGGCAGCTAAATGGATACTGACGGATATTTTCTGTTCACTTACTATTGAATTGCTCCCCAAGATCTTGAGATCCCAAAAACGGACTAAAATATTGTAATACTTATATTGGCTTAAAACTATTAATATGGGTGTTTATCTAAAAGCTTAAGAGCAATTTGACCCAGAATTAAGATAACAGGTATTGTAGGGCACAGTTCGTTTTTGAGAAAAGTATTGTTGGAGAAATTACCAAAAATTTTTATGGTAGCAAAATAAAAAATTAAACCTTCAAACAAAAAACTGAATGCCCAAACCGCACCAAACCTTTCTTTTCTTTCTTCGAGAAACAATGATTAAAATAGGCGACTCTTGTCTCCGAAAGAATTAGCAGACTAGAACCATTGATGTCCAATATTTATTCATTGTGTTTTCTCATCAATAGACGTGAACATTTTCGTAAACATTTTCTTTTTTTTTTTAAAGTCGCCCATCATACAATGATGACCATGAATATTTTCGTATTTATTCAAATATATCGAGAAAAGAAAGTTTTTTAAAGAAAATTTCACAAAACTCTCAACATCTTTCTCCCGTAATTATATTTGAGGACAATGGAGCTAGCTCGCAAATACTACTGGTTGAAATGAATACATACTTTGCTTGGTTGTTGGCAACATCTAGGCACTTATTGTATACTCAAACTCCACGGCAGTAGATAGATATGTCCAGACATACTTTTATCCTATACAGAATATACATACATCACTTACTCAATTCAAACTATCAGTGTTCTGCTATTAGTAACTAACTATGGCTCACTCAGTGCTCGTGAGTAAAAGTATAGTATACGTATATGCACAGAGGAGCGACCATTTTGTGTTTTTAATTTCAAACTTTTATATTATCTTGAATGCTTTGTGGTAGCTGGTAGCATTAGTAGTAATATAGCTATAGTTGGCCGTACTACGAACTGGTTGTAGTAGATGATGATATACCCTTCTATTTTTTTTTTTGTGTTGCTTTTTTTTTTTGTTCTAGAAAAATATGGGTAGCTTATATTCCGTACCCCATTCCTCTTGGATGGGGCTGAGTTGACTTGATGCCCATCGTCGACCATCAAACACAAACAAACAATACTACACACAACAGCCTTTTTAAGCGAATCTCCTTTTTTGGAAATACACTTATTACAGCGGGTGTCATGAAAAGACCTGAGCTCGGGACTATGGCAGAAATTTTGTTTTGGCGTCTCGAGAAACCGAAAATGAGGTTCAATAATAGTAGGTGTCTGTGCGATAACTCTCGAACGAAGCATCCAGTCTTAACGAAATTTGATGAGAAGGTCAAGAGTCCCAATAGCTTGGATGAGTTTGTCAGCCAAAAACGTTTGGCTTATTATTTGCCATTTTTAGTGGTTCTTTGCAAAATTTGGCTAGATTTCAAAACTTTTAATTTTTTTTACACCGTCGAAAAGAGCGCAAAAAAATTGCATAAGACAAGCTTTTAAAACATTGTTCCAAGTGAACTAGCTTTTGAGAAAAATTAAGAAATTTGCTGAATTTCTTTACAATAAATGCTTCATCGTTTTTATCATTACAATAAAAATATTTATATCTGTTTCATTTTTCAAAATAAAAATTAACTAGCTATTCAAGAACGCATCAACACTGATTTTATGAAAATTTGTTAACTGTTAGAGAGCTAAACTATTTTAGACGGATATAACTGATATTAGTTATGTTAAATGAGGTCTGCCAATGTCCAGCGGTCCCAAAGCGCCAAAAATAAAACTACCCAACCAATTTTGAAAATTAGTTCACCTTTATGAATTAAATTTCTTTTAAAAACATATATGTTATACTAGGTATATTAGATCCGCCTGGAGACCCAAAAAACGTCAAAAATTAACTACTCAACCGATTTTGAAAAATTTTTTCACTGTTAGAGACCCAAACTATTTTAAATGGATACAAGTTGTTATATGAGATCCGCCAGTGTCCAGTTTTTAGGACATTCACTATGTTATGCAGATGCTGCGACAGGGATATTTATTTAACATTACATACAGTATTGTTTTTAATTCGAAAGCGCAGTGGAAAAATATTACAAATTTCAACGAATAGTTTGGGCAGCAATCTTTCGAACGGTTAATCGCAGGATGTGTCAATCTTACCCTACTATTTGCTAGGGACGTAGGCCAAATACATGTTATTGTCCTGGTGTACCAATTTAAATTATACCTGTAAACATTCTCCGTGAGGCACTCTTACCATTAGTAACAGTCGGCTCACCTTTTTCTAAAAATCTTGCCAACCTGCACAATGTACCAAGTGTTCCCGTGAAAATATACACCCGCAACGATAATAGTACACTCCGCTCGAAACACCCGGTAATTATTATTACAAATAAAACTGCAACTCTGCATCTACAACACAGCAAACAAATATATTCAAATAATAATATCAAACATAAGTAATATTGAGAACGGATAAATATGACATTTTGAAAAGAAATGCTGATTCGAACACGTCACACAATTGAAAGTGTATAAAAATCGAGGGTTTATAAATTAAAAATATATTTTTTTCAAAAAAAAAAAAAAATGATGATGATGATGATGATGACGATGACGATGATGATCATATCTTTATGAAATAGTGTAGCACTGACTGACTGAGTGAGTGATTCGCGGTGAATGTTTGTGAGGCGGTTGTGGTTATGGGAATGGGTCCGTGGTTGGTGTATGAACAACAATGATATGAATGAAAAGTATTGAGTGAAGTGCATTACTATTTTTAATTACTAAAGCGATGAAAATGTTTTGTGTGAAAACTGCATACAGCAATACTACAATATTATAACTTGTATATTATGCTATAGTGAAGATGACTGACTATAGATAGATAGATGATCGCTTAGCCGAACCTAGTCTGGTGGTATGGCGAATGGGTGACGAGGGGCGGAAAGATGTAAACAGAGAAAAAAAAATTGAAATCAGTTTTGGTTTTTCACAATCATTCTCATCACCCAAAACACTATTTTTCATTTTCTGATATTGATTTCATTGTGCAATATACATATAGGTATTCTACAATAGATCCTTCTTGAGCGCACAGAAAAATGTTAATGTATTTGCAATATCCATTAAAAAAAGTAGGGATTGAAAATAAAAATTAAAAAAAAAAATTAATGAAATTCTATTTTAATCATCTTTAGAGTTCTGCCATACAATCTAGAATATAGGTATCCAAACTTAAGTAAAAATTTTTATTTTAAAATCTATCCAATTTTGTTGATTTCAACTGGTTTTTATCATTTTTTTTTGCCCCCCGTTACAACCTATCCCCCTTAATCGCACAATATTATTTCTCATATTATCTCCATTGTCGAGTACTTGATAGTAATTTGTTTGTTAAGCAAAATGGCAGCCAATAAACATAGCACGATATCTTCGGTTCGTTTCAAAAGACATAGTAAGCAAGTAATTGCTGCAATTGCTTTAAGCTTTTCCTCTTGTAAAAAATATCATTTTAATAAAGTGATAGTGTACTAGCTGTGTAGCTATCTATCTATTGTCAAATGATTTCTCATTCACTTGCTGGCTATACACAAAGTAGTAAGTAGTATTAGTAGCAACTGAGACAGATAATGTTATCTTCACATCCGTGACAATAATACTTATATTTATATATTCTTTTAATATTAGTTCTATTATAGTGAATTTGATATATGTATGTGAACGTTTAACAAAGAAGTTCCATGTATACATAATATCAAACATAACATGACTATGTATTTACGTTGTATTCTTCAACATTAAACGTTATTTTATTTTTTCGGTTCCGAAATTACAATGCTTACAGATCAGGGAACTCAGTTTACATCACTGAATAGTAATGACCTTCAACGTAATTTCTTTTAATCCTCTCAAAAGTTCTATTAAGAAATTCAATTCTTGGAGGCGTTCAATTGTTTGGGATTAACTGTTTGAAACATTTTTTTTGTTTTTTATCAATCTCGATGCGTTCGGATACGGAAGGCTAACTGTTTCGGCTTCACAATCCGTTTCGTGGACTGGATCAATTCCCCTTTCCGATCAATTACCTTTGACACAAATATCAAACTCAACTAGATATTTTCAGCTTTCCCATCGTATTCTCCCTCTTCCTCTGGGTTGCCATTCTAAAAGAGTTCTGAAGTTTGCTTCAGCTTCAGCTCCGCCATATGTTTTAACTATCTACAAATTTTTTTTTAGGTCTACCGTATGGCACCTTTGAAGCTCATATTCTTTCACAATTTTGCATTAATAAGCCCAAACGAAACAAATTTTCATCAATATGGCTTGTCGTGGTTGACTGCTATACATACATAAAAAACAAATAAACAAACATCCAAGCAAACAAATAAACAAACAAACAAGTATTTTATATTTCGTTGTTGTAATTTATATCATTTGAATTAACCCATTGTTTTCTTTAATGCTTTAGGTAGGTACGCACGCAAATATGTATAATATGTTACTATTATTATTAGTAAGCTCTGCCTACCTACGTTTAATATGAATGAATCTATTTGTTTCTGTTTATGCTTTCTTGAATTGTTATTATTTGTCGAATGGTACGTCAGCCATCATCCACGTACCACCTGTACGTACCGCTATCGTACCACCGCACCGTATTGTGCCTACGGTGCGGAACGTAGTTTTATTTTTGTAATTTGCTATTGTGATTCATTCATAACCGATTATTTCCACAATTCCATCCAATAGCAAGCAATGTTCGTGTAAATTTTAAAATATTTATTTATTATGTAAGAATTTGTTCTAATTTTTCTGAAAAATTGAAATTTTAAATGTGGAGAACACAAGCAAATATTAATTTCCGGCTACATAAATAATTAAAATAATATTTTATTATTAATCAATTTTCGTTCGTCGATTATCAATTTTCAAAACTCTTGGCGTTCCTTCAAATTTTACTTTCCTATCCACATAGGCTATATAGCGAAGGGTCTAAGAAATCCAGAAAACCAAAAATCCGGTTGGAAATTTTTCGGATCTGGATTTTTTCCCTGGTCCTTTTGTACGTAAATATAATTTGTAGAAATTTCAATTTGCAAGAAGTTTGCTTCCGAAAATTTTCTAAAAAAATTGCACCCATTTACCGCTAAAATCGTAAAATAAATTTTGGTTTTTTGTAACCCTTGAAGCGGATGGTCTCTTTCATTGAGATGTTTTCGACTATTATTCATAAATGCTCATATATGAATCGTTTAAAAGTTACTGGCCCCAACCCCTTCAGTAGGTTTCAAAAAAAACAGCATAGTTTTTCTTTTTTTAATAAATGTAGCTTATTCTAAGAATAAAATTTATTCGCCAACAAAAATATTTTATCTATTAATTGCTTGGAACACTATTTGCACAATTTTCACTTCAAGTATCCAGATTCGGATTTACATAAGCGCACCTGGGGCACGTGCCCTGGGGCCTCTCCAAAATCTCAAAATGGAGGAATCGTAAATGCTCCAGAGGTGCCTTCACAAAAGTACTCAGGGGACTCCAAAAGTACGCAGGGGACTCCACATGTGAAGTGCTTCGGAGCCTCCACAGAGGTAAATCCGGTTCTGCGAGTATTATTTTTGGGTTATTTTGCATAATATACTTATATTTGCTATTTTGGATTAAGAATAAAGAACGAATTTAATACAAATCCAACGGAAGAAGTGAGCTGACAATATCAAACGACTTATTTGAAGGACAACATTTCATCAATCGATCCTTGATTCGTCGTTACAAAAAAAAAAAAACTAATCTTCTATCTCCACAAAAAAACCTTAAATTATTATTATTATTATTACTCTTGGTGATTGTGAATATTATTTTTATTAGAACAAAAAAAAAAAAAATGAAACAAAATGGTATTATTACTACATATTACCACGGCATAGCATAGCCGTAGCAGTATGGAATAGTACCGCAAATGATGCACATAGCTATCGGCAAAATTAATATAGCAAAATTCTTCTTCTTTATCATTCACCATATTGTAACCAACCACCACTACTGTGTTGTTACACGAGTTGCTGCTATCCCGTCAAAAGAAAGGATACAACGGGACGCGTTGGAGGATAATGTTTGTTTCCCATTCCTACGCGTATATGTGAATTTTACTTACTTGTTGAAACAGATGTAAGCTGCGCGACAAAGCAAGCAAAAATCATCGGCTCGTTGTCGGGGAGAATGATTGTTTCTTTTGATGTTGTTACATTCATTGCAAGAGAGAAAATAACACACACCAGACGACATTGCACTGCACTGATACAAATAATAATACGAATCAATTAGTCCACGAAATTGTTTTAAAATGGTATTCTTATTTGTTGACTAATAATTGCATTCGTATATGTAAATATATATTACACACTTGCAGTTGAAACTATATATGCATACATTTAAAATTTTAATCTTTTAAACTTTTTGATAAAACACAAAATAAAAATATAAAAAAAAAAAATACTTACATGTTGTTTGTTGTCAATCATCGTATTCACTTTTTACTCCAACCCTCTCGCCCCTGACTCCCCCCCCCAAAAAAAAAAACAGTAATCCACCCCCTGGGGTACTATTAATGTTAAGTTAAAAGACAATGGTAACTGAGTATTTTCGCATCCTTTGTTTTCTTTTTATATTTCAAATTCATTACTACTGTTTGAGGAGAAATATTGCTTTCAATGATTCTATTTATTGAAAAATACAACCATTACGTCATTTATCCTATAATTTTATTATTATTAACAAATTGTTACATTTAGATATGTTTAAAATATGCTTGTCACCAGGGCCGGATCTAGGGGGGGCAGCGGGGGCACGTGCCCCCCCTGGATGATTATTGGGGTGCCAAAAACGTAATTTGAGGGGCGTGGAAATGGTGAAATTTTTTTGGGCGGAGCAAAATTTAAAAAATTTTTGAAGTGAGGAGCAAAAAAAAAAGGTCGACAGTCATAATTTATGATAGGGTCAATGGTCCTGGAGCAAGTGATGAGCAAACAAAAAAAAAAAAACGTGAATAGTAACAATTTATGATAGGGTTAAAGTGAATTTGTAAGTAAGTGATGACTAAAAAAAAAAAAAGGTCAATGGTGCCGATTTATGGTAGGGTCCAGGTGACTTTTTTTTGTCATCGTCCAGATAAAAATTTTTTTGCTGCAAGGGGCGCCAACAGGAAAATTTGCCCCCTCCTTATAACTCTAGGTCCGGCCCTGCTTGTCACTCACAAAACTGACAGACTTTAACTAAATATCTGCTTTTAAATTTAAACAATGAAATTACAACAAATAAGGCTGATTGTTCTTTGAATGCGGAAACGTACGATATTTAATTCGAACGAATACGCATGAAAACGGACGAACGATCCAAACAGCTATGAAGCTATACATCCTCGTCCATTAAAATTAGTGTCTCGGTCGTCCGTTTTCGTGCGTATAATTGCGACGTGCAAACAGATTCAATCGTGTTTGGATTTTATCGCACGAAGAAGTTCGCTCCATGACATTATTATTTTTATTGAAATGAAACTGAAGGTAAAATTTTATAGAAAGTAAGGAGGGAACAATATGATGTGTTTCCTAGTGTTTTAAATTTTTTTTTTTTTTGTTCATTAATAGTATTCTCTTTTTGTTGTTCAATGGTATGTTTTGAATATTACTTAACGACTTATGTCTCAAAGTCACGAGGTCTAAAAATGAAGAAATTAAGTTGCTAAGAGTTTTTTTTTTTTTTGCTTGACAACTCTATTATGTGGTAAAGTAAAATTAAAATTAACTATAACTTATAATAACGTTACAATAAACCCGATATGGCAACATTATTGCTTATTTCAACTTTGTCCCCCCGCCTAGTATGACGTACAATGTAGATTAAATTAAACGGTATGTAATATATAACTTTTTTTTAAAAAATTGAAATTGTTTCTTTGTTTTTTGAACTTCCATTAAAATTCTATATGCATTTGTTTTAAGAGCCCAGTGTCGTTTATACGCTGCGCTGTTGTTTCTATTACATCAAAATATTGTCATAAAAAAAAATTATTATTTTCTGTTTCACTCGCAAACTTTTCTCTTTATCTGGATATATCAAATGTTTTTTATCTTTTGTATATTATATCTGTGTGAGTTTCATCAAAATACAAAAAATTTGTCAAGTGCGTATTGGACAGACATTAAACAAGGGTTCCTTGGTTGCTAGAATTTTCATAATTTTATAGAAATAATATATACGGTTGGAAGGATCTTTTAAATTGAAGTTTAGGCTTCTTTAACCATTTTTCATTTTTAAGCTTCGTTTGCGAAATATTAAACTTCAATGTTTTTATGTTTAATTATTTTTAATATTATTAAAATTTCGTAAAATTTTAACAATTAATTTTAAACTTATCAATATTGTTAAAATTCTATGTAATCATTAAGCTAATTTTATTTTAACTTAATTTTTTTCTTAACTTATTAATTTATAAATAATTAACTAATTTATTTAATGATAGTAACAATAAAAAAAAATAAAGGAAACGATCTGGAATTGAACCCAAGTGCCTTAATAAAATAATTTAAAAATTATGGGTAGGCGATAAGCTTTAGGTAACAAATGGTCAATTTACAGTTCAATATTTTTCAAACGAGGCTTCAAAATGAAAAATGGTAAAAGGAACCTAAAGTTTATTTTAAGAGTTCTTTCTAATGGTATCCAGCACGATGTTGCATATAGAAAAAAAATTTTCCCAAAATTTTTTACCTAATATTAATTCAGAGCTACACCTGAAGGGTTGATCCACACTATAATGTCGATCACAGTCCGTTCTCAGTCCAGTCTCGCTACGGTAAAACCTAATCACATTCACATTTTTATGTTCCATGAATGGTACGGATCGTTCTCGATCCAATGTCTTTTTATCATATTCATAGATATTGTCACTAACTATAGATTATATACTTATTTATTAATTTTTTATTAATAAATAATTACCTTTTTCAAAATTCCAATACTTTTCAGTTGTCATATTGCAAAATTATAATGAATAAAAATTCAGGATTTAAATTAGATATAACTGTCAAATAATATAAGTGACATTGACTAACTGAAGCCAGTGAAACCATAGAGAAATATAACGTCCTTGTTCATGGGGAAATTGCGTTATTATTTCTCTATGGACAAGTCCATTATGAGTCAAATATTCTTTGGAATGAATCGGCGTTGAACCGTGACTGGACTGAAACTGGATTAAACTTATTATTTCTCATTGAAGAATATTTTACCGGAGCGAGACTGGATTGAGACCGGACTGTGATTGGCACTATAGTGTGGATCAACCCTTAGCGTTAGTGATAGCAAATGCAAGACCAAGACCAAGACTTGGCAGTCTTGGCCTTGGTCTTGTTCTTGCATTAAGAATCTTGGTCTTGGTCTTGGTCTCGGTATTGCTAAAAAATCTCGCACTTTCTTGCATTTTTTTATTAGCGAATTTTTTCCTTCTAAAATCAGAAAATTCTCTCTTTACGGTATTAATAATTATACTTTTAAATTTAAATAATTTAGCAAGAATCTTGCTTTGTTCTTGCTATTGTCGTGGTCTTGCTCACTTAAGTCTTGGTATTGGTCTTGCAGCCATACTTATAGTCTTGGTCTTGGTCTTGCTCTTGGTATACATAGTCTTGGTCTTGGTCTTGGTCGTGATCTTGTAAAAAATGCAAAACGAAGACAAGACTGCAAGACCAAGACTAATTTTGCTCATCACTACTTAGCGTATACATGCAAAATTTCATTTTCATTGGCTAAAATTATGGAAGTGTGACGTAACGAAATCATAAGGGTTCCAAATAGTATTTCTTCGAAACCCTAAAGAAAGCATAAAATGCATATTGTATCAATCCATCCCGTTGAAACAAAAAATAATTATTGTGATACATCACAAGAAAAATACATTTAAAAAAATTCATATGCAATATTAATCTATGTATACACATAATATACGTTTAAAACCAACCGCGTAAAATCAAATAATAAATAAAACTCATTGCGTAAAATATGTAGAATTGTAAAGTACGTTTTAAGTAACAATTACCTTCTTGGTAAAAGAGGTTATGTACAAGTACAATTTATTTTCAGATTTGGCATTAAACAGTGGTTAATAATCATCAAGAACATGCTATAAGGGGATGGTATGGCAATTATTGTAAATTGAATACTTCAAATTGACTGCAAATTTATATCATCTTACAGGTAGGTAATTAATGTTAACAATTAAAATATTCGTTTGTAACTAAAATAATTGTTTAATATTTTTTTTTTTTGCCTAACAGTTTTTATGGGTATTTTGTGTTTTGTAATCTGTTTTTTGATCGTCTTTCAATTGGCCGAATCACGTTATTTTGGAAAATTTGATCGGGATGCTGCTACAGTAAGTTTATACAAATATATTATTTAAGCCCATAAATCAAATTTGTACAAACATTCAGGTAAAATTTTTATATTCAATGTTCATTCGTTGTCAAAGACAATGATGATAATGTAAAAAGGAAGGTATAGAAAGTATTGTCTGTGTGCCGAGGCATCTGTGTAGTCTGAATATAGTTGTAAGTTGTAGTCGTTTAGTCCGTTAATCGTTAACTGTTGTAGCTACGTTCCAGTCGTATTATTGCATTTATTTAACAGGAAATTAAAGTATTAAATATATAATATTATATTATTATTATTATTATTATTATTATTATTATTATTATTATTATTATTATGCAGAGAACTGAAAATCATAATTATTTTACATTTCATTTCACACACACATAGGTAAATACATTTCGAGTTCTACTTACTTCTCGGCGAGCGAGCGTCAGCGAGTAATCGCCGTTGTCTGCAACCGAAACATTCAGACGCGACTGGATCGTTCAATATTTTCGTTAAATAAATCACAAATCTCTCTCTGATCAACTTTAAGGTGCCATCACAGTGTGATCGGCCGAAAAATAGTCAATTTTCACAATTTTTTTCGAGTGGTTAGGATGAGGGAATGGGGATGATTTTTTTTTTACGATTAATACCACTATTTAACAATACAAAAATTTTTTTTTTATTTATTTTTTATAATTATTATAATTTTATGAAAAAAGTGTCTTTAAAAAAGGGCGGAAATCGATGCCCACGATTGCGGCCGCAGTTTTTATTTGAAAAAAAAAAATCAAATAGATTATTTATCAGTCTGTAGTAGTGATGAGCAAATGCAAGACCAAGACCAAGACTTGGCAGTCTTGGTCTTGGCCTTGTTCTTGCATTAAGAATCTTGGTCTTGCCCTTGCTAGAGCAGTTTGAGTATTGGTCTTGGTCTTGCAAAATGCAGTTTTGGTCTTGGTCTTGGTCTACGTATTGCTAAAAAATCTTGCACTTTCTTGCATTTTTTTATTACCGAATTGTTTCCTTCTAAAATCAGAACTTTCTCTCTTTACGGTATTAATTATACTTTCAAACTATTTAAATAGTTTAGCAAGACTCTTGCTTTTTTATTACTTTTGTCTTGGTCTTACTCACTTGAGTCTTGTTATTGGTCGTGCAGCCATACTTATAGTCTTGGTCTTGGTCTTGCTTTTAGTATACATAGTCTTGGTCTTAGTCTTGGTCTTGCAAAAAATGCAAGACCAAGACAAGACTACAAGACCAAGTCTAATTTTGCTCATCACTAGTCTGTAGGTAAGCCGTATTTTGAAATTTGAAAAAATGGCGGCGGTTTGAATAAAAAGTACAACATTTTTTAGTTTTCCGTGTGAAAAAAAGGAAGATTTCAAGAAAAAAACGGAACAGTAGCGACTTACCTACAAATTGATAATCCATTAAATTATTTTTTTTTTTTTTGTTAGATAAAAACTGCGGCCGCAATCGTGAGCATCAAATTTCGTCCTTTTTTAAAAACACTTTTTTAAAAAAAATTATAATAATTATAAATAATAAATAAAAAAAAATATTTTTGTATTGTTAAATAGTGGTATTAATCGTAAAAAAAAATTCATCCCCCTTCCCCCATCTTATCCATCCGAAAAAAAATTGTGAAAATTGGCTATTTTTCTGCCGATCACACTGGGATGGTACCTACCTTAATAAATTTAATGATGAAAAAAGAAAAAACAAAAAAGTAATTTAATAAATTTAATTTTTGACATTTTCAAAGTATCTACCGAACAAAATAAAATTAATTACGTAACTTACATGTTGGCGGAATTTTAAATTTTGCACGAGAATATTGATTTAATGTGGAAGTAAAGGGATTAGTTTAGTCGTTTAGAAAAATTGTTACTTTTTTTTTAAAAAAAAAATATTTCATTGTCAGTAAAATTTTAAAAGACATATTATAAGCCATTTTCGAATAATGAAAATTTTTTGGGAAAAAAGATGGACAAATTCTATTATGTATGTTGGATCATTAAAAATGAGACGTCTGTGGCATCAATTAAAGTTCTAAAAAGAATTTCGTAACTTTGTTTGCCAAAATGGAAAGTTCACAACCGAATTATCCTAATTCAAAGTCATCCCCATTCAAATGACTTCAATTCAAGTTTGATTTGAGAGAGAAAGAAATTTTTTTTAATTTAATGACGCCATCATCAACTTTATTGAAATTTTTCAGCATCTTCAAAAATATAAAATAAAATTATAGAATGATAAATTTGGAAACGAAATATAGATTTTCGAGGTCGTTATTTTCATTTTCATCAAAATTAGACATGTAACACTTAGGCGTAGATGGAGGGTGATTCATAGCTACCCCTTCTGAATAAGATAAATTCAATTTTTGTCAAGGTTTTCCAATTATTTATTACCTGCTTTTCATAAACATTCGATTCAAACTATTGCAATACAACCTTTTTAATAATAGTTAAGTAAATTTACAAAAATAAAAAAATACGTTATGAAACCATTAAAAAAATATGGACCCCTCCAAATTGGGAAATCCACCGCCCCCAACCCTAGGCTCACATCTACTTAATAAATTCTAGCACTGATTGACTGACTGACTGACAGACAACGCACAGCCTAAACCGTTGGGTTTAGAAGAGTGAAATTTTGCACAGCGGTTCTCTATGTAACGTAAGTGACCATTAAGAAAGGATTTTTGAAAATTCGCCCTCTAAGTAGGTTAAATAGGGAATGTAAATTTTTATGGAAACTCGTTATTTTTGAAGTTAGAAAAATATGTTACTATGGCTATTAAAATACATAATATCTAATTTAATGAATCTTTAACTTTGACTGACAGACAACGCACAACCTAAACTGTTGGGTTTAGAAGGATGAAATTAAGCACAGGAGTTATGAAAATTGGCGTTTAGGCTTCTATTTATAAATAAAAGTCAGTTGCTTCTGGAAACTTATTCCCTAAGTAGTTAAAACAGAAAATGAAAGTTCATATGGGAAGTTCGTCATTTTTGAAGTTAGAAACGTGGATATTGGTTTAGGCTTTTGAAAAACATTAAAAAGAGTGAGCAGAAAGTGAGTACCTAATAAAAAGATGTTGTCGATGGGAAATCCCATCGGGCATACGGCTAGTCATTAATAAGTTTCAAAAAATAACACCTAAAGTATTCGTTAATTTTTTTACAATAAGACAATTTCAAAACACAATAAAATATTAAACTTTATCATTTAGTTATTCGAAAACATTATATAACTTAAAGTCGACAAAATATTCATCTTTAATTCAATTCAGTTCGATAATTGGATTATGGTTTCTTAGTTTAGTAAAGAGAAATAACAGGATTATGTAATGCATGCGAAATATCATTCTGTTGGCGTGTTTGTTGATGATTTTTCCCACTATACTTAGTGTTAAGAAGTGGGGTTTTTATCACCACTATAATATAAGTAAATTTGTAAGTAGAATATTATACTGTCAAGTTATAGATAGGCAAGATTATGTGCCACAGATTTTACATACATCTCTATCTCTGCCAATAATATTTTCTTATTTCATTTTAATCGTACAAAAATTTATTAAGCCACAGTAAAAATCAGTCTGTCTACATGAAATCGATTTATGCAGTTGCAATCAGGGCCGTAACTAGGCTGGAGCAGCCAAGGCATTGCCCCGGGGCCCCCAAAAGAATACAAGAAATTCAAAATTTGTATTTGCCAAGCAAAAAAAAAGGTCGCCGTTTTTTGCCGGGAGGCGTAATTTTAAGGGCGGTATTAGGGCGGCAAACGACTGACGAGCAAAAAAAAGGTCGCCGCTTTTTTTGCCAGGGAACGGAATTTTTTGTTTTTTGTCCGGAGCAACATAGGGTCCCCGAATGTACTTTCTGTCTCGGGGCCCCTGAAGACCTAGTTACGGCCCTGGTTGTAATAAGTACAGACTTTAAATATGTAATGCCTAAAAATTGAATCAATATTCTCCGAATTTCGTCCTAAAATATTAATCAAGTAAACTTTATTGGGGTCAAAAAAATGAAAAAAAAATTATAAAGTGAATAATAGGGGAACGAAGTATTCCCCTGTAGTACTCCGTATAAAAAAATCTAAAAATTTGGATTTATGTAAAATTTCGAGTGTTACTGATAGTGTCGGTAATAACGGTTTGATTACATTTGGCGCCAAAAGGAAGCAGAAAGGACGCCTTATTAAAATGACTGAAAAAAAATTGAAAAATTTGGGTTTTTGAAAGATTTTAGGAACAACAATCAAGAGGTGGCTTTGCGTGTTTTGATTAAATTTTGCGTGTTTTATTGTCACGCACGTAAACTTTTCGCACGCAAAAAAGTATGTGGGAAGAGTACAGTGGGCAAATAGCTATTTTGCGTACAGGAATGTGTACGCCAAGTTAGTACTTCTCCCGCATGAGTAATAAAAAATTATATTCAGCAGTGTTTAATATTAATACGTGTCGTTTAAATATGCAATAAATGTAGTTATTACAAAAATTAAATCATTTATAAAATACGTCTTGGTTTTTCTTGTTTTCTAACATAACGATTCAAAAACAATAGCAAGTTGGGAGGGAGACAGTCCACTAGCCGTACGCGACTGCGATCATGGTACCATCTGGTGTAGTAATACCCACACACAGAGACATTTTTAAATATATTTGCGTCTCGTTTTTGCCCTTAATTTCAACCCCATGTTCATTTCAACCCCGATACGTTCATCATAACAACTCTACCAGCTACTACTTAACTCATTCCAGCAGGAAGTATAGGTTATTTCTCTTAAGAAAAAAGATATATGTGTCCATAGGATTCTTGCAGAGTTGCCCTAAATAGAATTGCCATAAATTTTCACTTCTAAAATAAAATCTTTGAATTAAGTTGTTGTGATAAACAATTATTTATTTTAGCCATTTGTGGGCAAGGAGCAAAATCAAAAAATTAGTGGTAATTTAAAAAAATTTCTACAAAATGTACAAGATCTTAGTCAATATTTTGTGGATTTGGACAAACAGGGATTAGAAGCAAATGCTATGGTGGAAAGCAATAATCCAAATTCATATGCAAGTATTTTCAATAAAAAGGATACAGCGTCAAATGTGGAAACGATTAATAACGACAAGATTGCCGATGTAAACGGTTAGTTTTAAAAAATTGCTCAACATCTTTCAGTCTCTCTATAAAAAAATTTTGATTTTTGTAGCCTTCCAAAATAATAAAATTTCAATAAATAGTCTGGCCAACCAAAATCAAGAAAATTTCAATTCAGTTTTTTCATTGACGGTAAGTAAACCTAAAAAAAGAAAAAACTCAAATAAGGCTTTTTTTTTAAATTCTCAAAATAAAATTTAATTTTACAGACTTCTATACCTGACACCAATTTGATTATGATGCCAGAAATAAATAACGACCTTATAGGAACAACACTGGCGCCAAAAAATTTCCAACCAAAAGTATTAGCAAATACGAAAGATACAGCAACACAATTCATCAACAACAACAACAATAAGAAATTTAACAACGTTTTCGATCTCAATCGAAATTTGGACAATGAATTTGAGCAGTATGTGGATCCACAAGCATCGCTCAAACGTATGCCGCGCGTCAAATCGCCACAACAGCATACCGAGAATCAACAACGATTCGACTATTACGAGGACATGTATAGCGATCGTACGCGTGAGAAACGATCAGCAAAAGATTCCGGAATCAAAGCGCAAATCAATGGAAAGAGCGGTATACAGAACGTTCCAAACGGTATCCGTGGAAAATCGGATAAAGTGTATTTTGGTGAAAAAGACGGGAATGTTATTAACGGTCCGGGCCGAGGTCAGGATCCGAAAGAAAGCAAAAATTTGAAGCACGAAACCGCGCAAAAACGCGACGTTTATGATATAAATAATTTTTTAACGGAGGCGACCGTTGATCCAGTGTTACTCAATAAAATTAGCGAATCGGCTCAACGGTTGGTGAATGGTTATCGCGAACGTTTAAATACAGCCCGTAAAATTTCTGGCAATCAATTGTTGCCACCGCAGGCCACATTATCACAGGGCAGGCCAGTTATAGCTGACACAGCTGTCACTCCTTCCGCAAGACAAATCAGAGGAGTTAAGGAAACGACGACGGACTCAAAAAATAACAGCACCACCGAACTCTATGATGACGATTATAGCAACGATGACGACGAGCACTTCCAAGCTGACATTTTATTGAATAGGCCAGTTATAGCTGACACGGCTGTCGCTCCTTCAGCAAGACGAATCAGAGGAGTCAAGGAAACGACGACGGACTCAAAAAATAACAGCACCACCGAACCCAATGACGACGATTATAGCAACGATGACGACGAACACTTCCAGGCTGACATTTTATTGGATGCGCCAGCGATTCGCAAACGGACAGTGTCCGCGAACGATATGATGATGGAAAAAATTCGTATCATGGGCCATAATAAAATTTTACGTGGCCTCGGCAATCGACAAATCGGCAAACGTAGTGACAGTGGCAGTGCACGTTCAAAACGTGGCAATCGTCTAACAAGAAGTTTCCTATGCAAACCAAAGTGTAAAAAAACCACCAAAGATAAATGTACGAAAAAATCGACAACACCGTGTACCACAAAAACCACCACATGTAAAACCACCACGTGTAAAACCACGACATGTAAAACCACAACCACGTGTCGTACCACCACACCGTCATGTCAAACCAGTACAGTGGATCCATGTGATTCGATTAGCACACTGGATCAGTGTGATATGGATGATTTGGTGAAAAAAATCTCGGAATTTTTACGTAACGCACTGGCAAACAATGAAGATTTATCGAAAATTTGTCAAGGGTGTACGGCGGGCGAGAAAAATGTAATTGATCATCTGTTGGACAATAAGGCGTTAATCAATGCATTACAACACAAGAGTGAATGTAAAGGTGGTAACTGTTTGCATTCATTGATTAAGAATAGTCTAACGGAATTGGTGTATGATGGCACGGTCAGTTTGAAAGATTTGCGCCGTGTGAATTTTAACGGCGATGATACGGCCGATGTCGGAGCGATGGAAGGTGGCGTCAGGGGGAATGAACAGTTGGTGGAACAAAGACCGTTAAATGGTAACTGTTTGATTAATTCGTTAATTTTATTTAGCGGATTATTTTTTTAAAAATTACGTAAGCACTTCGTATCTACAACTATTATCTGAACACTTTTTTGATAAAATCAATCAACTCTCAAAAAACCCAGCGGCCTATATTATTTTGTAAGTAACTAAAGAAAAAAAATAAGCTGCCAATGGGGTGTGACACACAGCTTCCCCGTATAAAATAATAGCAAAAATATTTTAGAAACTAACCCCGAAAATATTTTAAAAATTTGAGCGAAGTGGGACTAGCAGTAAATAAGATATTGACATTTAATGGGATTTCATGGTAGCGCCGTGGATACTATTACTTCGAATGCAATGAAATTTGTAGGAGAGTATCTAGGAACAAGACCGCATAATTGTAGTAGTAGCTCAGAAGTTATGCCACTTGGTGCAATTCAGTATATTAATGGAATGACATGGTCGCGGCGTAGCTACCGTTACACCGATTTCGATTAAATTCATAGGGGACCATCTAGGAAGCAAACTGCATAATTTCTGAAAATTTCATTTAAAGCAATCGAATAGTTCACAAGTTATACCACTTGGTGCAAACTGCCGACACACAGACGGACAGACGCCAAACCAAAATTGTTCAGGAAGCTCTAAAACGTAAAATGTGCGTAAAAAATTTTATTTTGGAGAGAAAAATTTTTTTATTTTCCAAAAGTGATCACCAATGCTTCCGCTACTTTAGCAGTCTGGGAAGCAATATTCTAAGATCTAGAGTTGCAATTATATATAATTTAAAATCTTTATGACACCATACGGAGGGGCGTTAACGAATAATTGCTTACGTAATTTTAAAATAAAGAAAAAAAACGGGCCCATGTATACCAACAAACATTATAATTTTAAAATGAATAGAATATTTTTGAACTGATTTTAATATATTGATAATAAAATTCAATTAATATAATGTCCCGACTAAATATTATACCCACCAATAGATTAAATCTCAACCATTTTATGTTAAAATAATAATTAACTTTGTCATTCATTTGCTCAGCCAATTTTTATCATTTCTAGTGTTCCGTACTAAAATCTGGGAAAATGAAACAATTACGGAATCACTTCGGTGTTCGTCCGTGGTCCACAGGCAATTTTTTCTGAAACTTAGAATAACTTTTGTTTATAACTAAATAGAATAACTAGAAAGAATAACTTTTGTTTTTCAAAATTTTTAGTCAGGAACAAAACTTTAATTACCTATGCAGGCGAGAAACTTACCCTTAAAAAGATGCTTAGAAATTGAAAAAGTGATCACGAGCGTTCTAGTGGCTGTTTTCTTTTTTTAATCGATGCAGAATTTAAAATAAAATATAAAATTCAAATACTATTTTTTGATTAAACCACGGCTTCAATGCTAAAAATTTAAATTGAAAAAAATAAATAATTTGACAAGTATTTTTATAAATATTTGATTTTAGTCTACGTATTCATTTTAAAATATCATATTTGTCAATAGTTTTTTCTCTCTCTAAAAAAATGTTATAATTTTTTTTATATATCAATTGTGCTTGTAGAATACTATTAATACAAAATTTAGACATGTATCTTACCTATTACTTTCATTAATTTCAACTTTTCACAGTGACGCCAGCATTTGGTAAAAAAATACTATTGGAATTTTTTATTCCTTTTTAAATTTTGAATCGATTAAAAGAAAAATCAGCCACTAGAACACTCGTGGTCGCTTTTTGTTAAAAATTAGGGTTAAGTTCCTACTCTAATAGATGCTGCTACATCAAAAAATCTAACTTACTGTACGGAACACTATTTGTGCAAGTGCGACTTGCAGTTGACCAATTGTTCACGTGTGACAAACTAATGTATTAGGGATCTCAGTTGAATTCTATGTACATAATTTGGGATTCAGCAAAACTATTGCAAAGTCCGTCATTTTTCCAGATGAGGCGAATAATAAAGATTCATTGCCAAATACATTTTATATTATTATGACTGAACAATCAAAAACCGTTGTTAGTACGACAAGTGTCTACGAATATTATGGAACCAAAAAAACATCCAAAGGTGGTAGAATATTTCAAAATAAATTTATACCTCGTAAAAAAGTTGAAAAGGATATTGATAGCGAATTAGTGGGCGAATTAAACTATCAAGATATATTCGGGCCAAATGTACCGGAAAGTTTTCGAACAACCGACCAATTTCCATGTAGAGCACAATTTTCAAAAAATGGAATCAAATGTTCGATACACGATTACGAAAATGGTTAGTATTTTATACCGTTAAATGCCGAATTCAAACTGAGATCCCATTATATACATAGTTCGTGACATTACGTTAAAATATAAGTTCTCAAAAATGCTCAAAATATTAAAAAAAAAAATTGTTAATTTCAGAATACAGATCAACAACACCAATGCGTCCGTTAAATTCGGCGACACAATTTGCCGAAAAATCAGATAAATCTAACTTGAATATACCTCTGAAAGAATATTTCTTTAAAGGCAAACCCCCGGAATCGCATCCACTGGAGATTAACAAGACAAAAGGAAATTCGAAAATAGCACAAAAACCAGATCCGGAATTTGTAGATAAAGACAAAACCAAAAATAAAATATCGGCAACATCGAAAAATAAAGAAAATAAACCGTCAAAAGAGAATAACAACGATTACAGCGATTATTTTAACGAACCGCCAATTGATAAAAAGAAATCAAAATTTCAAAAAAATAAAATGCATGGCCATCGCGAAAATTACCTCTTTAAACCGCAACAACTGAAGCATCCCCGTAACGTTGGATCAACACCAAATCCAAAGTCGGCCGCTCAAACAAATTCTAAAAAGGCACAAATAGACAGTATGATTGATCAGTTGAATAACGAAGATCTGCGCTTGTTTCAAGCACCGCATAAGGAAAACACAAACAATCAAGAGAAAGTGAAAGACGATGGTAAGAGCGATAAGAATCTTCCCACCAGTCGAAATTTATAGTTTTCATCAAAAAAAAAAGGCTTTCTGTATCGGAGCCGACAAAATTATCTGTATAATTATTATAATTTTAACCAACAAAAAAAAAGAACAGAATTACGTATCACAAATTTTCCATTGCTTGCAGATCCGATAAAAACAAAAAATTCTCAGAACCACCAGAAGACCGTGGCGGATAAAAATAAATCGGAGTTTAATGTAAAAATTGATCCAGTATTAAAAGCAACGACACAAAAAGCTCACCACAATAAACGCAGTAATATTTTGAATCGACAAAAACCACATTTAGATCGATCAAAACCGCCCAAAGAAACTTATGACGAGAAATTAGCAGATCAAACAATTGAGTATGACTATCCAAATGTTCTATATGATTTGCGCGATGAACCGTACGACGATGAAAGTAGTTATGGTAATAATGTCGTCAAAAATCGCAAACTTTTATCAATAGATGGCGATGACGACAGTCAAAATGAAACGGACACGGAAACTTTCACACCATATTCATCCGACAATGGAACAAATTTAAATGGTGATGACAATCAGAATGATACCACACGTGCTAAACGAAATTTCGAAAATTTTTTTAAATTGTTCAAAGACGACGAACATTACAGTGACGAGAGTAACTATCCAAGTCAATACGAGGAAGATCCAAATTTTTTCAACAACAAGGATCAAGAATTGAATTTTGTAAAACAATCCGACGAAGATGAATATGATCAAGACGCCATGGCATACAGTGATAATGATGGTGATGTAGATAAAAATCAACAAAAGTGTCACGGACACGAATGTTCCAAAAAAAACGGTGAATACCAAAAGACTTTGCATGATAGTAAAATGGAAATTTGTCAGCGAACCGGTTTAAAATATGATGATCATTTAGATCGCTGTGTTCATCCCGACAAACAATCAGAAAGTGTCAGCACACAGCCGCTTTCATTATCGGACGCAAATCAGATTGATTCTGTCAAGCAAGACAATAATACCGCTCAAGTCAATGAGGTTAAACATATTCCCACAAATATGGATACTGAATCAGAAAATATCGTTTCTCATAGCAATGAAAACAATCAAAATCAAGAAACTGTAGTGAAAAGAAGCCTAAACGAAATTGCGCCCAATGAGGATTCCGGAAAAACTGCGGTAGAGAATGTAGAAGAAAATAATATTATTAAACCCAGATCAGTTTCCGCGTCTAATAAAACCGCCAGTCAACCCGAATATCAGGAAAAAGGAGCAAATCAATCGCATACAAAAAATTTCACCAGTAAATTTTGTAATTTCTTCAAAAATCCATTCAAGAAACGACCGAAACCACCACCTCCTGTAATAGCTAACGAAGCACCTTCTTTAATTGCTAACGAAGCACCACCTAAAGAAACAAACCCAAAAGAATCAAATTCTTCGTTGACCAATGAGGTAAAATGTGAAAATAGCTCAGACACTAATCGACCACATCCCAATATTAAAATAATGAATTCTCCGATGTACGTAGTTCAGATTAAAAAAATTGAACCAAAAAGTTGTGATAACTCGTCCAAAAATCAATTACCGGATGCAAACCAACCGGATAAATTTGTAGATGTACACCATCCAACGGCCAGTTATCGAAAATACTCGACTAAAACGATTTTAAAAGCAGTTTTAAAGAGAGACGAAATGATTTCGCAAATGGCGAATGTGCCACAAAAAGATACAAAATTATCAGCACAAGATGCAGAAAGCTCTCTTACTCAAATGGAATCTTTGTTACCAAAATCAAATGATGCAATCGGCTACAATCTACTTAATCCATCGGCAGAGTCGAACGCCGAAGCCCAGAAAATAAACGAAAATTCAAACAGTATACAAAATGAGCCATATTTTTTGCCATCGCATCAGCAAAAAAAACGGGAACTGAACCGTCGTCATCCGATTAAACGATTCAAAAGAAACAGAGGTAGCCATTACAAGCCACGGTTTAGGAGATTTGAAAGAAGCTACAATAGTTATGCAATTCCTTTGGATAATTTGGAAAAAAGCAATGACAAAATCAGTGATGACAATACGAACGTTTTAAAGAATATTTTAAGCAGGAATTTGAGAGAAGGAAGGAGCGATTACGTGTCAGCAATGGCAGACGAACCGGTAAATAAAATAAACGTATTTAAAGAGTTATACTAACTCAGGCAGGAGGCTGAAAAATGACTTTTCCTTAGCAAATTTAAAAAAAAAAAACAAACGGGTGTCGCGAAATTAGTTAACGTGAGAACGCTTTCTTTCCGCGATGAAGTACTGAAAATGTTGGCTTTCAGTTATTTTTGTTTTTATTTAAATTTTTCTATTCAACCTCCTTTCTGAGTGATATCAGGAACGGGTAAGATTTTGAAGAGCTTGTAGGTGCTACGGGGCTAAAAAATTACTTTTCCCTAGCAAATTTAAAACAACAAACAAGTGTCGCGATACTAGATAACGTGAGAACGCTTTCTTTCCGCGATCAAGTATTGAAAATGTTGGCTTTCAGTTATTTTTGTTTTTATTTTAATTTTTCTATTCAACCTCCTTTCTGAGTGATATCAGGGACGGGTAAGATTTTAAATAGCTTGTAGGCACTTTGAAAAGTAAGCTCTAAATAATTCTTTAGAAAAAAAAGTTCAAGAGTAGCATAACCCATTAAGAGGGATTCATCTAGCAATTTTTTAAAAACTATTTTCGTAATTCTTTGCAGGAAATACCAATCAATCTGGCATATCAAGCCAACAGACCCGCGCCTTCCACTTTAGTGAGACAACATCGTGAAATGAGTATGGAAAAGGAGAGCAATAATAATAACGACTTACAACAAGCGGTAATTGGCGATTTAGCAAACAATATTGTAAATAGTATTTTTAAATCGATACAAGAATCAAAAAAATTGAGTCGCACAATTGGTCAAGGATTATATCGGCCACGTACACCAGTCAACAACGTACGTACCCCACACA
Source organism: Brachynemurus nebulosus (assembly GCA_035578155.1). Taxonomy (NCBI): domain Eukaryota; kingdom Metazoa; phylum Arthropoda; class Insecta; order Neuroptera; family Myrmeleontidae; genus Brachynemurus; species Brachynemurus nebulosus. Next base: position 6,726,202 of record JAPWDM010000009.1, on the reverse strand, counting down.
AGTACCCTATCCACTAAGGCTGACCGCCACCTATATAAATACCTCATTTTTTCCCCAGGCTAATATAAGTTCGGACACAATCGCCAACGCACAAATTTCCGAAGACATGTTACAAGAAGTGGTGGTAATTTTAAATCAAATTATCAGCAGACAAATTAAATTACGCAGCTGTCCACAACTGTGCAGTGACTGGTTGAAATTCTTACGATGGTTACTATCATTAACCGGTTGCGGCGGAAATTCCAAAACGCCAGAAATTTTGGATGATTTTATTCGTCTCACAACGTACAGTCACGAAACAACCGAAGCGGAACAACAAGCGACCAAATATCAAATTTTATTCGCGTCGCCAGAAATTGACACGGGAGCGAAGAAAGCGATGAACACTAATCCATGTGATTCAACAATTGCACGAAAAATTCAAGAGAGTTTAAATATTTATAATCAATTGTCGTCTGAGGAGCAACAAAAAGCTAGGAAGTTTTATGTATATTTACAGTTGCAGCTGAAAGATTTGGAGGGCAATTGTCACAACGACAAAGTCATAACCGCCTCCACGGAAATTTGGATAGATACACGAAAATCGAATGGCAACAAAAAACAACATTCAGGTAATAAAAACAGGATTATCAATGCAGTACCGAGTTTGGACATGAATCTTATGGGTTCAGGCTCAGGGTGGGAAAAATTTAAGGGTTGACCCTTAAATTCCAGATTAGTTTAATTTAATAGATGGTAATTTCTCGCCAGCGACACTAATTTTGAAATTTTAAACGGAACATTCTAAATTTCAAAAGTGTAAAATTCACAAAACCTCCAACCGGAAAAATTCAACAAATTTCGAAGTATTGTTCAGTCGTAGCGCCATGGAACAGATTATATTTTTTACCTTCTAATTAAAAAACTCCGAGGTACAAAATTTTTTTGGAATCCATGGACGCAAATACGCTAAATTTGACGTTGACTATGGGTAATAGTATATTACTTACCGAGACCTAGAAGTGCTATTTTTGTAGTCTCGAATACAATTAGAATGTTCATTACTATAAAAATTAAATTACAAGACAAGCAGGAATAAAAAATTTTCCCAACTAACAAAAAAAAGAACTCAATAAATTGAAAAAATAAGTAAAATAAAATTTCTTAAAATGTAAGTAATTGTCTACTTAGTAGTGATGAGCAAATGCAAGACCAAGACTTGACAGTCTTGGTCTTGATCTTGTTCTTGCATTAAGAATCTTGGTCTTGGTCTTGCTAGAGCAGTTTGAGTCTTGGTCTTGGTCTTGCTATTGCTAAATCTTGCATTGCATTTTTTTATTACCGAATTTTTTCCTTCTAAAATCGGAATTTTCTCTCTTTACGATATTAATTATACTTTCAAACTATTTAAATAGTTTAGCAAGAGTCTTGCTTTTGTCTTGGTCTTGCTCACTTGAGTCTTGGTATTGCTCTTGCAACCATACTTATAGTCTTGGTCTTGGTCTTGCTCTTGGTATACATAGTCTTGGTCTTGCAAAAAATGTCAGACCAAGACAAGACTGCAAGACCAAGACTAATTTTGCTCATCACTACTATTTAGACAAGTAAGTGTCTAAGAAGGTAAGCCAACTTTTTTAACCTATTATCTATGCAACTATTCTAATCAAAAAACAGAATGATGTAAGCGTCAACTTACAATTCAACTGATTAAAAAAAAAAAATTCCATTTTTACAGAATTTTCACCAGTCAATAAATATGACAAATTAAAGCCTAATCAGCATGGCAAATCAGAATCCAATCTAAATTCTCGATTAGAACCAAAACCAATGATCAACCAGTATGGTCAACCAGAACTTGACAGCTTCGAAAAATCGAATCCTTACCAACCGGGACCATTGGAATTCAATCAATACAACCCATCGCCGCCTTATGAGAACGGTAAAGGAGCTTACCAATACAATCAACCAAACGGAAGAAGAAATTCCAACTCCAACGGTACTATTACTTTTCTTTCATTTTTTTTTTTAGTCCAAAAATTATTCCAATTTCTCTGTGTATTTTTCCAGAAAAATTTACCAACAATAATAACGATGAAAATAGTCACCCCAAAGATACCGGTGGCCTATTTAGATTTTTCCGACGTAAGCATCATAACAAAGTCAACGCGAATACGCAAGATTCGCCCGATTCGCACAATGGCGAACAGAGAGTGGGTCAAGTAAATAATAATAAAATGCCGGATACGGATACGAATAATAAGCACAACAATGATTACAATTTAAATGAATTTGACCCGAATATGAATTTTGACGATCGAAGTCCAACGCGGCAATATTTAAAATTAAAAAATGCAATTGATTCGGTACGGCAAAGGCGTCGCCGGCAATATTATAATAATAATTACCAATCAAAAAATAACCAAGTGAACCGCGGTTAAAAAATCAAACAATACAATTAACAGTTATGGCAATTGAAAGACGAACTCATATAATTTTTTTGTTTATATTCTTATTCTTATATTATTTTAATAATAATATTTCTATATATACTTCCTATTTATTATATTTATTATATTAATAAACTTTATAAATTACATAGTGTTTATTTTTCTTCACGGCTAAGCTAGGGCGGGGGGGGGGGGGTCGAGAACCTGACTTCTTGATTAGTGATGAGCAAATGCAAGACCAAGACCAAGACTTGCCAGTCTTGATCTTGGTCTTGTTGTTGCATTAAGAATCTTGGTCTTGGTCTTGGTCTTGCTAGAGCAGTTTGAGTCTTGGTTTTGGTCTTGGTCTTGCTAGAGCAGTTTGAGTCTTGGTCTTGGTATTGCTAAAGAATCTTGCACTTTCTTGCATTTTTTTATTAGCAAATTTTGTCCTTCTAAAATCAGAATTTTCTCTCTTTACGGTATTAATTATACTTTTAAACTATTTAAATAATTTAGCAAGAGTCTTGCTTTTTTCTTGCTATTGTCTTGGTCTTGCTCACTTGAGTTTTGGTATTGGTCTTGCAGCCATACTTATAGTCTTGATCTCGGTCTTGCTCTTGGTATACATAGTCTTGGTCTTGGTCTTGATCTTGCAAAAAATGCAAGACCAAGACCAAGACTGCAAGACTAAGACTAATTTTGCTCATAACTATTATTGACCAATTTTGAAGAATTTATTTTCTATCGGTTCGTCATACGTACTTGTAGTACTCTCTATTCCTTAAGTAATTCATTAAGCAACCACGGTAATAATGACACCTTAAACATAACAGTATCAAACAAACTTTTCGTATAAAAAGGGAAAAAGGTAGAATGTGATTGATTGTCATTGTTTAAACGGCATCAGAAAAAAGGAGAGCAAAAATACAAAAATGGACCCAGTGCGAGTCAGACTCGTATGATTAGGGTTCCGTACAGTGAGCAATCCTTTATTACTGTTTTCACATTTCACAACTATTACACTGTCGAAAAAATCCGTATAGTTTTCCGGGTAATCTATGACTCAATATCTACTAACCCTATTAAAATCAAAATTTTAACTGTAGAAACCTAGGAGATCAAGGAGAAAGAACAGTCATTTCTAGCAAATTTTTAGCTACATCATTGAGACCACTGAACCAAAAATTATAAACAAAAAATATTTTTAGAATCCTTAGAGGTAGCTTTCTCAAGTGATACCTCACATGAAATATTAATTAAAACTTTTTTTTGGACCAAACTGACCCTCCATTCTAATCCAAAATAACTTTTTTTCTAATCGTTGACTGCCAATATTGAAGACTAGACTTCAAAAACAGGCTGTGCCGAAAAAAAAAATTAAGTTAGACCCAAAAAAGGAATCTAAGTGTCATTACCAACAATCTCGACAGCATACTAAAATTTCATTTTTTTTTTTGCACTCAGCCTCCAGGGCCATAACTAGGTCTTCAGGGGCTCCGGGGCAGAAAGGACATTCGGAGCCCCTACGCCGCCCCGGGCAAAACAGAAAGTTCCGTCCCCTTTTTTTTGCTTGTCAATCGTTTGCTCGTAAATACCGCCCTTAAAATTTGCCCAAAAATTTAGAAATTTGGAATGTCTTGTATTCTCTTGGGGGCCCCAGGGCGATGCCCCGGCTGCCCTAGCCTGATTGCGGCCCTGTTAGCCTCTTTTTGAACTCCAGCCTTCATATGTGCGCGTTATCAAGACCTAACATTATGCCACATTTCCAATTCCTGCGTTACGTAGTTTTTGACGAAAATCTCTATGGTAATCAGACAGACAGACACGAGAGTGATCTTCTTTTGGGGGTTCCGCTGTTGCTTTTACGGTACGAGACCCTAAAAAAATTGATACTATTAAAAAATAATAAAATAATTTCTATTATAAGACATATACGTACATAGAACCATATGCCAGGAAGGTGGGAAAAATGCAACATCACTTTAGTTTTATAAAAAGCAAATAAATCTTTCACGAGAGACAAAAAAAAAATTATTACTGTGGTGAAGAGAAGCAGCCACAAGCAAGCAAGCAAGACGACTTCAGTTCAAAATGATCTTATAATACTTACATACACCACGGTCACGTGATAAATTGGCTCTCGCAAAGTGTATCACAGAATGGAACCTTCGTCGAGCACACCTGGTTCCGCACCTATCCGACTAGTACCTAGTACATCTTACCTTATTGTGTATCGCATGCATATACAATCATATGTGCATAGAGTATGGGCGAGTATGGGTATAGTTCTAGTCAATATCTCCAGGGGTTTTATTCTTTGTAAAGTATTGGTAATATTATTGTATATGTTAACCAGTAGCGCAATAAAATATAATTACTTCGGGAGCATTTACATTTTTCCTTACTTACCAAGGCCTATACCAAAACTTACAGGACACTGTACTAATCAATTATTTTTTCAACCAAATAAATATACAATGTATAAATTCGAAAAAATGGATAAAAAAAATTCATTTAGTCCCTTCAAATTGGTATTTAATCGATTTCTCGTTGGCGCATGCGCCGATTTGGATGAAATTCGTGAAGAATCATCTGGAGACTGACTCACGTGACTCCCGAGAATTTCGTCAAAATCGGTGGAATAACTTCGGAGTTATGCGGATTGGAATCCAAAATTATTCAGATAGATTCTGAAGCATGGAACGGAAGTAAAATTTTTTTTTTATGTAGAAAAACTTTTTTCACCTTATAGTAGATTCAGAAACAATAAAAATAGGAGGAATCTGTAAGTAACCATTTCCGCTGAGAAATATTTTACGAGCCTAGAGCAGAAAACAGAACGCATCAAGTTACCTGCTACCTAAAAACACGAACCTAGACAATTCAAATAGTTAAAAAAAATTTTTGCCTAACTTTTTTTTTTTTAAATTACCTTATTAGTTAAGTTTACACCAAATTTCTTCACCTGAATGTGATCCCGGAAAATTATTGTTTCAAATCTTGCTACCATCCTGTATCATACTTGTTTATAATTAATTAAACAGTACTTGAAAAGTTACTTATTTCGTTGCCATTAAGTTAACTTTATATTCACAACTAATTCTCTATGACATTTATTACTTTTTACTAAATTAAATCATATGACGTCAGATATAAATTTCCCGTACCCATTAGGCAACACCTAATACTCTAAATTATTATTTATTTAAATTGAAATTTAGAATGACATACTTTTCATTTGAAGTATAAAGATTTTTCCGTCCACTTTTCCAACATAAAATCCATCTGCTTGAAATGAGGCCTTGTTTACACGATCCTAGTACTACCATCACCCACTGGAAACATGAGTGTGAGAACACTGGAATCGTGGAAAGGGTACCTACTTGTCGTTAGTAACCTATTTTGAATTTAAGCGTGCGAATAGTGCATACTAATGATTATTACTAAACCCGTGTAAACAAGACATAATTTCATATAATTTTAAATCCAGATTACTCTTCAAAAAGCGTATATAGAAATATGTTATAATGAATCAAATGCAAAAATTTTTGTATTTCGTTGCAAATAATTATTTAACTCATCTTTATATAAAATCTACCAGCTATTATATATTTAATAAAATAAATTTAGTTAAAAACTGCATTAAAAAGTACGGGCAACTTTTTATAAAAAGAATTAAGTAGACTTTTATTTTAACTCCGGTATATACGTAAATAAACAGAAACTTTTTTATTTTAAAAAATTATATATAGCCGTATTATAGGTATATATGTATAAGTAATATTATAAAAATAATAATTATAAAACTGAATATTTTTCTAATATAATTTTCTTTATTATACTTTGGTTTAGTTAAAATGAAAAAACGTAGCAAAGGTATACTAAACTTGACTGAAAGAGACATTGTAAAATGTTAATTTTTAACACGAATTTCGTTATTTTTATAGCAAAAATCAAAAGTTGAGACCCAAATTACCTTAATTCAACCAATTACCCAAATTCAGATTACTTCGGTAGAATTAAATTTGCGGTGAAAAGAATGACGTCATGAAATTTGCTAAAACTGATAATTATTTAAAATTGGAGCACCACTTTTTTTTGAGCGATAAAAGCAATGGTACGATTTTAATGATTTTTTTTTAATATTCGGCATTACGGGGGATTAGGGATGATCGATATTAGAAAAACATCGATTCAAGAGTCGATATACGATATAAGTATATCGAAACAAAGACATCGATGTTCGAAAACATCGATGTTTATGTAGCAAAATAAACAACCATTATAATCGATTATTTTATTTATTAAAAATTAACATTGCCAGTATTTATTTGGTACACTTTGCAAAAAAAAAATCACTTTGTTAGAAGTTTTCTTTTTAATTTGTTCCTTTGTTGATACAAATGCTGCCTGCCAGCTTTTGAAAAAAGTCTCTCTGAAGCTGTTGAAGTTGCTGTGAAACACAAATATTTAATGGCAATTTTTTTCAAGTTTGGATAAGTAGATCCTAGAACTTGCCATAAAAGTAATGGATCTTATTTTAAATCAGCTACAGGACTTTTTAAATACTGGATAGCTTAGAGTAATTTCGATGTTTCGATATTATTTTCGTAACATCGATGTATTGATGTTATCGAGGACATAACATCAATGTTTTTACATCGATGTTTTCCCCTTAAACATCGATGTTTTTCTACCATCGATGAATATCGATCATCCCTACGGGGGATTAGTTAAAAAAAAAATTCTAGAATTCCATATCAATACTCAAAAGACTGGTAAAAGACAAATAAGTAGACGGAAGAGCATCATTGATACTCATTTTCGGGCAAAGGGTAATTTAATAATGAACTCCAATTGTAAATAATTACCCTTTGCCCAAAAATGAGGTTCCAGTGATGCTAGCCCGTTAAACTTATTTCTATATCAATATATTAATTTTTTTCAGATTATTTAACAAAAATTTCCTAGCTGTTCCAGTATTGGTATCGAGCGTCCCTCATAATGCTAAATATTTAAAAACAGAAATCATTAAAATCGGACCATTAGTTCTGATTTTATAGACAAAAATAGATGGCGTCCCAATTCCAAGCAATTACGCTAAAATTTTACAGTATCTCAAAGACTATAAACCAAATATTTTTTTTTTTAAAATGAAACCATAAATTTAGTTTATAAGTATGACGTATTCATTGCCATTGCATCCATAGTTACCGTGACCAGACTTCCCGTTTTCAACAGGACAGTCTCGACCAAACTTCTCGGGGCGCCGATTTGTCCCGTTTTGGCAATATTTGAACTTATACGCTATTTTATGAAAAATTTTATTCATTATTTGAAATAATTTTTAACTGCCTTTAAAATCATTTACTTGGGTTCTTTCGTCTTTTCCGAAATATGAGAGGACGTATTCATTTTGGCAGCATTGAGTTGGCTTTCCAATTCCGCTCCGAGCGGAAAAACACCATTATATTGACTTAAATTTTCAAAAATTTTTCGGGGGTAGACCTTCGGACCGTCACTGTTCCCAAACCCCTCCAGAAGGTCGGCTGTCCAGTTTTGACTCCTTGCAAATCTGGTCACCTTATGCATAGTGTTTAATCAGTCATTTTTCTCTCAAAACATTTAATTTTTATTTAGAAATTTTTGTAATTTTTCAATTATTTATCTGCTTTAATATTTATTTAATAAAACCTACAAAAAATTGTTCTGTCTATTATTGAAGAAAACAGATATATCGTCGCCGTTACTTCAATATGTCGTATGTCAAAAATATGTTATTTTTTGTTAACAACGCTAGAGTAACCAAAATCATCATTTTAATAGCCAAATTTTCAATGTCTAGGACTACAGTGAAACAGAGAATGCGCACTTGAAAATATTTCATATATCGCCATTTTTATTTGGCAATGCGTCATATATCGTAGGGTCCGTACTTTAAAAATACAGGTACTTTAATAAACAATAAATAACACTAATAACACATCACCAAAAATCCTTGATAATTATAAATTATAATAAACAAAGCAACCAAAAAGGATTGCAGCGTAAAGAATAAAACAGCTTTTTTTATTTTTAATTTCTGACAAATGCCTTTTTTTAACATACGACGTTTTGAAGTAACGGCGACGATATAAACAGTTTATTCTTCACAAGTAATTAGAGTATCTTTAAGAATAAATAGTACTAATGATTCTATGGCCCAACTGATAAAAGAGCTGAATATTTCATAAAAAACACAGATGTTCCAATAGCAAATCAATTTTGACAGTTTGTAGTTAAACATACCTGACTGTGATTCTATCATTACTGACACGATTGTTTTTTGTTTTGATGTGAATACTGGTACATGGATGATACTGTTTGTTACTGCTACGCTGGCGTGGTACTGAATACTGTTTTCGTGTAATCATTCTACTTCACTTGTCTACTTTCAATACGTTTATATGAAAATGTTTTTCAAATAAACCGACGTAGTAAGAAATGAGACAAAATAAGTGATCCAGTTTAAAGTACGACAGTGAACCACGTACACGGGTTAGCGACGCTTCAAGTGGAAGTGACGCAGGTGTCTTTATCATATTGAAGGTATTCGTTTGATATTATTTTTTGAAGATATAAACTTTTCTAAAGATAAGCCACTCCATATAATAGGAGCGGAGCCGAGTCAAGCTAACAATATTTTTACAACTAGAAAATATAAATAAAAAAAAATTATATTTTATTTTTTCTTGAATGGATATATATGCATGAAAGAAAAAATGTATTGAAATTTTGTTTATAAGTAAAATTATTGATCAAGACCAAGAGAATTTTTTAAGGTACCATCACAGTGTGATCGGCCGAAAAATAGTCAATTTTCACAATTTTTTTTCGGATGGATAGGATCAGGAAATGGGGATGAATTTTTTTTACGATTAATACCACTATTTAACAATACAAAAATATTTTTTTATTACTCATGCGGGAGAAGTACTAACTTGGCGCACACATTTCTGTACGCAAAATAACTGTTTGCCCACTGTACTCTTCCCGCATACTTTTTTGCGTGTGGAAAGTAACTTTCCACATGCAAACTGACAATAAAACACGCAAAATTTAATCAAAACACGCAAAGCCGCCTCTTAATTTTTCATTTAATAAATATTTCATAATTATTTCTATAGAAACCACCAACAAAGTAATTTAAACGATAATTAATTCAGAAAAAAAAAACGAACACTTAAAAATATTATTTTAAAAAGTAATAAAAATGTCAAAAATAGTGATAATAATAGAAAAAAGTATGTGAAATTCGTAATAAAAAATAGTATGTGCAACCCGTGCGGGATTGTCGATTGCCCCTCTCAAGCGAATGAGCACGCTCACTACGTTCGTGCGCTCAACTTCGCTTTCGTGGGCAATCGACAATTTCCGGCACTTATTGTACAATATACTATTTTTATTTAACTATTTTTATTTATTTTTTATAATTATTGAATAATTGAACTATTATTATTGAATAAATAGTACAAAACTTTTTACAGTTTTCCGTGTGAAAAAATAGGAAGATTTCAAAAAAAAAGCTCCCATGGGAACATAGTGGCTTACCTACAGGTTGATAATCTATTTGATTTTTTTTTTTCAGATAAAAACTGCGGCCGCAATTGTGGGCACCAAATTTCGGACTCTTTAAGGACATTTTTTTCAAAAAATTATAATAATTACAAAAAATAACTAAAAAAAAAAAACCTTGCAATTTCGGGACTAAAAGACATGATTTAGTCCCTCATAATAGGGAGTAAATTGCCACTTTTAGTACCAAGCGACTAAAAGATTATTTTGCTCCCGCTCTTAAACCAATCAGCAAGCACAATTTACCGAAATTTAACTTAAACAGCGTTGCTAGGTAATTGAAAATAATAAATAAATTCAAACTTGTAGATAAAGACAAACAATTATATTGTATTGTACAATTCCATTTTGATTTATCCAAAGTATACTTGATAGAATATTATTACATACATTTGAATGACATTTAAAATTTTTTTATAATTTTTATAATTTTAAATTATCCGGAATTGCAAAAAATAGCATATACACCACAGGACTAAAGTGATATTTCTTCATCCCTCGTGTGATTTGTTGCCCCCTGGGGCTTTTCAGGCCCTCTGGCAACAAACTTCACACTCGGGATTAAAACTCACACTTTAGTCCCGGTGTGTATAACATACTATTTGTATTGTTACATAGTGGTATTAATCGTAAAAAAAAATTCATCCCCATTTCCCCATCCTATCCATTCGAAAAAATTTCAAATTTGACTATTTTTCACTGTGATGGTACTTTAAGTCTAGAAAATTTTCATTTTGGTGTCTCAAAATAATAATGTATTTACTATATGCAGTTGTATCACACATAAATGAGAATAATTTAATAAGTGAATTCGACACGATTCGTATGGGAATCACATGTGACACATGTTTGATAATATTATCTATAAATGCACAATAGCAATTAATAGCTCATTTGCACACTATTGTTTTACAGGAGTTCTGTAATATTATCAACAAATTTCTAATTGTGAGAACTGATTTGTTAAGGGGAGGTTTACTTGAGAGTCGTTAAAAATAATCGATTTTTTTTTTGCAGAAATTGGTAGCTAATTATGTGTAGAATATGTTCTCAAAGTGATTTTGCTGAAAGTAATTTAAGAGAAGGTTTACTTGAGATTTGATAAAAAAATCGATTTCTTTTTTTTTGCCGAAATTGATAGCAAATTATGTGTAGAATATGTTCCTAAAGTGATTTTGCTAAAAATAATTTAAAAAAAAAAAATATTAGCACATTAACCGAATCCAGCCTTCTATAAAAAAAAATTCAAAAAACGTAGTTCACGCAATAATGAATATTAAATATAAAATTTTGAAAATACGTTTCTTTATATATATTTTATAATATTTCGGAACCACATTTTTGGAACTGGCGGACACGATAACTTAAAAACTATTCGATGGATCCTTTTTTTAATTTTTTATTTTAAAGATAATTCAATTCTTCGGCACCTCTACCTAAGTTCGATACACTTTCAATATTTTTTTTTATTTTTAAGTTTACTTTAAAAAGCGAAAAATAAGATAAAAATCGTAATCAAAAGTTCAAGCATCCGCCATTTTTTTTCCTTCAGCAATTTATTGATATTATAGGTAGAGGTGCCGGTACTCTTCATATATTTTATAAATCTTTTTTGTTTTTGGATTTCGGTGGTTTATTACCGGCGCTAGGATGTCCACCAACAAGGCATTGGATTTTCGGATCGTCACATTGCAGTATCTATAAAATGGACAATTTTTTATATTTTTCGTTGAAAAATTTTTTTTCTATAGTTTAATACTTAATAAATATGTGTACAAAATTTGAAATTGATATTTACTTCCGTTCTTGGGAAAAAAATTCTAGAAAAATACATAATTTTTAAGGACTCTCGAGTAAATCTCCCCTTAAGTTTTACCAATCGACAGCTCAGTGGCAAATCACCTGACTGGTTTTCAAGAGATCCTGCGTTCGATTCCCAGCCGATCCACCGTTGTGATTTTAAAATCAAACTGAATCTGGACGAAATAGAGTTGGCAATATTGAAAAATATTTCAGTCTATCTAATATGTACGATAGCTCCACTAAAAATACCAAAAATTTTAATACTGGTGTAAAAAATAATATTTTTTGGGCAATAAACAAAGTTGTCCAGTGTAATATATGAACTAAATATCCATAAATAACGGAAACCATCTATCTAAATATAAAAAAAAATATTTCCAGTGGTTGTGTTACTTCCATTTAATTATTTTTTTATGAAACGCATTTGCGAAATTTTTATTTTTTGGAAAAATTTACAAAATTGTAGCCACCAATAATTTATGATAATAAGTATCTACCTGGCTCGCGCACACCTAGTACCCCTCCCCCGCCCCCGCCCCCCGGTAAATAGGTAAAGTGAAACAGTAAATAAACTCATATGTGTTACGATACGCTAAGTGTTGGAGCTACGACGACAATCATTGTTCTTGTCATTGCCTTGTGGTGAGCTGGCACTGAGAGCTACCAGAGAGCTTGCAGCAGCTAGTAGCTTGGCTGGCAAGCGAACGGTTTGCTTTGTTCATATAATTAATTTTGTAATCAATGCTTACAATTTGAACACCTGAGTCTCATATTATAATATATTCATACACTGTGAAAAAATTTTTTTAAAATCGGAGAGGAGACAAAATTTAATAAACAACCGGTTTCGATGAGTTAAGTCACCATCATCAGGTCAAAGAGAATTCAAGGGTTAAGGTAAAATAACTGGGTTGAGAAAGAAAAAAAATAAGAAAAGGTCTTGATGCGAAAAACCAACCTTTCGTCATTTTATTATTTTATATACGGTTTTTAAGGCACTAAAAAAATTTAATGATTTTGTTGACGTCATCAAACTGAAAAATTTCTTTTTTCTCAGATCAAGATTTATGAAATTGACTTGAATAAGGATGATTAATTAATTTAGCTACAAATATTTCCATTTTTGCTACTAAAATGACAAAATTCCTTTTAGATTATGACTTATCGGACAGAAGTCTTCTTTTTAGTAGTCATTCATGATTAATTTTGATAAAAATAGAAAGAATAGTTTCGAAAACCTATAATTCGCTCCCAACTTCATCATTTTATCATTTTCTTTATGGTTTTTAAGGCACTGAAAAATTTTAGTAAACTTAATGACGTCATCAAATTAGAAAAATTTATTTTTCCTCCAACCAGGCTTTACCAAAATGATTTTACTTAAGATGACTGACTGTCAGAACGACAAAATTGCTTTTAGAAGTATTTACCACAAGTATAGAACCAACTTAAGCTAAAAAGAAATAAATTTAAATTTTTTAGAGTGTACTCGTAAATAAACATATTTTGTAAACATAATGTTTGTTATGTATACATAATGATTGTACATGCATATAATATACAATAATGCCTATTATTTAATGAAACATACAGACATGCCCGTTAGACTATAACTATATTTTAGAGAAAAAAATGATCATTTTATGGATGGTTATAGTGTGGCATATATGTATAACGATTTTATAATCATCTATAGGTATTATTTAAAACGTTAATGAAACAAATACACTAAAGATACACAAAAAATTTAATGATTTTAATGTTTTTTCTATCTGCTTTTTTTATTAACTCAAAAATGACAATGTTTTTATTGCAAACAAAAAGTAATATTTGAACTATTAAATCATATTTAAAATCGTCCGTACGAAATCTCCTAACTAATTATTGGTATTTAATTGCTCTTTAATGATACTTAGAAGTTGAAGAACGGCCATAACACTCCAAGTATTTACTCAATAACGTTGATTATTGATAATAAAATTTGATTACCGCAAATAAATTTTTGATATTTCTATAGAGAGGTGATTTTGTGTTATATTTACCTAAAATTTAAAGGAGCGAAGTAGCTTATTTGTTTAAGGTACCATCACAGTGTGATCGGCCAAAAAATAGTCAATTTTCGCGCTTAATACCACTATTTAACAATACAAAAAAATTTTTTTATTCATTTTTATTTATTTTTTATAATTATTATAATTTTTTTTAAAAATGCGTCTTTAAAAAAGGGTGGATATTGGTGCCTACAATTGCGGCCGCAGTATTCATTTGAAAAAATAAAATCAAATAGATTATCAATCTGTAGGTAAGCCGCTTGGTTGAGTTCCTTAATCAGACTTACTCTGATTTTTCTAGCATCTATTTTTGTGGCAATTAAGGGGATGTTTACTTGAGAGTCGTTAAAAAAGATCTTTTTTTGCAGAAATTGGTAGCTAATTATATGTAGAATATGTTTCCAAAGTGATTTTGCTGAAAGTAATTTAAGGGAAGGTTTACTTGAGATTTGATAAAAAAAAAAAATCGATTTTTTTGTCGAAATTAATAGCAAATTATGTGTAGAATATGTTCCGAAAGTGATTTTACTGAAAATAATTTAAAAACAAGATTCTTGCACATTAACCGAATCCAGCTTTCCATAAAAAAAAGAATTCAAAAAACGTAGTTCACACAATAATGGGTATTAAATATAAAATTTTGAAAATACGTTTCTTTATATATATTTTATAATATCTTGGAACTACATTTTGGGAATTGGCAGACACGATAACTCAAAAACTATTCGATGAATCCTTTTTTTTAATTTTTTATTTTAAAGATAATTCAATTCTTCGGCACCTCTACCTAAATTCAATACATAAAATACCCCTGTCGCAGCATCCTGCATAACATAGCGAATTTCCATTTACAAAAGTACGTTTTTCTCGGAAACTAGTTGATATAGAGTAATTGTAAATAAAAAAACCTGCTTTATGTGAATTTTCCGCCTCATTCCGCCAAATCTTTTTCACGAAAAATGTCCAAAACACCGTAAACGTTTTCACGAAATTTCACACTTAGTAAACATATATATATATATATATATATATATATATATATATATATATATATATATATATATATATATAATGTGTCCGCACGATAACTCAAGAACGAAACATCTTATTTTTAAGAAATTTCGTGAAAACGTTTACAGTGTTTTGGACATTTTTCGTGAAAAAGATTTGGCGGAATGAGGCGGAAAATTCACATAAAGAAGATTTTTTTTATTTACAAGTACTCTATATCAACTAGTTTCCGAGAAAAACGTACTTTTGTAAATGGAAATTCGCTATGTTATGCAGGATGCTGCGACAGGGGTATTTTAGTTTTAGAATAAATCAATTTGGCACCAACAAACTCAAAAAATCATTTTATTTAAAAGCAATATTTTAAACAAATATGAGTCTCCACACACCGCCGGAGGTTTCTAGAACCGCCCCGGTAGTGGATGGTGGGTCCAGAACTTGTTTTCTTATTTTCTCAAAAACTAGCTAACCTAGAATAATAGTTCAAAAACCTTTTTTATGTGATTTTTTTCCGTCTTTGCAATGGTGTAAAAAAATGTGGCGAAAACTCTTAAATTATAGCAAATTTTGGCAAAAAACTAATTTTTTGCAAGAACAAAAACCATGTTCCTGGCATCCGACGTGCTTGGCTGAAGAACTCATCCAAGATTTTTGGACTTTCAACGTTGTCACCAAATTTCGTAAAGCTAGCTGTTTTTCCTGAAGAGCTATCGTGCTGATACATATATACATACATAAACCGATACATACATACGTATATATATATATATATATATATATATATATATATATATATATATATATATATATATATATATATATATAAATTTTAGTGAATATTATTTTTGGATTCTAGGGGCCTCAAAACAAATTTCTGCCATAGTCGCGGGCTGAACTTCCACCATGAGCAAGGCTGGAATAGCGAGTTTCCATTCTGGAAATTCGCTAAAATACATAATTTTTAAGGACTCTCGAGCAAACCTCCCCTTAATACCATACACTAAACATAAGTGTTTGTTCGTTGGCCTATATTCAACACCCTCACAAAAGAATAACATATTGTTTGTTATGTTCAATATTCTATCCTGAAAACTATAAGAAACTTTAGCTTTAGAGGCACCCTGACTTATGTGTGTTCAGTATGCACTTGGTAAAAAATTTTTATACTGCATTTTTTATACTTTGACAACAAACTGTGCATTTTTTATGGTAAAATTCGTTCTACAAACCACAACCCACATAAGTAACAATATTGTTGTAATATGTGTATACTTCTTACACTTTTTACTATTATATAGGAAAAATATAAACAAAAAAAAAAAATATTGAAACGTTCTACTATATTGTTGTAACATATACTTGTATCCTTTTAAAATCATTAAGTAGAACCACATAATAAATTATAAAGTATTTAAAAGCATTGAATTTTTAATAGAATGAATTCAAGCTATTTAAACATTATAATATTTTAAATATACAAAGTACAATATTTGTACAAGAGTTGAAATAAATATGTAAACAATAGAAATTCATTAGCGTATTTATAGAAAAGTGAACTGTAGTCCTTGACGGGAAATATTTCTAAAAGAAATTTTTTCATTTTGATGACAAAAATGAAAAACTTCGAGTCATTCTCAAGTTATTCTAACTCCGAGTTGTCGAAAATATGAAATCTAAAATACAGGCAAATGTTGAAATCGCTAGAAAAAAGATTTTTATTGAATCAGTCATTTTTCTAAACGCAATTTGATCATTTCCAAAGTAAAAATGAAAAGTCCACACTCTAATTCAATCAAGAACTATAATGCAAATCACTCACCCAAATCACAATTTGAAAAAAAAAGAGTTTGCTAAAAGTTTTTCTAAAATATTAAATGAAATGATGGAATGACGAAACCGAAAACGAATTATAGATTTTCGAAGTAGTTTTTTTCATTTCTAACAAAATTAGACACGTAGAATCATCAGAAAAGGAATATCACCATTTACGTAGCAAAAATGAACAACATTAAACAGTGTTTAATAAGGATGTTTAGGAGGTACAATCAGAGATAAAAGTACATGAAATTAGAAATTCGTGAATAATTGCGTTGTATAACAAACTATGAAGTAAATAAATAGTTATCTTTGTTAAATAATAGCTATCACTACAACTGATTGTACAATACATCAAACTATAGCTCTCAGCTGAGTACAAGAACTGAGTACATTCTGAGGATTTTTCGGAGGAATTTCAAAATGCTACGAGACGATTGAAAATTTAGTAGAATGTTCCTAATTAAATACTAAGGCCCCTGTGAAAATTTCAAACTGATTCACTAAGCCGTTAAAAAGTCATTTAATCTGTTCTGTTTTCGAATTTCCATAAGAGTACGTATAAAATTAGTTTGTTGTTTTTTTTTTTGAATAACCTTTTAACGGCTTAGTGAATCCGAAAAATCCTCAAAATGTACTCAGCTGAGAGCTATAGTTTGATGTATTGTACAATCAGTTATAGTAATAGCTATTATTTAACAAAGATAATTATTTATTTACCTCATAGTTTGTTATACAACGCAATTATTCACGAATTTCTAATTTCATGTACTTTTATCTCCGATTGTACCTTCCAAACATCCTTATTAAGGGTCTGTTAACGTAACAGGAACAGGATAATGCTAGCCAAACTAACTGCGCTAGTCAATTTACAGATTTTGTGCAAATTATACCGCATATTATGTTGTATATTGTTCTAGAATTGTCTCTAAAACCAAAAATTACGAACACTGAAATATGTTTTGTGATTTACTTGTGTGTTCCTGTGTATTCAGTTAATTGTAAGTTATATTAAATATTTTTCACCGAAACTGTTTTTTATTTTTTATTTTATTATATACAGGTCGTTTGTAAAGAGTTGTTATCAGTTTTAAAAGCATCATTACGTTATTAAGTTTGTACTATACGTTAGAATACATACATACATAGCATACACCAACGATATGTTAATGGCAACGGTGGGGACACAGCAGTGGAGGGGGCACCACAGTGGTGGGGGTAATGGTGGGGCAATTTACTAGTAGGATATTTAAAATACATTTTGTTGTTTTCGCTCGCTTTACTTTACCTCTTTACAATAAAATTTAATATATGGTTAATAATTTTTCATATTGTTATACGCGCTACAAAATTGTTCCTATATATGGAACAATTTACTTACTTACCTTTTTAACCAAAAATACAAAATTCACATTTCAACCTTCACCGCCCCGCTACGGGCCCGTTCTCTAATGTTTTAGTTTTCTATTGTTTTCACTTTTCGTGTGGATTACGATGCGGTAGCCAATAAGTTGTTATTAATTAAAAACGTTAAAATATGATAATAATGGTGTGTTGGTTAAAATTTACAATAAATTTGAATGCTGGGCCGAAAAATTTACGTTCCAAACAACTGAACAAAAAGATATTAGTGAAATCAAAGACCCGGACCGGAAGATAATTACAGTTGGATTCCGGTTCCAGGTTTGTAATTGTTTAAGGAGGTATTCTACTTTAGGGAGCAAAAATTTCTGCTTTTTTAAAGAATTAATAAAAATACAAAAAAAAAATATGCTGCCAATGCGGTGTGACACACAGAGCTTCCCCGTACTCGTAAGACTTTAAAACAGTATTCTACCAAATATATATACCGTGAAATTATATTTTCGCCTTAAAGTTCATAAAAGTTGTTGTAACTCAAAATACTTAAAGGCAAAATTATAAAATAAGAGCAAAAATATTTTAGAAACTAACCCCCAAAATACTTGAAAAATTTGAGCGAAGTGGGACTAGCAGTAAATAAAATATTGACATTTTTGGCGATTTCATGGTAGCGCCGTGGATACTATTACTCCGAATGCAATGAAATTTGTAGGGGACCATCTAGGAACCAGACCGCATAATTTCTGACAATTTCATAAAAAATAATTGAAAAGTTCAGAAGTTATGCCACTTGGTGCAATTTAGTATATTAATAGAATGACATGGTAGCGGCGTAGCTACCGTTACTCCGATTTCGATTAAGTTCATAGGGGACCATCTAGGAAGCAAACTGCATAATTTCTGAAAATTTCATTAAAAACAATCAAATAGTTCAGAAGTTATGCCACTTGGTGCAAACTGGCGACACATAGACGGACGTACGGACAGATACCAAACCAAAATTGTTCAAGAAGCTCTAAAACGTAAAATGTGCGTAAAAAATTTTATTTTGGAGGGAAAAAATTTTTTATTTTTCAAAAGTGATCACAATGCTTTCGCTCCTTTAGTAGTCTCGGAAGCAGAAACTATTAATATTTGTCCTCAGTAGAAAGGCCAGTCTTCTTAAAAAACAACTCAGAAAGGATTCTTTCTATTCATGTCAGCGATTTATAAAATATATTTCCTTTCGACAACTTCTATAATTATTGATAAATTTGTCCTAGATTACTATGCATGCCTTCATTATTTATATTAAATAATACCATTAACTGTATAACCTAACCTAAAACTATTTAAACGTTTTCATTTACCAATCCCTCCCCTCTCTCTGCCGTTATCCGTCCGTAACCACTGACGTTGTTGTTTACAGTTCCTTTTTTCTGCAACTATTTTTTGTTTTGTTTTTTGTTTTACAAAACACACAAATACCTATACACATTCAAAAACATAAACCAACGTGTATACCCGCTTGTACTCAACGTTCCGCCAAATGCCCCCCCCCTCGCCAAGCTCATTGCTTGGCTTGCTCAATGCTCGCTCAATTTTATTTATTCCGTTGGAATGTTCTGATTGATTTGTAACGTTTTGTGCATGCGGTACATGTTTAACATTTAAAACACACTATTTAGACATATCCGATATACATGGGGGTAGCCAGTGCCAGTCAGAGCTAGAGCTACAATCAGTTAGAGAGAAAATGTTCCGGTAGAATGTATGCACAGACTGTAACAGGTCAAGTCGGCTAAGTGGCGGCTAAATACGGCACTTGATTCAAAATCAAATAGCTATTCTAAAAGCTCTGTTTTTTTTCATATTAACTAAAACACTTTTCTAAATATTCGATAAATCTTTTGTGGTGCCAAGACCGGATCTAGAAATATTAGAAGGGGGACAAAGTTTCCTGTCGGCGCCCTCGGAGCAAAACAAAATTTTTTCCTGAAAGTGATGACAAAAAAATGTCAACTGGACCCTAACAAATTCACCTGAAACCTACCATAAATAGTCTCTGTCGACCTTTTTTTTTTGTCATCAGTTCCTTTTCTAGGAACAAATTCACCTGAAGCCTATTATCATAAATAGTGTCTGTGGACCTTTTTTTTTATCATCAGTTCCTTAACGCTCTCAAACGCTCTCATTAATACTCACTGTTGACCTTTTTTTATTTTTTGCTCGTCACTTCCAAAATTTTCTCAATTTTACTGTGCCAAACAAATTTTCACCACTTTGGCGCCCCTAAAACCTTACAAGGGGGCACGTGCCCCGGCTTGCCCCCCCTAGATCCGGCCTGTGTGGTGCAAAAAACGGCGGGAGAAATTGACGCGTAAAATGGCTGGATTTTGATGATGTCACAATTTGAAAACAAACAAACGTCAATATCAGTCTTTATAACCTCAAAATGTTGATTATATTAATTTTTAAACACTAACAAGTAAAATAGAGATCTTTAAAAAATGAATTAAGTTCTCCTAAATCACGTGACTTATTACGTAACATTTTATACCACGTTCAGTCCAAGTTTTATCGGTTTTCATAAACAGAGAAAATCGAAAAAAAAATCTTTCCGAGTTTTCCAAAATGTTATGAGTGGCAATAACTCCAGAACCACTGTAGAAAAAAAATAGTCAAATTTTGTTCCATTTAATGTCCTATATATAGTGGCTAAATTTTGTTCCATTTAATGTCCTATATATTTGAAGTCTATATTGGTTGAAGCTCCTAGTCTCAGTAAATCTGAACATATTCAAGGATTTTGACACTAACATAGCGTACATTAAAATCCGCTAAATTCCATCCAGTTTTTCTTTGGCCTTAAAACGTCAAGATAGGATAAGAACCGCATGCGTCCAAATTGGTCTGATTACTACAAGGTTCATTGTAGGTGTATACGAATGGGGAAATAAAGGCTTTTTAGAATATTGTTACATTTTGAGAATGTACTATTTCTTTAACATACTGTAAACTCAAATCTATTCATATTTTACAAGCCATATACATATAGTATACTATGTAACATGCAATATGTATTACCCAAAAATATTTTCTCGAATGAATTGCGCACATTTGAGCCATTTGAGTTGTTATATATATACGTATGTATACATATTATGCTAACATACATAGATAGTAGTATTTTATATATTGAATATTTATTTACAAACACTAACAGAATAAATATGGTTTTCAAAAAACATCAGCATCTATAAATTACCGTGAAAAATTTTTCAACTTAACCCTTAACAAAACGTTTATACTATCACCGGCACTCATCGATATTTAATTCTCGCCGAAATAGAAATTTAAATTATCAGTAAATTTTGGCAAACGATCAAACATATATGCAATGCTATAGACTGAATTATTTCAATACGGTACTTGACTGTATTCAAAATTTGTTTTAAATGTTGAATAATTTTATGTATTATCCTTAAATATATTCAATTTTAGTAGTGACAAATTAAAACTATTCTTTAGTTATTTAAAAATTCGATTTTGAAAATTATAAATTTCTGGCCTTCATTTAAATGATTAAAAACGCAGTGATACTTGAAAATGACGTCATTTTTTATAGCAGATCTTATTACTGTAGTTACGTATTGTCTATGACAAGTTGCATTTTCATTGTGACATTTTTACAATTCTAATTGACCAAGAGAAGTTGTTTTTCTTTGTAATTTATTTTGAACTTTTTGGTTTGCAATTAATTTTGCACTCAAAAAAGATTGATGGAAGGAATACATCGTCACTTAATATGTAAAATATCCTTATCAACTTGTTTTAAATATTATGTTAATAATGCTTTTATTTTTTGCTACAATTTTAAAGTTACGTCAAACTGTTTTCTTAAAGTGTATTTAATACTTGTAGGGCTTCATGAAAATCTTACAGTGACGATAAATGAAGAAGAAAAACAAAGTAGAAAGTTGTAAATACCACTAAAACTGAGCATGATAACTGCTGAATATTGTGTACAAATTTGAAACCATGTTGACAAGTGTTGACATGAATGAAAGCGACATCTGTTTGAGTTAAATCGTGACGTCATTGCATACGTCACTACGCCAAGTCGTTTTTCCCGTCAATTTGTTCATTTAAAATTGAACAATGGTTTTTTTGAAGATTTTTAAAAATTTAACATAAATGAACTAATTTATACGTAAGAACAAAGCTTTTAGAATCATTTCTCAATTGCAGTCAAGTACCCTATTCAATCTATAATAGGATTGATTTTATTTTTACCGTAAATTACCGTAAACATTTACGATAACGTTTATTCCAATGATTAAAAGATTGTTAGGTATGATAGGTATACTAATAACTTTCGGGTCACCAAAATCTCACGTTGGAACTCAATACTTTACAAACGAAATTGAGAAAATTATTTTAATAGTAAAAGAAATTTTCATCCCCACGTTTCAGAACGGGGAAGTACCTTAACAAATCAAAGCGTTACAAACGAACGAAATTGGCGAAATTATCCCCGGTCCGAAAAAGCTAATGCACTAATTAAACTTCACTAATAAATATTAAAGCATAATAATATTTATTCAGGTTGTGAATAATTTTTACAGTAACTTACAAAAACTCTCCAAAAATAATCGGTTAAAAATTTTTGTAAGTAGCCTACGTTAGTGATTCCAAATTGATGAACTGGTAGTGTAGAACACAATCATAAAATACAATGAGACATCTATAAAATAACACATGAACTTTAAACTGTTGACGAATTGTTTGTGTCTTGACTAGCAAATATAAACAAACTACAGTACAATCTCTTCATACAGGAGAACTTAATAAATGTTGTAGTTTGTCTGAATCTCAATACGATACGTTCGACAATGGTCATATTGACCGAAACATGTCATAAGAGTTTTTATATTTAATAAAAGTGGTATTTCGCAAAGTAAAGTGTTTTTATTTACTAATATCAAATATCTGTTAAAGTTGTAGTTTGATAGTTTGGCTGAAACAACAATATTCTCTGACTACCTTCTAAAAAATTTAATTTTCTATTCCTCTCTAGTATTAATTTATCATTATTCGACTAACTTTTCGTTATCTTATCCGAACAAAATTAAGTATTCTTGTTGAAAATAATAAACTTTACCTTACCAATTTAGATAAATATTCAGCCGTACAATTTCGTAACATTTATTCTAGGTATTGTAACTAGCGATGTTACGGAAGTACAATTTGATCGGAATAGGAATTAAAATTCACTCAACTAACTCCGCGAAATTGGAATCAAAAGGTGATAGAATCAAATAGGCTAAAATTATTTAAGAAATTCTGGAAAGTGGAACGCGCGTAGAAATTACCAGCTAGCTTTCGATTTACTTAACCATCATCAGGTAGAACTTGAACCGAACTGGTTGAAGAAGTTTATTTTAAGCTAGCATTTTCCCGCGGCTTCACCCGCGTGGTAATAAGAGGGCTGAACGAGTTTGAGCACACACTACCTCGTCAGTAGTATGTGGACATCTTAACCCCAGGGGTGCCCATACTTTTGAGACGGCAGTGTACCGGTAGTGAGACGGCAGTTACAGACTTCCATATAAACTTTCATTCCTTATTTCACCCCTTAAGAAATGAATTTATAGCAACACAGAAACAGATTACTTTTGTTTCCAAACCAGTAGCCTAAACCAATTTTCATATTTCATTCCACTTAAAAAATTACAGATTTCTATGCAAATTTTTCATCCCCTATTTTGCCTCCTTAGAGAGCGAATTTCCAAAAATCCTTTTTTAGTGCTCACCTACGTTATATAAAAAATCCCTGTTCAAAATTTCACGTTTCTACGCTTAAAGGTTTGGACTGTGCGTTGATCGATCAGTCAGTCAGTTAGTTTTGATTTTTATCGTGCATATAAAAACAAGATAAGAGGTTACGAATTAAGGTTGACAAAATACAAAATTGATGGCTGACAAGAACAATGGACAGGCAATCGGAACTATGGATTAAAACGCTGTCAAATCAACCGAAAGCTAGCTTGTAAAAAACTTTCTGTTAAATTTTAAATGAAAAACTGACAAAGTTTTTCACAAAGTTAAATTATGTACAATTAATTAGGTAAAAGAGTCGCTTTGTCACCATTCGATCTGCATATTAGTAAGTCTTAAAGCGGATCCTGATGAAGCTCTGGATAAAAACTCTGGATCGTAACTCCTAACCACTGTTTTAAAAGAATCGGAACCGGAGTCGGATTCGAAAGTACAATTGAACCGACTCTCAGAGTCGGAATCGAAATCAAAATTCAGTAACATCACTAATTTAGCCTTCCTATCATTCTAACAACCCACATACATAAATTCGAAGTTTTCTAAAAATCGATTGGTCAAACACAATTAATCATTGGGCATAATATAACACACACGTACGAAAGATATAGTTATTCGATACATACATGTACAAATATTGGAAACAACAGAACCATTTACCAAAGCCACTAAACTGTCAATCAACACAAACAGCCGAGAAATATACAAAATACGTACATATAACTGGCCAAACGGGTGAGCCTTTAAAGCTGCAGAAATAGCTGGCAACAAGCAGCTAGCATACCAAACATTACTCAACGAAAATTGTTTCGTAAACAACAAAGAACCATTAATATAACTGGCGCAACGCTTTTAAATTTAATTAGCACTATTTCTTTTGAACATACAACAAACATCGCCATATTGGTAAACAGTGGGCGCATGAAAAAATTTTGTCCAAGTTTTTTTTTTTTATTTTTTAACTTTTAAAATATTTATTTCAACATAATTTTCTATATTTTACAGTGAAAAATGTCATTTAGAGTAAATTTTTAAAAAAGGATTTTTTTAGGGCTCCAAAGAAAAAGGCTCGAAGCCCTTACAATTACGTCATGTCTGTCTTGTTTGGCACACTTAGTTGCAGCATCTTGTGGGCTATAAAATTTTCTAAATTTTTTAAATTGAAACTGATGATTCCCTTTGCTAGGTATTGTGCTTCAAAATGAGCTTTTTGTCGAAATTCTCCTGTAACATTTCAATCGTGACCGTGAGAAAAAAAGCTACTAGCGTTTGATTGGAAGACTCAATTAAAATTATTTAAATTAGGTGGTACCGGTAACTTTTAGAGTTATAAACAACCAAATTTTCCAAAAATTCAGAGAGAATTTCAAGAAAAATGGTCCCCGTTAACAGAAAATATCCCCTAAAAATTCCAGTTATGAACGGAAATTCTGGAAACCGGATAAAATTTTCAATTTTCGTAAACAACTCCAGAAATAATTCACGGAATATTAAATAATTAATATTGGAAATGTTTACTTTGTGAAAATCCATATTAAAAAACAAGGGATCGTTGCTTTGTCACTTTTCACAACAAAAATCGTATAAACACGAATCGACTTTCGGCCATTACGCCAACCTCAGGTGAAAAACACAACTTGTTTTTCACCTGAGGATAGCGTAATGGCCGAAGTCGACTCGTGTTTATACGATTTTTATTGTGAAAAGTGACAAAGCAACGATCCCATGTTTTTCACGGAATATTGTCCAAAAGATTTCTGTGAGTGTTGTACTTGTTGTATGTATACTAAACTTCAAGGGGGGTCACGGGAACCAAATTATCACGAAATAGATCCTCAAAATACATGTGCAAGTAACATTATCGAATATATTTATTAATTTTTACAATAAATCATAAAAAATCGACTTAAATGCCTCAGATTTTATCTCGAAAGCTAACCATCACAGATGAGCTCTGACTTATTTGCGTGTTCAACACACATTTGGTGAATTTTTTTATTCTTAAATAATACAATAATTTCAATTTTGAAAATAGAAATAGACACATTTTTCAAAACATTTCACGAAGAATACTTTCACTACCTAAACAAGACACGCACCTACCTATTTTTTTTATAACTAAATAAATAATTATGATCTATTACACATAGAGAAAGAAACAACTTTTTACTTAGGTATATTTATTTAATTATCAAGATTTCAAAATAAATAGATCACCTACATATCAGAATATTAACAATCAATTTAACCCTTTCAATACACCCGTAATAAAGTTTGACAGTAAGTGCTGATAATTGTAATATAATAAAATGTTTATTCAATTAAGTGTGAAATGTTATTGTCTCTTTGTTGATTGTGACGTGTATTGTTTAATAATTGTTTAATTAATTTGTATTGCAAAAAAACGTTACTATGTATCAATAAAACATTAAACTACAAGTTGTAAAAATAATATTGGTGGAATTCCCAAATGTGAGTGCACATCAGGTATCGGATTTCTTTCGGATCAAACAGTTTCGTCTTTAGCATATGCAGGTATACATATTGCACCCAATGTGACTAAAAGTTCAAAATATTTTCATAAAAACAACGTACACAAGTTACAAACACACACGTAATTATACGTATTTTATGTAAACATTCTTTTTTTCTTTTATTTATTACCTGCACAATTGAAAAGTGCCACTGTAATTTTAATTGACTATCAAAAGTATTTTTGTTTATATTATGTATGTGATTTATGTGACATGTCATTTAAATTAAATAAATTCATCTTTTTTCCTTGTTTTCAATTTTGAGAGATAGAAGTATAGTTGCTTGTTAAAAATTTGTTTTTCAATAATAAAAAATCTTAGTAAATACGTACGTCTAAGCTATTATAGTAGACCGTCTAAATATTCAACAACTTTTCAATATATTTTACAAAAATTTTTTTCGATTTTTTGAATTTTCTTACTTTCGTCAAATAAAAAATGCTGTTAGTATTCTAAATGGTGAAAAATGTAATTTTTGACCAATTATATTCATTCAAATGTGCATAATTTAATGTAATTTAGTTGCAAAATTTTATTGAAATAAGTACGGTCCTGACCTGTCCGAAGAAACCCGGTACCTAGTGCACATGCATTTGCGAACGTATAAAAAGTAAATAAAACAAGAGGTCAACAAAATAAAAATAAAAATAATATTTTCAAAAAATTTATTTTCGTTTTCACAAAACGTTAGTATACAAATAAACTAATAATGAAATATATAATAGTTATAGAAACTTAATCAATCAAAAATTTCGTAATGCCGGATTTCTTATAGGTACTATTATTTATTATTGGTACAAATAAAAGTCAAATTAGTCATCAGCAACTTCATTACAGGATTAACCATTTTTTATTTTTGATAAAACTTCAATTTCCTTGGAAATACTCAAAATGTCATTTTAATACGTGAAGTCAAAAATGTTCTATAGGAGCCCTGGAGTCCCAAAAGACCACAGAGGCAGGACCGTGGAGAGAAATGGCGGGCCTCGGGAATAAATCGCATTTTTTTAAAATTTCCTCCCAGAAAAACAAGTGTAAGCAAAAAAGAACTCTTAACTTTTTTCTCGGGCCCCTCCTCAAGCCCGGGCCCCGGAGCTCCAACCCCAGCTACCCCACCCTTTCGACAGGTCTGCACAGAGAGAACGGATCTTGAACAATAAAAAAAAAACGTTAAGTGAAACTTGTCTTCCAGGACCCTGAAGCGGTAGAAAGAGTCTAAAATATTCCGCTAAATGGATCTGATATTCCGGAAAAAATAAACATAAAACCTGGGTCCAAAAAGCACCCAAGATAAACAATCTTGATCAAATATTGCCCAAATAGCTACTATTGAGACCCTACTAACAGTGAACGTAAGGGCTCAAATAAATAGCTAGATGGAACTTGATCAAATTTTGCGTAAATATTATTAAGATAACGAAAAAATGGACGTAAGTTTAAAATTGTTCTTTAAGGCCCAGGTTGGTGCCTTAAAAAGGATCCAAGAACTTGAAATTTTTCTAAAATTATTAATATGGGTGTCTACTGAAAGGTTTGAAGGTGTGGAAATTATTAAACCATTGAAACTTGAATATGGGTAGCTTAGAGTCGTTGGGCGAACGAAGCCTTTCACCATAAGGAAATGATTTTGTACAAAATTTCAGAATATTTGACTTAAAACTGACTTGAAAAAAATTAAAAGGGTTGAACTATAAGTTAAAGTAAATTTTAAAAAAATTTACAATCGTAAAATTGAAGGATTTAATCTTATTGTTAGACACAAAGAATTTGAAACCATAATGCCATAACTAACAAATTCAAAAATCTAGCATTAGTAGAAGTATAATTTTCAAATTATAAAACTTCTAAAACAATCTAATAGCTTTGTCCGAAAAAATTAAAAATTTACATCTAAATTAACTTAAAATTCGTTAATTATCATCAAAACGTGTTTTTCATAATTAAAAAAAGGACTTTCCCTCGTTTAAAAAAATTTACATTTTTATGATTAAATAATAATAAAAAAAAAAAATCAATATAATTATCTTAGGTGAATGTCTCTCAATAACAATGAAAAAATTTACTATTTACCACTGAACTAGTATAGGTACATTGTCTATTTGACAAAATTTATCCGACAACAACTAGAAATTTAAGTGGGACACTTAATTTTTTGTTAGAATAGTTCAACAACCTAAGTGTACGTATCTGTGTACGTAAGTTTTATTGTTTTGCACCATTTATGTAACAAGGTTGAAAAAAAAAATTGTCAAAAGGTGTAATAATAGGTGCAATTATTTAACAAATTTTCATCAATCAATCTCTTAATTAGATGTTAAAATTACAGCTTCAAAATTCCGTTAGAATTACCAAACAAAAAAACATAACCAAACTATATACAATCAAATTCTTTTTGTTCATTTATTAGCAATGAACTTCTTTTATATTACATGTTTTACAAAAACTAATTATGTAAAATTGAGGTTTGGTCTTAAATTCAGCCTAAAATTCTTGAGGGTTCCGAAGAAAAATCTCGAAGCCTTCGCAGTAAAATTTGCACATTTTCAGATTTATGACTATGAAGATTAGACAAGGAGTCGAAACTCAGTGTATTCAAAAAAATGTTCAAATGAAAGATGGCACTCGTGTTCGTACGATACGAAAGCGGTACAGTACTTATTCTCAAATGGAACACTCTCAAATGGAAACGCGAGCTTCTATATTATCTTTATTAGCCTTTGAATAGAATCTTCTGGAATCTTTTTCAATTTTCAACTCAGTTATAAAGTGAGTTTTTCGATCGTTTTTAAAATAAACTTAACAATTTTTATTTTGCGTCACGTCATTTATATTGTATATTATATAATTCGCTGACGTCACTATATAAAATCGGAGTCAGTACCATTGGATATTCGCCGTATAAAGTAATTTAAACTATAAGAGTTTATTTCATAGATATGTAATTTCTATGTATTTCCTTATTATTAAATATCATCAACCGACATTGGTGATTCTCAAATGGAAACACTCACTTCCCCAGTCCCGGCGTGTTTCTATTTGAGAATAAGTACTGTAGTTACATTCTGTTTTATCCGTTTTATGTTACTATATTCGCTATATTCACATCAATATTTTAAGATTATTAAAATTAAAATTTTTTCCGATTTTACCACGAGTGGTAAAAAAAGATAACCCTTATATTTACCATTTTCCTGACCAATTTTGTCAATTCCTCTCATATGAGTTAGATCTCCACCTTATAATACTCCATTCTTATGACCATGAAAATTTCCATTGAATACTGTTAGAAAGGGCTCTTAAAATAAAGTTAACATTTTAGAGAATTTCCGAACGGAAACTGAGCTATTACAGCAGGTGTTATGATAAAACTTGAATTTTTTGCCAAAATTTTTCGAAATTTTTTTACACCATGGTAAAGAGATTTGAATTTTGAACTATTATTCTATATAAAAGGATTTCCAAGAAAAAATCTGAGTTTTGTAACCGAAAATTCGCTGTCATGCAAGATGCTATGACAGGGATGATTTCAAAATATTTAGTCTACTAAGTTGTATGTCGGTGACTTTCAATTATTCGATTCAATCGGTCAAAATTATTTGATTCCCAAAAAAGTTTTAAAGTAAAGAAAATTTGCATCAAGGTATGTTCGGTACTAGAAAACATTCTCCAAAAATTCAAGTCCAAATCTGAGAAAGAAAAAGTTGAAAAATTCATAAAATTTTAATTTTTCGTAAGTAAGGTTCCACATACCCTGTCGCCCTGGATATTGTAGGAGAGATCTTTTAAAATAAAATTGAGGATCCTTTGCGAAATATTGACCTCTAAAGTTTACCAAGAAGGTATAGCCTATATAGTGCTGAACAAATGCAAGACCAAGACTAAGGCTTAGGAGTCTTGGTCTTGGTCTTATTGTTGTATTAAGAATCTTGGTCTTGGTCTTGGTCTGGCAAGGTGTAGTCTTAGTGTTGGTCTTGGTCTTGATATTGCTAAGAAATTTTACATTCTCTTGCATTTTTATTAGGGAATTTTTCCTTTCTAAAATCAGAATTTTCTCTCTTTACGGTATTAATTATACTTGCAAACTATTTAAATAGTTTAGCAAGAGTCTTGCTTTTTTCTTGCTTTTGTCTTGGTCTTGCTCACTTGAGTCTTGGTATTGGACTTGCAGCCATACTTATAGCCTTGGTCTTGGTCTTGTTCTTGGTATACATAGTCTTGGTCTTGGTCTTAGTCTTGCAAAAAATGCAAGACCAAGACAAGACTGCTAGACCAAGGAAAGACTAATTTTGGTCATCACTAATCCTATAGGGAATTAAATTATCGAATGAATATATTTATTTATTTTTATCCCGAAAACTGTGAAAAACTCGAACCAGTAAGAAAACCTAACTTAATGAGTCACCAGCAAGCATTTGGCGAAGTTTTTGATATCTCCTATTGTGATAATTTTTTGATATTAGTGTATCGCGAAAACGCACGATACACTTACCCAGATATCTGAACTCAGACACTGCATGCGCTGCATGTATTCTCAGCAAGCAGTCAGAGTCATATTGGTGGCGATCTTCATTCCAAAAAAAAAAAATCATAAACTCTGTCGTGTTCGTTGATGACGCTACTAATGTATATACTGCTGGTGGGTATTTCCAAACAAAACAACAACACCACAGCAAAAGAAGAGTACGCAGACAGACGGACGCACGTATCGGCACGACACACCACACCGTCAACGTCAAGCGAAATTGCATAATGGCACTCCCCCGAGTACCGCCAGTACGAACGATCCTACCTGCAATTTTTACAATGTTGTTGACCTGATAACGAGAGAGATATTTCTAGAATATGATGTGTGAATACCCATATTGTCAATTAAACGCACATAATTTTGTATCACGTACAAAGAGTTCCAGAAAGTTCTTGATATCGATAAGTTGGTACACTGCACTCTAAGGTAGCGGTTACACTGGATACGAATTCATCCGAAAATTCATTCGTACGAACTTATCCGAGTTAATACGAATTAAACAAATGCATACATTTAGATATGCGTGGTTACACTGCTTACGACTCTTTCGTACGAGCTCGTACGACTTTTTAATACGACCAAAATATTTTGTTTTTTGATACGAATTCGTACGAAAAAAAATGGAATGGATATAGAAAAAATAATTATTTTTGTTGAACAAAGGCGGTCTTCAAGGGATCAAAAGCATAAATATTATCATAATAGAAAGTTAAATAAAAAATTGTGGAATAAGATGGCAGAGGAAATGTTTAGATAATTTTTTAATTAAATATATTACAATATAATAAAGCTAACCTAACCTAACAAAAACATTTTAAGTATATGTAATGAAAAATTAATTAACTAAATATTGAAGCTGAAATTCAGTAGATTTTAAAATGTAATTGAATGTGACTTGCGACATGTTCAAATATTCTAAAAATTTCTGTTTGTCTTGAAAAATTTCCTCAAAGTACTTCCAGAACTCAGCTTTTTTTTCTCTACATGAATAATAAATAATCGTTTACCCAGAATTGTTTGTTTTCTATAATTAGAAATTTTGAAAACGATGATTCTAATAAATAAGATTCGGTAGCTGGATCCATTGTTTGATATCATACAATATGTATTAACAGTTTTCAGTTTAAATTTAAATACGAATTCGTATTACGATTCCGTATCCAATGTAACCACACAGTCGTACGAATGAATTTCGTACGAAGTCGTACGAATCAATTTTCGTACGAATTCGTATCCAGTGTAACCGCAGCCTAATTCAGGCAATTGGAAAATGATATTAACGTTGACAATAAAAATAAAAAGTATATTCTTCCGATTTCTTGTAATTTACAAAGTTACCAAAGCTCCTGTTAGCAAAAAACATTTTTATCTTAAGGATTGATAGATTTTAAAATAAAAAATTCCCTTGAAGTTTTATATTTATTAAGAAACCTATCGGTGGAAAAATGCATTACAATATATAACAGCAACATACAGGCACTCCTATGGGAAGTAAAAAATGCTTGTTATATTCATAGTAAATAGACAAGTCTGTTTAAACACGTACACCTACCTACAAAATTTCAAAATGATTAGGAGAGGCGTTATTGAAAAGAAAACAATTAATTTCTGGAATAAATGAATTATTTACCTAAAATCTGGCAACATCTAACAAAATCTCAATTTAGCATCAAAAAAAAAAATTTTCAAAAATCACATTTTGTTTGTGTTTTATTACCATAAATTGTAAAAAAAAGTCTACGGTATTGCTATTACCAAATTCACCAAATTTATTTTAGAAGGAATATGATTCTTAACTTATCTTCCTCCTGTCTTAAATTTTATGTTTGAAAACAATTGTAAGATAAGAATCACTTGCACCACTAAACTAATAAATGAACTAAAACAGTATAAAAAAATTATATGCAAAACGAACTTGCCGTCTATCCGTATTTTCTAATCTTCCCTAAAAAGAAGTACCGTCAAACGGGACTATTTGAAAACGGTGGGGCTATTTGGAACAAAAAAAAAGAAAAAGATTTAAGCTCTTATATCTGTTTGATTTCTGAACGATTCATAACGTTAATGCGTCTTTAATAGGGGATGTTCTTTAAGAGTTTAAATCTTTTGTAAAACTCTTCTTTAATAGTTTTTTTTTTTTTGTTCCAAATAGTCCCCTTTGACGGTAATATAATTTCGCCTCTCAAAATGAGTTCTCTGTAAAATCAATACTTACTTCTGGTGAGTCCAGAAACCAACAAATTTAAAACTTAATAGGTCTCAAGGATCAAAAAGTTTCTCACAGGATCCAAATCCCAAACAATCCAAACTATGCATCAGACTACAGTCATAACCCCAGCCTACACATATCCTGTCAGACATTTTATTGCCCAAAACGAAAAACAAAATCAAAACAATATTTTTCCTTATTTGAATTTTAGAAACAATTTTGATGGCCACATCCATTAATTTGATTTAGTGACGACAAACAATAATTTTGGATACGTCAGTGCGTCAAAATAAATTTTAAAAAATCCACAGTATTTACCTGCCGCCTGCATACCGCCACCGCCCCGCGAATACCACCTATCATACGTATTACATACGTAAACATGTTGGAAAGAAATAAAAATACCGGTAAAAAGTGATAGATATATCAAACTATTTTTCAAATGCATTCTTCGTAATATCTATATAAGCAACAGTTACTTAAATGTAATTCAGTGTTTAGCTACAACAAGCAAAGTAACGTGAAGTGTGCTATCAAAGCAGCAGCGAAATCTATTCAAACAAAGCATTTTTTCTCGCGATAAATTTGTTAAGATATTTATTGTAAATTTTCACAAATTCTATATCAGATCAAAATGGCATACGTCAAACCGAGCAATATTATTGTAATTCTTACAATTTTATTAATTTCATTAGTTCTATGTGCATCTCTACCAATTGAAGCGGATACGGTTGTAATTGGTAAGCATTTCTTGTAATTGTTATTGTTTAAATATTACCATTGTTAAGTAGGGTTTACACGATAGCTTTTTTAATAGTTCTTAACATAATATACGTACACTACTTTAGCTTTTAAAAAATTATAAAAATCATGGCTTATAGTTCTTTTCTGAAAACCATTCAAAAAGTATCAAGAACTAAGGGGGACAGTAGGGGCAGTCCGTTCCGGGCCCACACCAAATTCACGGACCCCGAATTCAAAGTAATTTAGACAGTTTGGGTGAGGTCTGAGGGCTGGACGATTTTTTCGTCGTGAGCCTCCGAAAGTGTTAGCCCGCCAGTGAGTAGCACAGTATAGTTAATTTAGTCAAGATTCCTCAGTGGCTAGAAGTTTTCACAACTTTACAAGTTTACTATAAAAATTTGGTAGCTTATACATATTATCTTACTAATAATGTTACTATGGCGACCGATTTCGTGATAATTTAGTTCCTAACAAATAGTTTTTTTTTTTAAGTATTGAGTATAGACCAACGAAAAGTAACTTATTTTGTTATATAAAATTAACCAAAAAGTATACAAAAGCAAGAATTGAAAATTTCATCTACAAGGAACCATTTTCCAACTTTCTTTTTCTAGTACCTACATCTATTTTTAATTTCTTGGGTACATGTGCAAAAATTTACAAAAGGTGGAAGAAGGGTACAAAGAGAACTCACTTTGAATCCGAATATTTCCTAAGCGGGGTTTCAAAATGAAAAATGTTAAAAGAAACATCAACCTCACTTTAAAACCTTTATAACGATATACCACATGTCAAAAAAATTTTCAATCCCTCTTTTCCATAAGGAAGAAATTTTTACCTCAAGAAATTGAGAAAACTTTTTTTGTTATAGGAATTTTAAGGGTGTAACAGGCTTATAAGGAAATTATGACTCTAAAGTATTGTTTATAGTTTTACACGAACTATATAAACAATACTGTAGACTCAGAATGTAAACATGGTTGAAAAATTTATGAAGCGAAGTGTAAATTGATTATTTTGAATAGTGATATTTTGTTACATCTATTTAAATAATTCGAAAAAGTTATATTTACTATTTTAATTAGTAATGCAACTTTTCAAAAAAAAAAATGTCTCTCATACCTAATTAAATTTAAGTGGAAAGAAAGTGGACAGAAACTTTCACCATAAAACACATTTTAATATTCAATTGAAAGAAAAAATTGTTTCTTTTTCTAATAACCAACCTCATATAGCTAATTAACTAATTTTATTTATTCACAGGAAATCTCTTTCGTCCGTTAAAAATTAAGTTTCCTCTCAAATTGTTTTCAGACAAAGACGAAGCACCAACCGAAATTGTCAATCAACTGCCAACGGAAATTGCACGTGAAAAAATTTGCACTCTCCCCGTACAGCGTGGACACTGTCGAGCATTGTTACCCCGCTGGCGTTACAATCCAAAAACGAAACGTTGCCACGAATTCAAATTTGGCGGTTGTGACGGAAATGGTAATAATTTCATGACGGAAAAGGAGTGTATGAAACTTTGTCAAGGCGTCTGAAAATAGAATGATGAAATTACCAAGTATTAGGACCAATTTTGTTCCATAAATGTATAATTTTTAAGTACAATTCCTAATTTATTTTTTGATAATTTTGTAAGATTTTTATTTAAATGTACAAATACTATTTTGTAGAGAGTGAGATTATTAGTTATTAAGTTTTTTTTATATAATTTTTGTTATTTCTAATATTGTTAATTTATAAATAAATATTTTGGAATAATTCACGTTTTAAATTTATAAACAATCCTTACAAAACCACAAAAAGTTAAGTTAAAATTCAAGGGAGGCGTCGAACCAGAATAGAAAGAACTGTAAAATTTCGAAAAGTCAAATTTCGAAAATAAATTTCACAGATTTGATGGCAAAAATGAAAATTTCACACTCAAATTATCCTAACTTAAGGTAGTTTGTCGATAAAACAATTTTTTCAAAGGATTTGAACGAAACTTCCCTAGATATTTATTTAAGAATGTTTGGGAGGTACAATCGGAGATAAAAGTACATGAAATTAGAAATTCGTGAATAATTGCGTTGCATAACAAACTATAAGGTAAATAAATAGTTATCTTTATTAAATAATAGCTATCACTACAACTGATTGTACAATACATCAAACTATAGCTCTGAGCTGACTACAAGAGCTGAGTACATTCTGAGGATTTATTGGAGAATTTCAAAATGCTACGAGACGATTGAAAATTTAGTAGAATGTTCCTCATTAAATACTAAGGCCCCTGTGAAAATTTCAAACTGATTCACTAAGCAGTTAAAAAGTTATTAAAAAAAAAAAAACTAATTTTACACGTACTCTTATGGAAATTCGAAAACAGAACAGATTTAAAAACTTTTTAACGGCTTAGTGAATCGGTTTGAAATTTTCACAGGGGCCTTAGTATTTAATGAGGAACATTCTACTAAATTTTCAATCGTCTCGTAGCATTTTGAAATTCTCCGAAAAAAAATAAAAATTATGTACTACGCCGTTTTTGAAATATAATTCACAAACATCATTTTACAACGTTTTCATAACGCTTTTTCAAAAATGCTTTTATATTGCTATAACATAAACGGGCCGAAATTAAAAAAAAAAAAGAAGTGGTATACAATTAATGTAATAACTGAAGAATATTAATACATTTAATTTTTGATAAAATTTTTTTGCTGAGATATACTTTTCTACCTGACTATCTCGGAAGAGAAAAGAAAATTTTTAATCTGATAACGTCATTAAGTTTACTAAAAATTTTTCAATGCCTTAAAAACCGTAAGCAAAATGATATAATAATAAAATTAAAAGTGAACTAAACGTTTTCGAATACGTTATTTTCATTTTTACCAGAATTAAGAATATAGGAACACTAGAAAAACAACTTCTGTTGAATTAATCGGATTTCTTAAAGGAATTTTGTTCTCAAAAGTTCACACTTAAATTACTCTAATTCAACCAATCGCTCTAATTCAAATCGTTTCCATAAAACTTGATTTTTGGAAAAAAGAATTTTTTTAATATAATGACGTCATCAATGCTACTAATTTTTAAAATGATAGAATGGCGAAATTTAAATCGAATTATAAGTTTTCGATGTTATCCTTAATGCTAGTTTAGCAATGGTAGCAATCACTCCGGTTGACTGCAATATCAATTTTTCAAAAATTGGTTGTTATGTGTAACGTCTTATAACTTGTCGTGAATGTATGTAACGCCATCTGTTGACACGACGCCCAACTACACACATACATATGTGCAACAATCAACAAGAACTCACGAAACGGATATTCTAATTTGATAAATGACTTTCCGTAACGTGTCACAGTCAGGCCCAGTGGTTACTTAACATCGACAACAGAACCTGGAGAATAACAATCAACAACCCCTTCATTTGCCTCACCCCTCTCGGAGATACAAGTTTTTTTTTTATAAATATTTATATTAATAATTAAATTTTTCTTGTCAAACAATTTACCATGAAAATGAACTATCAAGAAAATTCAATTATTTTTTATAGAATATTTTTTCATAGGTAGATAATTAGTAAAGATTAGGTTTGTGTTGTAAACGACCTGTTTTCACACAATCTATGTTTGTTTGTTTAAAACAATCGTATCGGCTTAGGTACACAGTCAAGGCACAAAGAGTTTATTGAAAATCGATTTATTTAATGGGCCAATATATTTATACACAAACAAGATCAATAGACGCCAATGTTTACAAAAAAAAGCAAAATATGACGTGTGGTGTGACCCATATAAGGCATAAACACAGTTTCAATAAAACTTTTAAGTCAGGCAAAGACAAAAATTGATACTAGTTGTATAAGTCTTGTACTTTTTGCAAGATTATTCGATTCTTGTTAGGGTCTCCCTTTCTGTAAAAATGCAAACTATATAAATTCAAGATGGCAGATGATCGAACTGCGCAGGTCACATTTTTAAGATTCGCCGACCACAATTTGGAAGCAAGCGTTTAGTCTAGATACATAGGTAAAAAGTTAAGTAAACCATTTTCCTAAACATCCAAAAAATTGTGGACAAATCCTTGCTACTATTATAAATGTGGAAATGAATTTGCTTGTTTGTTTGTTTTGCTTTCATGCCTCAACAGCTTAAGCAATCGACTTAAGAATTTTCGTAGAGATAGCTTGCGAAACATCGATGAGTATAAGCTACTTTCTGCCCCATTCTAGTAGGGAAATTCCCCAGAAAAATAACAATTCTCTATAGTAACACGATGAAAATATACTCTATGTATATGTATTAAATTGATACCAAAATTTCAAACACCACGCGACCGGAGCTGTGAGTAAAAATATTAGTACTAAATAAGTTGAAAAATGTAATTAATTATACCTAAGTATATAACATTCATTTCAAATAATTACATTTGATGGTGGTGGCGCTGAGAAATTATATTTCAACAACAATTGATTAACAGAGACCTCTTGTTAAACGATTCGTGACGATAATACAGTTTTTTAATTTTCACTACACGCCACCTACTGGTATAAAATAAAATAAATTATACTTGGAAAATATCAATTTTCACCGACCTAAATATTTTCAACATGTATTTTAATTTAAAATTCTGTTACTAGATGGCTATTTTAGTTGAATACCTGACGAAAGTAGTTTACTTCCGTTGTCGCTTCGCAATTTTCGAGCAACGCTTTTTGAAAATAGATGACGTAACATAAATGAAATCGATTATTGCATAATAATATGTAACGCTGGATACTTTTATTTTGTACAAAATTTATTAATCATTTTATTTTTTTGCATAAAATGAATTACATACATATTAGAACAGGTTTTATCAAGTGTTACGTATGTAACACATTTATCGCAAATTATCTTTGTTATGTAACGATAATTTCTCTTATAAAACTTATCTAAAATAATTGCAATGTTCTAATGTAAATTTTACTTATAAATCAACATGTATCATTCAAATTATTGTCAATAATTTAAAATAAAATCAATTTAATAGTCATAATTTTAAACAAACCTCTGATTACTTTCCTTATTTTATAAATTCAACTAGTGTCAAACTGGTGCTGCCACCAAGTAAATGAACAACGTTTCAAAATGGAATTGATTATTCCATTGTATACTCAACCAAGTACAAAATAATTTTGAATTTTCCCCACAAAAATTACGGTGAACACAAAAAATAATATATGTAATTGTTAATAGAATAAAACAAATGGTTATTAAAAATTAAAAATCTTTAAATTGGATCATGAGAAATGTTATAATCGCATTATAGATTATTTTGTTTTTGTGCATACTATTAATGCTGCAAGGGAACATGGGTAAAATATCGAACTGTCATTGCAGATATGTATGCGAAAACATTATGTTAGCGTAAACAAACGAAATCAGATCATAACTTGTACATTATTTTCGAAAAAACAAGTTTATTAATAATGTAAATTACAAAATAAAATTACCAAATAAATTATAAATAAAAATCGTAAATCAATAATCAAACTATAGTAGTGTGACGTACTAAGAAATATATTTTAAAAATTTCAATAACAAATATAATGGCTTCTGATGAAAATAGTAAAAAGATTATTAATTTATTTCCAAAAGTATCCGATTGTTCATACGTGTCCTGTTATTGGTAAGCGAAGATATTAAAACATTTTACTCTTCTTTAAAATTTTTCTTTCATTTTCTAAATCTACGAATCTACTTTTATTATTTTTTTTTTTTAAATTCTTGTTTTGAAAAATGCTTTTACAACGTAGTAATCTGTTGATTCTTGCAACTGTTTGATATTTATTCTACCGGAAACATTATTTTTGCATGTTGATTGATTTATTTTGAATTTTTAATATATTTCTTAGTTTCGACGAAATATTTTGAATTTTATTATTAATATGATTTTCTAAATGTGAAATAATGATTTTCATTAATGAAAGTGTGTCCTCAAACCCGCAAAATTGTTTAATCCTAACCTGAAATTATAATCTGAGTGCCCGGCAAATTGTTTGAATGCTTATCTCATTCAAATAGAAGGGCTTTATTGAATTCGGTAATCCGGGAATACGTACTTATATACATATGATATACCTTGGAACCCCTTGAACAGTTCAAACAGGCGTTATTCCGGTTTTTTATTAAACAAATACCTGTGCATTCACTCGTATTATACCAATACATTTGTATTTTTAGCCGTTTTTGCCTTTTTTATCCTGTCGGTTAAATAAAAAGGTTAACCTTTCATTCTTTTTTTTTATTGTTTTAGTACAACTGTTGCAATTAGATATCTGTTATGTGATGTTTATTGCCTAAGTTGATATATACTTTTAAAAAATTATTTTTATATTTAAAATTAAATGGACATCTTTGTATTGATTGGGACAATTCGTTAGAATAGTTTATTAAAATATATCACAGTGCATTAATAAAATTAATAAATAAAGTATAGTTGGTTTCAAAAAATCTGGGACACATTTTTTTAAGTTGTGCAATTTAAACTTTGAATAAAATAATTTTTTTAATGTTTTTATGATGGTAATTAAAGTCTAGTTCACCATTTTTATCATTAAAATTTGTTACCATAGCTGCACCAATAGTCCTAAAGAGCCACAAGATTTGTCCAAATTGTTATGAAACTGAGCGTACATTATTAATTTTTAATTAGGCATAGACAATCAGCTTATATGCGCACCTGGCTCAGGTATAATTTGTTTCATAAAAATCTGAACTGAATTGAACTTGTGATTCTTTTTGAAGTCAAATATATTGTAATGAATTAACTATAGCTATTATAGTAACAAGTTTTTATGATAATTTCCATAGCAATATTTTATTGTTAGTGTTCCGTATCAAAATTAGCAAGACGGGACACTTATTGAATCACCTTGGTGATTGTCTCAGAAACTATTCGACGTAAAAATTTGAAATTTGGTATAAAGATAGAATGAGGTGGCCCAGTTATAGACATAATGTACAAAAATTATTAATCAAAAAAAAAAAATTAAATTCAGGGTATGAATTGGAAAATGGAAAAAATTCAACGTTTAACAATTGTCCCTTATCCTTATATCACTAGAAAACTCATGAATGTCGAGATATTTTTTTTTAAACCAGCTGTACTTATATGTATGGATGCATAATATATTACTTGTGTGTTTTTGTAACTCATTGTCAGTTTCATTAAAAATTCATCGACTTTCATAAGACTTGGATTATCTAATTTTTTTGTCGGGGACTATACCTAGCAATGAATATTTGTACTATACAGTCGGTACCAAAACTTATAAAGAGATATGTGACTGATAAATAATGATTTACTTAATTGAGTTAGCGTGTTTGTCCATTTGCGAATAAAGCTCTAGGGTACATTATTTTCTAATGGCCAGTGGTTTGCCACCACAGGGACACCGTAAGAGTCCAGTCTCAACTCCCGCCAATTTTGTCTATTAAAAAAAAATTCTCTATAGTCTTATTCCCCGTTGGATATTAATTATTAAGAAGAAGCTCCTCCATTTTTAAAAGCCACAAGCATCGTTATAAATACATTGTTATGAAACACTGTCAAACAGATTTAATATTGAGACGTACACTTTCTTACATTCCGATAACTTGTGTTTTATTTTTACCATCTTAAAAATCCATTTTCTTTTTTTATTTAGCCGGAGAATTCTAAAATGTAGTCAATCTCTGTTCCTCTCACCAATCTTGGGGGCAATGGAGATGAATGTGTGATTAATTGAAAATTTACACAATGCTGTCGAATTTTTTTTTTTTTTGCTAAGTAATTTTAGTTTATAAGTTTGGAAATATAAATTATTTGTCAAATTCTATTTCATTTTATTAATATACACAAATATAAAATTTAAAGAAAAAAAAATTGTGAAAGTGTCATAAATTTAAAGAGAAATTCTTATTACTTTTTTTTTTGTTAAAACTTTAATCGGCCCTGGTATGTCAAATCCTATTCACCCCTCATTCGTTCCTATTAGTCACGTGTGTGTTCTTATTAATATGACAGGTGTCCCTATTCACCCTTGCTGTTGTCCTCATTCTCAACAATTATATTAGAATTTGAAGTAGATTATCAATTTAGACAAATTTATCGAATCTTAATATGAATAACGGAATTAAGATATGAAATTTATTATCCTTTTAAATGTAAACACGATTTAAGTGAATTCCGAAACCACTTAAAGCTAATTTAACCTTTTCACTGTTTCTTTATTAACTTTCACATTTTGTAATATTTTTTAGATTTGAGCGTTACTTTATGGTATTCCATATTTGTAAATAATAAACAAATATTTTACTTCGCAAAAATACCACGTTTATTTTGAAACTGTGACAATATTGTCTAGAGAATTGATAAACTTAAAAGATTGTAATGGTTTTTACATCGGTCAAACTGGCAGAAACTTTGAAACCCGGAGAGCAGAGCATTTTAGTTCATATAGAAATAAGAAATCCGACTCTGCTTTTGCGAGGCACTTAATAGACACCGGACACACACCAGAACGGGAAATTACTGTGTTATACGAGGCAAGCAAAGGACAGAAGTTAACAATCCTAGAAGCAATAGAAATAAATAAACATAGCTCCGATCACCTTTTAAATGATTACACCGATATTTACAGTTCAACTTTATTTTCAATATTATAACTTATTTAAATTCTAATTTCTGTTTAAAACTGTATTCACTGTAATATTGTCTTTGTCAGTTTCAAGTTCAATCTTTTGCCACATGTTTGTTTGCCTCTTGTCACATGTAATTCAATCTTGTTTTTCTTGATTTTTGGATTCTTCTATCACTCCCGCCCCTCCCACTTCCACATCACAGACCACTCCCCCTTAATAAGTATAGGTAGATAAAATTAGTATATAAGGCATGTAACGAATGCAATATTTATTCTGTTTGAAAATGAACTGACGGTTCGAAACAATATTGTCACAGTTTCAAAATAAAAGTGGTATTTTTGCGAAGTAAAATATTTGTTTATTATTCACATTTTGTTTTAATAATCTCACTAACTTTAACATTAAATGAATCTGTTATTACTAGTAATACATGTTAGTAGCTTATGATAAACTCAAATACAACCGTCTTTAACCTATAAATCAGACATGTGCAGCGTACGAGTTTCTCTTTTTGTTGATGTGATATTGTGGGTTTTCCAATCGTACCACAGCGCACCAGCTGTAATCTACCGGTTACAATAATCACAAGAAATTATCGGTTTTATCGCTACTCATTCCGCGGTTCGTATAAGTATAGTAACGATAATGAAATTTTACGACTGAATTCAAATTTTTTAAATTGTTCAAAAATGTGAATATTCTCGAAATTTTAGTAATAATATGGCACAGTAATATTTAAAATTTATCCAATTTGTTCTGAAACGTTCCCGGCACGGGAATATGTCAGAACAAATAATAATAAAATTAAATTAGTTAAAATGTAGAATAGTAGCGTAGGAAATCGGACACGGTTTGCTTGAGGCTGTGTATCTCGCTCGTCTCTTGTCAGTTCGTCAACGCGTATTATTCAACGAATGGCCGGAAGTTAACTTTTCAAATATTGTTATAAAATACATGTTGGAACGTTTTGAAATAAAGATATGAAACTTTGGATAAAAAAATAATGTGACAAAATTCACAATAGTTATAATAACAGTAAAGTAAAAAGAATACCCCTGTCGCAGCACCCTGCATAACATAGCGAATTTCCGTTTATAAAAATTAGTTTTTCTCGGAAACTAATTGACATAGAATAATAGTTTAAAGAGCTTTTTTATGTAATTTTTTCTCCTCTTTTTTACAAATACAAATTTTTTGAATAAGTGGAAATTTTGGCAAAAAACTTTTTTTTGCAAGAGCGAAAACCATGTTCCTGGCATCCGACGTGTCTGGCTAACGAACTTGTCCAACGGTTTGGGACTTCCAACACTTTCACCAAATTTCATAAACTTAGGACATTTCGTTCGAGAGTTATCGTGCAGACATATATATATATATATATATATATATATATATATATATATATATATATATATATAAATTTTAGTGAATATTATTTTCGGTTTCTAGGGACCTCAAAACAATTTTCTGCCATAGTCCCGGGTTCAAGTCGTGTCATGACAGTGGCTGTAATAGCTGAATTCCATTCTGGAAATTCACTAATAGTATATTATTCAACG
Source organism: Brachynemurus nebulosus (assembly GCA_035578155.1). Lineage (NCBI taxonomy): Eukaryota > Metazoa > Arthropoda > Insecta > Neuroptera > Myrmeleontidae > Brachynemurus > Brachynemurus nebulosus. Next base: position 6,682,084 of record JAPWDM010000009.1, on the reverse strand, counting down.
AGCTAGTAATGATAGCTATTACTCACGACACGATGAAATTGTGACACGAGCCGAGGTTGCGAGGCGAGTGTCGTACTGCATCTGAGTGAGTAATAGCCATTGCAAGCGAGTAGAATACGATATTTTTTCTACGACTTTTTTCCTTTTTGATTTAAATAAAATTGAATATAAATTTTAAATCAAATTTTTAATCTATTTCTAATTTCATTAAATGTTTGTATAATATGTATAAAACGATCAAAATAAAATATATACTGCTTTGTTTACTTGCGCGTTACTACGCAACATATATTAAATTAAAACTTGTTACATACACAGTATTCACAAAACAATTGCAAACCCATTGAATGGTTAATACTGTGATTTCATTGGTCAAAAAGGTATTGAGTAATGATCATTCCTCCACACCTTTGAATAATGCCTAACTTTCTCAACAGTTTACGGATATGTAATGAGTGTGTTCTTCAACAGGAGTAGAAAATAATATATTATTCAATGAGCTGATAATGATAGCTATTACTCCCGAAGATGAAATTGCGACACGAGGCGAGTGTCGTATATGAGTGAGTAATAGCCATTACAAGCGAGTAGAATACTATACTGTTTCTACGACATTTTCCCTTTTTTTTATTTAAATAAAACTGACTGGAAACTTTAAATTAAAAAAAATATAATTTATCTTTAATTTCATTAAAATATAAATTGCTTTGTTTATTTACACATTACTAGGATAAAATACATGAAATAAAAAATTGATATGTAGATATAATATTCATAAAACAAATGCAGGCCCATTGAATAACGGTTAATACGGTGATTTGATTGGTCGGAAGGTATTAAGTAATGATCATTCCTCCACACCTTTGAATAATGCCTAACTTTCTCTACAATTAACGGATATATAATGAATTAATGAGTGTGTTCTTCAATAGAACAAAGTAGAAAAAAGTTATTATTAAAACGTTGATAGACACTGTCGCATTGTGGCAGTACGCCGCACAGCACTAGTGATTGCATTTAAAATATTCATATTTTACCGCCAAATGTTGTAGATGAGTGACAGACCAAACCAAAATTGTTGTGTTTCAGTTTCCTCCCATCATTGTGCAATAATTGTCGCAAAAAACAACACATTGTAATGACGTCACGATTTGAAGACAAAGAAACGTCAATGTCAATTTTTATAACCTCAAAACGTTAATTACATTCATAAGATGTGTCAAAGTAAAAGCAAGTATTTATTTGAATTCTGGTCAATTATTATTATTGTAGTTATCTGAAAAATAAAACACAATTTCACTTCACCAATGAAAATTATCAAAATCGACGACATGTTTCTTTACAAAATGTTACGTCATTTGCATGAAATGGCGCGTTTTCAATAATTTAAATTGCTGTTGAATATGTTTATGTTTCGTCATTAAAATCATTAAACAGTCAAGTGATCCCGTATTAGTGGCCCCGAGAATTTTGCTTTTCTTATCTTAACTTTATTAAAAATGTTATATATTGATTAAGTATTTTAAATTTCCGTAGAAATATGCAACGGTTTTGTGTATAAAGTCACTTTACATGTTGAAAATTACAAAAAAAAAAAATTAAGTACTTGAAGTTGATTTGCATGATACAAAATAATTGCAATACTTAAGTGTACCATATTATGTGCTTATAATATTTATAATTGTTTATAATAATATTAAAATTTTTTGCTATTATTTTCCTTTATGCAAATTATAATAAATTTTTCCTTTTATTCGATAATTATCACGCATATTTCATGTATTGTATATATCAGATTTAATACGTAATACCGGCTATTTAAATAGTTTAACGCTTAACGCGTGTGTTACGGAAAAGTTAACCCATTTCCAAGAAAATCATTTCCAAGGACAATTTTCTTTACTAAAGGAATTTATCATATAAAATAACAATAGGATAATTTTCTCTGAACTTTTCTCTCTCTTCGGGTATAAAAATTACCATAAAAAAACTTCCGGTTGAATTTTTATAAGTATTAAAAAAAAATCTGTAACGAACAATACAGGTTTTTACTAATTTTTCACTGAAGATCCATAACCTATAATGACGAAACGACCAACTCGTACACTGTTTTGACAAGTAATATGCTTTATATGGGATTGTTGTCACAGTGCGACGTTGTATCGCAGTTAGTAAGTTGTTTGTGTAATATAAGCTTTATATAAGAAAGTAATTTTGTTCGTATAGATATAGCTTCATATTTTAAACTATACAGAAACGACATACGTTTAACATACGTTGGTAGTTCAACTCTAAAATGGAACGTGGATCAAATTGTTCACAGCGCTTCCACCATGTAGTCAATTTCATCGTATTTTAAATGAAAGCCTAAAGCAAAATAAGAAAAAGGGTTTTAAAAAGAATTAATGAAGAATATTTTAATCCAACATCTTTCATGTAATTCTTTTATGTTATAATTTTTTTTTAAATGTTTTATTATTTAATTATTTTTAATTTTAAAAATAATTAAAAAAGTTTATGATTTTATTGTTCATTCTTTTATCTTTCGGTTACTACATTTTCACAATTATACACCATATTTTCAGACATTTTCATCTCTGACACAGCAAAATTATTTTAATGTCACTCTATATGCTAGACACAACACTATAAAATTTAATAATATTTGCTTAAAGTAGGTACTTATAGTTGAGTTTGTACCCTCTGAAAATATTTCCGCGATAACTGGAAATTTTTTGGTGCTGAACTATGATTTTTATTTTAAATTTTACATAACTATACTGTGTGAGTTTTTCGAGAGTTGCCATTTTTATTACAGCCAAACCGTGAAAAATTGTTCAAATAAGAGTTGTAGATATCGACGGGGGCAACCGATTGCTATAGCCAGGAGCTTTATAGCTCTTATGGTGACTATATATTAATTTTTCGATAAAACTGATCTAATGCATTAATTAACAACATAAATGAGCAAAAAAATTTTTTTTACCCAAGTTTAATTTTTTAATTTTTCTTTAATTTATCAGTTAGGCGGTAAAAATATGCATATGTACTTGAGGCTACTTCAATCGGTAGTGTTTTTCTTGGTTACATTTCCATTACATACAAGAAAAGAACATTTTCCAGTACCATTTCTATCATAAAAATTTGGTTGTAATAGAAATGGCAACTCTCAAAAAACTCACATTGTATATAATAGATATCCTAATCAACATGAAACTTCAACCTAATTTTTTGACGAATTTTCGAATATATAATATACACATATGTATGTATGTATGTATTTATGTATCAGCACGATAACTCTCCAACGAAACATTCTATTTTTATGAAATTTAGTGGAAACATTAGAAGTCCAATAATCTTGAATGCGTTCTTCACCCAGACACGTCCAATGCCCAGAACATGGTTTTCTGGTCACTTTTTTGGAAAAATTTGTTTTTTGCCAAAATTTCCCACAAATTCAAAAGTTTTTACAATATTTTTTTACACCGTTGAAAAGTGGAGGAAAAATCATATAAAGAAATTTTTTGAACCATTATTCTATGTAAACTAGTTTCCGAGGAAAACTGATTTTTGTAAACGAAAATATAGATAGGGGAATTTTTGTTCTAAAATCTGTCCAATTTTGTTAGTTCTAACATCAATTAAAAAACGCATAGTTTCCTTGTAAAATAATTAAATTTTTTTTCCAAAATATAAATCCAGTTTAATTCCACCATACTTCAAAGTTCGAACTATAAAAATTATTCCCTGTACAATTTTGATGAAGTGACTTGAAGTGACGTTACGGTTTTCGTATATGTATAACGGTTTGACGGAAAAAGATGGAGTAACGTAAAATAGAAATTTCTTAATTATATTGTTTTATGGTATGCCGAGGAAATTATCTTGGGAATTTTTACGTTTCGGTACAGAGTCATTTAATGAAAAATTAATTAATTACTTTCTATTTTGAAATAAACCACTCATTGTTTGGACAATAAAATAAAGTCTACAAACAACTAGCACCAATGTCACCCCCCCCCCTTCACCCGCTGTCTGGCAAATGAGATTTTTCACCGAGAATGAAAAATTTTTAATTTTTTCCTCTAAATATTTGTTTAAAATAATAGAATGAGCACTACAACTCAGGACCTGCAATTATTTTTACAAGTGCCTTCTAGGTACCTGTCGGTGTTTCTTAATACACAATTAGTTTTCTTATAAATATATTTTCCTATTTAATTTGTTTATATATTTCTTCTATATACCATTCAAAAATAAAAACAATAACAACATCAATTATTTTTTATTTATTTTTCTCAACACATTTTCTACAAAGTAAAAAAATTGGCAACTACGTGTTGGACACGCATTCAGTGTGGGTGCCTCAGTATGGGTAGTTTTATACAGTTTTTGGAATGAAAAATGGGACACTTAAGTACATTTCTGTAAAAAATAATTTAGTTCCCTGTACCTCTTAAAGTAGTTCTATCGGGGAAATAGTTTTCACAAGGGAAATTTTCAAATTTTGGGTACAGCTGAACCTTTTTTTATTCGATTTTTTTATGCGGTTTTTTTAAAAAATTAATTTGAATCAAAAGCAAAAGAAAGTGAAAAACAGAAACATTAATTATTATAACTTACTTCGATAAAATTACTTATTTAGTGACTTTTAAGCATTTAATCAGTACATTGTATAAGAATATAAATTATTGCATCACTAAGTTTTTTTTACAGATGTATTTATCACAATTTTCATAATATTATAAAAATGAAATAAAATGTTTTGATGTGTAAATTAATAGGTACTTTCTCTTGTTTAGAAAAGCTACTTTTAAAGAAATCGTGAGGTTTTAAGCGTTCTGAATTATATACATATTTTCTACAAAACTATTTATGCGGTCCCGATCCATCGCATAAAAAAAATTTTTTTTACAATCTAATTCTAGACCAAACTGTACTTTTTTATATCTATTTATAAAGTTTTTTAATTTTTTTTTTGTGTGTTGGATAGGGGTCGTATTAAAAAAAGGTTCAGCTGTACACACAAAATTTAATGTTCGTAAATCGAAAAATGTAAGAATTACGGAGGTTCGCGGTGTTTTCTTCGGAACCCAAAAAAATGAGGGAAATTCGACAAAAATTTACATTTATATGACAGTTAGTCAGAGGCGCGCATATATCATTCTATAAACATCATTATATTAAAAATTTAAATCAAGTACATATGTATGTATACAGTTGAACCTTTTTTTATGTGGTGGATATAGATCGCATAAAAAAAAATTGCAAAAAAAAAATATATTCAAAAATATCACAAATAGCTATAAAAAGTTTAGTTTGATCTAGATTGCAAAAATACCGTTTTTTATGCGTTGGATGGGGACCGCATAAAAAAAGTTTCAGCAAAAATACATAACTCAAAACGCTCAAAACCTCACGATTTTCTTAGAAGTTGCTTTTCTAAACAAGATAAAGCATTAATTTACACGCAGAAACATTTTTATAACATTATGAAATTGTGATAATACATCTGTTAAAAAACTAAATGATGCAATAACTTATATTCTTTTGCAAATGTACTATTTAAATGCTTAAAGACCATTAAAAAGAATTTTTATCAAAGAAAGTTATTATAGTTAATGTTTAAGTTTCTTACTTTCTCTTGATATTGATTCACACTATGCATTTCAATGACCATTTTTTTTTAAAGACCGCTTAAAAAAAGGTTTGGCTGTATTTTTTTTATGGGTCACCATGATTCATGACATGGTATATTAGAATCGTGACAAGTCGTGATTTCATTTAATAAACTGGGACAGATGAAAATTTTTTTTGACACGCGGATGGGAATTATTAGTAACAATAAATTTTCTAAATTTAGACAGACTATTCTCCGTGATATGGTGAAAATGTTTTTCACTAAAGTTATGTTGTTGTGTGCGCTAAGGGACGCGAAGCTGATTTAGTGGTAGCACGAGTACCGTTAAACCACCTAACTTTACTCAATCATATTTTACGTCGAATAATTCAAAATGATGTCTGAGGCACTTTATTTTAGTGACAGGGGCATTTCTAACCAATCAGCACGTTACTGTATAAATTGTTTAAATTCGTTAAACTATTAGTATTTTTAGTGCTCCGTACCAGAAAATTTGAAATTTAGTGCAGGGTTGGAGTGTGGTAGCCCAATTTTAGATGTGGGGCCGGTTAAATTGTGATTCTGGGGGTTCATTTTAGGTGGTAACCTGGAAAAAGAGAAAAGATTTTTCCACAAGAGAGAGAGGTAAAGTTAGGTGGTTTGACGGTATATAAATGCGTATTTTGAGAGAAATAATTTCCAACTAAAATAGCATCTACTTTCCTTTATATATAATACCTCGTTTGTAGTCAGGTGCGGATATTGGGGGTAATCAAGGGGGTGTTCAATAAATAAAAATTAATGAAAGGTAGTTGTCGATAAAACATTTTTTTTCGAAGAATTTTAAGGGGAGGTTTACTCGAGAGTCCTTAAAAGTTATGTATTTTTCTAGAATTTTTTTCTCAAGAACGGAAGTAAATATCAATTTCAAATTTTTTACACATATTTATTAAGTATTAGAGTCATTAGACTATACAAAAAAAAATTTTTCAAGGAAAAATATAAAAAATTGTCCATTTTATAGATACTGCAGTATGACGATCCGAAAATCCAATGCCTTGTTGGCGGACATCCTAGCACCGGTAATAAACCACCGAAATCCAAAAACAAAAAAGATTTATAAGATGTATAAAGAGTATCGGCACCTCTACCTATAATATCAATAAATTTCTGAAAAAAAAATGGCGGATGTTTGAACTTTTAATTACGATTTTTATCTTATTTTTCGCTCTTTGAAGTAAACTTAAAAATTAAAAAAATATTGAAAGTGTATCGAGCTTAGGTAGAAGTGCCGAAGAGTTGAATTATCTTTAAAATAAAAAATTAGAAAAAGGGATCCATCGAATAGTTTTTGTGTTATCGTGTCCGCCAGTTCCAAAAATGTAGTTCGGAGATATTATAAAATACATATAAAGAAACGTATTTTCAAAATTTTATATTTAATACTCATTATTGCGTGAACTACGTTTTTTGAATTTTTTTTTATAGAAAGCTGGATTCGGTTAATGTGCAAGAATCTTGTTTTATTAATTATTTTCAGTAAAATCACTTTGGGAACATATTTTACACATAATTAGCTACCAATTTCTGCAAAAAAAATCGATTTTTTTATCAAATCTCAAGTAAACCTTCCCTTAAATTACTTTCAGCAAAATCACTTTGGGAACATATTCTACACATAATTAGCTGCCAATTTCTGCAAAAAAAAAATCGATTTTTTTTAACGACTCTCAAGTAAACCCCCCTTAACGATACTTCTCTAGATATTTATTTAATTCAATACCAATAATACGAGTCCTTACCGAAAAGAAATTGACTACCCCAATTTTGAGAAAAACGATTTGTAGTTTTAATATGGGCTTTTATGAAAAATCTGTTTTTTTTTTTTTTTTTTTTTTTTTTTTTGAATAAAATGAAAACATGTCAAAGAAAGGAATTAGATAAAAATTTAATATGGTATAAAATACAAAGTTACAAACCATATTTAATAAAAAATAAAAATTATTGATCACGCCGTTTTTAAAATATAATTTATAAACATGATTTTACAACGTTTTTACAGCATTTTTTCAACAATGCTTTTATATTGCTACAACATAAGTGCGCGGAAATTAAAAAAAAAAGTGGTATACAAGTATAATGAATGAAGAATATTAATACATTGTTTAATTTTTGATAAAAGAAATTTTTTCACTATACTTTACAATATACTTCTAAAATTTTTTTCACTATACAATATACTTTTATACTTGACTATCTCAGAACAACTACCGTCAGTTGGGACGAATCTGGACGATTTTTTCAGTTTTTTTGGCAATGAATTGTTTAGAGTTTATCTAAAAAATGCTTTAATATCACGAGCATATAGGACAGTAATCCTCGCTTTCCTCAAACCGAGATAAATTCAAATTTTGTCGTGTTTTATTTGATGACGTAATTGATGCGAATTATAGGACTAAGTCCGGGTACGAAGAGAGAGAGGAGGGGTCGTTATGGGGCCATTGCAATTTTTTTTACATCCACCCAGTCACGTAGACCGTACATTCAGCAACCTACTTATGCGTTCCAGTTACGACTTATCGTTTCGGTGTGAACAGGGTGTAAACGTAAAAATATAATATGTTACTTTTTACCAGATACGTATGACGGACGTCTTAACAACGAATGAGAAGAATCAGTCTCGAATACATTTTATGTCAAATATATGTTAGTATGTTTTTTTGATAACGAATAACATTACAATACAACAATATACGTTTCTTCAAATTCTACATTTTACGTTTCACAAAACTTTTAATATTATTTCTATTGAATTTTTTTCTACAATATATCGTCAATGGATCTATTTCTAGAACCAATTTTAATTTAAAATATCGTTTCAAAATAAAACTACATGTACTTCTACCGTTCTGTTTCAAAAAAAAAAGTCTATCCATTACTGTCACAAATTAAAATTGATAAATTATCGAAATTTTTTTTAAACTGAAACTTACTCGAGAAATGTCGTCAAATTCAAAAATAATTTTATAATAATTAAACCCTCCATGGCCCCATATAAACGGGTGCTAATGTTGTTTCTAAAACTTATCAAGTGACAGTAGACAATACGAACTTTGAAGACTGTACGGGGCCATAATGATTTGGGAAAAGTAATACTCAGTATGGCTGAAATAAATTTTAATATCTACTTAATAAATTTCTGACACTGACTGACTGACAGACAACGTACAGCCTAAACCGTTGGCTTTAGAAGAATGAAATTTTGCATAGGAGTTCCCTATGTAATGTAGATGAGCACTAAGAAAGAATTTTTGAAAATTCGTCCCCTAAGTGGATTTAATAGGGGATGAAAATTTGTATGTTAATTCGTTATTTTTGAAGTTAGTGGTATTTAAAAATATGTTACTAATGTTACTATGGCTATTAAAATAAATAATATATTATTGAATTAATCTTCATTGCCTGACAGACAACGTACAGCCTAAACTGTTGGGTTTAGAAGGACGAAATTTAGCACAGCAGATATGAGGATTGGCGTTTAGGCTTCTATTTATAAATAAAAGTCAGTTGTGTAAACGTTTCTGGAAATTTATTGCCTGAGGGTTAAAACAGGAAATGAAAGTTTGTATCGAAAGTTAGTCATTTTTGAAGTTAGAAACGTGGATATTGATTTATGCTTTTGAAAAACATTAAAAGTGAGCAGAAAGTGAGTACCTAATAAAAAGATATTGTCGATGGGAAATTCCATCGGGTATACAGCTAGTATTTTATAAATCCGAATGAAAAATTATCTGCACGATAACTCTCGTACGAGACATCCTAATTTTATGAAATTTTGTTGAAAACGTTTGAAGTCTCAAAACCCTTGGATGAGTTCTCCAACCAGACACGTCCAATTTGACAAAAAATCGAAATTTTGTTTACACCATATAAAAGCGAGTTTTCGAGAAAAAGTAATTTTCGCAATAGGAAATTCAACTATGTTATGCAGGAAAATTACTGAAATACTATTTACGATAGAATTTGTTGATTTTATTCTGTAAATGTTTCTAAAGAGTTAGTTTTTTTTTTTTTTTAATTTTTTTATCATTTAATCTTTGGCGGGAAGTATTTATTTATTCGATTAAATATTGGTTTCCGGTGTGTTTCGAGAGATAACGCCATTAACTGCTTGTTAAAAATAATTTTTAAAAATTTTTCTCTCACAAACTATACACCTTAGAACTGGTTTTTAACATTTTGTGTATTAAACACTAAAAAATATTTTCCAAAAATCCTTAGAATGCGCCAGTTACCTTAAAATAAAATTATTTTCGTAATTGTTCCAGTTTTTCGAAATACTTTTTTTTGTCTCATAATGAGACACAGAACCACTAATGAAAATACAAATACGGAAAATAAAAAATACACATAAATCATAAAAAAAAGATTTATTTAACAAGTTCCTAAAGAAATAGACGCATTGTTTAGAAATTTATTGTTTTAAAACTGTTTATCCCATAAATTAATACACGTATATACATATTTTTAAGGGAGAATACACCCTTAATGTTATATTCATTTGCATATTGTATATACACCGAATCAGCGAGAAAGATTATCTAAACGAAAAACTGCCTATGTAGCAATTTTAGTATTAACCTATCGCTTTAATTGTTGTTTTGTAGTTTTCGTTCTGAATTTTGATACAATTTTTTCTGCAACTTACCATAAAATGGAATAAAAAAACCAAATAATTTCATGTGATTATTGTAGTCAAATAGTTTATAGTTTGAAAACAGTTGTCTTTGAATTTATCATAAATTATTTTATATAATTTGTAGAAGTTCAAACTGGTAAGATTATTTTTAAAAAATTAAACGCAAAGACTCGTAAGAATAAAACAGTGCAAAAATTAGGCAAGGTTGAGTCGTTTTGTAATTTTGTTAATTCGATATATTTATCTAAATTAATAATAATTGAAATAATTAATAATAATTGAAATATAATGGGGAGGAGAGGTTAGAACAGCAGGAGTGAATAGAATTTAACGTACCAGGGTTGACTAAAGTTTCAAAAATAAGTCATTATAATTCAAAATGTGTAATATTTTTTAGATTTTTTTTTGTCTTAATTTCATTTCTTTTTTAAAAATTTAAATTTATTAACAAAACAAATTTAACAGTATATTATAGGATCACCCTAACTCGTTCTTAAAATAACAAAAACTTGTAAGCCTTTCGTGAGCCTCTAAGATAATAAAAATTTCTTTTTATCCTTCCAAAAATTATCGCACCCCAAGTTTTAAACGTGCCCATCGTTACCCGTGACTCCGCTACAGATCTGCAGTCTTGCAAAAATTCTCTATTAAGCCTCATTTGTATCGATTGACCCCAAATCTGAGTAAGGTAATTTTTTATTGGAAAGTGACTTGTTTATTTGGAAATTGTTTAGACTTTTTTTTTATTAACAACCGATATTTTTGGGACGAAATGAACATTTCATTTTATCCGCTGTATTTTTAAACAAAATTGGACTTCTTACGTGGGGGCGCTTGAAGCAAAATTAAATAAAAATTCGTTTTTGTTATTTATAGTCATTAATGACCTTGATCATATTGTACGTCGCTACATGTATATATTATGTACTTTAAGTTGATAATTATATTTTATTTAAATAATAATATTATAAACCTTTTAAGTAAAGGAGCGTTTTGTGTATGTATGTATATGAAAATATGCAGAATACATAACGTACATAACATTATGTGTAAAAGTGACTATATGTACGTACATATTAGCAAAGTTAGCTAGCATAGAAGGCAATTGTATCGATCCGTTGCGAATACGAATAATTTTAATTTATATTATTTAAGGCAGTTACCTCGACATTCAACTTTTCGACAGAATAGTTTCAAATTTTAATAGTATAAAGAAGAATACTATACAGTATACCACCGATAATGGAAACATCAGTTTTGGAAATTTTTTGAGAGCATCAAATTAGTCAATATGACTTTTGGAAAGTTGCATCAAAAACGTCAAGTACATAAATATTAAATCCATGTGCAATAGACCCTGACGCATGATTTTATCAAAAGAAATAAATAAATATACCGATAATAGTAGTGACAAACAACAACAGACCTCAAAGCGTGGGAATGTAGATTTTAATTATTGTACATAGAATGTTTACCTATATGTATTCTGTTCTGTGGCGGTTTTTATCGTACGTAAAATGTAAACAAAATGATATCAAAGCAAATTAATAAAACGACAAATGAAAAAATATTTTCTGAGATAAATAATTTTTAACTCTTCAATTCTTTTTTTCTTTTATTAATATTTAAAAAAAAAAAAATTTTAATTTAAAACATAATCTTACGATATTTGTAAATCGCCCCTGGTCAAAAAGCATCACTTTTGTCAAGCACCACTTTTGGAGACTACTTTTTCTTGACAAAACTGGTGCTCTACTGTATCATATTGTCCTTGTAATTTGGGAAAGATTGATCGCTTCTGAGTTAAGATAATTAGGGTTAAAGTTTGTATCTACTCCATGTATTAGATCTCAAAATTCTGATTACGTACCCTTATTTTGTATCTAACATTATAATGACTCGACAGAATTCAATAAAAAAACTAGTAAAAGAAAGATTAATAAGTCCTGAATGTAAAGAAAAAATTAATTTGTTGATCGTTTTGAATTGAAGATATCATCAGAGAAATTATAGTATTTTAATAAATACACCAATTTCAAGCAACTGAACCGAAACAGTATTTATTGTTTAAACAATATTAAAAATTCATGAATAGCGTTTTTTGACCTTTCACCACTTACGTAGCAAAAACGGTGATAGATACATTAAAAAGTGTTAAGACCTTTTTTATAGAGAATCGAATTCTCTACAAAAAAAAGTCCGCGAGAGCACCTGTCTATATTGTACAGGTGAGAAAATAAAACACTCCAAACGCATATGCATACCAATTAATATGTTTGTTGGGTAAATAACAATGATGTTAAAGCATTTGTTATAAAAAACTTTGATAGTATAAGTGTGTATGCACAGAGTATGTTTGAATGTATGCATACACGTTCTTATGAAAATACAATAATGACATAAAGTAAGTTTGGTTCGAAATTTTTTCTACTAGCATGTCACACAGTAACTACCTTAATCAGGGTAGTCGGCTAATAGTATAGTTTTCCAAAATCTGATAACACCCGTCGTTAAAATATAAAGTTTAAACGTATTACATATATAAATGTAATAAGTAGTTAGAGTAGCTACTTTTTCACTCGTAATATTTCTCTTCCGGTAACATTGATTTTTTTCGTATAAAATTCAATTAAAGGGCACTACGTACGTCTACGATTAAATCATTTTTCCCATTTTCTTAATAATCACTCGTTCAATGCGGAAATGAAAAGATTTTCCATAAATTTTCATAAGTCGACTTATCAACCACGGTGGAAATATAATTACCGTAAAAGCAGACAACTTTATCTATTCAAGACAACTTTACCGTACCACACTTTATATTTGAAAAAAATTAATATTTCATTTAAAAGATTTAAAACCAACTACTGTTAGTGTATGTAAATTTTTTCAAATGTTAAGTCTAGTTCGTATATGTATAATATGAAAAATTACATAACCTCTATTTAAGGGTATAATTTTATTATGACTTCAAAATGGCGATACATAAATCGTAGATTTTTATAAAATCTATAATACAATTCGATCGGTTTCAGCACTATCTCTATTAAAGCACCATCATCGGGAAAGTTATCAAATGGCTAATTTTTATGTCACCGAAGGATGACATATTAATCTCGTTGTGTGATTATAGTGGGGGAAAATTAATAATAATAATATAATAATTATCGAGTTGTACATGCATATATTGAATAAACGCAAGAGGGCTGTATTCTTACTGTATTATAGAGTTGTACATGCATATACTGAATAAAGGTAAGAGGGCTGTATTCTCACTGTACCTACTTAAAAAACGAGCCAAAAAATCATAAATTAACACTTTCATTGAGGTGACATTACTTAGTGCGTGTCAAAAATACGCACTTGACGAATTTTATTTTTACATAACCTCATCAGATGTATATAGTAGTAATTTTCACATTTACTTATTCGTGTGTTATCGAATAATTCGCGTAAGTAAAAGTTACTATAGGTTAGGTAAAGTTACAGTCAAATCCTCAACAAAATGACGAAGTGGATATTTCCATTTTGATGTCAAATTTTCAAGATAAAACTGAATTTTTAAAGAAAAAATAGCTATATATTGTTGCTAAAAAGATCGTAATTTTGTTAACTAGACAAATTGAAATTGTAATGTAGACACACAAGACAACATTTTGTTTTGTTTAATTTTATTTTTTTTTTATAGCTTTAGTTTTAAACATTTTCTTTTTAATTATTTTTTGGCACCTTTAGTAAAAACGGTAAAAGCAAATGTGTAGCAATTTTATCATTTTATTTAAATTTAAATCGGAAATTATGGTGAAGTTTTCTAACACATTTTAAATATAACACTTTTCACCTTTTTCAGTGAAGAAAATATTTGGGCTTTATGTCGCGATGTTAAACAACAGTATCCCTCTGAACTTCAACATTGTTACGTAGTATTTATTTCTAATCCATGCCGGACTGTGCCATTGTGGCGACAGAAATCTGGTCGCGATGAAGACAAACTTGTGATATGGGTGCGTCATTTTCTAAAGCCTAACCTAACTTAACCTAAATTAAAATCTAATAATATGTTACATTATAGGATTACCACGTGATATTGTTGTATCATCCCCAACCCGATAGATGTTTAGTGTACGATTTGGATTCCGAGCTCCCATTTCCCACATATGTCCATAAATATGTAACAGAAACATTCAGAACTGATCACATTGTTAAACCAGACTATTTTAGGTAATGTAACCTAACCTAACTTATCTCAACTGTCATATTAAATTGATTATTTTTTTTTTAGATATTTTCGAGTTATACCAGCTGCGGAGTTCTTAACAAAATTCGCATCTGATAGAAGACATATGAAACGGCCAGATGGAACATGGATTAAACCACCACCGCCATATCCATGTATTTCTACACCAGGTTAGTTCCGTGTTTTGACGTCTCCAAGAATCCAAAATTGATTTTTATTTTTATTTCAGAATCCACACATAATTTAGATGATTATATACAAATGGATACGAGCAAAGGACCTGGTCAAGTGTATAATTTAACACAGTTTGTACAACGATTTTATAAACCACCGGCAAATTCTTAAAATTCAAATTCCATTACACAAAAAACAAATTCAAATACGTACCTTTTATTTGAAAATAAAACTGAAAACTGTTAATGGCTGTTTTATATAATATTTAATAATTAATTAAGACGTTATAAAATACGTTTTTTGTACAATTGTTTCATTTTTCTTTTCAGTTTTTAGTTAAATTAATTATTATTATGTAATTTGACGTAGAATACGTTAATCACTGCAACACTGGAATTACCAAATTCGAAATAGGAAGAAACAGCGTACCTTTTAGACATCATTGACTCCTGTAATTACGTTTGAGGTTTCATTTCCGCCAGGAAATGTGAAATTTGTAAAGATATCTAAATTTGTATAACAAAGGATTAAGAGGTTGAAAGATGGGGAGTCTAGAAAAGCCCGAACACCCGACATGGAGTATCACTGGGTTCAGTGGAAGTTTTCAATTGTTTCCGTTGACGTATTCTACGCTTTCAACATGCTGTCGTATTTTTTTTCAACTTAATTCTCTTGTTTAAATTTAATTCTCTTGTTAAGCTGGTAAAAATATTTACATACATTTAATGAATAAATATGTTATGTAGTCAACTAATTAAAATTAAAAAAAAAAAATAGTACAAAATTACTCAATTTTTTAAAGTTGAGTCTACGTTGAATTTAACTGGTTAGGTCAAAGACAAAAATGAAAAAATTTAAATGTTATTTTACAATGCGTGTAAATATTTCTAGTAAAATACAGGATGGTCCTGACTTATGTATCGCAACTGCGAGAACTGATAGTACGTTCAAAAATAATGGTACCTTTCCATGTACATTTTTTATCAAAACTCAATAATAAGGAAGATACAACCCTGTAGAGTGTAAAGGGATAAATTAAAAACCATTTTTTTCCAAAAATATTTTTCAAACGCTTTTGAAAAGCGGATTGATATTTTAGGGGCGCGAATTTTGCATTAGGGTCCACCATTTATGCTTATACCAAGGGGTGATTTTGGATGGTAGTTGTAAGTTATCGCGTCTTTTGCACCCCTAAAATATGAATCAACTTTTCAAAAGCGCCTAAAAATTGTTTTTAAAAATCGATTTCGTTCCACTTTTATACTCTATCTCCCTTATTATTGAGTTTTGAAAAAAAAAGTGGACATGAAAAGGTACTATTATTTTTGAACGTACAAATCAGCTCTTGCAACTACGGTACTGGACTAGCCTGCATAAGAAATAATTAAGTTTAGGTATTTAAATGATTTTTAAAGTATATTATTTTCAAAGGCCTCCAAAAAATATAATAAATTATTTAATTCACATAAAAAATTTGAAGCGATTATTGAAATAATACTGGCTTATGCATAATTTCAAAATATTCATTTTTAACTGATTTGAACCAAACCGTTTTCATAAACACAATTTGAAAGGTTGTTTTAACGCACAAATTTATTCATTCTACATAACCTATATAAATAAATAAATACATTTTTATGATTAAAAAAGAAAAATGTAAAGAAATAAAATGTCCCAAATTTGTGTGAAAATTAGCGGTATGAATTAATAAAATTGGTAACACTGCTAAAGTAAACATCAACTTAAGTGTATATCTACCTAACGTCTAAAGCAAATAAGTATTTTGTGTTTCAGTGTTTTTACGTGTATCGTAGAATTATTCGTCAAAAATGGTAGCTAACAAAAAAATTTAGAATATTACGGGACAATTTATTTCTAAAATCATTCTGGCCAATAAATATAACTTACATAGTCTTAGTGTCAACAATTTTAATGTTATAAATATAAATAAAATATATAGATTTTTAACAAGAAATAAAAAAGATTTCAGGTTCTCTAAATAAATATAAAACAAATATATCAACCGGGATGAAATTGGTAGTGGAAGTTGAAAAACTTTACATATTTGTCTGTCTAAATTATCCCAAATTGCTCCAATAGATAATTATGGTTCATAATACGTAAAACGTAAGGGTTGTTGCCACCTGGTGTACATGGATGAAACTTTGTGTAATTTTCTAATTTAACCACTCATAGTATGTGGGTATTTTTGAATATCACTAAAAGTTGTTGAAATACAATATCCGTTTTGCTTTTTAGCGGAGGGAGTAGTACATATATAAACAAAATAGTCTGAAATATCAGTCCCGTCAGTATCATTATTTTATTATTAGGCTTATTTTTTTTCCTATGAACGCTATCTTTAAAGGAAAAAAAAACTATTAATGATATTTATTTCAACATAGTGATAAAAAAATCAAAACGGATGTTGCGTTTTCCTCAATTTTTATTGATATTTAAAAATATCAGATGGCGACACCTCCTTTATCATATCTTATTGTGTGAAGACCTTATTTTACTCACCTTTCAATATATGCAAACAACAAAACATACCTTATTTTTGATTGCATATATTTTGTAATAGTTGCCTTCTTATGACTTATAACAAATTGAAAGCAATTTATTGGCGATTCAGGAAAATATTGAAGTGATTACTGATTTAAATAGAGCAATATGGGAGCAATTCGGCATATAAGGAAAAAAAGTTTTTCAACTTCCGTCGCCAACTTCTCTCCGGTAATGTCAGTATTTATAATCTGTACCGCATGTTTTAAATTAAGATATTTTATAAAATTAAGAAAAATATTTAAAAAAAAATTACAAAAAAAAAAATTTCAATGTTCTAATAAACATATAAAACCATTTAATATTGACAAAAGTCTTGCCTAGATGCATTATAATTTCCATAACAAACAATAATTTTTTTTCGTGTAAACTTTAAAACTCTTCCTTCCTTGCCCTGCCATCGTTTAGCACGATTTTGTGAATATATTAAGAAAAATAAAGTGTGTTTAGATTAACTAATATAATTCGTAGTGTTTTTCATCAATTCAAACATAAAGTGTCCTTGCGAAAATTTTATTGGCAGTCAAGTAAAAATTTCTCAGGTTTGATAAAAAACGTAAACGTTTTGTAAATGTTTATATCCGATTTACTGTTGTTGAATGACAGAATTACATATCATATAATCAACTTAAAAACTTTAATTGATTTTCTTTATAATTAAAAAACAGTATAGCATCAGTTTTGTCATATTACAAATAATTAAAACTGTCAAAGAATTTATTTGTCTCTCTCACAAATATTACAAGTATAACTGTCTGTTTCTTTTTATCAATATAATAATGAATTATGGGTACACGTAGTCGATACGTACTTCACCATTTGTTCTATAATTCAAAAAAGTGATGTTTCTAAAGTCGATGTTGTACTGTACTAATTTTTTTCAATTTATCAGATAATTTTATGAAAATGTTTATTGTTTCATATTCAACAACAGTGGATATTTTACTACAGCTTGTTGTAATTTTTTTGTTAAAAATACAAACTTTTTCCTATTTTGTAGATATATAATAAAATGTCTCTAAAATGAAATGTATATGACGATTGCACTATACATTATAAAAATATAATATATATTAAATATTAATAAATAATTATAATTCTGTTAACTGTAGCTAAAATCGATTTTATAATTGTGCAAATTTGTTTCTTAAATAAATTCTCTTACATTCGCATATCAATTTTTAAAAACATAATTATTAACAATTTTTTGACTTTGAAATGCTTGGAAATACCAACAAATACTCTTGATAAATGTTTCTTTCTTTGTTGAATGTATTAAATTTTGTTTTATGTATTCATAGATGTCAGTAGAATCTGAATTAACAATTTGATTTTTTAATTTTAACCGGCTGAATAATTTGAATTTCTTTTTTGGGACATAATCGTACAATTTTTGTCAATATTAACATTTAAAATTCTAAATTTTAATTACTAATGACATCTGTGAACAACAAATAGATTTAAGAAATAAGTTGTAAAATATGTAAAAATAATTATAGACCGAAATACTTTTTGCAAATTTTTAACAATGTTATTACGTACTTCTGTGTTGAAAAAATAGAATTTAGCTAATTTTTTCGTAATCATTATATAAACAGAAAACTCTTTATGTACAAAGTGTCTCTTAAAAAACACTCGTGTATTTAACAATTGAACTTTTCCTGAAAAAATCGTCCAACAACTCAAATTTATTTTAAATTAGCTTCTCAAGTAAGTATTTTTTTAAAAATGTTTAAAGTAACTACAGCTCGCCAAAGTCAACAGTAAATGATTGTATAACCTTTATCGGCCGTGTTAATATTGGCAAGCTGTACATAATTATTCTTAAATATTTAAAAATTATTGACTCAACAACGACCAATTCAAAATTATTTTATTTCTATCCAAGATAATTATGAAAATGGAGTTTTAATATACAAATTTTATATGTTCTTTTATACAAAATTTTTATATATTTCTTTTTTTGTTAGCGTATTTTATGTAGCAAAAATTTGAAAATCTTCTCTTCAAAAAGGACCTAATTTTAAACGCCTGTTATACATTAATAATATATTATGAAAATTTGCTTACAAATAGAATTTTCAAGCAACATTCGAATGTAACTCGCTTTACAGTTAAGTACAATTTGTTGTTTAATAAATATTTTTATGAAAATTTTTTGCTATATTTATTGATTATCAACTATCAGTACCAGATATAAATTTTCATTGAATGTAATTTTTTTTTTTTTTTTTTATCATAATATCATAATATCCTTATCTTATTGTAAATAAAGAAAAAATACGGATTATGTTGTTAACTTATTTTAAGTTAATAAATAAATCGTTCTTTAACAAAATATTTGTTAAACAAAAATAAACTGCATCAGTGGTCAGAATAAACGTTCGCTATATACAGTTGAATTCAAAAAGTTTTACGTGAAAACCATAACCTCATAATGTTGAAAAAATTCAAAGATAATAATGAAAACCGTTGTTAGTTTGAGTATAAAATTTTTAATTGTAATTTTTGTATCGGCTTTGCAATGTCAAATGCACATTTTTAATTATAAATAAAATTTTAATAAATTGTGTGAAAAATTGAATGTTTGGTTTTTGTTTTTCTTATTCAATTTTTTTACTTACCAAATATTTTCTTTGCTTTATGTTGATAATCATAATTAAGTTATTACACATTTGGGAATAATTAATCACCCGTATTTGATGGGTATTTGATACAGTTGGGAAACATTAATAGAATCCCTCGTAGAAAAGAGAGATATGTTACATTGTGATTTAAGAAGGTTCGTGAAGTGTGAGATGCCAACACATACTTCAACAATTTGGAGATCACATTAGTGTTCCGTTCCAGTTTTGGTACGGAAGCAACAACATTGAAGCGTGAATACAGGGAGGTAGTCCCCCGTAAACCTAGATAAATTACATGGATAACCGTAAATGAAAACATATTTTCATTTTTGCCAAAATTAAGTATGTAGAATTAAATTTTTTGAAAGAAATTTCAACATTTTGATAGTAAAAATGAAAAGTTTGCACCAAAATTATCTTAATTCAGCCCCTTACAGTAATTCAAATCACTTCTATGAAGCTTGCTTTGAGACAAAATAATTTTTTTTTATTTTAGTGACGTCATGACGTTTACTGAAATAGTTTAAAGATTTAAAAGCCGTAAATAAAATGATAGAATGATGAAATTGAAAACAAATTATAGGTTTTTGAAATCGCTTAATTTTTATTTTTATCAAAGTTAAATATACAGAAATCGAATCAGTCAAAATTAAAAAGCCCCTCCTAATTTGAATGTTAGCGCCGTCCCTAAAAAATTATATTTAAACCATGACTGTAAAAATGTTGTAAATAAAGCAAGTATTTTATTAATTTTTAAAAATATTTATTATTTTTTTTTAAATATTGAATACATTAAAACTGAAAATTGTTATAAAAATATTTACGGAATATTTTAAAATAGCGTTTAAATCCGTATACAGTTTCAATTTATTTATTAATTCTAAGATATTTAAGGGGAAATTTAACTCGTTCCCTTTTTAAAAAAGTAAGCGTAATATTTTAATTAAATACTGAAAAATTATTAAAAGATTACAATTTAAAATTGCGATTTTAATCAGTCTTTTTTTTGTCTTTTAAAATTTTTTATAATTTTAAACACTATTTTTTTTTTAAATTCCTATTATTAACCCTGTATTTAATTTATTATTCTAAAATTTAAACTATTATTTTTATAATTTTTTTCAAAACACAAAGGTATTAAATTAATACGCGATTTCGATAAAAATTAATTTTTTTACACGACTACAATTACTTTAAAAACATTGCAACATAAAAACAAAAAAACAAAAAAAATATAAAAACCAAATAAAACATATTTCAAAAATTATTTTTTAATTTTAAGGCGCGAAATTTGTACACCATAATTACCTACTATTAAATTCGTCACAATAATTATGCAATGCTTTTAAATTTAACCTTCCATGAGTCACATAAGGTATATTACCGACAAAATTTTCTCTATAGTCAAAATTGTACTCCAAACTTAATGATGGTATCTTACACCCTGTGTAACCTACTATGTTAAATAGTTGATGTGACCCGCTGAAGGTTAGTTAACGATTTTGTACTTATGGTAGGAAAAATAGTATGCGTATAGTAAGAGCAGGAAGAATTTTTACCATTAATATCATTTTATAAAGGCCCGTGTTCATTCCGCGGTATAAAGTACTCTCGCGCATGTGCGCTATTAAACCACGCAAACGCACTAACAAAAATTTATAACGTCAACAAGCTGCCGACGTCAAAATGGTAGGTAGACGTCAAATAATTTAAATTTTTATCAGTATGTATTTAGTGGTTTAGTAGTGTACATGCGTAATAATTTTTTGTAGTGGG
Source organism: Brachynemurus nebulosus (assembly GCA_035578155.1). NCBI lineage: Eukaryota > Metazoa > Arthropoda > Insecta > Neuroptera > Myrmeleontidae > Brachynemurus > Brachynemurus nebulosus. The sequence goes on along the minus strand of JAPWDM010000009.1, from coordinate 6,660,383 downwards.
GATCGAACACAGACAAGAAGACTAAACGTGATTTTTTGACACAACCTCGTGAATTTTATCGATTTTTCGTTTATTGTGCCAATTTTTTTCGAAATTTACCCGTTAACTAGTACTTAAAATAGGTAACTTTTGAAATTACGAAAAACTTAAGAAAATTAAAACGAATAAAATTATTATTTTAGGTTATTTTACAAACAAATGACTTGAATGGCTCCCACATTTCCGTATTCGTCACTCTTGTATATCATACTCGTCCTACTCTTATTGCTATATAATTAATTTGGAAATTTAAATAAAATTATAAATTTAAAAAAGAATTTTTCATACAACTTTGTTTGAAATAATATTATTTAAATTACAATAATTCATTTAAAAAGAAAATTATTTAAAAATATATTACGTTAAAAATAATAATTGAATAAATATTTGTTTCCCTCAAAAATAGAGCAAAAATAAAATACAAAATATATTTCGAAATAATTTTGTCCCAAATGGGCCAATTGGTATAAAAGAAATAAATAATTAATTACTAAAAAAAATAAATAAATAAGGCAAAAACAATAATACGTCACAAAATAATTGAAACTAAATATTATTTATCTAACAATACTTTAAATTTCATTTTTGATGGTTTAATTGAAATGAAGCAAGTGAAGTCAAAGTTAATTTTAGTCAGCAAATTTATCTCTTCACACCAATTGGTAGCTTCCCATGTGGAACAGGTTTATCATATATCACATGCAATTATTCATAATCAAATGTACCAGTTATATGTAAATACAATCAATTTCAAATCATTTTCCATAATTAATATTAAAACAATAATTTAATTTGCTAAGCACAAGAAGTAATGTGTAAATTCATCGAATCGAAACAGTTTGCAGCACTGACATCTGTCGACGACGTTTTAAAACAACACAGTTACTTTAAAACGTCACCAACAGATATGAGTGCTGCAAGCTACTTCGGCTCCATGAATTTACCGAATAATTACTGAAGTCGTCTAAAATCAAAGTGTTTGTTTATTACTTCTTGAAATTCATTTACCTTAATTTAATGGACGCAAAGTTTCAATTAATTATTGCAAAAGTAAATATTAGTAAAATAAATTATTACATACGTATAGTAGAAAATATTCAACAAACTCAAAAAAGTATAAACCCAAATCCTACACAACAGTTCAGTTTCAGTGTTTGTCAAGTATAAGTGGTGTTTCAATTTTTTTTTTTTTAATGTATGCTACCATCCACTACTTGGCGAGTTGCTACTGCCCACTGAAGAATTTTTGCGTTCTGCTCCTGGTGCTATTGATCCACAAAATGGGTTGGCACGTTTTTTCAATTCTAACCACCAATTAAATTTATTTATTTATACTTAATTTACGCCATTTTTGTTCAGGGTACAGTCTGGTGTAAATGTAAAAGAGTCTTTTTTCTTTAAATTTTAATACAAATTTTTACCTGCGGTTTTATTCGCACGGTATTTGAAATTATGACATCAAATTAAGTTTTAAATATTACTTCCCACGGGAATAAAATGTGATAAAGAGTAGCCTATATCTTTCTACGTCTCCCTGACCACCATAATGCAAAGTTTCAAATTGATTGGTTAAGCAGCTGGGGTTTGAAGACGAGAATCAATTCTTTCCGCGAAGCAAGAAGTAGCCTTTGTCCCTCTCTTGTCTCAAGCGATTTGTATGCAAAGTTTGGGCTAATCCCGAGAATTACCCAACCGGATAGGTCATACCCTCTATTTTAATATAGGCGACATTTGAATGGTTTAAATTATCCCGCAGAGCTTTGAAATTAAAAAAGACCCAAAATAAACGGCTGAACGGATCCTGATCAAATTTTGCTCAAACACTACTGAGATTCTGGAAAGCATGATCTTTATCAAATTTTAAGAAAAAAACGGTACGTAAGTTTGAAATTGTCCCACCGGGTGCTAAGGACGTAAAAAAACACCCAAAATGTTAACTAGTTAAATGGATATTGACACAATTTTGCCTTGTGACGTCAAAGTTATCTCTTGAGTTCCTGTACGCTCCCAAATAAGTCGGAGATAAACCGCTTTTACCCAAATGTTAAAATTTGACTGAAATCCTGAAAAAATGGATGTGAATTTAAAACTGTTCTACAAAGTCCTAACGCCCAAAAAGGATCCAAAATTGGAGTACTCCTAAAACTGTCAATATGGCTATTTGTGGAAAGGTCTCAAGATATGGAAGGCTACACCAGACAATACCTTTAATGTATAAAAAACGAATGTATCTTACCGGAAATGAGCATATGTATTTTTCGACGTGCACCAAAAGCGGATATTCCAATTTCCATAAGATCGGTATCAGTGAGCGTTTGAAATGTTTCCAAATCGATTTCGTGCTCTTTAAATATTTTAATATATTTCTCCAAACCGAACTGAGTCAATAACGAACCCAAATCATGCCAGTTTGCACCGGTTAATTTTTGTAAAGAAGATATCGACATTTGTTCGAATAAATTACTCATATCCATGTTAATGTTGCTCGACGATGGAATGTCCACGTCGTTCGATTGATTTGAGGCGCTGGCGCCAATCGTATTTGCTGCAGATGGTAACCAAACGTCATCCTAAATATTATTTGGCTCAATTAACAGATTGCTTTAAACAATGTGATATATTTGGTTTTCTTTTGATAGTAAAAATGAAAAGTTCACGCCCAAATTACCCTCATTCAATTAATTATCCTAACTCAAATTATTTCCACAAAGTTTGATTTGAGAAAAAATTCTTTTTTAACTCTGTGACGTCATCAAACTTAGTAAAATTTTTCAGTGCTTCAAAAACCGTAAATAAAATAACAGAATGCTGAAACTGGAAACGAATTATAGGTTTTTGAAGCCGATATTTCCAATTTTACCAAAATTAAGTATGTTAAACCATCAGGGAAAAGACTTCTGTTTAATCAATCGTGTTTCCCGAAGGAATTTCGTCATTTTGATGACAAAAATGAAAAGTTCACGCCCAAATTACCCTCATTCAATTAATTATCCCAACTCAAATTATCTCCACAAAGTTTGATTTGAAAAGAAAGAATTTTTTAAACTTGGCAACGTTATCAAATTTACTAAAATTTTTCAGTGCTTCAAAAACCGTAAATAAAATGACAGAATAATGAAATTGGACACTAATTATAGGTTTTTGAAGTTGTTCTTTCCATTTTTACCAAAATTAAGCATGTGAGATCACTGGGAAAAAGAGTTCTGTGTAATTAGTAATATTTCTAAAAGGAATTTCGTCATTTTGGTGGTAAAAATGAAAAGTTCACGCCAAAATTACCCAAATTCTATCGGTTATTCTAGTTCAAAGCATTTCCATAAGGTTTTATTTAGAAAAAAAATAAATATTTAATTTGATGACGTAATCAAGTTTATTAAAATTTTTCAGTGCTTTAATGACTGTAAATAAAATGAGAGAATGGTGAAATTGGAAGCGAATTATAGGTTTTTTAAGTGGCTCGTTTCGGTTTTATCAAAATTAGAGTTGTAGGACCACTAGGAAAAAGGACTTGTGTCGAATCAGTGGCAGTTCTAAAATTGTTAGAGTAAATACAATAATAATAATACCTCCGTGTTGTTTGAAGATGCATTTTCCGAATTGTTGTCCACTTTGTTGAATGCGCCCGGTGAAGTGGCGCTGAAACCATAACCAGACCATGCGCTGTTCGGTATTCGATATCCACTAATTGGACTCTGTATCTGTTGCCAAGCAGCCAAACGTCGTTGATCGTACGACATATTATGAACCGCCGGTTTTATCAACGGTTCACGCGAGAAATTGGACAATACTGATGATATAACTGTAACAAAATATAGTATATTGTGCAATAAAGGCGGGAAATTATCGATTGTCCACGAGAACGACGTTGAGCGCACAATCGTAGTGAGTGCGCTCATTCGCTCGAACGGGCAATCGACAATCCCGCACGAGTTGTTCATACTATTTTTTATTACGAATTTCACATTTTTTATTATTATTACTATTTTTTATTACTTTTTAAAATAATATTTTTGAGTACAGCTGAACTCTTTTTTGTGCGGTGGATAGGGACCGCATAAAAAAAATCGCACAAAAAAAATATATTCAAAAATATCATAAATAGCAATAAAAAGTATAGTTCGTTCCAGATTGTACAAAAAAGTTTTTTTGTGCGGTTGGTCATGACCGCATAAAAAAAGTTTCATCGAAAAAACCACTCAAAACGCTCAAAACTTAGAAATTTCTTTAGAAGTTGCTTCTATAAACAAGATAAAGCATTAATTTACACGTAGAAACATTTTATTTCAATTTTATAATATTATGAAAATTTTGAAAAATACATCTTTAACAAAATTAAATGATGCAATAACTTATGTTCTTATGCAATGTATTGATTAAATGCTTAAAAGCCGTTAAAAAGTATTTCTATCAAAGAAAGTTATTATAGTAATTGTTTAAGTTTCTTACTGTCTTGTGATTTTAATTCACATTATGCATTTTAATGGCCATTTTTTACAAACCACATAAAAAAATCGCACAAAAAAGGACCGCATAAAAAAGAGTTCAGCTGTATTTTGTCTTTTTTTTCTAAATTAAATATTGTTTAGATTGCTTTGTTGGTGGTTTGATGATTAAATGAAAAATCAGGAGGTGGCTTTACGTGTTTTGATTAAATTTTACGTGTTTTAGATCGTCAATTTGCGTGCGGAAAGTATACTTTCCGCACGCAAAAAGCACGTACGAATAGTAGAGTGGTCAAACAGCTATTTGCGTACAAAAAGGGGTGCGTCAAGTTAGTACTTCTCTCGGATGAGTAATAAAAAAATCATTATAAATATCCTGGGGCATTACCGAAATCTCAAATCACATACCTGAACCAACACTGGTGTCCTGCAATGGTGACGGTGATGGACTGCGATTGATATTTGGACTATGAATTGGACTCACTGAATTGCGGCAACTGTTGTTAGCCGAAACGAAACCGCTGTCTTTCTGCGCCGACGCAGTCGCCGCATTATCGTAACTCGATGATGTCATTGTATTCGAATATTGACTAGACGTGCATGCACTAGGAATACTGGGATTAGATAAAAGTGAACTTAAGGATACAAATGATTGTGAATAATTATTTGACACGATAGTTGGAAACGGTAATAGATGGTTGTTGGGTGGTGTGACGCCCCATGAATTGTTACGGGATTGCATCACTAATTGGGAGGGATTATTAGCAGTGTAATCGGCCATAAATGTCATGGGTGCATCGGGGATAAAATATGTTGACGGGATTTGAGCGATAACACGAGGCTCGCTTAAGTTTAACAATTGATGACGTGCTTCGTAAATATTCGCTAAAAATATGCAAATTTTTATTATAAGGCTGTGATCATATAGGGCGCTTGCAAGTGCGTGCACACACTTGCAAGCGTCCTATGTTACTACAGCCTTACAACCATTTGAAACTTACAAGCATTTCGTTCAATCCCTTTGATAATCACACTTAAAGTATTCTGCTTTGGTTTTTGGCTGATATTTATAAATACGTCTAAATCTGACATCAATTGTGTGAGTCGTTCTGGTTTTACATCAGCACAATTTTCTGGCAAATCAAATCTTAACATTACTGGTAAAGAACCCTGAAAATATTTTGATAAATTTAATCGAAACGTGGAAGAAATTTTTTTATCGGCATAATGTTTTTTTTTTTACCATAAGTTGTTGACGAGCTAAATAAACATTATGAATTCCACCGGTAATTGTCACATTACTTTTTTTAATAAGCGCTATATTTGGGTCACTAACTTCCGGGAACATAATTCGAGTACCAGTATTCTTCATTATCGTTTTTATATGGACACTTTCGCGACCCCGAACAATTGGATGATGGACCGGTGAGATCTCCATTGACATTTGAACTAGGACTTGATCCTGAATTTGATTGGGCAAAATTTTAGAATTTATTGACCTAGTGAAAATGTTTTTAAGGGAAGATTCGCCAAAAAAACATCAAAAATCGACCATTATTATAATTTTTTTTACAAATAAATATTTTTTAAAAAAACTAAATATACAATATTGTTTCTACATGTATTAAAATAACAAAAAAATTTAAAAAAACAAAAACAAAAAATGAGCTGAATATAAATGACTTTGATCTTTGAAGTTGACACTCCAAGATTTTTCCACCTTAATGGTTCCTCGCGTTTTGAAATCCCCAGTGAACCAAAATCAAAAAATCAAGAATTTTCTGAAAATATACATATACAGTTATGACACTAACTAGAATCTAAGAAAAAAATAAATAAAAAACCAGCGAAAAATCGCATTTTGAAAATAAATTTTCAAAAATTACCGTTTTTTCTCGACTATAAACAGTCACCATTTTGAAAATATATTACGGAATCAAAAGATCCTAGTTCCTGCCAAAATGACGGCATCGAGGAATAATATGCACTTTAATTTATGTCGATATTTCAAATACTTTTGGAGATACGTGACGAACCATGTCGAAAAACGTACTTTTGTGAAAATAACATTTAAAGTTTTTTTTTTTTTTTTAAATTGGATTATAGTAAAGTGTGTGCACTAAAATGCCCATAACTTTTTGATTTTTCATTTTTTTAAAATAAAATTTTAGGAGAATATTTCTAGCACCTTAAGGAACATAATTATAAAGAAAAAAAATTCGATTTCTTTTTTTTTTAGTGAATCTGCCCTTAACATACCGCAACAGGATCACAGATATGTTGAATCAATAACAGTGTCGCTTCCTTTACACGATTAACTTCTAACTCCGAACCTTTTACGATCACTAGCGTAGCGTGAAATTTTGGTTGATTACGCAACATAACCGTAACATTGTACTGTTTTTGTATGTGTAAAATGTATGGTGAATTGACATCGGGCACTGTTTGTTTGCAAGGCATAATTGGCATTTCAAAACTGAAAATTAATGGAGCCAATGCCTGAAAGAAAAATTTTTATAATGATTTATATGTACACGATTCAATTTGGCATGTGGGAACTTACTCGAACGCCAGCCCTAGCACGTTCTACTCCACGTATGTCGCCGGCAATGGACACCTGATTCGATTTTTCATCTGTGTTAGTACGGTTTGAGTCAGGAAAATGTATATGACATTGTGTTTCATCCATTACTTGCTTAATACTTTTCCCACCTTTCCCAATGATATGAGAATGATCAGTATAACTGACGTCTATTTTCATTATAACTCGAGTATTCTAAAAATTTATTTATTTTTTTTTTTTTATTTATATACCAACAAAAAGTCTGCGTATTTTAAGAACAAAATATATAAAATAATAAAAAATCGGTTAAATATAAGTCGTAGGATAAATTATTTTCAGCGTAGATGATTTTTCTGAGCGGCCCTTTTGATGAGAAGGATGAACGATACCAATTTTTGAAGGCGACCCCCAAAAAAAAATTTAAAATATGAAAGAATTGAAGTTTAGACTAATCCCAAAAATTACTTAAATTATTTCAAAAATTCTTACACTTGGTGGAAAGGTGATACCCTGTGTTCTAATATAGGCTACATTTAAATAGTTTAAGTTATCCCGCAGAGTCCTGCGTTCCAGAAAAGGCCCAAAATAAACGGCTGAACGGATTTTGAAAGAAGTCCGACTCAGAGAGCCCAAAATAGACGGCTAAGCTGGTCTGTACTAAATTTTGAGAAAAAAGTAAACACGAGGTTGAAATTGCGTTCCGAAAAATTCGAAAAAAATGAACGTGAGTTTAAAATTGTCTTCCAAGGCTCTAGGACCCCAAAAAGGAACCAGAATTGAAGTGCTCCTAACATTATCAATATTGATATTTATTTAAAGGTTTCAAAATCTAAAATCAACCTTACACAATGCCCTTGAAATTGTTTTTCGTATTCTAATTTACCCCCTGGAATTTACCCACAGAATCAAAATTCAAATTTTTATTTTTCACATCTATAACCGAGCCACCATATTCTATCTCTGTGCCAAATTTTAAACTTTTATGCCGAATAGTTTCAGAGAATTTTTAGAGCCAAAAATTAAATAAATATCCCCAGCTTCCTTCCAATCCCTACCCCTCACTTTCAATCTGGCTTAAGTCTACACTTAGATATGGAAAACAGGACTCAACTGGTTTTGAAATTGCAGTTTTCGTGATTTTATTGTTATAAAAAAGCGGAAATGCCTACCTTTACTTCTAGTTGAGACAAAATTTTTTCTTTAGCAACTGCCACATCCTCTGGTCGACCAGCTATCCGCACATGAGGATCTATAAAACGAAATCAAATTTATTAATAATAACAATAATACTTTACAAAAATATCACATGTTTCGATCCATATGATCATTATAAAATAAATTATCAAACAATTTTTTATTATGATTTTAACAAAAAAAAAAAAAAAAATTATATAGGTAGTTAAATATTAATAAAATTTTCATAATTTTTAGTAATATCAAACTCAATATACATACTATAAAAGTTAAAATAAATGTTTTTTGTGGTTCCACATCGGCAAATTTTTGCGGACATAATTAAATATTCTTTAAAATTTTTAACGAAAAAAAACTAAATATTTATTTAAAATATATTACTGGCCACGATGTCTACTGATACTAATCACATTGAATGTTTAAAAAGCGATCATATGTGATTTAAATGAAGGTGATTTAAACAGGCGCCATTAACGCCGTTATTGTCGCTGATCAACAATCAATTGTCTGGGTAAGAAGATTTAATAATATAATATTTAAGATTTAATAATATATGCCATCATTTAATACTTAACGAATTTTATTGTTCAAATTTTCAATTTAAATACCGAATATCGATTTTTTAAGTAAAATAAAAATTTTAATCAGTAAAGAGTAAAAAAAGGTTGTTTCTTATAGTTTTTGATGCGCAAAATTCAGAAATAACAGTTAGAAAAGCGTAATTCCAAGCGAATATTTTGAAAATTTAAGATAATTTTTGAGAATAAGCGCTCAAACATAATTTGCAAATAATGGAAATTTTATATTAAGGAGTTACATGGGTCTTTTTTAGCAAAAAAAAAAAAAAACACTATTTTTTCGATTTTTTTTTACAATATAAGAAAATATAATTTATTTCAACTTTTGGCATGTTAGGTATATTATTTTGAAACACTGTAAAAAAAACTAAGCCATTGACAGCTAGTTTTCGAAAATCACTGATTTTTCGCCGTAGTAACTTGTGAAATTCTTACCTAAAATAAAAAACAAAATTTTTTTCTATTAGTAGATGCTTATAGCTTGTACTTGAACGAAAAATTACTGTTTCCATTCATTACATCTCATATTACAAGTAAAAAATTAACGAAAAACACGAAAATTTTTACCAAATTTCAACATTTTTTGTTTAAAACACTATCAAAAGTTGAAATTTCATTTTTTTTAAATCCGTTTGTTTAAGTACAAGCCATAAACATTTTCTAATAGAAAAAAATTGCCAAAAAAAGTTAGAATAAATTAGGTTTTTTTGCTAAAAAAAAAGCCATATAACCCCGTAACACTGATTTTTCTGCTCACTACTGTATGTAATATTTTAACAATAACAATTCTCAAGCGATCAGAGTCATGTTAGCGCGTAAGTATCGAATACGTGTCTGATCAACGGTTTCCTCTCAAGTGTCGTATAGACCTGTCGTCCGCCAAGAATATGAGTTTTTTCAGTAAAAAAAATAATTTACGAATTGCTTATAAATTTTTTCAAGGGGCGGGGGGGGGCAGAGGTAAAAATTTTTATAGGGGGGCGTTAGGGCACAAAGTTTGTAAACCGCTGGTCTAGACAATCAAATAAAAATCGCTTATAACTTCTACATAAATTTTTATTTTTGATCTCTCAACTTAACTGAAAAATGGCAAAAGTTCTCAGAAAGTTAATTAAATTTCGTCTTGAAATTACACTTTTTTGTTATATTTGAATTGTACAAGTGAAAAACTATAAAAGACGCTTTTTCAACTCTTTCGTTTAAGGACGTTTTGGAAATTATTTAACGCTAAAAGCAATTTGATACACTTTGAAAACTGAAAGAGATTTATACAAAAATTGTGCTTACCTTTCTTTGATTTAGCACCAATTTTTAACATTCGCGGCCAGGCAATGTGTGTCTTGGTTTCTTCCATAATCTATAGACAAAAGAAAAATTATATAGGTATACTAACAAAACTTTTCACATAATTCTAAAAAATACAGACCTTATAGAAAAATCTTTCAGCAATCGAGGATGAATTTTCATTTGCTGTAAATATAAATTTATTTTTAACTTTACAAAAACATATGATTTAAAAAGAAATTTGTTTATTAAGGGGGACCACTAGTGTGACATTTTGAAAAAATTGGAAAATATTTTTGCATGTTTCGATAGTCTATACCTTTAAAAATAACATACTAAAATTTCAAATGCATATCTCAAATAGTTTTTGAGTTACAGCCATCTGAAGAGAGAATTCTGATTTTCATTGTTAACTTTGAGCTATTGAGAAATGTTTGAAGGTTGATAGTCCGGGAGTTTCTGGACGTGGCTGCCAGTCACATGTTGTGGAACAGGTAGACCCTGTCACATTTAAACGACTCATCTAGTTTTACTATGACCGTTATAGTGAGTACATCGTAAATAATTTTAGTAAAAATTCTAAGTGATTAAAACTAAAAGATAAGGTAAAGAAAAACTACATTTTTCAAATTTGCTGCAGTTATAACTCGAAGATAAATCATCCGATCGATTTGATTCTTCTTGTAACTTCTTTTATATATATGTTTCTTCGTGTCAAGAACCACCAGTTTTCTGATCGAATTAAAAATGTAATTTTTGCAGGCCAAAAATCATCAAATTTTCGCGAAAAATTTGAAACTTTTTTTTTAAAAACTCCGCCATTTTGTTAAATTTCAACTTTTTTTTTCGAGGTTCATGGCACGGACAATACCTTATAGTTTAATAGGCTTTTTGGTTTTTTTGATTTCAGGCACTGTGAAGGTCGCTATCACTGCAGCAGTGGGAGGACTTTCTTTTTTTTGGAGCCTTGGGAGATCGCGAATAACTCACTGAATTTTCAATTTTTTGGTCCAAAAATTTTATTATGAATTTATTATATATCAGCGAATATATCCTTAAAATATTAAAACATTCTATACAGTAGTTTTCTTTACAAAATTCCCAAAAATTACCTTTTTTTCAGGCGGTCACACTAGTGGTCCCCCTTAATCAAAGACAAAACAATATTACATGCAACAAATGACATTTGTCCTTACCGCCAACCATCATCTGTTCCAATTTCTTTCGATCCACACAAAATCGTTCTTGATACAAATCGTTAATACTGGTCAAACCCAAAATTGAAACCAAATCTTGCAATTCTTCGCGAGTATCGCCAAATCCACTTCCTTTTCCTGATGTACTCGAAATTTCTGATATGGTTCCCGATCCACGTAAAACAGGTTTCATTAACAATAAACTATGGGCCATTTTTTTTTGTAATTTGGATTATAATTCAATTAATTAATTTTTTAATTTTTGTTTAAATAAAAAAATTAACGTTTAATATTTAAATATTAATATTTGTCACCTCTTCATTGAACGTATGTAGAAATTTTTTTAACCGATTTGAGGTGACCGTTTCGATTGTTCAGGAAAAATGCATACTAAAATTTTATTGGCCTAATAATAATTTCATTCACATGTCTTCTATGACCATATTTTTTTTTATTATATAATTGAACATAACAAGAATATATTCATTCATAATTAAGCTTGCGTATAGATTATTAAATATTTTTAAAAATTTACAAAAATTATTTTTATTTATCGAAATTTTTAATAACAATTATTTTTAACATAAAATAAAATATTCACAAAATAAGTATTTGTGCTTTAAAAAAAAATTATTTTAAATTTCTCTAATCCATTAAAAATTATATTTTTGTATCTGTTACAGTAGTAAGATAAAAAAAATAAAAAAATAAAATAAAAATTCGTATTTAATTGATTTCCGTCTAAGTTGGGATTTAATGTTCCAAAATATCTCCAGAAACATTCGACTTTTCTCAAATATTAGAGTTTTTGGATAACTTGCCCTGCCGTCGTATTTACTTTCGAAGTTCGAATTTCTACGTTTCTAATTTCAAAAATGACGTACTTCCTACACAAACTTTCATTCCTTGTTTTTCCTCCTGAGGGAATGAATTTCTAAAAACGCTGATACAATTGATTTTTATTTATAAACAGAAGCTTAAACACCAATTTCCATATTTCTAACTTTAAAAGTGGCGAACTTCCATACAAAGAGTCTGGAACCATTACCATAGGTGAATTTACCCTAGAAATGAAATTCAACGATATGTATCCGATTGTGTAGCTTAGTGAAAGAGTAAACCATACGTATGGATTTTTCTCAATATCTTTACATTTCGCGGAGTTATAATACCAAATACCAAAAAATAGTAATCTTATTCAAACTTTTTTTTCTCGTAAACTATTACAGATAAAACGATGAAACAAAATCCATATTGTTTGCTATGTCCAGTACTTTATTATATATTTTTTTCATTTAAAATGGACATTAAATACCCTTTATAAAATATGAAAAAAAATTCATTAGATTTTTTTAGCTACTTGTACAAGAGTGACCACTTTCTTATTACTACCAAAAGAAAGCTCGCAAGCACTTCTCTCACCTCCCTGAATTTTATTTTTGTCAAAAGGGTGGAACATACTGAAAAAAAATAAAAACATATATATTTGGTGATGTTCATGGTATGTGTATGTACAGGTACAGGTCAACAAATCTGACTTTACCTCTTCAAGGTCATTAAAAATGCATTCTTAAGAAGTGAGATAGTACTTAATATAAAGAAAAAATGACCTTGAAGCGGCAAAGTCTGATTTGTTGAACTGTACTTACTTGTTTTTGAATTATGTTTTTAAAAAATATTTTGAATGGTTAAATGAATCATTGAATGTTTTTTTTTTTTTTTTTTATATTACATGAGAATCTGATGCCTGCTCTACACTCTCGATCGAAGTTCCTCGACGAAGTAATCGCTAAAGTTGGCTGAAGTCGGAATACCGTTATAACACCAGCCACGAGAACCATGAAATGACCTTCTACACTCTCGTACTCGGTCCACTTTGCGAGAATTGAGAGTAGGCATAAGGAATCTAATATGTTTTATGTTCAAAATGTAGACTCATTCCATATAGGAGTTTTAAAAAATAATCAGCTACGAATCAAGAACTAATTTTTTTCATTGCTTTTAACATACTTCTCAAGTCTACAATTTTAAATTCACTGATGAAGTTAAATACATCACTAATTGATCAAGTAAACAGTTTTAGTTTACCTAACGGGTAAGTAAAAATGTTAGTTGGATTTACTTGCGAAATAATTGTACAACTGAGTAATACGTTAAAAACAATGAGAGAAGTTAGTTCTTTTTTCGAAACTAATTGTTTTTTAGAACTCCGATACGAAAAAAGTCTACATTTTGAAGATAAAACATATTAGATTCCTTATGCCTACTCTCAATTCTCGCAAAGTGGACCGAGTACGAGAGTGTAAAAGGTCATTTCATGGTTCTTCCTGGCTGGTGTTATAATGGTATTCCGACTTCAGCCAACTTTAGCGCTTACTTCGTCGAGGAACTTCGATCGAGAGTGTGGAGCAGGCATCAGATTCTCATGTAATAAAAAAATACCCCTGTCGCAGCATCCTGCATAACATAGCGAATTTCCATTGACAAAAGTACGTTTTTCTCGGAAACTAGTTGATATAGAGTAATTGTAAATAAAAAAAAAACCTTCTTTATGTGAATTTTCCGCCTCATTCCGCCAAATCTTTTTCACGAAAAATGTCCAAAACATCGTAAACGTTTTCACGAAATTTCTTAAAAATAAGATGTTTCGTTCTTGAGTTATCGTGCGGACACATTTATATATATATATATATATATATATATATATATATATATATATATATATATATATATATATATTTACTAAGTGTGCGCACGATAACTCAAGAAAGAAACATCTTATTTTTAAGAAATTTCGTGAAAACGTTTACGATGTTTTGGACCAATGTCCAAAACATCGTAAACGTTTTCACGAAATTTCTTAAAAATAAGATGTTTCGTTCTTGAGTTATCGTGCGGACACATTTATATATATATATATATATATATATATATATATATATATATATATATATATATATATATATATTTACTAAGTGTGCGCACGATAACTCAAGAAAGAAACATCTTATTTTTAAGAAATTTCGTGAAAACGTTTACGATGTTTTGGACATTTTTCGTGAAAAAGATTTGGCGGAATGAGGCAGAAAATTCACATAAAGAAGGTTTTTTATTTACAATTACTCTATATCAACTAGTTTCCGAGAAAAACGTACTTTTGTAAATGGAAATTCGCTATGTTATGCAGGATGCTGCGACAGGGGTATTTATTGTATTTACACTCTACAATTAATATTTAAACTAAAATATTGGATAAAATTTTATTATAATGTTATTCGTACAAATTAAGGGCTCTGTACAAATTCCGGTAGCTCTAGTTAATATTGGAAACTGCTGAAATATTTTAAAAACGCATTTGGTAGAGGTAAAATTTAAATTGACGTAGCATATAATTGTTTTAGAGCTCGAAAAAATATACAGGGATATTAACATATATAAATCCAGGGTCGTAGAAAAAATTAAATGTTTAAACGGGTCTTCAGAAAAAATTAAAGGTTATACAGGAGAAAAACGTACTTTTGTAAATGGAAATTCGCTATGTTATGCAGGATGCTCCGACAGGGGTATCATAACTATGTGATCGTATGGGTATACGCACACGATATTGGCGTTATACATATTATATACACTATATCTTCTTTGACTATACAATATAGTGTGTCGAATATATGCTTAGAATGTGAGTAACTTAAGACTTTAAGATTACATCACTTAAGATTACATCTCTAAGGAAACTAATTGACATAGAAAAAAAGTTTAAAGACCTTTTTTATATAATTTTTTCTTCTCTTTTATATGGTGTAAAAAAATTTCGCAAAAATTTTTGAATAAGTGGAAATTTTGGCAAAAAACTAATTTTTTGCAAGAACAAAAACCATGTTCCTGGCATCCGACGTGTCTGGTTAACGAACTCATCCAACGGTTTGGGACTTCCAATACTTTCACCAAATTTCGTAATCCTAGGACATTCCGTTCGAGAGTTATCGTGCGGACACATATATATATATATATATATATATATATATATATATATATATAAATATATATATATATATATATATATATACATCTATATATATATATATATATATATATATATATATATATATATATATATATATATATATATATATATATATATAAATTTTAGCGAATATTATTTTCGGTTTCTAGGGACCTCAAAACAAATTTCTGCCAGGGTCCCGGACTCAGGTCGCGTTGTGACAGTGGCTGTAATAGCTCAATTCCATTCTGGAAATTCGCTAAAAACATTCAATGATTCATTTATTCATTCAAAATATTTCTTAAAAACGTAATTCAAAAACAAGTAGGTACATTTCAACAAATCAGACTTTGCCGCTTCAAGGTCATTTTTTCTTTATATTAAGTACTATCTCACTTCTTTAAGAATGCATTTTTAATGACCTTGAAGAGGTAAAGTCAGATTTGTTGACCTGTACCTGCACATACACATACCATGAACATCACCAAATATATATGTTCTTATTTTTTTTCAATATGTTCCAACCTTTGACAAAAATAAAATTCAGGGAGATGAGGGAAGTGCTTGCAAGCTTTCTTTTGGTAGTAATAAGAAAGTGGTCACTCTTGTACAAGTAGCTAAAAAAATTTAATGAATTTTTTTTTCATATTTTATAAAGGGTATTTAATGTCCATTTTAAATGAAAAAAATATATAATAAAGTACTGGACATAGCAAACAATATGGATTTTGTTTCATCGTTTTATCTATAATAGTTTACGAGAAAAAAAAGTTTGAATAAGACCACTATTTTTTGGTATTTGGTATTATAACTCCGCGAAATGTAAAGATATTGAGAAAAATCCATTCGTATGGTTTACTCTTTCACTAAGCTACACAATCGCATACATATCGTTGAATTTCATTTCTTGGGCAAATTCACCTATGGTAATGGTTCCAGACTCTTTTGTCCTCGATGTAACCCCCTTAGGGAATGAATTTTCAAAAATTCTTTCTTAGTGGTTACCTACAGTAAGCTAGTAAGCTTTGCAGAATCGCCCAAATAAGAGTTTCCAAACATACCAAAAGTAAATCGTCCTTAACAAATAATTTTTTATACGTACCAATAACAGAAATAGAAATTAACTTTATCTCTCTGGTATAATTTTTTGGACTTTTATTTTCGATTAGTCACAACTCTAGTAATTTTAATTTTGTCTACAGTATGCCAGTGAATGGCCAGTGTACATTTTCTCAATCATTCAGATGTTAGATAAGATATCTAAAATGGACTATAGACTGTCACTCAATCGAACAAATAAGTTTTACGATTATTTAATAAAATCACTTTTATAGTTATGGATCTGTCGTAACCTCTACCGTATTTACAGGAGGGGGAGGGGGGGGAGTTAAGTAGGTTATTAGCCCGAGGCGGAAAATTCTAAGAGCGGCATAAAACTTGATTTAAGAAAAACGAAACTGAGAAGTTTTCAAAGTCGTTCTTTTTATTTTCATCAAAATCAGGCACGAAGGACCACTAAAGAAAAACTTCTTGCGGATCAGTTCACACACAAATTAGTGATGTCGGACCGAGAAGCAATTAATCGACTAAAATTGTTTTTTAGATAAAATTAGTTATTAGTCGAAAATATCGAGCACACAGTAGTCGGTTAATCGACTAAATTTTTAGTCGAATTCATGATAAGGTAACCTATGTAACTCTTTCTAAAACGAGGTTTTCTTTTAAATTTAATTGAGACTTTTAATATTTTTCTTTTAAGAAAGGGAAATATATGAAATATCACAATATATTAATCACATGAAAATGAAAAATCATACAGATAGATAATTTTTTAGTTTCTTTTTTTTTTTTAATTCCAATAAATAATACAGAAAAATTGTTAAATTAGTCGTTTTTTAGTCATTTAAAAAAAAATTAATCATTTTAATCATTTAATCGTAGGTAAAATAGTCGACTAAAGTAAGACTAAATGTAAACAAAATTAGTCGACTAAACCGACTAATCGATTAATTATCCGACATCACTAACACAAATTACCATAATTAAAAAAAAAAGAAAAAAAGAAACTAATTCATATCACTTCAATATGGTTTGCTTTGAGAAAAAGGTAATCTTTTAATTTAGTAACGTGTTTACTAAAATTTTTCAGTGCCTTAAAAATCGTTAATGAAATAACGAGAATGATGAAACTGAAAGAGTACATTGCTTTTTTAAAATTGCATTGTCAAAAAAGCATTGTGAAACCTTTACAAAAATAGGACCTCCTACTAATTTGACAGCTGGATCCGCTTCTGGTGCCAACCACATCATCTGCGCCAGTGAATTTCCAACTTTCGTGCGGAAAGTTTGGAAAGTTTGGAAACTATAGGCGCCGGAAAGATTTTAATAGCAGTTATGATGAGCGCCAAAATAGCGCGTAATTCCTATATAAGTTTTATCTAACTATCGCCGTTGGTTTAGATTTCGATATTTTCAATTTTTGTCTTTATATGCTGCTCAAATGAATTTTGTTGATTTTCCGGGAAACTATAGGCGCTGGAATGATTTTAATAGCAGTTATGATGAGCGCCAAAATAGCGCGTAATTCCTATATAAGTTTTATCTAATTATCGACGTTGGTTTAGATATCGATATTTTCAATTTTTGTCTTTATATGCTGCTCAAATGAATTTTTTTGATTTTCCGGGAAATTATAGGCGCTGGAAAGATTTTAATAGCAGTTATGATGAGCGCGAAAATAGCGCGTAATTCCTATATAAGCTTTATCTAATTAGCGCCGTTGGTTCAGTTTTAGATATTTTCAATTTTTGTCTTTATATGCTGCTCAAATGAATTTTATTGATTTTCCGGGAAACTATAGGCGCCGGAAAGATTTTAATAGCAGTTATGATGAGCGTCAAAATAGCGGGTAATTCCTATATAAGTTTTATCTAATTATCGCCGTTGGTTTAGATTTCGATATTTTCTATTTTTGTCTTTATATGCTGCTCAAATGAATTTTGTTGATTTTCCGGGAAACTATAGGCGCTGGAAAGATTTTAATAGTAGTTATGATGAGCGCGAAAATAGCGCGTAATTCCTATATAAACTTTATCTAATTAGCGCCGTTGGTTCAGTCTTAGATACTTTCAATTTTTGTCTTTATATGCTGCTCAAATGAATTTTGTTGATTTTCCGGGAAATTATAGGCGCTGGAAAGATTTTAATAGCAGTTATGATGAGCGCCAAAATAGCGGGTAATGCCTATATAAGCTTTATCTAATTAGCGCCGTTGGTTCAGATTTAGATATTTTCAATTTTTGTCTTTATATGCTGCTCAAATGAATTTTTTTTATTTTCCGGGAAATTATAGGCGCCGGAAATTTTTTACAAGCAGTTATGATGAGCGCGAAAATTACGCGTAATTCATATATAAGCTTTATCTAATTAGCGCCGTTGGTTCAGATTTAGATATTTTCAATTTTTGTCTTTATATGCTGCTCAAATGAATTTTTTTGATTTTCCGGGAAACTATATGCGCTGGAAAGATTTTAATAGCAGTTATGATGAGCGCCAAAATAGCGCGTAATTCCTATATAAGTTTTATCTAATTATCGCCGTGGGTTTAGATTTCGATATTTTAAATTTTTGTCTTTATATGCTGCTCAAATGAATTTTATTGATTTTCCGGGAAACTATAGGCGCTGAAAAGATTTTAATAGCAGTTATGATGAGCGCGAAAATAGCGGGTAATTCCTATATAAGCTTTATCTAATTAGCGCCGTTAGTTCAGATTTAGATATTTTCAATTTTTGTCTTTATATGCTGCTCAAATGAATTTTTTTGATTTTCCAGGAAATTATAGGCGCCGGAAAGATTTTAATAGCAGTTATGATGAGCGCCAAAATAGCGCGTAATTCCTATATAAGTTTTATCTAATTATCGCCGTGGGTTTAGATTTCGATATTTTAAATTTTTGTCTTTATATGCTGCTCAAATGAATTTTGTGGATTTTCCGGGAAACTATAGGCGCTGGAAAGATTTTAATATCAGTTATGATGAGCGCCAAAATAGCGCGTAATTCCTATATAAGCTTTATCTAATTAGCGCCGTTGGTTCAGATTTAGATATTTTCAATTTTTGTCTTTATATGCTGCTCAAATGAATTTTGTTGATTTTCCGGGAAACTATAGGCGCTGGAAAGATTTTAATAGCAGTTATGATGAGCGCGAAAATAGCGGGTAATTCCTATATAAGCTTTATCTAATTAGCGCCGTTAGTTCAGATTTAGATATTTTCAATTTTTGTCTTTATATGCTGCTCAAATGAATTTTTTTGATTTTCCGGGAAACTATAGGCGCTGGAAAGATTTTAATAGCAGTTATGATGAACGCGAAAATAGCGCGTAATTCCTATATAAGCTTTATCTAATTACCGCCGTTGGTTCAGATTTAGATATTTTCAAATTTTGTCTTTATATGCTACTCAAATGAATTTTTTTGATTTTTCGGGAAACTATAGGCGCCGGAAAGATTTTAATAGCAGTTATGATGAGCGCCAAAATAGCGCGTAATTCCTATATAAACTTTATCTAATTAGCGCCGTTGGTTCAGATTTAGATATTTTCAAATTTTGTCTTTATATGCTGCTCAAATGAATTTTTTTGATTTTCCGGGAAACTATAGGCGCCGGAAAGATTTTAATAGCAGTTATGATGAGCGCCAAAATAGCGCGTAATTCCTATATAAGTTTTATCTAATTATCTTCGTTGGTTCAGTTTTAGATATTTTCAATTGTTGTCTTTATATGCTGCTCAAAACAATTTTGTTGATTTTCCGGGAAACTATAGGCGCTGGAAAGATTTTAATAGCAGTTATGATATGCGCGAAAATAGCCCGTAAATCCTATATAAGGTTTATCTAATGAGCGCCGTTGGTTCAGTTTTAGATATTTTCAATTTTTGTCTTTATATGCTGCTCAAATGGATTTTGTTGATTTTCCGGGAAACTATAGGCGCTGGAAAGATTTTAATAGCATTTATGATGAGCGCGAAAATAGCGCGTAATTCCTATATAAGCTTTATCTAATTAGCGCCGTTGGTTCAGATTTAGATATTTTCAAATTTTGTCTTTATATGCTGCTCAAATGAATTTTTTTTATTTTCCGGGAAACTATAGGCGCCGGAAAGATTTTAATAGCAGTTATGATGAGCGCCAAAATAGCGCGTAATTTCTATATAAGTTTTATCTAATTATCGCCGTGGGTTTAGATTTCGATATTTTAAATTTTTGTCTTTATTTGCTGCTCAAATGATTTTTTTTGATTTTCCGGGAAACTATTGCGCTGGAAAGATTTTAATAGCAGTTATGATGAGCGCGAAAATAGCGCGTAATTCCTATATAAGCTTTATCTAATTAGCGCCGTTGGTTAAGTTTTAGATATTTTCAATTTTTTTCTTTATATGCTGCTCAATTGAATTTTGTTGATTTTCCGGGAAACTATAGGCGCCGGAAAGATTTTAATAGCAGTAATGATGAGTGCCAAAATAGCGCGTAATTCCTGTATAAGCTTTATCTAATTAGCGCCGTTGGTTCAGATTTAGATATTTTCAAATTTTGTCTTTATATGCTGCTCAAATGAATTTTTTTGATTTTCCGGGAAACTATAGGCGCCGGAAAGATTTTAATAGCAGTAATGATGAGTGCCAAAATAGCGCGTAATTCCTATATAAGCTTTATCTAATTAGCGCCGTTGGTTCAGATTTAGATATTTTCAAATTTTGTCTTTATATGCTGCTCAAATGAATTTTTTTGATTTTCCGGGAAACTATTGCGCTGGAAAGATTTTAATAGCAGTAATGATGAGTGCCAAAATAGCGCGTAATTCCTATATAAGCTTTATCTAATTAGCGCCGTTGGTTAAGTTTTAGATATTTTCAATTTTTTTCTTTATATGCTGCTCAATTGAATTTTGTTGATTTTCCGGGAAACCATAGGCGCCGGAAAGATTTTAATAGCAGTAATGATGAGTGCCAAAATAGCGCGTAATTCCTATATAAGCTTTATCTAATTAGCGCCGTTGGTTAAGATTTAGATATTTTCAATTTTTGTCTTTATATGCTGCTCAAATGAATTTTGTTGATTTTCCGGGAAAATATAGGCGCTGGAAAGATTTTAATAGCAGTTATGATGAGCGCGAAAATAGCGCGTAATTGCTATATAAACTTTATCTAATTAGCGCCGTTGGTTCAGTTTTAGATATTTTCAATTTTTGTCTTTATATGCTGCTCAAATGAATTCTTTTGATTTTCCGGGAAACTATAGGCGCTGGAAAAATTTTAATAGCAGTTATGATGAGCGCCAAAATAGCGCGTAATTCCTATATAAGTTTTATCTAATTATCGCCGTGGGTTTAGATTTCGATATTTTAAATTTTTGTCTTTATATGCTGCTCAAATGAATTTTTTTGATTTTCCGGGAAACTATAGGCGCCGGAAATATTTTAATAGCAGTTATGATGAGCGCGAAAATAGCGCGTAATTCCTATATAAGCTTTATCTAATTACCGCCGTTAGTTCAGATTTAGATATTTTCAATTTTTGTCTTTATAAGCTTCTCGAATTAATTTTTTTGATTTTCCGGGAAAATACATTCGCTGGAAAGATTTTAATAGCAGATATGATGAGCGCGAAAATAGCGCGAAATTCCTATATAAGCTTTATCTAATTAGCGCCGTTGGTTCAAATTTAGATATTTTCAATTTTTGTCTTTATATGCTGCTCAAATGTATTTTTTTGATTTTCCGGGAAACTATAGGCGCCGGAAAGATATTAATAGCAGTTATGATGAGCGCCAATATAGCGCGTAATTCCTATATAAGTTTTATCTAATTATCGCCGTTGGTTTAGAATTCGATATTTTCAATTTTTGTCTTTATATGCTGCTCAAATGAATTTTGTTGATTTTCCGGGAAACTATAGGCGCTGGAAAAATTTTAATAGCAGTTATGATGAGCGCCAAAATAGCGCGTAATTCCTATATAAGCTTTATCTAATTAGCGCCGTTGGTTCAGTTTTAGATATTTTCAATTTTTGTCTTTATATGCTGCTCAAATGAATTTTGTTGATTTTCCGGGAAACTATAAGCGCTGGAAAGATTTTAATAGCAGTTATAATGAGCGCCAAAATAGCGCCTAATTCCTATATAAGTTTTTTCTAATTATCGCCGTTGGTTTAGATTTCGATATTTTCAATTTTTGTCTTTATATGCTGCTCAAATGAATTTTGTTGATTTTCCGGGAAAATATAGGCGCTGGAAAGATTTTAATAGCAGTTATGATGAGCGCGAAAATAGCGCGTAATTGCTATATAAACTTTATCTAATTAGCGCCGTTGGTTCAGTTTTAGATATTTTCAATTTTTGTCTTTATATGCTGCTCAAATGAATTCTTTTGATTTTCCGGGAAACTATAGGCGCCGGAAAGATTTTAATTGCAGTTATGATGAGCGCGAAAATAGCGCGTAATTCCTATATAAGCTTTATCTTATTAGCGCCGTTGGTTCAGATTTAGATATTTTCAATTTTTGTCTTTATATGCTGCTCAAATGAATTTTTTTGATTTTCCGGGAAACTATAGGCGCTGGAATGATTTTAATAGCAGTTATGATGAGCGCGAAAATAGTTATAAACAGCTTATATAGGAATTACGCGCTATCTTCGCGCTCATCATTACTGCTATTAAAATCTTTCCAGCGCCTATAGTTTCCCGGAAAATCAAAAAAATTCATTTGAGCAGCATATAAAGACAAAATTTGAAAATATCTAAATCTGAACCAACGGCGCTAATTAGATAAAGCTTATATAGGAATTACGCGCTATTTTCGCGCTCATCATAACTGCTATTAAAATCTTCCCAGCGCCTATAGTCTCCCGGAAAATCAACAAAATTCATTTGAGCAGCATATGAAGACAAAAATTGAAAATATCTAAATCTGAACCAACGGCGCTAATTAGATAAAGCTTATATAGGAATTACGCGCTATTTTGGCGCTCATCATAACTGATATTAAAATCTTTCCAGCGCCTATAGTTTCCCGGAAAATCCACAAAATTCATTTGAGTAGCATATAAAGACAAAAATTTAAAATATCGAAATCTAAACCCACGGCGATAATTAGATAAAACTTATACAGGAATTACGCGCTATTTTGGCGCTCATCATAACTGCTATTAAAATCTTTCCGGCGCCTATAATTTCCCGGAAAATAAAAAAATTTTATTTGAGCAGCATATAAAGACAAAAATTGAAAATATCTAAATCTGAACTAACGGCGCTAATTAGATAAAGCTTATATAGGAATTACCCGCTATTTTCGCGCTCATCATAACTGCTATTAAAATCTTTCCGGCGCCTATAGTTTCCCGGAAAATCAACAAAATTCATTTGAGCAGCATATAAAGACAAAAATTTAAAATATCGAAATCTAAACCCACGGCGATAATTAGATAAAACTTATACAGGAATTACGCGCTATTTTGGCGCTCATCATAACTGCTATTAAAATCTTTCCGGCGCCTATAATTTCCCGGAAAATCAACAAAATTCATTTGAGCAGCATATAAAGACAAAAATTGAAAATATCTAAAACTGAACCAACGAAGCTAATTAGATAAAACTTATATAGGAATTACGCGCTATTTTGGCGCTCATCATAACTGCTATTAAAATCTTTCCGGCGCCTATAGTTTCCCGGAAAATTAAAAAAATTCATTTGAGCAGCATATAAAGACAAAATTTGAAAATATCTAAATCTGAACCAACGGCGCTAATTAGATAAAGCTTATATAGGAATTACACGCTATTTTCGCGCTCATCATAACTGCTATTAAAATCTTTTCAGCGCCTATAGTTTCCCGGAAAATCAAGAAAATTCATTTGAGTAGCATATATAGACTAAAATTGAAAATATCGAAATCTAAATCAACGGCGATAATTAGATAAAACTTATATAGGAATTACGCGCTATTTTGGCGCTCATCATAACTGCTATTAAAATCTTTCCGGCGCCTATAGTTTCCCGGAAAATCAAAAAAATTCATTTGAGCAGCATATAAAGACAAAAATTGAAAATATCTAAATCTGAACCAACGGCGCTAATTAGATAAAGCTTATATAGGAATTACGCGCTATTTTCGCGCTCATCATAACTGCTATTAAAATCTTTCCAGCGCCTATAGTTTCCCGGAAAATTAAGAAAATTCATTTGAGCAGCATATAAAGACTAAAATTGAAAATATCGAAATCTAAACCAACGGCGATAATTAGATAAAGCTTATATAGGAATTACGCGCTATTTTCGCGCTCATCATAACTGCTATTAAAATCTTTCCGGCGCCTATAGTTTCCCGGAAAATCAAAAAAATTCATTTGAGCAGCATATAAAGAAAAAAATTGAAAATATCTAAAACTGAACCAACGGCGATAATTAGATAAAACTTATATAGGAATTACGCGCTATTTTGGCGCTCATCATAACTGCTATTAAAATCTTTCCGGCGCCTATAGTTTCCCGGAAAATCAAAAAAATTCATTTGAGCAGCATATAAAGACAAAAATTGAAAATATCTAAATCTGCACCAACGGCGCTAATTAGATAAAGCTTATATAGGAATTACGCGCTATTTTCGCGCTTATCATAACTGCTATTAAAATCTTTCCGGCGCCTATAGTTTCCCGGAAAATCAAAAAAATTCATTTGAGCAGCATATAAAGACAAAATTTGAAAATATCTAAATCTGAACCAACGGCGCTTATTAGATAAAGCTTATATAGGAATTACGCGCTATTTTCGCGCTCATCATAGCTGCTATTAAAATCTTTCCAGCGCCTATAGTTTCCCGGAAAATCAACAAAATTCATTTGAGCAGCAAATAAAGACAAAAATTGAAAATATCTAAAACTGAACCAACGGCGATAATTTGATAAAACTTATATAGGAATTACGCGCTATTTTGGCGCTCATCATAACTGCTATTAAAATCTTTCCGGCGCCTATAGTTTCCCGGAAAATCAAAAAAATTCAATTGAGCAGCATATAAAGACAAAAATTGAAAATATCTAAATCTGAACCAACGGCGCTAATTAGATAAAGCTTATATAGGAATTACGCGCTAATTTCGCGCTCATCATAACTGCTATTCGAATCTTTCCAGCGCATATAGTTTCCCGGAAAATCAACAAAATTCATTTGAGCAGCATATAAAGACAAAAATTGAAAATATCTAAATCTAAACCCACGGCGATAATTAGATAAAACTTATATGGGAATTACGCGCTATTTTGGCGCTCATCATAACTGCTATTATAATCTTTCCGGCGCCTATAGTTTCCCGGAAAATCAAAAAAATTCATTTAAGCAGCATATAAAAACAAAAATTGAAAATATCGAAATCTGAACCAACGGCGCTAATTAGATAAAGCTTATATAGGAATTACGCGCTATTTTCGCGCTCATCATAACTGCTATTAAAATCTTTCCAGCGCCTATAGTTTCCCGGAAAAGCAAGAAAATTCATTTGAGCAGCATATAAAGACTAAAATTGAAAATATCTAAATCTGAACCAACGGCGCTAATTAGATAAACCTTATATAGGAATTACGCGCTATTTTCGCGCTCATCATAACTTCTGTTAAAATCTTTCCAGCGCCTATAGTTTCCCGGAAAATCAACAAAATTCATTTGAGCAGCATATATAGGCAAAAATTTAAAATATCGAAATCTAAACCCACGGCGATAATTAGATAAAACTTATATAGGAATTACGCGCTATTTTGGCGCTCATCATAACTGCTATTAAAATCTTTCCAGCGCCTATAGTTTCCCGGAAAATCAAAAAAATTTATTTGAGCAGCATATAAAGAGAAAATTTGAAAATATCTAAATCTGAACCAACGGCGATAATTAGATAAAACTTATATAGGAATTACGCGCTATTTTGGCGCTCATCATAACTGCTATTAAAATCTTTCCGGCGCCTATAGTTTCCCGGAAAATCAAAAAAATTCATTTGAGCAGCATATAAAGACAAAATTTGAAAATATCTAAATCTGAACCAACGGCACTAATTAGATAAAGCTTATATAGGAATTACGAGCTATTTTCGCGCTCATCATAACTGCTATTAAAATCTTTCCAGCGCCTATAGTTTCCCGGAAAATTAAGAAAATTCATTTGAGCAGCATATAATGACTAAAATTGAAAATATCGAAATCTAAACCAACGGCGATAATTAGATAAAACTTATATGTGAATTACGCGCTATTTTGGCGCTCATCATAACTGCTATTAAAATCTTTCCGGCGCCTATAGTTTCCCGAAAAATCAAAAAAATTCATTTG
The DNA here is from genome assembly GCA_035578155.1 of Brachynemurus nebulosus. Taxonomy (NCBI): domain Eukaryota; kingdom Metazoa; phylum Arthropoda; class Insecta; order Neuroptera; family Myrmeleontidae; genus Brachynemurus; species Brachynemurus nebulosus. The sequence continues at coordinate 6,633,708 of JAPWDM010000009.1, read as the reverse complement.
AGCAGCATATAAAGACAAAATTTGAAAATATCTAAATCTGAACCAACGGCGCTTATTAGATAAAGCTTATATAGGAATTACGAGCTATTTTCGCGCTCATCATAACTGCTATTAAAATCTTTCCAGCGCCTATAGTTTCCCGGAAAATCAACAAAATTCATTTGAGCTGCATATAAAGACAAAAATTTAAAATATCGGAATCTAAACCCACGGCGATAATTAGATAAAACTTATATAGGAATTACGCGCTATTTTGGCGCTCTTCATAACTGCTATTAAAATCTTTCCGGCGCCTATAGTTTCCCGGAAAATCAAAAAAATTCATTTGAGCAGCATATAAAGACAAAAATTGAAAATATCTAAATCTGAACCAACGGCGCTAATTAGATAAAGCTTATATAGGAATTACGCGCTAATTTCGCGCTCATCATAACTGCTATTCGAATCTTTCCAGCGCCTATAGTTTCCCGGAAAATCAACAAAATTCATTTGAGCAGCATATAAAGACAAAAATTGAAAATATCTAAAACTGAACCAACGGCGATAATTAGATAAAACTTATATAGGAATTACCCACTATTTTGGCGCTCATTATAACAGCTATTAAAATCTTTCCGGCGCCTATAGTTTCCCGGAAAATCAAAAAAATTCATTTGAGCAGCATATAAAGACAAAATTTGAAAATATCTAAATCTGAACCAACGGCGCTAATTAGATAAAGCTTATATAGGAATTACGCGCTATTTTCGCGCTCATCATAACTGCCATTAGAATCTTTCCAGCGCCTATAGTTTCCCGGAAAATCAAAAAAATCATTTGAGCAGCATATAAAGACAAAATTTGAAAATATCTAAATCTGAACCAACGGCGCTAATTAGATAAAGCTTATATAGGAATTACGCGCTATTTTCGCGCTCATCATAACTGCTATTAAAATCTTTCCAGCGCCTATAGTTTCCCGGAAAATCAACAAAATTCATTTGAGCAGCAAATAAAGACAAAAATTGAAAATATCTAAAACTGAACCAACGGCGATAATTAGATAAAACTTATATAGGAATTACGCGCTATTTTGGCGCTCATCATAACTGCTATTAAAATCTTTCCGGCGACTATAGTTTCCCGGAAAATCAAAAAAATTCAATTAAGCAGCATATAAAGACAAAAATTGAAAATATCTAAATCTGAACCAACGGCGCTAATTAGATAAAGCTTATATAGGAATTACGCGCTAATTTCGCGCTCATCATAACTGCTATTCGAATCTTTCCAGCGCCTATAGTTTCCCGGAAAATCAACAAAATTCATTTGAGCAGCATATAAAGACAAAAATTGAAAATATCTAAAACTGAACCAACGGCGATAATTAAATAAAACTTATATAGGAATTACGCGCTATTTTGGCGCTCATTATAACAGCTATTAAAATCTTTCCGGCGCCTATAGTTTCTCGGAAAATCAAAAAAATTCATTTGAGCAGCATATAAAGAAAATATTTGAAAATATCTAAATCTGAACCAACGGCGCTAATTAGATAAAGCTTATATAGGAATTACGCGCTATTTTCGCGCTCATCATAACTGCCATTAGAATCTTTCCAGCGCCTATAGCTTCCCGGAAAATCAACAAAATTCATTTGAGCAGCATATAAAGACAAAAATTGAAAATATCTAAATCTAAACCCACGGCGATAATTAGATAAAACTTATATGGGAATTACGCGCTATTTTGGCGCTCATCATAACTGCTATTAAAATCTTTCCAGCGCCTATATTTTCCCGGAAAATCAACAAAAATTCATTTGAGCAGCATATAAAGACAAAAATTGAAAATATCTAAATCTGAACCAACGGCGCTAATTAGATAAAGCTAATATAGGAATTACGCGCTATTTTCGCGCTCATCATAACTGCTATTAAGATCTTTCCAGCGCCTATAGTTTCCCGGAAAATCAACAAAATTCATTTGAGCAGCATATAAAGACAAAATTTGAAAATATCGAAATCTAAACCAACGGCGATAATTAGATAAAACTTATATAGGAATTACGCGCTATTTTGGCGCTCATCATAACTGCTATTAAAAACTTTCCAGCGCCTATATTTTCCCGGAAAATCAACAAAATTCATTTGAGCAGCATATAAAGACAAAAATTGAAAATATCTAAATCTGAACCAACGGCGCTAATTAGATAAAGCTTATATAGGAATTACGCGCTATTTTCGCGCTCATCATAACTGCTATTAAAATCTTTCCAGCGCCTATATTTTCCCGGAAAATCAACAAAAATTCACTTGAGCAGCATATAAAGACAAAAATTGAAAATATCTAAATCTGAACCAACGGCGCTAATTAGATAAAGCTTATATAGGAATTACGCGCTATTTTCGCGCTCATCATAACTGCTATTAAAATCTTTCCAGCGCCTATAGTTTCCCGGAAAATCAACAAAATTCATTTGAGCAGCAAATAAAGACAAAAATTGAAAATATCTAAAACTGAACCAACGGCGATAATTAGATAAAACTTATATAGGAATTACGCGCTATTTTGGCGCTCATCATAACTGCTATTAAAATCTTTCCGGCGACTGTAGTTTCCCGGAAAATCAAAAAAATTCAATTAAGCAGCATATAAAGACAAAAATTGAAAATATCTAAATCTGAACCAACGGCGCTAATTAGATAAAGCTTATATAGGAATTACGCGCTAATTTCGCGCTCATCATAACTGCTATTAGAATCTTTCCAGCGCCTATAGTTTCCCGGAAAATCAACAAAATTCATTTGAGCAGCATATAAAGACAAAAATTGAAAATATCTAAAACTGAACCAACGGCGATAATTAAATAAAACTTATATAGGAATTACGCGCTATTTTGGCGCTCATTATAACAGCTATTAAAATCTTTCCGGCGCCTATAGTTTCTCGGAAAATCAAAAAAATTCATTTGAGCAGCATATAAAGAAAAAATTTGAAAATATCTAAATCTGAACCAACTGCGCTAATTAGATAAAGCTTATATAGGAATTACGCGCTATTTTCGCGCTCATCATAACTGCCATTAGAATCTTTCCAGCGCCTATAGTTTCCCGGAAAATCAACAAAATTCATTTGAGCAGCATATAAAGACAAAAATTGAAAATATCTAAATCTAAACCCACGGCGATAATTAGATAAAACTTATATGGGAAATACGCGCTATTTTGGCGCTCATCATAACTGCTATTAAAATCTTTCCAGCGCCTATATTTTCCCGGAAAATCAACAAAAATTCATTTGAGCAGCATATAAAGACAAAAATTGAAAATATCTAAATCTGAACCAACGGCGCTAATTAGATAAAGCTAATATAGGAATTACGCGCTATTTTCGCGCTCATCATAACTGCTATTAAAATCTTTCCGGCGCCTATAGTTTCCCGGAAAATCAAAAAAATTCAATTGAGCAGCATATAAAGACAAAAATTGAAAATATCTAAATCTGAACCAACGGCGCTAATTAGATAAAGCTTATATAGGAATTACGCGCTAATTTCGCGCTCATCATAACTGCTATTCGAATCTTTCCAGCGCATATAGTTTCCCGGAAAATCAACAAAATTCATTTGAGCAGCATATAAAGACAAAAATTGAAAATATCTAAATCTAAACCCACGGCGATAATTAGATAAAACTTATATGGGAATTACGCGCTATTTTGGCGCTCATCATAACTGCTATTATAATCTTTCCGGCGCCTATAGTTTCCCGGAAAATCAAAAAAATTCATTTAAGCAGCATATAAAAACAAAAATTGAAAATATCGAAATCTGAACCAACGGCGCTAATTAGATAAAGCTTATATAGGAATTACGCGCTATTTTCGCGCTCATCATAACTGCTATTAAAATCTTTCCAGCGCCTATAGTTTCCCGGAAAATCAAGAAAATTCATTTGAGCAGCATATAAAGACTAAAATTGAAAATATCTAAATCTGAACCAACGGCGCTAATTAGATAAACCTTATATAGGAATTACGCGCTATTTTCGCGCTCATCATAACTTCTGTTAAAATCTTTCCAGCGCCTATAGTTTCCCGGAAAATCAACAAAATTCATTTGAGCAGCATATATAGGCAAAAATTTAAAATATCGAAATCTAAACCCACGGCGATAATTAGATAAAACTTATATAGGAATTACGCGCTATTTTGGCGCTCATCATAACTGCTATTAAAATCTTTCCAGCGCCTATAGTTTCCCGGAAAATCAAAAAAATTTATTTGAGCAGCATATAAAGAGAAAATTTGAAAATATCTAAATCTGAACCAACGGCGATAATTAGATAAAACTTATATAGGAATTACGCGCTATTTTGGCGCTCATCATAACTGCTATTAAAATCTTTCCGGCGCCTATAGTTTCCCGGAAAATCAAAAAAATTCATTTGAGCAGCATATAAAGACAAAATTTGAAAATATCTAAATCTGAACCAACGGCACTAATTAGATAAAGCTTATATAGGAATTACGAGCTATTTTCGCGCTCATCATAACTGCTATTAAAATCTTTCCAGCGCCTATAGTTTCCCGGAAAATTAAGAAAATTCATTTGAGCAGCATATAATGACTAAAATTGAAAATATCGAAATCTAAACCAACGGCGATAATTAGATAAAACTTATATGTGAATTACGCGCTATTTTGGCGCTCATCATAACTGCTATTAAAATCTTTCCGGCGCCTATAGTTTCCCGAAAAATCAAAAAAATTCATTTGAGCAGCATATAAAGACAAAATTTGAAAATATCTAAATCTGAACCAACGGCGCTTATTAGATAAAGCTTATATAGGAATTACGAGCTATTTTCGCGCTCATCATAACTGCTATTAAAATCTTTCCAGCGCCTATAGTTTCCCGGAAAATCAACAAAATTCATTTGAGCTGCATATAAAGACAAAAATTTAAAATATCGGAATCTAAACCCACGGCGATAATTAGATAAAACTTATATAGGAATTACGCGCTATTTTGGCGCTCTTCATAACTGCTATTAAAATCTTTCCGGCGCCTATAGTTTCCCGGAAAATCAAAAAAATTCATTTGAGCAGCATATAAAGACAAAAATTGAAAATATCTAAATCTGAACCAACGGCGCTAATTAGATAAAGCTTATATAGGAATTACGCGCTAATTTCGCGCTCATCATAACTGCTATTCGAATCTTTCCAGCGCCTATAGTTTCCCGGAAAATCAACAAAATTCATTTGAGCAGCATATAAAGACAAAAATTGAAAATATCTAAAACTGAACCAACGGCGATAATTAGATAAAACTTATATAGGAATTACCCACTATTTTGGCGCTCATTATAACAGCTATTAAAATCTTTCCGGCGCCTATAGTTTCCCGGAAAATCAAAAAAATTCATTTGAGCAGCATATAAAGACAAAATTTGAAAATATCTAAATCTGAACCAACGGCGCTAATTAGATAAAGCTTATATAGGAATTACGCGCTATTTTCGCGCTCATCATAACTGCCATTAGAATCTTTCCAGCGCCTATAGTTTCCCGGAAAATCAAAAAAATCATTTGAGCAGCATATAAAGACAAAATTTGAAAATATCTAAATCTGAACCAACGGCGCTAATTAGATAAAGCTTATATAGGAATTACGCGCTATTTTCGCGCTCATCATAACTGCTATTAAAATCTTTCCAGCGCCTATAGTTTCCCGGAAAATCAACAAAATTCATTTGAGCAGCAAATAAAGACAAAAATTGAAAATATCTAAAACTGAACCAACGGCGATAATTAGATAAAACTTATATAGGAATTACGCGCTATTTTGGCGCTCATCATAACTGCTATTAAAATCTTTCCGGCGACTATAGTTTCCCGGAAAATCAAAAAAATTCAATTAAGCAGCATATAAAGACAAAAATTGAAAATATCTAAATCTGAACCAACGGCGCTAATTAGATAAAGCTTATATAGGAATTACGCGCTAATTTCGCGCTCATCATAACTGCTATTCGAATCTTTCCAGCGCCTATAGTTTCCCGGAAAATCAACATAATTCATTTGAGCAGCATATAAAGACAAAAATTGAAAATATCTAAAACTGAACCAACGGCGATAATTAAATAAAACTTATATAGGAATTACGCGCTATTTTGGCGCTCATTATAACAGCTATTAAAATCTTTCCGGCGCCTATAGTTTCTCGGAAAATCAAAAAAATTCATTTGAGCAGCATATAAAGAAAATATTTGAAAATATCTAAATCTGAACCAACGGCGCTAATTAGATAAAGCTTATATAGGAATTACGCGCTATTTTCGCGCTCATCATAACTGCCATTAGAATCTTTCCAGCGCCTATAGCTTCCCGGAAAATCAACAAAATTCATTTGAGCAGCATATAAAGACAAAAATTGAAAATATCTAAATCTAAACCCACGGCGATAATTAGATAAAACTTATATGGGAATTACGCGCTATTTTGGCGCTCATCATAACTGCTATTAAAATCTTTCCAGCGCCTATATTTTCCCGGAAAATCAACAAAAATTCATTTGAGCAGCATATAAAGACAAAAATTGAAAATATCTAAATCTGAACCAACGGCGCTAATTAGATAAAGCTAATATAGGAATTACGCGCTATTTTCGCGCTCATCATAACTGCTATTAAGATCTTTCCAGCGCCTATAGTTTCCCGGAAAATCAACAAAATTCATTTGAGCAGCATATAAAGACAAAATTTGAAAATATCGAAATCTAAACCAACGGCGATAATTAGATAAAACTTATATAGGAATTACGCGCTATTTTGGCGCTCATCATAACTGCTATTAAAAACTTTCCAGCGCCTATATTTTCCCGGAAAATCAACAAAATTCATTTGAGCAGCATATAAAGACAAAAATTGAAAATATCTAAATCTGAACCAACGGCGCTAATTAGATAAAGCTTATATAGGAATTACGCGCTATTTTCGCGCTCATCATAACTGCTATTAAAATCTTTCCAGCGCCTATATTTTCCCGGAAAATCAACAAAAATTCACTTGAGCAGCATATAAAGACAAAAATTGAAAATATCTAAATCTGAACCAACGGCGCTAATTAGATAAAGCTTATATAGGAATTACGCGCTATTTTCGCGCTCATCATAACTGCTATTAAAATCTTTCCAGCGCCTATAGTTTCCCGGAAAATCAACAAAATTCATTTGAGCAGCAAATAAAGACAAAAATTGAAAATATCTAAAACTGAACCAACGGCGATAATTAGATAAAACTTATATAGGAATTACGCGCTATTTTGGCGCTCATCATAACTGCTATTAAAATCTTTCCGGCGACTGTAGTTTCCCGGAAAATCAAAAAAATTCAATTAAGCAGCATATAAAGACAAAAATTGAAAATATCTAAATCTGAACCAACGGCGCTAATTAGATAAAGCTTATATAGGAATTACGCGCTAATTTCGCGCTCATCATAACTGCTATTAGAATCTTTCCAGCGCCTATAGTTTCCCGGAAAATCAACAAAATTCATTTGAGCAGCATATAAAGACAAAAATTGAAAATATCTAAAACTGAACCAACGGCGATAATTAAATAAAACTTATATAGGAATTACGCGCTATTTTGGCGCTCATTATAACAGCTATTAAAATCTTTCCGGCGCCTATAGTTTCTCGGAAAATCAAAAAAATTCATTTGAGCAGCATATAAAGAAAAAATTTGAAAATATCTAAATCTGAACCAACTGCGCTAATTAGATAAAGCTTATATAGGAATTACGCGCTATTTTCGCGCTCATCATAACTGCCATTAGAATCTTTCCAGCGCCTATAGTTTCCCGGAAAATCAACAAAATTCATTTGAGCAGCATATAAAGACAAAAATTGAAAATATCTAAATCTAAACCCACGGCGATAATTAGATAAAACTTATATGGGAAATACGCGCTATTTTGGCGCTCATCATAACTGCTATTAAAATCTTTCCAGCGCCTATATTTTCCCGGAAAATCAACAAAAATTCATTTGAGCAGCATATAAAGACAAAAATTGAAAATATCTAAATCTGAACCAACGGCGCTAATTAGATAAAGCTAATATAGGAATTACGCGCTATTTTCGCGCTCATCATAACTGCTATTAAGATCTTTCCAGCGCCTATAGTTTCCCGTAAAATCAACAAAATTCATTTGAGCAGCATATAAAGACAAAATTTGAAAATATCGAAATCTAAACCAACGGCGATAATTAGATAAAACTTATATAGGAATTACGCGCTATTTTGGCGCTCATCATAACTGCTATTAAATACTTTCCAGCGCCTATATTTTCCCGGAAAATCAACAAAATTCATTTGAGCAGCATATAAAGACAAAAATTGAAAATATCTAAATCTGAACCAACGGCGCTAATTAGATAAAGCTTATATAGGAATTACGCGCTATTTTCGCGCTCATCATAACTGCTATTAAAATCTTTCCAGCGCCTATATTTTCCCGGAAAATCAACAAAAATTCACTTGAGCAGCATATAAAGACAAAAATTGAAAATATCTAAATCTGAACCAACGGCGCTAATTAGATAAAGCTTATATAGGAATTACGCGCTATTTTCGCGCTCATCATAACTGCTATTAAGATCTTTCCAGCGCCTATAGTTTCCCGGAAAATCAACAAAATTCATTTGAGCAGCATATAAAGACAAAAATTGAAAATATCTAAATCTGAACCAACGGCTCTAATTAGATAAAGCTTATATAGGAATTACGCGCTATTTTGTCGCTCATCATAACTGCTATTAAAATCTTTCCAGCGCCTATATTCACCGGAAAATCAACAAAAATTCATTTGAGCAGCATATAAAGACAAAAATTGAAAATATCTAAATCTGAACCAACGGCGCTAATTAGATAAAGCTTATATAGGCATTACGCGCTATTTTCGCGCTCATCATAACTGCTATTAAAATCTTTCCAGCGCCTATATTTTCCCGGAAAAGCAACAAAAATTCATTTGAGCAGCATATAAAGACAAAATTTGAAAATATCGATATCTAAACCAACGGCGATAATTAGATAAAACTTATATAGGAATTACGCGCTATTTTGGCGCTCATCATAACTGCTATTAAAATCTTTCCAGCGCCTATAGTTTCCCGGAAAATCAACAAAATTCATTTAAGCAGCATATAAAGACAAAAATTGAAAATATATAAATCTGAACCAACGGCGCTAATTAGATAAAGCTTATATAGGAATTACGCGCTATTTTCGCGCTCATCATAACTGCTATTAAAATCTTTCCAGCGCCTATATTTTCCCGGAAAATCAACAAAAATTTATTTGAGCAGCATATAAAGACAAAATTTGAAAATATCGAAATCTAAACCAACGGCGATAATTAGATAAAACTTATATAGGAATTACGCGCTATTTTGGCGCTCATCATAACTGCTATTAAAAACTTTCCAGCGCCTATAGTTTCCCGGAAAATCAACAAAAATTCATTTGAGCAGCATATAAAGACAAAAATTGAAAATATCTAAATCTGAACCAACGGCGCTAATTAGATAAAGCTTATATAGGAATTACGCGCTATTTTCGCGCTCATCATAACTGCTATTAAGATCTTTCCAGCGCCTATAGTTTCCCGGAAAATCAACAAAATTCATTTGAGCAGCATATAAAGACAAAAATTGAAAATATCTAAATCTGAACCAACGGCGCTAATTAGATAAAGCTTATATAGGAATTACGCGCTATTTTGTCGCTCATCATAACTGCTATTAAAATCTTTTCAGCGCCTATATTGAGCAGCATATAAAGACAAAAATTGAAAATATCTAAATCTGAACCAACGGCGCTAATTAGATAAAGCTTATATAGGAATTACGCGCTATTTTCGCGCTCATCATAACTGCTATTAAGATCTTTCCAGCGCCTATAGTTTCCCGGAAAATCAACAAAATTCATTTGAGCAGCATATAAAGACAAAAATTGAAAATTTCTAAATCTGAACCAACGGCGCTAATTAGATAAAGCTTATATAGGAATTACGCGCTATTTTCGCGCTCATCATAACTGCTATTAAGATCTTTCCAGCGCCTATAGTTTCCCGGAAAATCAACAAAATTCATTTGAGCAGCATATAAAGACAAAAATTGAAAATATATAAATCTGAACCAACGGCGCTAATTAGATAAAGCTTATATAGGAATTACGCGCTATTTTCGCGTTCATCATAACTGCTATTAAAATCTTTCCAGCGCCTATAATTTCCCGGAAAATCAACAAAAATTTATTTGAGCAGCATATAAAGGCAAAATTTGAAAATATCGAAATCTAAACCAACGGCGATAATTAGATAAAACTTATATAGGAATTACGCGCTATTTTGGCGCTCATCATAACTGCTATTAAAAACTTTCCAGCGCCTATAGGTTCCCGGAAAATCAACAAAATTCATTTGAGCAGCATATAAAGACAAAAATTGAAAATATCTAAATCTGAACCAACGGCGCTAATTAGATAAAGCTTATATAGGAATTACGCGCTATTTTCGCGCTCATCATAACTGCTATTAAAATCTTTCCAGCGCCTATATTTTCCCGGAAAATCAACAAAAATTCATTTGAGCAGCATATAAAGACAAAAATTGAAAATATCTAAATCTGAACCAACGGCGCTAATTAGATAAAGCTTATATAGGAATTACGCGCTATTTTCGCGCTCATCATAACTGCTATTAAGATCTTTCCAGCGCCTATAGTTTCCCGGAAAATCAACAAAATTCATTTGAGCAGCATATAAAGACAAAAATTGAAAATATCTAAATCTGAACCAACGGCTCTAATTAGATAAAGCTTATATAGGAATTACGCGCTATTTTGTCGCTCATCATAACTGCTATTAAAATCTTTCCAGCGCCTATATTTTCCCGGAAAATCAACAAAAATTCATTTGAGAAGCATATAAAGACAAAAATTGAAAATATCTAAATCTGAACCAACGGCGCTAATTAGATAAAGCTTATATAGGAATTACGCGCTATTTTCGCGCTCAGCATAACTACTATTAAAAACTTTCCAGCGCCTATAGTTTCCCGGAAAATCAACAAAATTCATTTGAGCAGCATATAAAGACAAAAATTGAAAATATCTAAATCTGAACCAACGGCGCTAATTAGATAAAGCTTATATAGGAATTACGCGCTATTTTCGCGCTCATCATAACTGCTATTAAAATCTTTCCAGCGCCTATATTTTCCCGGAAAATCAACAAAAATTCATTTGAGTAGCATATAAAGACAAAAATTGATAATATCTAAATCTGAACCAACGGCGCTAATTAGATAAAGCTTATATAGGAATTACGCGCTATTTTCGCGCTCATCATAACTGCTATTAAAATCTTTCCAGCGCCTATATTTTCCCGGAAAATCAACAAAAATTCATTTGAGCAGCATATAAAGACAAAAATTGAAAATATCTAAATCTGAACCAACGGCGCTAATTAGATAAAGCTTATATAGGAATTACGCGCTATTTTCGCGTTCATCATAACTGCTATTAAGATCTTTCCAGCGCCTACAGTTTCCCGGAAAATCAACAAAATTCATTTGAGCAGCATATAAAGACAAAAATTGAAAATATCGAAATCTAAAGCAACGGCGATAATTAGATAAAACTTATATAGGAAATTACGCGCTATTTAGGCGCTCATCATAACTGCTATTAAAATCTTTGTAGCGCCTAAAGTTTTCCGGAAAATCAACAAAATTCATTTGAGCAGCATATAAAGACAAAAATTGAAAATATCGAAATCTAAACCAACGGCGATAATTAGATAAAACTTATATAGGAATTACGCGCTATTTAGGCGCTCATCATAACTGCTATTAAAATCTTTCCAGCGCCTAAAGTTTCCCGGAAAATCAACAAAATTCATTTGAGCAGCATATAAAGACAAAAATTGAAAATATCGAAATCTAAACCAACGGCGATAATTAGATAAAACTTATATAGGAATTACGCGCTATTTAGGCGCTCATCATAACTGCCATTAAAATCTTTCCAGCGCCTAAAGTTTCCCGGAAAATCAACAAAATTCATTTGAGCAGCATATAAAGACAAAAATTGAAAATATCGAAATCTAAACCAACGGCGATAATTAGATAAAACTTATATAGGAATTACGCGCTATTTAGGCGCTCATCATAACTGCTATTAAAATCTTTCCAGGGCCTAAAGTTTCCCGGAAAATCAACAAAATTCATTTGAGCAGCATATAAAGACAAAAATTGAAAATATCTAAAACTGAACCAACGGCGCTAATTAGATAAAGCTTTTATAGGAATTACGCGCTATTTAGGCGTTCATCATAACTGCTATTAAAATTTTTCCAGCGCCTATAGTTTTGCCGGAAAATCAACAAAATTCATTTGAGCAGCATATAAAGACAAAAATTGAAAATATCGAAATCTAAACCAACGGCGATAATTAGATAAACCTTATATAGGAATTACGCGCTATTTAGGCGCTCATCATAACTCCTATTAAAATCTTTCCAGCGCCCTAAGTTTCCCGGAAAATCAACAAAATTCATTTGAGCAGCATATAAAGACAAAAATTGAAAATATCTAAAACTGAACCAACGGCGCTAATTAGATAAAGCTTATATAGGAATTACGCGCTATTTTGGCGCTCATCATAACTGCTATTAAAATCTTTCCAGCGCCTATAGTTTGCCGGAAAATCAACAAAATTCATTTGAGCAGCATATAAAGACAAAAATTGAAAATATCGAAGTCTAAACCAACGGCGATAATTAGATAAAACTTATATAGGAATTACGCGCTATTTAGGCGCTCATCATAACTGCTATTAAAATCTTTCCAGCGCCTAAAGTTTCCCGGAAAATCAACAAAATTCATTTGAGCAGCATATAAAGACAAAAATTGAAAATATCGAAATCTAAACCAACGGCGATAATTAGATAAAAATTATATAGGAATTACGCGCTATTTAGGCGCTCATCATAACTGCTATTAAAATCTTTCCAGCGCCTAAAGTTTCCCGGAAAATCAACAAAATTCATTTGAGCAGCATATAAAGACAAAAATTGAAAATATCGAAATCTAAACCAACGGCGATAATTAGATAAAACTTATATAGGAATTACGCGCTATTTAGGCGCTCATCATAACTGCTATTAAAATCTTTCCAGCGCCTAAAGTTTCCCGGAAAATCATCAAAATTCATTTGAGCAGCATATAAAGACAAAAATAGAAAATATCGTAATCTAAACCAACGGCGATAATTAGATAAAACTTATATAGGAATTACGCGCTATTTAGGCGCTCATCATAACTGCTATTAAAATCTTTGTAGCGCCTAAAGTTTCCCGGAAAATCAACAAAATTCATTTGAGCAGCATATAAAGACAAAAATTGAAAATATCGAAATCTAAACCAACGGCGATAATTAGATAAAACTTATATAGGAATTACGCGCTATTTAGGCGCTCATCATAACTCCTATTAAAATCTTTCCAGCGCCTAAAGTTTCCCGGAAAATCAGCAAAATTCATTTTAGCAGCATATAAAGACAAAAATTGAAAATATCGAAATCTAAACCAACGGCGATAATTAGATAAAACTTATATAGGAATTACGCGCTATTTAGGCGCTCATCATAACTGCTATTAAAATCTTTCCAGCGCCTAAAGTTTCCCGGAAAATCAACAAAATTCATTTGAGCAGCATATAAGGACAAAAATTGAAAATATCTAAAACTGAACCAACGGCGCTAATTAGATAAAGCTTATATAGGAATTACGCGCCATTTTGGCGCTCATCATAACTGCTATTAAAATCTTTCCAGCGCCTAAAGTTTCCCGGAAAATCAACAAAATTCATTTGAGCAGCATATAAAGACAAAAATTGAAAATATCTAAAACTGAACCAACGGCGCTAATTAGATAAAGCTTATATAGGAATTACGCGCTATTTTGGCGCTCATCATAACTGCTATTAAAATCTTTCCAGCGCCTAAAGTTTCCCGGAAAATCAACAAAATTCATTTGAGCAGCATATAAAGACAAAAATTGAAAATATCGAAATCTAAACCAACGGCGATAATTAGATAAAACTTATATAGGAATTACGCGCTATTTTGGCGCTCATCATAACTGCTATTAAAATCTTTCCAGCGCCTAAAGTTTCCCGGAAAATCAACAAAATTCATTTGAGCAGCATATAAAGACAAAAATTGAAAATATCTAAAACTGAACCAACGGCGCTAATTAGATAAAGCTTATATAGGAATTACGCGCTATTTTGGCGCTCATCATAACTGCTATTAAAATCTTTCCAGCGCCTAAAGTTTCCCGGAAAATCAACAAAATTCATTTGAGCAGCATATAAAGACAAAAATTGAAAATATCGAAATCTAAACCAACGGCGATAATTAGATAAAACTTATATAGGAATTACGCGCTATTTAGGCGCTCATCATAACTGCTATTAAAATCTTTTCAGCGCCTAAAGTTTCCCGGAAAATCAACAAAATTCATTTGAACAACATATAAAGACAAAAATTGAAAATATCGAAATCTAAACCAACGGCGATAATTAGATAAAACTTATATAGGAATTACGCGCTATTTAGGCGCTCATCATAACTGCTATTAAAATCTTTCCAGCGCCTAAAGTTTCCCGGAAAATCAACAAAATTCATTTGAGCAGCATATAAAGACAAAAATTGAAAATATCGAAATCTAAACCAACGGCGATAATTAGATAAAACTTATATAGGAATTACGCGCTATTTAGGCGCTCATCATAACTGCTATTAAAATCTTTTCAGCGCCTAAAGTTTCCCGGAAAATCAACAAAATTCATTTGAGCAGCATATAAAGACAAAAATTGAAAATATCGAAATCTAAACCAACGGCGATAATTAGATAAAACTTATATAGGAATTACGCGCTATTTAGGCGCTCATCATAACTGCTATTAAAATCTTTTCAGCGCCTAAAGTTTCCCGAAAAATCAACAAAATTCATTTGAGCAACATATAAAGACAAAAATTGAAAATATCGAAATCTAAACCAACGGCGATAATTAGATAAAACTTATATAGGAATTACGCGCTATTTCGGCGCTCATCATAACTGCTATTAAAATCTTTCCAGCGCCTAAAGTTTCCCGGAAAATCAACAAAATTCATTTGAGCAGCATATAAAGACAAAAATTGAAAATATCTAAAACTGAACCAACGGCGCTAATTAGATAAAGCTTATATAGGAATTACGCGCTATTTTGGCGCTCATCATAACTGCTATTAAAATCTTTCCAGCGCCTAAAGTTTCCCGGAAAATCAACAAAATTCATTTGAGCAGCATATAAAGACAAAAATTGAAAATATCGAAATCTAAACCAACGGCGATAATTAGATAAAACTTATATAGGAATTACGCGCTATTTAGGCGCTCATCATAACTGCTATTAAAATCTTTTCAGCGCCTAAAGTTTTCCGGAAAATCAACAAAATTCATTTGAGCAACATATAAAGACAAAAATTGAAAATATCGAAATCTAAACCAACGGCGATAATTAGATAAAACTTATATAGGAATTACGCGCTATTTAGGCGCTCATCATAACTGCTATTAAAATCTTTCCAGCGCCTAAAGTTTCCCGGAAAATCAACAAAATTCATTTGAGCAGCATATAAAGACAAAAATTGAAAATATCGAAATCTAAACCAACGGCGATAATTAGATAAAACTTATATAGGAATTACGCGCTATTTAGGCGCTCATCATAACTGCTATTAAAATCTTTCCAGCGCCTAAAGTTTCCCGGAAAATCAACAAAATTCATTTGAGCAGCATATAAAGACAAAAATTGAAAATATCGAAATCTAAACCAACGGCGATAATTAGATAAAACTTATATAGGAATTACGCGCTATTTTGGCGCTCATCATAACTGCTATTAAAATCTTTCCAGCGCCTAAAGTTTCCCGGAAAATCAACAAAATTCATTTGAGCAGCATATAAAGACAAAAATTGAAAATATCTAAAACTGAACCAACGGCGCTAATTAGATAAAGCTTATATAGGAATTACGCGCTATTTAGGCGCTCATCATAACTGCTATTAAAATCTTTCCAGCGCCTAAAGTTTCCCGGAAAATCAACAAAATTCATTTGAGCAGCATATAAAGACAAAAATTGAAAATATCGAAATCTAAACCAACGGCGATAATTAGATAAAACTTATATAGGAATTACGCGCTATTTAGGCGCTCATCATAACTGCTATTAAAATCTTTCCAGCGCCTAAAGTTTCCCGGAAAATCAACAAAATTCATTTGAGCAGCATATAAAGACAAAAATTGAAAATATCGAAATCTAAACCAACGGCGATAATTAGATAAAACTTATATAGGAATTACGCGCTATTTAGGCGCTCATCATAACTGCTATTAAAATCTTTCCAGCGCCTAAAGTTTCCCGGAAAATCAACAAAATTCATTTGAGCAGCATATAAAGACAAAAATTGAAAATATCGAAATCTAAACCAACGGCGATAATTAGATAAAACTTATATAGGAATTACGCGCTATTTAGGCGCTCATCATAACTGCTATTAAAATCTTTCCAGCGCCTAAAGTTTCCCGGAAAATCAACAAAATTCATTTGAGCAGCATATAAAGACAAAAATTGAAAATATCGAAATCTAAACCAACGGCGATAATTAGATAAAACTTATATAGGAATTACGCGCTATTTAGGCGCTCATCATAACTGCTATTAAAATCTTTTCAGCGCCTAAAGTTTCCCGGAAAATCAACAAAATTCATTTGAGCAACATATAAAGACAAAAATTGAAAATATCGAAATCTAAACCAACGGCGATAATTAGATAAAACTTATATAGGAATTACGCGCTATTTAGGCGCTCATCATAACTGCTATTAAAATCTTTCCAGCGCCTAAAGTTTCCCGGAAAATCAACAAAATTCATTTGAGCAGCATATAAAGACAAAAATTGAAAATATCGAAATCTAAACCAACGGCGATAATTAGATAAAACTTATATAGGAATTACGCGCTATTTTGGCGCTCATCATAACTGCTATTAAAATCTTTCCAGCGCCTAAAGTTTCCCGGAAAATCAACAAAATTCATTTGAGCAGCATATAAAGACAAAAATTGAAAATATCGAAATCTAAACCAACGGCGATAATTAGATAAAACTTATATAGGAATTACGCGCTATTTAGGCGCTCATCATAACTGCTATTAAAATCTTTTCAGCGCCTAAAGTTTCCCGAAAAATCAACAAAATTCATTTGAGCAACATATAAAGACAAAAATTGAAAATATCGAAATCTAAACCAACGGCGATAATTAGATAAAACTTATATAGGAATTACGCGCTATTTAGGCGCTCATCATAACTGCTATTAAAATCTTTCCAGCGCCTAAAGTTTCCCGGAAAATCAACAAAATTCATTTGAGCAGCATATAAAGACAAAAATTGAAAATATCTAAAACTGAACCAACGGCGCTAATTAGATAAAACTTATATAGGAATTACGCGCTATTTTGGCGCTCATCATAACTGCTATTAAAATCTTTCCAGCGCCTAAAGTTTCCCGGAAAATCAACAAAATTCATTTGAGCAGCATATAAAGACAAAAATTGAAAATATCGAAATCTAAACCAACGGCGATAATTAGATAAAACTTATATAGGAATTACGCGCTATTTAGGCGCTCATCATAACTGCTATTAAAATCTTTTCAGCGCCTAAAGTTTCCCGGAAAATCAACAAAATTCATTTGAGCAGCATATAAAGACAAAAATTGAAAATATCGAAATCTAAACCAACGGCGATAATTAGATAAAACTTATATAGGAATTACGCGCTATTTAGGCGCTCATCATAACTGCTATTAAAATCTTTCCAGCGCCTAAAGTTTCCCGGAAAATCAACAAAATTCATTTGAGCAGCATATAAAGACAAAAATTGAAAATATCGAAATCTAAACCAACGGCGATAATTAGATAAAACTTATATAGGAATTACGCGCTATTTAGGCGCTCATCATAACTGCTATTAAAATCTTTTCAGCGCCTAAAGTTTCCCGGAAAATCAACAAAATTCATTTGAGCAACATATAAAGACAAAAATTGAAAATATCGAAATCTAAACCAACGGCGATAATTAGATAAAACTTATATAGGAATTACGCGCTATTTAGGCGCTCATCATAACTGCTATTAAAATCTTTCCAGCGCCTAAAGTTTCCCGGAAAATCAACAAAATTCATTTGAGCAGCATATAAAGACAAAAATTGAAAATATCGAAATCTAAACCAACGGCGATAATTAGATAAAACTTATATAGGAATTACGCGCTATTTTGGCGCTCATCATAACTGCTATTAAAATCTTTCCAGCGCCTAAAGTTTCCCGGAAAATCAACAAAATTCATTTGAGCAGCATATAAAGACAAAAATTGAAAATATCGAAATCTAAACCAACGGCGATAATTAGATAAAACTTATATAGGAATTACGCGCTATTTAGGCGCTCATCATAACTGCTATTAAAATCTTTCCAGCGCCTAAAGTTTCCCGGAAAATCAACAAAATTCATTTGAGCAGCATATAAAGACAAAAATTGAAAATATCGAAATCTAAACCAACGGCGATAATTAGATAAAACTTATATAGGAATTACGCGCTATTTAGGCGCTCATCATAACTGCTATTAAAATCTTTTCAGCGATTAAAGTTTCCCGGAAAATCAACAAAATTCATTTGAGCAACATATAAAGACAAAAATTGAAAATATCGAAATCTAAACCAACGGCGATAATTAGATAAAACTTATATAGGAATTACCCGCTATTTAGGCGCTCATCATAACTGCTATTAAAATCTTTCCAGCGCCTAAAGTTTCCCGGAAAATCAACAAAATTCATTTGAGCAGCATATAAAGACAAAAATTGAAAATATCGAAATCTAAACCAACGGCGATAATTAGATAAAACTTATATAGGAATTACGCGCTATTTTGGCGCTCATCATAACTGCTATTAAAATCTTTCCAGCGCCTAAAGTTTCCCGGAAAATCAACAAAATTCATTTGAGCAGCATATAAAGACAAAAATTGAAAATATCGAAATCTAAACCAACGGCGATAATTAGATAAAACTTATATAGGAATTACGCGCTATTTAGGCGCTCATCATAACTGCTATTAAAATCTTTTCAGCGCCTAAAGTTTCCCGAAAAATCAACAAAATTCATTTGAGCAACATATAAAGACAAAAATTGAAAATATCGAAATCTAAACCAACGGCGATAATTAGATAAAACTTATATAGGAATTACGCGCTATTTAGGCGCTCATCATAACTGCTATTAAAATCTTTCCAGCGCCTAAAGTTTCCCGGAAAATCAACAAAATTCATTTGAGCAGCATATAAAGACAAAAATTGAAAATATCTAAAACTGAACCAACGGCGCTAATTAGATAAAGCTTATATAGGAATTACGCGCTATTTTGGCGCTCATCATAACTGCTATTAAAATCTTTCCAGCGCCTAAAGTTTCCCGCAAAATCAACAAAATTCATTTGAGCAGCATATAAAGACAAAAATTGAAAATATCGAAATCTAAACCAACGGCGATAATTAGATAAAACTTATATAGGAATTACGCGCTATTTAGGCGCTCATCATAACTGCTATTAAAATCTTTTCAGCGCCTAAAGTTTCTCGGAAAATCAACAAAATTCATTTGAGCAACATATAAAGACAAAAATTGAAAATATCGAAATCTAAACCAACGGCGATAATTAGATAAAACTTATATAGGAATTACGCGCTATTTAGGCGCTCATCATAACTGCTATTAAAATCTTTCCAGCGCCTAAAGTTTCCCGGAAAATCAACAAAATTCATTTGAGCAGCATATAAAGACAAAAATTGAAAATATCGAAATCTAAACCAACGGCGATAATTAGATAAAACTTATATAGGAATTACGCGCTATTTAGGCGCTCATCATAACTGCTATTAAAATCTTTCCAGCGCCTAAAGTTTCCCGGAAAATCAACAAAATTCATTTGAGCAGCATATAAAGACAAAAATTGAAAATATCGAAATCTAAACCAACGGCGATAATTAGATAAAACTTATATAGGAATTACGCGCTATTTTGGCGCTCATCATAACTGCTATTAAAATCTTTCCAGCGCCTAAAGTTTCCCGGAAAATCAACAAAATTCATTTGAGCAGCATATAAAGACAAAAATTGAAAATATCTAAAACTGAACCAACGGCGCTAATTAGATAAAGCTTATATAGGAATTACGCGCTATTTTGGCGCTCATCATAACTGCTATTAAAATCTTTCCAGCGCCTAAAGTTTCCCGGAAATTCAACAAAATTCATTTGAGCAGCATATAAAGACAAAAATTGAAAATATCGAAATCTAAACCAACGGCGATAATTAGATAAAGCTTATATAGGAACTACGCGCTATTTAGGCGCTCATCATAACTGCTATTAAAATCTTTCCAGCGCCTAAAGTTTCCCGGAAAATCAACTAAATTCATTTGAGCAGCATATAAAGACAAAAATTGAAAATATCGAAATCTAAACCAACGGCGATAATTAGATAAAACTTATATAGGAATTACGCGCTATTTAGGCGCTCATCATAACTGCTATTAAAATCTTTCCAGCGCCTAAAGTTTCCCGGAAAATCAACAAAATTCATTTGAGCAGCATATAAAGACAAAAATTGAAAATATCGAAATCTAAACCAACGGCGATAATTAGATAAAACTTATATAGGAATTACGCGCTATTTAGGCGCTCATCATAACTGCTATTAAAATCTTTCCAGCGCCTAAAGTTTCCCGGAAAATCAACAAAATTCATTTGAGCAGCATATAAAGACAAAAATTGAAAATATCGAAATCTAAACCAACGGCGATAATTAGATAAAGCTTATATAGGAATTACGCGCTATTTAGGCGCTCATCATAACTGCTATTAAAATCTTTCCAGCGCCTAAAGTTTCCCGGAAAATCAACAAAATTCATTTGAGCAGCATATAAAGACAAAAATTGAAAATATCGAAATCTAAACCAACGGCGATAATTAGATAAAGCTTATATAGGAATTACGCGCTATTTAGGCGCTCATCATAACTGCTATTAAAATCTTTCCAGCGCCTAAAGTTTCCCGGAAAATCAACAAAATTCATTTGAGCAGCATATAAAGACAAAAATTGAAAATATCTAAAACTGAACCAACGGCGCTAATTAGATAAAGCTTATATAGGAATTACGCGCTATTTTGGCGCTCATCATAACTGCTATTAAAATCTTTCCAGCGCCTAAAGTTTCCCGGAAAATCAACAAAATTCATTTGAGCAGCATATAAAGACAAAAATTGAAAATATCGAAATCTAAACCAACGGCGATAATTAGATAAAACTTATATAGGAATTACGCGCTATTTAGGCGCTCATCATAACTGCTATTAAAATCTTTTCAGCGCCTAAAGTTTCCCGGAAAATCAACAAAATTCATTTGAGCAACATATAAAGACAAAAATTGAAAATATCGAAATCTAAACCAACGGCGATAATTAGATAAAACTTATATAGGAATTACGCGCTATTTAGGCGCTCATCATAACTGCTATTAAAATCTTTCCAGCGCCTAAAGTTTCCCGGAAAATCAACAAAATTCATTTGAGCAGCATATAAAGACAAAAATTGAAAATATCGAAATCTAAACCAACGGCGATAATTAGATAAAACTTATATAGGAATTACGCGCTATTTAGGCGCTCATCATAACTGCTATTAAAATCTTTCCAGCGCCTAAAGTTTCCCGGAAAATCAACAAAATTCATTTGAGCAGCATATAAAGACAAAAATTGAAAATATCGAAATCTAAACCAACGGCGATAATTAGATAAAACTTATATAGGAATTACGCGCTATTTTGGCGCTCATCATAACTGCTATTAAAATCTTTCCAGCGCCTAAAGTTTCCCGGAAAATCAACAAAATTCATTTGAGCAGCATATAAAGACAAAAATTGAAAATATCTAAAACTGAACCAACGGCGCTAATTAGATAAAGCTTATATAGGAATTACGCGCTATTTAGGCGCTCATCATAACTGCTATTAAAATCTTTCCAGCGCCTAAAGTTTCCCGGAAAATCAACAAAATTCATTTGAGCAGCATATAAAGACAAAAATTGAAAATATCGAAATCTAAACCAACGGCGATAATTAGATAAAACTTATATAGGAATTACGCGCTATTTAGGCGCTCATCATAACTGCTATTAAAATCTTTCCAGCGCCTAAAGTTTCCCGGAAAATCAACAAAATTCATTTGAGCAGCATATAAAGACAAAAATTGAAAATATCGAAATCTAAACCAACGGCGATAATTAGATAAAACTTATATAGGAATTACGCGCTATTTAGGCGCTCATCATAACTGCTATTAAAATCTTTCCAGCGCCTAAAGTTTCCCGGAAAATCAACAAAATTCATTTGAGCAGCATATAAAGACAAAAATTGAAAATATCGAAATCTAAACCAACGGCGATAATTAGATAAAACTTATATAGGAATTACGCGCTATTTAGGCGCTCATCATAACTGCTATTAAAATCTTTCCAGCGCCTAAAGTTTCCCGGAAAATCAACAAAATTCATTTGAGCAGCATATAAAGACAAAAATTGAAAATATCGAAATCTAAACCAACGGCGATAATTAGATAAAACTTATATAGGAATTACGCGCTATTTAGGCGCTCATCATAACTGCTATTAAAATCTTTTCAGCGCCTAAAGTTTCCCGGAAAATCAACAAAATTCATTTGAGCAACATATAAAGACAAAAATTGAAAATATCGAAATCTAAACCAACGGCGATAATTAGATAAAACTTATATAGGAATTACGCGCTATTTAGGCGCTCATCATAACTGCTATTAAAATCTTTCCAGCGCCTAAAGTTTCCCGGATAATCAACAAAATTCATTTGAGCAGCATATAAAGACAAAAATTGAAAATATCGAAATCTAAACCAACGGCGATAATTAGATAAAACTTATATAGGAATTACGCGCTATTTAGGCGCTCATCATAACTGCTATTAAAATCTTTCCAGCGCCTAAAGTTTCCCGGAAAATCAACAAAATTCATTTGAGCAGCATATAAAGACAAAAATTGAAAATATCGAAATCTAAACCAACGGCGATAATTAGATAAAACTTATATAGGAATTACGCGCTATTTAGGCGCTCATCATAACTGCTATTAAAATCTTTCCAGCGCCTAAAGGTTCCCGGAAAATCAACAAAATTCATTTGAGCAGCATATAAAGACAAAAATTGAAAATATCGAAATCTAAACCAACGGCGATAATTAGATAAAACTTATATAGGAATTACGCGCTATTTAGGCGCTCATCATAACTGCTATTAAAATCTTTCCAGCGCCTAAAGTTTCCCGGAAAATCAACAAAATTCATTTGAGCAGCATATAAAGACAAAAATTGAAAATATCTAAAACTGAACCAACGGCGCTAATTAGATAAAGCTTATATAGGAATTACGCGCTATTTAGGCGCTCATCATAACTGCTATTAAAATCTTTCCAGCGCCTAAAGTTTCCCGGAAAATCAACAAAATTCATTTGAGCAGCATATAAAGACAAAAATTGAAAATATCGAAATCTAAACCAACGGCGATAATTAGATAAAACTAATATAGGAATTACGCGCTATTTAGGCGCTCATCATAACTGCTATTAAAATCTTTCCAGCGCCTAAAGTTTCCCGGAAAATCAACAAAATTCATTTGAGCAGCATATAAAGACAAAAATTGAAAATATCGAAATCTAAACCAACGGCGATAATTAGATAAAACTTATATAGGAATTACGCGCTATTTAGGCGCTCATCATAACTGCTATTAAAATCTTTCCAGCGCCTAAAGTTTCCCGGAAAATCAACAAAATTCATTTGAGCAGCATATAAAGACAAAAATTGAAAATATCGAAATCTAAACCAACGGCGATAATTAGATAAAACTTATATAGGAATTACGCGCTATTTAGGCGCTCATCATAACTGCTATTAAAATCTTTTCAGCGCCTAAAGTTTCCCGGAAAATCAACAAAATTCATTTGAGCAACATATAAAGACAAAAATTGAAAATATCGAAATCTAAACCAACGGCGATAATTAGATAAAACTTATATAGGAATTACGCGCTATTTAGGCGCTCATCATAACTGCTATTAAAATCTTTCCAGCGCCTAAAGTTTCCCGGAAAATCAACAAAATTCATTTGAGCAGCATATAAAGACAAAAATTGAAAATATCGAAATCTAAACCAACGGCGATAATTAGATAAAACTTATATAGGAATTACGCGCTATTTAGGCGCTCATCATAACTGCTATTAAAATCTTTCCAGCGCCTAAAGTTTCCCGGAAAATCAACAAAATTCATTTGAGCAGCATATAAAGAAAAATTGAAAATATCGAAATCTAAACCAACGGCGATAATTAGATAAAACTTATATAGGAATTACGCGCTATTTAGGCGCTCATCATAACTGCTATTAAAATCTTTCCAGCGCCTAAAGTTTCCCGGAAAATCAACAAAATTCATTTGAGCAGCATATAAAGACAAAAATTGAAAATATCGAAATCTAAACCAACGGCGATAATTAGATAAAACTTATATAGGAATTACGCGCTATTTAGGCGCTCATCATAACTGCTATTAAAATCTTTCCAGCGCCTAAAGTTTCCCGGAAAATCAACAAAATTCATTTGAGCAGCATATAAAGACAAAAATTGAAAATATCTAAAACTGAACCAACGGCGCTAATTAGATAAAGCTTATATAGGAATTACGCGCTATTTTGGCGCTCATCATAACTGCTATTAAAATCTTTCCAGCGCCTAAAGTTTCCCGGAAAATCAACAAAATTCATTTGAGCAGCATATAAAGACAAAAATTGAAAATATCGAAATCTAAACCAACGGCGATAATTAGATAAAACTTATATAGGAATTACGCGCTATTTAGGCGCTCATCATAACTGCTATTAAAATCTTTCCAGCGCCTAAAGTTTCCCGGAAAATCAACAAAATTCATTTGAGCAGCATATAAAGACAAAAATTGAAAATATCTAAAACTGAACCAACGGCGCTAATTAGATAAAGCTTATATAGGAATTACGCGCTATTTAGGCGCTCATCATAACTGCTATTAAAATCTTTCCAACGCCTAAAGTTTCCCGGAAAATCAACAAAATTCATTTGAGCAGCATATAAAGACAAAAATTGAAAATATCGAAATCTAAACCAACGGCGATAATTAGATAAAACTTATATAGGAATTACGCGCTATTTAGGCGCTCATCATAACTGCTATTAAAATCTTTCCAGCGCCTAAAGTTTCCCGGAAAATCAACAAAATTCATTTGAGTAGCATATAAAGACAAAAATTGAAAATATCGATATCTAAACCAACGGCGAGATTTAGATAAAACTTATATAGGAATTACGCGCTACTTAGGCGCTCATCATAACTGCTATTAAAATCTTTCCAGCGCCTAAAGTTTCCCGGAAAATCAACAAAATTCATTTGAGCAGCATATAAAGACAAAAATTGAAAATATCGAAATCTAAACCAACGGCGATAATTAGATAAAACTTATATAGGAATTACGCGCTATTTAGGCGCTCATCATAACTGCTATTAAAATCTTTCCAGCGCCTAAAGTTTCCCGGAAAATCAACAAAATTCATTTGAGCAGCATATAAAGACAAAAATTGAAAATATCTAAAACTGAACCAACGGCGCTAATTAGATAAAGCTTATATAGGAATTACGCGCTATTTAGGCGCTCATCATAACTGCTATTAAAATCTTTCCAGCGCCTAAAGTTTCCCGGAAAATCAACAAAATTCATTTGAGCAGCATATAAAGACAAAAATTGAAAATATCGAAATCTAAACCAACGGCGATAATTAGATAAAACTTATATAGGAATTACGCGCTATTTAGGCGCTCATCATAACTGCTATTAAAATCTTTCCAGCGCCTAAAGTTTCCCGGAAAATCAACAAAATTCATTTGAGCAGCATATAAAGACAAAAATTGAAAATATCGAAATCTAAACCAACGGCGATAATTAGATAAAACTTATATAGGAATTACGCGCTATTTAGGCGCTCATCATAACTGCTATTAAAATCTTTCCAGCGCCTAAAGTTTCCCGGAAAATCAACAAAATTCATTTGAGCAGCATATAAAGACAAAAATTGAAAATATCTAAAACTGAACCAACGGCGCTAATTAGATAAAGCTTATATAGGAATTACGCGCTATTTAGGCGCTCATCATAACTGCTATTAAAATCTTTCCAGCGCCTAAAGTTTCCCGGAAAATCAACAAAATTCATTTGAGCAGCATATAAAGACAAAAATTGAAAATATCGAAATCTAAACCAACGGCGATAATTAGATAAAACTTATATAGGAATTACGCGCTATTTAGGCGCTCATCATAACTGCTATTAAAATCTTTCCAGCGCCTAAAGTTTCCCGGAAAATCAACAAAATTCATTTGAGCAGCATATAAAGACAAAAATTGAAAATATCGAAATCTAAACCAACGGCGATAATTAGATAAAACTTATATAGGAATTACGCGCTATTTAGGCGCTCATCATAACTGCTATTAAAATCTTTCCAGCGCCTAAAGTTTCCCGGAAAATCAACAAAATTCATTTGAGCAGCATATAAAGACAAAAATTGAAAATATCGAAATCTAAACCAACGGCGATAATTAGATAAAACTTATATAGGAATTACGCGCTATTTAGGCGCTCATCATAACTGCTATTAAAATCTTTTCAGCGCCTAAAGTTTCCCGGAAAATCAACAAAATTCATTTGAGCAACATATAAAGACAAAAATTGAAAATATCGAAATCTAAACCAACGGCGATAATTAGATAAAACTTATATAGGAATTACGCGCTATTTAGGCGCTCATCATAACTGCTATTAAAATCTTTCCAGCGCCTAAAGTTTCCCGGAAAATCAACAAAATTCATTTGAGCAGCATATAAAGACAAAAATTGAAAATATTGAAATCTAAACCAACGGCGATAATTAGATAAAACTTATATAGGAATTACGCGCTATTTAGGCGCTCATCATAACTGCTATTAAAATCTTTCCAGCGCCTAAAGTTTCCCGGAAAATCAACAAAATTCATTTGAGCAGCATATAAAGACAAAAATTGAAAATATCGAAATCTAAACCAACGGCGATAATTAGATAAAACTTATATAGGAATTACGCGCTATTTAGGCGCTCATCATAATTGCTATTAAAATCTTTCCAGCGCCTAAAGTTTCCCGGAAAATCAACAAAATTCATTTGAGCAGCATATAAAGACAAAAATTGAAAATATCTAAAACTGAACCAACGGCGCTAATTAGATAAAGCTTATATAGGAATTACGCGCTATTTTGGCGCTCATCATAACTGCTATTAAAATCTTTCCAGCGCCTAAAGTTTCCCGGAAATTCAACAAAATTCATTTGAGCAGCATATAAAGACAAAAATTGAAAATATCGAAATCTAAACCAACGGCGATAATTAGATAAAGCTTATATAGGAATTACGCGCTATTTAGGCGCTCATCATAACTGCTATTAAAATCTTTCTAGCGCCCAAAGTTTCCCGGAAAATCAACAAAATTCATTTGAGCAGCATATAAAGACAAAAATTGAAAATATCGAAATCTAAACCAACGGCGATAATTAGATAAAACTTATATAGGAATTACGCGCTATTTTGGCGCTCATCATAACTGCTATTAAAATCTTTCCAGCGCCTAAAGTTTCCCGGAAAATCAACAAAATTCATTTGAGCAGCATATAAAGACAAAAATTGAAAATATCTAAAACTGAACCAACGGCGCTAATTAGATAAAGCTTATATAGGAATTACGCGCTATTTAGGCGCTCATCATAACTGCTATTAAAATCTTTCCAGCGCCTAAAGTTTCCCGGAAAATCAACAAAATTCATTTGAGCAGCATATAAAGACAAAAATTGAAAATATCTAAAACTGAACCAACGGCGCTAATTAGATAAAGCTTATATAGGAATTACGCGCTATTTTGGCGCTCATCATAACTGCTATTAAAATCTTTCCAGCGCCTTAAGTTTCCCGGAAAATCAACAAAATTCATTTGAGCAGCATATAAAGACAAAAATTGAAAATATCGAAATCTAAACCAACGGCGATAATTAGATAAAACTTATATAGGAATTACGCGCTATTTAGGCGCTCATCATAACTGCTATTAAAATCTTTCCAGCGCCTAAAGTTTCCCGGAAAATCAACAAAATTCATTTGAGCAGCATATAAAGACAAAAATTGAAAATATCTAAAACTGAACCAACGGCGCTAATTAGATAAAGCTTATATAGGAATTACGCGCTATTTTGGCGCTCATCATAACTGCTATTAAAATCCTTCCAGCGCCTAAAGTTTCCCGGAAAATCAACAAAATTCATTTGAGCAGCATATAAAGACAAAAATTGAAAATATCGAAATCTAAACCAACGGCGATAATTAGATAAAACTTATATAGGAATTACGCGCTATTTAGGCGCTCATCATAACTGCTATTAAAATCTTTCCAGCGCCTAAAGTTTCCCGGAAAATCAACAAAATTCATTTGAGCAGCATATAAAGACAAAAATTGAAAATATCTAAAACTGAACCAACGGCGCTAATTAGATAAAGCTTATATAGGAATTACGCGCTATTTAGGCGCTCATCATAACTGCTATTAAAATCTTTCCAGCGCCTAAAGTTTCCCGGAAAATCAACAAAATTCATTTGAGCAGCATATAAAGACAAAAATTGAAAATATCGAAATCTAAACCAACGGCGATAATTAGATAAAACTTATATAGGAATTACGCGCTATTTAGGCGCTCATCATAACTGCTATTAAAATCTTTCCAGCGCCTAAAGTTTCCCGGAAAATCAACAAAATTCATTTGAGCAGCATATAAAGACAAAAATTGAAAATATCGAAATCTAAACCAACGGCGATAATTAGATAAAACTTATATAGGAATTACGCGCTATTTAGGCGCTCATCATAACTGCTATTAAAATCTTTCCAGCGCCTAAAGTTTCCCGGAAAATCAACAAAATTCATTTGAGCAGCATATAAAGACAAAAATTGAAAATATCGAAATCTAAACCAACGGCGATAATTAGATAAAACTTATATAGGAATTACGCGCTATTTAGGCGCTCATCATAACTGCTATTAGAATCTTTCCAGCGCCTAAAGTTTCCCGGAAAATCAACAAAATTCATTTGAGCAGCATATAAAGACAAAAATTGAAAATATCGAAATCTAAACCAACGGCGATAATTAGATAAAACTTATATAGGAATTACGCGCTATTTAGGCGCTCATCATAACTGCTATTAAAATCTTTTCAGCGCCTAAAGTTTCCCGGAAAATCAACAAAATTCATTTGAGCAACATATAAAGACAAAAATTGAAAATATCGAAATCTAAACCAACGGCGATAATTAGATAAAACTTATATAGGAATTACGCGCTATTTAGGCGCTCATCATAACTGCTATTAAAATCTTTCCAGCGCCTAAAGTTTCCCGGAAAATCAACAAAATTCATTTGAGCAGCATATAAAGACAAAAATTGAAAATATCTAAAACTGAACCAACGGCGCTAATTAGATAAAGCTTATATAGGAATTACGCGCTATTTTGGCGCTCATCATAACTGCTATTAAAATCCTTCCAGCGCCTAAAGTTTCCCGGAAAATCAACAAAATTCATTTGAGCAGCATATAAAGACAAAAATTGAAAATATCGAAATCTAAACCAACGGCGATAATTAGATAAAACTTATATAGGAATTACGCGCTATTTAGGCGCTCATCATAACTGCTATTAAAATCTTTCCAGCGCCTAAAGTTTCCCGGAAAATCAACAAAATTCATTTGAGCAGCATATAAAGACAAAAATTGAAAATATCTAAAACTGAACCAACGGCGCTAATTAGATAAAGCTTATATAGGAATTACGCGCTATTTAGGCGCTCATCATAACTGCTATTAAAATCTTTCCAGCGCCTAAAGTTTCCCGGAAAATCAACAAAATTCATTTGAGCAGCATATAAAGACAAAAATTGAAAATATCTAAAACTGAACCAACGGCGCTAATTAGATAAAGCTTATATAGGAATTACGCGCTATTTAGGCGCTCATCATAACTGCTATTAAAATCTTTCCAGCGCCTAAAGTTTCCCGGAAAATCAACAAAATTCATTTGAGCAGCATATAAAGACAAAAATTGAAAATATCGAAATCTAAACCAACGGCGATAATTAGATAAAACTTATATAGGAATTACGCGCTATTTAGGCGCTCATCATAACTGCTATTAAAATCTTTCCAGCGCCTAAAGTTTCCCGGAAATTCAACAAAATTCATTTGAGCAGCATATAAAGACAAAAATTGAAAATATCGAAATCTAAACCAACGGCGATAATTAGATAAAGCTTATATAGGAATTACGCGCTATTTAGGCGCTCATCATAACTGCTATTAAAATCTTTCTAGCGCCTAAAGTTTCCCGGAAAATCAACAAAATTCATTTGAGCAGCATATAAAGACAAAAATTGAAAATATCGAAATCTAAACCAACGGCGATAATTAGATAAAACTTATATAGGAATTACGCGCTATTTTGGCGCTCATCATAACTGCTATTAAAATCTTTCCAGCGCCTAAAGTTTCCCGGAAAATCAACAAAATTCATTTGAGCAGCATATAAAGACAAAAATTGAAAATATCTAAAACTGAACCAACGGCGCTAATTAGATAAAGCTTATATAGGAATTACGCGCTATTTAGGCGCTCATCATAACTGCTATTAAAATCTTTCCAGCGCCTAAAGTTTCCCGGAAAATCAACAAAATTCATTTGAGCAGCATATAAAGACAAAAATTGAAAATATCTAAAACTGAACCAACGGCGCTAATTAGATAAAGCTTATATAGGAATTACGCGCTATTTTGGCGCTCATCATAACTGCTATTAAAATCTTTCCAGCGCCTTAAGTTTCCCGGAAAATCAACAAAATTCATTTGAGCAGCATATAAAGACAAAAATTGAAAATATCGAAATCTAAACCAACGGCGATAATTAGATAAAACTTATATAGGAATTACGCGCTATTTAGGCGCTCATCATAACTGCTATTAAAATCTTTCCAGCGCCTAAAGTTTCCCGGAAAATCAACAAAATTCATTTGAGCAGCATATAAAGACAAAAATTGAAAATATCGAAATCTAAACCAACGGCGATAATTAGATAAAACTTATATAGGAATTACGCGCTATTTTGGCGCTCATCATAACTGCTATTAAAATCTTTCCAGCGCCTAAAGTTTCCCGGAAAATCAACAAAATTCATTTGAGCAGCATATAAAGACAAAAATTGAAAATATCTAAAACTGAACCAACGGCGCTAATTAGATAAAGCTTATATAGGAATTACGCGCTATTTTGGCGCTCATCATAACTGCTATTAAAATCCTTCCAGCGCCTAAAGTTTCCCGGAAAATCAACAAAATTCATTTGAGCAGCATATAAAGACAAAAATTGAAAATATCGAAATCTAAACCAACGGCGATAATTAGATAAAACTTATATAGGAATTACGCGCTATTTAGGCGCTCATCATAACTGCTATTAAAATCTTTCCAGCGCCTAAAGTTTCCCGGAAAATCAACAAAATTCATTTGAGCAGCATATAAAGACAAAAATTGAAAATATCTAAAACTGAACCAACGGCGCTAATTAGATAAAGCTTATATAGGAATTACGCGCTATTTAGGCGCTCATCATAACTGCTATTAAAATCTTTCCAGCGCCTAAAGTTTCCCGGAAAATCAACAAAATTCATTTGAGCAGCATATAAAGACAAAAATTGAAAATATCGAAATCTAAACCAACGGCGATAATTAGATAAAACTTATATAGGAATTACGCGCTATTTAGGCGCTCATCATAACTGCTATTAAAATCTTTCCAGCGCCTAAAGTTTCCCGGAAAATCAACAAAATTCATTTGAGCAGCATATAAAGACAAAAATTGAAAATATCTAAAACTGAACCAACGGCGCTAATTAGATAAAGCTTATATAGGAATTACGCGCTATTTAGGCGCTCATCATAACTGCTATTAAAATCTTTCCAGCGCCTAAAGTTTCCCGGAAAATCAACAAAATTCATTTGAGCAGCATATAAAGACAAAAATTGAAAATATCGAAATCTAAACCAACGGCGATAATTAGATAAAACTTATATAGGAATTACGCGCTATTTAGGCGCTCATCATAACTGCTATTAAAATCTTTCCAGCGCCTAAAGTTTCCCGGAAATTCAACAAAATTCATTTGAGCAGCATATAAAGACAAAAATTGAAAATATCGAAATCTAAACCAACGGCGATAATTAGATAAAGCTTATATAGGAATTACGCGCTATTTAGGCGCTCATCATAACTGCTATTAAAATCTTTCTAGCGCCTAAAGTTTCCCGGAAAATCAACAAAATTCATTTGAGCAGCATATAAAGACAAAAATTGAAAATATCGAAATCTAAACCAACGGCGATAATTAGATAAAACTTATATAGGAATTACGCGCTATTTTGGCGCTCATCATAACTGCTATTAAAATCTTTCCAGCGCCTAAAGTTTCCCGGAAAATCAACAAAATTCATTTGAGCAGCATATAAAGACAAAAATTGAAAATATCTAAAACTGAACCAACGGCGCTAATTAGATAAAGCTTATATAGGAATTACGCGCTATTTAGGCGCTCATCATAACTGCTATTAAAATCTTTCCAGCGCCTAAAGTTTCCCGGAAAATCAACAAAATTCATTTGAGCAGCATATAAAGACAAAAATTGAAAATATCTAAAACTGAACCAACGGCGCTAATTAGATAAAGCTTATATAGGAATTACGCGCTATTTTGGCGCTCATCATAACTGCTATTAAAATCTTTCCAGCGCCTTAAGTTTCCCGGAAAATCAACAAAATTCATTTGAGCAGCATATAAAGACAAAAATTGAAAATATCGAAATCTAAACCAACGGCGATAATTAGATAAAACTTATATAGGAATTACGCGCTATTTAGGCGCTCATCATAACTGCTATTAAAATCTTTCCAGCGCCTAAAGTTTCCCGGAAAATCAACAAAATTCATTTGAGCAGCATATAAAGACAAAAATTGAAAATATCGAAATCTAAACCAACGGCGATAATTAGATAAAACTTATATAGGAATTACGCGCTATTTTGGCGCTCATCATAACTGCTATTAAAATCTTTCCAGCGCCTAAAGTTTCCCGGAAAATCAACAAAATTCATTTGAGCAGCATATAAAGACAAAAATTGAAAATATCTAAAACTGAACCAACGGCGCTAATTAGATAAAGCTTATATAGGAATTACGCGCTATTTTGGCGCTCATCATAACTGCTATTAAAATCCTTCCAGCGCCTAAAGTTTCCCGGAAAATCAACAAAATTCATTTGAGCAGCATATAAAGACAAAAATTGAAAATATCGAAATCTAAACCAACGGCGATAATTAGATAAAACTTATATAGGAATTACGCGCTATTTAGGCGCTCATCATAACTGCTATTAAAATCTTTCCAGCGCCTAAAGTTTCCCGGAAAATCAACAAAATTCATTTGAGCAGCATATAAAGACAAAAATTGAAAATATCTAAAACTGAACCAACGGCGCTAATTAGATAAAGCTTATATAGGAATTACGCGCTATTTAGGCGCTCATCATAACTGCTATTAAAATCTTTCCAGCGCCTAAAGTTTCCCGGAAAATCAACAAAATTCATTTGAGCAGCATATAAAGACAAAAATTGAAAATATCGAAATCTAAACCAACGGCGATAATTAGATAAAACTTATATAGGAATTACGCGCTATTTAGGCGCTCATCATAACTGCTATTAAAATCTTTCCAGCGCCTAAAGTTTCCCGGAAAATCAACAAAATTCATTTGAGCAGCATATAAAGACAAAAATTGAAAATATCGAAATCTAAACCAACGGCGATAATTAGATAAAACTTATATAGGAATTACGCGCTATTTAGGCGCTCATCATAACTGCTATTAAAATCTTTCCAGCGCCTAAAGTTTCCCGGAAAATCAACAAAATTCATTTGAGCAGCATATAAAGACAAAAATTGAAAATATCTAAAACTGAACCAACGGCGCTAATTAGATAAAGCTTATATAGGAATTACGCGCTATTTAGGCGCTCATCATAACTGCTATTAAAATCTTTCCAGCGCCTAAAGTTTCCCGGAAAATCAACAAAATTCATTTGAGCAGCATATAAAGACAAAAATTGAAAATATCGAAATCTAAACCAACGGCGATAATTAGATAAAACTTATATAGGAATTACGCGCTATTTAGGCGCTCATCATAACTGCTATTAAAATCTTTCCAGCGCCTAAAGTTTCCCGGAAAATCAACAAAATTCATTTGAGCAGCATATAAAGACAAAAATTGAAAATATCGAAATCTAAACCAACGGCGATAATTAGATAAAACTTATATAGGAATTACGCGCTATTTAGGCGCTCATCATAACTGCTATTAAAATCTTTCCAGCGCCTAAAGTTTCCCGGAAAATCAACAAAATTCATTTGAGCAGCATATAAAGACAAAAATTGAAAATATCGAAATCTAAACCAACGGCGATAATTAGATAAAACTTATATAGGAATTACGCGCTATTTAGGCGCTCATCATAACTGCTATTAAAATCTTTTCAGCGCCTAAAGTTTCCCGGAAAATCAACAAAATTCATTTGAGCAACATATAAAGACAAAAATTGAAAATATCGAAATCTAAACCAACGGCGATAATTAGATAAAACTTATATAGGAATTACGCGCTATTTAGGCGCTCATCATAACTGCTATTAAAATCTTTCCAGCGCCTAAAGTTTCCCGGAAAATCAACAAAATTCATTTGAGCAGCATATAAAGACAAAAATTGAAAATATCGAAATCTAAACCAACGGCGATAATTAGATAAAACTTATATAGGAATTACGCGCTATTTAGGCGCTCATCATAACTGCTATTAAAATCTTTCCAGCGCCTAAAGTTTCCCGGAAAATCAACAAAATTCATTTGAGCAGCATATAAAGACAAAAATTGAAAATATCGAAATCTAAACCAACGGCGATAATTAGATAAAATTTATATAGGAATTACGCGCTATTTTGGCGCTCATCATAACTGCTATTAAAATCTTTCCAGCGCCTAAAGTTTCCCGGAAAATCAACAAAATTCATTTGAGCAGCATATAAAGACAAAAATTGAAAATATCTAAAACTGAACCGACGGCGCTAATTAGATAAAGCTTATATAGGAATTACGCGCTATTTTGGCGCTCATCATAACTGCTATTAAAATCTTTCCAGCGCCTAAAGTTTCCCGGAAATTCAACAAAATCATTTGAGCAGCATATAAAGACAAAAATTGAAAATATCGAAATCTAAACCAACGGCGATAATTAGATAAAGCTTATATAGGAATTACGCGCTATTTAGGCGCTCATCATAACTGCTATTAAAATCTTTCTAGCGCCTAAAGTTTCCCGGAAAATCAACAAATTCATTTGAGCAGCATATAAAGACAAAAATTGAAAATATCGAAATCTAAACCAACGGCGCTAATTAGATAAAACTTATATAGGAATTACGCGCTATTTTGGCGCTCATCATAACTGCTATTAAAATCTTTCCAGCGCCTAAAGTTTCCCGGAAAATCAACAAAATTCATTTGAGCAGCATATAAAGACAAAAATTGAAAATATCTAAACTGAACCAACGGCGCTAATTAGATAAAGCTTATATAGGAATTACGCGCTATTTAGGCGCTCATCATAACTGCTATTAAAATCTTTCCAGCGCCTAAAGTTTCCCGGAAAATCAACAAAATTCATTTGAGCAGCATAAAAAGACAAAAATTGAAAATATCTAAAACTGAACCAACGGCGCTAATTAGATAAAGCTTATATAGGAATTACGCGCTATTTTGGCGCTCATCATAACTGCTATTAAAATCTTTCCAGCGCCTTAAGTTTCCCGGAAAATCAACAAAATTCATTTGAGCAGCATATAAAGACAAAAATTGAAAATATCGAAATCTAAACCAACGGCGATAATTAGATAAAACTTATATAGGAATTACGCGCTATATAGGCGCTCATCATAACTGCTATTAAAATCTTTCCAGCGCCTAAAGTTTCCCGGAAAATCAACAAAATTCATTTGAGCAGCATATAAAGACAAAAATTGAAAATATCTAAAACTGAAC
The DNA here is from genome assembly GCA_035578155.1 of Brachynemurus nebulosus. Lineage (NCBI taxonomy): Eukaryota > Metazoa > Arthropoda > Insecta > Neuroptera > Myrmeleontidae > Brachynemurus > Brachynemurus nebulosus. The sequence goes on along the minus strand of JAPWDM010000009.1, from coordinate 6,597,110 downwards.
CAACGGCGCTAATTAGATAAAGCTTATATAGGAATTACGCGCTATTTAGACGCTCATCATAACTGCTATTAAAATCTTTCCAGCGCCTAAAGTTTCCCGGAAAATCAACAAAATTCATTTGAGCAGCATATAAAGACAAAAATTGAAAATATCGAAATCTAAACCAACGGCGATAATTAGATAAAACTTATATAGGAATTACGCGCTATTTAGGCGCTCATCATAACTGCTATTAAAATCTTTCCAGCGCCTAAAGTTTCCCGGAAAATCAACAAAATTCATTTGAGCAGCATATAAAGACAAAAATTGAAAATATCGAAATCTAAACCAACGGCGATAATTAGATAAAACTTATATAGGAATTACGCGCTATTTAGGCGCTCATCATGACTGCTATTAAAATCTTTCCAGCGCCTAAAGTTTCCCGGAAAATCAACAAAATTCATTTGAGCAGCATATAAAGACAAAAATTGAAAATATCTAAAACTGAACCAACGGCGCTAATTAGATAAAGCTTATATAGGAATTACGCGCTATTTAGGCGCTCATCATAACTGCTATTAAAATCTTTCCAGCGCCTAAAGTTTCCCGGAAAATCAACAAAATTCATTTGAGCAGCATATAAAGACAAAAATTGAAAATATCGAAATCTAAACCAACGGCGATAATTAGATAAAACTTATATAGGAATTACGCGCTATTTAGGCGCTCATCATAACTGCTATTAAAATCTTTCCAGCGCCTAAAGTTTCCCGGAAAATCAACAAAATTCATTTGAGTAGCATATAAAGACAAAAATTGAAAATATCGAAATCTAAACCAACGGCGAGATTTAGATAAAACTAATATAGGAATTACGCGCTACTTAGGCGCTCATCATAACTGCTATTAAAATCTTTCCAGCGCCTAAAGTTTCCCGGAAAATCAACAAAATTCATTTGAGCAGCATATAAAGACAAAAATTGAAAATATCGAAATCTAAACCAACGGCGATAATTAGATAAAACTTATATAGGAATTACGCGCTATTTAGGCGCTCATCATAACTGCTATTAAAATCTTTCCAGCGCCTAAAGTTTCCCGGAAAATCAACAAAATTCATTTGAGCAGCATATAAAGACAAAAATTGAAAATATCTAAAACTGAACCAACGGCGCTAATTAGATAAAGCTTATATAGGAATTACGCGCTATTTAGGCGCTCATCATAACTGCTATTAAAATCTTTCCAGCGCCTAAAGTTTCCCGGAAAATCAACAAAATTCATTTGAGCAGCATATAAAGACAAAAATTGAAAATATCGAAATCTAAACCAACGGCGATAATTAGATAAAACTTATATAGGAATTACGCGCTATTTAGGCGCTCATCATAACTGCTATTAAAATCTTTCCAGCGCCTAAAGTTTCTCGGAAAATCAACAAAATTCATTTGAGCAGCATATAAAGACAAAAATTGAAAATATCGAAATCTAAACCAACGGCGATAATTAGATAAAACTTATATAGGAATTACGCGCTATTTAGGCGCTCATCATAACTGCTATTAAAATCTTTCCAGCGCCTAAAGTTTCCCGGAAAATCAACAAAATTCATTTGAGCAGCATATAAAGACAAAAATTGAAAATATCTAAAACTGAACCAACGGCGCTAATTAGATAAAGCTTATATAGGAATTACGCGCTATTTAGGCGCTCATCATAACTGCTATTAAAATCTTTCCAGCGCCTAAAGTTTCCCGGAAAATCAACAAAATTCATTTGAGCAGCATATAAAGACAAAAATTGAAAATATCGAAATCTAAACCAACGGCGATAATTAGATAAAACTTATATAGGAATTACGCCCTATTTAGGCGCTCATCATAACTGCTATTAAAATCTTTCCAGCGCCTAAAGTTTCCCGGAAAATCAACAAAATTCATTTGAGCAGCATATAAAGACAAAATTGAAAATATCGAAATCTAAACCAACGGCGATAATTAGATAAAACTTATATAGGAATTACGCGCTATTTAGGCGCTCATCATAACTGCTATTAAAAATCTTTCCAGCGCCTAAAGTTTCCCGGAAAATCAACAAAATTCATTTGAGCAGCATATAAAGACAAAAATTGAAAATATCGAAATCTAAACCAACGGCGATAATTAGATAAAACTTATATAGGAATTACGCGCTATTTAGGCGCTCATCATAACTGCTATTAAAATCTTTTCAGCGCCTAAAGTTTCCCGGAAAATCAACAAAATTCATTTGAGCAACATATAAAGACAAAAATTGAAAATATCGAAATCTAAACCAACGGCGATAATTAGATAAAACTTATATAGGAATTACGCGCTATTTAGGCGCTCATCATAACTGCTATTAAAATCTTTCCAGCGCCTAAAGTTTCCCGGAAAATCAACAAAATTCATTTGAGCAGCATATAAAGACAAAAATTGAAAATATCTAAAACTGAACCAACGGCGCTAATTAGATAAAGCTTATATAGGAATTACGCGCTATTTTGGCGCTCATCATAACTGCTATTAAAATCTTTCCAGCGCCTAAAGTTTCCCGGAAATTCAACAAAATTCATTTGAGCAGCATATAAAGACAAAAATTGAAAATATCGAAATCTAAACCAACGGCGATAATTAGATAAAGCTTATATAGGAATTACGCGCTATTTAGGCGCTCATCATAACTGCTATTAAAATCTTTCTAGCGCCTAAAGTTTCCCGGAAAATCAACAAAATTCATTTGAGCAGCATATAAAGACAAAAATTGAAAATATCGAAATCTAAACCAACGGCGATAATTAGATAAAACTTATATAGGAATTACGCGCTATTTTGGCGCTCATCATAACTGCTATTAAAATCTTTCCAGCGCCTAGTTTCCCGGAAAATCAACAAAATTCATTTGAGCAGCATATAAAGACAAAAATTGAAAATATCTAAAACTGAACCAACGGCGCTAATTAGATAAAGCTTATATAGGAATTACGCGCTATTTAGGCGCTCATCATAACTGCTATTAAAATCTTTCCAGCGCCTAAAGTTTCCCGGAAAATCAACAAAATTCATTTGAGCAGCATATAAAGACAAAAATTGAAAATATCTAAAACTGAACCAACGGCGCTAATTAGATAAAGCTTATATAGGAATTACGCGCTATTTTGGCGCTCATCATAACTGCTATTAAAATCTTTCCAGCGCCTTAAGTTTCCCGGAAAATCAACAAAATTCATTTGAGCAGCATATAAAGACAAAAATTGAAAATATCGAAATTTAAACCAACGGCGATAATTAGATAAAACTTATATAGGAATTACGCGCTATTTAGGCGCTCATCATAACTGCTATTAAAATCTTTCCAGCGCCTAAAGTTTCCCGGAAAATCAACAAAATTCATTTGAGCAGCATATAAAGACAAAAATTGAAAATATCTAAAACTGAACCAACGGCGCTAATTAGATAAAGCTTATATAGGAATTACGCGCTATTTAGGCGCTCATCATAACTAGATAAAACTTATATAGGAATTACGCGCTATTTAGGCGCTCATCATAACTGCTATTAAAATCTTTCCAGCGCCTAAAGTTTCCCGGAAAATCAACAAAATTCATTTGAGCAGCATATAAAGACAAAAATTGAAAATATCTAAAACTGAACCAACGGCGCTAATTAGATAAAGCTTATATAGGAATTACGCGCTATTTAGGCGCTCATCATAACTGCTATTAAAATCTTTCCAGCGCCTAAAGTTTCCCGGAAAATCAACAAAATTCATTTGACCAGCATATAAAGACAAAAATTGAAAATATCGAAATCTAAACCAACGGCGATAATTAGATAAAACTTATATAGGAATTACGCGCTATTTAGGCGCTCATCATAACTGCTATTAAAATCTTTCCAGCGCCTAAAGTTTCCCGGAAAATCAACAAAATTCATTTGAGCAGCATATAAAGACAAAAATTGAAAATATCGAAATCTAAACCAACGGCGATAATTAGATAAAACTTATATAGGAATTACGCGCTATTTAGGCGCTCATCATAACTGCTATTAAAATCTTTCCAGCGCCTAAAGTTTCCCGGAAAATCAACAAAATTCATTTGAGCAGCATATAAAGACAAAAATTGAAAATATCTAAAACTGAACCAACGGCGCTAATTAGATAAAGCTTATATAGGAATTACGCGCTATTTAGGCGCTCATCATAACTGCTATTAAAATCTTTCCAGCGCCTAAAGTTTCCCGGAAAATCAACAAAATTCATTTGAGCAGCATATAAAGACAAAAATTGAAAATATCGAAATCTAAACCAACGGCGATAATTAGATAAAACTTATATAGGAATTACGCGCTATTTAGGCGCTCATCATAACTGCTATTAAAATCTTTCCAGCGCCTAAAGTTTCCCGGAAAATCAACAAAATTCATTTGAGCAGCATATAAAGACAAAAATTGAAAATATCGAAATCTAAACCAACGGCGATAATTAGATAAAACTTATATAGGAATTACGCGCTATTTAGGCGCTCATCATAACTGCTATTAAAATCTTTCCAGCGCCTAAAGTTTCCCGGAAAATCAACAAAATTCATTTGAGCAGCATATAAAGACAAAAATTGAAAAGATCGAAATCTAAACCAACGGCGATAATTAGATAAAACTTATATAGGAATTACGCGCTATTTAGGCGCTCATCATAACTGCTATTAAAATCTTTTCAGCGCCTAAAGTTTCCCGGAAAATCAACAAAATTCATTTGAGCAACATATAAAGACAAAAATTGAAAATATCGAAATCTAAACCAACGGCGATAATTAGATAAAACTTATATAGGAATTACGCGCTATTTAGGCGCTCATCATAACTGCTATTAAAATCTTTCCAGCGCCTAAAGTTTCCCGGAAAATCAACAAAATTCATTTGAGCAGCATATAAAGACAAAAATTGAAAATATCGAAATCTAAACCAACGGCGATAATTAGATAAAACTTATATAGGAATTACGCGCTATTTAGGCGCTCATCATAACTGCTATTAAAATCTTTCCAGCGCCTAAAGTTTCCCGGAAAATCAACAAAATTCATTTGAGCAGCATATAAAGACAAAAATTGAAAATATCGAAATCTAAACCAACGGCGATAATTAGATAAAACTTATATAGGAATTACGCGCTATTTAGGCGCTCATCATAACTGCTATTAAAATCTTTCCAGCGCCTAAAGTTTCCCGGAAAATCAACAAAATTCATTTGAGCAGCATATAAAGACAAAAATTGAAAATATCGAAATCTAAACCAACGGCGATAATTAGATAAAGCTTATATAGGAATTACGCGCTATTTAGGCGCTCATCATAACTGCTATTAAAATCTTTCCAGCGCCTAAAGTTTCCCGGAAAATCAACAAAATTCATTTGAGCAGCATATAAAGACAAAAATTGAAAATATCGAAATCTAAACCAACGGCGATAATTAGATAAAACTTATATAGGAATTACGCGCTATTTAGGCGCTCATCATAACTGCTATTAAAATCTTTCCAGCGCCTAAAGTTTCCCGGAAAATCAACAAAATTCATTTGAGCAGCATATAAAGACAAAAATTGAAAATATCTAAAACTGAACCAACGGCGCTAATTAGATAAAGCTTATATAGGAATTACGCGCTATTTAGGCGCTCATCATAACTGCTATTAAAATCTTTCCAGCGCCTAAAGTTTCCCGGAAAATCAACAAAATTCATTTGAGCAGCATATAAAGACAAAAATTGAAAATATCGAAATCTAAACCAACGGCGATAATTAGATAAAACTTATATAGGAATTACGCGCTATTTAGGCGCTCATCATAACTGCTATTAAAATCTTTCCAGCGCCTAAAGTTTCCCGGAAAATCAACAAAATTCATTTGAGCAGCATATAAAGACAAAAATTGAAAATATCGAAATCTAAACCAACGGCGATAATTAGATAAAACTTATATAGGAATTACGCGCTATTTAGGCGCTCATCATAACTGCTATTAAAATCTTTCCAGCGCCTAAAGTTTCCCGGAAAATCAACAAAATTCATTTGAGCAGCATATAAAGACAAAAATTGAAAATATCTAAAACTGAACCAACGGCGCTAATTAGATAAAGCTTATATAGGAATTACGCGCTATTTAGGCGCTCATCATAACTGCTATTAAAATCTTTCCAGCGCCTAAAGTTTCCCGGAAAATCAACAAAATTCATTTGAGCAGCATATAAAGACAAAAATTGAAAATATCGAAATCTAAACCAACGGCGATAATTAGAAAAAACTTATATAGGAATTACGCGCTATTTAGGCGCTCATCATAACTGCTATTAAAATCTTTCCAGCGCCTAAAGTTTCCCGGAAAATCAACAAAATTCATTTGAGCAGCATATAAAGACAAAAATTGAAAATATCGAAATCTAAACCAACGGCGATAATTAGATAAAACTTATATAGGAATTACGCGCTATTTAGGCGCTCATCATAACTGCTATTAAAATCTTTCCAGCGCCTAAAGTTTCCCGGAAAATCAACAAAATTCATTTGAGCAGCATATAAAGACAAAAATTGAAAATATCGAAATCTAAACCAACGGCGATAATTAGATAAAACTTATATAGGAATTACGCGCTATTTAGGCGCTCATCATAACTGCTATTAAAATCTTTCCAGCGCCTAAAGTTTCCCGGAAAATCAACAAAATTCATTTGAGCAGCATATAAAGACAAAAATTGAAAATATCGAAATCTAAACCAACGGCGATAATTAGATAAAACTTATATAGGAATTACGCGCTATTTAGGCGCTCATCATAACTGCTATTAAAATCTTTCCAGCGCCTAAAGTTTCCCGGAAAATCAACAAAATTCATTTGAGCAGCATATAAAGACAAAAATTGAAAATATCGAAATCTAAACCAACGGCGATAATTAGATAAAGCTTATATAGGAATTACGCGCTATTTAGGCGCTCATCATAACTGCTATTAAAATCTTTCCAGCGCCTAAAGTTTCCCGGAAAATCAACAAAATTCATTTGAGCAGCATATAAAGACAAAAATTGAAAATATCGAAATCTAAACCAACGGCGATAATTAGATAAAGCTTATATAGGAATTACGCGCTATTTTGGCGCTCATCATAACCGCTATTAAAATCTTTCCAGCGCCTAAAGTTTCCCGGAAAATCAACAAAATTCATTTGAGCAGCATATAAAGACAAAAATTGAAAATATCGAAATCTAAACCAACGGCGATAATTAGATAAAACTTATATAGGAATTACGCGCTATTTAGGCGCTCATCATAACTGCTATTAAAATCTTTCCAGCGCCTAAAGTTTCCCGGAAAATCAACAAAATTCATTTGAGCAGCATATAAAGACAAAAATTGAAAATATCGAAATCTAAACCAACGGCGATAATTAGATAAAACTTATATAGGAATTACGCGCTATTTAGGCGCTCATCATAACTGCTATTAAAATCTTTCCAGCGCCTAAAGTTTCCCGGAAAATCAACAAAATTCATTTGAGCAGCATATAAAGACAAAAATTGAAAATATCGAAATCTAAACCAACGGCGATAATTAGATAAAACTTATATAGGAATTACGCGCTATTTAGGCGCTCATCATAACTGCTATTAAAATCTTTTCAGCGCCTAAAGTTTCCCGGAAAATCAACAAAATTCATTTGAGCAACATATAAAGACAAAAATTGAAAATATCGAAATCTAAACCAACGGCGATAATTAGATAAAACTTATATAGGAATTACGCGCTATTTAGGCGCTCATCATAACTGCTATTAAAATCTTTCCAGCGCCTAAAGTTTCCCGGAAAATCAACAAAATTTATTTGAGCAGCATATAAAGACAAAAATTGAAAATATCGAAATCTAAACCAACGGCGATAATTAGATAAAACTTATATAGGAATTACGCGCTATTTAGGCGCTCATCATAACTGCTATTAAAATCTTTCCAGCGCCTAAAGTTTCCCGGAAAATCAACAAAATTCATTTGAGCAGCATATAAAGACAAAAATTGAAAATATCGAAATCTAAACCAACGGCGATAATTAGATAAAACTTATATAGGAATTACGCGCTATTTAGGCGCTCATCATAACTGCTATTAAAATCTTTCCAGCGCCTAAAGTTTCCCGGAAAATCAACAAAATTCATTTGAGCAACATATAAAGACAAAAATTGAAAATATCGAAATCTAAACCAACGGCGATAATTAGATAAAACTTATATAGGAATTACGCGCTATTTAGGCGCTCATCATAACTGCTATTAAAATCTTTCCAGCGCCTAAAGTTTCCCGGAAAATCAACAAAATTCATTTGAGCAGCATATAAAGACAAAAATTGAAAATATCGAAATCTAAACCAACGGCGATAATTAGATAAAACTTATATAGGAATTACGCGCTATTTAGGCGCTCATCATAACTGCTATTAAAATCTTTCCAGCGCCTAAAGTTTCCCGGAAAATCAACAAAATTCATTTGAGCAGCATATAAAGACAAAAATTGAAAATATCGAAATCTAAACCAACGGCGATAATTAGATAAAACTTATATAGGAATTACGCGCTATTTAGGCGCTCATCATAACTGCTATTAAAATCTTTCCAGCGCCTAAAGTTTCCCGGAAAATCAACAAAATTCATTGGAGCAGCATATAAAGACAAAAATTGAAAATATCGAAATCTAAACCAACGGCGATAATTAGATAAAGCTTATATAGGAATTACGCGCTATTTAGGCGCTCATCATAACTGCTATTAAAATCTTTCCAGCGCCTAAAGTTTCCCGGAAAATCAACAAAATTCATTTGAGCAGCATATAAAGACAAAAATTGAAAATATCGAAATCTAAACCAACGGCGATAATTAGATAAAGCTTATATAGGAATTACGCGCTATTTTGGCGCTCATCATAACTGCTATTAAAATCTTTCCAGCGCCTAAAGTTTCCCGGAAAATCAACAAAATTCATTTGAGCAACATATAAAGACAAAAATTGAAAATATCGAAATCTAAACCAACGGCGATAATTAGATAAAACTTATATAGGAATTACGCGCTATTTAGGCGCTCATCATAACTGCTATTAAAATCTTTCCAGCGCCTAAAGTTTCCCGGAAAATCAACAAAATTCATTTGAGCAGCATATAAAGACAAAAATTGAAAATATCGAAATCTAAACCAACGGCGATAATTAGATAAAACTTATATAGGAATTACGCGCTATTTTGGCGCTCATCATAACTGCTATTAAAATCTTTCCAGCGCCTAAAGTTTCCCGGAAAATCAACAAAATTCATTTGAGCAGCATATAAAGACAAAAATTGAAAATATCTAAAACTGAACCAACGGCGCTAATTAGATAAAGCTTATATAGGAATTACGCGCTATTTAGGCGCTCATCATAACTGCTATTAAAATCTTTCCAGCGCCTAAAGTTTCCCGGAAAATCAACAAAATTCATTTGAGCAGCATATAAAAACAAAAATTGAAAATATCGAAATCTAAACCAACGGCGATAATTAGATAAAACTTATATAGGAATTACGCGCTATTTAGGCGCTCATCATAACTGCTATTAAAATCTTTCCAGCGCCTAAAGTTTCCCGGAAAATCAACAAAATTCATTTGAGCAGCATATAAAGACAAAAATTGAAAATATCGAAATCTAAACCAACGGCGATAATTAGATAAAACTTATATAGGAATTACGCGCTATTTAGGCGCTCATCATAACTGCTATTAAAATCTTTCCAGCGCCTAAAGTTTCCCGGAAAATCAACAAAATTCATTTGAGCAGCATATAAAGACAAAAATTGAAAATATCGAAATCTAAACCAACGGCGATAATTAGATAAAACTTATATAGGAATTACGCGCTATTTAGGCGCTCATCATAACTGCTATTAAAATCTTTCCAGCGCCTAAAGTTTCCCGGAAAATCAACAAAATTCATTTGAGCAGCATATAAAGACAAAAATTGAAAATATCGAAATCTAAACCAACGGCGATAATTAGATAAAGCTTATATAGGAATTACGCGCTATTTAGGCGCTCATCATAACTGCTATTAAAATCTTTCCAGCGCCTAAAGTTTCCCGGAAAATCAACAAAATTCATTTGAGCAGCATATAAAGACAAAAATTGAAAATATCGAAATCTAAACCAACGGCGATAATTAGATAAAACTTATATAGGAATTACGCGCTATTTAGGCGCTCATCATAACTGCTATTAAAATCTTTTCAGCGCCTAAAGTTTCCCGGAAAATCAACAAAATTCATTTGAGCAACATATAAAGACAAAAATTGAAAATATCGAAATCTAAACCAACGGCGATAATTAGATAAAACTTATATAGGAATTACGCGCTATTTAGGCGCTCATCATAACTGCTATTAAAATCTTTCCAGCGCCTAAAGTTTCCCGGAAAATCAACAAAATTTATTTGAGCAGCATATAAAGACAAAAATTGAAAATATCGAAATCTAAACCAACGGCGATAATTAGATAAAACTTATATAGGAATTACGCGCTATTTAGGCGCTCATCATAACTGCTATTAAAATCTTTCCAGCGCCTAAAGTTTCCCGGAAAATCAACAAAATTCATTTGAGCAGCATATAAGGACAAAAATTGAAAATATCGAAATCTAAACCAACGGCGATAATTAGATAAAACTTATATAGGAATTACGCGCTATTTAGGCGCTCATCATAACTGCTATTAAAATCTTTCCAGCGCCTAAAGTTTCCCGGAAAATCAACAAAATTCATTTGAGCAACATATAAAGACAAAAATTGAAAATATCGAAATCTAAACCAACGGCGATAATTAGATAAAACTTATATAGGAATTACGCGCTATTTAGGCGCTCATCATAACTGCTATTAAAATCTTTCCAGCGCCTAAAGTTTCCCGGAAAATCAACAAAATTCATTTGAGCAACATATAAAGACAAAAATTGAAAATATCGAAATCTAAACCAACGGCGATAATTAGATAAAACTTATATAGGAATTACGCGCTATTTAGGCGCTCATCATAACTGCTATTAAAATCTTTCCAGCGCCTAAAGTTTCCCGGAAAATCAACAAAATTCATTTGAGCAGCATATAAAGACAAAAATTGAAAATATCGAAATCTAAACCAACGGCGATAATTAGATAAAACTTATATAGGAATTACGCGCTATTTAGGCGCTCATCATAACTGCTATTAAAATCTTTCCAGCGCCTAAAGTTTCCCGGAAAATCAACAAAATTCATTTGAGCAGCATATAAGGACAAAAATTGAAAATATCGAAATCTAAACCAACGGCGATAATTAGATAAAACTTATATAGGAATTACGCGCTATTTAGGCGCTCATCATAACTGCTATTAAAATCTTTCCAGCGCCTAAAGTTTCCCGGAAAATCAACAAAATTCATTTGAGCAACATATAAAGACAAAAATTGAAAATATCGAAATCTAAACCAACGGCGATAATTAGATAAAACTTATATAGGAATTACGCGCTATTTAGGCGCTCATCATAACTGCTATTAAAATCTTTCCAGCGCCTAACGTTTCCCGGAAAATCAACAAAATTCATTTGAGCAACATATAAAGACAAAAATTGAAAATATCGAAATCTAAACCAACGGCGATAATTAGATAAAACTTATATAGGAATTACGCGCTATTTAGGCGCTCATCATAACTGCTATTAAAATCTTTCCAGCGCCTAAAGTTTCCCGGAAAATCAACAAAATTCATTTGAGCAGCATATAAAGACAAAAATTGAAAATATCGAAATCTAAACCAACGGCGATAATTAGATAAAACTTATATAGGAATTACGCGCTATTTAGGCGCTCATCATAACTGCTATTAAAATCTTTCCAGCGCCTAAAGTTTCCCGGAAAATCAACAAAATTCATTTGAGCAGCATATAAAGACAAAAATTGAAAATATCGAAATCTAAACCAACGGCGATAATTAGATAAAACTTATATAGGAATTACGCGCTATTTAGGCGCTCATCATAACTGCTATTAAAATCTTTCCAGCGCCTAAAGTTTCCCGGAAAATCAACAAAATTCATTTGAGCAGCATATAAAGACAAAAATTGAAAATATCGAAATCTAAACCAACGGCGATAATTAGATAAAACTTATATAGGAATTACGCGCTATTTAGGCGCTCATCATAACTGCTATTAAAATCTTTCCAGCGCCTAAAGTTTCCCGGAAAATCAACAAAATTCATTTGAGCAGCATATAAAGACAAAAATTGAAAATATCGAAATCTAAACCAACGGCGATAATTAGATAAAACTTATATAGGAATTACGCGCTATTTAGGCGCTCATCATAACTGCTATTAAAATCTTTCCAGCGCCTAAAGTTTCCCGGAAAATCAACAAAATTCATTGGAGCAGCATATAAAGACAAAAATTGAAAATATCGAAATCTAAACCAACGGCGATAATTAGATAAAGCTTATATAGGAATTACGCGCTATTTAGGCGCTCATCATAACTGCTATTAAAATCTTTCCAGCGCCTAAAGTTTCCCGGAAAATCAACAAAATTCATTTGAGCAGCATATAAAGACAAAAATTGAAAATATCGAAATCTAAACCAACGGCGATAATTAGATAAAGCTTATATAGGAATTACGCGCTATTTTGGCGCTCATCATAACTGCTATTAAAATCTTTCCAGCGCCTAAAGTTTCCCGGAAAATCAACAAAATTCATTTGAGCAACATATAAAGACAAAAATTGAAAATATCGAAATCTAAACCAACGGCGATAATTAGATAAAACTTATATAGGAATTACGCGCTATTTAGGCGCTCATCATAACTGCTATTAAAATCTTTCCAGCGCCTAAAGTTTCCCGGAAAATCAACAAAATTCATTTGAGCAGCATATAAAGACAAAAATTGAAAATATCGAAATCTAAACCAACGGCGATAATTAGATAAAACTTATATAGGAATTACGCGCTATTTTGGCGCTCATCATAACTGCTATTAAAATCTTTCCAGCGCCTAAAGTTTCCCGGAAAATCAACAAAATTCATTTGAGCAGCATATAAAGACAAAAATTGAAAATATCTAAAACTGAACCAACGGCGCTAATTAGATAAAGCTTATATAGGAATTACGCGCTATTTAGGCGCTCATCATAACTGCTATTAAAATCTTTCCAGCGCCTAAAGTTTCCCGGAAAATCAACAAAATTCATTTGAGCAGCATATAAAAACAAAAATTGAAAATATCGAAATCTAAACCAACGGCGATAATTAGATAAAACTTATATAGGAATTACGCGCTATTTAGGCGCTCATCATAACTGCTATTAAAATCTTTCCAGCGCCTAAAGTTTCCCGGAAAATCAACAAAATTCATTTGAGCAGCATATAAAGACAAAAATTGAAAATATCGAAATCTAAACCAACGGCGATAATTAGATAAAACTTATATAGGAATTACGCGCTATTTAGGCGCTCATCATAACTGCTATTAAAATCTTTCCAGCGCCTAAAGTTTCCCGGAAAATCAACAAAATTCATTTGAGCAGCATATAAAGACAAAAATTGAAAATATCGAAATCTAAACCAACGGCGATAATTAGATAAAACTTATATAGGAATTACGCGCTATTTAGGCGCTCATCATAACTGCTATTAAAATCTTTCCAGCGCCTAAAGTTTCCCGGAAAATCAACAAAATTCATTTGAGCAGCATATAAAGACAAAAATTGAAAATATCGAAATCTAAACCAACGGCGATAATTAGATAAAGCTTATATAGGAATTACGCGCTATTTAGGCGCTCATCATAACTGCTATTAAAATCTTTCCAGCGCCTAAAGTTTCCCGGAAAATCAACAAAATTCATTTGAGCAGCATATAAAGACAAAAATTGAAAATATCGAAATCTAAACCAACGGCGATAATTAGATAAAACTTATATAGGAATTACGCGCTATTTAGGCGCTCATCATAACTGCTATTAAAATCTTTCCAGCGCCTAAAGTTTCCCGGAAAATCAACAAAATTCATTTGAGCAGCATATAAAGACAAAAATTGAAAATATCGAAATCTAAACCAACGGCGATAATTAGATAAAACTTATATAGGAATTACGCGCTATTTAGGCGCTCATCATAACTGCTATTAAAATCTTTCCAGCGCCTAAAGTTTCCCGGAAAATCAACAAAATTCATTTGAGCAGCATATAAAGACAAAAATTGAAAATATCGAAATCTAAACCAACGGCGATAATTAGATAAAACTTATATAGGAATTACGCGCTATTTAGGCGCTCATCATAACTGCTATTAAAATCTTTTCAGCGCCTAAAGTTTCCCGGAAAATCAACAAAATTCATTTGAGCAACATATAAAGACAAAAATTGAAAATATCGAAATCTAAACCAACGGCGATAATTAGATAAAACTTATATAGGAATTACGCGCTATTTAGGCGCTCATCATAACTGCTATTAAAATCTTTCCAGCGCCTAAAGTTTCCCGGAAAATCAACAAAATTCATTTGAGCAGCATATAAAGACAAAAATTGAAAATATCGAAATCTAAACCAACGGCGATAATTAGATAAAACTTATATAGGAATTACGCGCTATTTAGGCGCTCATCATAACTGCTATTAAAATCTTTCCAGCGCCTAAAGTTTCCCGGAAAATCAACAAAATTCATTTGAGCAGCATATAAAGACAAAAATTGAAAATATCGAAATCTAAACCAACGGCGATAATTAGATAAAACTTATATAGGAATTACGCGCTATTTAGGCGCTCATCATAACTGCTATTAAAATCTTTCCAGCGCCTAAAGTTTCCCGGAAAATCAACAAAATTCATTTGAGCAGCATATAAAGACAAAAATTGAAAATATCGAAATCTAAACCAACGGCGATAATTAGATAAAGCTTATATAGGAATTACGCGCTATTTTGGCGCTCATCATAACTGCTATTAAAATCTTTCCAGCGCCTTAAGTTTCCCGGAAAATCAACAAAATTCATTTGAGCAGCATATAAAGACAAAAATTGAAAATATCGAAATCTAAACCAACGGCGATAATTAGATAAAACTTATATAGGAATTACGCGCTATTTAGGCGCTCATCATAACTGCTATTAAAATCTTTCCAGCGCCTAAAGTTTCCCGGAAAATCAACAAAATTCATTTGAGCAGCATATAAAGACAAAAATTGAAAATATCGAAATCTAAACCAACGGCGATAATTAGATAAAACTTATATAGGAATTACGCGCTATTTTGGCGCTCATCATAACTGCTATTAAAATCTTTCCAGCGCCTAAAGTTTCCCGGAAAATCAACAAAATTCATTTGAGCAGCATATAAAGACAAAAATTGAAAATATCTAAAACTGAACCAACGGCGCTAATTAGATAAAGCTTATATAGGAATTACGCGCTATTTTGGCGCTCATCATAACTGCTATTAAAATCTTTCCAGCGCCTAAAGTTTCCCGGAAAATCAACAAAATTCATTTGAGCAGCATATAAAGACAAAAATTGAAAATATCGAAATCTAAACCAACGGCGATAATTAGATAAAACTTATATAGGAATTACGCGCTATTTAGGCGCTCATCATAACTGCTATTAAAATCTTTCCAGCGCCTAAAGTTTCCCGGAAAATCAACAAAATTCATTTGAGCAGCATATAAAGACAAAAATTGAAAATATCTAAAACTGAACCAACGGCGCTAATTAGATAAAGCTTATATAGGAATTACGCGCTATTTAGGCGCTCATCATAACTGCTATTAAAATCTTTCCAGCGCCTAAAGTTTCCCGGAAAATCAACAAAATTCATTTGAGCAGCATATAAAGACAAAAATTGAAAATATCGAAATCTAAACCAACGGCGATAATTAGATAAAACTTATATAGGAATTACGCGCAATTTAGGCGCTCATCATAACTGCTATTAGAATCTTTCCAGCGCCTAAAGTTTCCCGGAAAATCAACAAAATTCATTTGAGCAGCATATAAAGACAAAAATTGAAAATATCGAAATCTAAACCAACGGCGATAATTAGATAAAACTTATATAGGAATTACGCGCTATTTAGGCGCTCATCATAACTGCTATTAAAATCTTTCCAGCGCCTAAAGTTTCCCGGAAAATCAACAAAATTCATTTGAGCAGCATATAAAGACAAAAATTGAAAATATCTAAAACTGAACCAACGGCGCTAATTAGATAAAGCTTATATAGGAATTACGCGCTATTTAGGCGCTCATCATAACTGCTATTAAAATCTTTCCAGCGCCTAAAGTTTCCCGGAAAATCAACAAAATTCATTTGAGCAGCATATAAAGACAAAAATTGAAAATATCGAAATCTAAACCAACGGCGATAATTAGATAAAACTTATATAGGAATTACGCGCTATTTAGGCGCTCATCATAACTGCTATTAAAATCTTTCCAGCGCCTAAAGTTTCCCGGAAAATCAACAAAATTCATTTGAGCAGCATATAAAGACAAAAATTGAAAATATCGAAATCTAAACCAACGGCGATAATTAGATAAAACTTATATAGGAATTACGCGCTATTTAGGCGCTCATCATAACTGCTATTAAAATCTTTCCAGCGCCTAAAGTTTCCCGGAAAATCAACAAAATTCATTTGAGCAGCATATAAAGACAAAAATTGAAAATATCGAAATCTAAACCAACGGCGATAATTAGATAAAACTTATATAGGACTTACGCGCTATTTTGGCGCTCATCATAACTGCTATTAAAATCTTTCCAGCGCCTAAAGTTTCCCGGAAAATCAACAAAATTCATTTGAGCAGCATATAAAGACAAAAATTGAAAATATCTAAAACTGAACCAACGGGGCTAATTAGATAAAGCTTATATAGGAATTACCGCCTATTTTGGCGCTCATCATAACTGCTATTAAAATCTTTCCAGCGCCTAAAGTTTCCCGGAAAATCAACAAAATTCATTTGAGCAGCATATAAAGACAAAAATTGAAAATATCGAAATCTAAACCAACGGCGATAATTAGATAAAGCTTATATAGGAATTACGCGCTATTTAGGCGCTCATCATAACTGCTATTAAAATCTTTCCAGCGCCTAAAGTTTCCCGGAAAATCAACAAAATTCATTTGAGCAGCATATAAAGACAAAAATTGAAAATATCGAAATCTAAACCAACGGCGATAATTAGATAAAACTTATATAGGAATTACGCGCTATTTTGGCGCTCATCATAACTGCTATTAAAATCTTTCCAGCGCCTAAAGTTTCCCGGAAAATCAACAAAATTCATTTGAGCAGCATATAAAGACAAAAATTGAAAATATCGAAATCTAAACCAACGGCGATAATTAGATAAAACTTATATAGGAATTACGCGCTATTTAGGCGCTCATCATAACTGCTATTAAAATCTTTCCAGCGCCTAAAGTTTCCCGGAAAATCAACAAAATTCATTTGAGCAGCATATAAAGACAAAAATTGAAAATATCGAAATCTAAACCAACGGCGATAATTAGATAAAACTTATATAGGAATTACGCGCTATTTAGGCGCTCATCATAACTGCTATTAAAATCTTTCCAGCGCCTAAAGTTTCCCGGAAAATCAACAAAATTCATTTGAGCAGCATATAAAGATAAAAATTGAAAATATCTAAAACTGAACCAACGGCGCTAATTAGATAAAGCTTATATAGGAATTACGCGCTATTTAGGCGCTCATCATAACTGCTATTAAAATCTTTCCAGCGCCTAAAGTTTCCCAGAAAATCAACAAAATTCATTTGAGCAGCATATAAAGACAAAAATTGAAAATATCGAAATCTAAACCAACGGCGATAATTAGATAAAACTTATATAGGAATTACGCGCTATTTTGGCGCTCATCATAACTGCTATTAAAATCTTTCCAGCGCCTAAAGTTTCCCGGAAAATCAACAAAATTCATTTGAGCAGCATATAAAGACAAAAATTGAAAATATCTAAAACTGAACCAACGGCGCTAATTAGATAAAGCTTATATAGGAATTACGCGCTATTTAGGCGCTCATCATAACTGCTATTAAAATCTTTCCAGCGCCTAAAGTTTCCCGGAAAATCAACAAAATTCATTTGAGCAGCATATAAAGCAAAAATTGAAAATATCGAAATCTAAACCAACGGCGATAATTAGATAAAACTTATATAGGAATTACGCGCTATTTAGGCGCTCATCATAACTGCTATTAAAATCTTTCCAGAGCCTAAAGTTTCCCGGAAAATCAACAAAATTCATTTGAGCAGCATATAAAGACAAAAATTGAAAATATCGAAATCTAAACCAACGGCGCTAATTAGATAAAGCTTATATAGGAATTACGCGCTATTTAGGCGCTCATCATAACTGCTATTAAAATCTTTCCAGCGCCTAAAGTTTCCCGGAAAATCAACAAAATTCACTTGAGCAGCATATAAAGACAAAAATTGAAAATATCGAAATCTAAACCAACGGCGATAATTAGATAAAACTTATATAGGAATTACGCGCTATTTAGGCGCTAATCATAACTGCTATTAAAATCTTTCCAGCGCCTAAAGTTTTCCCGAAAATCAACAAAATTCATTTGAGCAGCATATAAAGACAAAAATTGAAAATATCGAAATCTAAACCAACGGCGATAATTAGATAAAGCTTATATAGGAATTACGCGCTATTTAGGCGCTCATCATAACTGCTATTAAAATCTCTCTAGCGCCTAAAGTTTCCCGGAAAATCAACAAAATTCATTTGAGCAGCATATAAAGACAAAAATTGAAAATATCGAAATCTAAACCAACGGCGATAATTAGATAAAAACTTATATAGGAATTACGCGCTATTTAGGCGCTCATCATAACTGCTATTAAAATCTTTCCAGCGCCTAAAGTTTCCCGGAAAATCAACAAAATTCATTTGAGCAGCATATAAAGACAAAAATTGAAAATATCGAAATCTAAACCAACGGCGATAATTAGATGAAACTTATACAGGAATTACGCGCTATTTAGGCGCTCATCATAACTGCTATTAAAATCTTTCCAGCGCCTAAAGTTTCCCGGAAAATCAACAAAATTCATTTGAGCAGCATATAAAGACAAAAATTGAAAATATCGTAATCTAAACCAACGGCGATAATTAGATAAAACTTATATAGGAATTACGCGCTATTTAGGCGCTCATCATAACTGCTATTAAAATCTTTCCAGCGCCTAAAGTTTCCCGGAAAATCAACAAAATTCATTTGAGCAGCATATAAAGACAAAAATTGAAAATATCTAAAACTGAACCAACGGCGCTAATTAGATAAAACTTATATAGGAATTACGCGCTATTTAGGCGCTCATCATAACTGCTATTAAAATCTTTCCAGCGCCTAAAGTTTCCCGGAAAATCAACAAAATTCATTTGAGCAGCATATAAAGACAAAAATTGAAAATATCTAAAACTGAACCAACGGCGCTAATTAGATAAAACTTATATAGGAATTACGCGCTATTTAGGCGCTCATCATAACTGCTATTAAAATCTTTCCAGCGCCTAAAGTTTCCCGGAAAATCAACAAAATTCATTTGAGCAGCATATAAAGCAAAAATTGAAAACATCGAAATCTAAACCAACGGCGATAATTAGATAAAACTTATATAGGAATTACGCGCTATTTAGGCGCTCATCATAACTGCTATTAAAATCTTTCCAGCGCCTAAAGTTTCCCGGAAAATCAACAAAATTCATTTGAGCAGCATATAAAGACAAAAATTGAAAATATCGAAATCTAAACCAACGGCGCTAATTAGATAAAGCTTATATAGGAATTACGCGCTATTTAGGCGCTCATCATAACTGCTATTAAAATCTTTCCAGCGCCTAAAGTTTCCCGGAAAATCAACAAAATTCATTTGAGCAGCATATAAAGACAAAAATTGAAAATATCGAAATCTAAACCAACGGCGATAATTAGATAAAACTTATATAGGAATTACGCGCTATTTAGGCGCTCATCATAACTGCTATTAAAATCTTTCCAGCGCCTAAAGTTTCCCGGAAAATCAACAAAATTCATTTGAGCAGCATATAAAGCAAAAATTGAAAATATCGAAATCTAAACCAACGGCGATAATTAGATAAAACTTATATAGGAATTACGCGCTATTTAGGCGCTCATCATAACTGCTATTAAAATCTTTCCAGCGCCTAAATTTTCCCGGAAAATCAACAAAATTCATTTGAGCAGCATATAAAGACAAAAATTGAAAATATCGAAATCTAAACCAACGGCGCTAATTAGATAAAGCTTATATAGGAATTACGCGCTATTTTGGCGCTCATCATAACTGCTATTAAAATCTTTCCAGCGCCTAAAATTTCCCGGAAAATCAACAAAATTCATTTGAGCAGCATATAAAGACAAAAATTGAAAATATCTAAAACTGAACCAACGGCGCTAATTAGATAAAGCTTATATAGGAATTACGCGCTATTTAGGCGCTCATCATAACTGCTATTAAAATCTTTCCAGCGCCTAAAGTTTCCCGGAAAATCAACAAAATTCATTTGAGCAGCATATAAAGACAAAAATTGAAAATATCGAAATCTAAACCAACGGCGATAATTAGATAAAACTTATATAGGAATTACGCGCTATTTAGGCGCTCATCATAACTGCTATTAAAATCTTTCCAGCGCCTAAAGTTTCCCGGAAAATCAACAAAATTCATTTGAGCAGCATATAAAGCAAAAATTGAAAATATCGAAATCTAAACCAACGGCGATAATTAGATAAAACTTATATAGGAATTACGCGCTATTTAGGCGCTCATCATAACTGCTATTAAAATCTTTCCAGAGCCTAAAGTTTCCCGGAAAATCAACAAAATTCATTTGAGCAGCATATAAAGACAAAAATTGAAAATATCGAAATCTAAACCAACGGCGCTAATTAGATAAAGCTTATATAGGAATTACGCGCTATTTAGGCGCTCATCATAACTGCTATTAAAATCTTTCCAGCGCCTAAAGTTTCCCGGAAAATCAACAAAATTCATTTGAGCAGCATATAAAGACAAAAATTGAAAATATCGAAATCTAAACCAACGGCGATAATTAGATAAAAACTTATATAGGAATTACGCGCTATTTAGGCGCTCATCATAACTGCTATTAAAATCTTTCCAGCGCCTAAAGTTTCCCGGAAAATCAACAAAATTCATTTGAGCAGCATATAAAGACAAAAATTGAAAATATCGAAATCTAAACCAACGGCGATAATTAGATAAAACTTATACAGGAATTACGCGCTATTTAGGCGCTCATCATAACTGCTATTAAAATCTTTCCAGCGCCTAAAGTTTCCCGGAAAATCAACAAAATTCATTTGAGCAGCATATAAAGACAAAAATTGAAAATATCGTAATCTAAACCAACGGCGATAATTAGATAAAACTTATATAGGAATTACGCGCTATTTAGGCGCTCATCATAACTGCTATTAAAATCTTTCTAGCGCCTAAAGTTTCCCGGAAAATCAACAAAATTCATTTGAGCAGCATATAAAGACAAAAATTGAAAATATCTAAAACTGAACCAACGGCGCTAATTAGATAAAGCTTATATAGGAATTACGCGCTATTTTGGCGCTCATCATAACTGCTATTAAAATCTTTCCAGCGCCTTAAGTTTCCCGGAAAATCAACAAAATTCATTTGAGCAGCATATAAAGACAAAAATTGAAAATATCGTAATCTAAACCAACGGCGATAATTAGATAAAACTTATATAGGAATTACGCGCTATTTAGGCGCTCATCATAACTGCTATTAAAATCTTTCCAGCGCCTAAAGTTTCCCGGAAAATCGAAAAAAATTCATTTGAGCAGCATATAAAGACAAAAATTGAAAATATCTAAATCTAAACCAACGGCGATAATTAGATAAAACTTATATAGGAATTACGCGCTATTTAGGCGCTCATCATAACTGCTATTAAAATCTTTCCAGCGCCTAAAGTTTCCCGGAAAATCAACAAAATTCATTTGAGCAACATATAAAGACAAAAATTGAAAATATCTAAATCTAAACCAACGGCGATAATTAGATAAAACTTATATAGGAATTACGCGCTATTTAGGCGCTCATCATAACTGCTATTAAAATCTTTCCAGCGCCTAAAGTTTCCCGGAAAATCAACAAAATTCATTTGAGCAGCATATAAAGACAAAAATTGAAAATATCGAAATCTAAACCAACGGCGAGATTTAGATAAAACTTATATAGGAATTACGCGCTACTTAGGCGCTCATCATAACTGCTATTAAAATCTTTCCAGCGCCTAAAGTTTCCCGGAAAATCAACAAAATTCATTTGAGCAGCATATAAAGACAAAAATTGAAAATATCGAAATCTAAACCAACGGCGATAATTAGATAAAACTTATATAGGAATTACGCGCTATTTAGGCGCTCATCATAACTGCTATTAAAATCTTTCCAGCGCCTAAAGTTTCCCGGAAAATCAACAAAATTCATTTGAGCAGCATATAAAGACAAAAATTGAAAATATCTAAAACTGAACCAACGGCGCTAATTAGATAAAGCTTATATAGGAATTACGCGCTATTTAGGCGCTCATCATAACTGCTATTAAAATCTTTCCAGCGCCTAAAGTTTCCCGGAAAATCAACAAAATTCATTTGAGCAGCATATAAAGACAAAAATTGAAAATATCGAAATCTAAACCAACGGCGATAATTAGACAAAACTTATATAGGAATTACGCGCTATTTTGGCGCTCATCATAACTGCTATTAAAATCTTTCCAGCGCCTAAAGTTTCCCGGAAAATCAACAAAATTCATTTGAGCAGCATATAAAGACAAAAATTGAAAATATCTAAAACTGAACCAACGGCGCTAATTAGATAAAGCTTATATAGGAATTACGCGCTATTTAGGCGCTCATCATAACTGCTATTAAAATCTTTCCAGCGCCTAAAGTTTCCCGGAAAATCAACAAAATTCATTTGAGCAGCATATAAAGACAAAAATTGAAAATATCGAAATCTAAACCAACGGCGATAATTAGATAAAACTTATATAGGAATTACGCGCTATTTAGGCGCTCATCATAACTGCTATTAAAATCTTTCCAGCGCCTAAAGTTTCCCGGAAAATCAACAAAATTCATTTGAGCAGCATATAAAGACAAAAATTGAAAATATCTAAAACTGAACCAACGGCGCTAATTAGATAAAGCTTATATAGGAATTACGCGCTATTTTGGCGCTCATCATAACTGCTATTAAAATCTTTCCAGCGCCTAAAGTTTCCCGGAAAATCAACAAAATTCATTTGAGCAGCATATAAAGACAAAAATTGAAACTATCGAAATCTAAACCAACGGCGATAATTAGATAAAGCTTATATAGGAATTACGCGCTATTTAGGCGCTCATCATAACTGCTATTAAAATCTTTCCAGCGCCTAAAGTTTCCCGGAAAATCAACAAAATTTATTTGAGCAGCATATAAAGACAAAAATTGAAAATATCGAAATCTAAACCAACGGCGATAATTAGATAAAACTTATATAGAAATTACGCGCTATTTAGGCGCTCATCATAACTGCTATTAAAATCTTTCCAGCGCCTAAAGTTTCCCGGAAAATCAACAAAATTCATTTGAGCAGCATATAAAGACAAAAATTGAAAATATCGAAATCTAAACCAACGGCAATAATTAGATAAAACTTATATAGGAATTACGCGCTCTTTAGGCGCTCATCATAACTGCTATTAAAATCTTTCCAGCGCCTAAAGTTTCCCGGAAAATCAACAAAATTCATTTGAGCAACATATAAAGACAAAAATTGAAAATATCGAAATCTAAACCAACGGCGATAATTAGATAAAACTTATATAGGAATTACGCGCTATTTAGGCGCTCATCATAACTGCTATTAAAATCTTTCCAGCGCCTAAAGTTTCCCGGAAAATCAACAAAATTCATTTGAGCAGCATATAAAGACAAAAATTGAAAATATCGAAATCTAAACCAACGGCGAGATTTAGATAAAACTTATATAGGAATTACGCGCTACTTAGGCGCTCATCATAACTGCTATTAAAATCTTTCCAGCGCCTAAAGTTTCCCGGAAAATCAACAAAATTCATTCGAGCAGCATATAAAGACAAAAATTGAAAATATCGAAATCTAAACCAACGGCGATAATTAGATAAAACTTATATAGGAATTACGCGCTATTTAGGCGCTCATCATAACTGCTATTAAAATCTTTCCAGCGCCTAAAGTT